>OX453012.1:3475894-5975894 GCA_949699075.1 Asteroscopus sphinx | reverse complement strand
CGCATAGAGAACAAAAATACAAACAAACATTCATTTTTAAAATAAGCGGGCAAAATTATTAGCTGAGGTACTTCTTAGGGGTGAATGTACTCATCATAACGAACAACTTTTACTATAGGATCAACCACAATGAACCCTGAAATCGCGAAAAAAAAACAGGTGTCCCATACATTTTGTCGATTTATCTGAATACAAATGTAGGGGACAGCTGATGATCTATCATAATGAGTATACTTTTTGTTATATGTAGAATTTCAAGGGCATGAATTTAGGATGAAAAGGCTTACAATACAAAAGTTGGTGACATCAAATCTAAATTGTATTAATTTATCTAATCTTTACACACCTGTGACTATTTACTTATAAACAATTGTGTTAAGCAATTGGTTTAGCCTATGTAAAACTACAGACATAAGCACCTTTTTATGTATGGAGTTTGACATTAGACCCGGTTTAATCTAGTGTCTAAACATGACCACTATAAAGCCAAAAGTTTCGAGTAAGAATTTCTTTCTGATTACCTTATGGCTTTCCGGTCAAAGACATTACTCATAACCTTGTAACACTCTACTGAAAACGAAAGTGCTTATGCAACAAAGAAGGACCTAAAATGTAAACACAGACTGACTCATTGAACAAACCACAAGCGTAGCTGTGTGACTAAAGGTTGAATAACGTACACAAAATCCTGCTTATTTAGGTTGACGACGAATCGTCGCTTCAGTGCTTGAATGTCCAATCGACCATTTAACAAATTTTACCGGAGACGTTTTTTTTAGTTTATTATTGATTTAAGAGAAATATTTTTTAAACTTTTAAGATTTAAGAATAATGTAATATATGCTATACATTATTCTTAAATCATCAAAGTTTTTAAAATATTTCTCTTAAATCAATAATAAACTAAAAAAAACGTCTCCGGTAAAATTCGTTTAGTGGTCGGTTGGACATTCAAGCACTGAAGCGACGGACGGAATGACAAATTCTCCGAGTTTCGTTGAAAACCAATACTAAAATTTTATTAAACTCTAGCCAATGCCCGCAGCTTCGCCCGCGCTGATGTTGTTTATCGCGCATCCCTCGGGAACTGTTCATCTTCCCGGAATAAAAAGTAGCTTGTATGTTAATCCGGTTATAGTCTATCTGTGTGCCAAAAATCATCTAAATCCGTTCATAACAGCATGATTTAATAACAAACATCCACACATCTTCAGAAACGCTTATAAACAACGTGTTATTTAATTAACTGAAGCGGTCATTGTACTCATCAGTATGAACAACTTTTATTATAGGACCAAGACTGAAATCGAGAAAAAAAACAGCTGTTCCTTTTGGCGACGTATGTGAACACAAATGTAGAGAACAGCTGTTTTATTTGGTTTTTTTTTCAATCATTTGCGTATTTCAATTCTATTATAAACGTGTGTGACATGAAAAGTAGCTAAAGTTGCACAGACTTGTTCAATTTTCTCGATCGAAATTTCGGAGTCGCACAAAACCATAAAAAAATACGTTTTTCAAAGTAGAGCATGTATTGTGTCACACACACACACTCGCTTTGATAAAAAAAAACACAGCGTGAAAGTATTTTTTTAATTAAAAAATATCCGTGGAAAGCGAATTGCATGGCTACATCACTATGGAATGAATGTTCAAAGGAAAAACGAGTCGTTGGATGCACACAGCGCTCGATCGGAATCCAATACAGGCATTTGAGGCATTAATTGCTGTCACTGGCGCTGTGAAAGATATCGTTTTCGGTACATTGTATACGTTGTTCTATGAATCGGTTCTGGTTCTCGGAATTGGTTCTGGTATTTTCATGGAAATTTGAGCGTAAAGAGCCAAATAGATAGATACGCTTTTATTCTGCGAAAAGGCGGGCAAAAGTAGACGTTTAGGCAAAAGCAAATATGTGCCTATAAAGGTGCTGTATTTTGTATTTAACCGTCGTTAAAAAAAAGATGATTTATTTTGGTCCACTTTGAATAGTTGATTTTCTTTTTTCTATGTATCATGTAGATCACCGAAAGAGTCTATTGCCAGGTTGCTAGTAACAATTACTTTACTGGAAACAAGGGCAGCGGGGTTTTTTTTTAATAATAATTAGACCACAGACAAGACTGAGGCAATTAGATGGAGGTCCTTCCAAATTACCTTTTTTTTTCATTAATTATTAGACAAAAAGGAACACGTAAAACTAATTTACAATACATTTTGTTTGAAATTGTAAGAAAATTTGGTATACTATAATAGATATGTTACAACAGATATATTTATTATTTTATTATAATAGATATATGTAGACTATATACAAAAGGTTAGCTATTACAAGTGACTACAACTATTACTGCTATTATTAGGTAGGTACATGTACCTACAACACTCTAATATTATTTTAGATTCAACAGCCTAAATTTTTGAGTTAAATGATTATAAAAATGGATTCACAACAAGACAAATAGCTAACCTACTCCACTTTCCCACAATTCCCTAATAACCTGAAAACTGAAACATCAACCATTTTGCTAAAACTCAATTACTGACAAAAGTTCATAAACACTGTACGTGGGACACTCAGAAAGTTTTGCGAAACTAAAAAAAATTGTTCTATACGTACATATATTTTTATCAAATCTTTTCAAAGTACTTTCCACCAGCCTCTATACAAAGATTCATGCGCCTAAACCAGTTTTCAAAACACTTTTTCCAGTCCGCCGCAGACACCTCGTTTACAGCCTGCTCGAACGCAGCCAGCGCATCTTCCGGCGACGAAAATTGTATCCCTTTGAGCTGATTTTTTATTTTTGGGAATAAAAAGAAGTCACACGGTGCTAGATCAGGGCTGTAAGGAGGGTGACCCAGGAGTTTGACTGGCGTGCTGTCCAGGAAGTCCCTCGTTTTGAGTGCGGTGTGCGCAGGTGCATTGTCGTGGTGGAGCAGTAGCCCGCGGAGCCCTGTGTTTGGTCGCTTGTTGCTTATAACAGAGAAAACTTCTGGCAAACATTTGGTAGTATACCATTCGGCATTAATGCTTCTTTGATCCCGTAAGGGAATTGATACCAAGTGGCCAGTCAAATTAAAAAAGCTAGCGATCAAAATCTTACCCCCGCTTCTAGATCGCTTCACTTTGGTAGGCGTTGGCTCATTTTGAAACACCCAAACAGTCGACTGGCGCTTGGTTTCTGGGTCGTATTGATAAATCCAGGACTCATCACCTGTAACGATGTCGTAAACACGCCGAGACGAGCCTGCTTCAAATTTGTTAAGCATATCACGGCACCATTCCACCCGGGCCTGCTTCTGAGCATCGGTGAGGTTGTGCGGCACCCAGCGTGATACTATCCTCCTCACGCGAAGATGGCTGTGTAGAATCTCGTGAACGCTTCCCGATCCAATCTTCAATATGTGTTGAATCTCCTGATATGTAATTCGCCTATTGTCTTGGATTAAATTTTTCACTGCTAGCACGTTTTCTTCGGTAACAGCCGTCAAAGGGCGACCGCTTCTTTCGTCATCCCCCAAAGTTGGTCGACCGCGCTTGAATTCGTTATACCAACGATACACGGTTGCCTTGGAAGGGCCTTCATCCATGAATGCCATTTGAAATCATAGCTCTAAAATGTTCCCGGCGCAGATCCATATTTCAGTGAGACACAATACTTTGAATTAACTCGCAAAAAATGTGGAGGGAAATTTTGAAATTGGAACTTACTTATTTTTACTTATAAATAATCATATTTTCGAAAAACATTATAACTGGCCAGTCTCCCATATATAAAAACTTTTTTTCGCAATACTTTCTGAGGGGCCTGGTATTCTCAAGCCAATGATGAATTAAAAATACATGGGAATTAAATAATTCCGGGCAGCCATTAGTGTTGTTCTCAGACTCAGACTAATATACAGTCATAAAAGTTGTATTAAAAAGCTAACTTTTAGGATTCAGTAGTGAAACCGAGAACACGTCACCAAGAACATTATATATGTATGTATTACATACATTCCCACGACACCCGTCCCATGTTGTCATATCTGTATGTCACTGAAACGTGTAACTCTTGTCACTTTATTATCGTATACAGTAGACCCCACGTAAGTGGTAAGTGTGGTAAAACTTGAATTATTAAAACCGCCCTTACTGCTCACGAAATAAAGAGGCTGTCAGGTAAAACTGTTGTTGTTGATCTAGTGGTTGCAAGCGCAACTGCTGAGCGTGGGGTCCTGGGTTCGATTCCCGGGTCGGGCAAAGTGTTATTGGTTTTTTTTTATCAGGAAATTCTCAGTAGCAGCCCGGAGCCTGGATTTGTGCCCGGTCAATGGCAATAGGCTCGCCCCCTATTACATGGGACTACAACATAACTGACTAACTAACATTTACGAAAAATGTATATTATAAAACTGAAAAAAGTAATAACGTCATTTGATTAGAACTATCGATAGAGTTTTTTTAAATAAATTCTGGAGATATAATTTTTCAATACTTTGCCCGTGGCTTAACCCGCCCGCGTACTAAAATAAAATATAGCCTATGTCACTTCTGGATAAAGTAGCTTTCTAATGGTGCAATTATTAAAATCGGTTCGGTAGTTTCAGAGTTTATCGATTACAAACAAACAAACATAACTTTCCTCTTTATAATATTTAGTAATATTTTTTCTCTTAAACATCACAACCGTTTAATTTTGTGAAGTTTATTAGAAAGAAAGAAAAGAAAGAAAAAAAGAAAAGAAAGAAAAATAGTTTATTGTCACAGTTAACGACGCGCAACATTTATTAAAGATTGTGAAGCATATTGTACTATGTCTACGGGACTTTTCGCGCACAATTAAATCAAAATAAACATTTTGAGTAACCTCGACTAAATTCTCGAAAATTTAAAAACTTATATTTCGAAACATATTTTAAAAATCGTGTGAAAGTGTTGATGTACCAGTTTTACGTTTTCTACAATCTAAGATTTGTGATTTTTATTATATTTTTTTTATATTAATTTTTTATTTTATTTTCATTATATTCCTACTATTTAACATTGTTGGCCATAAATGTGAACACAATGTAACCATTAATGGCATAGAGTATCGGATCGTTGGGTTCCTTCCTATCGTGATCGAACCTAAAATTAAAATCATTATTAATCATTAATTAGTTTACTTCAGTGAATTTGTCTCAGTCATTAACCTACATTATTCTCACACAATTATTTCCAATTAATCATGTAACAAAGGAAAAAAAAAAAAATGTAAAAAAAAAAAAAAAAAAAAACAAATGCCTATGTCCAGTAGTGGACGTCTTTCGGCTGAAATGATGATGTAACAAATCATTGTACTATTATTATTTGAAAAGAGTATATCCATGGATTTTCTTGCCGGCTGTTCTCCATAGGACCAACATTTTGGAACCGTGCAACTGTTAGATTCAAAAGTAACGTTTTGAAAGAGCATGTAAATATTTATACGAAAAAAAAAACTTTGACTTTGAATGAATAGATTGTCTAATTCTTAATGCATTAAAAAACAAAGCTGACTACGGAACTTATTCACGCGTTCGACACTCACTTGACAGTCTCGGTTAGATTGCTGCTATTACCCTAATTGCTCAAACAAAAACACTTTCTCTGTATTAATATTAATGCATGCTGGAGTTATTATACAAATATTATAATGTCCGACCTGGCTTTGTACGGAAATAACAAAAGTGACGGTCAACGTAATTTTCTTCGCACTTTTTTGTTTTTTATTTGAGTTTTTTAAATTAATACGGGGTCACCCTAATGTTTCTTAATGGAATTCAGAAAATGTGCTTTTTAAGAAGAAAAAAACCAAAGTAGTGTTTTTTTTTCTTTTCTTAAAAAGCACATTTTCTTTGAATAACAACCATTATAGCACGCCTCGCCTGCTACGGCTGCTACAAAGAAAAGGAGTTTAATATTGTTTTTGTGGCTATGTGCAAAGTGGGTGGTAAGGACAGACAAATTGATCACAGCGCACGCTATGGTAGAAATGTGAAACGTGTCGGGACATTGTTCTGTGACGCTAAATTTGCTGTATTTTCGATATTTTTGAGCTAAAGAAAGAAATGGGTCATAAGACTTGCTGGTTTGTGAACTGTGTAAATAATCAGAAGAATCGTTTTTTTATTTCCTGGAATTTGGACCATAGAAAGAAATGGGTACTTAACTGCTGTATAAAGGAATATATAATATCGTCAATGTTACACATTTCTTTACGTTTTTCACTTGATTTTAGTAGATATAATCGAATATGGCTTAGTAACCAATTGTTAAAATAATTCAATAGCAATAGGCTCGCCCCCTATTACATGGGACTATATCATAACTGTACTGTGTACTGTGTAGTCCGTGTGGTGCCGGACTTAAAGAATAGCACCACCCTTATCTCTTCTCATGGGTGTCGTAAAAGGCGACTAAGGGATTCAGCAGAGGATGGGCAGCAGCGTTCTCTGAGTATTTAACCAACTAACTGCGATCGCCAACCCGCCTGCCAAGCTTGGCGATTATGGCATATCCCCCCGGTTTGGGGGAGGTCTATGTCCAGCAGTGGACGTTTTTCGGCTGAAATGATGATGATGATAACATAACTGGCGAAATGTGGGTGTACTATTACAGCTCTGCCTACCCTTTCGGGGAAATACAGGCGAGATGTTATGTTGTTAAAATAATTCACGGGTCCCGAAATGACGTTTTTTATTGCAACCGCTAGGCAGCGCCCCTGTCATGCACATAGCCAATATTACGGCGACTAAGTTTATACAAACAAATAGTATGGGCACAATAACACCTTTCTATGTCATCAAATTAGCATAACGCAGTCTATTGCTGGACATAGGCCCCTCAGTCTCCCCAATTACCTTCTTCAGGTCGTTTTTTGAAGACGAAGTTATTCAACCAGTGCGTCATGCCTGTCATGACTAGGGTTGCCACTTTTTTTGAGCCTGCAAGGGAAAAATGCTTAATTTGGCAAAATAAATGGGATTTCAGTTTTTCCCGTGGTAAAAGGTAGTAGTAGTAGTACGGAACATGACATTATGACATTTGGTTTCGGTCATTTGTGTTCACATAAATTTAAAAATGTAGGGATCAGCTGTTTTTTTTTCGAGATTTTAGGGTTGGTCCCATAGTAAAAGTTGTTCGTAATGATAAGTACCTACAATGACCACTCTTCGTTTTCGAAACGACAAAATTTTCATCGTGTTTAATTCAAGCATATATTCTTATTAGTTACGTCTTCCCACGCAAGCATTAGTCATAGAACAGGTCACTAGGCTACTCGTAAACTATATTGCTACCTGCTAGTGATTAATAATTATGCCCAATTGAGATTTATGCGATCCCACGGCTGGCTGTTAGTTATGACTTATGACGTGTTTACGGTACATCCCTAAACGCACTCTGTGTTAAGTAGCTTCTTGTGGTATGTATTGTATATGGTTTATGAAATGGGAATAGAATTTCTGATGCAGGATGGTTACAAAATTATCAGAAAACAAATCAACTCAGCCTATCGCAGTCCACTGCTGGACATAGGCCTCTCCCAAGTTGCGCCACAACGCTCGGTCCTCTGCCTTCCGCATCCAGTCCCCCCCCAGCCACGTTCTTTAGGTCGTCGGTCCACCTGGCAGGGGGGCGCCCTACGCTGCGTTTGCCGATTCGCAGTCTCCACTCAAGGACTCGTCTGCTCCACCGGCCATCGGTCCTTCGACAGACATGGCCAGCCCACTGCCACTTCAGCTTACTGATCCTGCAAGTTATGTCGGTCACTCCGGTTCTTCTCCGGATAATCTCGTTACGGATTTTATCCTTCAAAGAAACTCCAAGCATAGCTCGCTGAGCGATGTTGAATTTGTGAACTAGCTCAACTGTCAGTGTCCACGTCACGAAAACAAATGAATGCATGAATTCATTTTGCAAGAGTACTTATGGTACAATATTGAACTATATTTCTGCGACAAAATAATTTTTTATACGATCATCGCTCTGCTTTTCTTAAGTTTTCTTTTCTATAGGAGATCCCAAGGAAGCCCACCATCACGGATTATAAATGAACTCATTGGAAATTTTAACCTTGCCAAAGAAAAGTAGTGGCCTTTGTCCAGCAGTGGACGTTTTTCGGCTGGAATGATGAAAGAACAGTAAAAGAGATAGATAATAAATCAAATCGAAGTGTCTAAATAGCAGCGTCCAATAATTAAACTAACCATTTAATTAACGTTTACACTATACCCAATATATCTTGAGCCATAAGAGCGACGCTGCTTGTAAAAGCGAACGTCAAAACTATGTTTTGACGACCTCTGTGGTCTAGTGGTACGAGTGTCGGACTACTGATAACGAGGTCGTGGGTTCGATTCCCACAGGACACAAATATTTGTGTGATGAGCATAAGTGTTTGTGTTGGTCTGGGTGTTTCTCATGTGTTATAAGTATGTATTTACAAAAAAAAGTATATAAGTATTATATCCATTGTCTAGTACCCATAGCACAAGCTCTGCTTAGTTTGGGACTAGATGGTACTGTGTGAAAATGTCCCCAAAATATTTATTTATTTTATTTTATTTTATTTAATGTCAAATTCAGTATGTTTGAATTTAGTTCCCTGTTTTGCCGCAGGTCACGTAATGCTAGGGGCTATGTAATTAACGATTGGAGTGATAAATTATAGGAGGGTACGTGTAGTGAAGGAGTAATTTGTCCGTGTGGAGAACTTTATTGATTAGATAAGTAGTAGTGTTCAGAAGGTTTCTATTAAAAGTTGGATTGATAAAAGTTTTGATAGAACTCATTTCACTTCTTGTTTCATGTAGGCACGAACTATACGAAGATAGCTAGCTAAGATGATTGCAAGAAGTAGAGAGAACGATTGAAGTCTATTAGTTCGGCAGATAAACAGATCATCATCATCATCCTCCGAGCCTTTTCCCTATTATATTGGGGTCGGCTTCCAGTCTAGCCAGATGCGGCTGAACATTAGTATTTTACACGGAGCGACTGCCATCAGACCCCCGCAACCCAGTTACTGGGTAATACTGACATTCGGAGGTTACACCAGTTGTCAGACTTTCAGGCTTCTGACTACCCGTAACGACTGCCATAGATATTCGTATGACAACCGGGACCGACAGCTTAACGTGCTCTCCGAGGCACGGAGGGGTCATGTGTAACGAAACGGTCACCCATCCACAGACTGACCGCGGCAAGTGCAGCCTTAACCTTGCAGATCATAAAATCCGCGCAGTCGTTGCTTCGCTATGAACCCCTCAGAAAACAGATAAACATTTTATTTATAATTAGTTAAAATCTAGCAGTGGATGTCTTTCGGCTGAAATGACGATGATGATGATGAAGTTTAAACTTTGTTCATGTATGATTAAAACTTTATCTTGAATTTAAATAAAGTTAAACTTAGTTCTTAGTTGCTTAGATAATTTTGTCAATAGCGCGGCTGGCGCTGCCAAAATATGTGCTGAGAATTAGTTTCACCATATACAAGCTACTGCCGACATGAGAGAAAAGCAGTATCCATACACGAAGCGTCATCGGTCATTTGACTGACTGATATAACAACGATGTTTTGCTCTATAATATTTATTGTTAAATACTTGAAATCGAAAATCGAAATTTAATTGTTATCCCCCCCTTAATTGGGGGAGGCCTATGTCCAGTAGTGGACGTCTTTCGGCTGTAATGATGAAATACTTGAAATGATATAAACCTACAAATTTTTTGTATGAATATTTAAATGCTCTTATAATTACCGGTCGGTAGCGGAAGGTGTGCAAATATTAACTTTCCACGACTGTGCCTTTTCTGATTTCTCTCGGGAAAATAAGGTAGCAAGAAGGTCGTATTTACTACTTCTGAAAATGTTTTCAGAAAAGAAATGTTCTGTTTTTCAGTAGAAAGAGATTTAGATACTTTAATTTTTAAGAAATAACGATGAATGTTAGGTGTTTTGGCTTGCACAGATAATAAATAAAAATAAAATAAATATTTGTGACATTTTTACACAGCACCATCTAGTCCCAAACTAAGCAGAGCTTGTACTATGGGTACTAGACAATGGATATAATACTTATGTACTTTTTTTGTTGTAAATATAATACATGAGAAACACCCAGACCAACACAAATACTTATGTTCATCACACAAATATTTGTGTCCTGTGGGAATCGAACCCACGACCTCGTGATCAGCAGTCCCGGCACTCGAACCACTAGACCACAGACAAAAAAAAAACTATAAAAGAACACGGGAAAAATTATATCTATGTACAAAAAGCATTTAATTTATATCTCAAAGATTATAGAGATCAATCGCTACGCGTAAAGTAGGAGATTCTCAAAATCATAGACAAGCTACAAGATTGTTTCGGTAAACCAAAAAAAAGCCATAATAGAACAACACGAACAAATAAATCAACTTCCATGTCCCAGAGCTATTAATCACAAAGTACACACAATAATGACCAACATTTTATTCTTCAACAAAATAATTAGTCACACCTTACTAATAACATACTAATAACGATCTTGCTCACACGATTCCCATTTTTATTATAACAGCTCTATAGAAACTAGTTTATAAGTAATTAGGTTATAATCGTGTGCTTTCATTTTTATGAACTCATTAGTGAAATGCTAAAAATATGCGAGCGAATCTAATAACCTGTGAATTCGGGTGACCTTGTTCGTGGTTCGTGTCGTTAAATCGAGTGCTAACTATAGGCTTTCTAGGTTGAAATTTAGTCACCAAGTGGGTCGCGAGTTTTAAAGGCTCAATTTAGATATGGATCGATTTATGACGGGTTTCGTAAAATATGAATAACGGCCAGAATGAATATCCACGATTTGAGATTTATTTATTTTAAAAACTGCCTACTGTACTTTAAAATTGCCTACAGTACTTACAATTGCCTACTTTACTTGCGATTGCCTACTGTACTTACAATTGCCTACTGTACTTACAATTGTCCAAGCTATAATTTAACAAGTAAATACATAGTAGGTATAATGCATATAAATCTAATCACATAAATAAATTATACAAAAGCTTACAAATTGGTTTATATTGTTGCTGAAAATATCAACCTGGCTGCTATTAGCAATCAGAGCATAGCAAATGAACCAGCATGACTAGTAGAGTGTACTGGGTATTACATGTGCTCATTTACCCTACTGATATCTTTCTGTCTAGAAATGAATAGTAATGACTAAATTGATTATGATAGAATTCACTTATAAAGTGATCTATAGATCTCATCCTTTAATTTTCTCCAGGCAAACATAACATTTCCTAATATCAATTGAATTAAAGATCCTATTAATAGATAATGGATTGAAACAAGTTCACAGGGCCACTTCAAACAAGTGAGCGTAATTAAGCAAAATCTCTGGCTGGAAATGTTGTCTTTGAACCCTTAGGAACTTTACTAATTAACCAAATTTTACACAGAATAGGTTTAGGTGAATTAGGAGCTATTTATACCAGTGACTGCGGTCCTGTTTTCTGTAAAAGGTCAAACGCTTGATTTAGTTAAGTAGTGGGAAAAAATATTTTAGGATGTATATCTTAATTGAATGTCTTATAGGAAATCTATAATTACATTATTTTTGGAACGAAGTTCCTTATGAGGGCTTACGGTAAGTGTGATTCGGGAGAAATGTAGCGTCACGTCACGCTAAGATTTGCGTTATACCCATAGAGTACATTGTCAGCTGACCTCACCTTTAAGCGCCATCTGGTGGGCAACGTTAAAGTAACAGCTAACTATTAAATAAAACATACAAAAAGGCATGTTTTACTGGGGATCGTATTGGGCTCCGTGGTATCTCAGTCCGACGCATGATGTTTCCAGCCTATAGCCATCTATGCTTGATTTATAGTTTCGAAATGTATATAATGAACTGGTCAAAAATATGAATTTTAAGGAAGGATAACTTCGTTCCTGACGGGGGCTCGTTCCGTGTGGTGCCGGACATAAAGAATTACACCACCCTATCTCTTCTCATGGCTGTCGTAAAAGGCGACTAAGGGATTCACCAGAGGATGGGCAGCAGCGTTCTCTGAGTATTTAACCAACCAACTGCGATCGCCAACCCGTCTGCCAAGCGTGGCGATTATGGCATATCCCCCCTTTTTAGGGGAGGCCTATGTCCAGCAGTGGACGTCTTTCGGCTGAAATTATGATGATTAAATGATGACGGGGGTATGACCGTACACGTTTTTTTTTAAAAAAAAACCAATACCAATAGAGTGACCTTTAGCGATGAATGTGACATAATAATTACTATTATCAATAAATAACTATGAACTATGAACTATGAAAGCTATCGATATTGCAACTATCATTAATAACAATTTCTGAGTAACTTTAAGATGTGAGACGCAATTTTGTTCCAAATATCCAAGTTTAAGAAGTAACGGAGACATTTTTATTAAAACTTTGCGCCTGAAAAAAATCTCAAGTTAAATTAAGTTTCATACTTAATGACACGAGTAAGTTTCTAATTTACTTTCAAATTTCATTTAAGAATAAATATAGGGGGAGGAGCTGTCTTGTTATTTATTATTTTATTGAAGGTGACTGTCTAGGATTTTTTGTAGTTAACTAAAATTTTTTTGTGTTTAAGGCAATCCATAACACATTTGTTTTGAATTCATGAAGTCATTGAAAACTGTCATGCTCTGTTTTCTTTAGAATACCGCTCAGACCCGGCTGGAGCCAACTGGCCCCAGACATAGTGGAATTAAAATAAAATTGTGTTTGGAATTCCAGTATTCAACAAATGAACAGGTTCATAGATCTTTTTTTTTTTCTTTTTTTTTTTATAGAGGGTTTAATCTTATAAGATTATGCCACCCTCATCGGGCAACAATATTATGGAGAACACAACTTAAACTAACTTAACAGACCTCTACGTCTGATTCCTTTATTAACGAGCCAATATAGCATCCTGGCAGCTTCCGAATTGGGAACTGCCAGGATACTAGTATAGTATAGTATAACGGGCTGGTTTCCGCAACTCCACGATCAAGTACATGCCAGGATACTATTACATTCTCCGGTCTCATAAAAACTATTGTTAAGAAACAACATGTCTCTTCTCTCCGGTTCGTTCCTAATGCACTCCATTATACCATATAGGTACACATCTTCAATAATATTACACTCTGTACAGTTTGGCGACTCCACTTTACCCATTAAAAAAGCGGACTTATTTAACGGTACGTGTCCAGAGCGGAGGCGGAGAGCAGTTATGATGGTCTGTCTCCCCATGTCGACGTTGTCTATCCAAGCACGTTTGTGAATAGGTTCATAGATCTTAAAGCTCAGTATATTTTTGCCTCGTATAGCAAGTGTGGAACCAACTTCCGTCAGCGGTTTTCCCGAACAAATTCGACGGGTGCCTTTAAGAAAAGAGCATACGTCTTTTTAAAAGGTCGGCATCGCATCGGCGACTCCTTCGGTGTTGTGGATGTCCATGGGCGGTGGAGATTGCTTACCATCAGGTGAACCGCAGACTCGTATGCTCCTATGTTATTTTTTTTTTTAATCGTCCCATATAGGTACTATAATTACATAACATAACATAATCAGCCCATTACTGTCCCACTGCTGGGCACGGGCCTCTTCTCAGTATGAGAAGGCTAAGGCCTTAGTCTACCACGCTGGCCTTGTGTGGGTTCGCGGACTACACACACCATCGAGAACTGTATGGAGCACTCTCAGGTGTGCAGGTTACTATGATTACTTGTTATCATCTAAGAATATGTTTTTTTTATCATCATTCATCATTTCAGACGAAAGACGTCCACTGCTGGACATAGGCCTCCCCCAAGCATCGCCATAACGACTGGTCCTGCACTTTCCCCATCCAGAGGATTCTCGCGACCTTCACCAGGTCGTCGGTCCAGCTTGTGGGGGGCCTACCCACGCTGCGCCTTCCAGTACGCTTTCGCCACTCCAGAACTTTACTGCCCCATCGGCCATCCGTTCTGCAAGGAATGTGCCCCGCCCTTGGCAATTCTTCGGGCTATGTCGGTTACTTTCATTCGTTCGTTTTTCATGTATCTATTTATCTATTTTAGTATGTTTTTGCTTATATTTTCGGTGATTTGACTCTGTAGATGCAAATAAATATTTTTCCATGTTTCTTTTTATATTATTATTATAGCAACTTTTGCCTGTCATACCAATATCAGTAACAATTACTAACTCACAGTAGTCATTAGTGAGTACAGTCGACTGCATGACAGTGGTAACACGAAAACCGCCCTTACTGCTTACGAAATAAAGATGCTGCTAATGTCAAAGTGTTACCACCGACGTGCGGTCGACCGTACATTATCTCTAGCTGCCCGTCATACCAATATCGGTAACAATGACTAACTATCAGTAGTCTGCTCGTGACCACGGCCAATGCAACTTGACCGAAACGTCGAGGTTATCTAGTCAAAATGTTTGTTATATTTTGATTTAATTGTGCGCGACAAGTCCTATAAACATAGTTCTAACAGTAGTCATTAGAGAGTACATTCTCTCTAGCTGATTATTTGAGTATAAAAATTATCCGATCCGTACGGAAATCATCACAGTGGCCAATATTTACCAAGAATTCGTCACCACTACATATGATCGAAATAATACAAGCCATCTCAACCATTAAATACCAATATCTTTAACAAATTGCCCATATTAACACAACTTCATGTCGATAAGCAATATCATCTATCGCAGCGTTGAGTTCGCCAGTAATGAGTAATCAGACCGGTTCCAATCTATAGACTGTAGATATTTATCGTAAGAGATTTTTGTGGTGTGTGATAGATTTGTACGACATCGATTTCTCGGCTTTCAAGACGTATGTTTTGTTTTTGAAATAGGTGCTTATGTTTCACAGTCTCCTTCTTTTCTCATCGCAATTTGATTTTGTGATACTTTTATCTTAAAGTTGTTTCTTTAGTGATGAATGTGTTACTACTAATACCTATGATCGAAATAACACAAGCCATCTCAACCATCAAATACCAATATCTTTAACTGCCCCTATTTACACAAGTTCAAGTCGATAAACTATAATCTATTGCAGCGTTGAGTTCGCCAGTATTGAGTAATCAGACCGGTTCTAACATATATACTATAAAAATATCGTAAGATGCGTGATTGGTTTGTACGACATCGATTTCAAGACGTATGTTTTGTTTTTGAAATAGGTACTTATCTTTTATAGTCTCCTTCTTAACTCATTGCAATTAGATTTTGTGATACTTTTATCTTAAAATTGTTTCTTTAGTGATGAATGTGTTACTACTGCTATAATTTTTCCAGACTTATAAAGCTTCTGCTTCTTAGGATTATCTATTTTTAAGATCCATATTATTATAATAGTAAACTCGCTGCTGGAGCAGGCTTTACTTACTGTAAGTATATAAGTAAGCATTATATGACCCAAACATTTATTTATATTTATTTTTTACTGGCATTTTTCTCAAAGTTTAATTCTTTCCCCTCAGAAATCTAGTTTTGCATTTATTATTTTATATGCACCCCAACATATACTCTCAAACGAACACACACTCACTCCTTCGTTCACTATCACTCACAAAATTACACACACACTCATTTATTTCATTTTGTTATTTTTTGTTGTTTAGGATCATTAAAGCACACTCTGTTGTAATTATATAGACTAATAATATGAAAGATGGTGCTGACTCCTGGTATACAGGTTTTTACCTAATTTGGGATTTGAGGCTTCAATACGTTTTTGTAACAGCTATAACATCTCAAAAAAAAAAACGCTAAACTGACGTATTTTATTCATGATAATCATATGGAATAATCATATCTTCTCATACTGAGAAGAGGCCCGTGCCCAGCAGTGGGACAGTAATCGGCTGATTATGTAATCATATGGATAGAAGCACCACAAACTAAACATGCAACAGTTTATGAATATTGATAGCATATCAAAGCAAATATATATTTTATTCATAGAACTGTTCATAGCCCTTCAACCGACGTTAACTCTTTCAGTATTCTGTTGAAAGTCGATCAGTAATTCATAGTTCTATTCCATTTTAATGATTAGCTTCAGGTATAGTCCTTCTGTTAAATTATTAGATAGTTAGTTAATGATTAGATTTATGTTTTAAATCTAAATTGATGTGAATACATAACTCATAATAAAACAAAGTTTAACCGGATTAAATCGCGTATATTATTTAAATTGGTTTTCCTGACGTTTCGAAAGCTTTGCAGCATTTCGTGGTCGCAGGTAGACTAAGATGACAATCGTCTTTACAGATATTTCTAAAAAAATATTTTATAGAAGACCATCTTCTCCATTAAATGGTTGGCAGCTACCACCTGTTTGGAACCCAGTCCTAAAAATAATCAAGTCCCAAACAGCACGCAACACTGTAAAAGATAATGATATTGTGAGTGATTACTGCGTGCATCGAAACGATTTTAATTAATAATACTGTATGGTAGATTAAAATATATTTTTTAGAGATATCTGTAAAGACGATTGTCATCTTACGGCCAAAATTAATATCCAATCTATCCACGATTTACCCTACTAGAGATAGAAATTTGACATAAGCTCCATACAAAATATGTCAAATTTCTATCTCTAGAAGGGTAAATCGTAGATAGATTGGATATTAATTTTGGCCGTAAGTCTACCTGCGACCACGAAATGCTGCAAAGCTATCGAAACGTCAGGAAAACCAATTTAAATAATATACGCGATTTAATCCGGTGAAACTTTGTTTTATTATAATGTGTAGTGATCGCGAAAACCTAAGAAGTTATTACATAACTCATGTTGAAAATCGCTGGCTTTATGAGTGGGTAACAGATAGGTAAGATTCAAAAATTAAAATAGGGCGCTGAGATTATGCGAATTATTGATCCTATGTTTAAAACTTTTATTTATTTATTTTATTTATTTATTTATTAAATTTATGCACACACAGAGAAATTATAATAAAATACATAGAAATGAATAATTAGTGTGAAGGACAAGTACCTTATCTTTAATATTATTAGAGATGTAATAAGATTAGTGTAAGTATATGTTTCGCAGGAGAACGAAAGTAACCGACATAGAAGTTTTTAAACTTTTGCAAATTTCACTCATAATGAACTATATTTACGGGACTCGTCGCGCACAATGACAAGCGTCTTTACATATATTTCTTAAAAAATATTTTAAACTACCGTACAATTTTTTATTAATTAAAATCGTTTCGATGCACGCAGTAATCACTCACAATGACCACTTATCTGTCTTCCTGCGACCACGAATACTGCAAAGCTTTCGAAACGTCAGGAAAACCAAATTTAAATAATATACGTGATATAATCCGGTTAAACTTGTTTTATTATAAAGTGTAGTGATCGCGAAAACCTAAGAAATTATTACTCCTATTCAATTTTATATAACCCACCATTCACGACAATGTTATAACGAATCTCTAAAAAGTCATACTATACCCGTCCCGCATACAAATCCAACAGAATACATTACTACAGTTCTTGAACCGCCTCCATACATTTTGAAGTGAAAGTGATCGTACCCGCTAAGTGGGCTGTAATAAATTTGAATATGACATCGAGTTATTACGAATGTAAGGCTCAATGCATATGTACGATTTGTCTTTTACAGCTGGCGGCTTTTGAATAATAAAAAGTTGGGTTTAGTGCTAAATATATTTATAGAGAAGGTTTGCGGATCGTAACTTTTATTTATTACATGCTTTATTGTACATACACCAAACGAAAAAAAAGACGGTAGTTTACAGAACGATTATCTAAGTACAATGGGCGGTCTTATCACACAAGGCAATCTCTTCCAGACAAACTTTGGATGGACTAGAAGAATGGGAACCCATCGTGCGTAGTTAGTTATGGTTTTTATTCCTTTTCCGTGCCAAAAGTTGACAAACGGAACACTTATGGAATCAATTTGGTGTTTGTTCGTCCATCTGTTAGTCACAGGTGATTATCTCTATAACAAATTGACGTACAATTTAGTGCAGAGATAGCGTGTGGTGGCTTGGTTCTAGATGTGACATAATGAAGCAAAATTTCGATGCGGGCTTTTAAATTTTAGGCCTTAAATTGGGACATGGAAAAAATTGTGAGTCTTACTTCCTGACTAAAATATCCAGTTCGGACATTTATTTCATCATGAATGTAGTTAATTATCTGACGGTCAATAAAATTCTCATAATTTAAATGTGTTGAAAATAAAGTTTCGATCTAATCTTGATTTAATTTTTTGAATATTAATGAATGAATTAGATTTCAGTACTTAATACTTTAGTGTATACTTTATTGTATACTTTAGTGCATATGTTAGTTACTTATATACTTTAGTGTATCTCAATGTTATAAATAACAATGTAATATCAGTAAATGTTACTGTTTGTCTTTTATTTGTGACATTCATTTCACTGAGTTATATCGGAATTGAATTTTAAACATTAATGGCTCTTTGATCATAAATGACACCGTTTTAACTTATTAATTGTATCACGAAGTGTTCACTGATGATAATGATACAGTATGGAGTATATTGAAAGGAGTAGGCTTACTGTACCTATATTTTGTAGTAATAGGCACTTTAGTTGATTTATATCATCCGTCTCAAAGCTAAGGATTGCGAGATTAAAATGCTATTAAAATATGCGAGTAGTTATTTAGCTTCGCGATTTAACGAAGGAAGTCCTTATCAATTTACAGTATAACAAAGTTGATTAGTTTTATAATTATGTGGTATAAATATGGCTGTTCATATTTTGTTTTCGTTAAATGAGGATGGTGTAAAAACTGGTGTATATTTTTTCATGTAGTTACTTGAGATTTAAATAGCAAGACATAAGATATTCTTTAGAGATATTAAGAACTAGATAAAGTTTTAACATGGGTTTTTATATATTTTTACGGGTTACTCATTCTCATACCCTGATATAGATAGTTGATGCCACCCAGTATATTTTATTGACATTTATTTTTGGTAGTATCTTGATATGGTCATTATGACTGACTATTCTTACATAGTAGTTTTCAATTTACGAGCTGCGATGGTTATTAGATGAACCATGTTTTTGCACAAATTACAATAGAAAAAAAAAAAAAAACAAATTACTGCCTCGTTGGTCTAGTGGTTGCAAGCGCGACTGCTGAGCGTGGGGTCCTGGGTTCAATTCCCGGGTCGGGCAAAGTGTTATTGGGTTTTTTCATTAGGAAATTCTCAGTAGCAGCCCGGAGTCTGGATTTGTGCCCGGTCAATAGCAATAGGCTCGCCCCCTATGCGACTATAACATAACTAGCGAAATGTGGGTGTACTATTACACCTCTGCCTACCCCTTCGGGGAAATACAGGCGTGATGTTATGTTATGTTGTTGTTATGTTACAATAGAAATTTTAATAATAAAACAACGTTTAACCGGATTAAATCGCGTTTATTATTTGTATATTGTTTTTTTTTTAATTAATAAATATTGTACGGTAGATTAAAATAATTTTTTGGAAATATCTATAAAGACGATTGTCATCTTAGTCTACCTGCGACCACGAAATGCTGCAAAGCTTTCGAAACGTCAGGGAAATCAATTTAAATAATATACGCGATTTAATCCGGTTAAACTTTGTTTTAATATAATGTGTAGTGATCGCGAAAACCTAAGAAGTTATTAGAAATTTTAATATTGTGCTCCTTACTAACATTTCACATTACCTATATTTAATTTTTTAACATTAACGGAAGAGATTTTTATTAAGTCGTTTCTGTACGTACGTATTTATGTTTTATGTATATTTGTTTTGTGATACATATATACATAACATACATAATCAGCCCATTACTGTCCCACTGCTGGGCATGGGCCTCTTCTCAGTATGGGAAGGTTAAGGCCTTAGTCCACCACGCTGGCCTAGTGCGGGTTGGTGGACTACACGCACCATCGAGAACTGTATGAGCACTCACAGGTTTGCAGGTTTCCTCATGATGTTTTCCTTCACCGTTAAAGCAAGTGATAATCAAATTCTGAACCGCACATGAATCCCAAAAGTCAGAGGTGCGAGCTGGGATCGAACTCGCACCCTCCTGCATGGAAGGCAAGCGTTCAACCACTAGGCTATTACTGCGATACTCACGATCACAATCTGCGATGCCCACTGTTTTGTGATGATGCTTGTAAAATTAATAAAAAAATATAAGAAAAATTGTCCCAGTTAGCAATGTTGTTACGTGGAATAATTTTTCTATCTTTCATTGAATAATAATTAATTTAGATTACTCACTAAATTCATGTTCCGTGTGGTGCCGGACGTAAAGAATTGCACCACCCTATATCTTTTCATGGGTGTCGTAAAAGGCGACTAAGGGATTTACCAGAGGATCCAGAGGGATATCCAGAGGGCAGCAGCGTTCTCTGAGTATTTAACCAACCAACTGCGATCGCCAACCCGCCTGCCAAGCGTGGCGATTATGGCAAAAACCCGTCCTTTTGGGGGAGGCTTATGTCCAGCAGTGGACGTCTTTCGGCTGAAATGATGATGATAACTAAATTCATATTATGTTCATAAACCGACAAAATAAAATTACGTCTGTGTATCAATTCTTACAAGACCTTGTCACAGTGTTACAAGTTTAGAAAGGTTATCTCGATATTGCTCGGAGAAATTTTTGTATCTTCAGTATGTTTGAATCTGTCATCGCATTTGAAAGTAGATACTTGATATTGAAGCGAAATTACATTTTTATATTCCGAGTGAATGACTTGTTTATTTTTATTTTGTATGTAATCCAGAAGGCCAATTATCTTATTAAATATCGTTCAGAATATAGTTGAAAACTAATCTAAATTATTCAAATCTCATTCTCCTAACATTATATGATCCTGTTTGCCGTTTATTTGTGAATCCGAATTTAGGTTCAAAACAGAAAAAAATCTTTTAGGTATTAACATTCAAGTGTTTTTTAACACACATGCTCGTAAAGTGGCTCTTATTGCACCGCTTTTAGGTTCATAATGCAGCTTATACGCACGCGTGCTTTTTACTTTACAGTTTATTTTTAAATCTCAACAAAGAGTTTTTATTTCTAAGCAATATTAATCATTTTTGTAAATAAATCTACTGTATTTAATTAACATATGATAAATAAACATTTCATTTCTTCAAATTATTAATTTTTGACAACAAATTAACATTAATTTGTGTTACAAATAAAAAAACTGTTTATTTTAATATTAGGCTATTTGGCGGTTTCCTTCCACCACCTTCACGCGCATAGCTATACGTCACCGTGCGATTAAAGTATTCGCGCGTCATTTTTCACAAATTCAATATTTGCCTAAAATGTGTAATTTGTTTTTTCCTTGCAAGTGTGTTAAAAAACGTTGTATGACACGCGTGGGCATTGACCATTACACTGTCGGCTCCATTACGCCCTCGCCTTCGGCTCGGACTGCAATCCAGGCTCGGGTATGATGGCCAACTTAGCTCATCATCATCATTTCAGCCGAAAAACGTCCATTGCTGGACATAGGCCTCCCCAAGCATTGTACTGGTCATATGCCATAATCGCTATGCTTGGCAGGTGGGTTGGCGATCGCAGTTGGTTGGTTAAATACTCAGAGAACGCTGCTGCCCATCCTTTGGAGAATCCCTACGACACCCATGAGAAGATATAGGGTGGTGCAATTCATTACGCTCACTTGTATCATAATGTACTATTATTACAGTACATTTTTGCCAAAATACCGAGATTTTGCTTAGAACATGTTGAAATCTTCCATCTGAAATATATTTCAGATGGAATATTTAAAGGAGGTTATTTATAACATTGTAGTGTACATGGAATGCCGTATATGGTATGCGTATAATTCAGAATATCTGCCGTTCATTGTCCCACATAATTTGAATTCTGAAGGCTTTAGTAGTAGGCTGGGTTTTAATACAAGTTGCTTTGCGTCTTTAGAATACATGGAATACAACAGTAACATTATTTTAGAAAATTACTGAACTTCTTAGCTAATTCTCTTTAGAATTGGGAATGCCCTTAGTAATGAACTAGACTTTGTCTGCGGCTTTACCTAAGAGTTATCGTGCATCCCACGGAAACTGTTTATTTTCCCGGGATAAAAGTTCCCAATATTTAAATCTGGTTTTTGGTCTACTTGTGCACTTTTTACTTCGAATAACACTAAATTTACTTGCCCCTCGTTTGCTTTTCAAATTCAAATTCAAATGTTTTTTAATTCAAATAAACCTAATTACAGGCACTTTTGAAAAGTCAGGCTCTATTTACGCGGTTCCAAATTATGGGTGCTATGGAGAAGAACCGGCAAGAAACTCCATGGATATACTCTGTTTAAAATAGGTTATTATTTATTACATCAAATTCATTCAAATAATGTGAGTATAACTTAGGTTAATTTCAGAAATAAACAAGGGTTTAAAAGTGAGAATATTGCCTTTAGAATAAACGTAAAAAGAGTTGCCATATGTAGGAGCTGACCTGTCCCGACAGACGGCACCCGTTCACGAGCATGACGCGAGCATCAGCCATCTCGCTTAATTCAACCATATTACTCTAAAGAATAAAACTATAAAAAGTAACTAATCTCATGCATGTACATGCTGTTGTTATTCTATGAAAGAATGTTAACACTATTCTTATAATTATTTCAAAGAATATATTACTAACCAATAGCGTGAGATTAACTTCCTTCAGAGAATTTCTTTTCGCAGAATAATCGCCTGACTATTACTGCCCACTCAGCAGTTTCGTAAATTCAATTTCTGTTTTTCTCGGAACTAATCTAGCCTGTCCCCGCCGCCGCCGACGCTCTTTCCAATAATTATTGTATGTATTTGTATTCGATTTCATCCTGTCTATTTTTATTGTTTTGCTGTTCGAATAAGACAAAGGTCTTATTCTAGCTGCAAAAAAAAAAAAATACAGTACATTTTAAAACGATTTAACAATAGATTGCAATAGCCCGAGTTAATTGTTTTTTTTAATAGGCTAGGATAGTATTATATTATCTGTGACATAGGTATTATTATTAAAGGTGTCTTCTTTCTAACACTTTACTAAAGAAGTCGATTAAAAAAGCTACGTCTTGTTGGCACAGAAGAAATAATAAATATAAAAATATAAATAAAAATAGGTTTTTATTGACTCTCATCCATTTTCATACAATACGGAAATTGTGGCAGCCCCGGTAAGTTATAAGAATACTTGTGTTAGGGTTGCCTACAAGTTATCAGAAAAAGCTCCGTCCTTTATTAAATATTATCTCTGCAGTTGCCAGGCGGCACTATACCTACCTTGCGCCTGTATTGTACAATAAAATAAACAGCCAAAGTAAGATCAGAAACGTCAGCAACCATCAGGTGAAAAAAATAATTAGGACTTGGTTAGATCAAATGGATTATGAAAGCACTGAACAGATTATTTTAACGAATCGTTGATGTGCCTCATATTTCGTAAAAATACACTCACATACTCTCATACACGCATACTCTCACACAGACACAACCCCACATGCTCTTTCACACACCCCCCGTACACACACTAATCTAACATTGCATTTCTTTCTTCTTTTCTAAACAGTTTAATACCTATTTTAATAACTTTAATGATTCTTTTATTTTATTTTTGTTTAACGTTCATTTGACTTATACATTGTATAGAGGAAAGGAACTGGCTTCGGACATACAGGTCACCCTAGTTTAGAAGCCAGGGCTACACTAATTTGTAAAATTGGACTAAACAATAAAGTTAATTTATTATTATTTATTATTATTATTTTTCAAAACATAGCTATCATGAACCACATTACACGCAGACATCATAAACTCAGCCTTTCAGAGTCCACTGCTGGACATAGGCCTCTCCCAAGTTGCGCCACAACACTCGGTCTCCTGCTTTCCGTATCCAGTCCCCCCCAGCTACGTTAAATAATACATTTTTAACCCTACAAAAGCTATTATATCACGTTATAACGTAATTAAATGGCTTACATACAATGACCTAAATGCTAACTTGACTAAAACTAAATACATTCAATTCTCTAATTACAAAACAATAATAAATAAATTGACTTTAAAATATGACAATACCATAATTGATCCAACTAATGACATAAAATTCTTAGGCATAACTGTAGATAATTACTGCAATTGGAAGTCACACATAAATAACGTCTGCACAAAAATTAATAAATTCATATACGCACTAAGACATCTACGCACAACAGCTTCAGAAAGTACAGCAATTACAGCTTATCATGGCTACATTGGATCAGTTTTGCGATATGGTTTATTGTTATGGGGCAACTCAACGTTAATTAATGAAGTTTTTCTATCCCAAAAGAAATGTGTGCGAGCAATATGCAATGCCGAGCCTCTAGACTCTTGTAAACCGCTTTTTAGAAGAATTGGAATTTTAACTTTAAGCTGTCTCTATATCCTCGAGATTGGATTGTTTGTAAGGAAATACCCACAATTGTTTGAAAAAATTTGTGAAAATAGTCTGTACAGCCAAAGAGATCCTACAACGATAGTTGTGCCAAAGTGTAGAACTACCCTTTACCACAGAAATTGTATGTTTATGTGTATTAAAGTTTATAACAAAATACCCCAGACTCTAAGAGAATTACCCTTAAGATTATTTCGTATAAAGTTAAAAAATGGCTAACTGAAAAATGTTTCTATACAATTAAGGAGTTTATTGAATGTAAAAATAATTTAATTTAATTTTTATTATAAATAATTCATAGATTTGACCTAACTTGACATAAATAATATTAACTATCCTAAAAATTATTGTATGCCCAAAATGGGCTGATTGATGTATCTAACTAACACTATCAAGATGTATCATAACAACTGTAACCACTCAATCAGAAACAATAAAGTTTACTTACTTACTTACTTACTTACTTACTTACTTACTTACTTACTAATTATACAGATACGTACCTTAAAGCAATGAACATTTATGTCATCTAAAACTATGTAGGTAATATTTTCTATAAACATAGCTTGTAAAATTAAAATATGGCGGCTCAGTTTAACTACAATAATCCCTATTCTAACGAGTCCTGCGATTACATCTATGTAATTACAGTACATAATGGACCGTTTAAACGCGAAACCGTTTAGATATACATCGGGTTTATTTTCAGCAAATGATCAGAATTAGATTAAAATTGAATGTTACAAAGGATATATATTACCACTAATTGTAACCACTCTATACCCATTTATTATGTATGTTAATGCTTATTTTTACGTGTTTTTTTTTTAATTCATGCAGAAGGCGTAACATTTAGATTGGATTGTATGGAATATGCGGATTCTCGATTGCCTGATAACGCCATGGCAATACACATAGAGCAATAAAATTAACTTATAGTTTTTTGAAATCCACCCAAATTGATATAATATCTACAACGTGTTATTGAAATAACTGATAAACTCTTAAGGGGTCATTGTACTTATCAGTATGAATAACTTTAACTGTGGAACCAAACCTGCAATTGCGACTACATTTGTGTTCACATAAATGAACAAAATGTAGGTAATTTTTTTTTGCTATTTCAGGTTTGGTCCCATAGTAAAAGTTGTTCATGCTGATGAGTATAATGACCCCTTAAGAGGTTTCAGTTATTTTAATAACACGACGTTGTATACTTTTTTTTGTGATTATGTACTTATAATGCATTAGAAACACCCAGACCAACAAACACTTATGTTCATCACATAAATATTTGTGTCCTGTGGGAAGAGAACTCACGACCTCGTGATCAGAAGTCCTTCACTCGAAACACTAGACCACAGACGTCGTCGTCAAAAAAATTTCTAGAAATAAAATGCTTCTCCACATCTCTACCATTCAGAAAAATAGATATACATACAGCTTCACCTGATCATTACAGCCGAAAAATGTGCACTGCTGGACATAGGCCTCCCCCAAGCATCGCCACAACCACCGGTCCTGCGCTTTCGGCATCGACCTTCACCTGATACAAAATTGAAATTCGAATACACAATATGGGAGTACTAAATTAATTACCTGCAAAACCTTTGTTCTAAATACAAAAGCTTCCCCCAAAAATCCGTCAGTACGATAATACCTCAGTGTCAGTACGTAACAAAAGATAATACAATGAAACGATACACGTATAATTAATAGGGCACGTTATTAATAGGGCATTGTAAATCGGGCATATTGTTAACAACCTCTGAGTTTTTAGTCATTATGGAAACAAAAAATGTAGTCTTATTATTTCTATTATACAACGTTAAAATCAAATTAGCTGGCGAAACTTCACAAACGTGATGAGTTATATCTCATTATAATAAAACAAGAAAACATGATTTTCTGAACAATTAATTTCAACTATAGCCAGCTGATCACGGGGTCAGCGGCCGTGCGATGCGCGAACAGTATTTTTATCCATGTACCTGATATTCCTTAAAAATATCAAGGTTACGCGTCCCGTTACTGTTGATTCCGTGATCAACTGAACTTGAATGAAATGATGAATGTTAGAAAACCATTGATTTCTTGTTTTATTATTATTAGATATTAATGCCTATCATACCTACCGCGTACTGGAAGGCGCAGCGTGGGTGGGTAGACCCCCCACAAGGTGGACCGACGACCTGGTGAAGGTCGCGGGAATCCGCTGGATGCGGAAGGCACAGGACCGGTCGTTGTGGCGATGCTTGGGGGAGGCCTATGTCCAGCAGTGGACGTCTTTCGGCTGAAATGATGATGATGATGATGATGAATGCCTATCAGATATGTGAAGTTTGCCAACCAATTTGATTTATGCTTCTAGAATTGATCGATTGGTAGTGTAAATTTATTTTAAAAAAAAACAAAAATCTAACTATAAGTGCTATAAGTGAAAATTTCTTCGAGTTAAATGGTAAAAATTTTGACTGTCGAGAAAAAATATGATTTTGCCTATAATGTTCATTTAAATGTGATTTAAGGATACCGAAATAATAATTTAAATGGAGTCGACCTAAGAAACCTAGGTGATTGTATTCACGGGTGTTCAAAGGAAACTAAAGTGTCGCATTTGGTCACCCAGGAGATATCACCAGCGTGATAGTGAAATAGATTGTTTTTAATTGAAACTACCAATAACTAGATTCTATGATAATAATTGATATTATAATAGATTTTATATTTTTCGGAGTCTGGATTTGTGCCCGGTCAATGGCAATAGGCTCGCCCCCTATTACATGGGACTAAAACATAACTGACGAAATGTGGGTGTACTATTACACCTCTGCCTACCCCTTCGCGGAAATACAGGCGTGATGTTATGTTAATGTTGTTATATTTTTCGTTCCCCAAATGACTAAAAACTCAGTGTGTATAATCGAGGAGATTCCTATACTGCATTGTGCCCGGTTAATTAAGCGACAACAGCGTCACTGCGGTTTTGTGTCCGCTCAAAAATGTATAGAATGTGGGTCAGGGCTTCTGTGTGAGGGTAGGTATGTAGCCCTTACTACAGGTATAGTAGAGGGGAGATTAATTATGGCAGCCCATTGCTGGGCCCGTGCTTGTGGCTCTTCTCAGAATGAGAAGAATTCAGGTCTTAGTCCACTGAAGGTTGGCGGACTACACACACCAACAAGAATTTGATGGAGAAGGTACTTTTCATGGAGTGCAGGTGTCCACGATGTTTACAAAGCAATCATTCTTAATTTTTCTCATGTATCTGGTCTGCTCGGTGTCCGTATGGCACTGCAGGGATCCAGCAGAATACCAGCGTCAGGTATAATACCTGGCACTTGCTGAGCTGGACACCCATTTGGTACAATGCTGAGACACATATCACACTTTTTTCTGTCTTTTTACTTGTATGTCCTGTGTCCTGTTTTTGTACTAAATAAACGTTTTATCTGTCTATCTATCTATCTTTTCCTTCACCGTTAAAGCAAGTACCTGATAATAAAATTCTGAACAACTCATCAATCCGAAAGCATTTTTTTACAAAATATAAAAAAACACAAAATCTACCAAGAAGTCCCACTGCAGATTAAAGCAATACTGTCCCATCACTTATCAAATATTTTAAGCTAATGGAAATCTAGCTCTGATCCATGGTAGGGGTTTTATCAGCCATAATAACGCTGTGAATGCGGCAGAATGTCACTGTGAGCTGAATGGGCTACACAATTTATAGAGCATAGTTTACATATATGAGTACATAATTTGAGTTTCATGATATTAGTAACGGTAGACTGAGATGGCACGCGATGCTGCGTGTCTCTTGGACTACTGTTATACCGGAATGTCCAGTGATAAACGTAGTAAGCTGTCAGTTCGGTTTTTTTTATGCGTACCCAAAGGGTGCCAATGAGACCCTATTACTCTGCCTACGCAATCTGTCTGTCACAAAAACACTGAAAAAAAAAGTTTTTTTTTTTAAATAGCCATACTTTAACAATCTGTAACTCCAAAAAGTGACTACTAAACTATATGGTAACACATAACTAAAAATTTTGTTCTTTATAGGTAAATAGTTTTGTTACATTAATTAAAATTTAATATCGCCTAACCTTGGACGAATAAAAAATGGCGGACGGAATAATAATAAATAATAAATATATATTTTTGGGACATTTCTACACAGCACCATCTAGTCCCAAACTAAGCAGAGCTTGTGATATGGGTACTAGACAATGGAAATAATAATTATATACTTTTTTTTTGTAAATACATACTTATAATACATAAGAAACACCCAGACCAACACAAACACTTATGTTCATCACACAAATATTTGTGTCGTGTGGGAATCGAACCCACGACCTCGTGATCAGCAGTCCGACCCTCGAACCACTAGACAACAGACGTCGTCAATCCCAAACCCACTGTAATTTCGACAGAATTTTAACACAGCAGATATATTTTGTTATTTTATTTGTGAGACTACGACGATGACTACCGTCATTCGAGATTTGTCGTGTAATCGCGGCTTTTTGTCTTACTATGGATGTGAATGCGTGCGTGCCAGCCCGTATATTTTAACACAGCAGATATATTTTGTTATTTTATTTGTGAGACTACGACGATGACTACCGTCATTCGAGATTTGTCGTGTAATCGCGGCTTTTTGTCTTACTATGGATGTGAATGCGTGCGTGCCAGCCCGTATATTTTAACACAGCAGATATATTTTGTTATTTTATTTGTGACACTACGACAATGACTACCGTCATTCGAGATTTGTCGTGTAATCGCGGCTTTTTGTCTTACTATGGATGTGAATGCGTGCGTGCCAGCCCGTATATTTTAACACAGCAGATATATTTTGTTATTTTATTTGTGAGACTACGACGATGACTACCGTCATTCGAGATTTGTCGTGTAATCGCGGCTTTTTGTCTTACTATGGATGTGAATGCGTGCGTGCCAGCCCGTATATTTTAACACAGCAGATATATTTTGTTATTTTATTTGTGACACTACGACAATGACTACCGTCATTCGAGATTTGTCGTGTAATCGCGGCTTTTTGTCTTACTATGGATGTGAATGCGTGCGTGCCAGCCCGTATATTTTAGCCACTTAATTCTATGATTTTAGCGAGCCGTCTTCCTAAGAGTGCTTCTCTTTCCTTTTAGCGATATTCTGTCCGCCTTTTTTATTCGTCCAAGCGCCTAACCAAATTGTTTGTTAAACTCCAATTTTTTTTTCATATCTTTTTAATCATAATAGGTAGCCAGAGACATGACATTTACCACCGGTAGAAGCAGGTAGATGTCATATCTGTGTAGGTAGCCAGCACAGATTTGACATTTACCGCTAAATGTCAAATCTGTGGTAGGTAGCTAGTTAAAATATTCATAAAGACTTTTTGGATAGATAGGTATACCCTTACGGTTACATGCTGTATACACGATCCCATTTCTTAAATTCAATCCCATTTCGTAAACTTTAAAGTTTCATAGATAAAATAACCTGTCGTGTCAACTGGAAGTTTGTTATGTCACCAATTACACTCGTTCGTTTCTGTGACACTGCTGTTTTTCATCGATATAGGCCATTTAGGATACTTAGGTAATATGTACTACGTACTAGAGTAGACATTACGAACAAAAAATATCGCACAACTTGCTGGCCGCGGAGCACGCGCGGCGCGAGCGTGGCTAAGCGAGTGAGATTGCAGGAGCTCTAAAACTGTGCTACACACATTTTGTTCGAGGTGTCTTTATGATGATAATTTAATTCCTCACACCACACCATATCGTCGTATAGCTGATAACCGGTCAGCGGCAGTGTCATCATCATCCTCCTGTCCTTATTACAGACTATTTGGGGTCGGCGCAGCATGTATTTTTCTTCCATAAATCTCTATTAGCTGTCATCTCAGTGTTCATTTTCTTTCTATTCATATTATCAGCGGCAGTTTTGTGTCACATAATAAAATACCTAAATCCCTCGATTTAGGTATTTAATTTATTGCTAAACTGTGCGGGGGGTATTTTGAGTATAGCTTTCCCTTTATTTATTTATATTGCATACTATACACTAATTTTATTAATTTGTAATAGGCGCGACATTTATTTGAGCTTCCTAAAAAGCAATAAATATCACATAAAACATAAAATGAAGAATGAATAAAGTATCGGATTACATTAATAATTTCAACAAATTATTATTCAGGAAAGTTATATGAATAATAAAATATTATTGACTTAACGACAACTTGTTCCGAATTTAATAAAATAACGACTTTTAGTGTCAAAAGGTGAATTATTTGAACTTGAGATATAGATACTTAACCTATTATTTATTTTGTGTTAGTCTATTAATACAATAATTAGGGTCTAGTCGTATGAAGAAACAGTTTTTTTTTTATAAATGGGCCAATAGTTCAGCTTGGATTATCTTTTTTGCATGGTGTGAGCTTCTTAGAGCCCTTGCGTGATACGACAAATAAAGAATCAAAGTACAAAAAAAACCGGCCAAGTGGGAGTGAGACTGGCGCACTAAGGGTTCTGTATCACTAAACAAACATGTCTGTGAAATATTGATTTTTAGTATTTTCCGTGGTAGAGGCCATAGTAGGTAACACGTATTTCGTGAAAATTTCAATTAAATTATCTATTACGGTTATAAAGATACAGTTCTGTGACAGACAGACTAATGAAAGAAAGAATAAAAAATTTCTACTTCTTCTTTATTTGTAATTTTTTTGAATGGACATACAGACAGCGTCGATACGACTATCGATACGGTGTGAGAACTTAAATTATCATCCAAAATGGCTTATATCGATGAAAAAAAGCAGTGTTCTGATTCTTAGAATCACCAACAATTCATACAAATCTGCATCTTTTTCCCACGATCACAATCGATTCTCAAAACCATCTGTACCACTACCAATGCCGCAAACCGATGTATCGATAACATTCAATTTAATAATCGGATAAAGCCTTTATCAGTAATTTTATTCTATTGTCACCTTTCTTTTATATCTAATGACTTCGTGAAGTAACTAATGAATTAGATTTAATGAAATATTAGTTTTTAGAGGTATTATCTCCTTTATTCAGTTATCAACTTATTAAATACATTTTTAAATACTTTTTATAAAAAGAAAAGAAAAAAAAAACATTTAAAACTATAAAAAAATAGTGTTCCACCGGCATCGGGAGCAGTGTCCAAGCTACCGGCGGTTAGGGCCCCAGAGACAGGAACCTCCTCACAATACGTGCCGTGTCGAGGAGTACCGCCTTCTGAATCTGGCCCTTGACCCAGCCACCTAACGAGAGCCTCTTAAGATGTTGGTCGAGGCTCTTGGCTATGAGACCATTGGCCGTTACGACTATCGGCACAATGATTGCCGAATCCACGTCCCACATGTCGACAACTTCGTGTGCTAAGTCCAAATATCTCATTTGTTTATTGTCTCAGCTTTCACGAGATTTCCGTCATGTGGAACGGCGATATCAATAATCATTGTGTGGCGCTCTTATCGATCTATCACCACTATATCAGGCTTATTATGTAAAATGGTCCTATCAGTGATGATAGATCGATCCCAGTACAACGTGATATGGTCATTCTCGAGAACTGGGTCGGGCGTATACCTGTAGTACGGTAAGAGGTATTATTATTGTAGAAAGATTACATATTATTATGCAGGGTTATTTTTAATTCATTAAAATCGCTATAAGGGATGATTGTACTCAATCAAATCAATTTAAATAACTTTGGGTATGGGTTATTATTTATTCTATGGTGTGAGACCAAAGACATTAAAATACTTATGCCTTTTAATATTTAATCTCTTTGTATGAGACCAACGCCGAAATCACGAAAAAAATAGCTGTTTCATACATGAAAATTTTCAAAAGTGCCTGTAATTAGGTTTATTTAAATTAAAAAAAAATGAATTTTGGTCAAGTACTTACACGCAACTTTTTATATGGAACGGATGTTTTTTTTGTTGACGTTGACGTTGTTTTGTAACTTTTATGACATTAATGAAACTAGATCGAGATTGTATTTGGAACATTTTAAATTACGAGAATAGGCCCTCAGGTGCATATTGTTAAGTCTCCTAGCAATATCTCTTTGGTGCCTCTTAGTTCACCCAACACCCAACAAAAGAAAAGCGGTGGCATTATCTTTGCCTACCACGCGATAAAAAGTACCATGAAGCTACTTATTTACTTTAAAAATAAAAAGGCTATTATCATCGGTACATTTTAGGGCAAATCAAATATTAAAACATAATAGTTGATTTACACGGCTGTTTTTTTGGGACACGGTACAATCGACGACGAAGTCGATTCAATGAGTTTTTAGGATTACCTTTTAATAGCTTAAAAAGAATGATGAATAAATTTAAAAATCTGCAGTGGAATTTTATTTTAATTTTTTTTTTACTCCATTGAGATAATTAATTTTAGATTAAAATTAGATCATGATTTTAAATCGCTGCTTTGCATAAATAACGACACGAGTTTTTTTTTTTAAAGTACTTAATAACGAACAGAATCAAGTTTAGTGATCGTTCGTTTTGTGTATTTATTTAAATTTAGTTTTTTTTGTATTGTGTTATTATTCATGCAAAGCAGCGAAATGGTTTTGTAAAATGTAGGGACTTATCGTTAATTGCAATCTCTTACTGAGACTGTAAACAGTTTTATTAATGATGTTAGATGGATCAGCTTCAGCTTTGAGATTTATTTAACAATTGAGTGATTCCCCATGTATTACCTACATATACTTATTTATTTACATGTACTTTATTATACACCATAAAATACATTACATTAAATATGCATTTAAACTATTGTACAAATGGCAGCCTTATCGCAAGCAGCGATTTCTTCCAGGCAACGTTAGGATGGACAAGAATGAACTGGATAGAAAATGGGAACTTAAGTGGCGAAGGGTCCATATAACACATTCCCACCGGCTTCCCTTTAGGAATTGCTTAAATACAGATCAGCGACATTTTTAAGCTAATTTATTGTTCTAGAGTACAAAAAAATAATGTAAAATTTAATTAAAAGTTGTTAAATTGTTTTTTATTTTATTAAAGTGCGATCTTAGCTATTTTAGTACTTTTAGGTACCTACGGGCTCCCTTCTGAAAATATTCACCCTTCGCCACTGGACCTACCCACTGCTTTTCATACATTATGATCGCATAACATGTGTCTGTGTGTGTGCGTGTGTGATGTGCCTATTTTTACAACAAACATCTAAAGAAAAAAAACTCATTAATATTTATTTGTTTATTCAGCACATTAGCATATGGCAGAAAAACACAAAATCCTTATGTGAAGCTGGGTGCCAAGCATTAATAAAATATACAATATCCCAAAAGATCCGACTGAAATCCAACTGACACAAAATCCCCGCCATTCGCTGTAACAGCAACACATTTAAATTGTAAATACTTTTGCGCCCGACGACACTCGTTCAGTCGAAAGTGAAAATGACCTTAAAACGTGTACAAACATTCGTAGGTACCATCTGGTTTTAGTTGACAAAAAACAACATCCAGGCACAATAAGACTATAGAAAGTGGACTAACAAATAAAGAATAAATACTTTTTTCTTACCATTCTTTCTTTCGTAATTTCGGTTATAGGCGAGCGGGAAAATTGGCTGATAATAGGCAAGCCACAAGAGAATGGAGACTTGTGATGAATTTAAGCTTATGTAGTGCGATCGGTTGAGTTGTTTCGATCTGCATAAATATTCAGTCGCGACGACTTTTTTGCACGCGTAAAAAAATCGCACCTGACTTGGATTGGAATTTCGTAGTATCACGTTTTATTCCGGAACAGGTTGAAGTGTTACCGACATTACGGACAGCCCTGACATTCCTTGCTGATTGGTTTTGTTCAGGTCTGCGTACTTAGTGTTTCTAGTTGCGGCGAACTCGATGTATTTTATTGGTACTTGTCAGTTGTCTTATTTTATTTTTTGAACGTTTATAAATGTGAATTGTACTCGTTGCTTATAAGTATTACAGTAACCACAGGATGCATTGGTTGAGTTTCAAAATTCACACAAACCGAGAAAAGGATGGTAGTTATCTCGGACGAATAAAAAAAGGCGGACGGAATCTCGCTAAGAAAAGATTGAAGCACTTAATTTTTTCCTAAACCCACAATAATTTCAACAGCATTTTAACACACCAGTTATATATTGTTATTTTATTTGTGACACTACGACAAAGACTACCGTCACACGAGGTTTGTTGCGTAATCGCGGATTTTTGTTTTATTTTGGGTGTGAATGTGTACGTGCCAGCCCGTAATTTTAAGCGAGCTGTCTTACTATGGGTGCTTCACTTTTTTTCCGAGATTCCGTCCGCCTTTTTTATTCGTCCAAGGTTAATAGGTTAATAGTTGTTAATTTTATTCTCATTATTACAACTTCTCAACTTGTAGATCTAGGTTTCGAAAATACGTAAGTAAATTTGTTTTGTCATTTGTGTCAAAATAACATAAAATTAAAAACTTCCTACATTTATTTGTAAATTAATTTGATTTGATTAATGCCTTCTACAAAAAACTTAATTTATATAATACCGTGTGTCAACAAAATCACTTTTACATTCACTTCGGAAACTAATTCACGTATTCTATGTCTAAAATGTCTCATAAATTACATTTTAGTTCTAAAATGAGACGTTTATTGCAAAAAAGTTACATAAAAGTTGATGTATGTTGATTAAAAGAATAAATAATTACATCAAATTAGATCTCGTATCCGCTAACGGTACTGATTATTGCAATCGTCTATCAATACATCAATATTTTTTAGGGTTCTGTGTTAATAATAAATACATATTAGCACCCCGGGGCTCGTAGCTAAGCAATGACTGCGCGGATTGTACGATCTGCAAGGTTAAGCTGCACTTGCCGCGGTCAGTCTGTGGATGGGTGACCGTTTCGATACACCTCGAAACCCCTCCGTGCCTCGGAGAACACGTTAAGCTGTCGGTCCCGGTTGTCATACGAATATCTTTGGCAGTCGTTACGGGTAGTCAGAAGCCTGAAAGTCTGACAACTGGTCTAACCTCCGAATGTTAGTATCACCCAGTAACTGGGTTGCGGGGGTCTGATGGCAGTCGCTCCGTGTAAAATGCTGATGTTCAGCCGCATCTGGCTAGACTGGAAGCCGACCCCAATATAATTGGGAAAAGGCTCGGAGGATGATGACATATTAGCACCCCTGTTTCCCATTGGGGTAGGCAGAAACTATGGATTTCCACCTGCCACGATCCTGACACACCTCTTTCGCTTCATCTACGTTCACATGCATGCTCGTTGGCTTAAACTAGCATTTATTGAGAACGTCCGCGATTTGATTGCGATAGTTCGCCGAGGTCGTCCCCGGTGTTAATATGTCAATATTTTCAGACCATTTCACGGTCTTATCATCATCAGCCTATCGCAGTTCCCTGCTGGACATAAGCCTCTCCAATGCCACGCTACTCTCTTCAATCCTCGGCCACTCTCATCGAATTTCTCCAAGCCACCTTGCGTAGATCGTCACTCCATCTAGCATCTTTTTTTTCTTTTTTACTTATAGGATAGGAATCCTCATGCATATCCTCCATCTGAGGAAGACGGAGTTATATATCGGACTCTTACCAACAAAAACCACATGGTGGCCATCCTCAGCACAAAATAGAGGAACTCCGGGCACTCCAATGGACCGGTGCGGTGGCCTCTAGTGCACACCTTTGGCACGTCCTGGGGAACAATACTGTTTCTCTCACAGTAGCACGCGACCAACACGTACTGCTATCCTCGTCAGAATCGCTTAATAGACGCCTCGAGGCCCCCAACTCTTTGCATCCACGATCCCGGAGGTCTGTAGTGTGTCAAGGGGACCAGACTCAGACCTTGCCAGATGTGACCACGCTACGTTTTCCACTCAAGAACACGTCTAATATGCCTCACCCATTGCCATATCAGGTTAATTATCCTGTGGGATTTCACGGCCTATTGACAGAAAATTTGCCATATTACTCGTATAAATTATGTAGGTATACTTATGTGAGTGAACTCATTAAAATTAAATAATACGAAGTCTTGTTAAGCTGTTTGGGAAAGTTAGAAATCAGTCACAGGTGTAGAAATATGCGAAAATCTTCTATCAGTGACCGTAGGACCGTAGCAAAACAATCCTAGAAAAACCTTTTAATTTTCACCCATTTATTTCTTGGATTGCCTCGTTGGTCTAGTGGTTGCAAGCGCGACTGCTGAGCGTGGGGTCCTGAGTTCGATTTCCGGGTCGGGAAATGTGTTATTGGGTTTTTTCATTAGGAAATTCTCAGTAGCAGCCCGGAGTCTGGATTTGTGCCCGGTCATTGGCAATAGGCTCGCCTCCTATTACATGGGACTATAACATAACTGGCGAAATGTGGGTGTGCTATACCCCTCTGCCTACCCCTTCGGGGAAATACAGGCGTGATGTTATGTTATGCTGTTGTGTTATTTCTTGTAACATAATTGAAATTTGTAGAAAAAATATCTCAGCTACAGGAAATTAAGCAAAAAATGTGTACGGAATCATAAAAAAAAATGTCACTCACACTTATTCCAAAAGAAGTTACCGTAACTTGTTATTTTTAGCCACGAAAAGTAGTACGATAAACTCGTAATCATAAAAAAGCGATCGTAATCGGATTGTGAGAAAACAATCGATATGGGGACGTACACAAACCGATTCAAATCGAATCGAATCGATTTTTTATTGCGATCATCTCCGCTGTAACAGATCGTAACTATTGGAAGTTATACAATGATAGTTAACAATAAAATTATGTTTGGATGCTGACATTTCCTTGTATGGACCGGTATTATATAGCTGTATCTTCAAATTGTTTTAAGATTCTTTAAATATGGAGTTATCAGAGTTCATCTTAATTATTTACTTTTTGACTCTGTGCAAATAGATAAGAGTAGGGTTTAACATAAGGTTAATGACCTGGCTCTGTCGTTAAGGCGATGTTACACGGTTCAATCAAATTGAAGCTAATCGATTCAATTTAATTGTATTGAAAGCGAGTGTCAAGTGTGTGTGTGTGCTTTCAATGAGACACTGAATAACGATTGAGAGTGAGAAGTTTCAGTTTGACTGAAGCAATAAAACCGGCCAAGTGCGAGTCGGACTCGCGCAGTAAGGGTTCCGTACCTCTCAACGACCTGATACCCCATAAAAACTGATTTAATTTACGAGAGTTTGTCAAAAGACATCAACGCACAGTGCGCGAAATATGAATTTTTGCATGTCTTTCTTACGCAGGTACTGCCACATATGTCTATGTTTGTCTTATTTTTAGTATTTGTTGCTAAACTACATAATATGCACTATAATCTGACCAAGTTTGACGCTGGTATATAATACGGTTTTGAAGATAGAGCAAAAACAAAAACGTTTCTTGTATGGGGACCCCCTTTGGTTTTAGTTTTTTTTTTGTTTTTAGTATTTGTCGTGATACACCTCATAGCAACACATATTCTGAGAAAATTTCAACCGGTTACCTATTACCGTTCAAAAGATACAGTCCTGTGACAGACAGACGGACGGACGGACGGACGGACGGACGGACAGCGTAGCGAGAGTAATAGGGTCCCGTTTGTCACCCTTCGGGTACGGAATCCTAAAAAAGCTAAACTGAACCGAAATTGTACCGTGTAATAGGTATTCATCATCATCATCATCATTTTAGTCGAAAGACGTCCACTGCTTGACACAGGCCTCCCCCAGGCACCGCCACAACGACCGTCCTGCGCTTCCCGCACCAGCGGATTACCGCGACCTTCAACAGGTCGTCGGTCCGCCTTGTGGGGGGCCTACCCACGCTGCGCCTTCCAGTACGCGGTCGCCACTCCAGAACTTTACGGCCCCATCGTTCTGCGAGCAATGTTCCCCGCCCACTGCCACTTAAGTTATTACTAAAGTGTAATATTGCCTTTAGTTATTATAACTAACCCCTAACCCTTCTAACATAAATGCTGAGACACCCAAAAAGGGATAAATTGCACTTAAATCCGTCCAGCAGTAGACAGATGTAGGCATTGTAAGAGACAAAGTGCACAAAGGTAACATGCCGAGTTCAAACTATATTACGATGTAGTTTTACGAGTGAGTCTTGTTCTTTTGAATGGGTTTTCTCCAAGCCTGAAATGGTATGAATTAACTCCAATAAATAGGCACCGCGTATTTTACTTTTATATGTCATAATCATAATGATAACAATATGTCCTCCCGGTCGACTTTCAGTCACGGCGGCGGCCAATCATAACGGAGACTATACAAGGTGTTGTTGAAATAACTGAAAATCTCCATTCATCAGTATCAACTAACATTTTGTCGATTTCATCATCATCATCATTTCAACCGAAAGCTGTCCACTGCTGGACATAGCCCTTCCCCAAGCAATGCCGCAACGACCGATGTCGATTTATGTGAACACAAATATTGAGGATCAGCTGATTACTTTTCGCGATCTCAGGGTTGGTCCCATAGTAAAAGTTGTTCATACTGATGAGCACAATAACCCCTTAAGAGGTTTTCACTTTATTTCAATAACACCTTGTATAGCCATCGGTGCGGGACATGTTATAGTGCACAAGTGTGTGCGAAAACACAGGTGCACTCTCTATCCCCTCATTGTCATAATCAGGACGGCAATCCGACACAACCGGAGAGAGATCAGGCGTAGGACCGACGGCTTCACGTGATCTCCGAGGCACGGGAATCTTAAAATAATATCGATAAACAACTTTTTAGATTTTTATGTGAAAATGTTTTTACTCCGTCGACGAATACCTAAATTTTAAAATATAAATGTATTCAGAATGTTATTATTTTATGATATATTATATAAATTTATAATTTAATATTGAAGACTCTGAATGTAATTTTAGCTCTGCACATCATTGTTTTATAATTATAAAAAAAAATTGTATGCCATAATGTGAAATGGTTAATGTGTCGAACTAATCTTAGTACCCTACCACCTGTATTTACCACATTTTTACAAAATAAATAAATGAAATGATATATATGTACTACATAGGCCTCCACCAAGCATCGCCACAACGACCAGTCCTGCGCCTTCCGCATCCAGCGGATTCCCGCGACCTTCACCAGTAGGCGTAGCATGACCAATTCTATGTCTATTCTTCCAAGAGTAGACAAAGCTCTTTCTATACGTCAAGATATCTCTTCTTCTCGAGCATGAGGCGACCCGTCGACTCGAGTTTCTACGTAGACAACGTGACAGATCTTTTTCCATAGCAACGAGAACGTAGCTAGTGCCGTACAAATTCTACCAAATCCTACCATATTATTACGTTTCGTTATCTAGAAAAAAGGTGAATCGAATAAGTTTTGAAACATTTTGTACGTAATTCAAAGCAACAACAATACGCATTTTGTAGTCATGAATGTCAAGGTCGAAGGATTCGTTTTACAAAGTAAATTAATGTTTATTTTTATTAAAACAATGTAATTAAGTACCTAGTTCGCTTTGTTGTAAATAATTTCACTATAATGTTATTGGTTTTGTGGAAAAGCATGTTATTGATGTCAAAAAAGAAGTAAGTCATATTCCTATGTACCGATTATTAGCATTGTGATTAAGTATTGTGATTGAGTGTTCTTCATACAGTCCCAAACCATATTTGAGGCCAATATTAACTATTGGAAGATTTTGGGATTAACAGAGTAGAGTTAACACCTACCTACCTTCACCGGTACCTCCTTGCTTTGATACCTTAGTAATTTATTATACTTTGTTTTTACTGTTGAAACATCGTCTCACTGCTCACCGTGTAAACAAAACTAATTTGTTGTTTTTTTACTGTTTTCAGAAAACTTACAGATAGAATACAATGCAATATTCGTTAACAATACAAGACTGGAGCCTATTTACTAATTTTCATGTATAAACACTTGAAAACTAAATCAATAAAAAGTTGGTAAAACTCAAGAACTACATACAATATGATTGGAATATTATTAAAATATAGGAAGAAGTGAAGAAAATTTACACCAACAAATGCTTTAGCCGAGAAACACTGATACTGAATATACTTATTCATCTTCACCGGAGAGTTACCGTCACTAATAGTTTTCTATGATTTGCAATAATAAACTTTGTTAGTTTTGGTAAATTATTATTTTATTTGTTCCATTGTGAACATTGGATTCATTTACAGCTTGTGAAGTACAGCAAAATGTATAGAGGTATTATTGGACTAGACCATTTTATGTTCACCCGTTCAAAGACCCATGATTAGGACTGAGTCCCCTGCGCACCCTGGGCAGTCAGCCCCGCTACCAACCTGCTGACTCTTTTGCCCACAGCATGAGCTATTATCATTATGTAGCTCATGTCGACACGATAGAAGAAGAAGGACTGACTGACTGTCACAAATACTGCACTATCTCGTTGCCAATTTGTAGTTCTTGAAAACTAGCTCGGAGATTACAATTACAATTACAATTTGCTGCAATTAGATCACATAAAATGTGTTCTTGTCCGTACCAGGCCCCTCAGAAAGTATTGCGAAAAAAAGTTTTTATATATGGGAGACTGGCCAGTTATAATGTTTTTCGAAAATATGATTATTTATAAGTAAAAATAAGTAAGTTCCAATTTCAAAATTTCCCTCCACATTCTTTGCGAGTTAATTCAAAGTATTGTGTCTCACTGAAATATGGATCTGCGCCGGGAACATTTTAGAGCTATGATTTTATACGATTTCAAGTGTCGCCTGAAACCGGATGAATCGTACGATAGACTTCAAATGGCATTCATGGATGAAGGCCCTTCCAAGGCAACCGTGTATCGTTGGTATAACGAATTCAAGCGCGGTCGACCAACTTTGGGGGATGACGAAAGAAGCGGTCGCCCTTTGACGGCTGTTACCGAAGAAAACGTGCTAGCAGTGAAAAATTTAATCCAAGACAATAGGCGAATTACATATCAGGAGATTCAACACATATTGAAGATTGGATCGGGAAGCGTTCACGAGATTCTACACAGCCATCTTCGCGTGAGGAGGATAGTATCACGCTGGGTGCCGCACAACCTCACCGATGCTCAGAAGCAGGCCCGGGTGGAATGGTGCCGTGATATGCTTAACAAATTTGAAGCAGGCTCGTCTTGGCGTGTTTACGACATCGTTACAGGTGATGAGTCCTGGATTTATCAATACGACCCAGAAACCAAGCGCCAGTCGACTGTTTGGGTGTTTCAAAATGAGCCAACGCCTACCAAAGTGAAGCGATCTAGAAGCGGGGGTAAGATTTTGATCGCTAGCTTTTTTAATTTGACTGGCCACTTGGTATCAATTCCCTTACGGGATCAAAGAAGCATTAATGCCGAATGGTATACTACCAAATGTTTGCCAGAAGTTTTCTCTGTTATAAGCAACAAGCGACCAAACACAGGGCTCCGCGGGCTACTGCTCCACCACGACAATGCACCTGCGCACACCGCACTCAAAACGAGGGACTTCCTGGACAGCACGCCAGTCAAACTCCTGGGTCACCCTCCTTACAGCCCTGATCTAGCACCGTGTGACTTCTTTTTATTCCCAAAAATAAAAAATCAGCTAAAAATAAAAAATCGGGATACAATTTTCGTCGCCGGAAGATGCGCTGGCTGCGTTAGAGCAGGCTGTAAACGAGGTGTCTGCGGCGGACTGGAAAAAGTGTTTTGAAAACTGGTTTAGGCGCATGAATCTTTGTATAGAGGCTGGTGGAAAGTACTTTGAAAAGATTTGATAAAAATATATGTACGTATAGAACAATTTTTTTTAGTTTCGCAAAACTTTCTGAGTGTCCCACGTATTAAAAACTATCTCACTAATATTATAAATGTAAAAGTTTGTGAAGATATTTGGGTATTGAAAAAATTGTTACTCAACCACGCTGAAACGGCTGAACGGATTTGGATGAAATTTAGCACATAGACCATTACCCGGATTATAGTATTATATTATGTGTCCGGATTAATATATAGGCTACAACATAACATATTATTGCTTTTAGTGATAAGACCGCCAATTGTTAGTATTGTGCTCATGTTTGTTACAACTTTATTTTTAATTTTATGGTGTGCAAACAATAAAGTATACTAACATAACATAACATCACGCCTGTATTTCCCCGAAGGGGTAGGCAGAGGTGTAATAATAGTACACCCACATTTCGCCAGTTATGTTATAGTCCCATGTAATAGGGGGCGAGCCTATTTCCACACTCTATTTACTTTTTGTACCGAGAAAATAAACAGTTCCCTAGGGATGCACGATAAGGCTTTCTGTGATAAGCCGAAGAAGCCGCGGGCATTCAGCTAATTGTCTTATATTTACATATAAGACAATTAGCTGAATGCCCGATTACTCCTACTAATATTATAAATGCGAAATTATGGATGTTTGTTTGTTTGTCCTTCAATCATGTTCAAACGGATTTGGCTGAAGATTAGCACGTAGACCATAGGGTGTGCATTAACATAAAGGAAACCTTTTTATCCCGGGAAGACATATTTCCCGGGGGATGCACGATAGTCATTCGATATACTTATTACGAATTACACGCGGGCAAAGGCTAGTTTTTGATAATAACTAAGTAGATAGCGACGATAGGAACCCGACATGTTATTATTGTTGTTCAAAAACTCCAATGAAACCAATTTAACAAGAATCTAGTCCTAATAAAACTAAAGAATAATTTTGTCTAGGTCTCATGAGATGTAGACTAATTTCTTCTATTTGAAGAGAAACATGTCTACCCCTAACTGTCAAAAGTAGAGAAAATATGTTCGTCATGCTCGACGTTGTAGACATGTGTCGATCGAAGTATAGAAACATTTCTTTTCTTCATTATTGACATCGGCATGCTACGGACGGAAGAAATCTTTCTACAATACGTCATTTTGTCTATTCTTCCGTCGACATAAGCTTTGTCTACAGCGGTCATGCTACGCCTGCAGGTCGTCGGTCCACCTTGTGTCCACTTCACCTATGTCCAGCAGTGGAGGTCTTTCGGCTGAAATGATGAAGATGATGATATGTACTACGAATTGGATGCGCTGTTTAGACGAACAACATGGTTACACGAGTTATGGTTGTCATTAGTTCACTTGACAGTAAGTTGACAGCTGTCTTGCGAACACACGTAATTTTTATCAACAGTTGCGTCAACTGAATTTGGAACATGCTGCTTATATGAGATCGCGTGTCTATTTATTGACGTAAAATAATAATAATTTATTTGAGTGAGATCCAACCTTTATTACTGAAAAAGAGCGGAAAAGTCGCGGAAAGTTTCAGTTACATAACAAACTCTCTTTCGTCTCTCAAATAAACATAAAAAATAACAACAAAACGGAATTAACACTTTTAATTTCACTGAGTGACGAGTCACGTAGATCCAAAAGTCAGGTCCATCAGCATTTAAGTCACGGACGACCAACATTAGAGATTCTGCAGGCGACCGGTTTACGTAACAGGCGATAGAAGAATGGCTTTATCGAAAACGTTGACAACCATTTCTGCTGTAGTATGAAATCAAATCATAACACTTGGTAGTGAGCCATCAATGTATGTCAAAAATTCTCATGTCTTAACACACTCTAGTACTGTAACATCCATAGTTTCATTAGTGACAAAATCATCATCAAACTTACCTACGAATCTGTCAGTGTATGTAAAAAAATACGCCATCGGCCCACAGCCATTACATTTTGAAATTATTTTTCTAAAAACCGCCGATGTTTATCACTTTCACTGCTTTTTAGATAATTGTTCGCAGTAATTATAGTGGGTGGTTACGCATCAGCGGTTCAACGATCGACGCTGTCTTAGATTCAGTTTCTTGTTTTTTTTATCGGCAGTACTTGGTCTCTCGAAGTTTCATTTTGTGGTTATAGTTCTGTACATTTATTAGATGTTTCCTTATTTAGGTCCTGCAGTTAGTAAGCAGAATGTTAGCAAGAGTTTTATAGGATTAAAATCAAGATTTTAAGAAGCAGAGCGCTTTGCAGTAGCCCGGAGTCTAGATTTGTGTACATTTAATGACAATAGGCTTGCAATAATATTACATGGGACTTATAAAATAACTGGCAAAATGTGGGTGTAATATACACCTCTGCCTACCCCTTCGGGGAAGTACAGGCGTGATATTATGTTCTATTTTGTTAAAATTATAAGAAGCAGAGCGCTTTGGTTGGTTTACCTGACGCAACCAATTTTAGCCAAAAATGTTAAGGTATTTTTTTAAATGAAAATGCTATAATAGCATTTTCTACGTTCAAAGCAATCACGAGAGCGTCAGTCTTCAGTGAGATTTACGTCTATTATTACTTTGAGTATTATAAAATTATGATCATCACTATTTGGAATGGTGAATTAATGCGGCGTTCTCACGAGGCGATTTTTGTTGATCAAATATGATAATCGCATCATGAGAACGACATAAACTGATTCCCTGTCCACTTTTGGCATGCGAATCGGTTTAATTAAGTTGATCAAATTAAATCGTCTCTTGTGAATGCCGCTTTATTGTCATTGGCTCGTTCTTTGAACGTATTTTATAAAAATGCAGACGAATTGAGAACCTACTGTTGGAAGTCGGTTAAAAATGTGTGATCAATAAATAAATTATCTTATCTTATTTTAACATTTCCAAATGAAGCAAGACTGGAATAATAACATCATTAGATACCTAATTAGACTGTAATCAGTCTACTCCATTTCCACTTGTTCGAGTTGTTGTCAACCTCATTTACATTACAACTGTCTTATCAAAATACACAAACTTGTCGTACGACAGTCGCCGATCTGATAAGACGGTGTGGCGTTCTAAAAACGTGTTCGATCTATAAACAAATCAAGTTGTCGCCCACGTGTAACCGGCCTAAGATCGATTCAGTGCTGCGACTTATCGATTCCACTTTGATCATTGAATTATCAGCGTCTTGGTTTTAAATTGTAAGTGATTATTGTAAGTGGTAACAATAGTATACGATTTGTTTGCCTGACAATTGCTTGTTTGCTATCAATTGTCAACAATAAAATACAGATTTATTTGTACTTTTGTTTGAATTGGAAGCGATTATCAATGTGCTTAAAAAGGCTAGCCTTTTCATTGCTTTCGTCTTTAATCGATAACCCGAATGCCAGTTAACGATTGAAGTTGTTTTTATTGAAAAGCACGAAATATTTTATAACAATACACTTTTTATTATTAACTACCACGTTTTTATTAACTCGCTTTCAGGTATGTCTGTTTGTTCGGTACAAATTTTGCAGTAGATTTTAAACTAACTTCCCGATGAGCTAGAGACTTCAAACTGTAAACATAACTCAAAACTGGATGACAAAGCAATATTAACTCGCTTTCGTTTTAAAAACGTGGTGTTAAAATGCTTTTTTTTTCTTTCTTTTTTTTGCCTCGTTGGTCTAGTGGTTGCAAGCGCGACTGCTGAGCGTGAGGTCCTGGGTTCGATTCCCGGGTCGGGCAAAGTGTTATTGGGTTTTTTCATTAGGAAATTCTCAGTAGCAGCCCGGAGTCTGGATTTGTGCCCGGTTAATGGCAATAGGCTCGTCCCCTATTACATGGGACTTACAACATTACTGGCGAAATGTGGGTGTACTATACACCTCTACCTACCCTATCGGGGAAATACAGGCGTGATGTTATGTTATGTTAAAATGCTTTTTTAACAAATTATTAATAATTTGTATATATGACCATTTCATTCCTACCAAATTTTCCGTACTTTCTAAAGGCACTTTTTCATCGTTAATCTTGTTTTATTATTCCTGACATTAACCTATAGGTTAATAAAAAATAAATAATAATATTAAAGAATAATGTGTTATTCTCATATTATTCGAACTCATTTATTGTATTGTCGAACAATTATTTTAAAATACATTTTTTTGGTCTGGATTTCTGCCTGGTTAATGACAATAGGCTCGCCCCTTATTACATGGGACTTATAAAATTACTGGCAAAATGTGGGTGTACCTACTATTACACCTCTGCCTTCGGGAAATGCAGGCGTGATGTTATGTATACATATATAATTTTAAAAGAGTATATCAATGGAGTTTCTTGCCGGTTCTTCTCCATAGGACCCAGCAACTAGAATCGACTATTCATAAGCGCCTATAATTAAAAATCAATTTGTATTGTACCATAAGATTTATTCTACTATTCATTTTTTTAAATCGCTGTTGATAACGTATAAATATACATTGGGAGTCTTATCTATCACGTCCGCTAAGATCGATCGCGTGAAGTAGATAGATGGAGTGTTCACTTGTTCAGTACTTAATTATTTACTATTATTAGATACTGAAAGTATAATAGTGTGATGTATCAAAATAGGTATTACAATCAAGATTCATAGATTTATTGCATACTAAGGGCCGGTATTTCAATAGTCTGAAAACTTTTAACCGAGGAATAAAAGTGACGTCTTGACAGATTTTCTATACTACAACTGTCAAAATGTCAAACTTATTCCTCCTTCGATCAATCATTATTTATCGAAGTATTCCTCAGTTAAAAGTTGACTGTGAAAGACCGACCTTAAGTGTTACATAATTGGTGTTATATTTTATTGTGGTTCTCAGAACTTAGCGGCCTTTTGCAAGCATTGCAATATTGAGGGCTTATTATTTTTAAATATAACTATGTCAAACATAAATAAAAGTGAAATATTGATCATGCATTCACATCTATCTAATCTTCTATACTATAATAAAATTGTAAAGGTCGAAAAGTCTGTACATTGAGATTTTTTTCGCGAAAACCGGCTAGGGGGAATAAGCAATAGAACACGAATCAATCGTTTAAAAAATGTATGTCTGTCTGACTGTCTGTTTGTTACCTCATCACGAGAAAACAGCTGAACGGATCGTAATGAAACTTTGTATTAGACTAACATAAAATATAGGGTATGTTTTATCTGAATCGGTTGACTAGATCCAGCGATACAGCTTGACCCCTCTATTGTCTCAAGTTGCATACAAAGTAGAGGTCATGATTGTTGGTTGTATGCAGGTTCCTAAAAATACAACTAGATAGTGTTAGTATTATAGAAAATTTAGAATAACATAACATAGTCAGCCCATCACTGTCCCGCTGCTGGGCATAGGGCATAGGCCTCTTCTTGGAATGAAAAGAGTTAAGGAACTGGATATTTAACAATATAAATTATCACAAATAGATTATCATAACATAATCAGCCCATTACCTACTGCCCCACTGCTGTGCACGGACCTCTTCTCGGAATAAGAAGAGATGTGGTTAGTGGTTCTCGGAACGAGAAGAGTTATGAAAATAGAAAATATAGAATAACATAACGTAGTCAACCCATTACTATCCCACTGCTGGGTATGGCCCTCTTCTCAAAATGAGAAGATTTTATGAACTGGATATTGTTAGTATTATAGAAAAACATAACATTATCAGCCCAATACAGTCCCACTGCTGGGCACGGGCCTCTTTTCAGAATAAGAAGAGATGTGGTTAGTATTATCGAATAACTTAACATAATCAGCCCAATTACTACCCACTGCTGGGCACGAGCGTCTTCTCAGAATGAGAAGAGTTTAGGGCTTCTTCTTCTTCGTGTCGACACGAGCTACATAATGATAATAGCTCATGTCGTGGGGAAAAGATTAGCCAGTCATCAAGTTGGTAGCGACCTGACTGCCCAGGGTGCGCCGGACGATCAATTAAATATCGTCACTCGTGGATAGTTAATGCAATGCGATGCGATGTTGTTGCGTGCTCAATTAGTTTAGGTCTAATTCCATGATATTCCATCACCTTAGCCGGTTGGTTGTACATATATGTATAGTATGGTAGGTAAATAGTGTAGTCGTCTGTGTAGGCGCTTATATGTATATGTTAGAAGACATTGTGTTCATAATAAATATGACACGATGTTATTTTCCGACATCCACGCGGACGGAGTCGCGGGCACAGCTAGTTATTAATAAATTAGTATTTTAAATTATAACTATTTTTCATTGTTGCGTGACATCATAATAAAATATAATTCAAATATTCTTCAATTGAGTAGTATGTATTATATTATGTAGTATGTATTAAGGCACTTGGGTACGCCAATGATCTTGAACAAACTAAAAAGTGATGGTGCTATTCGTCCTGTATAGTTTCATCTCTTTCATGCCTAGTCGACCATGCTTCGCGCTCGTACAATATTATAGGATAGTTTTTTGATTGTACAGTATTCAACGAATAGCCTCTCAAAATACACGTAAATTTGCAACCATGATAACCAAGCACCTTAAAATTTGTGTTTGACGATTCAGACGAAGATGTGTACGTGAATGCTTTTTAAATTGACAATGTATAAGGTGTAACATTATTAGTTAAAATCCTTTAAAGGTGTCAACCAACCCTGAAATCGAAAAAAAACCTAATTTTTGCTTCCATAGTAAAGCCACAGAGGAAGAAAGCCAAGCCCGCACTACGATTTTTACTCTCGAGATTTTTTATCGCAAAATCTGTAATCATCATCATCATCATCATCATCATTTCAGCCGATAGACGTCCACTGCTAGACATAGGCCTCCCCCAAGCATCGCCACAATAACCGGTCCCGCGCTTTTCGCATCTAGTGGATACCCGCGACCTTCACCAGGTCGTCGGTCCACCTTGTGGGGGGCCTACCTACGCTGCACCTTCCAGTACGCGGTCGCCACTCCAGAACTTTACTGCCCCATCGGCCATCCGTTCTGCGAGCAATGTGCCTCGCCCACTGCCACTTAAGTTTGGAAATTCTCTTTGATCCTTTTATCAGGCCTATTGTGAGCGACCACGTTTCAGTACCGTAAGTAATTACTGGCAACACACACTGGTCGAAGACTTTCGTCTTGAGACACGGGCGGTATTTTGGACGAGAAGATATTGCGTAGCTTCCCAAACGCTACCCAACCGAGTTGGATTCGACGATTGACCTCTTCCTTCCTTCCTAAAGTTGGACCTAACTAACTGGAGAGTTTGTGCTAGGTAAAATCTGTAATACATGGAATCATACGCAGGTGCCTGCGTATGATTCCATGTATTACAGACTGCACTGGCGATTAAAAATCGCGCTGGAAAAACATCTTAGTGCGCGAATTCAAAAACAGAGTGAATAAAAATAGCGCGATTAAAAATCGCCGTGCGGGCTTGGCCTAAAAGTTGTTCGTTATGACGAGTGTATCAACCCCAAAACAGGTCAACAAGTGAAATACCTAACATGGCACGCTCCATGTGCCTCTAAGTCACTTGAATTCGACATCATGTAGTCATGCAGCTAAACTTAGTATTAATATTTTTACATTTATTTTGTTTTACGAATTTGTCTTTGCAAAACAACACCAAAACAATTAACTTTTCCATCAAACAAAACAAAGCAACTTACACAAATACTATCCATAACGGGTAAGATAAAATCGTGCCGTGAATAATCGCGCCGACATCGTCGCCCACGTGCGTCCAGCCTAAACAACGGGGCGTGTTCACTCGACACGTGTTGAGGCTCGTTTTCACTTTTTATTAGGGCTATTTTAGACTGAACGATTAACGTGATCGCTATTACCGCGACCGGTCGCATATAATTGCTTACATGTATTATTATTTATAGGTATTCATTACAAAGATTGGGTGTATCGTATGAAAGTGAAATGTAGCCATAACTTTCGTAAGTAAGAACGATTTACTTAATGGCTATGGATTGGAGATTGTTTATATTCCGAAGGGAGATAATATGTGTTTTTACCTCAATGTGTTTCGAAAGAAAATGCTTGGGATAATGCTTCGGTGTCGATATTTTTCTTTTAAGGTTATCTTTATATTTTACTTTAATAAGCTATTTAGATTGCTTTGGGCATTATTGCCTTTTTACTATCATTTATGTTTCACCATGTACTGATAATTTTATATCGTGTAATCCCCGGTGTAGGTAAAGCTCTGACTGAGTGTTACATAGGTGTTTCTAGTATATAAATACTTTTTATACATTACACTTGTCTAATTTGACTGCACTATTTGCACTTTATTATGATTTTTACTTCTGGTTCTTATTCGTGAGTCTATTATTGGCTTTCTCTCACATAATAGCTCATCATCATCTTCCTACCCTGGTCCCAAACTAGTTGGGATTGGTGCAATACGTCTTCTTCTTCCATTCTTGTCTATCTGCTGTCATCTCATCATTTACTCCCTTTTCATCCATATTGTTCTTCAAGCAATCCATTCATATTTTCTTTGGTCTCCCTCTCCCTCTCCATTCATCTCAAATAATAGCTGTTTAAATGCTGTTGGTCTCATCATCATCCTCCTGCCCTTATTCCAGTTTATTTAGGTTCGGCCCGGCATGTATTTTGCTTCCACACATTTCTGTCAGCCGTCATCTCAGTGTTCACTTCCTTACCATTCATATCATCTTTCACACAATCCATCTATTTTTTCTTTGGTTTGACACTTTTCTTGTAGCCATCAACATTCATACTTAAATCTTTCCTCGTAATATGCTCTTCTTGCATGCAACTTGCTACTCAACTTTTATGTCACTGGCGCTACTTTCAGACTCCTCTTACATTCCTAATCTTATCCATTCTCGTCACACCACATATTCCTCTTTCAAACTAAATTCATAAATTCATAAACGAATTTTAAACAGCGCAGATAAGAGACGTCTTATATTTCCGAGCACCTTATTACCTAACGTAATATCCCTTTTAGAAGCATTATTACTCCTTATACTTTACCACCCATTTAAAAGTTATTGTTATACCAGCCCCAGGTTATAATGCATCCTATATTAAGGCGCCTTCGCTTACCTTGCCAGAGAGAATGTAAGTAACCCTTTATTACGTACTAATATAACGCTTGTATACCTTTATGAGGTAAACAGAGTTACAAAACTCGTTAGTTGTAGATATAACAGTTGGTTTAGAGGTTATAAGGTTGCACGTAGCAAAGAGTTTCTCAGCTATTAGGAAGTATGATAACAGCTTACGCTTTGATTTTGGTTGACTACAAAGGGATTCATTGTTACTAAGAGAGTGAGGCCTCCCCCAAAAGGGGGATATGCCATAATCGCCACGTCTGGAAGGCGGGTTGGCGATCGCAGTTGGTTGGTTAAACACGCAGAGAACACTGCTGCCCATCCTCTGGTGAATACTTTAGTCGCCTTTTACGACACCTATGGGATGAGATAGGATTTCTATTACAAATGTGTAAATTTCACTTTCTCATTCAAAAACAGCGATGTTTACAAATTTAATAATTCATTTGTGAGTAATAAGTAATAACATACCGTTATATAAAGACAGAAACTGCATGTTGTAGTGTCATTACAATTAAATATGACTTTTCTGTCTAATGCATCCATCTGAGGTCATGGACATTAAATTAAAAGTATATTACTTATTAAAAAATAACAAATATGCCTTTGGACGGGTTGAGCATGTAATATTTTCATCAGCCCATAGAGAAGATTTTTTAGCCCTTTTAACAACTCTTGGCGGCCATGGTTGTTTAAGCTATTTAAATTTGACGCATTTAAAAGTCTATTTAAAATAGCAAGTATCATTCAACCGAAAAAATTAAAAAATAAGTAGCAAAGCGAAAAAGAAAAGAAAAAGATTGTCGTTAAGATTACAACGGCGAATGAACACAATGTAATATTAATGTCACAAAAGAAACAGATGTGTTCTCTGTACGCCGAGAGATACACGCCTCTAGCGATAAAACACATCTGAATAATAAATAGACGCATAAAATATACACGAAATATTTTTCATGTAAAAATCTCAGACCGAAAGAATAAGACAGACGGAATGCGTAAAACTAGCGAATGAAGCCAGAAAAAGGAGTATGAAGTGGCAAAGGAGTACTTTTACACCCACAGTATTTGCGAGCCGCAATCTGGAGCGTTCGTCTAATCCTCAAACTAAAAGAAGTGGAATAGTAGGTACTTCTTTGCCATTTTGTATTCCTTTTTCTCGCTTCATTCGCTAGTTCTACGTGCTCCGTCTAACTTATTATTTTGGTCTGAAGTATATCTAGACCGTGGACCAGAATTTATTGAAATCTCGAGAAATGCCCTGAATACTAGATTTTATCGTAACACGAATGAATGTACCCATCCATTTATTAAAACGTACGACTGACCGCCATGTTTTAGCAATATAGAAACATTTTTGATTAAAATCGATTCGTGACATACCATTGATACTTTCTCTATATAATTTGAAAGTGTCAAAGTATTGACAATTAAAATAGATGAGAAAACGACCCGAATGGGACAATGATTATAATCAGCGAAGCCGTGAAGCAGCTTTTACTAAACAATAGATAAATAAACAAATAAGATCAGTCAGCCGTCACGGTATGAACGAAAGAGACAAAAGATTAGGCGTTAATGAATCAGAACGAGATAGATGGTAGAAAAATTATAGGAGATCGCCAATCGGCAATGGTTGCAGAAGAAATATTTTCACTTAATTTCAATAATATTTCTTTGTGTGGCCGGCCGTCACATATCGGGAACGCGATGTAGTGTCTGTTTTCTCTGTTTGCTAGTCACATTTCTAATGCGTGTGATTAAGGTCAATAGATCGCAATGACGGTGTGTTATAAACATTGTAATAGTTTTATGTGCGCAGATCAGATAAACGATGATCCATGAACTTATTATACTAATGCGATGTTCAATGGCGGATGATAGGATTGTCATTGCAATGCAAGCCATTAAATACTCTAGTCTTTGCGTCTATTAGCTGTGATGAGAAAATGCGTAATCTAGCGTCAATATGCGCACAGAATGACACTTGATGTTACAACGATGTGCTTCTGTAGTACATACTTAAAATGAGATTTCTTTGAATAAATCAGCACTAGCGTATCATTTAAAATGTGTAGTCTTTGTCTTAATTTTCGTGGGGACTGCTTAAATACACTAGACCAATATAAGGGGGTTGGCGGACAAAGCTCAAGACCTATGGATCAGACCAAAAGAATAAGGTAGACAGAATGCGTAGAACTAGTGACTTCAGTCACTAGTTCTACCCCAGAAAAAGGATTACTAAATAGCAAAGAAGTAAATAAAAGTAAATAGCAAAGACCAAAGAATAAGATTGACGCCAGCGACAACACGGGGCTGTGTTGTCGCTGATTGACGCACATGCTCCCGATCGCAGCTTGCGAACATTGCGGGCGGAATAGTTTGTCTTTGCTATTTAGTAATCCTTTTTCTAGCTTCAGTCAGTAGGTCTATGCGCCCTGCTTAACTTCTTCTTTTGGTTTGAGACCTATACGGTTACCATTTAGGTCTGTGTAATCCAGCAGTAAGCTACATGAAGTTGGTTTTATTTCGTTTATCCTATTCTACATCATTTCATTTTAACTCTCGATTTCAAAATACCCTTCCATTGCTAAAATTGCTCCTAAAACTAGTCTTAACTTCAGTGAAAGCGACTTCTACAAGTCAACCCAACCCAACCTGTTTCAGCAACATCCCAAAAACACAATAGTTAGACAAGAAATCCCAGATCAAACAGAACCATCTACTTTCTAAGCTGAGTACCAGACGGTATGTTTTCGGATGAAGATAGCTGCCATTATTCATTTTGCATGTGGATGTCGTGAAGTGCCGCGATTGTGATCTATGACGGCTTAGAAGATGGTGCTATCTGATTTGCGCTCGTCAGAAGTTGCGGATGAGTGTGAAAGATAGTGGCGGCAAGGTGGCAGTGGTCGCCAACTTGTTGGTGTTAGTGCAGTTAGGAAATGGTTTTTCGGATTACTTGTGAGATTTTTGTATTTTTTCTATAAATTATTTTGTACTATTAAAGGTAATACATAACATATTCAGCCCATTACTCTGCCGTGCTTATTAGAAACGCAGTAAATTTCCTTAGTACCAGTAGTACCTAATTGTGTTTCTAATGAGGACGGCAGTACTATCCCCCTGCTGGGCATGGGCATCTTTTCTTCTTCTTATTAAAGGTATGGCTTTAAATCATTGTACCTCAGCTATTTTGGATCGGTGATAAGGTTGTTTCTTCCTTTTTTCCTACCTTGTTTCGTTCAGGACTTAAAGCTTCTTAACTTCGCTAAGTTCAGAGTTTTTTACTTTATAGACTTCTCCTGCAAATCTAGGTGCTTACATTTATCGTACTTCACGCAATACATAATCATTTGTGTTGTCTATTCTTATCATCAGTATGTCATATTCACGTCAGCAGCGAGATGCGCCCGCGCCGGCCTGCACATTTGCTTACTGACAGTGCAAGCGCTCACTGGGACAGATAACAACCACACGAGATAAACTAGCTACTGGAATTATTACAACAATTTCTTTTTTATGATTTTGTTTTCGAAACATTATAGTTTGATGGTAGAAATTGAAGATGAAAATATAAACTTCATTTGTAGCTAATGTTTTAGGTCTTAAAAGTTTTATGAAGATTTAATAAAGCCTCTAATACTACTACGTAATAGTAGTTTGGGAAGTCTCACCTTTGAACATCGCACCTTATCAAGTTCTTCCATAAATGTATTTTCAACACACTTGCTCGTAAAGTGGCTCTTATTGTACCGCTTTTAGGTTCATAATGCAGCCTATGAAGCACGTATGCTTTTTAATTTAAATTATCGCACTAGTGCTTTGTACTTTAGATAAATTTTTTTTTGAATCTCGGCAAAAGTTTTTATGAGTAAAATATTTTCAACATTTTTGTGACCAAGGATCAAAACCATTTTTTTTGGTTAGAAAATAGGTATTATAAAGTGGTCATTTAGCTGGACTGGAGATATTTTTCAAAAAAGTTGTAAATTTAGTATCAATGGAAACATATTTCAAATATTATGGTCTATTTTTAAACACTTTATAGTGAAAGATAACTGAGATCCAGGACGTTAAAATACCGCTTTTTAGCGTTTAACAAATGTGCCGACGGGAAAAACGGTTATTGTTAGTTTTAGACGCAATAAATGAAACTTCTCCAAAAATTTTTAACTATGACATAAACAAAACTATCATATTCCACTAACAAAATTTAAAATAAACACCACTTTTACTGAGATCTACGAGGCCAACAAAAAGTACCTTGAATCGCAGATTTAATGATGTAGCTGAGAGAATAGATTTATTTTCCTGTACTCTGAATGAATTCACAAAAATTACATTGTACGTGTTATGTTATGCATAATTAAGGACCACACTACCGCATTGGGAGTGTCCTGTAATGGTAGTGGTGATTGGGATAAATAAATAAATAAATAAATTTCTTGCGTATTTTTGTAATACGGCTCTTAATGGCCAAAATTAATATCCAATCTATCCACGATTTACCCTACTTGAGATAGAAATTTGACATATTTTGTATGGATCTTATGTAAAATTCTATCTCTAGTAGGGAAAATCGTGGATAGATTGGATATTATTTTGGCCGTAAGACACCTACATGTAGCATGTACAATGTACATACAGAGTAGTAGGATGCTCACGAAAATCAATTAACCGCATTCCTTCAAAAGTTTTTAAAATTGTTTACCAAAATAATATTTACTCTTGCTTGAATCTCAAACTGACACGAACTTCCTTTTCAGAATGCAAACACGAAAACAGTTCTCTAAATAAAAATCTTTAAACATATAGCGGTTTTCATGTGATATTCATTTGGCGGCTCACCAAAACATGTTTATTGTTAAACGCATCGCTACTTCCATTTTCTGCCAAGTTTTCAATAATACTGGAATGTTTCCATTTTACAGTAGTACCAAGTTAAATGATACGTGGTTTGCCTTTTTGTGCTTGTATCAAAGTAATTATAGTAGAAAGATATTTCTTTGGAATGGAATTTTAATTTATGGGATACTCTAATGTGAATCAACAGAAATTATGCTCACATATTACCCGGACTCTGTTCCCAATAAAAGATTTGTTGGTTAATATTTCACCGCAAGGGGCGCGCGCTTGTATCAGGATCGACCTCGGGAACTCTTCATATCTCAGAGAGCACGTTAAGCTGTCAGTCTCGGTTGTCATAATATATGAATACCAGGGATGGCGAACCAATGGCATGCGTGCCACAGATGGCTCGCCACAACAAATTGTGGGCATGACATTATTATTATTCCATTTATTAATTTTTATATACTTATTTATTACATTTTTAAATATTTTATAAAAATAAAAAAAACACAAAACATTTAAAAATATAAAAAATAGTAGCCCACCGGCATCGGGAACAAGGTCCAAGCTACCGGCGGTCAGGGCCTCAGAGAGAGGAACTTCCTCACGATACGCGCCGTGTCAAGAAGTACCGCTTTCTGCATCAAACCCTTGGTCCAACCGCCCAACGAGAGCCTCTGAAGGTGTTGGTCGAGGCTCTTGGCTATTAAGCCATTGACCGAAATGACTATCGGCACAATGACTGCCGAGTCAACATCCCACATGTCGACAACCTCGTGTGCCAAGTCAAGATATTTTATTTCTTTATCTTTTTCGGCCTTCACGAGATTCCCGTCATGCGGGACGATGACATCAACAATCATCGTGCGGCGCTCTGATCGATCTATCACCACTATATCAGGCTTGTTGTGAACAATAGTCCTATCAGTGATGATAGACCGATCCCAGTACAATGTCACATGACCATTCTCAAGAACTGGGTCGGGCACATACTTGTAGTATGGTACTTCTGTTTCCACAAGGTTGTACTTCAGGGCAAGTTGCTGGTGAATAATCCTGGCCACTAGGTTGTGCCTATGCAAATATTCGCCGTTAGCAAGACGAGAACAACCAGAAATAATATGACGGATGGATTCCCCGGGACAGTGGCATGCCCGACATATGTCAACTGTGCCGTCCTTAACAATATATTTCCGGTAATTGTTCGTCATGACAACTTCGTCCATTATCGCACAGACAAAACCTTCGGTCTCTCCGAAGAGATCACCGAAACGTAACCAGGACACGGACGCTAGAAAGTCTACATCGGGCCCATGAAGAGCCCGGTAGAAGCGTCCGTGAAGCTCCTTGCTCTGCCATACCTCCTTGCGGCCATTGGTATCCAGTACCACAGGTTTGCGCCAGTTCTCCTTAGCCAAAGAGAGCGGGGTGAGTCCTTTGTCCACTGCGACTACATCTCGGTGCATCCCCCCGTCGGCTTGGGCGAAATGTTCCCTAAGACTGCACACCTCACGGTTGTGAAGGGTCTTGGCATTAAGAAAGCCTCGGCCCCCACACTTCCGCGGGATGTACAGCCTCATTACCGAAGAGCGTGGGTGATGCATTCGATAAGCAGTCAGCAGTGTACGAACCCTTCTATCTAGGGCGTCAAGTTCTGTCTGAGTCCATTTAAGTATGCCGAAGGAGTACATCAAGACCGGCATGACCCAACCGTTGAAGGCGCGCACCTTATTTCCGCCCGACAAAAGACTTTTCAGTACTTTTGTTAGGCGGCCATAAAAGCGCTCCCCCAACGTTTGCTTCATGTCAGCCTCATTGATGCCTAACGCCTCCGCCATACCTAAATATTTGTAGGTTTCGGTTGAGGAGAGGGATCTGAGATTTATGGAATCCGAGAGTTGGGTTCCCACGGATTCCATAATCCTCCCCCGATTTACATGCATGACTGCACATTTGTCCACACCAAATTCCATCCTAATGGAATTACTGAAAGTTTCAGTTACTTTCAGTAACTCCAAGAGATGAGAATTGCTGGGGGCAAACAGTTTCAAGTCATCCATGTAAAGAAGGTGGGATATCACTTGACCGCCTCTTCTCAACCTATAGCCCAGCCCCGAGCCCTCTAACAATGTGCTCAAAGGGTTCAAGGCTAAGCAAAACCAAAGTGGGCTCAGACTATCGCCCTGGAATATACCGCGCTCGATCTTGATCGGTTCTCCACTCCCCCGGCTCTGTCGGCATCCTGGATAGTGAAGGACCGTCCTCCATTGCCCCATACACGACATCAGGAAGGTGCGCAGAGTTGTATTGACTTTATACAATTCTAGCACCCTCATGAGCCATGTATGTGGCACCGAGTCATACGCCTTCTTATAGTCTATCCAGCATGTCGACAGATCCTTTCGGGAGCGGTGAACCTGCTGGCTTATGGTCATGTCAACGAGGAGCAGCTCCTTAGTAGCACGGGACCCATTTCTGCATCCATTCTGAGAAGCAGACATTATCGAATTGTTGTCTATGTGTTGGTTAATTTTTGTTCTCAGAATGGATGTAAAAAGTTTATATACCGTCGGCAAACAAGTTATTGGACGGTAATTTTTGGGCTCCGTGGTACTACCAGATTTATGGAGCAGGCGGGTAACTCCTGATGTAAGAAACCGGGGTAACGACCCAGATTCCAAGGCCGACTGAAATTGAGACGCTAAACGAGCGTGTGAACTACGCAGCCACTTAAGCCAAAAATTGTGCAGTCCATCTGGCCCCGGAGATTTCCAATTGGGCAGCAGATGGACTGCATTGGCTACATCTTGGGGGCTGATAGAAACTGCCCCATTTCCGGTATAGGTTCACACGCCCGCTCAATATCCCGCATCCAGTCGCCTTCGGTGTGGCTGATGGGCACCGACCAGATGCTACGCCAAAATGCATTCATGGCATCATAGTCCGGTAGTTGCCCATCACTCACACCCTGGTTGGGTCGATCCCAGGTTCTGTATACCCGCCTTTCGTCACTCTGAAACGTGCGATTCAAGGTATATCGCTCCACACGCCGCTTATATCTCTTGATTCGATTTGCCCATGCATAAACTTTCTGCTTCAGGAAGTCTATGCGCTCTGTGACACGAGCCATATAATCTCGAGGACTAATATCAGTCCCCGAGAAAGCCCGCCTCACAAAGCGCATCACTCTAGGGCGCGTATTGCCCTCCCTGAAGCAGATTAATTTGCCAATGAGTACTCTGGCCTCGCTGATACGACGTTCAATCCTGCACTGCCAAGCTGGTACAGCAGATTTTGGTCGTATAGCTCTGTCATCATTTTCAAACTTAACATGAGCTATACGACATGCTGCAACAGCTGCGCAGTACAGGATCGAGTGTGTATCGCTAAGATCTTCGCTGCCATCAAAGTAGTTTGACAGCACTGAGTCCAGAGCACACACCAGCGCCTTATTCTTTTTATGCATGGGCAAACGAGGCAAGCGTGGTCTTGATTCTGGTGGAATTGACCGATAATCCTGAATCGCACCCTCCAGAGCGCTCCTCAGTTGCTCACTGCACTGGATACTTACGGGACTAACCTCGTCGCCTCCTTCCCCATCAGTGTGAATAGGCCGCGGTGGTACAGGATGTATTTGCAGCGGCACCGCGGGCTGCAACGGGGGGGTGACGACATGGTTGCCCCGCACTTCAGAGCTTATTATTATTATTATTATAAGCCTGAAGTGTCCCACTGCAGGGCAAAGGCCTCCCTACTCTCCTTCCACTTCTCCCTGTCTATTGCTACAAGCGTCCAGTCCTTTCGGAAGGAGTCCAGCTCATACCGCCATCTCCGTCTGGGCCTGCCGCGTTGACGTCTGCCATGTAAAGGGAGGGCATGACATTAATTGTGTAAAATTATTCTTTACATTATGTTTTACATAGTTTTCCCCACTAAGCTAACAATAAGCTAAGATTATTTTTTGGCACGTAATATTCACTTGAACTCGACAAATGAATCAGTGTCTGAGATATAAATTAACATAATCAGTCCATTAATGTCTCACTGGGCACAAGCCACTTCTCAGAATGAGAATGTTATGGCCAACATCACGCTGGCCTGTTTTTTTTTATCGAGGAAGATACCTTCGAATGGTCACCGAACTCGTGGGGTAGAGGCTGGGATGTGTTGGATTTTTAACACATTAAAACCTCTCCGGTGACCATCTTCAGCACGTAGTGGAGGGACAGTAGGAATGGGTATGCTACCGTTGCCCCCGGCCCCCCTGTGCTACGCCTGTAAGGCACGTCCCAGGGGAGACGTCACGGGACCACAGCGTGCCACCATCATCTCTGAGGTCACCCAGTGGACGCCTAAAGTCCGTACGCCTAATGCGGGTTAGCGAACTGCATATACCATCTATAACTGTATGGAGCACTCTCAGGTGGGCAGGTTTCCTCACGATGTTTTCAGATAGTCGAATTCTGATCATCCGCACATGAATTCTAATAAAAATCAGAGGTGCAGGCCGGGTTTGAACTCAGACCAGCCTGCATCTCTTCCTCCTCCTAATTCTGGTCTTAGATATGTCAAATCAAATCAAATCAAATGTTTCTTATTTCAAATAAACCTAATTACAGGTACTTTTGAAAGGTCAGATTCTAGTTGCACGGTTTCAAATTGTGAGTCCTATGGAAAAGAACCGTCAAGAAACTGCATGGATATCTTGGACTCTTTTTAAAATAGATTATTGTTTATTACATAAAATTTATTCAACTAATGTGAGTATAACGTAGGTTAATGCCAGAAATAAACAAGAGTTTAAAACTGAGAATATTGCTTGTAGAAATAAACGTGAAAAGAGTTGCCATAGTATGTAGGAGCTGACCTGTCCCGACAGACGGCACCCGATCACGAGCATGACGCGAGCATCAGCCATCGCTTAACTCAACCATATTGAAGGGAACTTAACGACCCGACACTAACGCCACCATCAGCATGATATTTAAGTGAGCATGACAGACTCTTACTGCTAGACAACAAATAGGCAGGGTATATAGAATTACTGTAAAAACATTAATGGCTACATAATACTTACGTTATGAGTTATGATAAAAGTTTTAGGATACAATTTTCTTGCCTAGCCTTTAGTAACCATGTTGGGGTCTGCTTCCCATACAATCTATAATCTTTCCCATACGAATCCCTACTTATCGTAAGTATTATAATCAGGGTTATTAACATAATAATTGGATTAACCTCGATCGCAGTTCATTATAACTGGAATGGAAGTGGATCATTTCGACGATAAGTATTGAATGTCAAATGTGGGAGACAATATGACGTTTTAAAGATGGCTTGCACACTGGAAAAGAAAAAAATGATTTTATTTAGCCTTATAAAACAGGGGCTTACGAAATGTTTCACTGAAAGTTATATAATACCTTATAATAAAACAAAGTTTAACCGGATTCAATCGCGTATATTATTTAAATTGGTTTCCCTGACGTTTCGAAAGCTTTGCTGCATTTCGTGGTCACAGGTAGACTAAGATGACAATCGTCTTTACAGATATTTCTAAAAAAATATTTTAATCTACCGTACAATATTTATTAATTAAAATCGTTTCGATGCACGCAGTAATCACTCACAGTATCATTATCTTTTACAGTGTTGCGTGCTGTTTGGGACTTGATTATTTTTAGGACTGGGTTCCAAACAGGTGGCAGCTGCCAACCATCTTCTCTATTAAAATTAGGATGTTTTTTAATTTCAATAGCCTCACGGAGCATTTTTCGGAAAACCGATACGTACCTAGAATGCTCCGTGAAGCTATTGAAATTAAAAAACATCCTAATTTTAATAGAGAAGATGGTTGGCAGCTGCCACCTGTTTGGAACCCAGTCCTAAAAATAATCAAGTCCCAAACAGCACGCAACACTGTAAAAGATAATGATATTGTGAGTGATTACTGCGTGCATCGAAACGATTTTAATTAATAAATATTGTACGGTAGATTAAAATATTTTTTAGAAATATCTGTAAAGACGATTGTCATCTTAGTCTACCTGCGACTACGAAATGCTGCAAAGCTTTCGAAACGTCAGGGAAACCAATTTAAATAATATACGCGATTTAATCCGGTTAAACTTTGTTTTATTATAATGTGTAGTGATCGCGAAAACCTAACAAGTTATTATTTAATACCTATCCAGCAGAAAATGTCATCAGACTAGATTTTTTAGACAAACGGCTTCTGTCACAAAGCCACCTATCGGTCCAGATTGTGTGATTTTCTTTTTTAAAACTTCATCATCATCAGCACCATTTCAGCCGAAAGACGTCCACTGCTGGACATAGGCCTCCCGCAATTAAAGGGGGCGGGTTGGCGATCACAGAACTTTTAGAACTTAACCAACATATATTGTAAAAAAGTTACACGATTACTAACAGACGCATCAACGACTGAATATTTAATGATATTGTAAGGCAAAGATATATTGCTACCTCGAAAGATCCAGCTTCCTACCCTTTCTTTCACTACCTATTCCACGAAATCAACCGTAATTACAGCTCATTTATTACCCAATATACAATATAATATAGACTATCATGGTATGGACATGTGATGAGGAGGAATGGGGAGCATGTTACGAGGAAAGTTTTAAGTATGAATGTTGATGGCTATAAGAAAAGAGGGAGACCGAAGAAAATATGGATGGATTGTGTGAAAGATGATATGAATAGAAAGAAAGTAAACACAGAGATGACGGCTGATAGAGATGTATGGAAGAAAAAAACATGCTGCGCCGACCCCAAATAAATTGGGATAAGGGCAGGAGGATGATGATCGGTCCAATTTCGGTTTCCGAATCCGAAGTCGAAGCCAATATTCGGAAGCGAATAGTTTTGAACTTGTTCTGCGGTCGAGCATTTAGGTCCGAACTCAGACCAGTAAGCCTCTAGACGCCTATTAGCTGGATACCCCCGGTCACAAAGCATATACAGTCGAACTGCATATCTTACGCCCAGCCACCAATCGGGACGTCACTCCGTCAGCGAGCGGCACCAATCATATCACCGAACATTTGAGCCGACCAGTCATAACGCGCCGTCCACCCCCCCGGTCCCGCCAACATTTTACGACTGTGTTCTCATGCAAAACTTTGTTTATCAAACAAACTTTGTTTTTTTTTCGTCTTGAGTCTTACTGGTCTGTGGGTCCGAATCAACGAGCAAAATCAGGAGTGGGTTTACTAAGCACTCATTAATGTTCTCCATCTGTTAATCATAGTTACCATGGATTAATATCTTAATGGAAGTACTTAGTTTCTGTAAAGCTCGTATCACAACTCAATCAACGTTTATGGAAAATTTATAGCTAATCAAAGTGAGCAGTTAAACTAGGTTTAAACACGTTGTTAATATATTAATTGCGGATTAGAAACTAATGAGAATATAGTTCAGCACCTAATTATAACTTTCATTTCATTATAACTTGCCTTTATGATTCATTTGATCTACGTTTTAGTAAGATGAGACTGACCTTCAGCCACCTATTTGAAATTTACCGCCTTCTACCGGCAGTAAATGTCAAATCTGTGCCTTTGGTAATAGGTCTTCCATTTGACAAGACGTGAGTAACTAGTTATAATATTTGTCTACACTCGTATCGTAAAATTCGAATTATGAACTCGAAAGTAATGTCATAATGACATACTTTACGCACATGCACCTGTAATCAATTTAAAGTTTCATTACGATACAGTTTGCTGAACAAAACAATGCGGTAATTTTTTTTTTTCCATAACCGCACACTTCAGCCCAACTAAGGAGTTTTTAATGCCACTTCGACCCAACCAAGGAGTTTTCAAACCTTTTTTTTAGCAGTTGTACAGTTTGGCACCAATGAGTACACAAAATTCAGGGTGGCGCCACTAGTCATACATTGAAAAATTGTATCGTTTAAAATCGCGTTTTTGGCAGAAGTTTGGATTTTCATATTGCTTTTAATTATATTTAAGTGTTTACAGGCACATTTTTTGTATGATAAAACAGAGATTGACGGAATCATGACAAGGATAGAAAATTAGTTCCGATTATAATGTTTTCGCCAGACTATATTTTATTATCTGTGTAGGCGCGCGCAAGGGTGCGTGCGCGGCCGCGCGCCATGACCTACTGGATTTGGTCATCGTTACTTGTAAATTTATTGTAATTGTTTACGTTATTATTATGGTTTTGTATGTCTAAAGTTTTATTCTGGGCAAAAATATCTGACTACAGCAGTGATACTGAACTGAGGAGAATATGACCCCGCCTGAATTTCTGGATGCAGCAACGTAAATGACGAACAATCTTTTACCAGAAAAATCAAGAAAAATTACAACAATGTTACCAAGATTTTGACTTTGGTATTTTATTTAAAATTGTATGAGTTTAGATAAAATAGTGTATGAAACTGACATAACTAGGTATTAAAACACTCGTGTGATACTATTAAAACTCACACTCGTGTTTTAATAACCCCTGTTATGCAACAGTTTCATAAACTACTATAACCACACAGCTTTTTAAAACGAATAGTTTAGTAAAGACAGTGTTATGAATGACATCCTATTATCCTATTCAATGTTTGGATGTTTGTTAATCAATTACGCTGAAACGGCAGAACGGATTTTGATTAAATTTTGTACAAATATAGAACACTTTTTGCCGCGGCAAAATAAATCGTTTCCGAAAGATGCGCGGTAAGTCCCTCTGGATAAGCCAATTTATAATAGTTTAATTATAGGGTGTTTTTATCTCTATATTTTATAACTTATACGACAATATACAAATAGCCGTGTAGAAGGTTCTTTATTTCTCTGTTAAAAAAAGTGAATGATCCAAAGGAAATGATAACATGCAAGTTGCGAGATTCGGATCACGTAGTCACTGCAGTCAATATACTGTCTACTTTATATCAAGATTACGCTTGCAACATCGAAAAACTAATGATATCTATCTAGGTTGTTTCAGATCTGGGAACCAAAGTGTGTATTTTCTAATCATAATTCCATTACCTTAGTAATACAGATTATAATTCAAGACAGTGCTCTATCAGCGCTGGATGTTCCACGCCAGCACACGCTGAGTTGGTGACCCTTTTGGCATGCGCATGCCCGGCAGCAACTTCATGTTTTACTTATAATTAACTTTAGTATTTTTATTAATGTTATTGTTGTGATGTCCTGTCACTGTTCTGTGCCAAATAAAAGTTTTTCTTTCTTTCTTTCTTTAAACCTTTTATTTCAGGAATTATGTTTAGTTAAACTATTATTGCCGTTTGACTGCCTCGTTGGTCTAGTGGTTGCAAACGTGACTGCTGAGCGTGGGGTCCTGGGTTCGATTCCCGGGTCGGGCAAAGTGTTATTGGGTTTTTTCATTAGGAAATTCTCAGTAGCAGCCCGGAGTCTGGATTTGTGCCCGGTCAATGGCAATAGGCTCGCCCCCTTTTTCATGGGACTATAACATAACTGGCGAAATGTGGGTGTACTATACACCTCTGCCTACCCCTTCCTAAACCCCCTGTTAAACTATTATTTCTTCTATGGTTAAACTAAGTTTAACTGTACAGTTACATAAATCGCACACCTAGATCTAAACTAAGACAACTCATAAAAACTAGATCAATGGAGGATGTTGCTGTCTTCATAATATTTTTGCTGCCTTTTTTTGTATCTTCGGCTAAAAGGGACTAGTTGATTTTTTGTTAGAATCATGTGTATCTTGGCTATCATTTACCTAATAACCTATAAAGATTCTTATTACAGTTTAAATAGCAACATGATATTTCCGAAAACTCCTTCGTCCTTCACCATAAATCCTAATTCCCGGGAGATAAGACCAATATATATTTCCTAAAGGAAACGTCACTGTGTTAACACAATTTATCTTAATTAAGCGGATTTCCTTGTGTCTGTTACCGTCAAAATCCGATTTTAGGCAAAACTAGTTTGGCCTAGACAAACAATTTACCTAAGTGCAATCGGCAAAACTATTTTACCTAGTTAAAACTAGTTTTTTCTAACACATTTAGATAAATCTAGTAGTAACCCAACGCAATAAGAAAATGCTCACAATAAAGAGAAAAGTAGGTTAGATTAGAATTGTGACCTCATACCGCCAGAATACAAGGTTTTAGTTTTGCCTAGGCAATATTAGTTTTGCCTAAACGTGGTATGATGAACTAGTTTTGCCTAACCAAAACTAGTTATTTTTAAGCGTTTAATACTAGGTTTTCATAGGCAAAACTATTTTTGCCTAGAAATCGAGATTTCCCTGTAACATTTTTATTTAACTTCTGTATTAGAAAGAATCGTATATTCTCATGATATGGCGCTAAACGTTGATAATTTATTTACTCCATATCCTTGCTTATACGTCGCTTTTGCTTATGATGTTATTCGTAGCTTTGATCCTTGACTTTAAATGGTGGCAGTCTATTTTTGTTCACGTTGTTATCTTTCAAGATAATTTTATCGAAGGGCTCATCAACTCAGCCTACTCATATTGTTGAATCCTTGTTTAGTTTAAGATAGTTTTATATCCATACAGCATTATTCTTCTACCCTCACTCTTGGTGAAGTGACGGTGACGCCCTCGCCGCGCCGCCATCTTAGAATGATGAGTTGACGTTCAACTGCCGTAGAGGAAGCTGTGTCGCGGAGCCGTGCTCGCCTTTATCAGCCTACTTTTATTATATGTGTCCTCTGATCGTATCAGAGCGAACTATACCTACATAACTCTCGTGTGTGCCTAAATTTGTGTCCTTAAAAGCACTTCTAGAAGACCAGAGTGAAGTACCTAACTTCCATCTGCGTGCAAGCGAATTACCTCTTGGACCTGCAAGCCTGATCTGATCCAGGATACGGGAGGAGCTTAAGGTTGGTGGAATTAGGATTGCTTTTTACTAATCAAGGATTCAAATTAGGTCTCATACTATTTTTTTGTATTTTGTCCTATTTTTATAAAACTATTTACAGTCCACTCCTAAGAAAAGATCCACGAGCTACACATATGTTCGCGTTTTATGTATGTACAATTGACAAACATACAAGCTTTCACGTTGAAATTATAAGTATGATTAAATTATAGGGAAAGTAAAGTGTTTTAAAGAACAACATAAAGGCAAAGAACGTCGTTCAATATTTTGACATGTGCCAAAATATGAAAGTCGATGCGTCAAAACATTGTCACTCTCTTCTATTGAGAGCTATTAACTATTAGATAGTAAGCTATTAACTATTAGATAGTAAGCTATTAACTATTAGATAGTAAGCTATTAACTATTAGATAGTTGGCTAATAAACTATTTTTCAAAGTTTTTTTTTCAAAGATTTTTTTATTTTACAAATTATTAGTGCATCATATACATTAGCACACTGACGCCCAAACTGAGACATGCTCGTATTTCGGGAGTCGGCGGCTCTCCGCTCTACACTTTTTATATAATAATATTATAATAATATAATCACATTAGTCTGTGGACCCTAAATTGTACAAAGCACTGTTAAAAGAATGATTTCTTACTTGATAAATTAATACAATGCAATTCAGTCCAATGCTACAATTTTGGTTTAGGATTACTGCTAAAATATATAGGTATTACTTTTATATATTACTAGCTTTTACCCGCGGCTCCGCTCGCGTTAAATTCTGCTAACCCACGTCAGTCCAGTCCATTCCAGTCCAGACCACTGTCCCACTGTCCCGCTGCCCCGCTACCCCACTGCCCCGCTGCCCCACTATCCCACTGCCCCACTGCCCCACTTCCCCCCAGCCCCGCTGCCCCGCTTCCCCACTGCCCCACTGCCCCGCTGCCCAGCTGCCCCACTGCCCCGCTACCCCACTGCCCCACCACCCCGCTACCCCACTGCCCCACTGCCCTGCTGCCCAACTATCCCACTGCCCCACAGCCTGCCCCGCTGCCCCCCACTGACCCGCTGCCCCGCTACCCCACTGCCCCACTGCCCCGCTGCCCCAATATCCCACTGCCACGCTACCCCACTGCCTCACTGTCTCACAGCCTGCCCCGCTGCCCCACAGCCCCGCTTCCCCGCTGCCACTCTGTCCGGCTGCCCCGCTGCCCCACTGCCCCGCTGCCCCGCTTCCCCACTATACCACTGCCCCACTGCCCCGGTAACCCACTGCTCCGCTGCCCCACAGCCCCGCTGCCCCGCTAACCCACTGCCCCACTATCCCACTGCCTGCCCCGCTGCCTCACTCCCCTACTACCCCGCTACCCCACTGCCCCGCTGCATCACTGCCCCGCTGCTCAGCTGCCCCACTGCCCCGCTACCCCAATGACCCGCTGCCCCTCTATCCCACTTCCTCACTGCCCCGCTGCCCCGGTACCCCACTGCCCCGCTGCCCCACTGCCTCGCTGCCCCGATGCCCCGCCCCCACTGCTGCCCCGCTACCCCACTGCCCCGCTGACCCACTATCCTACTGCCCCGCTGACCCACTATCCCACTGCCCCACAGCACCGCTGCCCCGCTGCTCCGCTGGCACGCTGCCCCGCTGCCCCATTGCCTCGCTGCCCCGCTGCCCCGCCCCCGCTGCCCCACTGACCCACTACCCCGCTTCCCCACTATCCCAATGCCCCACTGCCCCGCTGCCCCGGTACTCCACGGCCCCGCTGCCCGCTGGCACGCGGCCACGCTGCCCCTCTGCATCACTGCCTCGCTGCCCCGCTGCCCCGCTGCCCCACTGTCCCGCTGCCTCGCAGTCCCGCTGCCCCACAACCCCACTGCCCCGCTACCCCATTGCCCCACTATCCCACTGGCCCACTGCCCCGCTGCCCCACTGTCCCACCGTCCCACCGTCCCGCTGCCACTGTCCTACTTTCCCACTGTCCCACGGCCCACTGTCCCACTGTCTCACTATATCACTAAATCACTATCGTCCCGTCCCATGTCCCATGTCCTGTCCCATGTCCCATCCTATGTCCTGTCCCATGTCCCATCCTATGTCCAGTCCCATGTGCCGTCCCACTGTCCTGTCCCATGTCCCGTCTCATGTCCCGTCCCATTTCCCGTCCCCTGTCCCGTCCACTGTCCCGTCCCCAGTCCCGTCCCCTGTCCCGTCCCCAGTCCCATCCCCAGTCCCATCCCCTGTCCCGTCCACTGTCCCGTCCCCAGTCCCGTCCCCTGTCCCGTCCCCAGTCCCATCCCCAGTCCCATCCCCTGTCCACTCCACTCCACTCCATCGTACATTACTATCCGCTCGTGCAAATGCATAGAAGCTTCGATCTGTCGGGTGAGTACGCATCCCACGATTTTTTTTTTCTTTTTTTCTTTCTTTCTTTCTTTCTTTCTCAAAACCCATACCAGTTTTTAAGTCAGATCATCAGCTTTCAAACAAAAAAAAATCATCAAAATCGGTCCAGTAGTTTTAGCGTGATGCTGGAACAAACAAACAAACAAACAAACAGACAATTTTATAATAGTTAAGATTAAGAAGATAAGATAATATACTTGAAGAAGAAGGTAATTAAAAATTGTAGACTGAAAATAGTATTTTTTTAGTTACACCAAGATAACTTTATGCTTATTCGTATATTAAGATGGATACAATATAACAATGTTTAGGTACTTCTAAATTTTATTGCTTTTCATACAAAAAATTAGAGAAATCGCAATTTAGAGGTAGCTTCCGGTCCTTGTCTGTCAGTCGAAAGATTCTTATTTTCAGTTGGCTCAAAAGACTGCATTTCCAAGATGGCACCACCCACATACGACAGGATTTTTTTTTCTACTCTATAAAATTCGGCCCGACCAAAAAGTTTTTAATGCAATTTCTTTAGCAGCCGTATTTTCTCTATGGAGGCGCGCGCCAGAGCGCATGCGTGCGAATGACAGCTGGATATGAGCGCCTTATTCACCTTGATGTATGCAAAATGTTGTAGAAAAATATAATTAAAAATCACCGGTTCCCGTCATCGTAGCGAGGTAAAATACATACCAGTTTTTAAGTCAAATCATAAGTTTTTAGTCACAAACCCTTTCAACAAAATCGGTCTAGTAGTTTTATAGTGATGCTGGAACAAACAAACAAACAAACAAACAAACAGACAACTGACATTTAACAATTTTATAATAGTAGTAGATTATGTTTTAACATATTATCTTTTACTTTTACATCCATTATCTTTTACTCTACAATTTTTATAAGTTCTTCTGTTTCGTCATAATTTAATGACTTCAACCAATAACCTAAATCTTTTTTAATGTTAATATTATTTATTTAGTTATTAGCCAATGGCGGTCATATTCAATGGTGAGCTGAACTATAACACAGTTTGTAGCTACCTACTACACTTGTCGCAGTAGCTAAGCTGTAATTTTAGTAGTAAATAATGTGACCCGAAAACTAATACCGAGTACTCCGATTAGTACCTAACCTATTGTATTGCCAAATATGTCTAACTTTGTAGATCATATTACAGTTTAGCTCTTCTTGAACTACAAAAAAGATTCTAGCTACTAGTTAATACATAGCTCTCAATAGGATCGCGCCCTAAGACATCTCAACAAAAAAATAGTAATATGTTTAAGATATTCTCGTTTCGAGTTACAGTATTACGTATTACGTTCTTGAAATTGATTCTCAACCTAGCAGTGCCCTTGGAAACTACCTTTAGTATAAATTTATATTATTTTTATACCCCTGTTACCGTTGTTTATTCTCAACATAACTTTATTTATAAAGTATTGCTACGTAGTACTATCACAGTCTAATTATCTGTTCCATACAGTGGTTCAACGAAAATTGACACTGACAGTTTTTAAAGGCAACTTGGGACATTGTTTGACAGTTTTGAAGGCAGCTTGGGACACTTAACTCTCGCGTTGGATGACTGTTAGAAGTGGCTAGGCTGTGGTACTGTTATGTGCTCTGTGGTATTGCATTACTTTTTTCGACCAGTTTATAAACAGATATCCCTGTTTTTCCATCCATATCGTCCGTAAACACTAGCGTAACTGCAAATTACTGCAATCTCAGTAATTAAACAGAAAAAAAAGCGGATTGTAAAAAGAAAACTGATTTGTAAGCGTCTTCGAAACTTTATGGGCCGTATGTTAGCGAGCTGGGACATAAATTTCGCTTAGCAAGCGCACAACCACTACTATGAAATCACGCTAAGTGATCACTCTGCATCGACATATTTTCATTTCGAGCGAACGACGTACGATCGACCACACGTCAGTGGTAGCAGTTTGACATTGACAGCGCCTTTATTTCGTAAGCAGTAAGGGTGGTTTTCTAATTGAAGTGTTACCATTGTAATGCAGTCGACTGTACATGAGTGTAACTACAATACCGAATGAACATGAAAATGGATGTAAGTGTTGAAGTTTACGAAGATTAGAATATTGACAAATAGTTGTTGGAATTGGATATATGGAAAGTTAAATGAAAGTAGGAATTATTGCGCTCGAGGTTATTGGTAGACCGAGATAAAACCCGTGACTGCGAGCTCTGAAGACCTAGACGCAATTATGTTTTACAACTTAACGCGGAATAATTTTACGAGATTGATTCTTGTCCCACGAATAGCTTAGGCCTAGCGCAGACGATCGCTTTTAATCGGTCCGACAAAAGTCAGCAAAAATAGAACATGTTTTAATTGTATGGGCTGCTGTGTGCTTATACACATAATGATGTCAACGAGGAATGTCAGCTGGTAAATGGCGAAGATGTCAGAGAAACAACCTTTATTAGTTAATATTCAATATATTTATTGCATTCACAATGTATTACTTAGGTAGTAGACTTAAAACTATGAAATCATTGTGAACCCTGTCGGGCACGGCAACGAAAATTTGTAGGAGAGGAAGCTAGTTAGTTAGTCTATTTATTGAATTGATCTAATATAATTAACAAATAAATAAAATCGACTATAATGTAGGTCGCGCGTGATGGTCGCTATGCACTGTCAACTAAACTTAATTATTGATATAAAATTAAAATGTTCGTTCGTCTGTACACTAATAAATTAACGCAATCGTCCCACAAAAATCGGTCTTACAAAAATTAGAACAAGTATGACTGACTCTAGCTGACCCTATCCAATTTTTGTCGGAGGTATGATAAAAAGAGGATATAATAATAAGAGGATGGACCCAGAATTCTCTACAACGTCTTTCCTTTCTTAAATACATAAAATACACCGCAATCTCTGCTGTTACACTGTTGGCAGGTATAGGTCATATATGTTGAGTCGGCGTAAAATCGGAAACTGACTAAAATCGGCCGTAGTCGGGCACAAATTGGTGACCGATTAAAAGCGGTTGTCTAAGCTAGGCCTTATAGAAGCATACCTTTTCTAGTTTTACGTTTATAATGAGATGTACTTATGTATTATTCGGAACGATATCTAAGCTTTAAATCTTTCTTGTATGTGCAATTTAAAAGCAAATCTAAATAAAATATGTAGATAATCGTATCACACGGAAGACTGTTTGAATGATATTGGATACTTTTCTTTCTTTTCTAAGAACTAGATCGTCAGCCTAACGCAAAAAGCTATTCCGTCACTGAATATATAATAATTGAAATCTGACCGCATAAATCTATTTTTATGTCGTCATTTATAATATTGAATACGTTTAGTGCGCAGTCGCAGCTATTACACTATAAAATCTTTAACTAGATTGGTCGCTGTAAATCTAAGTCGTTGATAACTGGTATAAGCTTGGCATCCTTGTTGTGAGATGCTATGCAAAGCGAAAAAAGCTAAGAAAAAAACAAACAAGTGCAAGTCGGACTCGTGCACTACACTGAAAAAAATCTTTTACCAAACTTGTGTGACAACCAAAATTTTGGTAAGACGTTACTAAAGTTATGTTGATTTAACAAAACTGTTTATCTTTAGAGAATGAAATGCCCGTCTTTGCTTGACTTGGCGGGGGCACTGCCGTGCCCCCAGATTTTTGGTTAGGTTACCTAAAGTTTATGTTTTCATTTCATTTTAGTTATGGGTTGCTAAAGTTCGGCTATTTTTTTTCTCAGTGTAAGGTTTTCGTACTACTAATATATACCTTGTTTTTGTTATTTTTTATTTAACAATAGAGTATGCACTATAATCAGGCCGAGTTTGACGCTTGTATGTTTTTCCGTTTTTAAGATGGAGTTGGAACAAAACACATTGGAAATATGCATTTTTTTAGGTTTTTTGTATGGCTGATGGAGGCCATATTAGTAACACATATCGAGTGAGAATTTCAACTGACTATCTATTAAAAAAATACATCGCCGTGAAAGACAAACAGACGGACAAACATGCGGCGGCGGCATATGCTTTGCAATATTGGCCCCATTTAGGTGCAGAACCCAAAAGGAATAATAGGAATCTTTTCACGTATTGAATATACCTATACGATAAAGTTAACCACCTAATAGCAACAGGGGGTCTACTCCCGTTCGACGATATTCGATAAATCGTACGATTCATCGCACAATTTGCTACTCCGGTCAACCATCGTTCCCTTATTGCATGCGATGATCGTGTTTTGACGTTTGATTTTCTCATCTCCGGTAAATTGTATACGACTATGACCCGTAGTCTATCTTAATTGTGCCTTTTTTATGTGCCTATCTTTATTATGTAAGTATCAGTCGGAACGAAAGTTCGTACTTCGTTTGTCGTTCGTAAAACGCGAGTAGACCTACAGCAGCTGTAGCCTGTATTTTACATAAAATTGTTTAGTTTTTTATTGCATGTAGGTATTGTATAATAATCCACATAAGACGTTATCGTAAAATAAGAGGGTTATCGTGGTAAGGGCTTCTAGTAAGTTGTAAAGAGATCTCGATTTACGACAGAAAGTTGTGGTTTTCAGAAATTCGGTAATAAAGTGGGCTTCACGGAACCATCGGTCTCCGGGTTACGATCCAACAATCGTTACATAAAATTCTGGGGACCGATGTGTCCCAAAAATGGCCCGATGAAACTAAGAATTGGTTATGACATTGCCATAAACACGGTCAGACGACGTATATGTATTGTATGTGTTGGAATTTTGATTAAAATGTGTCTGGACTGTGTTTCAGGTCAGACTGAGCTCTCTCCGATTCTTTAAACCATCGACCATACAGCCCAATAGACGCCTTATGTTGAATATAATGCATACAATAATTTCTGTCAACTAGCTGAGGCACAGCAATCTGATTGGCCTTATCAAGGCGGCTATTGGCTAATCACTGACGCGGCAGTTTTGACGGTTCACATAAGTGGTCGAAACTGATTTGAGGTTTTCAACTGGAGAATACTGGTGACCTACATTAGTGAAATTTCATAGATGTATTGACAGACATCGGTCGCCTGTTTTGAGGCGTCTATAGGTATGGTATATGATCGATGTTTTAAACGATATTTGTGTTTGACCTCGTGTAGTTTTCGTAATGGCGCCACTGAGGTAATATGTACTACGTACTAGAGTAGACATTCCGAACAAAAAATATCGCGCAACTTGCTGGCCGCGCGGTGAGCGTGGCTAAGCGAGTGAGAGTGCAGGAGCTCTAAAACGTGCTACAAACATTCGATTCGAGGTGTCTTCTCTAGTACGTACTACATATTACCTCAGTGTATGGTGCAGTGATAGCCAAGTGGTAGAATGCTTACTTTTCATGCAGGAGGGTGTTAGTTCGAACCCGGCCCGCAACTCTGACTTTTCTAATTCATGTGTGAATTGAAATCACTTGCTTTAACGGTGATGGAAAACATCGTGAGGAAACCTGCGCACTAGAGAGTGCTCCATACAATTCTTGATGGTGTGTGTAGTCCGCCAACCCACACTAGGCCATCGTGGTGGACTAAGGCCTTAGCCTTCTCATACTGAGAAGAGGCCCGTGTCCAGTAGTGGGCCAGTAAAGGGCAGGTTATTAGTAATTATTATTTAGTAAGGTTTCTAAGTTTTTTTTTATGTACAGTCATGGAACGAAAACGTTCGTCAATTCAAATTAAATAAATAAATAATTCATTGATTCCTTTAAACGTGTCTCGAGTACATCCCAACCAGCAAAAATGTGTACTATAGCAATCGAGAGAACGTTTTCGAACACACTATTGAGTGTATCAAATATGTCCTATAACAATGATGTAAACGTTTACCGAGGCAGGTTTTGGCGCAGTTACATCGCAATTTTGTGACAGTTACTAGACGATTGGTCGAATGCATATGATATTACGTATATAATACGTACTAGACTCTAGTACTTATAGAAAGTTGTGTGCTATAAAATTTAGATTAGAAAATATAGTATTTAAATAAAAGAAGCGCAGTTCATCAACATCATCAACTAAGCCTATTGCAGTCCACTGCTGGACATAGGCTTCTCCTAAGTTGCGCCACAACACTCGGTCTTCTGCATCCAGTCCCCACCAGCCACCCTTCAAGTCATTTGTCCACCTTGTGGGGGGGCGCCCTACGCTGCGTTTGTCGATTCGCGGCCTCCACTCAAGGACTCGTCTGCTCCAGCGGCCATCGATCCTTCGACAGACATGACCAGCCTACTGCCACTTCAGCTTAAGGAGCTTTTAAGCACAGTTAGTTGTTTGCAATTCAATCGTTTCCACTAACCATTTGACTTTTGACATTGCAAGTTACACAGTTATTACCTTACAAATTGTATACTTTCTTACAGCGTAGACTCTGGTAAGTGCTTCCAGTGACAATAAATACAGATTTTATTGAAACATCTAACAGTTTTATGTCCTTCAATGCTGGGAAGTTTTGATTTCCTTCGGGGGAACTACACAGTAGGTTTAATATAGGATATTAATATATTTTATAGCTTAACACTCGCTTTACGCGGATCGCTATTGTTTTTACGACCGTGTTAAATGAAATTAAATTATACAGTCACGCAGTTTCTATGTCCGTTTGTGGATACATTTTGCTCGTCTAATATTATTGCTCAATCTAGGCTGAGAATATTCGTTATATTATTACCAATTACCATTCTAATTACTGCGAGTTAAGGAAGCAATTAAATTAATATTATTTCCACTTAATATTATAAACGAATGCAAAAGTATAAGTTTGCTTGTTTGTCCTTCAATTTCGCTGAAACGATATAACGGATTTGGATGAAATTTTGCTCACAGATAGATCATAATCCGGATTAACATATAGGCTACTTTATCCTGGGAAAATAAATGCATAAACGCGCCGTCTTCCCTGTATAGGCTTGGCAGGGCTGGGTTCAATACTCACCAGGCCTTAACGTAGCTAAATAAGTCGTGCAACTCAGTGCCACCATAGAATATAAACTAATGACAAGAAGCGACACTTAAGTATGTGCGCTCGTAAAATTGCACGCGGCTATGTGTGCGGGTCGGGGCGAGCGCGGGTGCCGAGCGCGGTGCGCGACGTGTGGAACGGGCAGTCTCTCGGCTGCCTCAGCCAAGGCCTATTGCATTTCACGCGCTCGCTCAAGGTCACCGGCGAGCGAGCTCACACGTACACGGAGTGTCACCGCTGTGGTGCCACGGTAAGTGTACGGTTCTCACCATACGTCTTTTACTGATTGATATTGATAATGATATTAAATAAAACGATATATTTTCTCTTGATATTTGTATTGAGTCCACTCCTTAACTATTGATAATGATAGGTGTTGCAATGACGCGGTCGGAGCGTGAACTGATTGAATTATTATAATATTGATGAGAGTGCAATAATTGCATGTATCGTTGCACCGTACAGTAAGCACTTGCGAACAAAATACATAAACGTGCCGCGGCTTCGTTTTGCACTTGGCTGGGCTCAGCGGAGCTTGGTTCTGGGTCCAATATGCAACGGGGCTTATCGTGGCAAAAAAAACGCAACGCAGTTTAATTTGCAATGCAACTTATTCGTCGCGGAACCGCATCAAATAGTTGCGTTTTCACTCTTTTCCATGTTTGGTTGGTCGTGTTTGATTTGCAAGTTAGAGGTTGTCGGTACTTATCTAATATAAATAAAAGATGGCAAATAAAATAAAACCAATTCAAACATACTCAACATTTCAAAAGCGATTTTCCCTGAGGTCTCACTCTGTATGCTAATGACAAATGATATTGAATGTAAGCAATAAAACCAATAATAACTACGATGATAGAGTTTAATGTTACGTATCATATAATTTTATTATTATTGTGTTTTAATATTATTATTGCGATTTAGAGTTTAATGTTACGTATCATATAATTTTATTGTTATTGTGTTTTATAATAATATTATTCATTGCTCTTTACAGTATTATATTATCTGTGCTTTTATATTGGTTGAGGTCGTGGCCTGGAGGACGGCGAAATTTAGTCCCCAGAGAAAATTAAAGCTATGTTTTTGTTTGTGAGTTTGTTACGGATTTATTCTTTATGTTCACACATAAATACTTATTAGCAACGCTTACAAATGAAGAGTTCAGGCACTGCTTATTTCTTGAAGTAATTTGTTTTTCAGAAAAAAAATTAGGAAAGTAAACATTAATCCATTTTTTTTAAATAGCAAAAAGATGACAGTAAATGACATGGTGCTATATACAGTATTGTACTATCAGCAAACTTTCCGGTGAACCACCACTAAGGCTAAAATCGCTCGGTTCAGTGTTCGACGGCAGCCGTAGGTACGTGTAATGTAGCAGGATTCGTTCAAGGGACTTTGTCGGCAAAGTGTATCACCGCGAAAGATTGCGACTGTACCTACCAATTGAACTGGGAACTAAGAAAACTTTATAACAAAAAAAAAAACTTGAAAACCCTAAAAATATAAAAAAAATACTCATTAAATTTAGAACCTTTTTATTTGTCGACGCTTGGCAGGCAGGTTGGCGATCGCAGTTGGTTGGTTAAATACTCAGAGAACGCTGCTGCCTTTCCTCTGGTGAATCTCTTCAGTCTTACGACACCCATGAGAAGATATAGGGTGGTGCAATTCTTTACGTCCGGCACCACACGGAACACACATCAATATCTATCATACTGATAATAAAACAAGTTTCTTTTTTCTGATCTCATAATTTTAAACAGTCAGCTGATCAAGGAGTTAAAGGCCGCGTGACAGGTGTCTTTTTTGCGTATTTAAAAACAACTGTAGTGTTGTGGTATCTGATATTTTTTTTACTTACTATGCAAAGGAGCTTAAATGCACCTATCTTGTTACGTTATTCTATGGTACCTATTTATATTAGGCCAACCTTTGTGAAGGGTCAAATACTAAACCAAACTACTGTCTTTGTTTTCGTTTGGTGTACGTACAATAAAGAATAAAATATATTATAAATAAATATTACTATTATTACTTACTAGCCTATGCCCGCGACTTCGCCCGCGTGAATATCGTTTATCGCGAACCCCTCGAGAACTGTTCATCTTCCTGGGATAAAAAGTAGCGTATATATTATTCCGGGTTATGTTCTATCTGTACGCAAAATTTCATTGAAATCCATGCAGTAGTATTTGCTTGAAAGAGTAACACATATACATACATCCTCACAAACTTTCACGCTTATAATATTAGTAGGATTACTATGTAAACCTGGAAGGTCACCTGTGACTTTTGATAGGGTTCGTTGTTGTCTGGGAAATTTAATAAGGGTGTTTGGGGCTTTAACTTTGAGAAATCCATTAGTAAGCCATTTCCTTATTCCCATGCCTAAAATTCGCGACATCTCATCACTCCCGCTATCCTCGAGGCCAAAGCTGAACATTCTAATATACACATTCATGGGCCTTTATTCGATATATATGTTAATTTATTTAAGGTTTTCCATGTCTGGAATTATATTAGAGTCGTATAAGTACGCTTTTTGTATATTTTAGGTAGGCATAATGGGTTATCGATTCAAATTCGTATAACGATCGGGAGTCAATAAATATTTGAATTTCGTTTTACGTTTTTTCATGTGATCGTTTCGATTCGCGTGCGACTAGTTAAGTGGTTTCAAAAGATTGCCACAAAAGTTTATGGCTACATTTGTTAAGCCCTTGTCTAACGTCAAACTCCGTAATAATAAAAAAGTCAACTCAGCCTATCGCAGGCCACTGTTGGACATAAGCCTTTCCCAAGTTGCGCCACAACACTCGGTCCTCTGCCTTCCGCATCCAGTCCCCCTCAGCTACTTTCTTCAGGTCGTCGGTCCACCTGGCAGGGGGCGCCCCACGCTTTGTTTACTGATTCGCGGTCTCCACTCAAGGACTCGTCTGCTCCAACGGCCATCTGTTCTTCGACAGACATGGCCAGCCCACATATCACGGCATACATACATAGATACGCGTGAAAAAGATAACCCTATCTTTGCTGTCGCGTAGTCAGGTAAAAAGATAGCTGACTAAGCAACTGTTAAATACGATTTTGTGGTAAGAAAAGATATATTTTGGAGCGTGCCTTACATCTTTCAGTATAGATCGTCAGTTATTTCAGGCAGACACGTCACGATTTTCGTGATACTAAATTTAGTCTTCAAAATGCTTAATAATACCACTGTTATCACCTTAAAAGCTTCGCTCTTTATATTTCAAATACCAGACTATTATTATGATTGTCATGGACATCTATTCATATAATATATGAAATAATTCCGTGACTCCGTGACTGACCTATTGACTGACTAGCTGACAGACAACAAACAGCCCAAACCGTTTGGTCTAGACATTTGAAGTTTTGCAGTTGTATGGAGATTTTTAAGAGGAAAAGCGGGCGGAAAGACATTTCTAGAATAGGTTTTTAACAGATCTACATTGCTGGCGTGCTGTGCCCAAACAACCGAGACGGAACGCGAGAGAGACATCTGAGCCCCTAGCACCACGTTACCGTGTTGCTATCGACAAATTTTGTATGAAATTTTTTAGTTCTAAATACGCTCATGGTGTCGCTGGTAAAATCCCCATACACAATTTGTCGATAACTACACGATAACGTTAATTACATGATACCGCAAAAACTCGTACTAGGGGCTCGGCAGCTCGGTTTGATCATACGAATAAGAAATAGACGATAATATTAAAATCCCGTATCCCCTTTTTGTCCTCCAAAACTAGACTAGATTTCAATATTTTTTCAAGAATAATATTAGTCTATATGTTTTAATTTTAATTTTTTACATTCGGCAAATTTGATGAAATTAAATAACTAATAAATAACGTACGAAATATTCGTACGTTATTTATTAGTAGATTATGAGATACTTCCATCGCCATTTTGAAACCTATTGTATCTGTATCTATCAGAATTTAATGCGATATTGATTTCTGGTGAAGACCAAAAGTAAAACGCGATCCCAGTTCTAGAAATTTAATAAAACAGCGGCATCTTGCGGTCACATCATGTTATTCCAACATATCGATTCCACACTGTTAAATCCGTTCATATCTTACACCCGTAAAACCCAAGACAGCGTGAAGATAAGAGATAAGGTTCATTACCTTGGCAACATTGTAACGTCTACGCGGTCTACGCTTCGACGTCAGTGTTGCCATAAAATTTAACGAGCGTCCACTAGACTGGATTAAACCACTAACCGTATCTGGAAAAGATCGGTAAATATTTTAATATGGTATTTAGCTAATGGGTACTTACGATAACAATAAGTTGCAAAACCAATAAGGCTAGTAGCAGTATTGCTTGTCATTGTGGTTGAAAACTTGGTTTTAGTAAGGTTAAATAGGTCAGACATTTGTTTCTTTGTTCAACCTTACTAGATTTTTTTATTATTAGTTAGTCAGGATAGTATCATAAGAAAGTCATAACAATATGGCAGGATAAAAAGAAAGACTTTTGTTACGTAAAATGACTAGAGACTGCTCAAAGTCAGGTCACTCATGATCCAGAAGGAGGCCGCAGAGCGCGATCGGGAGAGGGCTGACCCTGGCTGACCCCGCTCGGAGACGAAGGCGCCGGGGAGGCAACCGCCCTGGCGCAAGGCCCTGATAGGGCGAAACCGCCACATCTGACAGGGGACCTCCGGGATTGTAGACGCTAAGAGTTGGGGACTCGAGGCATCTATTAAGCGATTCTGGGGAAGATAGCAGTACGTGGTGGTCGCGTGCTGCTGTGAGGGAAACAGTATTGTTTCCCAGGACGTGCCAAAGGCGTAGCACTAGCACCGGTGTGGTTCAATGGAGTTCCCGGAGCTCCTCTATTTTGTGCTGAGGATGACCACTATGTGGTTTATGTCTGGCTCCGTCTTTCCCAGATTTCTTGCAATACATAATATTATCAGTATCGTACTGATTGTAAAAATTTAGAAGCATGTATTTTATTATTTATTTATTATTCCCGGGTGGATCCATGAGGATGTCTCCACGGCAAAAAAACTGTACATTTGTAGGATTGACTCCCAGAGCATAATATCGCCCTCATTACGGAACAACGCTGCTAACTTTATTTAAACGTCGAATAAACATATTTTATACTAAAGCTCTGTATTATTTTAATTGCATGTGACTATCACTTTCACCTTCAAGAACAACTTGAGAACAACCAACCACTTAAATAATATTTACCACTTTACCACTCTATTCTCAAAAGCGTTTGAATGGGAAAGCTACTGATGGTCACACTGTGTGTCGTCTATAATAAGAAACCTTAGGGTGCGTTTGCATGGGTGAAGTAATTAATCCATCTAGTACCACAGTCTAGCCACTCCAAACAGTCGTCCAACGCGATAGTTAGTTGTCCCAAGCTGCCTTCAAAATTGTCAAACAATGTCCCGAGTTGCCTTTAAAAACTGTCAATGTAAATTTTCGTTGAACCACTGTATGTAACAGATAATTACATTGTGCTGGTACGGCCTATACAGGGATCTTAATCTTATATGAAAAATTACTATTTGCGGTCACAGTACCACTTAGTGTAGGTGGTTTTTTTTTATTAATTTAATTGTGTGAATTTGACATATTTGTGAAATGGTATTTTCAATATTCTACTGCCTGTAATTAATTTATTTATTTTAACAGCTGCTTACTGTACTTACAGTTGCCCAACACGTACAGTAGGCCAAGTTATAATTTAGCATGTATAGAAACGAACCAAATATATAGGTACATATCAAAGATTCCCTTTAATTTTTCTGTGGTACAGTCGACTGCATGATAGTGATAAAACTTAAATTAGAAAATCGCCCTAACTGCTTACGAAATAAAGATGCTGTCAATGTCAAATTGTTACGACTTACGTGCGGTCGACCGTACATTTCACACCATTCGTATGAATATAATCACTTGAAAATTATGACAAAAGCTGACAAATTGGTTTATTTTGTTGTAAAAATATCAACTTCTGGCTGCTGAGCAATGAGAGCATAGTAGACTACTTTAGTCTGTGTTAACAGGTAGTATGTAGATTCGTTGTTTATTAAATGTGTTAATACTATTAATAGTATCATGTAACGCCTCTTTTTTATTGTACTAAGGTCTATGGTGAAATGGAACTGATGTCTACTTATCAGGGACCAAGGGATATAGTAAATAATAATCACATTAAAACTCTTGAAGATAAGAACACTATAATTTTATAAGTTACTTTAACAATAACCAGATTATTACACAAGATTACTAAATTACTACTTTACAAAATAAGAGGATAAATACGTCAGGTTAAAAGTACGTCCAACTTTTTCAAACAAATGAGTGAAGTGAGAGACTATACTACCAATAATGTACCTAACACCAAAAATACCTGTGTACACAAATAAACATTTTGATTTGATTTGATTTGAAAATATAAAATACTTCGTATTCATGTGAATTCCCCTGCCAAATGGCAACTGTTTTATCATCTCGGCATGTCACTCTATAGCGACAAATATACCCTCAGATAGTATAATAAAAAACCAAAACAATCTAAATCTATTATGATTAACAAAAATAACTATATTTAACTACTAATAATGATTTGGCAGCCATAATCTGACTTATTATTAAGCGATGCCAAAAACAGAACTAATAGACGCAAAATATTCATATTAAATTCGGAAATCATGACAGTACCTAGTCAGTTACGTCAGGTGCACCGCTGTCGCGTTTACTCGCTCAAATGTAAACGCGCCCTCACACAAGCCCAGGGCCCCAAGTCTGCTAATTACACTAAAAAACCAACCATCGCCATTCCACCGACACCCTACTGACACTCATAAACAACTGTGACAAAATGGGTAGTCTGCTAAAACTTAAATCTCGACGGAATGGCAATAGAATGGTAATGTCAAATCGATGTTGCCAATTAAAATCTACCATTAGTTGTATTGTTTTTTATCAACCTTTTTTTTAGTTTTTATCAATGAAATATTTAAATTAAGGATTTTATTGATATTACCTACCTCTTAAGGGGTCATTATACTCATCCGTATGAACAACTTTTACATTTACGTTTTTACCGTACTACGCGGCAATACTATCGACATATACGTGTTATTGAAAACCTCTTAAGGGGTCATTATACTCATCCGTATGAACAATTTTTACGTTTACGTTTTTAGCGTACTACGTGGCAATACTATCGACATACGTGTTATTGAAAACCTCTTAAGGGATCATTGTACTCATCTGTATGAACAACTTTTACTATGGGACCAATCCTGAAATCACATAAAACGCAAACGTAAAATTTGTTCATAAGAATGAGTACAATGACCCTTAAGAGGTTTTCAATAACACGTCGTATCTCGATAGTATTACCGCGTAGTAAGCTATTGATATACGTGTTATTGAAAACCTCTTAAGGGGTCATTGTACTCATCCGAATCATCATCATCATCATCATCATCATCAGAATAATAGTTATTTAGAGACCAATGGCTATCCAATGACTTTCCACTGAACTACAATAAAATTGAAAACCATAAAATCAAAATCAAAATTAAAATCAAAATAATTTATTTGTGAAACATAGGTAAAAGTTAAAAACTTTGTGGAAAATTAAAATATTAAGTCACACTATATTTAACCTTGAAAGGCATACAAATTACATAGTATAGAACACAGCATACATAGCATTTTCATTTTTATTCCATTCGTTTCTACCATTCAACTGCCATTGGACTATTTGCTATTCTGTAAACCAATAGTGTATCAATGTCTTCTCGATAGCTTAAGTTTCGGTAGTCTACTCGTTATTTGACGTTTCTGACAATCGTCTCTCAATGACTTTTTGCCATCGAACTACAACTGAGAGGTCATTTTGCAAACATACCTTTTTTGCAGTTATTGTTGTAACAATTGAACTTTTTTTTTGTAAAATAAAGTTGAATTGTGTAATGTAGTAATTTAATTCGACGATAATATTCAATTTTAGACTATAAATGCGACCTTGAGAATCAGTTACACAATCGATGGGCATGTACACACGGCTACACATCAAGCTGTACAAAACCAGTAAAGGCTGACCTCGCGTTGTAAGGAAAACCTATACAATGCGAGGTCAGCTTATACTGGAAATTACAGCTTGATGTGTAGCCGTGTGTACTATTGACTATCGACATATTATAGCAATACTATCGTTAGTGTCTATATAGTATTTGACACTAATAAATAGTGCTATGAATAGTATTGCATAAAAAGCTATCAATACGGTCGATAGCAACGATCGCTTCGATAGTATCTAAAGCTAACCTTGAGAATCAGTTACTCTATCGATAGTATCGATAGCATGGTACCTGCCAATATTATCGACATATATATTATCGTCAGTATAAACAACTTTTACTATGAACACAACCCTGAAATCGCGAAAAAAAACAGCTTATCCCTACATTTTCCTGATTTCGCGGCCCTACATTTGTGTTCACATAAATCGACGAAATGTAGAGAACAGCAGTTTTTTTTCGTTTGAAATGTTTCAATTATTTTTCAACACACTTACTCGTTAAGTGGCTCTTATTGCACCACTTTTAGGTTCATAATGTAGCTTATAATAACGCCCGCGTGGTTTTTACTTTATATTATCGCACTAGTGCTTTTTAGTTTTTACTTTAGGTACTTACAGTTTATTTTTTAATTTTATAAAAGCAGCAAAATATTTTGATGTCTACACAAAATTTAAAAAAATTGTGAACAAATCAACTATTTAATTTGTGTTATATAAACATTTAATTTCATTAAATTATTTATGTTTGTCAACAAATTAACATTAATTTGTGTTATGAATAATAAATTATATTTTTAATATTAGGTTGTTTGGCGGTTTCCTTCTACTAACTGCGCGCGCATACCTATATATCACCGTGCGATTACAGTGATCCGCTCGACATTATTCACAAATTCAATATTTGCCTAAAATACGTTCATATGTTTTTTCCCTGGCAAGTGTGTTGAAAAACGTCGTATGACACGCGTGAGCATTATAATAAATAATAATAAATAGCCAACTTAGCTTAAGTTACTTGAAGCGAAGTTCGCTACGTCGCCGCGTCGTTTACGTAACTATTGGAACATGAAGCAACTACGTGAATCCTTAATTGATAAAAACCAACCATCGCCATTCCACCGACATCCTACTGACACTCCTATACAACTGTGACAAAATGGGTATTCTGCTAAAACTTAAATGTCAATCTCGTCGGAATTGCAATAGAATGGTAATGGGATATCAATTGTTTTCGAATCGATGTTGCCCATTTAAATCTACCATTAGTAGTTGTATTGTTTTTTATCAAACTTTTTTTAAGTTATTATCAATGAAATATTAAAATTAAGGATTTTATTGATATTACCTACAAAATTTTCATGTCTATAAAATAATTAAAACACATCAAACGTAAAAAAAACAGCTGTTTCCTACATTTTGTCGATTTATGTGAACACAAATGTAGGGAAGAGTTGATATTTTTTTGGCGATTTTAGGGTTGGTCCCATAGTAAAAGTTGTTCACACGGATGAGTACAATGACCCCTTAAGAGGTTTTCAATAACACGCATATCGATAGCGTACTACGCTACGCGGTTATACATCGACACACGTGTTATTGAAAACTTCTTAAGGGGTCATTGTACTCATCCGTAAGAGCAACTTTTGGTACGTTTACGTTTTTAGCGTACTACGAGGCAATACTATCGACGTACAACGTGTTATTGAAAATCTCTTAAGGGGTCATTATACTCATCCATATGCACAACTTTTACGTTTACGTTTTGAGCGTGCAACGCGGTAATGCTATCGACATACGACGTGTTAATGAAACCTCTTAAGGGGTCATTATACTCATCCGTATGAACAACTTTTACGTTTACGTTTTTAGCGTAGGTTTTACCCGCCAATACTATAGACATAAAACGTGTTCTTGAAAATGGCTTTAGGGGTCATTGTACTCATCTGTATGATCAACTTTTACTAAGGGACCAATCCAGAAATCGCAAAAAAAAAACGAATATGTACAATGACCCTTTAAGAGGGGTCATTGTACACATTTGATGTATGAAAAACATTTATTAGGGACCAAAGTTGAAATCACCAAAAAAAAATTATTTAAAAAAAATATGATGGCAAAAAAATCATCGTAAGACGATTGTGGGAAACGTCAAATAACAGCAGAATAGCAAATAGTCCAATGGCAGTTGAATTGTAGTCAATGGCAGTTCAGTGGAAAGTCATTGGAAAGCCATTGGTCTCAAAATAACTAGTAGAATACCAAATGGCTAAAACTATTCCACCGACACTCTACCGACACCCAACTGAAGCGTTTGTCAATTAGCAGACTCGGGGCCCAGTAGGGCTACCTAACTGGGACACGGGTCTATGAAAGATTTTAATCTAGTGCGCAATCTTAGAGTTAAACGCCAATTTATGCGGTTCTAGACATAAACTTAGTTAATGACGTGAAATGTACCGATTTTCTGGTCATTCTGCGGGTTATTAGAAAACGGTACAAGCTAAATATTGTTATTAAAACCCTATCCTTTATAAGGTTTCTAGTCCATATTTGTACTTCAAAATGAGCACAATTCATGTCTCATCATCATCATTTCAGCCAAAAGACGTCCACTGCTGGACATAGGCTTCCTCGAAAAGGGGGGATATGCCATCATCGCTACGCTTGGCAGGTGGGTTGGAGATTGCAGTTGGTTGAATAAATACTCAGAGAATGCTGCTGCCCATCCTCTGGTGAACCCAGTAGTCGCCTTTTACGACACCCACAAGAAGAGATGGGTTGGTGTTATTCTTTGTGTCCGGCACCACACGGTATGGAAGTCGCGCGAACACAAAATCAGCTGTTCGCTACTTTTGTGTTCACATAATTCGACAAAAAGTAGGGAACAGCAGTTTTTTTTTCGCGATTAGTGTTATTCTCATAGTAAAAGTTGTTCATACTAATGATTATAATGACCCCTAAAGAGGTTTTCAGTAATTTCAATAACACTTTGTATAATAGTAAATTAAATAGTTTTGTCTTTAATGCAACGTTTTTAATTAGTTATTTTGTCGTTTCTAACCTCATGAAAACTTCACGGCTAATAGTCAACAAAATTTCTACACTACACTTTCTCGCTCGCTTTCGATGTCTCTTTAAAATTCATGTTTGTTATAAAAACTTTTTCGTAATCCCTGTAGTGTAAACAGTACTATGACAGCGTAGTTTGTGATGTAGTTACGTGTCACCGTCACCACTCACGGTGTCGCGTTTTACTGCTCCCCGGGCATCTCTTCACATTGTTCGCAGGGGACTCGTTACGGTCTCAATCGTTGTTCCGTGTTTCTGTCGTGTTGTTTTTTACACAACTGCTCAAAAAAGAAGTGTAATGTTTTCAGAGTTCATGTATTCTGATGATTAGATGGGAAGACAAACTGAAGCTTACAGCAGGTCCTAACTGGAGAAGAGTCGCAAGAGACAGAAAGCAATGGAAACTGTTAGAGGAGCCTTTGCCAGGAGGCACACTGAACTCAGAGACATTTTGTAACAAGCAAACAACTGCATAGAGAGTTCAGGATATATGATTTTATTTGGCAAGCTAGAATGGGAATTTTTGCATATTAGGTGCATAAACCAAAATGTCGCCCATTAATAAATAATAATAATAAAATGTTTATTTTCATAAAATATCTTTACAGAAAAAAAAAGTAAAACCGGCCAAGAGCATGTCGGGCCATGCTCAGTATTATAGGGTTCCTTAAGTAGGTGTAATTACAAACGAATCAAATCGAATCATGGCTATGCTTTTTTAGTTTTTGCAATAATCAGCAGCATTCACGACTCAGAGACTGTTGTTAGTAGCGCCATCTAGCGATACATTCAAGAAGCCAAATTGAAGAAGTGTGTTCAACATAACACAAAGTTACTTTTTGTGATTTTTTCAAATAGAAAGTAGCTAAAGGAGCATTATTTGCTAACATCATTTTTCTCTAAGGTCAATGACCTTTGAACTAGGACGTTTTAAGTATTTTTCAGTTTTCTCTCTATAACTCAAAAAATTATAATCACATTATAGTCGAAATAATTTTAAAAGAGAGTTTTCATAAAGGTCTATCAATGTGGAAGATTATAACTTTCTACGTTGCATAGTTTAGAAATGGCAGGGGGGGGGACACATTGCAAGCCACTTTGGCGCGCTATATTTCGCAGATGGTACACCTGATAAAAAAGTGGTGTATCAAACATTACCTTCATTTTAGTAGACCTATTCATTGATACCCCACACGAGGGGGTGCAGCGAAAAAATTTTTTTCATCTCCATTTCACATGTATGGACGCCACCCCTAAAATACGTAAAAACGATTTTTTTATTATTTTAAAATTGAGATCTATATGTAAGCTATTTTTTAACGAAATTTCATTTACTTATGTTTATAACTGTAGAAGTTATTAAGCTGTAAAGGATTAGGACAGACGGACAGACGGACAGACGGACAGACGGACGGACATGACGAAACTATAAGGGTTCCTTGTAGGACTTCGGAACCCTAAAAAGGTAACGTTGGTACACACGGCTACACATCAAGCTGTAAATGTCCAGTATAAGCTGACCTCGCATTGTATAGGTTTTCCTTACAACGCGAGGTCAGCCTTTACTGGTTTTGTACAGCTTAATGTGTAGCCGTGTGTACCTGTACTAATGAAAAAACAATAATAAGTAAATGTAATAATGAATAAATAATGATAAATAATAATATGTAATAATAATGTGTAATGTGTAATATGTAATGATAGTAATAAACTTTGTTTTATTATAATGTGTAGTGATCGCGAAAACCTAAGAAGTTATTAATATGTAATGTGTAAATGTGTAATTCAGTAATTAGTATATGTATTCATAATAAGTAAACTGGTATTATCTAATGCAACTATTATCTAAGTAGTTGCTTATGTTTGTTTTCTTTCTTTTCCAGGTAAGCATTCAGAGACTGTAGCCAGAAAATAGTTGAAGAAATTACAGAATATTCAGTGTAAGAATTTATATTTTTAAGTAGGTTTACTTAAGTATACAGTTTCAGTCAGCGTAATAAAAAGTTATGAAGGTAAATGCTACAGGGTACCCCGCAAAATTCAAAATTTTTGGCGTTTTTTGCCTTTTGTAGCTTTATTTCGCGTTGTATACCGGTCAAAATATGATTGGCGGAAATAATAACAATATATCTACTGAATAATACTCACAAAAAATATTAACCTAGCTCTATTAGCTGTACTAGCTCGATAATATTAATTTACAATCAAATTATCCTCTTTCGAGCTTAAACAGCTAGGCTAGGTTAATATTTTTTATGAGTATTATTCCTTAGATATATTGTTACTATTTACGCCAATCATATCTTGACCGATATAGGTACAACGCGAAATAAAGCTACAATTTGGAAAAAACGCTACCCTGTAGCATTCACTTTAATCTATCTATTCTGCATGAATTTTTAATCACCATCCAAATTTTAATAGTAAGATCTTTTCTGAAAATAATAATATACATGTTTTTTTTTAGTATCCTAGAACTAAAATACTGAGATATGGCATCGCAAAGTTTACGTTTGACTTAGTAATCACTATGTTGAAAATTATAAAACACGTGTTATTCTTTTTATTATCACTCAATACTAAAATATTGAGATGTTGCATCTCAGAACTAACGTTTTACTTAGCAACCACACAGTAATTGATAATTTGTCCGAAAAAAATATTTTATTGCAAAAAAAAAACCTATAATTTTTTTTTCAATAGTGGAGTCTTTGCTTTATAACCTAATGCCTATAAAAAATTTAGATGGTGATTATAAAATCATCCAGTATAAATAAAAATCAATTCACACAAATATAAATAAAAACAAAAACGGCTTGAACGATTTGGCTGGTTTTTTGTTGTGTTCGTAATTGTCAGGACAAGGTTTGTTTGTATTGAAAGAACATTTTTGTGTAAATAAATTGCACTCGTGCGTCGCTAGTTAATTATCAAATAATTCTTTGATTGATTTATTTGAACATCTAACAAAGATCATTAATTCTACGCTAACCGCTTGTAAAATTGTTGTAAAAAACGACAACTTTTTAACGATCTTTAAATTGATTTGTTAAACTTTCCAGTTTAGCTGTGTACTACAGCATAATTAATTCTCTTTGGTGCTATCTTATGATCTTAGTACTTTAACAGTGCATTATAAAGATTTTTACGGCGTTTTATTTTACTTTCTCTTGGTACTAGTGCTAAATTGCTTTCAATTATTGCGCAAATTAGAGCACTATTTGCTTGATAGAAAAAATAATGTAGGTAAAGTTTGATAAATGTAAGAGATAGGTTCGTTTTTAATGACCAAGTAGATTAAGGTCAAATGAAACTACACGGTCCGACCGTCCCATATGTTTTCGTTGACAGGTGCTATATTACTGTTCTATGATGCATGTGGTTACTGCTTCTCCTCTTAAAGGGTGCCACTGACAATATTTATCCAACAGTCTGAATGCCATGGCCGCATTCCAAAATCTGTCCGTAAATGTTGAAAACGTATGTTATTTTAAGAACAAGCCAAGCTTTTTTGGAAGTAGTCATTAAAACGACGTCCGAATGGATACATCGTCAGTGCCCACCTTAATTAATTTTTATTTTCTCATCTTTCATCAATTGCAAGGATAAAAAGAATGTCCTAACTATTCTTTAAAAGTGCCAATCTTCACATGTAGTTTTCCACAACTACACACAAAAGGGCTTGTAATTAAACTAACACGCACATCCCAAATACCAAGTGTCTTTATATACAGAATGTTCAATCTCAATGCTTCATAGAGGGAAAGTACTTTATATCATCATCATCATCCTCCGAGCCTTTTCCCAATTATATTGGGGTCGGCTTCCAGTCTAGCCAGATGCGGCTGAACATCAGTATTTTACACGGAGCGACTGCCATCAGACCCCCGCAACCCAGTTACTGGGTAATACTGACATTCGGAGGTTAGACCAGTTGTCAGACTTTCAGGCTTCTGACTAACAGTAACGACTGCCACAGATATTCGTATGACAACCGGGACCGACAGCTTAACGTGCTCTCCGAGGCACGGAGGGGTTTCGAGGTGTATCGAAACGGTCACCCATCCACAGACTGACCGCGGCAAGTGCAGCTTAACCTTGCAGATTGTACAATCCGCGCAGTCTTTGCTTAGCTACGAGCCCCTCAGGGAAAGTACTTTATATATGATTGGGAATATGAAGTTTCACATGAAGGAGAATTCATTGAATTTTTTTAAATAAGATGTTCAGTATTCTCAGATTATTAATAAACGTCTTACGGCCAAAATTAATATCCAATCTATCCACGATTTACCCTACTAGGGATAGAAATTTGATATATTTTGTATGAGCTTATGTCAAATTTCTATCTCTAGTAGGGTAAATCGTGGATAGATTGGATATTAGTTTTGGCATTTACCTGAGCCGAGAAATCGAATTTACTCAATCGCCTTATTTTATTTGCTGTTAGTTCTTATTTCATGGATTTCTTTTAATTTAAGATGCTAGACAGGACGATCCTGTATTTTTTAGCTTCTGTTGATATATCGATAGAGCCAATAAAGAGGATCAAATTAATATCTCTAAGAAACATAGCATCTTAAATTAAAAGAAATCTAAAGAACTAACAGCAAATGATTCAAGAAATGTACCTAATTAAGTATTTTTTATGTGCACCTACCGCATGTCGTCTTGTTGTGGCAATAAATCATTTTTCTTTCTTTTTCTTTTTCAAATAAAATAAGGTGTTTTTAGTATGCTGCCTTGGTGTAATTTTCTTGAAATGTTGCTAAGCCGTGAACTATTATATTATAATATTAAGATTTCACGGTATTCCTTCAATCTAAGACACGAAGTTTGCTGGAGAGATTTAATTGTTATTAATGACCCCTACCCTACATACATGATGATATTTATCCATTTAGTCTGATTCGATTCCTGGCTCAGGAAAGACACTTTATAAAAATCCTTGAAAGCAGTACCTAAATCAAATCAAATCATAATACGTTTAACGTGTGTTTTACTACGTTTTTTAAAAATAAAATAAAGTCTTCTTTCTGTAAAATTTCCTATTTTCAATATTTAAAGCAGATACTTTATCTCGATGAAGCATTGCGATGGTAGCAGCCTGTATATGTAGCCCACCTTGATTTATAAGAACTATAACCGCTCGTCGCCGTCGACTACAAAATTCATGTAGCAATTACTGGATCAAATGAAATTCCACATGAACCACTAATTTTAGCTCTCCATACATACATTTTATGGTTGTTTTAGCATCTAGTTGACTATTTTGATTGGTTACCACCTGTCCTACTGTACAGAGCATAGGCGGGGCGCGAGATAAAATATTGGAAGCGATACTTGTAATTTATATCGCTCTTATGCTAAATGAATGCCGCTGATTCATTGGTTACAGTGTTATGGAAATGTAATAGTAGAGCTCCTTTGTGAAAGAGCTCGTCCGGGGAAGTACTACCACCGTACCTACTTCTCCGCCAAACAGTGATTTTTGCATTACTGTTTCGGTCCCGGTGAAATTACAATCACATGAGACTTTCCATCTTCATGTCTCTGTTTGGCGAACCGACTTGCAGTCACTGAGGAATTGTTTATAATTCCTCAGTGCTTGCAGTACCATTTAGGTAACAGCCTAGGTGGTATTGAAGTTGTTATGGGCAAAGGTAACCGCTTAACATCAGGTGGGCCTTTAGCTCATTTCGCCAGCCTATACTATAAAAAATATGTATTTCTTTATGCTATTAATACTCGTTAGGATTATGTTCGCGATGGGAATAAAAGAAAACTAGAATTTTTTATATTGACTAGATGAAGCTTTAATTCGTGTGATTTTTTGTGTTCAACATTGAATGAATAATGGAAAGTGTTAGTTAGCCGCCGCGTCGCGTGATATTCCCGCTCTGTCATTGGCTGGCTGCGCGTCGCGTCATATTCCAGCTCAGTCATTGGCTGGCGGCGTGTGGCGATACTTGGGGAGCCTTGATTGGTCAAGCGGTGGCGTAGACAGATTACATTTCCACCATGTAGTAAATGTAGCTCGGAAAGACTTGTAATAATTAATATAAACGGTTTCACTCACGTTATTACATTGGGTAATTCAAAATTAAAATAGTAGTTTATGAAACTGTTGCATAACAGGGGTTATTAAAACACGAGTGTGAGTTTAAAAACCGAGCCGTGGGCGAGGTTTTTAATAGTATCACACGAGTGTTTTAATACCTAGTTATGTCAGTTTCATACACTAGTTTATCTAAACTCATACAATTTTAAATAAAATACCAAAGTCAAAATCTTGATAACAAATCCAATCCAAAGCCAAATCCAGTAGGCCATGGCGCGCGGCCGCGCACACGCCGCGCACGCGCGTCAACACAGATAATAAATATAGTCTGGCGAAAACATTATAATCGGAACTAATTTTCTATCCTTGTCAGGATTCCGTCAATCTCTGTTTTATCATACAAAAAATATGCCTGTAAATACTTAAATATAATTAAAAGCAATATGACAATCCAAAGTTTTGCCAAAAACGCAATTTTAAACGATAAAATTTTTCAATGTATGACTAGTGGCGCCACCCTGAATTTTGTGTACTCATTGGTGCCAAACTGTACGACTGCTAAAAAAAGGTTTGAAAACTCCTTGGTTGGGTCGAAGTGGCATTAAAAACTCCTTAGTTGGGCTGAAGTGTGCGGTTATGGAAAAAAAATTAAATTACCGCATTGTTTTGTTCAGCAAACTGTATCGTAATGAAACTTTTTAAATTCATTACAGGTGCATGTGCGTAAAGTATGTCATTATGACATTACTTTCGAGTTCATAATTCGAATTTTACGATACGAGTGTAGATAAAAATTAATTCGGGTAATCAAAATTCCATAATTATGAATTTAACTCACGGTAGTTTACTATATAAGACTTGTAATGTAATGTTAAATCCATAGTTAATGTAGTGATAAGAATTATTATTGTCTTCCTTTTTAAGGTTCCGTACCCAAAGGGTGCCAACAGGACCCTATTACTCTGCCTACGCCACTGTCTGTCCGTCCGTCCGTGTGTCTGTCTGTATAAGACTGTACCTTTTTAACCGTAGGTAATCAGTTGTTTTCACAGAATGTGTGTAACTATGACCTCCATGACAAATTTTAATACTAAAAATAAAAACGTTTAAACCTAAACACACATGATGGCCGATGGGGCAGTAAAGTTCTGGAGTGGCGACCGCGTACTGGAAGGCGCAGCGTGGGTAGGCCCCCCACAAGGTGGACCGACGACCTGGTGAAGGTCGCGGGAATCCGCTGGATGCGGAAGGCGCAGGACCGGTCGTTGTGGCGATGCTTGGGGGAGGCCTATGTCCAGCAGTGGACGTCTTACGGCTGAAATGATGATGATGATGTGATGAAACCTAAACACAAGGTCCACATACAAGAATCCTCGAAAAAAACCTGTTCTATCTTTAAAATGGTCATAGGTACATGCAAGCGTCAAACTTGGTCTGATTGTGGTGCATGCTCTACAATTTGTTATTGAAATATCTGAAAACCTCTTCAAGGGTCATTGTACTCATCAGTATGAACAACTTTTACTATGGGACCAAATCTGAAATCGCGTAAAACATATTAGCTGTTCCTTACATTTGTGTTCACATAAATTGACAAAATGTAGGGATCAGCTGTTTTTTTCGCGATATCATGTTTGCTAATTTAAAGGATAAAAAACTACAGTCACAGTTTGAAGTTAGTTTCTAATAACTGTTTAGAAGGGCAAGAAAGTTATAAGGTTGTTAAAAAGTTTGACAAGACGAGCGAGGGACCTTTTACTGGATTTTGTTTCTCTTTCTGTTAACATTAAATAAGTTTAACAACTTTGTTTTTGCAAGTTTTATTTTTACTAACACAGCATATACAAAAATATAATTCTGTATTGTCATTACAGATGATAACCAAAATAGGTAATTGTAAAATATTTTATTGTATTAAAAAAACTGACAACAATAAGTTACTTTATTTTGTTATAATTATTGGTCTAATTTGTGCCCTTATTTAATTATACACAAACGAAAATAAATAAAAAACCGGCCAAGTGCGAGTCGGACTCGCGCAGTAAGGGTTCCGTACCTCTCAATCTTAGACCAACAGATTCTGTTGGTCTAAGCTCTCAATATGTCTATTTTTGTCTTATTTTTAGTATTTGTTGCGAAACTACATAATATGCACTATAATCTGACCAAGTTTGACGCTGGTATATATTACCGATTTGAAGATAGAGCAGGAACAAAAACGTTGAAAAAAATGCATGTTTTTTGAGGTTTCTTGTATGGAAACTTTTTGTTTTCTGTTTGTGGGTAAAATAAAAACATGAAAATAAATGTACTTCAATATCAGATTATGATAATTGCTAAATGTGTATGTAAAAACAAATTTTATTAACAGAAATCCATCACGAATTATGGCGCTTCATGTTGATAAGAATAATAAATAAAAATAAATAAATTGTAGTTATCAGGCTTCACCCAAAATATTAGAATAATAATAATATATTTGCTAACACTACCTGTTGATATTTTGGCATTGCAATAATTTAACGATAACGATTTTAAAATTTTAATTAATAATATTGTACGGTAGATTAATTTTTTTTTAGAATATCTCTAATTACGCTTGTTATCTTACGGCCAAAATTAATATCCAATCTATCCACGATTTACCCTACTGGAGATAGAAATTTGACATATTTTGTGTGGAGCTTATGTCAAATTCCTATCTAGTAGGGCAAATCGTGGATAGATTGGATATTAATTTTGGCCGTTAGTCTACCTGGGACCACGAAATGCTGCAAAGCTTTCGAAACGTCAGGAAAACCAATTTAAATAATATACGCGATTTAATCCGGTTAAACTTTGTTTTATTATAATGTGTAGTGATCGCGAAAACCTAAGAAATTATTATTGCAATAGTTGTCAAAGAAATCTTCAGTTTTTCGTTTTTACATTTATGTCTAAGGCGGCTAATTGTGCAATATTAATATTTCACAATTATTATTGTGTCATCCCTGACTTCAATACTGATTCAATCTCACGCCTAAACGGTCAATATCATTGCGCAATTGCAAAAATTGCACAATTATATTGTAGGTGAAAATTGCACAATTATATTGTAGGTGTATGGGCCGTCTTAGCAACGATATTCTTATTTTCAATTTCGCCAAACTAAAATTGTATCTAAAAACACATTCACTCGGAACTCTAAACCGCATACCAGCAAATCTTAGAAACCAGCGTCTAGCTAGCACAATAATAATTCTTTACTCGATTTCCAACGAGCTCATAGCCACGACGTTTTCACTTAACAAGACGACCGGTAACTCACATATCCGTACATCGGAATGACGCTACCGATAGATCTTACACACTGACCTATATGGAACGCCTAGTTCTCAAAGGCAAAGGTATAATTATAGCTAGTTTACACTGCACACCCTTTCGGCCGCGATGACGGCTTACTGTACGACCGTTTTGTCGGATCTTTTTTTCGGTGGTGGCGTATGTAGACAACGTATTCTGGATTCTAGATTTTGGACTCATAAGTGACCACATTTAGTTTTGTAAGTCTTTTCCACATAAGGGTTTGCCGTTGGTGAATGGACAGTCACCTGTACACTGATAACACGAAGCCTACCTATTTTCTCTAAAGGTCAAAAAGGTCAGACGGACAGCCCTATTCCCAACTAGGGTTGCCATTTTTTTTTGAATTAATACCGTGTTTCCGATGTCTGGGATGGTAATAAAGTACACTCTATAAAAAAAGTACATTAACATGTAAAATCAAGCTGTATTCACGGAAAGGGTAGGCAGACGTGTACCTACTGTAGATACACCCACATTTCGTCAGTAATAAAAAAGTAGGTAGGTATTATAAATTTTTAGACACAATTACATTTATTGAGTAATTATTACGGATGCGTTCTCGATTCCTGAAATGTTGTCAGTTTACGTTTCATTTCACATACCTACCTATTATTAGAACTTAGTATTTTCACATTTTCACGTATAATAATTTCTTAGGTTTTTGCGATCAGAAAAACCAATTTAAATAATATATGCTATGTAATCCGCTTAAAATTTGTTTTATTATAATATTTTCACGTAATTTATTGCTATTCAAAAGTTTAAAGTACAGAGACCTAAAATAACGTAAACGTCACTTTATTTAAGTACGGTTGCCAACCCTATTCCCAACACTAACAAGATACAAGCCACGCTCTACTTGCAAAAGATAAAGTTACCAGAAAATAAAACTACAATGTAAAGAAACAAGGAACTCACCCAATCCCTCATTCAATTTTGACGGCTTCGATACGGATTGACGAATAGACAAACTTCTGATAGCTTTGCCAAACTTCCTACGAAAAAATGTGTAAATGGTTTACCCGATGTAGGTCACCCCTAACTATCTGATTCTCTATTTACATATTCTCTCAAAACCCGGGCCAATATACCTTTAAGGGATGGACACATATTTGACTCCTTATTTGCTTAATGCGAAGGCCGAGTTGGGAAACTATTTTCGGTTTCGGCCGGGTCATATTGCGTGGACATTTTTGGCCTTTCGGACGAAAGTTATGGTGTCATTTTTAGCACGCGTGTGGTTCTCAGTTACGAGTTGGACCTTACCCGAAAATAGCTGTCGTAAGGATAAAATGTATGCCATGCTGTTACAAAGTATTTTTGGTTCAGCCTTCAAGATGTGAAAGAAACTTCTATTAATCAGTGAAATAATTTGGAATAAACCTTGAAGTTAAAACCAAAATGTACATTTACATTTGGGAAAATCTATTTTCCGCAAACAACATCTTTCAACGAAAATTGACAGCGAAAAAAAATACACATCTTGGTATTTTTTCAGTCGGTTTGAATTCAGGTAAATACTCCAGTTTTCGTCTTATGGGACTACTCGGCCCATCCGATGCCGCTTTCCGCTATTCTTTACGATTTTTATTCGCACTAGTGTCGATTACTGTCTCTCCGACTATGTGTACAGTACCTTTACGAATAAAATGTAGGTACAAATGTTAGGAATGAGCATCTGGGGTCTACTGGCTACACGCTTCGTCGCTATCAATCTCGTTAAGCCCTTAGCTCTCCCTTTTCCCTTTTTTCTTTGCTTTTATTTAATTATTTGGAGGGATCTTGTTTTTTATTTGAGTGTAGGAGTAATGTACTTTTATGAGAGTATTTTCAGGAACTGTTTTGGAAGATAAGTGTGTTATTGTTTAATAATAATATAAAATAATTCTAAAGGTTCATTTGACCGTGGATGACAGATATTTAGGACAAGATAAGACAAATCTAGTACTACAAGTAGGTAATTCAACTGTCAGTGCAAAGAAATGTATGACAGTTTTAAGTTATAAAGAAGTAAAACTTAAAACCAAATGTGTCGAAAAGTAAATCAAAAAGTCTAATAAATAGCACACATACACATTATATTACACAAACAATACATTACATTGTTTCAGGGTTCGAAGTGATTATTATCAATGATAATATCTTTGATAGTTATCAAGATAAACATAGATTGAATATTTTCTTTGATAAATGTAATCGAAAATATTTAATTTGCTATAAAATATTTTGCAATAAAATATTCCCTTATTAAATTAAGTAGTATGTAGTTAATAATTTCTTAGGTTTTCGCGATCACTACACATTATAATAAAACAGTTTAACCGGATTACGTCGCGTATATTATTTAAATTGTTTTTCCTGATGTTTCAAAAGCTTTGCAGCGTTGGTGGTCGCAGGAAGATTAAGATCTTTACAGATATTTCTAAAATAATAATAATAATATTTCTTTTTATATAATTTTATTTTGTGCTTTTATTTTATATTTGTGTTGTAAATATTGTACATTTGTAGATAGGTTATTTAATTATTGTAATCCCACTATTATCTTAACTATTATAAAATTGTAAACGTCTGTTTGTTTGTTTGTTTGTTTGTTTGTTCCAGCATCACGCTAAAACTACTGGACCGATTTTGATGTTTTTTTTTTGTTTGAAAGCTGATGATCTGACTTAAAAACTGGTATGGGTTTTGAGAAAGAAAGAAAGAAAGAAAAAAAGAAAAAAATTAATTCGTGGGTTGCGTACTCACCCGACAGATCGAAGCTTCTATGCATTTGCACGAGCGGATAGTAATGTACGATGGAGTGGAGTGGAGTGGACAGGGGATGGGACTGGGGACGGGACAGGGGACGGGACTGGGGACGGGACAGTGGACGGGACAGGGGACGGAACATGGGACGGGACATGAGACGGTACATGGGACATGGGACGGGACGATAGTGATATAGTGAGATAGTGGGACAGTGGGACAGTGGGCCGTGGGACAGTGGGATAGTGGGACAGTGGGATAGTGGGACAGTGGGACAGTAGGACAGTGGCAGTGGGACGGTTGGACGGTGGGACAGTGGGGCAGTGGGCAGTGGGGCAGTGGGGTAGTGGGGCAGCGGGGCTATGGGCCAGTATGGCAGTGGGGCAGCGGGGTAGCGGGGCAGTGGGGCAGCGGGGCGGGGCAGCGGGGCAGCGAGGCAGTGGGGCAGCGGGGCAGCGGGGCAGTGGGGTACCGGGGCAGCGGGGCAGTGGGGCAGTGGTAGAGTGGGGCAGCTGGGTAGCTGGGCAGACGGGTAGCGGGGCTGTAGGGGAGTGGGACAGCGGGGCAGGCAGTGGGGCAGGGCGATAGTAGGGGAGCGGGGCAGCGGGGCAGTGGGGCAGCGGGGCATTGGGTTACCAGGGCAGCGGGACAGTGGGGCAGTGGGATAGTGGGGCAGCGGGGCAGTGGGGCAGCGGGGCAGTAGGGCAGCGGGGCAGCGGGACAGTGGGGAAGTGGGGCAATGGGTCAGTGGGGCACTGGGGCAGGCTGTAAGTCAGTGGGATAGTTTTGCAGCGGGGCAGTGGGGCAGTGGGATAGTGGGGCAGTGGGGCAGCGGGGCAGGCTTTGGGTCAGTGGGATAGTGGTGCAGCGGGGCAGTGGGATAGTGGGGCAGCGGGGCAGTGGGGCAGCGGGGCAGCGGGGCAGGCTATGGGCCAGTGGGATAGTGGTGCAGCGGGGCAGTGGGGCAGTGGGTTAGCGGGGCAGTGTGGGGCAGCGGGGCAGGCAGTGGGGCAATGCGATAGTGGGGCAGCGGGGCAGTGGGGCAGGGGGGCAGCGGGGCAGTGGGGCAGCGGGGTAGCTGGGCAGCGGGGCATTGTGGCAGCGGGGCAGTGGGGTAGCGGGGCAGTGGGGAAGCGGAGCACCGGGCAGCGGGGCATCGGGGCAGTGGGGCAGTGTGCAGTGGGATAGTGGGGCAGCGGGGCATTGGGTTAGCGGGGCAGTGGGGCAGTGGGGCAGTGGGGCAATGGTGCAGCGGGGCATTGGGGCAGCGGGGCAGTGGGATAGTGGGGCAGTGGGGTTGCGGGGCAGTGGGGCAGTGGGTTAGCGGGGCAGTGGGGGGCAGCGGGGCAGGCAGTAGGGCAGTGGGATAGTGGGGCAGCGGGGCCGCGGGGCAGTGGGGCAGCGGGGCAGTGGGGCAGCGGGGTAGCTGAGCAGCGGGGCAGTGGGGCAGTGGGGTAGCGGGGCAGCGGGGCAGTGGGGAAGCGGAGCATCGGGGCTGCGGGGCAGCGGGGCAGCGGGGCAGTGGGGCAGTGGGGCAGTGTGCAGTGGGATAGTGGGGCATTGGGGTAGCGGGGCAGTGGGCAGTGGGATAGTGGGGCAGCGGGGCAGTGGGGTAGCGGTGCAGTGGGGCAGAGGGGCAGCGGGGCAGCGGGGCAGTGGGGCAGCGGGACAGTGGGACAGCGGACTGGACTGGAATGGACTGGACTGACGTGGGTTAGCAGAATTTAACGCGAGCGGAGCCGCGGGTAAAAGCTAGTTAGTTATATAAAACTGTCAAAATTTCTAAAAAAATCTTTTAATCTACCGTTCAATTTTTATTAATTAAAATTTATAATTTATTATTCATGCAAAGCAGCGATTTATCTTGATAATTTCGAAGCTTGGATTGTATCACGTTACATTGTATACGTTTTTATGTGTAAATAAATTATTAAATAAATAAACAGCCAGTTTCTGAGCTTGTACGGCGACCGCACGTCGGTCACTTCGACACACACACACACACACACACACACACACACACACACACACACACACACACACACACACACACACACACACACACACGCACACTTTGACATTAGCATCATCTTTATTTCGTAAGCAGTAAGGGCGGTTTTCGAATTGAAGTGTTACCACATCATGCAGTCGACTGTACGTACAACACATCATAATAAATTGAAACGTACATTCACTCTTCAATCTTCATTGCCACTTATAATTTAGAGAGCGAATTTCAATGTAACATGCAAATTGAATAATACTACAGTAATATCAGGTTAAAAGCCCTATGTAGCATCATTAAATAATCTTGTTTCCTTCAGAGTCAAAGTCGTGCCTGAAATGATGATCAGAAGGTCAAGTATCTTATAGCATAGAGTAAAAAAATATTTTGTATACAGAATGAACTTGGCCCTTTATTGAACTGAGATTACCTTATACTGTGGCAGTTGAGATTACTCTTTTGAATAACATTTACAACACTGATTAAATCAGAGCCTCTAGTATGAGTTTTAGTGATATCGTGTAGTTAAAGTTATCGTGTAGTGTAGAACAATGAAAAAAAAATAGCTGACTAGTTTACCTACTTCAAAAATTGCCAAGTTTTAATTATTACAAACAATTTTTTTTTTTAATAGCTATACTGACTTGGTGCCACATCTCAAACTATTTATCTAGGTACTAGTAGCGTCAGTTTATTAGTCACCTTTTTAATGTTACTAGCAGCTAAAATGTGCCCTACTCGACACAAAAAAAAAACAATGTTAACAAATAATTACGTGAGAATTTTGCCAGTGCCACCTTGTGCGTATTTGGAACTAAATAATACGATACAAAATTTGTCGATATCTACACGATAACGTAAATGTATCTTTATCTTTATTAAATTATTATTAAATATAAATATCTTTAGGAAATTTTTACACAGTACCATCTAGTCCCAAACTAAGCAGAGCTTGTGCTATGGGTACTAGACAATGGATCTATACGATTTCACAAAAACTCATGTTGTGAACTATATTTTGAACATTTTAAATTGCGATACCACGACTGCCTTGTTGGTCTAGTAGATGCAAGCGTGACTGCTTAGCGTGGGGTACTGGGTTCGATTTCCGGGTCGGGCAAAGTGTTATTGGGTTTTGGCATTGCATTAGCAGCCCGGAGTCTGGATATGTGCCCGGTCGATGGCAATAGGCTCGCCTCCTATTACATGGGACTATAACATAACTGGTGAAATGTGGGTGTACTATTACACCTCTGCCTACCCCTACGGGGAAATACAGGCGTGAAGTTATCTTTTGTTGTGTTATGTGTTTGTTGTTAAATTACGATAATTGCCCTTCTGCACTATTGAGTAATGTGACATTCTCAAATCACATCCAACAAAAAAAGTCACTTTTACTTTTATATTCAATTAACCCTTTACTCCAACACTAACAGAGACGTGAAGATGTATATCTAATAAACGCCAATCACATCACAAAAGGAATCAATCATCACAAATTAATTTAATACTGGCATTCAATACTGAAGCGCGAGATAAGCTGTCAGTTCGTCCGTACGTCAAGCGTCAAGCGAAAGTGACAGTTGTGAGCCATTGATACATCGTTGTCAATCACTCGAGAAAGCTTGGTTAAGTACGCTCGCAAATTTACTTGTCAAAACATTGTAATGAGTTTGAAGAAAGTGCGCTGTGTAGCGTGCCCTTAGGTCGGTCGTGAGTCGGCGATTTTTGTAGCTGTATGTGGTTTGATGTTATGTGGGAGCGAAAGATAATACACTCAACAATGGTTAAGATAATAGTAGCTTTTGTTTGAATACTTACCACAGATTATAATAATGGGTGGCTTGATGGATTGATTAATAGGATTATAAGGTATTGAAGTTCAGGATAGTAGGACACAATCCTGTTTTTTTTTTTTACTAAATAACAAAGTTAGCAGTTCTTGTAGTGTACAGTGTCCGTCAATCATTCATTATTCATTTAATATCGTTAGAATTTTGGGTAATTTTTTACACAGTACCATCCAATCCCAAACTAAGCAGAGCTTGTACTATGGGTACTAGACAACGGATATAATTATAATACTTATATACCTTTTTTGTAAATACTTACGTATAATACATAAGAAACTCCCAGACCAACACTAAGGCCCGTATTACAGAAGCTTCCTCAAGTACAGTTTAAACTCCAATCACCTGATCACTACTTAAGGATAGAATCGTTACTTGAGTATCGGTCTTATTCCAGAACGGTAATTATAAACTTTAACTCAACAACATAACACACGAATTTGACCTGAAATATAATAAAAATCTCTACTCAAGCGTAATCTGGATCACACTAGAGTGATTACAGATCAAATCTCAGCTGAAATTCCGAAACAGGTGACAGTATAAAATAAAACTAAACTCAGCTGAACTGTGATCAATAAAATAAAACTAAACTCAGCTGAACTGTGATCAATAAATCTCTTCTTGAGGAACGTTCTAAAATCAAAGCTCAACTCAAAACTAGTTTTAAACAGAGATCAACGCTTGAGTATCGTTCTGGAATACGGGCCTAACACTTTGTTCATCACATAAATATTTGCGTCCTGCAATCGAACCCACGACCTCGTGATGAGCAGTCCGACACTCGGTTCACTAGACCACACAGACGTCGTCAAAACTTATTAATAACAGACGGGAGAGTACCTATTCAAATACATATACAACGTGTATCAGAAATGCGTGGTCGTATTTGAAGAGCTCATTCAAGCCGTCATTTTACTATGGGACCGACCCTTAAATCGCTCAAAAAACAGCTGTTCGCTACTAAATCATCGATGTTGCTCGTCAAAATGTAAGGATCAGCTGATATTTTTTGCGATTTAAGGGTCGGTCCCATAGTAAAAGTTGTTCAATAGCACGCCCTGAATAAGCTCTTCAAATATGACCACGCATATCTGATACACGCTGTATAAATCGTAAACATCATAACATAACATTGATCTAAAATTTCCCTGGAAAATAAACCTTCGGTAAGAATCTTATAGGTATCTTTAAACGGATGCTCGAGAATCTATTTTCCCCAAATGAGCGTTTGTATAGACATGAATATTTACATATTCAAATGTCAGCATTCGAATTTTAAATTCCACTTCTGCATGGAACGTCTTAAAATGACGCCGACATTTTCATCTGCACTGGAGCTACTTTATCGGCACCTCGAGGGCATTGAATAAAATAAACTAAAGTATTTGTATCTCTTACTATGTATCACATAAAACATGAAATAAATGGAAGAAATGTCAAAATTAAGTTGAACTACTACTATTATTTATTCTGTGGTAGAACTCCCCTCATTGTAGTTCTACATCCTACTTTGTTATAATTTATTGTCTTTATTGTATAGCCGATGATACCTACAGGTGTACGGAAAAACTCGAATGAATTTATTTTTACGTCTTTAGAATGTGCTTTTGATAAGTTAACTTGTGAATCTTGGACGAATAAAAAAAGGCGGACGGAATCTCGCTAAACAAAAAGTACGGCTCACTTAAAAGTACGGGCTGGCACACACTAATTCACACCCATAGTAAGACAAAAAGCCATGATTACGCAACCAATCTCATGTGACGGCAGTCACTGTCGTAGTGTCACAAATAAAATAGCAATATATATCTGGTGTGTTAAAATTATGTCGAAACTATAGTGGGTTTAGGAAAAAACTAAGTGCTTCAATCTTTTTTAAGCGAGATTCTGTCAGCCATTTTTTATTCATCCGAGCTGTGAAAAAAAATGTTTGCAAAATTATCCATACAACGTAAGCATGTAATTTTGTGATTCAGAAAAAAAAAAACTACCTCAATCGATTCTCTTCGTGATTCTGGGCCCTAATTCACGTAATTTCATGACACGCCGATCAAGCAGTGACGCTGCGGTTCGTATCTGATAGCGACCACCATAGAAAAGAGAATACGAAAAGCATTATTTTGAACAAAACTTAACTGCAACTGCACTGCAACGACACTGCAACTGCACTGCAACGACACTGCAACTACACTGCAACGACACTGCAACTGCACTGCAACGACACTGCAACTGAACTGCAACGACACTGCAACTGCACTGCAACGACACTGCAACGACACTGCAACTGCACTTCTTTAGTTACGTGAATTGGCCCACAGAACAAAATAATTTCTCAAATTGCGTTACCAAAATGTAACGTTGTATATTTTTTATCATCTGCACCACACCTCAGAAAATTTCTTTAGTTCACCCATAGACATAGTAAAAAATATAGACTAAGTGATGCCACAACCATAGTGAAGTCAACAAAAACCGTGCTCCTTCATGTACAAACAGTGCTCACGCACACACATGCACCGTTAACCGTGCTCACCCCTCTCAGTTCACATGTCGCGGCATCTTCCAGCAAGAATCGCGAAAACAAATATCCTTCAGGTGCATGGTGAGCACTGGTTGTACATGAAGGAACACGGTTTTTGTTGGCTTCACTATGGTTGTTCGCAGCACTTAGTCTATATTTTTTACTATGTCTGTGAGTTCACCAAGTAACCGCTAATAAGACTCAATGGATTTTCAATGTTTGCAGCCTTGTGCCTATTGAGGAGATGAAACATGCAGAATTTAAAGTTTTTTTTTTAATAAACCAGATTTGTACATGTAATTTTTTTTTGCCTTTTTTCTTTTGTGAAGGACACCAATGATTGAATTGGTTTTGAATATAATTGATACCGCTACTGAATATGTAGAATTCAAATTGATTGTTGTGCCTCTTCGAAGCTCGATATAAATCTTTCAATCTATCTCACGATATCGTGACGGTTTCGAAATCGTCAGTTAAGTTTCTAGGTGTATGGTAATAGGTACTAGTAGGAATTTCTAGCGAAGATTTTTCTTTAGCGCTGCAGTATTATCTATTAGATTGGATTTATTTATATTGGTGTAATAAAATGCTTGCAGGGCCCTTTTTCGGGAGGCCTATGTCCAGCAGTGGACGTCTTTCGGCTGAAATGATGATGATGATGAAAAATCCCAATAACACTTTGCCTGACCCGGGAATCGAACCCAGGACCCCACGCTCAGCAGTCGCGCTTGCAACCACTAGACCAGCGAGGCAGTGATTAAACTTCAATTAATAAAAACGAAATTTTTTATTAGGAAATTCTCAGTAGCAGCCCGGAGTCTGGATTTGTGCCCGGTCAATGGGCAATAGGCTCGCCCCCTATTACATGGGACTATAACATAGTTGGCGAAATGTGGGTGTACTATTACAGCCTGCCTACCCCTTCGGGGAAATACAGGCGTGATGTTATGTTATGTTACTAAAACCTCCAAAAATATTTTACGACAGGTTTATCTCTATCATGCTTGGCACACAGTAATGGGAAATAAAGACATGTTTTGTTCAATTTAAATTGAGCTGTCATACGATGAACCAAAACGTAGAAAGCTGGAGAAATGAGGCGGAACGAAGTAAACGAGTTAGGATAATTAAGTTTAATTGAGCCGCAATGTTCCGTAGAAATTGCAAATCAGGTCCCTATACTAGTGACAGTTTTCTATGATACTGGGAAATAGAGAAAAACTTATTATTTTAATGACTTGGAATCCTGTAAAAGTTGACGGGCCGGTGTGGCTTGAAGGAACTAAATTTAATTAATGATGGTTAGGTTGATAGAGAAATCAGTCTTCTCTAGTGATGGGCATTAATCCGGATATATACTCAAAATTGATAAAATACTCGAGTAAAAATAGATATTTACAAGTGTTTACTCTAAAAAAATTTCATTTTATTTATTCGAGTATTTATGATTATTTTAAGATTTTACTGACATCACGAACACTCTTAAGTTATTGCTAATTGTATGGAATTTCCTGTCACAAATTTTTTCATTGTTATTAAAAAAGTATTTTAATATTGAACTATATTTACGGGACTTTTCGCGCACAATAAAATCAAAACAAACATGTTTGTCTACATGTATGTCCGCCAAAACTGTCAGCATTGTGTTTCGTGATTCAGCATATCGTGTTACAAACAGCAACGTTACGAAAAACCAACCGCGGGTAGTTCGAGATAACACCTGCCGCTCAAGACGATGACACCCGCATACTTCAGTCTGCTCGTGACCACGGTCAATGCAACTTGGCCGAAACGTCGAGATTAGTCAAAATGTTCGTTTTGATTTTATTGTGCGAAAAGTCCCGTACTTATAGTTCAATGTGAGTGAAATTAGCGAAAGTTTAAAAACTTCTAAGTATTTTAATGTTTACCTTCGCTTAGCTACTAGTGTGACTCAACCCATAACGACGTTAAGTATGGGCAATTTAGCTTTGTAACCGTCGAAGTATGACATCTAATTTGTGTCTAAACGCTTAATAAACTTCCCATTTTCCACTTTATTTTCCAATGAAAGTTCAATTTCACTTTATTAGTGGCTTAAGATGTTATAATGACATGTCATGCTTTTGTTGGCAAAGCTATGGTGTATGGGTTTCATGTCTGTAATTTTGTTACGGGTTATTTTTTTTCTAACTTGCGTTTTACTTGTAGCTTGATGTTGAAGGTTTACTTGTAAGCGATAAGGTTTATATTTACATACAAAATACTTAACACATTCACTGTCTAGATAACAGACACAATAGTTTAACAATTGCTCTGTACCATTTATGGATCATTGGACAGGGTGTAAAGTTATGGAGTTAGCTCAATGATACTCAAAATACCATATTCCGAGCACACGCGGAGACCGCTTATTAGGTACCTACTAACGACTCGTCCGATGAATTAAAGTAAAACTGCTAATTCCGCAATCTGTACAGTTTCACCGTACACGGAATAGGTTAATATTTTTCAAAAATGTTAAGAACTATGTCCGTGTTATTAATGCAAACTCTTCAGTTATTTTAGAACCGAAGATAAGCAACTTAAATCATAGTGACTGTCAAAATAATAAATAAATTTATTTGCCAAAAGAAATAGTACAGTATTTTACAGTTTAAATGCTATCCTATAAAATTGTAGGTACACACGGCTACACATCAAGCTGTACAATACCAGTAAAGGCTGACCTCGCGTTGTAAGGAAAAGCTATACAATGCGAGGTCAGCTTATACTGGAAATTTACAGCTTGATGTGTAGCCGTGTGTACATGCACTACAGATATGAGCTTCTGAAGCCAAACTAGGCATAGCCTGTGTTTCAGCATTCAGTGCTAATACTACTAATAAAAAATAATAATACTAATACTTTATTTATTTATGGTATACCAACAGCAATACATATACAGCATACAGAAAACACACAATACAATAATAACTTTTCTTATATGTATGCTCATCGAACATTTTTTGTATTTTAAGACAATAAACTTCGTGAATTAAATTTATGTTTAAATTAAATTAATTATACGCTTAGCTAATGACTAAGGGCTCCGGTTGGGTCCAAAACTGGTCAAGTGCATCCGATAGAATTGTGTGTGTTAAACCGTACATATATAATAATTTAATTTAATTTTTGTATTGGATTGCCATTGGTATAAATTCTCTTGTTTACAAGCTAATCTTATTTTAAAATATCTCTCTCTTTTACTAATACAAGAAAGGGATGACAAAATTTCGACGGCAGCAAAGAACAAACTGTTATCTACAAAATCACTAGTTTTCAGGAGAGCGTTTTTAACGCGAAAATGTAATAACTTTTACAGGAACAAAGCTAGCTTCTTCAAATTTGCAATAGTTAATTAATACGGCATTTCAAGGAAATAAGTGAAGGTCAATTAACTGATATATATTATTTTTTCGAAATATGGCAGATGTCTTTATCTACTTCGCACAAAACAAATGGCTAACTGAGTCAACTGCTATATGTCCGTTTCTCCGTAGGACTTTTTAATTCCTGATTCCCAAATAAATTTACTTATAAAAGGAGATATTTCTATTCATATTTATAATATATATCTAACTACGACCATAAATAAAGAGTAAGTATGATTGACACCAAAATATTGTACTTGTCTCAAATTACTTCGTAATTCTAAAGGTTCAGATATTGAAACTGCAGATAACATACTATTAATATGATGAGCTTGAGGAGTTCAAGAAAATAATTAAGTTATGTTATTCTTTTTTAATCATCGTAATCATATTACGAAGTAACAAAATTACAATATCTATAGAGAAAATAATATTTATAAGATGTTACTGTATTCAAAAATAATTAAATAATCAAATCTTATACAAGCTATAATGACACAAAAGCAAAGCGAAGTATCAAAGGACCCGTAACTAGCCCGTGTTAATACACGTAATTAAAGGTTATTTTGTCAAAATAATCAAATTTATACTAACGAAAAATAATTTCTTCCTAATCTTTTCTTCATGACAATCAAATTCTAAGCGAGCTACAATCATACAAAGGAACTGAACCAGTATTATAATAGCTAATTTAAACTAAGGTTATTTTTATAACAATAAACACACTTTCATCAATTTTTTTACTAGAAAATTATTACCACCAACATAATTATAAAACTGACTTCAGTGCTTATTCAGGAATCTTATTTTAATAATATCACAAACAATTACTTTAATGGCACTATCAACGTCTATCAAAATCAAAATCTACCGACTTAGTTAAAAATATGTAAAACAGTCTTCTTCTTCAGTCTTCTTAATCGTTTGTTGTATTATTTATTGTTGTATGCTTTAAATTTTTATAAAAATCGTGGTATCTTGAAGGAATTAAATTCTGATCGCAGAGGCAAATCAAATCTTTATATTTAGCTGATGTTAGTGTAAGCATTATTTAGTGTTACAGCATTAGTTTGCCTGTTTCTGGTATTTGCTCGTCGACAGCAATCTATTTTAATTGACTGAGTCTCATTTAAATTATATTTGTAACTAATAACAGACGGATCTTTTGGGTCTACTTTTACCTCTCTAACGATTCCATTTAACCTTTTCATTATTAAAATTTTTGATCCATGTATATTGATTCCTGTCAGATTTGAAGTCTAAAAATTAAATTTCCTCTGTAGACACTTCAATTACTTCATAAGGCTCACCATTTACTTTGCACCATCTTACACAAGTGTACCATTCTTGAAGCGTATATATCGTTTTCCTTTTGGAAGACCGTTCGATAAGGGCATGCACGCTGTCTCCCTCCTGCTGTGTAGCTATCTTCTAGGAATCTATGGCATTTGTACACCTTAAATTTCTTAGCAGCATACAAGTACATGAAAAAAAAATGGGTGGCTGCGATTCTGGCCACTACGCCATCTTTAATTATCAGATCATAATCTTTGATACCCCTTTCTGCAACTTTCGTTATAAAATTGTACTTCTCGTGGGTGTCGTAAAAGGCGACTAAGGATATCACTAGATGATAGGCAGCAGCGTTCTGCGAGTATTTAACCAACCAACTGCGATCGCCAACCCGCCTGCCAAGCGTGGTGATTATGGCATATCCCCCCCTTAATTGGGGGAGGCCTATGTACAGCAGTGGACTTATTTCGGCTGAAATGATGATGATGAATGATGAATTGTATAAACAGCTGGCCACTTAATTGCATCCTCGTATTGCAATCGTCTCATCCCACGTATGTACAGCATAGTCCTTTTTTGCATACCATGTTAAATATTGTGAAATCATTAAGTACGTAAGTTTTAAAAAAGTCAACTGCCAGATATCCTTAGAATAACTACACATTAATCGATTAATCTATGCAGATATCTTTGTTTATGGCACGCGATGCGCCGAATTGTACGACGCACATACAGACAATTGTAGGTGTTCGTGTTTACTTCGTAACTTCGTAAAAATAGGGTGTAGTTGTCTTTATATACGCGACCAAATACAAGTAAAAAATGAGATTATTTATTAAAAAAAATATCACTAGATAAAATAAAGAATTCTGAATTCAATTATGCAAAAAAGTTAATTTCGCAAAAATGCAGTTGTCTTTTTGTTCTTTGCTGCCGTCGATTTTATTGTTGTCTTTGTCAGAATTAAATCTTTCATACAAGTTTAGTCATGATTTCGGAATGTGCTGGCTAAAAATACAAAGAGACGTAACACGTAAACTAATTTGACAGCACTAAAATTGTTGCCATCCCTTTCTTGTATCTACTATTAGTAAAAGAGAGAGATATTTTAAAATAAGGTTAGCTTACAGTTCTCGATGGTGTAAAGGTTTCCTCACGATGTTTTCTTTCACCGTTAAAGCAAGTGATAATCAAATTCTGATCCGCACATGAATCCGAAAAGTCAGAGGTGCGGGCCGGGATCGAACTCGCACCCTCCTGCATGGAAGGCAAGCGTTGAACCACTAGGCTATCACTGCTCATATCACTTAAATTCATAATTGGTTATTATTTATGGCTTTACTTTCTATCGGGTGTGCCTGACTAGTTTCGAGCTCGACCGGAGCTATTAATCTCATGATGACGAAGTTACCGCAGAAGTTGTCGCAGACCTAACTTTGGTCGGACCGAAAATAAAGTCCATTTTAAATTAAGTTTAGTTTGTAAATAAGAGAACCAACACCATTACTAGTAAACCCTTCTTAAGGTCACTATGCCAGAAACACGCTTTTTTATCATCATCAACATTATCATTTCAGCCGAAAGACGTCCACTCCTGGACGTTTTTTTATAAGCGAATAAGTCCTATATTTTGACGACGTCTGTGGTCTAGTGGTTCGAGTGTCGGACTGTTGATCACGATGTCGTGGGTTCGATTCCCACAGAACACAAATATTTGTGTGATGAACATAAGTGTTTGTGTTGGTCTGGGTGTTTCTTATGTATTATAAGTATGTATTTACAAAAAAAATAGTATATATGTATTTTATCAATTGTCTAGTACCCATATTACAAGCTAGCCAAGTTGACAATCTACACAATCGTCAATCGTCAACGCTAATAGAAAACGATCAAAATGTATCATTACAGCCGAAAGACGTCCACTACTGGACATAGGCCTCCCCCAATTAAGGGGGGGATATGCCATAATCGCCACGCTTGGCAGGCGGGTTGGCGATCGCAGTTGGTTGGTTAAATACTCAGAGAACGCTGCTGCCCATCCTCTGGTGAATCCCTTAGTCGCCTTTTACGACACCCATGAGAAGAGATAAGGGTGGTGCTATTCTTTAAGTCCGGCACCACACGGACCAATAACGGAAAATTTCATTCGTTCAGATATGTCATTCCCATACATTTTGATCGTTTTCTATTAGCGTTGACGATTGACAATTGTGTAGATTGTCAACTTGGCTAGGGGGGCTGCTTAGTTTGGAACTAGATGGTGCTGTGTAAAAATGTCCCAATTTTTTTTTTATCTATATTAAGCTCATGTTGATAAATGCAATAGAAACTAAATGAAATACCTAGCTCTATTGTTTTCATTTTCTATCCACTAAAATGGGACAAGTGTAAAACTCCACACAACTTCCATAATACGAGTATCACAAAGCTACAACTACAAGTAGTAATAAAAAAACAATACTATCATCAGTTCGCCTTCAGTCTCACAATGTTCTCCGTAGCTCCATGATTAGTTCGCACGCCCGTCTACACTTGTCTCCTTGATGAAACCGACGAGGAATTAGCGATACTGGAACAGAAAAATAATAATAATAACTTGTATCATATTCAACGACCATACAGCCCATAGACGCCTCATAACAGGCGACCGATGTCTGTAACACATCTATGAAATTTCACTAATGTAGGTCGCCACTACTCGCCACATGAAATCTTAAAATCAGTTTCGACCACTTACATGAGCCGTCAAAACTGCCGCGTTAGTGATTAGCCAATAGCTGCCTTGGTAAGGCCAATCGGATTGCAGTACTCCGCCTCAGCTAGTGGCAGAATATATTGTACGCATTATACTCAACGTTACGCGTCATTTGGGCTGTATTGTTGTTGATCATATTATAAAGTTTAACAAATAGGTATGATTTTTTTATCGGATCTTGTTGACAGCCAAACTAGTATTAACTGTACAACCCCAAAGTAAAGAAACGGAACAGAAGCTTTTAAAGAGCTTGCAAAATGTATACCTGCTTTGGTAGGGTTGGCACAGAAGGATAAAATTATTTACCGCGGTTCTATGAAGCTTTGCCTCTGTTCCCTTTCTTTACTTTGTGGTATAACACTGTCTGTGCCATCCATCCTTACCAATTAAAACTGTATCAAATACAAAATTAGAATTGCATAAATAACTATATACTTTTTCATGAGCACATTGTGTTATAACAAGCCTGTAGTATTGTCTCAGTGCCTCAATGTTGGAGCCACGTCCCGGTTCAACTAGATGTGGGTGAATTATTTTACATGGATCGTCTTACTTTATAACAGTTGGAAACCCGCTGCCGAATTGTGTAACTCACTCACAATCGCAATCATGTTGATTTCAATATTTATTGCTCCGTGTAGTTTGACAATGCATCTTTTTGGCAACTATGTACCATGCAATGAATATCGATGTACCTAATTTCAAAATGAAAACTATTGTCATTGTGACTGCATTACGTAATTTTTTTTTTATTGATTTTGTTATTATTCGTAAACGATCACTTAATCTTTTAGAAATTTGATTTATAGGTTGTTTAAAGGTCTATCTATGTGTAATAGTATACAAAAGTCTGCGTTATTGTCATTTCTTAAGAAACTGATATTATTATTATTGTTTGTGTTATTTACATTCTGCTTCTACCTAAATAAAAATACCGAAATAGAATATATTATAATATGAAGTCGGTTAAAAACAAAGTTTAACCGGATTAAATCGCGTATATTATTTAAATTGGTTTCCCTGACGTTTCGAAAGCTTTGCAGCATTTCGTGGTCGCATGTAGACTAAGATAACAATCGTCTTTACAGATATTTCTAAAAAAATATTTTAATCTACCGTACAATATTTATTAATTAAAATCGTTTCGATGCACGCAGTAATCACTCACAATATCATTATCAAAGCTTTCGAAACGTCAGGGAAACCAATTTAAATAATATACGCGATTTAATCCGGTTAAACTTTGTTTTTAACCGACTTCATATTATAATATATTCTATTTCGGTATTTTTATTTAGGTAGAAGCAGAATGTAAATAACACGAACAATAATAATAATATCAGTTTCTTAAGAAATTACTTGAACTTTGTTTTATTATAATGTGTAGTGATCGCGAAAACCTAAGAAGTTAGAATATATTAATAAATAAATAAATCTTTTCATCTACTTTTGAGACTCTTATGTGGATTTTTAACATTTTTACTGTCCGCGGTGTATAGTATTGGTACTTAATGATACACTGGACAGGGAAAGTACTAAGCATTAAATAATCAACACTATTAAAAGGAAACAGCTCAGTTGTAAAAAAAGCTAAATGTAATTTAGTTTATCAAGATTATATAATTAATGATGTTGATAATGCCCATTTTCTCGGATTGAATATAGACCGAAAAATCAATTGGAAAAACCACATGGATGAACTATGCAAAAAAAATAGTAGTTTATCTTACGCATTATATAAACTTTCTTCAACCGTCAATACTGATGCATTACTGACGGCATAATACGGCATAATTGAATCTGTACTCAGATACGGAATAATTTTCTGGGGCAATTCAACAAACAAAGACATGGCCTTTCTTATGCAGAAGCGTTGTTTACGAGCTATGTTCGGGATCAAATCAACAGTTAGCTGTCAGCCATTGTTTGTTAAGCACAGAATTCTAACACTTCCGTCACTTTACATCTTGGAAGTATCACTGTTTGTGAGGAAAAACCCGCATTGGTTTCCACGTCTATCGGACTATGTTTCCCGAAACAGACGTGAACTTTGTATACACCCTGCTAAACCAGCACTACAGCACAAACGCATAGTTTGCATGGGTCCTTTTTTTTATTTTATTTTATTTATTTATAACAAAGTTCCAAAAAGCTATAAGCAATTAAATTTTATTTTGTTTAAAAAAAGCTAAAGCAATTGTTGAATCAGAAATGTTATTATAATGTTACAGATTTCCTCAATGACAAATTCTTAATTGTATGATTGGTATTGTCATGATTCATTTTTGTCAATGAAAATATTAGTTTAATTTGACATTTTGTTATGTGACCTAGGTACTTATTTGTTTATATTTTTAGTTTGACCCGATGTTAATTTAATTATTATTTAATGTCATTTATGTAAAGCTATTCCATTTTAATGTTAATTTATTTTATTTTATCATGAATGACATTTAAAATAACATTTAATTTTAGATTACTCATTTGCACACCACTTAAGTAAGAACATGTTGTACTGTAATTTTTTTAACATCAAGAATGCTATCGAGAGATTGTATGATCACACATGTTCTATGCAAATAAACCATTTAGTTTTTTTTATTTTTTTTATTCTAGTAAATTAGTCCCATTCAGCAATCGTGTCTATATATCTTTGTCGACTAGACTATCAGCTTTTTACTTCGCGCTTCTATTTAAGAGCTTCAAGCTGTATTAACTCAGGTGGTCCCAGATAACGAAGGTGCTCGACTGGTTGACAACAACCCAGTTTTCTCTGACGTTATTTTTTAGAAAAGTCTAGGATAAAAAAATGATAGTATTCATACTTTATGGTTAATGGATTTTCGTGCTATATACTTCATTTTGAATTTAAAGTTTGGCATGTTTTGGAGAAAATATTGGGTAGTTTGAAGTAAATAAAACAATAGGAAAATTAAAAAATTGGAATTGGAAAGTGTTATCGGGTTTTTTCTTCAGGAAATTCTCAGTATCAGCCCGGAGTCTGGATTGGCTCGCCCCTATTACAAGGTACTGATAACATAACTGGCGAAATGTGAATGTATACTTACTATACACCTCTGCCTACCCCTTCCGGGAAATACAGGCGAGATGTTACGTTATGTTATGTTGGAAATAGGTAACTTAAGTGGCAGTGGGCGGGGCAAATTGCTCGCAGAACGGATGGACAATGGGGCAGTAAAGTTCTGGTGTGGCGACCGTATACTGGAAGGCGCAGCGTGGGTAGGCCCCCCACAAGGTGGACCGACGTCATGGTGAAAGTCGAGGGAATCCGCTGGATGCGTAAAGCGCAGGACCGGTCGTTATGGCGATGCTTGGGGGAGGCCTATGTCCAGCAGTGGACGTCTTTCAGCTGAAATTGAGATGATGATGATGAGGCACGGCAAATCTTAATACATTTCGATATTGTTTTCAATATAATTGGTTCATCATTTTTTAGGGACATATTGCTCAGTTTAAAAAAAAAACTTCATAATTCTTGAAACATTTGATATTATCAGTACCACGTAAATATTTTCAATTACCTCCAGCATTTTAACCCACATAAACGCCTTTTTTTTTTTTTTTTTTTTTTTTTTTTTTTTTACGTGGGGAAATCCTCATGGACGCACCCCGCCCGGGGAAGGCGGAGCCAGCGTCGGACTCTTACCGACTAAAACCACCACGGTGTTCCTCTTCCAACCATTGGCCGGGGGCGTGGGAAACTTATAGTCGTCCAACCATCCCCGGCAGGTCCCGGCTCGCCACTAGTAGGCGAGCCCCTTCTCCCCGTGCGGCATCATCGGCCGCACCCTTTTCTTGACTGGCGCGCGTGGAACACGAAGCGCCACCGTCACGGGCCTTGACTGATCGGGCGGCGGGCTACACCGAGTCCGCCGCCCGCAGGCCCACTCCTAGGGTGGCTGGAGGTCGGCGTACGCCCTCCTACGACGCCCGGTCCGTCTCCTGCGGGTGGGGAGGGAGGTCGTTGCCTCTCGAACCCTCTCCGCCGCCTCCTTAGCGAGCATCACCTCCTCGCAAAAGGAGACGACGCCCTCCCAAGCGTTCTCGCTCCCGACCATAGCCAAAACAACAGCCGGAAGCGAGAGATCACTGCCGCCTACTGCAGTTGTAAGGTCACGGCGCTGCGTGGCCCAAGCTGGGCATTCCGCCAGTGTGTGCTGCGCCGTGTCCTCAAGGCAGCTCCCGCAGTGATGACACTCGGGAGTCGGCTCCCGGCCTATGCGACACAGATACTTCCCGAAGCAACCATGCCCCGAGAGTATCTGCGTCAGCCGGTAGGTGAGGGCGCCATAGCCCCTCTCCAGCCACTCCTCCATGACGGGCCTTACCGCCGCTATTGGGGCGTGCCCTGCGCTGGGTTGCGCAAGTCGCTCCTCCCATTCAGACCCACATAAACGCCTGCATAATTTAAGGTAACTGCCAGATAGCAAGCTTCCTCAATAATAATTCAACAAGATCGTTTTACACAGGACGTTTTTTTAATAAAAATTCCGGACTTGTACGGACAATATTTATGTCTTTGACGCGGGAGGAGGGGTTTCCTCTTCCGTACCCTTCAACTCTCTCTTCCAATAAAAGTCGTATTGACAGATAGATCAGTACACACGATAGAATGGAACGTAAGGCTTTAAAAACCACGATTTCTTAGCGAAAATAAAACACCTCTGCCATGGTAAAAAAACGTCAATTCAATTAAATTCAATTAATTTATTTCATTTGCCATGTACGAGTTATATTATTGGTGTTATAAGTTATATATATATACTACCATTTACATATACACGCCATTTTTGCCTTGTACAGCAAAACTGTGGAACCAACTTCCGTCAGCGGTTTTCCCGAACAAATTCGACATGGAAGCCTTCAAGAAAAGAGCGTCTACGTCTTTTTAAAAGGTCGGCAACGCATCGGCAAATCCCCTGGTGTTGTGGATGTCCAAGGGTGGCGGAGATTGCTTACCATCAGGTGAACCGCATGCTCATTTGCCCTGCTGTTATAAAAAAATATAGGTATATATTTGTATCTACATATTCAGAATTACGGCATATGCAAATTAATAATGACAAAATTACAAATCTCAACAATACTGAATATTAAAATGTCAACATTGATAAAGAGATTGATTGATGATCAAAGAGATATGTACTGGGCAGTAGCATTCTCTTGTGCGATCAGAATTAAAATGGCATTTATTTAATGCAGGCTAAACCTAATTAAAGCTTCTTGAATGTCGACAAAAGACAGCCCTCAAAAAAGTTTTAGTGTTTTAACGGCTTTACTGTTTGAGATAGATAGAAGATAGATAGATAGAATATTCTTTATTGTACACCAATAACATTATTAAACTTAGGAAGAAGAAGCGGCGCAAAAAACTCCCCGGTAACCCATTTCTATCTGTAGAATTTAAAATTATTCTATACTATTCCCGTGGTATCACACGCGTAATTTTGTTTATCACAGAAAAGTTTGATCACGCATCCCTCGGGAACTGTTAATTTTCCCGGGATGAAAAGTAGCCCATATGTTAATCCGAGTTACGGTCTATCTGTGTGCCAAGTTTCATCCAAATCCGTTCAACGTTTTACACATCATTGAGTAGCAAACATCCAAACATCTTCACAAACATTCACATTTTATAATATTAGTAGAATAATTATCAATTTTTAAGATAGGAAGAAGAAAAGAAATAAAGAAAAATTTAATTGAAATCAAATTTATGATGAATGATAGTTTCAATGTTTTTTTTTGTTATAGATAAATAGAGTATACTTTATTGTTTGCACGACATAAAAATAAAGTTTTAACAAAATCTTATCGGTAAAAGCAATTTCTTACAGACAGCCATTAAGATACTATATTCTATGGAAATGTTCTGCCATGACCGATCATAATATAAATCTATGTCTATGGAGGAGGTGGAGTCACTTTACTCATTATCATCATGACGATAATGATGAGTTACGGACTGACGTGGATTTGAAGAGAAAATGACTTTTCAAAGTATTGTCTTTCTTTATACCTGCTTATTCCAGCTGCCTAATTGCGTAACTCACTCGCGATCACATTCATTCGGATTTCAATGTTCATTGCTCTGTGTGTTTTGACAATCCGTCATATTGACAACTACGTACCACGTAATGAATATTGCTGTAATTTCAAAATGAAAGCTGAGGTCAATGTGAATGCATTACACAATTACCCCACAGGTTTAAAATCAATCGTACCTATAGGTGCGGCACGCTATGATGGCATTTTTGACATTTGCCTGCTCATGAAGATCCGTAAATATTGACAGCTACGTATGTAGGAACAATTACCGTACTTTATTGTCAATAGTGATGCACTGCTACAGCAATATAATTTTTCAAATTTCGAATCTATTATTCAAATACTATTTATTTCTACTGTTTTTTTTATGTATGTCACAGAAAATTTGAATAAAAAGCGATTAAACAAAATGGCTAGACGTTATGTTTATCGAATAATGGGGCAATTGTGTAATGCATTCACTTTGACATTAGCTTTCATTTTGAAATTAAAGCAAAATTCATTGCGTGGTACGTAGTTGCCGATAACACGGATTGTAAAAAAAACACGGCGCAATGAACATTGAAATCCAGATGATTGCGATCGCGAGCGAGTTACGCAATTTGGCAGCTGGTCCTAATCGACAATAATTTGAAATATGTCACAACACTATAAATGTCAGAAACGCCATCATAGCGTGCCGCGGGTATACGTGACGAAGTTTTCATCATTATTTTTTATTAGAAAAAGCGAAAAGAACGGAAACTCAATAGTAATTATTTACAAGCAAAAACTTTCGATTTCAGTAATTAAATTATTTTTCCGTTCCAATTTCAAACAAAGCCCATGAATGGAAGATTTACATCACAGCTTTTACTTTCCATTTTTTAATGGCCTCTCGTTTTATGGCCCCAAACTTAAGTGCCGATGAATCTAGTTACGTAAGAAGAAAATGTCGGAGCAATACCTTTGGGAATCGTAAAATTTGATTCAAGTTTCTTCACTTTCACCTTTATCCTTGAATTTGACAAGAGCCCTGTTATCTGAAATCCCTAAGTAGTCCAATAATAATAATCTAATATGTTGTAAGTTATAACTTATAAGTGTCTACTTAATGTTTTTTTTTTTTTTTTGTCAGTGGTGTGTCATCGGAGAGGCCTATGTGCAGCAGTGGATTAATATAGGATGATGATGAACGTAATTTAAGAACTTTTTGTACACTTAGTACATGCAAATAAATGCTGGTGTTGGATTTTGATAATAATAATAATAATCCTCTTTGTTGCACAACATTTAAAACACTAGTTTGTGTTTTGTTTCACCACCTCGTGCTAGATAAATTCGAAAACAGAACAAGATTTTATGAAATTATCCGTCAGTTATATTCAAGTATTTTATGTAATATTTTTCAACTCTAATCAGTTGTAGTTTTTGTGCTTGCTAGTGATCGTTAAAATCAGTGTTAATTTATCCTATTACTATCCGTGGAAACCTGTTATTGTTTTTTTTTTTTTTTTTTTCCGTGGGGAAATCTTCATGGACGCACTCCGCCCTGGGTAGGCGGAGCCAGTGTCGGACTCTTACCGACTAAAACCACCACGGTGTTCCTTCAACTACCTTAGCCGGGGACGTGGGAACCCGTGAGTATTCACACAACCACCCCCGACAGGTCCCGGCTCGCCACAAGCAAGCGAGCCCCTTCTCCCCGTGCGGCCTAACGACGGCCGCACCCTCCTCTGTGGCGCACACGGAACACTGCACGCCACCTCACCTCACGGGCCTTTACCAGCTACGCCAGCTGCGCCAGCTACGCCAGCTGCTGGTCGGGCAGCAGACTACCCCGAGTCTGCTGCTCGCAACCTGTAATTGGCTTAATATAACCTATGCTAGCTGTTTATTAATTTTTATATAGCTGTTGGTTTTCCTAATTATAAATAAATAAATTAAGTTAAGCGGCACTTAACAGGTGGTGGTGAAGCCCAGCAGTCGAAGAAAATTTTATCGCAAATATTTTAACGACAGCTCATCGAATTAGTACAGACAAGTATGAGAAAAACTCTTAAATGGTGTTTTGATGACCATGTCTGAATGTTAGGAACGTGGAACTGAGCTGTGGAGTGTCAAACGAGCTGTTGATTGATCGGTTTTTTCTGTACTTGGTTCATCTACAGCTAGTTTTGTAGGCGAAGCTGATGATTAATTAATTTGAATCAAACGCAAAAGTAGTCATATTTTTATCGTCAGTTAACTAACTATATCGGAGAAAGAAAAATTCGTTCATGAGCAGAGTTCGAACCTGCGACTCCTAATTAGTAAGGGTAGGCACATCTATATTATGTACACACGGCCACACATCAAGCTGTAAATTTCCAGTATAAGCTGACCTCGCATTGTATAGGTTTTCTTTACAACGCGAGGTCAGCCTTTACTGGTTTTGTACAGCTTGATGTGTAGCCGTGTGTACGAATGACTTTGAATTAACTGCAAAGTTAAGTTGGTTAAGGAACACTCATGTCGATTCTCTTGTTCCCGAACTAAACTTATTTTAAACTATCGCTCTCTTTTACTAATAGTAGATACAAGAAAGGGATGGCGACAATTTAAGAACTGTCAAATCAGTCGAAATCTATATTTCCATACATATTTAGTCATTTTAGTCATATTTAGTCATTTATACAAAGAAATGTAACACGATAACTAATTTGACAATTCTAAAATTGTTGGTATCCCTTTCTTGTATCTACTATTAGTAATAGAGAGCGATAGTTTAAAATAAGTTTAGTTTAGTTTGTTAGTTCGTGAACAACAGAATCGACACCACTGTCTGTTTCTTATTCAGATGTAGCTGACGTCACCCAAAGATAGATACAAAGTGGAGGATTCGATACCAAGAGCGGAGTTCACGGTAGCTTAGCGGATAAAGCACTGGTGTACCGAACCAGGAGTCGCAGGTTCAAATACTAGGTACTCGTCAAATTTTTCTTTCTACGATTTATATAATATCTCCCAATTGCTCGGAAATTGCTTCATTATTTAAAAAAAACCCGGCCAAGAGCATGTCGGGCCATGCTCAGTATTATAGGGTTCCTTAAGTAGGTGTTACAAACAAATCAAATCGAATATTAATCATGGCTATTTTAGTTTTTGCAATAGACGGCAGCATTGGCGACTCAGAGAGTGTTGTCAGTAGCCGCTAGATGGCAATATACAGTACCAAATGCAATAGACGGCACTTGACGGCAGCATTGGCAACTCAGAGAGTGTTGTGAGACGCCGCTAGATGGCGCCAAATTTAAGAATTGTGTCATGTAAACATAACAAAAAGTTACTTTTTGTGATTTTTTCAAATAGAAAGTAGCTAAAGGAGCATTATTTTATGATCATTTTTCTCTAAGGTCAATGACCTTTGAACTAGGACGTTTTAAGTATTTTTCAGTTTCCTTTCTATAACTCAAAAATGTAAAATTGCATTATGCTGGAAATAATTTTAAAAGAGAGTTTTTAAGTTTTTACAAAGGTCTATCAATGTAGAAGATTATAAGTTTCTACGTTGCATAGTTTAGAAATGGCAGGGGGGGGGACACATTGTAAGCCACTTTGGCAGGTTATATTTCACAGATGGTAAACCTGATAAAAAAGTGGTGTATGAAACATTACCCTCATTTTAGTAGACCTATTCAATGATACCCCACACGAGGGGGCGCAGCGAAAAAAATATTTTCATCCCCATTTCACATGTATGGGCGCCACCCCTTAAATACGTAATCATGATTTTTTTATTCTTTTAAAATTGAGATCTATATCTATACTAGTTTTTTACAAAATTTCATTTACTTATGTTTATAACTGTAGAAGTTATTAAGCTGTAAAGGATTAGGACAGACGGACAGACGGACGGACATGACGAAACTATAAGGGTTCCTTGTAGGACTACGGAACCCTAAAAACATCAATCGGCTCTTTTCCGTACGCACGCCAGCAATCTTTAACACCACAATAATATAAATTGCTAGTCATTTTTTTATAATGTGCTAACGTAGTTTTTTAAATACACACTTACATAAATTAGGTGTTTTTAGGTACACGATATTGGGGTGCTGGCCAGAAAACCTCCACGTGTGTCTGACGGCTGCTTGTCCTTCTGGACACGTCTAGAGGGAACGGCAGTTGTTGGGCCGGTGCACCCTGGGCACGGGCAATAAGTCTCCTTTGGACCGGGGGACCTTATTGCCTGTGGCAAATATTCTGGCACGGGAGACGCCCGATGTGGGCCAATGGGAAGTTGCTCCACATGTCCCTCTGAGAAAGCAGAGGGCACTGTGGAGGAGCAGGGGCGGGCCCGGTGTGCACTCACCCTGCCACTGGGCATGCAGCGGGGGGACTATCCTTCGCTGCCCCCGTCGATCTCGTAATCCCAGGAGTGCCTGCTGAGTAGTGTTCTCGCGCCTTTTGGGACCGAGAGTCTTGGCTTTACCGCCCGGACTGCGAGGAAGAACACCTATACTAATACTATTCATAATACAATTTTTTATTCTATTCTATAAAAATTACAGGAGGATGGGCCTGCAGCAGCAGACTCGGGGTAGTCTGCTGCCCGACCAGCAGCTGGCTTAGCTGGCGTAGTTGGCGTAGCTGGTAAAGGCCCGTGAGGTGAGGTGGCGTGCAGTGTTCTGTGTGCGCCACAGAGGAGGGTGCGGCCGTCGTTGGGCCGCACGGGGAGAAGGGGCTCGCCTGCTTGTGGCGAGCCGGGACCTGTCGGGGGTGGTTGTGTGAATACTCACGGTTTCCCACGCCCCCGGCTAAGGTAGTTGAAGGAACACCGTGGTGGTTTTAGTCGGTAAGAGTCCGACACTGGCTCCGCCTACCCCGGGCGGAGTGCGTCCATGAGGATTTCCCCACGAAAAAAAAAAGGTATAGATATTATTTATTTTAAAGGCTGAATGCGCATTTGTTTTTTAAAAAATTTGAAAATAGAACAAGAACCGCGCGTGGTTGAATTGGCGCGAATGATAATTAGGTGCTGTTGAATTAATTTTTGTATTGTTTCCTCGCAAATGAGAGAAAGTACTATGCAAGTATCGGCCGAAATAGCAATTAACGGCCTCGTTTAGTTAAGAAGGACTTGGCTGGCGCCTCGTCCTTTTAAAATCACTTCGTAATATAAATATTACTCGGCTGTCAATTGCTTTATTTCAGGCCTCGATAGTTATGTACTATTACGTTATTGCTTCGTTGCTGCGTGAAAGTAAAACAAATCACAGTAAAAAAATCACAGTTCCTTTGAGACAAAGAACCAAGAAACCAAAGCCATGGGCAAAAACTTTATAAATAATTATGCTAATGTATCAAAGCTAGAATGACATGTTTATTCACATATGAAGACCCTTTAAACCCACATCAACAACGCACAAAATCACAGGACAACACCACAAGGTAACTTGTTTGTAAAATAACAAAAGTTATAATGTACATTATCGTCCATCCTCCCTCACATAATAGTTCGTATAACTTTTTGAACTTACTTCGAGACGAGGGATAAAATGGCAGGGCGTTGTGTGATTTCAGAAGCAATTTTTGACTTGACGCTTGTCGCCTGCCGTAGTTCCAAACGATGTATTGTTGGAATTTCGTTCGGAATTCCTCTGGTGTCTTGAAGTACCAAAATTGAGTTTCGTGTTTTCAAGTTTCTTTTTATTGTGGAAATTGTATGCTTTGTGTGATGTGCGGTCAATGAAAAGACGTTAAGATAGATATTGGTTGAAAACAAAGCAATACGCGTTCAGTATTTTTGGAAAATGAACCCTTAAGGGGGTAAAATAGGGGTTGAAATATTTGTATTAAACGAAAAGGTACTTGACGAAAAAAAAGTTGGCATTGCAACGGTACAGCTAGTCTGAATAAATTTTTCTCTCGCAGGTCTGCTGGAAGAAATTTCTTAAAGAAATAAGCAGTGTCTTTGTAATATCCATTTCTATGTATTTTGTGTGTGCATGTTTAATAAATAAATACAGTTTTTTATTTGAAAAGAGGGTTACTTTATGCGTTTGCCTGAGTATTCATACGGTCTTACAGCGATTCACCAACTTACCTGGTAGCTGTTGAATCTGTTGATTAAGCTGAGACTATAAAAAAGAAAGAGAGAAATAACTTACTATGGGCTCGTAAAAAAAAAAAAAAAAAACAGTAAACTAAAACAAACTAAAGATTTAAATTGTGGAAAGAAAAAATGCAGGATCCTGCTCGTGACTGATTTTTTCTTTCCACAATTTAAATGTTGAGATTTCAGTTCGCATACGTAAATGCGTTAAAAATAATAAAATAATTGAAACAAACTAATTCAGAGAGACCAAAAAGTTTGTTAAGTTTATTCAATTCTACGAAGTTGGCGCAGCTGGTAAAGGCCCATGAGGTGAGGTGGCGTGCAGGGTTCCGTGTGCGCCACTGAGGAGGGTGCGGCCGACGTTAGGCCGCACGGGGAGAAGGGGCTCGCCTGCTTGTGGCGGGCCAGGACCTGTCGGGGGTGGTTGTGTGAATACTCACAGGTTCCCACGCCCCCGGCTAAGGTAGTTGAAGGAACACCGTGGTGGTTTTAGTCGGTAAGAGTCCGACACTGGCTCCGCCTACTCGGGGCGGAGTGCATCCATGAGGATTTCCCCACGGAAAAAAAAAAAAAACGGGGCATTAATTGCTTATTTATGCTACACATATTTGTTGCATTATAAAAAGGCCTAATATTTTGTTGGGTTTTTGATTAAAATAACAAGCAAAATGAAAAAATACGTGTGAATAGTTTTGAAGGTTTAATCTGAAGTGTCATACAAATTTTATTTGTAGAAAATCATAAAGTTTTGATTATAGAATGTATGCTAGGCCAGTACCTACTAATATCTTAGGTCACTAACAAAAATCTACTTTAAAACCATGTTCGTTGAAGCTAGTAATTAACAAATAATTTAATTTTATTATTGTTATACTACATCATAAACATTAACGACGTCTGCTTTCTCGTGTTATCGCACTGACTTTAATAGACGACGATATCAAAAGTGGGACAGAAAAAATAAGTACCACTGGGCATAAAGGTTTAAATGCTAACCGTGGCGTAGGCGTAGTGCCTATGATGTTGCGGTGATAACAAAAAATGGTACTACGTGGCTATCTTTCGTTTTATGAGCAGATTATTATCAAGGTTTATGAAAAGTATTATTGAAGGATGCTGTTTACATAAATATGTAGAAGCAGTAAGCCTTTTAAACCCAGCACCAAATCCCACCACTACCTGATTTTGTAGTACCGCAAGAACATCTGCCCCCAGGTCATGATCTCCCGTGGCCGGTCTGGAAATCCCTCAACCGGCTCCGGACTCAAGTCGGTTGCTGCAAACAAAATTTGTGCAAATGGGGAATGCGAAACTCCCCAAAAACTGAATGAGATTTTGGGGCCCACATTCAGTCCATGGCACATTTGCTTAATTGTCCCTTGTGCCCTGTCAACTGTACAAGAGCCGACCTAAATGAAGCACCGCCATAGAAGTGGCCATATATTATATATGAAAAAAGTGTAAAACATTGACACGCAAGAAGTAAATATTTATTGTTTTCGGGTGAAAATACTCATGGATGGCTTTATTTGGGGAAGGTAGAAGGGAAGGGTATGTCAGCTTCTTACTGATAAAAACCACACGGAGGCCATCTTCATTTCAGCACAAAATAGAGGAGCTCCGGGAACTCCAGTGGACCGCACCGGTGCCTTTGGCACGTTCCAAGGAAATAATAATATATCCTCAACAGCAACAACTGACCAAGACGTGCTGCTATCTTCCCCAGGGACGCTTAATGGACGCGTCGAGTCCCCTAAAGATCCCTCGACATTATGTAGCGTCGGGGTATGCGGTGTGTCACACTATCTGGGCCTTGCATCGGGGCGGTTGCCTCTCGTGGTGCCTTCGTCTGTAAACCTGACGGTTAAAGTACTATTGTTTGCTTTCCACACAAGAGGTTCTGAGTTCGTTTACGGCCCGCACTCCTGAACTAACATGCTGCTACAGTAACTTAGCTATTTTAACTACTGTAGCAGCGCTGGTTTTCACATAGAGCCACGTGAAATCATGGTCCAGTTACCAGTCAATATCAGTTAAATTATACAAATTAAATAAAAACCGGCCTTCTTACACCAGCCCGATGGACTTGGGCTCTTCGAAAACCTCTTAGGCAACAGCCTGGTGGTATTGCAGTTGTTATGGGCAAAGGTAACCGCTTAACATCAGGTGGGCCTTTAGCTTGTTTCGCCATTCTATACTATAATAAAAAACCTCTTATCATTTTAAGAAGAGGTTATTATCCAGTAGTAGGGGCAGAAATTAGCTGAATTATTTGTATATTTTTAATAGTAACTGCTTAATTCTGAATTATAGAGGTAGCCCGTGACTTCGCCCGCGTGGATGTCGTTTATTGCGCATACATCGGGAACTGTTTATCTTTTCGGGATAAAAAATAGCTTATATCCTTTGCCAGGTCCCAAGCTATCTCATTGTTAAATTTAATTACGATCGGTTTAGTGCATAGAATGCAATGAATGATACGTCATAGAAATCTAAATAATAAGGTAATAGAAGTGTTAAAGGCGCGTGACCTTGTCGCCGCATACAGGTGTCTCGTTGGACATCAGTGCGCGAACCGTTCGCTTGATCATCAGTGCTGTTTTGGACGCAGTCACTAAAATTGTATTTTGCAGTATATCTACCAGCGGAATTTTATTTTGCATTGAATGCTAGAAACACTGTGGGCGTAATTGCGTATTAATGTGTTGGTTGCGGCAAACAGGTGACACGCGTTCTGGTGTTAAAATACAGTAGATAACATTTCTATTACCTTATTATTTAGATTTCTATGGTTTAGTTGTGAAGAGAACAAACTAACAATCAGAGAGTTACTTTCGCATTTATCGAGTGTCAAGCTGACGTTTGTGTTGAGAGTTAAAAGTCAATATTCGTTCTCCTCCAGACATACCCAATGAATTTATCTATCGATTTTTTCAGTTTCACCTTTTCGCTCACTTTATTTAATTGTAATTTATATAGCTGTTGCTTTCGTTTTAACTCTAAATTGCTGTTAAATAATTCATTTTCATTTTCAATTGTCTGGGAGTTTTAATATGTTTTCAATTTTTTTTTTGTGGAACAGACGTTTAGTTTAGTTAAATTTCGTTTTTGAGCGTATTGTTTTTTCAATTTCATTAACTGTTTTAACATCAGTTATAAGACTAAAAATAACAGTGTACTAAGGAGTTAAAGTTTACAGTCTTAAATATTTTAAGTTTTTTAGAGTCCTGGTGAATATTTATCAAGGATTCATAAGATATCAAAAGGATCTTTCTGAATAATGAATCCTTCGCTGTTACTTATTCAGAGACTGAGAGACCCTTTCGATATTTTGTTGGTAATAATTGGAATTGTTTTGACTTATTTCATCGCTCTTCCAAAGAGTAAGTTTGTGTAAAGAGTTTGGTCAATCCCTTAGCCCGGTACATCCAGAAAATAAGTATGTTTTCTAAAAGTTGCGCCTAAACACCTGCTGCCATAGAAATCTAAATAACGGCAATAGAAGTGGCAAAGGCGCGTGAACTTGTCGCCGCGTACAGGTATTTAGGACACGAGTGCGCGAACAGTTTGCTTGATCATCAGTGCTGTTTTGTACGCAGAGTCACTAAAATTGTATTTTGTGGCATATCTAGCAGCGGAATTTTTCAAGGCCTTATATAATTTTTCATCGAATGCAGAAACATGGTGAGCGTAATTGCGTATTATGTGTTGGCGGCGGAAAATTGGCGACATGCGTTCCCTTAGTAATAGAATTAAATAAATAAAATATTTATGGGACATTTTTACACAGCACCATCTAGTCCCAAACCATGCAGAGCTTGTGCTATGGGTACTACACAATGGGTATAATAATACTTTTTTTTGTAAATACATACCACACACACACACATTTCACATTTCTACTACTTTATTATTTATGCCCTGCTGCCGAATCGTGAACTCATTCGTGATCGCAATCATGTTGATTTCAATGTTCATTGCTCCGTATGTTTCGACAATCTGCCTTATAGGCAAGTATGCACCACGCAATGAATATTGCTGTAATGTCAAAATGAAAGTTAGTGTCATTGTAAGTGCGTAAGTACACTATCGGTTTTGTGCGTCTTCTAGGATTCTTCTTTGTCAGAACTTTGTCCCAGTTATGTTGGAATCGGCTTCCTGTTTAACCAGAAGCGGCTCAACATCAGTATTTTAAACGGAGCGACTGTCATTAGACCCGCGCACCGTTCCCAGTCACTGGGTAATACCGCCATCCCATCGTAAGATTTGACCCGTAAATCAGTTATCGTGCGCTCTCCGAGGCACGGAGAGGTCTCGATGTGTAACAAAACGGTCACCCATCCAATTACTGATAGCGGCTAGCACAGCTTAACCTCGTTACCTCGCAGATCCTACAATCAGCGCGGTTGGTACTTCGCCATGAGCCTTAGACAGTTGGATAGATAGATAAAATATGCTTTATTGTACCACCATGAAAATAGTAGTGAACAGGAACAACGTATAAATTATGGGCGGTCTTATCGCTAAAAGCGATATCTTCCAGACAACCTTTGCATGGACAAAGAAGATGTAAGATCTAGATAATGGGGGCAGTCCGTGATTTGTGTTTGGATTACATACAAAATAAAATAAACAAGTCACTCTTTCAATACATGTGGTTATTACTTAGCTACGAGCCTCTCTTGTAGGCTACTAAAACTAATTTATAACATAAGTTAAAAATGCTAATAAAACCTTCTCTTGTTTCCAGGTGTGGTTGTGATGACATGGTGGTGGGCGCTGGCGCTGCTAGCGCTGTCGGCGCCCGCCCGCCCCGCACCCCGGGCGGGGAACGGTGAGCAATTTTACAGTAAGCATCACTTTGTGCACTACTTCCCGCGTGATTGCGCTCCTACTGCTTACCGATAGTGTCATGCGTCAAGTTGATGTCATCGGTGTTATGTCGACCATGAAGCTAGAAATATTTTGTTAGCACGAATTCGGAGCCAAATCAAATTTAATTAATGATTTTGAGTATTCTAATTAAGGACAAATTCTTTAGTTAAACGATCGCTTCCCCATAATGCCAGTAATTTTTTTTGAGGAATCGGACAATTAATCAGAGATAGATTATTGATTTGATATAGATTAAGAGCTCCTTCACACTTGCGTTCCTCCGGCGAATATGTTCGATAAAAGTATGCGCAGCGCAGACACTTGTAAACTGCGCTTGTAAATAATAATAATACCAAACTATACAGCGATCGTAGGGCGCCTGCGCGATGCTAGCGTGGCATCGCAAAGTGTGCGTCGCGTTGTCGCGGCGGCACGCAGCGTCTACGCTGCACTGCGTTTATCGAACGCCTACGCTGGAGAAACGCTAGTTTGAAAGGGCCCAAACACCAGCTTTAATCTAGCAGAAAATCTTAAATTGTAAATGTCCAGAAAGTTTTATTATAATCAAACTGGTTCACTTATAGACAGATTGTCTTTGTGTTATCAATTTTGAAAAGCGTGTTTATAGACATGATTTGCACAGCTTTTGATCTTTTAAAAAGATATTATAGAAATGCGTAAGACCAAAGCTTGAACTAATACTGAAACATAAGTAGTTAATATCCCTTTTATTGCCTTAGAGAAAAATCATAAAGATCGACGCTATCGGTTGCCCCAGTTAAGGTGTAAACGCACAAACGCGGTGACGTCGTAATCACAGTGTTTGTATGGCGCGTGTGCACAATCAGGCGACTGTTCACTCACTTATCAGCAAAGTGACGTAAGTAAGCACTAACTTACTTTCAATCTTCTTTGGCATACTGCACTGGTTCTACGTAGCTGTTAAGTTTGACGTTTTCGTAAATAAAAACTTAAAAAAAAGAAAATAACCAACTTCATGAGATCTTGATCAGATCTTCACCAAATTTACCTACATTGGACCATTTCCGCAGAAAACTCTTTCAAATGAAAAAAGAATCATTCAAATCGGTGCATATTGTTGGAGTTAGCCCCGCCGCGATTCCGTGTGTCACAGATTTACCGATAAAAAATCGCGTGAGTAAAATCGCATTGCGGTGTAGGCCTTAAATATAAACATACTGGTGATTTTATCGATATATTTAATTTGATAACGACCTAAAGAATGAAATACACCACATCACTAGAAGCTACTTTATTTATTTATTTATTTGTTCAGTGGTATTCATAACAAAAACATTCTAAAGATGTAAACATAAACTCCTTAGAGTTTTACCGTACATCAGTATCATCGACTATGCAAACAGGTAAACAAAAATATAATTAACAAGGTAGGATATTAAATAAGTACAATGTGGGTAGATACCAGATAATATTTAGCTACATTATGAAGGAGCGAACACCGGTGACTGCGCGAGCCGTCTTTAAAAAACCGGCCAAGTGCGAGTCGGACTCGCGCAGTAAGGGTTCCGTACCACCCATCGACCTGATACCCTATAGAAACTAATTTAATTTACGAGAGTTCATCAAAGACATCAACGCACAGTGCGCGACATATGAATTTTTGCATCTCTTTCTGACGCAGGTACACATATATCTATGTTTGTCCTATTTTTAGTATTTGTTGCCAAACTACATAATATACACTGTATGTGACCAAGTTTGACGATGGTATTTATTACCGTTTTGAAGATAGAGCAGGAACAATAACGTTGAAAAAAATGCCCTTTGGTTTATACTTTTTTTTGTTTTTAGTATTTGTCACGATACTCCCCAAGCAACACATTTTCTGAGAAATTTTTTTCACCGTTCAAAAGATACAGCCCTGTGACAGACGGACGGACGGACGATCGGACGGACGGATGGACGGAAGGACAGCGTAGCGAGAGTAATAGGGTCCCGTTTGGTACCCTTCGGGTACGGAACCCTAAAGACAATGTGGTGGAGGGTAGTATTTGTGTTGATACAGGTTGTTCCTACAAATGCAGCAAACTTCTTGAGAATTTATTATACTTACATTAATAATGTTAATAATTGTATTGACTAGTTACTTTAACGTAGTTGCTGTTCGTGAAATACTACAGTTGCGATTCACTTAGTTGCGATTAAAATTTTAAACTGTTGCTGTTTTTGGAATGCCTGAATTTAAATGTTCAAATTTCAAATCACATTATATCCCTTGGAATTTTCATAAACCTTTTTATCCCTTGGGATATAATGCCTTGCTTTACGTTGAGATTGCGTCATATGTAATTGGACATTGTCGAGCAAGTGGTATGAAAAATACTTATAATATTCGTCGTCCAGATTATTTTCCTGACATGTTCTTGCCAACTTTCGACCTCGCGTGCGAATAAACTCAATTCTACCATCTGCCAAAATACCAAAATCAATTAGGCACCTACTCCGGACAGCTTTTTATTAAAATATTCACAAAAACTTCGATGATTCTCCTTTCGACCGAAAAAAAGAAATTTCTGAAGTTCTTAAATGTCGGAATGAGCGAAATTACAGCGTCGATATTTCAACGCTTTACAAAAGTTTTTTTTTTTTTCCTTTTGTACAAAAGGGACTTAAGACCACTTAAGACACTTTGATTACTCGCAGATAATAGGAGTTTTATCTTTAATTCTAGATTGTCTTTGCTTAGAACTTTTTTATCTGTTTAAGGATGAGGTGTATTATTTATGGCTAGTTTTACGAAGTATTTATTACTAGACAGGATAAAGAGATTTAAAGTTTCGTTATTACAAAGAAAATAGATTTTCTTTTAGATCCTACTGTTTTATTAGACAGAAGGTAATGGATTTTATTTACAGAATACATAAATGTATTGTTTATTTACTTATTTTCTGAGAAAGGTTGTTAGGTCAAAGGTTCTATAACACCTATGTAGTTGTTGCATTTAAAATGTAACATGTATTCTAGTTATTATAACCTGTATTTTTAGGGTTCCATTCCGGGTCCTAACGGGACCCTATTTGGCTATCCCGTTCGTCCGTTCGTCCATCTATCTGTCACAAGGCTGTATCTTGTTAACCAACTACTTTAAATTTTCACAGAATTTTTATTACTATGGCTTCTATTATGGCAAACATTAAAAAAATTGTCTTAATTACCATACAAGAAACCTAAGCTCAAAAACGTGGTTGTCAAGGTACTAGTTAACTCTCATTTGGTAAAATGATTTGATTCGGCGCTCATAATGATGATAAACGACGTTAGACAAGAGAGCCGATAGCTAATTTTGGAATCGCCTTCTACATTTTTTTTTTGAAAATTGCACAGCACCATCTAGTCCCGAACTAAGCAGAGCTTGTACTATTTAATAACTTCTTAGGTTTTCGCGATCACTACACATTATAATAAAACAAAGTTTAACCGGATTAAATCGCGTATATTATTTAAATTGGTTTCCCTGACGTTTCGAAAGCTTTGCAGCATTTCGTGGTCGCAGGTAGACTAAGATGACAAGCGTCTAACGTAGCGTAAGAGGAAAACCGATATGTACCTAGAATGCTCCGTGAGGCTATTGAAATTAAAAAACATCCTAATTTTAATAGAGAAGATGGTTGGCAGCTACCACCTGTTTGGAACCCAGTCCTAAAAATAATCAATTCCCAAACAGCACGCAACAATTTAAAAGATAATGATATTGTGAGTGATTACTGCGTGCATCGAAACGATTTTAATTAATAATATTGTACGGTAGATTAAAATATTTTTTTAGAAATATTTGTAAAGACGCTTGTCATCTTAGTCTACCTGCGACCACGAAATGCTGCAAAGCTTTCGAAACGTCAGGGAAACCAATTTAAATAATATACGCGATTTAATCCGGTTAAACTTTGTTTTGTACTATTTATTTATTTGACACTAAATAAGTTCATAATTTGTTGAAAGCTCTGATTTCTAAACTAAGCTATAATCTAGCCTGTGTGTCAGAAATCAGTTCCTTCCCCGTTTAAACGATACAAAAAGATTGTACAAGCTTTGTGATTTATACATTACTATTTTGTTAAGATGCATGCAAGTATGCAAGAATAGCAAAAACGTGAGTGTGGGTAAAGCTAGCAATACTTATAGTTAGGTATTATAGGTTAGGTATTTAATTTATATAATATTAAAATACTTATTGTTATCAGTCTTATTGTTGTTAGTTGTTATACTTGTTGTTTTTACTTACTATAATAATGATGTCTATAATAATACTTATATACTTTTATTTTAATGCATACTTGTAATTCATATGAAACACCCAGACCAACAGAAACACTTAATCACATAAATATTTGTGTCCTTTGGGAATCGAACCCGCGACAGCGACACGATCAGCAGTCTGACACTCGAACCACTAGACCACAGACGTCATCGTAATTAGCTAGATAAGATTTTCATTAGCTTAGGTATGTATCGCTATAGTATGTAAATAGTTGCGGAGCCTCTTTAGAACAACTGAGTGATGCATCCAATAACGATACATTTCGAAGATAAGTACAAAGTTTTCATGATCTTTATAAATTAGTTAGATTTGGCTGCAAAGCGTGGCCATCGAAGTAAGAGTCTTAAGTAATTATTTTTACCCGACTGCGCCAGAAGGAGGGTTATGTTTTTCGAGTGTATGTATGTATGTATGTATGTATGTATATTTATTTCTTTGGCACGCCCTGTAGCCTAAACGGCTTGATGGATTTTGACTTGAGGGGTGTCGTTAGATTCGTCTTAATTGTGAGACTGACACTGGGTATATCAAAATTATAAAAATTAAAATGGCCGCTTTGTGGCGCCATATTACCTCTACAAAAAAAAAAAAACTCTCTCAAAATATATCGAGTGGGGTACCAAAATAAAGGGTTTTATAAATGCTTTACAAAAATATATACAACTTATATGTTTAAATGTAATTTGGAATGAAAAATACTAAAAATAACATTAATAGCACGATAAAACATGACAGAACTAAAAATTTTAAAATAAAAAAGTTAATTAACATAACCAAAAAACCCGACTTCTTGTAAATATAACTGAAAAGATGTAAACAAGACTTGTGTAGGTACATGTAGGTATATGTGAAAGTATCAAATCAACACGCAGGCGGAGGCTACCTATGAACTACTTTTGTAATTCATGAGCAAAAACATAGGTAGCCTCCGCCTGCTTGTTGATTTGATACTTTCACATATACCTACATGTACCTACACAAGTCTTTCTTCTTTTTGGTTTTGTTAATTAACTTTTTTATTTGTTAACACTGTTATGGTGAATGAACAATAATAAAACTGTTCTGAGTAAATGTTTTTATTATTGTTCCTTCACATTTGTTATTTATAAAACTGTGCAATTTAATTTTGGTCTGTATGTAGTATTTAAGCTTAGCTATACAGCAACAAAATTTTCTTTAGCGATGTCACTGCTCGAGAAAACAATGTTTCATTCGAAATTTCCTTATGTAGGAGACCTACATTAAAAAATCTCAGTGAGCCAATAATTTAGCTATCAGTAATTTATTTATTTTACAGTAGTCAAAATATTAGGTATCTGTACAAGTCGAGGTTCCTACAAAGTGGATGGCTATAAGAAAAGAGGAAGACCAAAGAAAAGATGGATGGATTGTGTGAAAGATGATATGGATAAAAATAATGTGAACACTGAGATGATGGCTGATAGAGATGTATGGAAGAAAAAGACATCCTGCGCAGACCCCAAATAAACTGGGATAAACGCAGGACAATGATGACGAGTTAGCAACGTGCACATGTATAAAAAATGCCTGTTTTTGTAAAAGATATTTCATTCAGATATCCCCTGTTTTTTTTTTGCTGGAGTATAAACTGCAGTGGCGTGCATTGCATATAGGCAATTAGGCAGTACCCAGTGCTTTCCTCATTCAAATTCAATAGTGGTGTAAGTTATTATATTTTTTTCAAAGTACGATGATTATTTATCTTTTAATAGACCTATTAATGCTAAATTAATCTTCGTACATACAAAAATCAATAACTTAGACCACAATTAAATTCAAATGAAGTATGCCACTGCACGCCACTGATAAACTGGCGAAACGAGCTAAAGGCCCACCTGATTTTAAGCGGTTACCTTTGCCCATAACAACTTCAATACCATCTAGGCTGTTGCCTAAATGGTACCGCAAGTTGGTTCGCCAAACTGAGACATTAAGATGGAAAGAGACATTAAGATGGGAAGTCTCATGTGATTGTAATTTGCAAATCGATGTCAAAATATCTGCCTGACCTAATAATTTTTCTACCTATGAGACTCCAAACAATGCCTAAAAGTCGAGTTTTCTTCCTCGGGCAACAAAGTATCTGGTTTATATTTTATACGCGGTCACTCACGCCTAAACGCCATAAACCGCGGATTATCTTCGCTGGTTTTATAGCCGCTGTAAAGTTACGCATGCTCTGGTTGATGTGATACTCATCAGGTTACGGTAGTAGTTCGTTTTATTGACCGAGCAAGCGAGGTCTCTGAGTTAACTGGGACGCTCGCTCAGCACTTTGTCTGTCTGTCTGTCTGTCAGAACTTAATATAACTTCCATTGCAAATGACATAATTACTTCAAAATCTCACATCATACGTGTTATGTTTCGTTTTGTCTATGAATGAAGTAAATTGGATTAGCTTAAGGCGCATATAGCAGCCAAGTGGCGCCCCCATATTACTCGCTGAATACATCATTTATCGAAAATTCGTTTTTAGCAATTGAAGTACAGCTGTAGTTTAATCAGAAACTATTAACTCTGTAAAATATAGTTCGCTGTAGTTGTGGTTAGAAAAAGTGCCAAAAGTGGCCGTTTTTCTCACTTTTCTATCTACAACTACAGATGTACCCACAAAACATCCAATAAACATTCCAATAAAACTACATAGATACGAAATCGCAATCCAATAGCTTTCTTTGTCACCATTTTCAAATCTTTTCTGATTTCCCCAAAACAAATTAATTAAAATCAAAATGTGTAGGGTAAATAAACGTCTTGATTTTTGAAAGTTTTCCTTCACAATTTTCATTTAAACACGTATCTAACCAAATTATCAGTCTGTGAAATACTTGTCCCAGTCCGGAAATGATGTTACGTTATTGATTCCGTGCCCAAACTCTAGGCGAGCGGGCTTCGTAAAGAAAGCGAAGTGATTTCACTTTCATACAAATTATCGTATGATGGGATCCCACACGCCTTTATTTGTTTGACATGGCCCTTAAATGGGGGCGCCATGCTGTCTCTTGCTTGGAATAAAATGTTGAGTTTTTTTTATTTTTTATTATTTTTGTGTTGATGGAACTTTATTTAATTGTATTTAATTAGGTCACATGGACGGGCTCGTTATAAGAAGTATCGTATTTATTTAATGTATGTAATTTTTATTTGTTATTTTTAAGTTAATCTCGTTTTCTAAGTGGCTGTATTGTCTTTTTGAGAGTAAATATCTTAAACCTAATTTCCATATCATAAAATCTCGGACAAATAAAAATGGCGGACGCAATCTCGCTAAGAAAAGATTGAAGCACTTTTTTTTTCCTAAACCCACTATAACTTCGAAATAATTTTAACACACCAGATATATATTGTTATTTTACTTATAACACTACGACAGTGACTACCGTCTCACGAGATTTGTTACGTAATCGCGGCTTTTTGTCTTACTATGAGTGTGCATGTGTGTGTGCGTGCTTGCCCGTACTTTTAAGCGAGCCGTCTTACTATGGTTGCCTCACTTTTTGTTTAGCAAGATTCCGTCCGTTTTTTTTTATTAGTCCAAGCATAAAATAATAATTAAAATCTGTGCCTAAACTTAATTCAATAAAAAAAACCTTTTTTATTATATTTATTGCTTTCGTGTATTGTATTATATTATTATAAGTATTGTAATACTAAACTAAACTACCTTAAGTATCATTACTTAATAATAGTTACAAGGAGGAATTTTAAAGTAATAATCTGATTTTTTTTGCAAAGAGGACAGGCTCACATTTCCACGAACAATGCTCACCCTACTGCTATAGTAAAAGCTTTCAAGTTATTTTGTAAGTACACTCTTCACTTTCGATCGCGCTTCCATCTACTTGACGCGACTGTACCGATCTTGTACAAGTAGGTACTTTAGCACTCGTCAGTACTAAAATATTTTGTGAGTACTACCACTTCCGTATTAAAAGAAGGTATGGTAAGGCAACCTCTCTCTTCTCATGGGTGTCGTAAAAGGCGACTAAGGGATTCACCAGAGGATGGGCAGCAGCGTTCTCTGAGTATTTAAACAACCAACTGCGATCTCCAACACGCCTTCCAAGCGTGACGATTATGGCATTTCCCACCCTTTGGGGGTGGCCTATGTCCAGCAGTGGACGTCTTTCAGCTGATATGATGAATGATGATGATTATATTATGGGCATTTCATGTTTCACAGCCGTCTCGCTCTAAATATAGCATTTTTTTTAAGATTTCAAGAGATTTTAGGCGAAATAAAAAAATGTATTGTGTTATTATCAATCAGGGTAACATTACAAACATTTGAAACATATTTTCGTCTTGATTTGTGCCTAGAAGGAGATAGAAAGGAGTAATTATTTGGGACATTTTACACAGCACCATCATTCCTAAACAAAGCAGAGCTTGTACTATGGCTACTAGACAATGGATATAATACTTATATACTTTTGTTTTTGTAAATAAACTCAGCCTATCGCAGTCCTCTGCTCGACATAGGCCTCTCCCAAGTTGCGCCACAACACTCGGTGCCTGCCTTCCGCATCCAGTCCCCCCCAGCCACGTTCTTCAGGTCGTCGGCCCACCTGGCAGGGGGGCGCGCTACTCTGCGTTTGCCGATTCGCGGTCTCCACTCAAGGACTCGTCTGCTCCAGCGGCCATCAGTACTTCGACAGACATGGCCAGCCCACTACCACTTCAGCTTACTGATCCTACAAGCTATGTCGGTCACTCCGGTTCGTCTCCGGATAATCTCGTTACGGATTTTATCCTTAAAGAAACTCCAAGCATAGCTCGCTCCATAGCTCGCTGAGCGAAAAAATAAAAAAATGTTTGTTGAAATATTTGTTTTGTAAATACATTCTTATAATACATAAGAAACACCCAGACCAACACAAACACGTATGTTCATCACATAAATATTTGTGTCATGTGGGAATCGAACACACGACTTCGTGATCAGCAGTCCGACACTCAAACCACTAGACCACATACTTCGTCAAATTAAATAATTAATATTTAATTTATGGAATCGATTGGAAAAATATTCCATAAATTAAGGTACCATTTTCACATACGTGGGACACTCAGAAAGTTTTGCGAAACTAAAAAAAATTGTTCTATACGTACATATATTTTTATCAAATCTTTTCAAAGTACTTTCCACCAGCCTCTATACAAAGATTCATGCGCCTAAACCAGTTTTCAAAACACTTTTTCCAGTCCGCCGCAGACACCTCGTTTACAGCCTGCTCGAACGCAGCCAGCGCATCTTCCGGCGACGAAAATTGTATCCCTTTGAGCTGATTTTTTATTTTTGGGAATAAAAAGAAGTCACACGGTGCTAGATCAGGGCTGTAAGGAGGGTGACCCAGGAGTTTGACTGGCGTGCTGTCCAGGAAGTCTCTCGTTTTGAGTGCGGTGTGCGCAGGTGCATTGTCGTGGTGGAGCAGTAGCCCGCGGAGCCCTGTGTTTGGTCGCTTGTTGCTTATAACAGAGAAAACTTCTGGCAAACATTTGGTAGTATACCATTCGGCATTAATGCTTCTTTGATCCCGTAAGGGAATTGATACCAAGTGGCCAGTCAAATTAAAAAAGCTAGCGATCAAAATCTTACCCCCGCTTCTAGATCGCTTCACTTTGGTAGGCGTTGGCTCATTTTGAAACACCCAAACAGTCGACTGGCGCTTGGTTTCTGGGTCGTATTGATAAATCCAGGACTCATCACCTGTAACGATGTCGTAAACACGCCGAGACGAGCCTGCTTCAAATTTGTTAAGCATATCACGGCACCATTCCACCCGGGCCTGCTTCTGAGCATCGGTGAGGTTGTGCGGCACCCAGCGTGATACTATCCTCCTCACGCGAAGATGGCTGTGTAGAATCTCGTGAACGCTTCCCGATCCAATCTTCAATATGTGTTGAATCTCCTGATATGTAATTCGCCTATTGTCTTGGATTAAATTTTTCACTGCTAGCACGTTTTCTTTGGTAACAGCCGTCAAAGGGCGACCGCTTCTTTCGTTATCCCCCAAAGTTGGTCGACCGCGCTTGAATTAGTTATACCAACGATACACGGTTGCCTTGGAAGGGCCTTCATCCATGAATGCCATTTGAAGTCTATCGTACGATTCATCCGGTTTCAGGCGACACTTGAAATCGTATAAAATCATAGCTCTAAAATGTTCCCGGCGCAGATCCATATTTCAGTGAGACACAATACTTTGAATTAACTCGCAAAAAATGTGGAGGGAAATTTTGAAATTGGAACTTACTTATTTTTACTTATAAATAATCATATTTTCGAAAAACATTATAACTGGCCAGTCTCCCATATATAAAAACTTTTTTTCGCAATACTTTCTGAGGGGCCTGGTATTTGGAGCGATAATCCCGATTCAATAAGTCCCTCGTTTAATCAATCACCTTATGTAGAAACCAAAACATTGAGACATATAATTATTGGAACTACATCAATAAATCAACCGTTGCTCTAAAAAATAAGAACAATATTGTAAGAAGAGCAACATATAACATATGTATAAGATGGACTGGATTGCGGGAGAAATCTACTCGGCTGGACAGTTGTCTCGCAATAGTAAGGCCGGCTCCACACGTTGGCCCCAACGTTGGTACGAGCGTTGGCTCGCGTCCACAAATTATGCCTAGCGTCCACACGTTGGAGACAATGTGAGTTTAGTCCCGTCAGAGCCAATGTAAACACGTCTCAAATAGAAGTTGCACTGGGCACTTTAACATTATTGAGTGCTTAAGAGCTCAACAGAACTGTCAATTAAAATAACACAATAGCTAAACAATGGACATCGAATTTGAATTTTTTTTGACAGACAAGAGGATATAATTATTATTTGTTAATAAACTTAAAAGTTTTATTTCTAGAAATTCTATAACTATTACGTCCATACACGTGGATGACATTTTCAAGACGCGGTGACAATAGGAACAAGTTCATTCGATGCACCTTGCTATATGAATGCTGCGGCAAGACTGAGCAAACCGCCAACGTGTGGACGCATCGCGAACGTTGGCGCATAATTCCTTTGATAAAACCGACACGCGACGGCCAACTGCTAACGCTTGCCCCAATGTTCAGGCCAATGCCATTTTCTCGATCAACACGTTGGCCGAATAGCGTTGGCGCGAACATTCGGGCCAACGTGTGAGCCGGGGTGAAGGGAACTGGCTAACGTAGATGTATTTGTTATTGAAGCGACTGCTTTTATACTTATTCGTGTGATTGCTTTGCAGCAGCATCCCGTAAAATTCAAAACTTGTTGCTTGTTTTGTAAATTGTAGCTCTATTTCCCTTTGTATATGTCTGGCGTGAATAATTACAATATATCTACTGAATAAACTTACCTAGTTCTATCTATCCTCCTCGCCTTTTCCTAGCTATTTAAGGGTCGGCTTCAAGTCTAACCAGATGCGGCTGACCTTCAGAATTTTACACGGAGCGACTGCCATCAGAACCCCGCAACCCAGTTGCTGGTGAATACTGTCATTCGAAGGTTCGAACCTAGTCCTACATACTTGATAATATTAATACATTATTCTTGAATATATAACGTGAAGTAAAGCTACAATTTGCAAAACAAATCAATTTCGCGGGCTTCTGCAAAAGTATACCCTTGGGCTTCGGTAACATGGATTAGTAGAGTTTTAAAATCAAAGAAAGAAAAGGAAAGAAAAATGGTTTACTGTCTCAGCTATTCAAACAATAGTGAAACAGAACATAAACAGGTAAAGCAAAAACAGGTGTTAGTATAAAGTGAAAAGTTTCAGGAATGCCCGCCTATTTTGTAATTTTTCAGGGCAGACATCAACCTATACTGTATAAGTACCTACTATCCACCAAGTGTTGGATTTGTAAGGTTCAAAACAGCACCCTAAGAACAGGAGTACCTAATAATATTAATTACTTAAACATTGCATGTAAAGAAATGAGATGGACACCATGTTTTGCCATAAAGTGGTTTACAAATCGACTGACTCAGCTTAAACATAAACATACATAAAATAAATAAGTGTCACTGTTTTGGCCTGAATCCGTCTAACTATTTGCCCTCGTAAATTGTAACAAAATCTGAACAATAAAATAGCTATTAAACTACTTGAACCAGATAGCTTCAGAGAGCGGATTTCCCTGTTGCAAATATTTACATCGCAACAAAATTCTCTGTCTCGGAGACAATAGAATTTTCCGCAGTGTAGTTCCAACGATGTTGGGCCCAAGATCTTAGATTATATTTCAATTAAAGTGGAATATTGTCTTGTTATTGCTATCAAGCGCAACTACTAAGAATTCAAGAATTTGAGAGGATGAAGGGGATATATACATAAAAAATCAGTTTTTTAAGTTTTTGTCCCAATGCACGCTTTAGCTTTGAGAAACTATAAATTTATAACATACTAGGAACCCTTAGGAATTGTTCATCTTCCCGGGATAAAAAGTAGGCTATATATTAATCCGGGCTATGTTCTATCTGTATATCAAATTTCATTGAAATCCATACAGTAGTTTTTTTCGTGAAACAGTAACAAACATCCATACATCCTCACGAACTTTCACGTTTATAATATTAGTAGGATAGAAATAAAATCAATAAAAAAAACATCAAAAAAATATCCCTTTCATCAAGTGACGTCTTAAATTCAGATAATTTAGATTCGATGTCTAGAAATCCAGCAAAATAGTATAATCAGCCGATTATTCCTTCACTTCTGGCACGTATCTTTTCAGAATGTCAAGGCGAAATCGTTCGTCCACCTTACTGTTCTTGCTAGGAATCCAAGTTAGGTTGAAATCGGGGTTTTTGCGAATCCTCTTCAGTTACAGCAGAATTAAAATAATGTCATATCTGGAAGAGAAAGTTTAAGCTGAAAGCTGTCCAAATCCTCAGCGAAAATTTATCTCATCATTCGGTATCCTTCTAATATGCGAAAGATTATATTCAGCCATCATGTCGTTGGATTAAAACTAGGCATTAGGGAAGGCTACAATATGATGATTCCTTTTCTGTGTTTCTCAGTGAAGTATAATCTGCTGGCGGTATTCAAGGCTCGACTGAATAGGTTTTTGCCGAGCAAGCTGTTTGCTGTACCATCGTCGATCACACCATCGCTTAATATCAGGTGTGGTGGCAGGCAAACGCAAGTCCATTAGGAATTTTAAAAAAAGATTACGTAATAGCAATAGAACCATGTAACTTAAAATCTTCGTGACAGCAGTATACTTGTAAGTACCTCTGCCAAACCTTCGTGTCACGTTATTATTTCAAAGTGAAACTCTGCCTTATCTAGCAGCCATCTGCGATAAGTCGCAGATAGTGGTCGTAATTGTAGGATTTCCGTGAGATGCGCAAACATTTCACCGCGTGTGGAAAGTGGCGGAAACTGAGACGTGGACGAAACTTTATGGCTTTCGGTTGATAGAAAAAGTATGGGTTGGGTTGAGATGTTAAAACATGTTCACGATTGCTGATCTTAGGGACTGTTCACATCAAATGAAACGCACGCTCACAGTCAGTCGCCGGAGTGTGATATTTTGCTGATTTTTAAAGCGTTTATTTAGCGTCTGACTAATATGTTTGATGTGAACCATCCCTTATAGCAAATCGGCTTTAGACTTGCTGATAGGTTGACATTAGAAGATTAAAATTACTACATTTTATCATTATTTTAGATAAAATTAAATTTATTATAATGAAAGACATCATCATCATCATCATCATTTCAGCCGAAAGTCGTCCACGGCTGGACATAGACCTCCCCCAAGCATCGCAAAAACGATCGGTCCTGCGCTTTCCACATCCCCATAAAGAAATAAATAAGTAGCTATAATTTATGTGTAGACTTGATGTTCTAACTATCGCCCTCCATGAAGTTTATTCTATGATCTTAGGTAGGTACATAAAATAATTAGTTAAAACGGCTCGAGGGCTAATTTTCGTAATTAAAAAAATTCAAAATACAGTTCTGCTCTAGACTCAGTGTCCTAAATGTCACAAATAAACTCCAAACAGGAACGTCTACTGTAATAATTTTATAAAATAACATCACGCCTGTATTTCCCCGAAGGGGTAGGCAGAGGTGTATAGCACACCAGTTATGTTATAGTCCCATGTAATAGGGGGAGAGCCTATTGCCATTAACCGGGCACAAATCCAGACTCCGGGCTGCTACCGAGAATTTCCTAATGATAAAACCCAATAACACTTTGCCCGACTCGGGAAACGAACCCAGGACCCCACGCTCAGCAGTCGCGCTTGCAACCACTAGACCAACGAGGCAATCAATAATAATTCGATATTAATTTTGACATTTACAATATTGGGATAGGATCGAAACGGTTAAACACACACTAAACATTTTAATTACGAGAATTGGTGTGCGTGAGCGCTGGTTTGTACACGAAGGAGCACTGTTTTGTTGGTTTCACTATGATTATTAGCAGAACTTCGTCTATATTTTTTACTATATATGTGACGATAACCTATAAGTTAATATAAGTTGTTATTTGAATCGAATAAATCACGACACACGACCGGAATCGAACCAGTCCGACATATTACTTCTCCTTTTCCTCATGGACTATTGCCTCCGTTGTAGGGCGTAATTGTAGGATTTCCTCAAGATGTGCAAATAGTTTCACCGACACGTCGAAAGTAGTCGCAGTGGAAGTGAACGAAATGACCGACTGACACGAACGAGAGTTGTGAGCCCTTCTGTTTGTATGAGCTCGGATACACGGTGGAATTCTGGTTGAAACAAATAGTTCCGTGACTGTCTTACAGACAACGTACAGCTTATAATATATTGCTTGGTCTAGATTCTTAAAAATTTGCACAGAGATTACGTGATGTATTATTTTGTTAGTCGATTTCCTCCATGCCAGAACCTCCTTGGAGAACATATCTCGCAAAAAAAGTCGATTAATTTCATACGTAGTCCTTACTCGTCAACAGGTCTCTCTAATCGCAGATCATTATAAATTGTGCTGCAGTTTTGCAATACGATTGCAATTCATTTCCAAACTGAAGGCCAATTCTCGTAATTAAAAATGTTCAAAATATATTTCCCAACTTTACTATTTTCAATGTTTTAAATCTCAATCTCATTCATTTATTCATTAATTTATTAATCTCCTGACGGTAGATGTTCCTGTTTGCCGTTTATTTGTAACACTTAGGTCATTAATGTCACTAATAAATGCCAAACAGGAACATCTACTATCAGAAGATTGAGATTTATTTAAAACATTGAGATTAGTTTGGAACTATATTTTGAAAGGTTCTAATTACGAGAATTTGCCTTCAGATCAGAAACGAATTGCAGTCAAATTGCAAAACTGCAGCACAATTTATAATGAACTGCGATTAGGGCGACCTGTCGGCGAATAAGCATTACGTATGAAATGAATCGACTGTTTTGTGAGAACATCAAGGAAAGGAAAGGAAATTGACGAACAAAATAGTACAGAAGGGTAATTCTCGTAATTAAACATTTTCAAAATACAGAATAGAATAGAATAGAATAATAATTTATTTGCAAAGAATGTAGGTACATGACATAAAGGTGTTATCGGTAGAGTGATCCTTGTAAAAACTACCTTGAATGAGGCATGCAAACATTACAATACAATACAAATCCTCTTTATTGCACAACAAGATTATATTAATTTCTTAAATAACTACTTATGCACTAGTGTACAACTGGCGGTCTTATCGCTCCACGGCGATCTCTTCCAGACAACCATTGAATGGACTGGAATGTCATGGAAGAGACAAAGGGTAGTTACCGGTGCACTTAAATGATATCGGAAATTTAACTAATTAAACTAAACTAACTTAACTAGTAAAAAAATATAAAAAAATATGCCAAAATATACATACATGTATTATCCTCTATAACATCATAAACTTACACACGATTACAATAAATAAATACAGCTATATATATATATATATACCAAATGAATATAGGACAACAACATACTCATGTCATTACTGGGACAGATAATGCTCCTCCAACTCATTCCACAAACGAATAGCCTGCACAGTAAAGGACTTATCGAGGAAGTTTGTGGAATGAGTTGGCATTTTCAACCTTAAGTTCTCTGATGATCTAAGGGACCTTGTATGCGTATCACTTAAGAACTCGAATCGTTCTTTGAGGTAAAAGGGATTAGAGGGATTGAACAGCACATTATACAGAAGAGATAGTAAATGAGCATTCCGGCGAAGGCGGATTGGTAACCACTTGAGTTTGATTCGAAATTGTGATATATGGTCATACTTGCGCAAGCCAAATATGAAACGTATACAGAAATTTTGGAGACGCTCAAGTTAAACATTTTTGAGTTTAATTAATTAATCAATTAAATTTAAAATCCATAACACTAATAAAACAATAATCAAATCTATTACATTAAACTGAATAAAATATAAAAATATGTAGGTATGTCACGAGTTAGGTAGGTACTTAAATAGTAAAACTAGAATTTATCATTTTCAAATCATTAATTAAATAGTAACATTCCTGCAATAAAATAATAATAATCAAAACAATTTCAAATTAAATTTAAAATATAGTTAGTTTATAGTTTCCTTATAATCGCAATCTATATTTGAACGTTTTAATTAGAGAATTGACGTACAGCTGTTGTTAGCAAATCTTATTTAGTTTACTTACTCGTATTGTTAACCGTTACTATTGGTACTATTGGTCAAATAAAATACTGATTTTGTGGAGAAACCACAACATGAATAAAAAAATGTCCAGAAAATTGATACTGACAGCACTTTGTAACTTGAAGCTTTGACCCTCTCATTCGGGAAAGTGATCGTGAAAACCACACGAAAATTCGCGCCCTATTTAGATATATACATATTATAAACTCTAGCGTTGTGTCAGTTTTTCCTTACAAAATGGTGTGAGTATGCGATATTTCAAACGTTTTCACTCTTTTGTGGCGCTACAAAGTATAAAACTCAATAATGAAGTTGTCTTACAACTGTCTGTAAAATATGAGTTTCGAAGAAAAGTTGTTGGAAATTTTCTAAAGTTTTTCTCGAAGCGTGAGTTGACGATTTGTTTTTCTCTTTGTTGTTTTCTTATGGGATAACACGTATTTTATTTTCTTGAGAGATTGAAAGCAGCAGTTGCTACCCTTTATCTTAATAATATTGCTCGCTTAAAGTGGGGACTCTGCGATCATTTTTTGTTATTTCTAACACCTAACAGGTTTTTCTAACAAAAAGTGGGCAAGCCTAGCTGTTTAACTGCATTTGATTGGCCTAAACAAAATGTCAACATGTTTTGTTAGCTTGTTTTTTTAGTTCTATCGCAGGCACTCTATGATTCACCAAACTTATTGGGTAAAATTACCCTTACCTCTGACTTTATAAATTTATGTGCGGATCAAAATATGATTGTTTTATATTATTTGTTTTCGGTATAGAAACCGGTCAAAAGATAGATAATAATTTTACTAGATGTTACAAATACGTACTTATTTTAACTTTATTGTTATTTGTTTGAAATAAAAAATGCCTTTTTAATTACGAAACGCAGACCAGTAAGCCTATTAAAGACGCCGCATAAACTAAGTTTTGCATGAGAACACAATTGAAAATTGGCGGGGTACAAGGGGCGGATGGTGTTATGATTGGTTTGAAAATTTGGTAGTGTGATTGGTGGCACTAGCTGATGGAGTGAGGTACCGATTGGTGGCGGGGCGAAGTTTATGCAGTGGTACTGGAGTAGGCCATTTCACATAACTAAATAAGTGCAGTTGCAGTTGAGTTTCGATCAAAACAATGCTTTTCGTATTCTTTTAACTACGGCGATCGCTGTCAGAAACGAACTACAGCGTCACTGCAACATGATCGGCGCGTTATGAAATTAAGTGAATTATGGCATTGATAAGCTTAGTGAGCGGAGGTATTCGGCTGATTGGCGTCTTTAGGTTTAGTCTGTATTACGAAATAAGCTACGTAGATAAATTTAATATTCATGACATAATTTGTCTTTAAAGCTTTACAATTTGAAACTATAAGTCTAGGTTAATCTGATTTAAACAAATGAGAATTATCTATTGGGGTTACAATAAGATTAAATTGTATAATTTGTTAGTTTACATATTCAGTGTGGGTGTTAAATCCAATTAATTCAATAAGATTGATCGGTTCATTGGATTACTTAAAGTCTGCTCTAGATTCGTGTTACAGGTGAGACGAATCGTAATTAAATCGATTCATATCAAATCCCAAAAGTTGAGTCTCAATTGAATTGTATAATAGGACCCTAACCCCCAGTTTCCAAAAGGCTGATTGAAGCCACACAAAAATTAACTAATCGACTGTCAAAACTCAGGTCAAGCAGTGTGATTGGTTGTTAGTATTTTCGCCGACCAATCACAGGAGCTGACATTAGATTTGACAATAGATTGATCAGCCTTCCAGAAACTGGGGGTTAGTAAACCAATTATTGCGAAACCTAGATTGTTAAATATATTAATGAATTAAATATGCAGTGGTTTGTCCAGCAAATGCAGTAATGTAAAACTACGTCTCCACCAAAGGAAAATTGGCAAATTTTGTCACCAACACGTGTTGATAATTTTGCTTTGGTGGAGACTCTAAGTTTTACAAAAACTTTTGTCACCAACACGTGTTTTTTTTTCGTACGCCACCGTGTCACTGAACTGGATGCATTGTGCGATTTTGACATAATTATATCGTATAGTTCGATCGAATTCGTCAACTTTTATTCATAAATCAGTAGTTCCTTCTACAATCCATCAGGGGGGATACTGATTTATGAATTAAAGTAATTGAATTCAATGGAAGTATCGGTTCGGTCCTATGTCCAGTAGTGGACGTCTTTCGGCTGAAATGATGATCGGTTCAGAGAGTTTGAGACTGTTCAGTGAACTTAGTGCGAGTTTGACAGTAAACTCGAACTAGATGCATTTAATAAATAATATATGACTATAAACGCGCATTCAAGCGATATGATACAGTTCGATTAAGGTTCAATTTGGCTTTAAATTTTATTCATCAACTCAGCCTATCGTCTACTGCTGGACATAAGCCCAAGTTGCGCCACCCCCACCACACATTTTATTGCTTCAATCAAATTGAAACATTTCAATCATCATTCAATGAAAGCTTTGACACCCCCGATCGCTTGTAATACAACTGAATTCAATATAATTGCTTTAATTTTGTTGAACCGTGTAATACCGCCTTTAGATAAATAGCTTTGAAAATTGCCTGCTAGCTTTTACAATAGCTTTCATAAAAATCATAAAGAAACAGACAGGCAGACAGACGGATAACAAAGTGATCCTATAAGCGCTTCGTTCTTTCCTTTTGAGGTACGCAACCTTAAAAAACAATGGCACTCAACTGAAATTTCGTCAAACTACAACCAATTCCGAATATCAAGTTACCTCACATGCAAATCGTGTCAGATGTCGCTTTCGTTGGCTCAGTACATATGTACTATGAGGTCAGTCGCATGCACAGGTGTTGGCATACTTTGAACCTGCCGTTAAAAGTGTTGGGTGCGAGGTGTGATGTTTCTTGTTGTTAATATTTTATTGATAAATTTTATGTCTTTTGGAAGATGTTGTTTTTATAATGGGCTTGCGTTAAACCGCCACCTTAGATACTTGATGTTAAGCGATGGTGCGGTCAACGATCGTACATGCTATTGCTTTATGTTTTAGTTTAAGATTTCTATACGGGTTTCTAAAGTATTCTTTGTTAGTAAAAGAAAAACAAATGTTTCATACTGATCGCGCGAAAGAGTGTGGCACCCACTTCTGTGTGTAACATCCGTTTTTTTCACAATTTCACAGTTGTTCTTAGAGAAAAAGTGGTTTAAAGTTATAATTTTTGACGCATTTACGCATGCGATGCGAAATCTGAAGATATAAATTGTGGATGAAAAATATAATTAGTTATTATTAAGTTATTTTGTTTATTAAACAAAATTTATATTAAATACTACTTTTCTTCATCATAATTCCAACGCAAAAAATTCGTTAATTTAGGTGGTAACTATGAAGATTTTGCGAAATTTCAAAAAAATAAAACATCATTTCATAGGCCTCCCCCATAAAGGGGTGATATGCCATAATCGCCACGCTTGGCAGGCGGGTTGTCGGATTTAGGTGGTTACTAGGAAGGTTTTGCGAAATTTAAAAAAAAAAAAACAGCAGCATATTTTTTATTTTTCATACCTTAGATAACATATAAAAAAAACAGCTAAATGCAAGTCGGACTCACGCAGTAAGGGTTCCGTACCACCCATCGACCTGATACCCCATAGAAACTGATTTAATTTACGAGAGTTCATCAAAAGACATCAACGGACCTTGAGCGAAGTATGAATTTCTTTCTTACGCAGGTTCCACCACAAATGTCTATGTTTACTATATTTTATTATTTATTGCTAAACTACATAGTATTTACTATAACCAAAACAAGTTTGACGCTGGTATGTATTACCTTTTTGAAGAAAGAGCAGAAACAAAAACGTTGAAAAAAATGCAAACTTTTCGAGGTTTCTTTAGATTTTTTTTATTTTTAGTATTTGCGTGATACAAGTCATAGCAACACATATTCTGAGAAAATTTCAACTGGCTACCTATTACCGTTCAAAAGATACAGCCCTGTGACAGAAAGTGGGACGGATGGACGGACGGACAGCGTAGCGAGAGTAATAGGGTCCCGTTGGCACCCTTTGGGTACGGAACCCTAAAAATCATCGTAATCAGATAACATTAAGGGTTGGCGCTTTTTGTATGGACAAGAGGGTGGTATACTCTAGTGATAAGCCTCACAGTCATCGAGTTCATTAAAGGAGAAAAGGAGAAATTGGTTGCATTTGAAATGGACTCCGCAATACCAAACTGGCCCGCCAGATTAGCTAAAAATAAAATTATGCAAAATGCTAGCATGATTATTTACTTACAATCTTATGCTACTTGAAGTGGGCAAAATGATCATTTGAATAGATAAAAGCTCATAATTTCAAGTAAAACATGAGCATTTAACAAGCGAAATTTATAGTGTTGATAATAACCGGGTAGTTGTAATCTTGACTGGTTTTATTTACGAATTTATCTCGGATTTCTCTTCTCGATTTGTGTAATGGTATGGAAAGTCAATTTAGGAGTTTCCTATGCATTAGATAAGTAATGTGCTTGAATGCCGAGTGTTTACGTCATGGTTATTGTGCAGAATAATTATTCGCTTTACTGTTTATTTATGTGAATTATTATTTTTCGAGTATGTCTTTTAAGTAAAAGTTTTAACTGCTGAAGAGCCATTGACTTTGGATGATTGCTTCAGTTAAAAAATTTATAGCAATTTGTTATCGTCCATTTAACATCTTCTTAATATATATAATTCTTCTGTACGTGTGTTTGTCACCTAACTCCTCCTAAATGGCTGGACCGATTTGGGTGACATTTAGTGTGTATACAAATAATTAATGTGCTATGACTGCCCTGTTAGTCTAGTGGTTGTAAGCGCGACTGCTGAGCGTGAGGTCCTGGGTTCGATTCCCGGGTCGGGCAAAGTGTAATTGGGTTTTTTCATTAGGAAATTCTCAGTAGCAGCCCGGAGTCTGGATTTGTGCCCGGTCAATGGCAATAGGCTCGCCCCCTATTACATGGGACTATAACATAACTGGCGAAATGTGGGTGTACTATTACACCTCTGCCTACTGTGCCTACCGCTTCGGGGAAATACAGGCGTGATGTTATGTTATGTTATGTTAGTGTGTATAAATGTAAAAATATAAATATTTTGGGGACATTATTACATAGCACCATCTAGTCCCAAACTAAGCAGAGCTTGTGCTATGGGTACGAGACAATGGATATAATACTTAAATACTTTTTTTTTGTAAATACGTACTTATATTATAATATATAAGAAACATCCGGACCAACACAAACACTTATGTTCGTCACACAAATATTTGTGTCCTGTGGGAATCGAACCCACGACGTCGTGATCAGCTAATATATATATTTCAATGTGTTTCAATTTCAATGTGTTTGAAAACACAATTAGGCCCAATAGGTGGCGCTGCTCTCGGTATGTCACTAATCTTCTAAATGGCAGGGACGATTTTTCAGAGCAGGACGACAACTGCCGGGTCCGCTTGTGTTAATATAAATTGTTTTTGAAAGCGTTGTCTACATGCAGTTGAAAAACAGAACATTTGATGACATCTAGAAAATTTACTAGAAAAGAAATCGGCTAAGTGCAAGTCGGACTGGCACATGAAGGGTTCCGTACCACCACACATGTTCGTGTTTACCTTATTTTTATTATTTGTTATTTAAGTATAGACATTGATCAATCATTCTCAAGTATAGGTACATTTTTAGCAAAGTATCTAATTATTGACGATAAACATGTAGTTCTCACATTTTAAAGACAAAGTTATCAACTCGTTAATTGCCGTGGAGTCTAAAGCTGATCGCACACCTATCCGCATCGTGTGCACTGTTGTACGCGCCGCACGCTCCATTTAACAATGAAAAACAACTATGTACGGTCGACCGCACGTCGGTGGAAACACTTTGCCATAGACAGCATCTTTATTCCATAAGCAGTAAGGGCAGTTTTCAAATTGAAGTGTTACCACTGTCATGCAGTCGACTATACTACCTGTCTGCTACGAGAATGCTGTTTTCTCTTCCTGCTCCCTCGTACCGCACCTCAAGCCAGGCCCAGCTAGTACCAATACTCACCAATAGCAACGCTGTAAAGTGACTTATGACGTTATGTTTTAACGGTCAACCGCGGCATTCTCATATAATAATAATGTCCTCTCGGCCGAATTTCGGTCACGGCGGCCAATCTCAACAGAGACTAGCCATCTGCGCGGGACATATTATAGTGCACAAGTGTGTGCGGAAACACAGGTGCACTCTCTATTCCCTCACTCTCATAATCCGATGGGACGGCAATTCGACACGACCGGAGAGAGATCAGGCGCAGGACCGACGGCTTTACGTGCTCTCCGAGGCACGAAGGGGTCTTGATGTGTAACGAAACGGTCACCCATGCACAGACTGACCGCGGCTAGTGCAGCTTAACCTCGCAGATCGTATAATCCACACGGTTCTTACTTAGCCACGAGCCCCTTTCTCATAGCAAAGGTAGTAGCTTCGCACACATATCAACACTGTACGCGTCGCAGCTGACGACGTCATCAGCATTCGTTCCCATGGAATTTGAAATGTTGCGCTTACGGTGCGGATAGGTGTGCGTTCAGCTTTATCAAGCATCATTTTAAAGCGATTGAGGCTTAAAACGATCGCTTTCTACTAATAACAGATATATTTATTATGTGAAAACTAGATAGATGCCTGTTTAAGTTGGGTTTTGGACTTAATACTAGATAATTAACAGGTTAAGTTCTATAAGATGAAGATGTGGGTTTGCTTGCGTAGAATAAGTTTGAATAATATTTTAAGTAAATAACTATTAGACTTAATTAGGTCTGTATTACAGAACGTTCCTCAAGTACAGTTTAATCTTCAATAAACTGATCACTGCTTAAGGATAGAATCATTACTTGAACATCGGTCTTATTCCAACACGGTAAACAAAAACTTCAATGCACATAACACACGAATATAACCTGAAATAGCAAAGAAATCTCTACCCGAGCGTGGTCTCGACCACACTTGAGTGTACAGATCAAATCTGCTCAAACACCTAAACAGGTGACAATGCAGAATAAATCTAAACTCAGCTAAACTGTGATCAATGCATTTATGCTTGGGGAATGTTCTAAAATTAAATTTCAACTCAAAACTAGTTTTAAACAGAGATCAAAGCTTGAGGAACATTCTGTAATACGGGTCTTAATGTCGCCATTTACTTGAGCTTCATCTTTTGCTTATTGTGTAAATTATTATCAGTATATTTTGCCGAAAGTAACCGACATAGCCCGAAGAATTGCCAAACTTAAGTGGCAGTGGGCGGGGCACATTGCTCGCAGAACGGATGGCCGATGGGGCAGTAAAGTTCTGGAGTGGCGACCGCGTACTGGAAGGCGCAGCGTGGGTAGGCCCCCCACAAGGTGGACCGACGACCTGGTGAAGGTCGCGGGAATCCGCTGGATGCGGAAGGCACATTACCGGTCGTTGTGGCGATGCTTGGGGGAGGCCTATGTCCAGCAGTGGACGTCTTTCGGCTGAAATGATGATGATGATGATATTTTGCCGATGATGCAATTTTTTTGAGTATCAAACAATTTTTGTTCCATCGTAAGCTTAGGGTATGGACACAGAATAATTAGGCTTAGAACCACATTAGTAGCACGTGGAGTGATCAAGTTGGCCTTGAAAGGCAACAAAATACACGCATTCAGTACATTTTACGCGCACCTATGTGCGTGTCGAAGAACAATTACGTGCCACTTACGGGCACACAACAATTGTTTTCATGCTATAACTTTGAGCGGAACTTTGAATGAAATTATCGCTCTATGTATTATTAGTCTAAGTATCGAGAGCAATGACTAGGCTAAATTTTGGAGAAGCCGAATCTTTGAATACACATCAGTGCAAAAAAGAACAATAATGTCAGGTGATGCTGGTTTCTCAAAAGAGTTTCCGAGGAGAGGAAGCATCATGCATGTTTTGTCTTTGACAAAACTGCCGATCTTTATCAAGTTGCATCAATCCACTCAGCCTATTGCAGTCCAGCGGTGGACATAGGCCACAAGACTTGGTCCTCTGCCTTTCGCATCCAGTCCACCCCAGCTACCTTCTTCAGGTCGTCGTTCCACCTGGATGGGGGTCACCCTACGCTGCGTTTTCTGATTCGTAGTCTCCACTCAATGACTCGTTTACTCCAACAGCCATCGGTCCTTCGACAGACATGGTCAGTCCACTGCCACTTCAGCTTACTGATCCTACAATCTATGTCGGTAGCTCCGGGTCTTCTCCAGATAATCTCGTTACGGATCTAGACTAATTTGAAATTTCTAAATATTTTCTGTCCTTTTTCAATGATGTTCGTAAGAAAGAGATAAATGGATAAATGGTGTGCTTAAAATTGGTTAAGTGCGGTGTACAAGAGAATTGGCATCATTATGAGTTAAAACACCTCATCCGTCTATATAGATCTGTTTAACAGTTAAAGAAGATGTCAATTTATTTCCCAAGTTATATTTCAGTAAACAGACAGACTCTTTATCATTTGTCATATTAGATAAGATTAATGATTTGTACGGGTTTCACAGCGGTGATTTTATGTTTTCGATTAAATCTCTGATGATTATCTGTGCTTATTTATGATGAACTGGTATACGAACCTGGCTTTAGCTATGTTGAATTTAAAGCTATGCAGATTTTATGCATATACTGGAGTTTTCATTTGTTATTGTTATTGTTTTTAATTATGTTTGTTTATACGATGATTTTTTTGTTGATCTAGAAACGAGACACTTAGATTCCATATAAATTGTAAAATCGATTGATAGAAGTGTCAATTTAAAAAAAAAAAAAAGCCGGAATTCAGAATTATCAATACCTACATATAACTCAAAGAAATCTACACTTTTTCATTGGAGTTTAATTGTAACAATTTTGACTTATTTAAAATTATAATCTTTTAACTCGAAGAAGTGGAAATTTCTTCTAGTTATCCAATTGGTTAATCATTCTGATTTATGAAAACAAAAAACATAAGTAAGAACATAGTTATTTTTTTAATAGGCACTACCAATAGAGATATAACATTTAAAAAAAAAAACCCTAATAATCTCGGGTTGATACTTTCGTAACTTTTCTCGTTATCAATAAGCAGAAGCATTGGAATTTTCACGCAATATTTTTTTAAATGAGTAATTCTGTCTTATCTAAACAATATTTGTTCACAAAAATACACACATCATAAGTGATTTAGCACATAATTATGCAAATTAATTAATTAGGACTTAATTTTTGTCTGAATAGACAAATCAACAGAAAACTGTAACCTTTTATGTTATATGGTGATATACCGTTCACAACTTGTTTTTGGAGCCTTATAACATGTTAATTTATTAATAATCATTATGTAGGTAAACATTTAATGTTAATGAGATACATGTAGGTAAAGTAAGTCGCGCAGGTATATCAATTAGATAGGAATCTACCACTCAATTAAGAAATTAATAAAAAAGCTTTTTAGATAAAGATCGTCACATATTTTAGTAATTTTATTTATTTTAAAATTAAATACATTTTAGCTTTAAGTTTCTTAATTTTTAATGTGTTTTCTGATTGCTAGGAATAAACTAAAAATAAACTAGCTCAATATCTAAACTGTTTCCTATAACGGTCAAAGGGGAAATTCTATGAACACCCACACACACGCTTAGCATATAATAGTAGTAGTCTAGGAGGAATAAAGACTTTATAAAATATAATATAAAGACTTTATTCCTCCTAGGTAGTAGTAGATATTTTGAGTAGTAATAGTAGATATTTTAAGCAGTACTTAGTAGATATTTTTAGTGGTAGTAGTAGATATTTTTAATAGTAGTAGTAGATATTTTTAGTAGTAGTAGATATTTTTAGGGGAAGTAGTAGATATTTTTAACGGTAGTAGTAGATATTTTTAGTAATAGTAGTAGATATTTTTAGTAATAGTAGTAGATATTTTTAGTAGTAATAGAGCTCCTTGTGAAACAGTTCGTCCGTGAAAGAACCACCACCGCGCACCGTACCTATTTCTGCCGCCAAACAGTGATGCTAGCTAGCAATTCTGTGTTCCCATGAAAGAGTACGGGTGAAATTACAATCACATGAGACTTTCCGTCTCTAAGTTTCAGTTTCGGGAACGCGATTTGCAGTACCATTTAGGCAACAGCCTAGGTATATTGTAGTTGCTATTATAGTGTAAGGGGTTGTCGTCAATTATTTTCCGGGAACATAACACAAGGATCTTTAGTAAGTTTGTTGTGTTGTGTTGTGTTGGAACGAGTAAGTAAGCACAGTACACTCTGCTAATACCAGGTAAACATAAGGACGGAAAAGATTATCAACATAAAAGATAATGAAACATTATTTGGAATCCACTAATATACATCAAAGTACCACTTAAGTTATATCACGTAACTGACAGCGGCCGATTTACATAAGTTATCTCATTGGAGGGACTCATCAATCATGGAAGGTGCCTCCTATGATCAATCACGCGGTTTATCGGAACGACGCGGCTTTGGATGTCGTACACAATTTGGGTTATAAAGTGGTAGTAATATATTTTGTGTTAGAATTAGTTTTTTGATAAGGTATTTTAATTTTAATTTCGATGTGTACTAAAGCTCAAATGTATTCAATGATTTTCTTAATAAATTAAGATAAATGAATAGTTTAAAAAACACTAGAAAACACGCTTTTATAAATGCACGTAAAAACAAAAAACTATTCAATATATAATAGGTTTGTTATAACCTTGAAACCTGATCGTGTTCAAAGTCCATTACGTGGCTTTTCTCACAAGTGAAAATACGACTATGATACGATTTTCCATCATGAAGTTCCAGTTCATATCTGCCGGCTCCATCATCAGATCAGTTCGTCAGTACCATATTATTGTATTGTCATCAGAACTACATAAAGCTGCCAATTTTCATTACGCTACGACCCTTGGAAGATGGTTAAATTAGTTACCTTAGATTCCATTACATAGTTACATACAGGTCGACCTAATAAAAGCGTGTTAAAAATGACGCTTAGCTACGAATTATTTTCTGTTTCTTGTGAATCGAAGTGGTTAAACCTCGGTGGTATTGCAGTTGTTATAGGCAAAAGCAACCGCATAACATCAGATGAGTCTTTAGCTCGTTTCGCTATCCTGTACCATACAAAATTGTAATATAAAGAAACATTGAAATTGGTAAAAGTATACGTCAATCGATGTCGTAAGAACTTCATGAAGAAAAGCCTTTAATAATTAGTCGTAGTAGATATTTTTAGTAGCAGTAGTAGATATTTTTAGTAGCAGTAGTAGATATTTTTAGTAGCAGTAGTAGATATGTTTAGTAGTAGTAGAGCTTTTTGTGAAAGAGCTCGTCCGTGAAAGAACTACCAATGCACACCGTACCCTATTTCTGCCGCCAAATAGTGATGTTAGCTAGCATTGCTAGATGGCATACAAAATTATAATATTAAGAAACAATTAAATAGGTATGCGTTAATCGATGTCGTATAAAACGAAGTACTTGAAAGAACTTCATGAAGAAAAACCTTCAATTTATTCCGCAATTTACGTGCATTCCCTCTTGCGATCATGGAACCAAATTGCCGGTATCAAATTGGCAAAAAAAAATGTAGAAAACATGACACCTGTCAAAAACTAGGTTAGTAGAAAATCAATCAACCTCCGAGACCGCAGTAGATAAAAACTTGTGACAACAACGTTTCTAACACTTTTTATTTTATTTTCGCCAATTTGTTATCATTCTATTACAACCGAAAGAACCGATGAAGCCTGCGAGCTAAGGTCTGAATTGAATTTCCTAGAACATTCGGAATTCAAATAGATTTACCACGCATGAGTACTTCAAATTCAATAAGTAGGTACTATAGAATATTAAGGCGTTATATAAAAGGAAAAGGTTGGTCATATTATCGGAGATAAATTAGTAATAAATTTTTAGGGCTTTTATGGAAAAAAAAAAAAAACGTTTATGGTTCGATTGGACTTAATAATGAAGTTCTCAGGACGGCAAGTGGGGTGTGGGTTAACCGACGGAAAAAAAGGAGGAGGTTCTCAAGTCGACGCGTATATATATTTTTTTTTTTTTATATGGCCACTTAAACATAATCAGCCCATTAATGTCCCACTGCTGGGCACGGGCCTCTTCTCAGTACGAGAAGGCTAGTAATGTAAGGTTATGTATGACCACGCTTAACTTTTTACAGATTAGTCCGATTTTGATGTTTCTTTTTTTTATTAACTCTGTAAAATATAGTTCGCTGTAGTTGTAGTTAGAAAAAGTGCCAAAAGTAGCAGTTTTTCGCACTTTTTCTATCTACAACTACAGCGAAGTATAATTTACAGAGTTAATAGTTTCTGATTGAACTACAGTACCTGTACTTCATCATTTCAGCCGAAAGACGTCCACTACTGGACATAGGCCTCCCCCAATTAAGGGGGGGATATGCCATAATCGCCACGCTTGGCAGGCGGGTTGGCGATCGCAGTTGGTTGGTTAAATACTCAGAGAACGCTGCTGCCCATCCTCTGGTGAATCCCTTAGTCGCCTTTTACGACACCCATGAGAAGAGATAAGGGTGGTGCTATTCTTTAAGTCCGGCACCACACGGACCTGTACTTCAATTGTTAAAAATTAATTTTCGATAAATGATGTATTCAGCGAGTAATATTGTTTTTACTGTGCATTAAAAGAGCCTCCAGGAGTGACGCTGTTTGATTGATCGTCCGGTGCACCCTGGGCAGTCAGCCCCGCTATCAACCTGCTGACTGGCTAATCTTTTCCCCACGGCATGAGCTATTATCATTATGTAGCTCATGTCGACACTATAGAAGAACAAGACTGATGGGGGCGTCACTTGGCTGCTACATTCCCCTTAACAACATTATACCATTATATCACATTCTCTATCCCCCCCCTTATTGGGGGAGGCCTATGTCCAGTAGTGGACGTCTTTCGGCTGGAATGATGATGATGATGATCACATTCTCTGTCAAATTCTTGTCCAAAAATTAAGAATAAGTCATTTTGACGGAATGTATCCAAACATAGCATATTTTATTTGATTTCGAAGCAAAGTCGCGGGAAAAATACTAGACCTTAAGCTATAAAACGATATCTGAGCTGCCCCACTTTTTCACGGCGCAATAATACGGGCGATAACCAACGTGAAATTGTTTATAAGTCCTTAGCACAATTCTTATGGAAGTTAGGCGTGTTACTCACTGGAGAGCTACAAGTCCTAAAAACAAAAAGATTTTTTTCAAAAATTTTTGGAACGTTGTTTCACCAATTAAATTTGTTGACACTTTCCGAATTTTGTTATGAATTAATAACACTTCTAAGTTCATGGTTGCGAAATTTTGTTTTTACGTAGGTATAATCATACTGGATTCGGGCCTTGTAGTAGTTATAGCCCCAAATAACCTAAAATGTGATATTTTTAAACACGAGAAATTTGCTACGATTGGCATAAATTTTCATTCAAATGATGTTCAATAACAGCTCTTTAATTGAAGAACTGACTGGAATTTAAAGTCGTACTAACGAAGCGCTGGTACTTGTTCAGCTTTAGTCGACGTGCGGAAATAATTTATTGAGATTAAATAATGTAGTAGGTGTAAATAAGGACAGGTTGTTAGACTGTCGCGCCTAGGCATCGTAACCTGTTCCCTTAAGAACTCCTTCATTCTTTAATTAGCTGGTTAAATATAATTAATAGTCTGAGAACCTATACTTTGATTAAATAAATAGTAATAGATACTTATTGTGGTTGTACGCACCATGCTTTGCATAGCCAGGCTCGAGCAAATGACATTTTACTTTTACAGAAAAAAGTACCTACTTTCTTTAAGATTTTTATTCGGATATTAATTTATTAACGAAGTAAACTTTGTTTTTTAAATATTACCTACTAGAAATAGATAAATTTTTGATCGATATTTAGTTACAAGACGTAAAAAGAAAGTTTATGTATTGTAAACTTTGTTTTTTTGGCTATTGCTTTAAATTATCCGTCTGAATATTAAAAACTGTAATTCCATATTTTTCAAAATTAGGTCTCAGCTCGTCCAAGTCTGTCCGTTCATCAAAACACTACGAAAAACATGGTTGCCAACTGCCAACCTAACCGCATTCTCGCAACATGGTCATGGTTGTGCACTCGCTAATGAGTTCTAAGCTTAAGATACACCTTTCGCCTATATTAGGGTGAATTTGCATTTCAAAATGTATAACCTTGCTTAAGAGATTTGTCTTTAATTTATTTCAAGTTTACGTGACCTTGCAGATCTAAGGTGATTTGAATTTTCATGAATAAAGATATTTTATTTTTTATGTTGATCTCGCAGGAGCTTCTTATCTTTTTCAGCCGATAATGAACGTGGATAAAGAATCAAAATAATGGAATTCGGGATAAGAATTTAGCTGCTTAAGCCATATAATCCAAAGAGAAGCAAAAAAGAGCTTTTAACGCTTTTTTAAGATTTATTCTGGCAACAGGCCAAGATTACCGTAGAAATAAGTATATTTTTAATCTGTCCTACTTCCTTTTAATATTATAAAATAGAGGGTGTCCGACTGTCCGGCTTCACCCGAGTCGGTGTCTTTTTTGCGCATCCCTCGGGAACTGTTTTTCCGAGAAAAAAATTGCCATTCAGTCAAGAAGTAACAAACATTACATACACACACAGAATTTTGCATTTATAATTATATTATTAGTGTGACATGAAAATATGGAAGTTTGTTTGTCCTTTCATCATCATCATCATTTCAGCCGAAAGACGTCCACTGCTGGACATAGGCCTCCCCCAAACATCGCCACAACGACCGGTCCTGTGCCTTCCGCAACCAGCGGATTCCCGCGACCTTCACCAGGTCGTCGGTCCACCTTGTGGGGGGCCTACCCACGCTGCGCCTTCCAGTACGCGGTCGCCACTCCAGAACTTTACTGCCCCATCGGCCATCCGTTCTGCGAGCAATGTGCCCCGCCCACTGCCACTTAAGTTTGGCAATTCTTCGGGCTATGTCGGTTACTTTCGTTCTCCTGCAAATCTCCTCATTTCTGATTCGATCACGCAGGGACACTCCGAGCATAGCCCTCTCCATTGCCCTTTGAGTGACTTTGAGCCTTCTTATCAGGCCCATTGTGAGCGACCACGTTTCAGTACCGTAAGTAATTACTGGCAACACACACTGGTCAAAGACTTTCGTCTTGAGACACTGCGGTATTTTGTTTGTCCTTTAATAACGATGAAACGACAGATCGGATTTAGATGTTTAGTACACAGATAGACCATGCATGTGCTAGATTAACACTTTTTATCGACACACTGTGCAAGCAAAGATGCTTATCTAAGCTTAACTTATAATATTACTTTAGTATTATTTGATAAAAATTTGATACACTGTTTTTTTGTTTTTTTTCCCCTCCGTGGGGAAATCCTCATGGACGCACTCCACCCGGGGTAGGTGGAGCCAGTGTCGGACTCTTACCGACTAAAACCACCACGGTGTTCCTTCAGCTACCTTAGCCGGGGGCGTGGGAACCCGTGAGTATTCACACAACCACCCCCGACAGGTCCCGGCCCGCCACAAGCAGGTGAGCCCCTTCTCCCCGTGCGGCCTAACGACGGCCGCACCCTCCTCTGTGGCGCACGGGCCTTTACCAGCTATGCCAGCTGTGCCAACTACGCCAGCTGCTGGTCGGGCAGCAGACTACCCCGAGTCTGCTGCTCGCAGGCCCATTCTCCTGTAATTTTTATAGAGGTTTTCTTCCTCGCGGTCCGGGCGGTAAAGCCAAGACCCTCGGTCCCAAGAGGCGCGAGAACACTACTCAGCAGGCACTCCTGGGATTACGAGACCGACGGGGGCAGGGAAGGACAGTCCCCCCGCTGCCTGCCCAGTGGCAGGGTGAGTGCACACCGGGCCCGCCCCTGCTCCCCCACTGTGCCCTCTGCTGATATCAGAGGGACACGTGGAGCAACTCCCTACTGGCCCAGAACGGGCCCCTCCCGCGCCAGAATATTAGCCACAGGCAATAAAATCCCCCGAAGGTTAATTCCTCGGCAGGATTTTATTGCCCGTGCCCAGGATGCACCGGCCAAACAACTGCTGATCCCTCCAGACGTGTCCAGAAGGACAAGCAGCCGTCAGGCACACGTGGAGGTTTTCTGGCCAGCACCCCTAACTTTTACTACTACTTATTTGACTTAAGTTTTTATGCCATTAAACCATTAAAATTGAATTTAAGCTTTCAAGAACATCCAATTTATCAAAGTCTAAACGTACAACTTGAGTGATTTACGGGGAAAACGTTGTTTCAGCGATTCTCAATGTAATCTAAAGTAAGTCTGTATTAGAAGCAATCTATTGTTTCATCGAATGTATTTACAGTTTTAGAATCATATCAGATATTTATAATTTAAATAAGTAATTAAAAATGATTAGCTACGTTGAGGAAACCATAGCGAGGGACAACTTTTTTATTAATAAAAATATAATAAATAACTAAATATAATTAATTATAGGTATTTTTTTACACAGCACCATCTAGTCCCAAACTAGGTAAGCAAATCAGAGCTTGTACTATCAAAAAAAAACTTCCAATGCCGACAGCAAGCATCATTTAAGCATGGGTGATCCGACGATAGAAATATGTAATCGATCGTGTTTCCAACACCCATCACGATTGATACCTAATAAAGTAACACTACCCATTATAAGACTTAAGTATAAAAACATTAGCATTTTATTCACACAGTAGCGCGGTGTGTAAGCCGCCTTACATGTCGTTGCCTCGGCTGAGGATCCAACTAACTGTATTCCTACGAACGATAGTGAAAACACGAGCCGTCTACACGTAAACTCAGCCGTATTCTGCTACCGAACGAGATAACAAGGAATTTATTTTATACTAGCCTATGCCCGCGGCTTTGCCCGCGTGGTTGTCGTTTGTCGTGCATCTCTCGGGAACTGTTCATCTTCTTGTAATAAAAAGTAGGCTATATGTTAATCTGGGTTATGTTCTATTTATGTGACAAATTTCATCCAACACACTCCTTACAGCGCAGCCTGATTGAGTAACAAACATCTTCAAAAACTTTTGCATTCATAATATTACTAGGATTAGAGCTAAGTCTTGGAACGTCTAAATCTTTATGAGATAAGTACACCTTTGGTGTACTATGTAGAACCGTGTTTATAAACAATAAGTAGGAACAAAGTAATTTTGGTTAAAACATAAAGATTGATTTCCATGCATGAATAAAAAGACGTGTGGCACTCGGAGACTGCCGCGGTAAAGCTATTGCATAGATTTTTTTATGTAAATACAAAGAGGAGGTGCCCTAACGCCGAAACTCTAAGCAGGCATGAGTCACCAGATTGCGGGGCGAAGAGGGGGATTACGCATGCGCAGTAACGCCAATACAACCAATGCCACCTAGAGGCGATTTGCAGAACTAAAGAGACAAGCGTGATATTTCAAAAAGTCATTAAAAGTTCTGCTATTCATCGATAGATGGCAAAACTAAAAAGTATCACCGCTGTGCCGCTCGGAGTGGGGGGTGTTAGGTTATTTTCGTTACGGAATTTCTGGATTCGGTCTCCAAGCTCAAGGCCCGCGATAGAAGCTATGCAATAGCTTAATAATTACGATGAATTATGAAGAGGTTAAAATGTATTAGAAGCGTTCTGGGTTTTATTTATTAATATTGTTGTTGTTTAAAAGTTGTAGTTGCAATTTGCTTTAAACAATTAATATTATTATTTATTGTTTAATTCAGACACACAATGGATCCATATTTTTGTGAGTCATACTTAATAAGCTATATTATTAGGTAATCGGTTATACAAATAAAGGGTGTTAGGGAAACGCTTCTGAAAACGAAGACAGATGATAGTGCTGGTGATGACTCATACGAAACCACGAAAAAAAAATGCGATTCTTTTTTTTTTTTGTTTTTTTTTTTTTCATTTTTCATTATGTACGAGTTTTATTTAACTGCCCAAAGCTGGTTATGTATGAAAAATGCAAAAAAGTATATATGAAAAAATCTTTTAAAAGAATCGCATTTTTTTTTCGTGGTTTCGTATCAGTAATCACCAGCACCTATCTTCGTTTTCGGAAGCGTTCCCCTTACACCCAGTATACAATTATAAATTCATCACACTAAAACAAATATAATTGATTTAAATATAACGTCACATGCCATTTACATTAAAATTTTGATTCATCATCATCATTATTTCAGCCGAAAGACGTCCACTGCTGGACATAGGCCTCCCCCAAGCATCACCACAACGACCGGTCCTGCGCTTTCTGCATCCAGCGGATACCCGCAAACTTCACCAGGTCGTCGGTCCACCTTGTGGGGGGGGGGTCTAACCACACTGCGCCTTCCAGTACGCGGTCGCCACTCCAGAACTTTACTGTCCCATCGGCCATCCGTTCTGCGAGCAATGTGCCCCGCCCACTGCCACTTAAGATTAAGAGAATTTTTGATTACATTAAATTTATTAAAAATTAAAATTAGTAATAATACACAAATTTATTTATATATTTTATTTATTTAGAATTTAACCAAAATTATACGGTCTTTTTACATGTAACTGCATACAATGCCATATTATTAGACATTACTGCCGCGGACACGATGACACAATGTGTAATAGAATAAAAGTACGTAAGACCTCAGACACCTCAATTAAAATAGACTGCTGAGCGTGGGTCCTGGGTTCAATTCCCAGGTCGGGCAAAGTGTTATTGGGTTTTTTCATTAGGAAATTCTCAGTAGCAGCCCGGAGTCTGGATTTGTGCCCAGTTAATGGCAATAGGCTCGCCCCCTATTACATGGGACTTATAACATAACTGGCGAAATGTGGGTGTACTATTACACCTCTGCCTACCCCTTCGGGGAATACAGGCGTGATGTTATGTTATGTTATGAATACTATCTGAACTTTTTTTTAAATCATAAAAGTACATGGTTTTTAAGTATCAGTAATTTCCCGAATTGATTGCTGGATAGCTGCAGGATGCCGTTCAGGGCCTACCTGACACACGGAAACCTATTTCACTGGTCTTTCAGGACCTCAAGGACGTACTAGGAATCCTCTCTTCTCCTCGTATTCATTCTCATTGTTTTCGTGTTTTCTTATTCTACTGTAGAATTTATTATTTTTATTATGTACAGGCATATTGTTTTGTAGTATTTAAACTAAACTTCGATTCATACCATAGCAAAATTGTAGGAGACGTTTGCCACTTCGGCATCCAAAATAAATTTTGAAAAAAATATTCAGGACTTGCGCTTATTCTGTTACAAGTTTTACAAATACAGACCTACTTACTTCATCATCACAGCGAGTACCTACAGAACTACTCAACAGTAGTGCAAATGAAAGTGAAACTAAAACTTGCAACGTCTCTTCATGTCGCATTTTAAGTTCTAATTCCTTATCAACATGTGCTACAAGATTGCCAGTCAACACATAATCGCGTTGTTTGTAGCCCGCTTTACTGATGTCGTTGCCTCAGCCGCCACCAAACTAACTGTACTGCCAGCGATAGTGAAAACATCGCTCGTTTGCTTACTCCACTTCGCGGCTCACTCTGATGCGGTATAATTCAACATTTTACTGTTTCCATTGTTAGAAGGTACGGTTTTACAGGTGTTTTCATGTTAGGTATATAATTTTTGTAATATTTATATATTTTGCGAGGTTTTCAAATTCTTGTAATATAAAATTATAAACACAAAGTAAAAGTTAGAGGATTTTATCCCGTTTTATATTTAAATAAATATTATGACTATGACACCTACTTTTAATTTGTGAAACTCGAGCTTTGTATCCTGTGACCGTATTTTTGTAAGGTTTTATTTAACTTACAATGTTTGTTAGTTGGTTTAGGTCAAATCTTTCAAGCCAAATTCAAACTAGTTCCCGTTATCAGATCAGAATTGGCTGTTATCGGGTTTACACATATGTAAACCCGGTAAAAATGCAATATTATGATATTTAGGAGCTAATCTGATGATGGAACTGGAAGGTGGTCACAGGATCTCTGTTGTAGTTACCGTTGAAACACCGAGTTTAGGTAACAGTTCCAAATCCGTGTCTTATAAAGGCTTGTCTTAAAAAAAAATATCAACAAGAAAATTATTTTATTCGGGTTTAGTTTTTCTTATTCAATAAACAGGGAACATGTTCCTTATTGTAGACCTTAGTTTTGCTAACATTATCGTCTTTCTATTTCAACAAACTTTTTAATTCTATCCAATAACTAAGTTGGTTCACCTGTCAGTATCCATTATAAGGTAACAGTAGACTGCCATATCGGCTGAGTTGATTAATTTATTGAGGCTACCAATTCCATCAATAAAATCATGTACAGTACCTAGCTTATTATCAATCAGTCCTGCCTTGCAAAACTCGAACCCAGTTCTAAGGGGAATAGCAAGTGTCCGAAGAACCCTTAGGGGGTTTAAAGAGGGGGTCCAAGTGGAATACTCGGTTGCGTTTACAAAAAATATACATTTTTGCAACAATGGACACGCATGCACACGGTGAGTAGCGTAAAATTAAACGATGCTATTCACTGCGATCTCTTAAGATACGTAAACTAGTCTAGTTGCTAGTGTATTTATGCTAGTTAACGCTATAATAGCTCGCTTATTACACCTGCACTTTACCGATGCACTTATAATTGTAGACACTAAGTAAACTGTAGCGGTGTAATGTTCAATTTTGTTTTGTTTTCTGTTCATTTATTTCTTTAGGCTGTAAAAATATTGTGAGATATGATTTTATTTAATGGCAATTTTAAATCAGTTAAGAACAAAACTTTCGTAGCAAACAGGTGATTAGGCTTATTTTGAAATTTTATTTATAGCGGTTATAGCGTTATTAAAATCTAATTCAATGAAATAGAAATTAGACAAGTACGACCCAGCAATCTGAAACCTTGAAGCATTTCTTAACACATGTGTTTTTTTTTTTTCGCAATTTTCTTAAAAATTTAGACTTTGAATGTATTCTATCATTAAGCAACCTTTTTATTAGTTTACCTATACCTGAAACGGATTTATTGTACTCTTCATCAGCACTAAAATCGCGAAAAAAACAGCTGTTCTCTAAATTTGTGTTTACAATAATCGTTAAAATGTAGGGAACAGCTGATATTTTTTTCGCGATTTCAGGGTAGAATCCATAGTAAACGTTTTTTTATAAAGATGAGTACAATTACCCCTTTTGAGGTTTAGTATAAAGTAAGACCGCCATCTCGCACTAGGCCAGCGTGGTGGATTAAGGCCTTAGCCTTCTCGTACTGGGAAGAGGCCCGTGCCCAGCAGTGGGACAGTAATGGGCTGGTTATGTTATGTTATAAAGTAAGAGTTAGGTTGTTGATTTCTGAGGTAGTCCGTGTTGATTATGTTGTATATTGATTGTATGGGTTACTATAAAATTATTACATATATGTGGGTACTTCCAAATAAGTTAATACTGATTGTCATTGTGTTCTGTCAAATAAATAATTTTGCTTCTACCTCGAAACTGCGTGTATCTTTTAATGGCGACTTCGGAAAATTAGCGTATTATTAGTGGAAAAATGGCGTGTAACTTATCAAATATTGTGTTTCCCGGACAGTTTAACCCTAAGACTGATAAATGGTGTGAATATAAAGAACGATTATTGTGTTCTTTGGATGTGGCTGGTGTGAACAATGATAACCTTGAAAAAGCTCGATCAGTATTTTTATCTCAGTGTGGAAAAGAGACATATTCATTGATTGTATCACTTTTAGTGCCAAAACGACCAACTGATGTTCCATTTAAAGACATTCTTGTGGTGTTAGACCAGTTTTATGAACCAGAATTAAATGAAATACTTCAAGCTGGGAAATTTCATACACGTAAACAAACTGATAGTGAAAGCGTGCAGGACTTTGTGGCGGCCATTGGGTTGTTAGGTGCTAAGTGCAACTTTGTCGACCTGAAGCGTCAGTTACGGGACCGTTTAGTGTTGGGTGTGTGCGATCAGCGCTTGCGTCGAGAGCTGTTAAAAACAAAAAATCTGACATATGAAACAGCAGTACATTTATGTCTTAATCATCAGGCGATTGTGCAAGATATTTACCCGGACACTAAACTCTGTACGAAGCAAACTCATTCGGATGTTGCTGAGCCTATGGAGATTGGTAGGATTAGTGCTGCAGAGTGTCGACATTGTGCGCGACGTCACAAAGAGGGCGAACGATGTCCCTTCATGAAGGCTAGGTGTTTTTATTGCAAACGCCTGGGGCATATTGCATCGGCCTGTGATAGAAAGAGTAAGAAGCAGCACTTGGTGGCAGATCTGACTGAACAGGCCAAAACGGAAAATGAAGAAGAAATGATGGGAATCTATGTTTGTTCAGAAAGTCATTCACCTCCAATTAAGGCAGAAGTAAAAATTAATGGTGCTGCAGTTACAATGGAGGTTGATTCTGGAGCTTCTCGAACAATTATTTCGGCAGCTACTTATCGACGCCTGTGGATCAGACCTCCACCTCTGCGACCTACCAATGTTAAATTAGTGAAATATTCTCGTGAAGCCTTGCAAGTCCTTGGCGTCACATACGTACACGTCACGTTGGGCAACAAAAAAGCTCAATGTGAACTGTTTGTGGTATCGGGAGAGGGACCCAGCCTTCTTGGTCAAAGTTGGTTTAAATCATTAGACCTGCAAGTAACTGGAATCTGTTGGACACTAGTAGATATCAATAATGGTTTAATACAGCGGTACTCTAAGTGTGTTCCGCGGAACCCTAGGGTTCCGCGATACCCCTGTAGGGGTTCCGCAAGAATTTAGAAAAAAAAAACAAAACACCTCTCTCTGGTCACTGGTCGAACGTTTTGAATCCGCCCGCCGCGCGTATACTTGTGAGCGCGCAGTCCCTTTGATAAAAGCCGCCTCTGAATTAGACGCTATAGTTGTGAACAAGCGACTTTCGGCTCTATCTTCAAAACCATAAAGTCGAGATTGTTTACAACGCATTTTTTTGTATTTATATTTTTATTTCCGCTTTTTGTTTATCAAAGGCGCCGACTCGAGTATTTTTGAGAATGTTCGAGTTCGAGTCTAGGACTAAGTATAAAAGCGCTATTATATAAAAAAAGTCGCGCCTCGTCAGTCAGTTGACGATTAGCGTTCGGAGCGATAAGTTCGTACCTACCTACTTACAAGCTGGCTAGCCTGCTGCCTTCTTGTAAGTTCTACTGCCCGCTGTATTCTGATTGTATCAGTTTTGTACATTTCTTCTTTGGACTAAACTTTGTCTCATAAACGCAGTAACGATTGTGCATTATTTTGACCCTACCATCCTGACGTGTAACATTATTAATAAAGAAGAATGGAACGTTGGCTTAAAGGTGTTAAACGTGTTGCAACGACATCTTCTAATGACGCTGAATGTTCAAAAGCAGTACGCGCGGAGAATACAGCAATTACCGATCCAGACGATGATACCACGACGTCAAGCTCCACGGTTTCAAAGACGAAAAAAAGGAAGTATGATGAATCATACGTGGTATATCAGTTTCGGATTTGTTGATTCCAACGGCTCACCTCTCTGCATGTTATGTAGTAAACTGCTTCCTAATAGTTCCATGGCACCTGCCAAATTACGCAGACATTTAGAAACTGTACACCCCGAGTCTAAAGACAAGAATAAAGAATTTTTTGTTCGTAAAAAAGAACAGTTATTGGAAAGTCAAAAAAATATGATGCATGTAATACAAACTATCAATGAAAAGGCCACGGAGGCATCATATTTAGTTAGCTATCGCATTGCACAAGCAGGTGAAGCGCACACTATCGCTGAGAATTTAATAAAGCCATGTGTGTTAGACATAACAAAATGTATGCTCGATGAAAAATATGCAAAGCATCTTTCTACTGTACCGCTATCAAACGATACTGTTTCACGGCGAATCCATGATCTGGCAAGCTACGTCAAACAAGAACTAGTTGCACGTCTACAAAAAACACGATTCGCCTTGCAAATGGATGAGTCAACTGATGTCACTGGTCTGGCTATCTTACTGGTTATCGTGAGATATCCATATGAACGTTCTTTTGAAGAAGACATGCTTATGTGTTCACCGCTGCCCACAAACACTACCGGGGAAGAAATTTTTAATAAAATAAACATATTTTTTGAAGAAAATAATCTTAGTTGGAACGATTGCATTGACATTTGTACAGATGGGGCCAAGGCGATGACAGGTAAAACAGCAGGAGCAGTATCACGAATAAAAAGTAAAGCGCCTAATTTTAGTTCCAGCCATTGTATTCTGCATAGACAAGCACTTGCGATGAAGCAAATGCCGTCAAATCTAAAATTAGTTATGGATGAAGCGGTAAAAATAATTAATTTTATCAATTCACGACCACTACAATCCCGATTGTTCTCATTATTGTGTGAAGATTATGGCAGCAAACATAAAACACTGCTGCTCCATACAGAAGTGCGATGGCTGTCTCGGGGTAAAACTTTAACAAGGCTATTTGAACTTAGAGCCGAGTTACAAATGTTTCTTTCAGCAGATACAGTTTCTTTTAATTTGAAAGACCGTTTGTATGATAAAACTTGGTTGTTCCGATAGTCTTTTATGGCGGATATCTTTCAAAAACTGAACGAATTGAATTTATCATTGCAAGGTAAACAGACAACAGTGTTCCAGGCCTATAACAAAATAACTGCCTTCAAAAGAAAATTAGATTTTTGGATTATTTGCGTTGGTAAGAGAGAAATAGAAAGCTTTACGTCACTCAGTGAGTTTGTTAGCGATAACGACTCGGAAATGTTTCAAGATGATGTGTTTGAAGAATTGGTCCAATATCTCACTTCGATGCGCGCATCTTTTGTAAAGTATTTTCCCGAAGAACATAATACAAAAATGAAGCTGAATTCATGGATTCATAATCCTTTTTTACCCAACTTGCAGAAGCCCGAAAGTATGTCAAACGAGATATATGAATCTCTTTTAGAAATGTCATCAGACACAAGTATGGAGTCACTGTTCAAAACGACGCCTCTCAACGATTTTTGGTGCAGAATCCGTGATGAATATCCAATGCTTGGCAGAATGGCTCTGAATATTCTTCTCCCGTTCCCAACAACATATTTGTGCGAAACAGGATTCTCAACCTATGCAGCCACGAAAACAAAATATCGCAATAGACTGGATGCCGAACCTGATATGGGACTTCAAATGTCTTCTATCAAACCTGATATCAACCAATTGATGAAAAATAAAAAACAGTTTCATACCTCCCATTAGTTAAGATTTTTTCATTTTTAATATCTTCTATTATTGTACTTGGCATGTGGTTAAAGTAAGTAATAATTAGTAACTGTTACATTGTACTTTTATTATGCTTATATAATAAAGAATACACTTTTAAAAACTATTGTTTTATTGTAGGGTTCCGTCAAGTATTTTGCTTGTCAAAAGGGTTCCGTGACCAAAAAAGTTTGAGAACCGCTGGTTTAATAAAACAATTTCCTAAGTTATTTAAGGAAACTCTTGGAGAATACAAGGGGCCAGAGGTGTCCCTACATGTACGTGCGGACGCCACGCCGCGTTTTTTGAAGGCTCGTCCTGTCCCATATTCTTTGAAGAAACAAGTGGAAGAGCAATTGACTCAGATGGTCAATGAGGGAATATTAACTCCTGTAAGATTTTCAAAATGGGCTACACCACTAAGGATAGTGAAGAAAGACGATGGATCTCTTCGGATTTGTGGAGATTATCGATCGACGGTGAATATGGCCATTGATGTCGATACATACCCTTTGCCTGCAGCTACGGAAAGTTTTGTAAAGCTCAGTGGGGGGCGGATCTTTAGTAAATTGGACTTAAGACAAGCCTATATGCAATTACGGGTAGATGACGACACAGCTATGCTACTTACATTAAATACACCCATAGGACTCATGCGGATGAATAGACTAGCATTTGGAGTGAATGCGGCACCTGGCATTTTTCAGAGAGTAATGTCGTCAGCACTAGCAGGAATGGATGGCGTGGCATGTCTGTTGGATGACATTGCCGTGGCTGGAAAGACGACTGAGGAACACGATAGAAGGTTACAGGCAGTCCTACGCAAATTAAATGAAATGGGTCTTAGACTGAAATTAGAGAATTGTGTGTTTGCTTCAAACAGCATTAATTTCTTAGGACATATGATAGACGGCGAGGGGCTTCATCCATCTCCTAATAAAGTAAAAGAAATTAAAGAAAAACTAGCCCCAACAAATAAGCAGGCTCTGCGTGCATTTCTAGGCTTGTACAACTTTTATGAAAAGTTTTTACCTGACAAAGCAACTTTGCTGGAACCTCTGTACCGGCTTTTGGAGACGAAGAAATCATGGTATTGGGGCGAGGTTGAGTAAACAACATTTGATAAGGCAAAAGATCTTCTGGCTTCTGATTTGACCTTAATTGGCTATGAGTTTGAACGAGAGTTATTGCTTGTCTGTGATTCATCAGACTATGGACTAGGAGCAGTAATAGCACATATAATGGATGATAGAAGCGAAAAACCCGTCATGATGGCTTCGCGAACTTTGCAACCGCATGAGAGAAGATATGGACAAATTGATAAGGAGGCCTTGGCGATCATGTTTGGTTTGAAGAAGTTTCATGAATTTTTATCAGGTCGCCCATTTTGTATTGTGACGGATCACAAGCCCTTGGTGGGTCTTTTTAACCCTAACAAACAAATTCCTGACCAAATCTCCCCCAGAATGTTGCGATGGTCTTTGAAACTAGCTTGTTATAGCTACCAGATCAAGTATAGAGCTGGAAAATTGATTGGCAATGCAGATGCGCTTAGTAGGTGGACTGAAACCGAGACTTCAGAAATATCAGTGAAACCGCTTAGAGATGTCTTGCTATTGGAGGAACAACCTGCCGGCTGGAACTTAGATTTATCTAAATTGGCCACAGAAACAGGAAGAGAACAGGTGTTAAAGAGGGTTTTATTCCACATTCTTCATGGTTGGCCAAACAAAGCTCCAGTCACCACTCTGCAGCCATTCTGGACACGGCGAGAGGCTCTTTCACACAATAAAGGATGTTTATTGTGGTGCAAAAGAGTCGTTATTCCTTCTAGTTTACAACAGGAGGTACTAAGGTTATTGCATGCACCGCATGCTAGTGTAGTCCAGACGAAGGCTTATGCAAGAGGATATGTGTGGTGGTCAGGCATGGATACAGAAATTGAGAGAATGGTGGAAAGCTGTGAGGCATGCCAATCTGTTAGAAATAATCCACCAAAAGACCCACAAGCTTGGATTGTTACTGAAAAGCCTTGGAGTCGGGTGCATGTAGATTTTGCAGGCCCATTTCAAGGCAAGACTTTTTTCGTAATGGTTGACAGTTACAGTAAATGGTTTGAAGCAGAAATTGTATCTTCCATGTCTAGTGAGGCAGTGATAACAGTATGTAGGAAGATATTCGCGTCGCAGGGCCTACCTGATATATTTGTGTCAGATAATGGCAGAGCATTCACTTCGAATGAATTTAATGTGTTTCTGCAGAATAATGGTTTAAAGCATTTGTACTCGCCGCCGTATCATCCGGCTACAAATGGACAAATTGAACGGGCAATATAAACTTTCAAAAACAAGTTAAAGAAAATGTCCCTTAACCATTTACCATGGAGTGAAAAGCTTCCTAGAGCACTGTATTCACTCAGGACAGTACCAAATAGTACTAGTAATAGAACTCCTGCAGAGATGCTGAACGGACGTAAATATAGAACAGCTGTATCAAGATTACATCCTGATAATGCCCCAAGTCCACAGGAACAACAGCTAGATGATAGAGCTCAACAACAGGCAGTAAGGAGCTTTATAGTGGACCAGCCAGTTTTGATGCGCAACTATGGATCAGGGGAGAAGTGGAAGAGAGCCACTGTAGAAATGATAGAAGGACCTAGCTCATATACGGTGAGGACGGAGGATGGTGAGCTACACGGACGTCATGCTGATCAACTACTGGCTCGCGGATCAACTCAATAAAATGATAGAACAGCACTCACAGATCAGAGGAGACAATCACGCTCAAGCTCATGTTCACCAGAGCCACCAATAGAGATACCTCCTCCTGAGTTATGGCCAGACATCATTGGTATACCTAATACAGCTGAATGATAGATTTTAATATTAGGATTGTTATTTTGAAGTTATGGCTCATTTACATCATGTTGATTGTTTAGTTTGTTACTTAGAGATTATGAGGGGAAGGTATGTTATATATTGATTGTATGGGTTACTATAAAATTATTACATACCAGGCCCCTCAGAAAGTATTGCGAAAAAAAGTTTTTATATATGGGAGACTGGCCAGTTATAATGTTTTTCGAAAATATGATTATTTATAAGTAAAAATAAGTAAGTTCCAATTTCAAAATTTCCCTCCACATTTTTTGCGAGTTAATTCAAAGTATTGTGTCTCACTGAAATATGGATCTGCGCCGGGAACATTTTAGAGCTATGATTTTATACGATTTCAAGTGTCGCCTGAAACCGGATGAATCGTACGATAGACTTCAAATGGCATTCATGGATGAAGGCCCTTCCAAGGCAACCGTGTATCGTTGGTATAACGAATTCAAGCGCGGTCGACCAACTTTGGGGGATGACGAAAGAAGCGGTCGCCCTTTGACGGCTGTTACCGAAGAAAACGTGCTAGCAGTGAAAAATTTAATCCAAGACAATAGGCGAATTACATATCAGGAGATTCAACACATGTTGAAGATTGGATCGGGAAGCGTTCATGAGATTCTACACAGCCATCTTCGCGTGAGGAGGATAGTATCACGCTGGGTGCCGCACAACCTCACCGATGCTCAGAAGCAGGCCCGGGTGGAATGGTGCCGTGATATGCTTAACAAATTTGAAGCAGGCTCGTCTCGGCGTGTTTACGACATCGTTACTGGTGATGAGTCCTGGATTTATCAATACGACCCAGAAACCAAGCGCCAGTCGACTGTTTGGGTGTTTCAAAATGAGCCAACGCCTACCAAAGTGAAGCGATCTAGAAGCGGGGGTAAGATTTTGATCGCTAGCTTTTTTAATTTGACTGGCCACTTGGTATCAATTCCCTTACGGGATCAAAGAAGCATTAATGCCGAATGGTATACTACCAAATGTTTGCCAGAAGTTTTCTCTGTTATAAGCAACAAGCGACCAAACACAGGGCTCCGCGGGCTACTGCTCCACCACGACAATGCACCTGCGCACACCGCACTCAAAACGAGGGACTTCCTGAACAGCACGCCAGTCAAACTCCTGGGTCACCCTCCTTACAGCCCTGATCTAGCACCGTGTGACTTCTTTTTATTCCCAAAAATAAAAAATCAGCTCAAAGGGATACAATTTTCGTCGCCGGAAGATGCGCTGGCTGCGTTCGAGCAGGCTGTAAACGAGGTGTCTGCGGCGGACTGGAAAAAGTGTTTTGAAAACTGGTTTAGGCGCATGAATCTTTGTATAGAGGCTGGTGGAAAGTACTTTGAAAAGATTTGATAAAAATATATGTACGTATAGAACAATTTTTTTTAGTTTCGCAAAACTTTCTGAGTGTCCCACGTATATGTGGGTACTTCCAAATAAGTTAATACTGATTGTCATTGTGTTCTGTCAAATAAATAGTTTTGCTTCTACCTCGAAACTGCGTGTATCTTTTAGATTATATATAATGTTCAAAAACGTTAAACAAAACTGTTTTTAGGGTTCCGTACCCGAAGGGTGCCAAACGGGACCCTATTATTACTCTCGCTACACTGTCCGTCCGTCCGTCTGTCTGTCACAGGGCTGTATCTTTTGAAAGGTAATAGGTAACCGATTGAAATTTTCTAAGAACATGTGTTATCACGAAAAATACTAAAAACAAAAAAAGTCTTAAATTAAAGGGGGTCCCTATACAATAAACCTCAAAAAACATGCATTTTTTCAACGTTTTTGTTCCTGCTCTATCTTCAAAACGGTAATACATACCAGCGTCAAACTTGGTAAGTTTATATAGTGCATATTATGTAGTTTAGCAATAAATACTAAAAATAAGACAAATATAGACATATGTGGTGGTACCTGCGTAAGAAACAGATGCAAAAAATCATATTTCGCGCACTGTGCGTTGATGTCTTTTGATAAACTCTCGTAAATTAAATCAGTTTCTACGGGGTGTCAGGTCGATGGGTGGTATGGAACCCTTACTGCGCGAGTCGGACTCGCACGTGACCGGTTTTTTTTAAGGTAAAAATCAGCAAAATCAATCTTGGGCAATCAGCTAAAATTTGACTTGTAGAAGTTACTGTAGATTTTATTGAAACTATTATTTTGTTTTTGAAATTCAGAATCAGACACACAATTACTACATAACTAGAATATATTCATCCTGTATGTGTACTAACCTGGAATATGTACAGCTGTTCGTTTCGTATTAAGGCCGTGACGAACGACCTGATTCTGAATAAATGATTCTTTGGAATCGACGCGGGCGCCCGCCACTTTTGGTATAACCGCGGGCAGCATCGAGTATGGCTTGCTCATGGAGTATTTTATTACTTCTTGTTGAATCGATGAGGTTTGGCTATCTGTGCACTTGATTTTCTTTATGAGGTGGGCAGTACAAGACAAATTAGCCTCGATGGTTAGTTAGCTTACTTTGATTTTGATTTTATTTGTGATGTTCGTAAATGCTTGTGATAATTTTTTACTTTGCCTTAGCATCTTATCTGATTTTGAATATGATGACACTGAAAAATATTTTTAATTATACAAAATATTTATTAAAAGACTGTCTACGGCTTCGCCTGCGTGTAATTCGACTTATCACAGAAAGACTTATCGCGCATCCTTTGGGAACTGTTTATTTTCCCGGAATAAAAAGTAGCCCAAATGTTAATCCAGCTATGGTCTATCTATATGCCAAATTTCATCAAAATCCGCTCAACCTTTTCAGCGTGACTGAGATTTTTACTTTCAAATTTCTGATATTAGTAGGATTGAGCGGTAAAACTGACGATCAATGTTTTGGCAACATCACTTACTTAACTTGGCGGTAAAGCTTACTAACTTTAAACTATTAACTCAATTAAAAAAGATTTGTGGGATTCACAAATAGTTATGGTGTTTGTGCATATGAAAGAAGAAAAATACTGCCTTTCGTTTATTTTAACGTACGACGCGCGGCATATTCAACTTTCGTTAACTAATCGATTAATATCTTAGCTTGATTTCCTAGACATTGTAATAACCAAATCCAAACATCACTTCAGAATCAAGGCAACATTTCTACGCGAAATCAAATGAATTTAAAGTGCCCTTTCAGCTGTGCCCATTAAGCTGTCCCAAAACTCAAGCTCATAATCCCGGCTTCCAAACCAAATGTCTGCAAGGATCGAAGTCTGAATGGATTAATTTAATAGCAGACGAAGTTAAAATGGATTCCGCTTGAATCTAATAGACCATGAAAAGATCTCCGGGTAACATTGAATGTCAGAAGTGTTTGAATTATTTTTGGACGGATTCGATCTGTATTATATTGGAAGATGCAATTCTGCCATTGAAATGATTTGTTTCAAAAAACAACGTGTGGTTTAGAATTAGGTTCGGGATTAGTCTTCAAAAAATGTATTGAGTAACTTGAGATGCAATGAATTATTTGAGGTATTTGGAGATTTTAAATATACCTATAACATACTATATTCTAGCAAATAAATAATATGAATTTGAATTTTATGACAATGACGAATCTTCGACAGTTGTAATATAGATACTTGAAACATAATAAGACATAACAATTCTGTTATATCACGATAAGGTGACTCACGAGAACATAGAGGTCACGTACTCACACAAGTTAAACTATTCGCCATTAACTCCAGATCCATCAGTTGTGTTCCAAGTCACGTTCAACAATTACGTATTGAGATTAAACTTTAACTAAAGTTCACTGTACTCTTAAAGCGTGAGGTTTGTGAATAAATAAATGTTAATCCTTCGTAAGAAGAGATATGGTAAATACACAACAGAAACCACTGATTATAATGTTAAGTAAAAATATTGTAGTTTTAAATAGGAAAAAAATTATGCGAGTATTTTGAATAAATAAAAATCATTTACGTGACCTGACAACATTGATAAGTTGCTTTCTAATGAGCTTATTATGAGTGATCATTATGCCATTCTAATATTTTACTTTTATTCATGAAACACTGAAAACAATTAACTCTTCAAATTCTTTTCTCCTACAAAATTGGAATAAGAAAAAGTTCATAAAACAGTTATGGACTTACGGTGGCGTTTAAATGCTTAACATTGAACGTATCGCCATATACCTGGATGACTGCATAATTGTCCACAAAAAACGGCTTGCTCAACTTTCGACCCTTTTCAAGTATTATGTTCGAATTAAATTCCAAAACGTGATTCCATGTACCGTTCACGAAAGCGAATTGTGGAAAGGACTGTGTGTACATTGGTCGATTGGTTTTTGCTGCCCAATTGAGTTACTAAATTTATTTTGCTGTTGTATCGGCAGTAATTTATATGTAGAGTATAGAATTTTGTGGGAGGTCAATTTGGATAGGGAGTTTGTTAGACTGTGTCAATGTTTGGTTTATATTTCGATGGAAGCTGATGATTAAAAGTAAATATGCAAGTATTGGTATTCGTTAATAGGATACCTAGACTGTGGTGTAATTTATTGAGGTTATTAAGGGCAGCAAGAATATATGGCTATTTTCTAAAATAATAGAATATGTATGTACGTACTTTAGTCCTGTAAATGCAATTAAAAATCTAATCTTTAACTCCGTAATCGACGAATTAACTAAAGGATCGATACAATTTATTTCGATTAGTATATTATTCGCCGCTTTGGTGATGTCGACATAATGATTTTATCACTCGGAACTAATGTTAAAATTAAAAATAGTTGCAATTACGGGCATTGCGTGAGAGAAACAAATGAAAAATACAGTTGAAATTACAAAATGGTACAAAATTCCATAGGAGATTTGCACCTTTACGATTTTATGTGCTGACAATTTAAAAATAGAATTACAAAATATTGCCATTCTCTGAACTGGGACAAAAATTGCTTGCGGGATTTATGTGAATAGAGAATTCTGAACAGAATAGCAATTTTGAGCTTGAATCTAGGAACATACACATGGACATAGTTTGGACGTATTTTGTGTACGAGTATTTTGAAATTTATATTGCATTGCACGCGGAGTATTTATAACTAACGCATTGTATAATCGGTTATGTCTTTAACTTGTCAATAAAATATATTAGCATGTATTACCTACTTACTGCGATTGTAGATAGGACTAACATGTCACGTTTAGCATAATCCACCTACACAATTTCAAAACAACGAATGCTAGGAAATTTGCGTGAAGGCTGACACATTTAAAAAACTATTTAGCTAATACCTATCCACCAAATTCATTGTTCACGCATTAATCATCATCTATTGACCTAGATCTCTTCAGAAACTGTTGTCAACCAAACATGTTTAAGGATCTTGAGAAGATAACTAAGTTATCCCATGTTTTTTAACAAGTTTTTGTGTTTTATTCCGTTATCTTTTTGGTCTTTCTTACTGTGCAAAACTTATTAAATAAGCCAGTCCTTTGCTAAGAAGAAAGAAAGAAAGAAAGAAGAATAATTACTAAACTAAAAATAATTAGCGCATTCAGCTAGTATGTATCAGCCTTATCGCACTACAAATGCCAATAAAGTTTTATTTTATCTCTGCAATGGTCATATTCCCTTCTTTTTACGGCACTTAAATTAAACTTGTTGAAATGTTTAAGGCCTTATTCGGTTCGACTTGAACGAGTAAAGCGTTTACAAGCTGAGTACGTGTTTATGTTAGTGTGTGATTTCGATCATTCTGTTTTATTGGCAAAGCTTAATGTTTTTTTGCGTTTGGATTGTGACTGGAATTTAAATAATTATTAGAACTTGTGTCTTTGCGATCGATACTTGTGATTTTTCATGGGTATTATGTTACTTTCTTTTTTAACCTTAATAATTATATTCCCGTAACCTTTGTTTTTAACCTCGCTTTCTCGTTGTGAGGATCAACTTTGCTGTTCTTGTTATTATATTGTATTCATGTTACTTAATATTAGTCTCATCATCACCATCCTAGTCCGGTATCACTCACTGCTGGGTATTAGGCCTCCTTTTGTTATTGCCAGCCTCTTTGATCTTGTACGTCCCTCATCTGCTGCTGTGGCCATGATGACTAACTACACATTCTACCTTAAAAGATTTTTTGAAAGAAACTCACTGATAACTCCCTTTATTTGAGATATTTTACCTCTATACACAAAGTTAGTAGCGGTATGTGTTTCGTAGTCTACTACTTCTAACTGTAATATGTCATAATCATATTTTTTATCCGTCATCCGATCATGACGTCATCAGCCATTTCAATCCTAACTATTTGATCACCGTTACAGTAATTTTAAACTGCCAGTACATTGTACTTTGTTATACCTTTGTTGACATATAACTCTGACAAAAAAGACATAATACAATCTTACTGAATATTAAAGAAGAAGGAGTCCCCCAAACTTGGCAGGGTTATAGTAATTTTGTGTATTTTTCGGTCAGCAAGTCATCTTAATTAATTTAATTGGTTAGTAATATCAGTATTTAGTAGTAATTATTAAGGTACTTGGTAAAGGAATTTAAGAATGAAATGTGGATATCTTCATTGACAATAATTACCCTGCACAATCAGTGTTATTGGTGATTTATAAATATAATACATTGCAAAAAATAAACTCTGACGCTGACCAATTGCTCGAACCTATTTCCAAACAAAAGACAAATTTCTATCTTCTTTGTCGTTTTTGATTGAGGTTTTGTTGGCTTGGCTAATTACCTACATCATTGGTACATAAAAGAGTCTGGAAAAACTGCTTCTATTCAACTATCTGTCAGGAAATATAACTATCTGACAACAAAGAAAACAGCCTGATATATTTATACCTATTCGAAATTATTTTCGTCTCCTAATTGGCACTAAACCACGAAATTTCTCCAAAGAAATTAATTTTATTAATTATATATAAAGTATTCATTAAAAATATATAAATAGGTATCATTATCATTTAAATTATATACAAAATTTATATATAATTAAGTAGGACTCATTTTGTGTCTGATATTTGATATTAATTAGTATGTTTTTATGGAATATGTGAACTTAATTAACTGTTTATTAATTTGCGTGAAATATTGTAGGTGATTTGATAAACGGGGTCATGTTCAAGGTTATGTACTGTCGATCTGTAATTAACGATAACTCTTTTTGCATTTTGCTATCATCAGAGTTTATCTTTTCGTCAGTTAAGCAATTCTGATGCATGACTGCTCTACGCTTTCACCATTTCTTTAATATTGTCAATCATCAATCACAATCACTATTTAGATTTTAAAAAATGATAACATAATTGCTCAGTAGTCAGAATTTGATATTTTTTGCAAGAAAATAAACTGATTTGGCAGCTTTTGTCATAAATGTTTAAGCGATTAGATTTACAAGAAATATACCTATGCATTTATGTGCTAATATTTGTAACTTTGCCTACTGTACACTCGACCAAACGGAATCATGACCCACCATAAGCTTAATTTTCTTCAAACATTCTAGTACAATTAGGTCGAATTTCGCTTTAAACATATTTCCCTGGCAACAAACTTGTTATCAATTTTATGGGTAAACTATGCGGAACGACAGTTAATTCGAAATTCAAAACATAATTCTAGCTTTATCAAAAACGTAACTTTTTATCCAATTATTAATCTATTGCATTAAAAACAAAGCTCAAAATTGCATAGACTTCTGACCCGTCTTAACGCAGTTTCATTAATATTCAAAATGAAAAAAAATGCAAATGTTTTTTAAGTTCAGCACGACGGTAATAAGAAGAAAATTTTACTGTTTTGACAATTTCATACGAATTATCGGCTGAGTGGGTCATGATTCCGATTTGTCGACTGTACATGTTGAGCAAATTAATAATGATTATGATCATGATGTCCTCCACGACGTGTTCGTCGAAGGCGACATCCAGTCAGCGCCTAGCATGCGCTCGCGTATGACTTGCAAAGCCAAACTTGGTTTTAAACGTTTGGTCACAAAGAAAGCAGCATGATTGTCCGCTGTCATAACATAACATAACATAACATCACGCCTGTATTTTCCCGAAGGGATAGGCAGAGGTGTAATAGTACACCCACATTTCGCCAGTTATGTTATAGTCCCATGTAATAGGGGGCGAGCCTATTGTCATCATCATTGTATATTGTCCGCTGTCATTAAATGTGTAAGTGTTAGAAATTAATAATAGCATTCATTTTGTTTCTTTTGGCTTCCATGTAGGTGCTAGCTAACAGGGTTTTTAGAAATTCCTTCTATCATTTTTACAATAATCATCTCGACAGATATTGGTGTAGGTAGGTACCTATAGTAAAAGCCTCAGTTACTGACAGTGCCCTAATTTTTCGACAAAAACACAACCAAATTCAGAAAATAAGAGCAAAATTATAATTCGGTATACGGTCAAATATTATTATCTAACAAACATTGAACTGTTACATAATGCACCACAAGTACGTAAAAATCATCACGAAATGTATTTAAAAAAATCCTTGTGATCGTCCCTTAAAGTGTCGATAATTGGGGATATTACTTTACTACTTACCCAATATTCTCACCACAGAAATTGATAGAATGGTTGTAATCATGGTATAATAAGATGTTTCACCAGGTAGTCTCTTCCCGTGACAGGTAGGTCACGTGATTGCCTCCGTACTACGTCATCGGCCGTGGAGCCAATAGCGGGCTGTTAGAGTGACACTTGTCAGTTTGATGTGCTGCCACTTTGTGAAAATAAATTACCCGAGTAAAATGCATTTTTTCATTTACTTGCTTCTATAAAGAATCACTTTTGATCTAGTAATTTTATACATTTTCCTTTAATAACTAATTAGATGAATAACACGAGATAACAAATAGTTAGGCTAATTAGGAAATTATTTAATATTAATTATGAACAAAAATCTCCTTAAGTATATTGAAGATATCAATCAACGGCAACACTGATCGTGACGTAGCTCAGAGGCATCGCGCTGTCATTGCGGGAAGAGAATACCTGGTGAAACATCTTATTATAATCATAATTGGGTTGTAATCACAATTTTACATGCGATTCATGCGTGGCAACATTCCGAACAAACTACGCCTTACATTTTGACGTCATTATTTTTTAAAAATTAATTTTTATCAAATGTACTTTACAGCTTTTGTTTCTGCAGTTAGAAACAGCACACTAAGGCATTTTTGCGGGTTTTTGTTACAGTATTTAAAGAAACAAGTCATAAGGCGTGCTGAGAAAGGCTTTGAAATATCCTGCACTATGGTGCATGGTGCTGCCACGCGCGCCCTGCCCACATGGCCGTTCTATCTATTTCTGTGATTCTCACCAAAACTCAATGCAAGGAATTCGCCAAAAATTACGAAATGTACGAATTTTCATACATTCTGTCACAAATGTGTAGTTGTGTATTTCATAACTTCGTCAAACACAGTAGCATTGTTATAATCTCCCTTTTCGCCAAAAACCCATCCTCAAAGAAGGATGTAAGTTGTAATACTCATCATTAAGAACTAAATCTAAAAAAAACGGTAACCGTATTCCATTGTTTGCCAAAACTAACAATAGAAATGATCAGATCATTTATTTCCTTCTCAATTCGAAGTGTTCACGTTACCATCGCGAACTAATGTTAATACAATTACGGTTAAACTTTCACGTGAAAATATACCTTATTGTTTGAGTTACAAAGGAGAAATTGCTATGACAGTTTTTGACTATCGATCGTAACATGGTGAGGGTGTTGCATTTAATTGATATGCCTTCTTTTTTGTCGTAAGTAGATCGTTTTTTTCCTTTGAAGAAAATTAATCGATGCTCAAATATAAGATCGTTCCGTTAGCCATTATGTTCAGATTTACGGTATCGATAGAATTGTTTCTTTTTTAATTTGATGCTGTGTTTTTTGCGGACGGTATCTAAAATATTAATTAAATTGAAGATTAGACTGGAATCATTTATCATTCATTTTGATATTAAAATTTTTCTTTATCAGATAACCGTTAGAAACATGCTATACAAGGTGTTAAAGTATTTTTTTTTTTCAAAGTACAAAAGTAATTAAGTATTCATCATACTCAACATGATACAAAAAAAATATTTTTAGGGTTCCGTACTCAAAAGGTGCCAATGGATCCCTATTATTCTGCCAACGCCGTTTGTCTGTCCGTCCGTCTGTCTGTCACAAGGGCTGTAACTTTTTAATCGTAATAGGTAGCGTGTTGAAATTTTCACGGAATAAACTGTGGCCTCTATCATGGCAAATACTAAAAATAAATAATAAAAGTATAAACGCAAAGGCCATACAAGAAACCTCGCAAAAATGCATTTTTCAACGTGTTTTGTTTTTGCGCCATCTCATAAAAAAAAGACAATCGAATTGAGAACCTCCTTCTTTTTTTGAAGTCGGTTAAGAACGGCTATACATACAAGCGTCTAACTTTGTGTGATTGTAGTTCATACTATGTAATTAAACAAAAAATAATAAAAATAAGATAAACACAGACAAGTTTTGTGTGGTGGTACCTTATGAAAGACATGCAAATATTCAGATCTCACCACAAGTGCATGCGCACGGGACGTTAATGTCTTTCCACTACTTACCTTTGATGAACTCTCATAAATTAAGCCAATGTCTGCAGGATTTTAGATCGATGGGTGGTACAGAACCCTAACTGCGCGAGCCTGATTCGCATTTGGCCGGTTTTTATACTTAACATAACATCACGCCTGTATTTCGCCGAAGGGGTAGGCAGAGGTGTAATAAGTACACCCATATTTCGCCAGTTATGTTATAGTCCCATGTAATGTTTTTATACTTAGCAGAATGAAAACAAACCAAGAAATCAAAACACAACGTAGGGTAAACTGTCCAGTGTACCGGCCTCCACCTATGTCCGTCCACTCGACATCATTTTTAAATAAATTAAGAATATTGATATGATTTTGAGCCTACAACGAATTAAAAAAAAAACTATGTTTTATTACCTACAACCTAGACGTAGCAGCATCTTTCGTAAGTAATCAGCGGAGTTTTAATTTGCATTTAAAAACGGAGGTAAGTGCACGCGTGTAGAATAGACAAATTAGATAACAAAAAAATAGTGGAGAGGTGTTTTTAAATGGTGAGTTGCATGTTCTTACAATCATTATATCAAAATAGGTTTATGTTTTATGACTGTATATACGTCTATTTACTCGATTTAAGTGTCAAAAATGCATTATTGTGTACCGTTATTTAAAAAATCGGGGGCCGGTGGACCGGAACAAAAAATAAGCTACTTCCAGTGTCTGGCCTACCCCGGCCGGACACTAGCTTCGAAACATCAGATTATTTAGTACATTTTATTATATATCAGCATGCTGAGAAGGAAAATTGTATTAGTATTATCTCTTTCAATTTCTAGTTAACCTCATATCCAGTCTCCGGCCGCAAAAATAAGCTTTACAAATATTATCGGTACAAGATCTTGTATGAGAATACGCAGGCCGGACTACTGGTAGTATTGTCTAGTGCACCGGCCCTTGAAAAGACTAAGCGGCCGAAGCACTGGCTATAGTTCCAGTTTCCGGCCACTGTCTATACATAAAATAAATCAAAATAAAATGTATATCAAAATAAAACCAAATTAAAACACAATTCATGCACTTAAAACTGTTTTAGTATTGGACAGTGTTTTTCTCTGCTCTTGTAACATATTTATGAAAAATAATACACTGTTTCATTTAAATAAATTAAATTTAAGATTTTTTTAAACAAAAAATAACAAAGTTTGTTTGTAGTTTGTTTTTTTTTTTGAAAAAACAAGCCTATTCCTAATCATACTTCAAAATTTAATTAATATGTTTCATTTAAGTTTTGTTTTGGTATTACGAACGTATGTGTGTGTTTCTAGGGAACGCTACTGTCCCAGGAACATAAACTTGAGTAAACCCGTAAGATATAACCACAGTATAAAGGGATAATATAACTTAGTATAACTAGTGATTCTTAATCAGTAATAAATTGTATCAACATTCAAAAATAACTCTTATTTAAATTCTGAGAGCCCACTGGCCATTCACTAGCAATTTAGAAAAGTTAATTCCTAGCGTCCGGCCTCTAGATTTCTGTTAGGTGGCCGGAGACTAGGCCTAAGGTGGTCAGGCACTGGACTGGGGCGGCCGAACACTGGAGAAAACGTACTTTTTCGAAAATTTATTTTTCATTTGAAAACTAGCAACCTAAGTATTTTAAATCAGTTTTAAATGTATTTTTAAGTATATTTATGATTTAATGAAAATATACTTATACACTGATTCCACTGGAGAGCTTAGTTTTAAGTGCAATAAGTCAGCTGACTTCTTAAGAGGCCGGGTACTGGGCATGTTACCCTAACTAAATTGAAATCTTTTCCATCACATATACGGACATACAACACCAAATCTTTTTCTGTGTACGTGTAAATTTAATCCAAATGAAATAAAACATTGAAAGCCTCAACCGCGAAGAAATTGGATATTCGTAGGAAACGAAGAAAATCTACATTTACTGTAATCGAACAAAGGGCGAACTCATTACGTTTTAAAAGGATATTTTCCTTGCCAAAGTGGGCCAAGGACCTTTTATTTAGAAGATAAAACTTTTTAACAAAAAATTGAACCGACGAAAAGTGAAACTGAAAAGCGAAAAATAACTATTTATGAGTCGGCGCCAAACGAACTTTTAACATGCAAAGTGCGTGTAAGTTACAAGTGGCCGAGCGGAGAACGCATTTTTGGAAAGTTATTGTTTATCGTTGAAAATTTCACGTTGTTTTTGATGTGACGTTGTTTTTATTATTTATTTAAAGTAATTTAATGATCTGCCCTAATTGGTTGTTTGGCGCCGACTCATAAATAGTTATTTTTCGCTTTTCAGTTTCACTTTTCGTCGGTTCAATTTTTTGTTAAAAAGTTTTATTTTTCATTTTTTTGTGGTTAAAATCTAACTCCAGTCTCCATTATGTCGTAGTGTCCAGAACTATATTTATATGTGTCAAGTTTCAACAGAATCGGTTAACAGGTAAGAATTCAGTGGGTGAACAAACACTCATCCCCTGTTTTACTACCCTTAAGGGTGGATTTTGATTTTGAAATTTAAATGGGACCAACTTCGAGATATACCCTATCCATTAAAACAAGAATCATCAAAATCGGACCACTCTGTAAAAAGTTATGCGTGGTCATACATAAAAAAAAAAAAAAAAAAAAAAAAAAAAATATACGCGTCGAATTGAGAACCTCCTCCTTTTTTTCGTCGGTTAAAAATGAAGCTTGATTGCGTTTTAGATTTCTATGCAAATCTGCGGAGATGGGATATGGATTGGTACCGTTTGATCTGGGATTTAAAGTTTAAACGTGGCGAATTATCTCTTCTTTTCGTTGGAGGTGAGTTCCTTGTCGCTGTGTTTTGCGACAAAGAATAGACAAAAAACCTCCATGACTGTATGACAGTGGTAACACTTTAATTAGAAAACTGCCCTTACTGCTTACGAAATAAAGATGCTTTCAACATTTCAGCACTGACGTGTGGTCGACCATACTTAATAAGTTTATTTTCGCTTCAGTCTTTCACTGCTGATGATCGTGGCTACTCGATGATAGTAATTTTCTTCTGTTTTTGTAGGATTTCATGATGCAGAGTGATTTCTCCAGCGAGAAAACCCTCAATGTATTTTAGGCCAGTCATGTCCTAATTGCTTAGGTCCTTACCTTAGAATATTTCTCCAGCGAGAATACCCTCATTGTATTTTAGGTCACATGTCTTAGTTGCTTAGGTACTTAATCCATAACAAGCAACATTTTCAGCCGCCTTTTGTAATTCGGCTTATGGCCAAAATTAATATCCAATCTATCCACGATTTGCCTTACCAGGGATAGGAATTGGACAAAAGCTCCATACATAATAATTATGTCAAATTTCTATCTCTAGTAGGGTAAATCGTGGATAGATTAGAAATTAATCATCATCATCATCATTTCAGCCGAAAGACGTCCACTGCTGGACATAGGCCTCCCCCAAACATCGCCACAACGACCGGTCCTGTGCCTTCCGCATCCAGCGGATTCCCGCGACCTTCACCAGGAAATTAATATAATTTATAATTTTGGACGTTAGTAAATACTACCAAGGGATTTAAACACTCTTGACAAGTTCTATATCGGTCATAAAGCATCATGTAAAGTGTAATTTTAGTGCCCCATTTTCATTTTCCTAACTAAATTCACAATCTATGTTTCCCTGATCACCATGGCAACGCAATAAATATAGTCTTTAGAGGTTATTTATTCTGTCTGCCCCACGCCTCCCCTTGCCTGAATAATTGTTACCCCTAGGGCTATTTAATGCCTAGCCCCGGTGAATCACATTGATTAAGAATACAGATGCTGTACTGTCCTACAAGTCGTTTATTAAGCCTTAGTTTCCGCAAACTATTGGCCCTACCATGAGTGATTAGATGGTGAGAATTACTGATAACATCGTCAGAAGCAAATGAGGTACCGGCTAGCTATGATGGCGAAAGGGAATTAATTTTATTTAAGATGTAGTCATGCTCAATGATCATAGTTTGATAAAACACAACAGAAATGAGAAGAAGAATTAGGCTATGTCCTACGTAGGCGATTCAAAGCGAACGCGATTGCGGCGACACGCGAATTGTTTTTTTTTTTTAGAATTGACTCTCGCAGGTGGCACCGAGGTGTCGTTTCTGCTTAAGCAGACTGGTGGCGGAGAGTCCCATGTTGGACTCCATTCGCCGAAAACACGCGAATTGAATGCGATGCGCGCATTTGTCAACATACATCCAGTTCGCGCGAAAATATCAAGCTCGCGTTCGCTTCATTTCGGGCCGTGCTGCAACCGCACTCCGCACGTTTGGTCACGATAGGCCCCTTCAATAGGTTTCGACTGTTTGTTGTTTTCATGCCGCAACCGCGTTCGCATGTGTTCGCGCAAATTGGCTCACGTAGGACGTCGCGTTAGATAATGTTCTTATAGGAAGGTCATGTATGTTTCTGTGGGATAATTTCGTTACGCACTCATAATGACAATAGTTTTAATTTTGATATTAGAGCAATATTAAATAATAAATAAATATTTTTGGGTCAATTTTTACACAGCACCATCTAGTCCCAAACTAAGCACAGCTTTTACTATGGGTATGACAATGGATATGATACTTGTATACTTTATTTTTGTAAATACATACTTATAATACATAAGAAACACCCAGACCAACACAAATAGTCATGTTCATCACACAAATATTTGTGTCCTGTGGGAATCGAACCCACAACCTCGTGATCAGCAGTCCTACACTCGAACCACAGAGGTCGTCAAATATTCATTGCGTTACCAAGAAGAGGACTGTCAAAACATACGGAGCAATGAACAATGAAATCAAAATGATTCCAATCGCGAGTGAGTTACACAATTCAATATGGTCCACAATTACACTAAAATAAATGGATAATGCTCTTTATGCCCCAAACCGTTGCTCAACCGAACGATCATCTGAAGTTTTGGATTTCAAATATTTAGCAGACGACGGGGATGTCGTCGGTTGTTTCTCGATGCCAATTTTAATCTCGAATGAAAATCTTCGCCTTCATAATCGATATCTTATAGTATGAACTCTAAAGAGTATGCTGCGCGTCCTTGGTATTCAACGGTATCCAGGATCTTAATAGCTACTGGTTTTGACGCATTAAAATTATAAGCATGGCGAAGCAAGAAATAGCTGAAGCAGTTCATATTACTAACAGGGCTACGACTTGAGAGTACAACGGAAATCTAAAAAAAAAGGAGATGATAACTTCATATTTCGAAATTTGAGCTATTTTTGGAAGGGATTTGATGAGCTAAAGGTGTTTACTGGGTAAATGCGGTTCTATATAATCCATTTTTTTTTTAAATCATTTTAAGGCAATTTTGAAGCCTTTTTGCGTAAATCCAATCTAGACTAAAGTAGAATTTACTGGCAAATCTTACCTCATAAATTCCTATTTAGTGAACCTACACCAAATTAGATTTCGTCGATTAATTAGTAACTTAACTAACACTAAATTCTACTTAGCAGCGGATAACAAGTAACTTTATTTACTTTATAACCTAACGAAACTCTTTGGCCGATGTTTAAAGTTTATTGTACATTTCTGCTACATGTTGTTGGGGTCGTCTTCAAGAAAACAGGTTCTGTTATATTGATTCTACGTTTTATTTGTCTATTTTCTACAAGTTTGAGATTAAAATATTCGCGACAGATTTTTTGCGTCCGCGCTCTTGTCGTCAGTTCGTAGTCGAGAGAAAGTATATCTGGCTGTCAGCTGTCAGCTGTCAAAGTTAGACGTCGCCGGTCGAGGCCGCTATTGTCACGTTCCACCTCTTCCGCTCCGACGCCGGTTGGATTTGAGACGTTCAACGCGTTCCAGTCGCATTGTAAACATCCTCCCCCCCCTTGGGGACGTGTTCCCCAAGGAGCTCTTGGGAATCTAGTTGTGTTAGTCTAGAAACGGGCCTATGAATGACGCCGCTCTTTGTTTTCACGTCGACCACTCTGCATACGCCATCTGCTCCTGGATATAGTTTGACAATCCGGCCCATGAGCCATTTCATAGGTGGCAGCTGATCGTCCAGAATGAAGACTAGGTCGCCAACACTAACGTGGTGTTGTGCATGCTGCCATTTGACGCGTTGCTGCAGAGTAGATAGATAGTCCTTTGTCCATCGAGACCAGAAATGTTGTCTTAAGCGTTCAATCAGCTGGTATCGGTTGATGCTGACTCGCTCGGTGACAGGTGAAGGCAGTGAGGTCAATGGCCGACCCACAAGGAAGTGCCCAGGTGTAATAGCTGACAGATCAGAAGGATCAGCAGACATTGAAGTAATCGGACGCGAGTTCATAATAGCCTCAATCTGCACAAACAGTGTGTACAACTCTTCAAAAGTTAAACTAGAGTTACCCGCTATCCGTTTTAAATGAAATTTTGCCGTTTTGACTCCCGCTTCCCAGATCCCGCCGAAATGCGGTGCATATGCAGGAGAAAATTTAAACGTTATGCCTTCCTTGCTCGCGTAGTCGCTAACCGATCGTTCACTATTCTTAAGCAGTCTGTTCAGTTCGTTATTGGCTCCTACAAAGTTTTTACCATTATCACAGTATATTGTGTCAGGTTTACCACGTCGTGAGATGAATCTACGCAAGCACAAGATAAAGGCATCGCTACTTAAGTCGCTCACGACTTCTAAGTGCACAGCTTTAGTACTAAAACAAACAAATATGCATAAATAGCACTTGGAGGTCTTAGCACCACGGCCCTTTCTATTTAATATTAGAAAAGGTCCAGCAAAATCAGTGCCACAAGTCTCGAATGGTGGAGCAGGAGTTACACGAGGTTGTGGTAAGTTACCCATTATAGGGTTTAAAGGTTTAGCTTTAAATCTCTGACATCGTACACACTTTCTAACGGTAGTCGCAGCTAACACCTTGCCACCTGTGGGCCAGAATTGCTCACGAATAGAACTCAACAGTTGCTGAGGGCCACAGTGTAAGAGACGAAGATGTTCTTGCTCAAATAAAAGTTTAGAGAAAGTGTGTTTGGGGTCAAGTAATATGGGGTGTTTTTTCCCATAAGGACAGTGGGATGCATTTTCAATCCGTCCACCGACACGTAATACACCATGTTGATCCAAATATGGGTTTAAAGAGAGAATCCGTGACTTAGAATTTAGTTTATTTAAAGTCTTAAGTGAATGAATTTCCTTTGAAAAGCTTTCGCCTTGTGAAGCTTTAGCTATAAGCATCAGTGAATTACTCAATTCAGAACAAGTAAGTTCACCATTTAGTTTAGTATTATTTTTTCTAATGTTATTTATAAATCTTAGTATGTAAGCGTATATTCTTTGCAATTTGTATAATTTAGAATATTTTTCAAATGGTACAACATCATTAGGTAGGGTTTTAATATTTAAACTTATTTTTGTTTCAGGTAAAGTTACAGAAGTAGATTTAGACTGGGGCCATTCATGTTCAAACTTGGCCAGAAAGGAAGGACCATGCCACCAAAGGGTATTACTAAAAAGAAGACGTGGTTGAATGCCCCTAGACGCCATATCAGCAGGATTATATTCGGTAGGTACATGACGCCAAGTAGTTATATCAGTTAGATCACGAATCTGTTCAATCCGACTGCAAACATAAGTTTTAAGGGTTTTAGGTGGAGTGTGTAACCACCCTAAAACTATGGTTGAATCTGTCCAAAATACTGAGCGTGAAATCTTAATTTTTAAAGATTGCAGAACTTTAGAATGTAGTTTTGCACCAAGTAAAGCGCCTAACAATTCTAGACGTGGAATTGTTTCAGTTTTTAAGGGAGAAACTTTAGTTTTTGCACATAATAAGTTACATTCAACTTCACCCAAGTTATTCGTCGATTTTAAGTAAATACATGCACCATAGGCATCTTGTGAGGCATCAGTAAAGCAATGAACCTCTATATAGGTTGGGGAGTTGCAGAGAATATACCTAGGTACCTTAATATGAGCAAAATTATTAGTCTCTTTATAGAATTCTATCCATGAGTTCTCCATCTCCTTCGAAATTTCATCATCCCAGTCTATTTTAAGTAACCAGAGCTTCTGTAAAAATATTTTATGAAAAATAGTGCAGGCAGATAAGAGGCCTAATGGGTCGAATATGCGACACGAGTTGGACAGTATAGAGCGTTTCGTAATTTTAGGAATAGGTTTAATTTCGACTGTAAAGTGCAAAGTGTCAGAGCTAGGTGTCCATTTTAATCCTAACACAGAGGATTGCTTACTAAAGTCTTGAGATTGATCAGTCATTTGTATATCATCAAAAATATCAGGAGAATTTGTTCTAAATTTACGCAAAGGAAAACCACCCTCAGAAAGTTTTTTAATTACTCCTGAAAGAGTAGATTTTAACACAGATTTTGAGTCTGAACCAGTATTCAGGTCATCAACATAAAAGTCATGTCTTAACGTATTAGCAACAGTTTCATCAGAGCACTCCATTGCAAGTTGTATAAGACACCTAGTACTAAGATACGGAGCTGAAGCTGTTCCATACGTGACAGTATTTAGTTGCAAGGTTTTGAGTTCTTGATCTTTGTCCTCTCTCCAGAGTATGAGTTGCAGGTGACGCTGGGATTCAGTAACCATAACCTGTCTGTACATTTTTTCCACATCACCTGTCACTACATAGGTATACTGACGAAACCTGAGCAAAATTGCCATTAAATCATCTTGAACTACTGGCCCAACAAATTGAATATCATTAAGTGATATGTTTGTAGAAGTCTTACAAGAGGCATCGAAGACTACTCTTAAGCGAGTAGTCTCACTGCTTTCACGAATTACTGCGTGGTGAGGTATATAGTAACCGAAAATAGGACGGCTGATTTCGGTAAGATGGCCTAATCTTTTATATTCATTAATGAAATCTATATACTCATTTTTAATGTTAGATTTATCTAATTTCTTTTCTAAATTAAAGAAACGCCTTTTAGCAATAAGATAAGAGTCCCCTAGAGCCTCATTAGCGACTTTCCGCAAGGGCAGTTTGACACAGAATCTGCCATCTTTCAGGCGGACCGTATTTTCAATAAAATGATTTTCACAATATTTTTCATCCTCAGAAAGCAAAGTATTTTTTGTTGGCAAGTCAAGAATATTTTCAACTTCCCAGAATTTAGTCAGAGAATCTCTAATTTCTTGAGAAAAGTTAGAATTAATGGTAGTAGCATGGCCCATACCACATGGACCAGACACTAACCAACCCAGCTTGGATTTCTGTAAGGTAGGTTTATTTTTCCCCAACTTAATTAGCTTAGAATCTACAATTTCCCAGTAAACATCAGCCCCTAGTAGTAGATCAATTTCAGATGGGCAGTAGTAGGTTGGATCTGCTAGTTCTATAAACTCAGGAAGATCCCATTGAGAAGGGTTAATCTTTGTGCTAGGCAACTTACCGGTGATCTGCGGTACTACAAGACAAGAAATGTTCGTTTGGAATAAGTTGACCCGTGATTTTAACTGTATATCACACTTTTTATTAGTATTTGTTAATTTATTATTTATTCCAGCAATTGATATATTAGTATTAGAACAAGTCAGATTCATTTTCTTTTGCATACTTTCAGTTATAAATGAAGACTGACTTCCATTGTCTAGAAGAGCTCTAACAATGAATGTTTTATTAGATCGGCTATCAACTAATTCCACCTGAGCAGTACATAAGAGAATTTGCCCGGGAATTTGCACGGAGAGTGATATAGGATTGAACATAGTGACAGTAGACGTCTGAGAGGACTCCGCCACTTGAGGAAGTGATGTCACAGAAGAAGTATCAACAGGTAAGTTTGTTTTATCATTATTGGACTGTGATTTATGCAGTAATAAATTATGTCTTTTGTTACAGATTTTGCAAGAATTATGTTTGCAGTGAGCCGAGAAATGACCAGGGCGTAGACAATTATGACAGAGCTTGTGCTTTGAAACTTCATTGTATCGAGAATCCAATGACATCTCTTTGAATTTATCACACTTATAAAGTAAATGATCTTGCGAACATACAACACAATTTTTTACGTTTGTCGAAGAAGAAACAAATGATTTTGTGTGCTTATTGTCCTTATTATAAGAAGATGAACGTTTTTCAGTTTTGATTGATAAATCATTCTTGCTATACTGCAAGGTTTCTAGCACGTCAGCACGATTACGCAAGAAACTATAAAACTCCTCAAGTGTTGGAGAAGTAGGAATAGTACTCCTGTGTTCCTCCCATTTGCGACTTGTAACACCATCTAGTTTCGTGGCCATTATAAAAACAACTAAAGTATCCCAGTGAGTTGTAGGTTCATTCAAAGAAGATAAGGCACGAAGATTTTTAGCGTAGTAATCTATCATATAGCGAAGTGACTTGTAATTTTCCTTATTAATTGCTTCAAAATTCAGAAGAGCCATTAAATGATTATTTGTAAGTATACGATTGTTGTCAAAGCGCTCGATAAGCAAACTCCAAGCTAATTTATAATTGGTACCAGTGAACTCTATTGACTTTATTATATTAGATGCGCCTGCCTCTAACGAAGAACGTAGGTAATGGAACTTGTTAATATCAGGAATAGTATCATTATTGTTAATTAAAGAATCGAAAGTGTCTCGAAATTCCATCCACTTTAAATAGTTTCCATCAAAGAAGGCAGCTGTATGGTAGGCAGCTTTATGCTATAGTTTCGGCTAGTTATTGAATGAGAATTAGCATTTTCAGGTAGTACAATACTAGGTGCAAGACTATCAATTAACACTTGAGCTTTAGCAATGTTTGAACAAAAGTCACTCTCAATTACATCATTCTCTTCTAACTGTTCAGGTTCTAAACCTTCAATTTTAGTTTTTAAATTATCAAACTGGTTTAATAACTCTCTGAATCTTGACAGTTTTATCTCAGTTTCAGCGAGTATTTGTTTAGAGATGCTTTCAGCACCTATCAGCATAACAGTATTTATATATTTTGAAAATATAGTTATTCTAGCTTTCATCGTTCCACGTTGCTGAATAAGAGGTTTTAATTCAGCAGCCATAATGAAAAGCACAACAAATTGAACAGACTGTTAAAGATTAAGTAGGTATACAGTACCAATTCTGGTAACAGGTATCTCGGTTAAAACAAAAATCAAAAGCCAAACCGTGCAAGTCGTGCAATAGCTACGACAACCACTCGTCAGTCAGCAACTCGCACACGAGCAAAGCAGGCCACGCAGCACAGGACGCAAGCTGTGAAGTGCAGGCAGGTGTCTTTCTTTTTAGCAGAGCATTCCAACAGGACCCAAGAAGCAGGTGCACACGGCGAATCTGGAAAATGCCAGGGTGGTCCCGTAAGCGAAATGCAAGCAAAGTTAGGTAGAAGTAGGGTCCTAGGTATGAACCTAGGTTCTTGTCATATAGTAAGGAAAATCGACACAGAAAGTAATTTCAGTCTGACTCCATAGATATTTTAATCATTTAGATATTAGAAATACGGTTGTGATCGGGCTTTGAAGTAATTATTTTGCAATGAACACTGTTAGGCAGACTGCAGCATTAAGAAAACTGTAAAATAAATAAGATACTAAAACTGGGCGTACTTCCCTGTAAGTAGTAACCAAAAAACACACGTCACACACAAGCCATTTTCATCCGTTGAAGTAGCAGCCGTAGCAGGAACAATGCGGCTGCATCGTAGTCTCAATCTTCAGTTTTTTCTTTAATCACGTCGGGGTCACCAAATGTTGGGGTCGTCTTCAAGAAAACAGGTTCTGTTATATTGATTCTACGTTTTATTTGTCTATTTTCTACAAGTTTGAGATTAAAATATTCGCGACAGATTTTTTGCGTCCGCGCTCTTGTCGTCAGTTCGTAGTCGAGAGAAAGTATATCTGGCTGTCAGCTGTCAGCTGTCAAAGTTAGACGTCGCCGGTCGAGGCCGCTATTGTCACGTTCCACCTCTTCCGCTCCGACGCCGGTTGGATTTGAGACGTTCAACGCGTTCCAGTCGCATTGTAAACAATGCACCAGTGGGGTAATTGTGTAATGCATTCACATTGACATCAGCTTTTATTTTGAAATTACAGCAATATTCATTGCGTGGTTCGTAGTTGTCAATATGACGGATTGTCAAAACACACAGAGCAATGAACATTGAAATCAAAATGATTGCGATGGCGAGCGAGTTACACAATTCGGCAGCTGATATCCTGCAATCTTCGCCTGGATCAAATTAGTTATTATTCTACTATATTTAGGCATTAATGCAAATGGAGTAAAATCTAAAGATATAAATTGTGAAACGAAAAATTAGCTTACTCGGGTTCAGTACACACCAGTCGCTTAACGGCCAAAATTAATATCCAATCTATCCACGATTTGGCCTACTAGAGATAGTAATTTCAAATGCCTATCTCTACTAGGGCAAATCGTGGATAGATTGGTTATTAATTTTGGCCGTAAATCGCTAAACTACCGTGAACTCTGCCCGTAGTATCGAATTTAATTTCCACATTGAAACCGTCTTAGAGGTCACCCTAAGGTAACTTTTTTTTTTTTTTTTTTTTTTCGAATTGCCTGCTCACAGGAAGCACTAGAGTGCTCTTTCTGCTTAACCGGGCTTTGGGGGCGGAGAGTCCCGTGAGGGACTCCATCCGCGTCTTAAGGTTCGCTTATAAGCAGGATTCGACAGCTACTTTCACTAACTTCTGGTTCCTTCTATAGCTTTTGGTTGACACCAGAAATATCTGAATTGATTTATTCGGATTTGAAATACTCGGTATCCATACACTTATCAACCCTAATTCTGCGCTTGCAAGGCGTCGTCGCCAACAGTTATTTTAACTGTTATTACTACAATTAGCTATTTTATTAGCGGTACACGTATTTTGATAATTAGCCAGCTAGTGTTGCTTCTGTGAACTCGTGTGTTTATTTGGAAAGTGGTTCCAACTGCTCTTTATTCTAATAAAGTAGATATCAAAGGGATCCTTACATATAAATCGTAAAGAATTAATCCTCTGTTTATGCTACATGGCGATACGCCAGTAAAGCAATAACAGTAAATCAAGTCGTTATAATAATTCTTGGGCACAAAAGTTTTTGGCTCGTAAATTTACGATCCATTACACATGGCCGTTTTCTTTGGTTTTATTTCCTTCACTAATTAATTATTGCTCTTAAAGAAGTAGTAACTTAGGCGTTAATGTATCAGATGGAAAAGCGATATTTATTTGGTCATTAATAGGAGGCCTTAACGACTTTTAGGGATACATACTTTGAAGTCCGCCAAATTGCAACTTAATGAGCGAGGTAGACTAATGCCTTTTTATATTTTTTTTAAATTCCCGCGACCTTCACCAGGTCATCGGTCCACCACACAAAAAAATGTCGGTGTATACCACAGAAAAACTGTTTGTTATTCCATGGGGCCTATCCACGCTGCGCCTTTCAGTACGCGGTCGCCACTCCAGAACTTTAAGAACGTGGCGAGAATCCGCTGTTTGTGAAAAGCGCAGGACCAGTCGTTGTGGCGATGCTTAAGAGACTTATTTCCAGCAGTGGATGTCTTTCGGCTGAAATGATGATGATGATTATATTCTACAGAATACGCTTTTTTTGGTTGATGCTGTACGTTTTGTTGTACACAACAACAACCACTACACACACAACATCCACTTTACTCATACGACGCGGCGAAAATGAAACCAGGAACAGGGCAAAGTGAAGTGGATCGAGAAGACAATACCCCACCACCATGTGAGACTAAGGCTAGAGAGAGACAGGATTAGGTTGCTAATTCAGCCAATCTGGCCAAGCTTTCCCAGACTTTTGACTATTGATAATACTTTCTTGATGTCTACTTAATAGGTACCTACTAATAATATGAGAAAGGTTTAATAATTCCCAAGTATTATTTCGACTGCCTTCTATCCTAACAAAATTTTACTGAAAGTCTCTTAAGTATGTAGATTATCTCAACAAGCTTTAGGGTGAAGCCAAACGAGCGTAATTTTGTGAGTTGTGAGCCGCGTTTTTAGAGTGCGTAATTTACGATACATTCGCTGCCCTTGGATGACAAAACGTGGCAGCCTGGGTAACTGCGTCTTGTCGTAACATAGCTTAATTTGATCTACTACTCCTGACCTGTGACGTAGCGTGATCAAACAATTATTTCCTCCATTTAATAAGAAAATGCAAGAACCTTAAAATCCAATACAACATGTTGACACTGTTTTATCATAATCATAGACGTAATGAAGAGGGAGAGGAAGACCTCAAACTACCTGGTTGACAAGCATCCATAGGGATATGAAGAAGCTAGACCTTAGGGAGGATGCCTACCGGCAGGAGAGATGGCGCTGCATGATTAGAAAAGCTGACCCCGAGTAATGGGAAAAGGCAAGGACAAAGAAGAAGATAGACATAATGAACTGCACCTACTGATAGGTTACTACGTTTTGTCATCCGGGGGCAGTTCAATTTCATATAAGCAGACAACTCATTTTGCGTCGTCGTGCGGTACAAACCGGATGAATACATCGTAAATTACGCGACTCAAAAACGCAGCTCACGACTCACGAAATTCCGCTCGTTTGGCTTCATCCTTATACTCAAACATATTCTGATTGCAACACCCTTTGTGACAACTTTGTCTGAAGCTGATTATCCTTATAACTTTCGTAACAAGATACTATCACACTCCGTGTGTTACGTAACACGCAAGAAGTTAACTCATTTGTGCAAACAATAGGGAGATATCATACAGTTCCTTGTGCAAACAATATGGGGAAGCTATTCACTTTGTTTCGATCGACGTAATAAGAGCTGAGATTGGTCAGCAGTCTCTGTTACGAATATTGAGTTGTCGTTTACATGACGTAATAGAAATTTCATGCGGGGGAATTAGGAAAATGACTCAAGAAAAGTTTTAAGTATGGATGTGGATGGGATGGGTATAAGAAAATAATCAGACCAAAGATAGATGTCAAAGTCAAGGTCAAGTGAGATTGCTCCCTTGACCACAAATAAACTAAAATATACTTAAAACTCTCCACGAAGGATCGGATTTAGAACGAAGTGATCTGACAGAGAACCTAAGTTGTAGACATAGCCTACAGGATCGGCAAGCTAGAATGGTAGTGAGCCAACCATAAAAGTCGAAGAACCGATAACCGTTGGGATAGACGTATTATATTGGATACTGCAAATAGGCAAACTTAGGGTAAGACGCCCTCAGGCTCGGTGGAGCGATATACCAATATCGCAAGGTAGCTGGTAGCAACTGGATGCAGGTGGCTGAGGATTGATGTCAGTGGCGTGCTGTTGGAGAGGCATATGGCCAGCAGTGGACTAATGTAGGCTGATGATGATGTACCTATAACGAATATGCACATACATTCGCTATCACGACCGATTTATTTTAACAATGCCCATGATAGTAATACCAAAAACGCTGTGATAAGAGTAAAAAGATTTAAACTATGCAACGTATTATTGAAATAACTTAAAACCTCTTGAGGGGTCATTGTACTCATCAGTATGAACAATATTTACTATGGGACCAACCCCCTGTTCCTTACATTTTATCGATTTATGTGAACACGAATGTAGGGAAAACCTGTTTTGTTTTTCGATTTCAGGGTTCGTTACATAGTAAAATTTGTTCCTACTCATGAGTACAATAACCCCATAGTAGGTTTTCAGTTATTTCAACAACACGTTTTATACTTGTTTGATGAAAAGCCCAAAATAATTCACAAAATTAAACGTGTCACAACAAACATTAGAAAAAAAATAGGTCAGACAGATTCATATGAATTTCCCGACATATTACATGACAAAATACCCGCCGAAGGTAACAAAAACCTCTCTCCATTGTCCCAGCCTTTTACCGTCATAATGATACATAAATAAATGAACACAGAGCAGTTTCAAAAGGTTTACATCACACTCTATTGTTATTAAAAAACAAAAGGGACTAAGAAAATAAAATTCATGTTATTAAGGTCAACGTAAACATTTTAGTGTCTAGTTTTCTACGAAATTTTGGAAGTCATGATGTGATATTACGAAATTCTTGAAATTGCGAAATTTTCGATTATTTTGTAAGAGTTTGTTTTGGAAAACTTTTGGAAATGGGTCGGTGAAGTAATGTCATTTGATTATGATGACTGACATTGTTTGTTTGATGTAGAAATAAATGGGGGAGTACAACAAAGGAAAATTACTATCATTCTGTACGAATCTAATTTGATTTCTTGTATTGTAGTCTTTTGTTATGTTAACGAAGTACTTTATTTTGCTTTGTGGGTATCCTTAGGTCGTGTAAGAGCTCATTTATTATTTTGGTGAATGGAAATCAGAAACTGTACTAGGTACACACAGCGTCATGAATTGGTTACCCTTTTTGTTAGAGAGTTCGTTCGTAAGTGGGGTAATCAATTGGTATAGCTGACTGTCCTTTAACGAGACCAGGACGCTGTACAGCATACACTCGAGGAGTGCCATACGCTGCGTGGAGCTGAGAGCAGCGGAACCTGATCGGGTGGTTCTGCCGGCAGTAGTGTCGGCTATGCTGCCAGAGCTAATGGCTTGGATGGCTGTGGCTTCCTTCGGCGACACTGTGATGCTCTAGATGGATGCCGCAGAGCGGGATTAGAAAAGGGCCGATCCCTTTCGTAGATGGAGGTGTCGGGGAGGCTACAACCTAGGTAAGGCTATATCTACACCGTATTCCCTTGGGGATCGGGGATCTTGAGGCATTCATTAAGTGACCCTGGGGAGGATAGCAGCACGTGGTAGTATCGTGCTGCTGTGTGGTAAAGAACACTGTTTTCTCAGGACGTGCCAATAGCATAGCACCAGAGAGGTACTGGATCGGTCCACAAGAGTTCCCAGAGCTCCTATTTTGTGCAGAGGTTGGTCACCGTGTGGCTTTAGTCGGTAGGAGCTCGATATACTCCTCCGCCTCCTTCAGACGTAGGATATCCAATTATCCATGAGGATTTCCACTTGCTAAACAATTTTTACTTGAACGAGTCAGTATACAACCTTATTCTTAGTATATACTAAACCTGAGAAGGGGTTATTATACTAATGATTATAAACAATATGATATTATGATTACCTATGGAACCAAACCTGAAATTGCTAAAAAAAAATCAGCTTTTCCTTGAATTTTTTGTGTTCACGTAAATCGACAAAATGAACAGCTGATTTTTTCCGTGATTTCAGGGTTGGTCCCATAGTAAAAGTTGTTCATTATGATGAGTACAATGACCCTTTGAAAGGTGTAGTATAAACTAAGAATAAGGTTGTGTAAAAACTCAATAGTATAATTTTATCGTATGGGAATCGAACCGTAGGGGCTCGTAGCGATGCAACGACTGCGCGGATTGTACGATCTGCAAGGTTAAGCTTCACTTGCCGCGGTCAGTCTGTGGCTGGGTGACCGTTTCGTTACACATCGAGACCCCTCCGTGCCTCAGAGAGCACGTTAAGCTGTCGGTCCCGGTTGTCATACGAATATCTATGGCAGTCGTTACGGGTAGTCAGAAGCCTGAAAGTCTGACAACTGGTCTAACCTCCGAATGTCAGTATTACCCAGTAACTGGGTTGCGGGGGTCTGATGGCAGTCGCTCCGTGTAAAATACTGATGTTCAGCCGCATCTGGCTAGACTGGAAGCCGACCCCAATATAATTGGGAAAAGGCTCGGAGGATGATGGGAATCGAACCCAGACCTCGCCAGTCAAGCTTCCGACCACTAAGCTGCTGAAGTTTTAAGAGAAAATAGAATATTAGAATATTTCATTAGAAGAATCCGCTAGCATACAAGAAATTATCATTCAGAGAAACATAAAATGCAATACATTATCTAAGTACACGACTTTTCTCCTAATTATTTCCGCAATAGTCCAGTAATTTAACTAAGGCATTCAATTAAGAACAGGTCCTACTTCGTTCTAATGGTATAATTGCAGCCCTCCAACGTTGATCGCAGAGATAACAGAGATCCTAAGATGTCCGAGTATTTATTACCTACTTGGCATTGAGTAAGTAAAATGTTAGACACGTATTCTTAATAAGGCATAATTAGAAAATTTGCTGTGAATACTTGTCAAAGACTTTCTGATTGTAATCGTCAGTTTTCTAATGATTTTTTTAATATTTTTGATGATAGAAAATGAGTATGTCATACACACTCGTCAAATAAAGTCTTGGTTTTCAATTGGATACATTTGTATATAGACATTTCCTTCAACGAGAGGTCACCCAATGCAATTACGATCAATTAATTAATCAATTACGGTAATTCATTAAATTTTTATGATTGAACTGTAACGAGGCTAAACTCGTTACGCTGCTCACCACCTTATTTAGACTTCCTGGCCACTTTATAAAACTTTACCTATCCAAATTTAAAATTTTAAATTCTTCTATAATTTTCTATTTTTATCAAAAACAACAGACTTATATCGCACACTTGGCCGGGCATGGACGTGTCCGACCATTACACAGTTTTCTTATATTATTTTACTTATCCAGTTCTATATTGTACGCTGAAAGACACTCATGTGTCTGAGACTGTGTCTTGTAATTAATTATATTATTTTATCTAACAAGCAGTCAATGTATCAATTTACCAGTTGAGTGAGATACAATATTCCAAAAACGTCCCTTGTTGTGTTTTATTGTGTCTGTGCCGACCTACCACCTGCCTACCTGATTTCCTGAATCTAGCCCGAGCTCGCTGCATGGGCATAGCTGCAGCTCAGTCATCTTATAGTCGGAGTTGACCTACCACTCCTCCGGCCCTCCGTACTACTGGCCCTCGGTACCGTCATACCTCAGAGGAGTTCCATACCTCCATACCACTAGTTCCTGCAGTTTCTATACCACTAGTTCCTGTCGTTCCTGTACCACTAGTTCCTGCAGTTCCTGTTCTCCAAGTTCCTACTTTCGTGTGTCACCGTGTGTCAAGCCACCGAACCTTCGACCCTGCGAGTTCTCCTGCCTGAGCTTCCCAACACTGGCCACGACGTGACACTGGCGCCCAAGTGTATTTTTATTATTTTATTGTGTGATATATTTATTTTCTTTGTTTTTTTATAATCACCCATCATTTATTTATTTTTTCAAAATTCTAAAAGTCACCGGGCGACAACATAATCGTTTGTATTGTTCTTATTTGGCCATCATTTACCTTATCATTTTCACCTGTTTTATAACCCATAAATTTCTTGATTTCTTTTTTATACCAGTTTGTTAAAAAATAATCATTACAACAAACATTACACACATTTTAATCAGACAATTAATACAAATATACAAACATAACTCCATACAAAACTATACAGTATACAAATCAATAAACATACTGCATTTACATACAAAAATACCGCACCGGTTGCTCAACAGCAGCTACACCCACTGAAGGCACTTGAGGTTTAAATCCAACTTGAGAAAACTTGGGTTGGATTACCAAAAGTCGCTGGAAGATAACACATCCTCGTCGAAGGAGTATATCCTTCCACTTGGTACTGCTACATACTCCCAACGGTATATCCATAGGTCTTCGAGACCGACTCTGGTGTACTATCTATGCCAAAAAAAACCATTGCAATTTTTTTATTGCTACTTAACAATAGCTCGTCAATAGCTACTAAAAAAAAGAAAAAGAAAATCGGTTGACAAACAGAGGAGAAAATAGTACTGAATCGTTTGTTCTTTGCATATTTATACATAGATAAAAATAAGAACCAATTTGTAATCAAATAATCAGTTAATCGGTCCATTGGACCACAGATGTTACCTTAAGGCCCTAAGAGACTCAGCCTATCGCAGTGCACTGCTGGACAAAAGCCTCTCCCAAGCTGCACCACAACACTAGGTCCTTGAATGTTCTGGGATATTTAATACAAAATATCACAATACCTGTTATTTTAAGTCGTAAAGAAAGAATATTAGTAAATACAGTCACATGAGACTTTCCATCTTCATGTCTCAGTTTGGCGAACCAACTTGCGATGCCATTTAGGAAACAGCCTAGGTGGTATTGAAGTTGTTATGGGCAAAGGTAACCGCTTAACATCAGGTGGGCCTTTAGCTCGTTTCGCCATCATGTAATATATAAAAAAATACCTTGAATCGAATAAAATTTTACTAGGTATAGTTTTCGCAACCGGGGTTTCACAAGAAAATCCCCAAAGAGTACCTATGTTTGTCTTTAGTTAGTTTTTACGTACAAAAAAGGTCTTAAAAATAAGAAGTTTTTTTTTATTTCACATTTAACACGTGAAAAGTTTTTTTTTTCTAAATTGATCTATATCCATGCGAACGTGCCTGCTCCGACGCCCTGTTATCTCCCGCGAGCACTGCCTGTAGTCATCAAGGTCATTCAGGCTTCTTCAAGCTTTAAATTAAAAGGAAAACTCACTTTTCCACATCACTATTCAAATACTACCAAAATACCTTGTCCCTTGAGAACCATCTCAACCTTCACCCTACATTATTCAGGCCCCATTCATGTCACCTTATGACTATTCAACGACCGACGTCCCAAGACAATCGACTTTTCCAGCACATACCAAATTCATTGCCGGTAACCTTATATGATGTAACTCGACATTGATTTATTCGCATCAATGGACGTGCAAGTTCATGGCGATACAAGTCACGTAACCGTTTGAAAGGGAAAGTTTGAGTCCAAAGGGAATCAACGGTTATTCCTCTCGTGTTCATTCATAAATCAAGCGCGACACGAGACTTGCCTTAATTTACACAATACATTTTAGAAATATTTTGAACTTTAAACTAGAGCGCTAAAGTTCATTTTCGTAATTGAATTATTGCACGATTTGAAAAGTTTACTCAAATGTCCAACGGTTTCGGGAAGGTGGACGCTTATTGAAGCTGTCAGCGAGATGAGATATTTAATATTTTAACATATTTTTGAGCCGCACTCGGATAAAAACAGACATTTTGATATTCCCTGTGAAGCTTTTGTTAATGGTACATGTACATGATAAGGCCCTTTTCCCGGTGTTTTCCTTACGAAAGATTTTATGATAAAAGCTCTTTGGACCCGACATTTTTGTGATCTTTCAATTTATCTTTTTAGGAGATGTTACTTAGGTTTCTTTGTGTTCGACATTTTCTTTCAATAATAAAATTATTTTATGGTCTTAGAGACCAATAGAAAATATTTTTTACTAGACTTTGCCAGCGAGTTCGCACGCGTATATTCAGCTTATCACGGAAAGACTTATCGCGCATCCCCGTGAACCGTTTATTTTCCCGGGATAAAAACCTATATGTTAATACGGGTTATGGTCAATCTGTGTGCCAAATTTTATGCAAATCCGTTCAGCCGTTGCAGCGTGAGTAACAAACATGCAAATATTCGAACATCCAAACATCTTCACAAACTTTCACATTTATAATTTTTTGTAGGATTAAAGTACATAAGCATACATCAGATTATTTTTAACTAAATTTGACCGTAATTACGTTCGGTCTCTAAATTATGCTCAAAGTAACTTACAAAAACAATATGTATACTTAAGAGTAAATAAAAAACTTGAAAATTATCTCCCTAAAATCTAGATAAAACACGTGTGTATAAAAATACTGTGAAAGAGTACTGTCGTTGTGTATCAGGCAAGAAAATCAACGCAAAGAAGTGAACAAAGGCTAAATTGTCATTGTAAACAAAATGAACGTATCCTCTGGATCAGTCACACCAAAACTTTTCTTCCTACCTATAATAAAGCAGGCCGCATAGAATAAACATTTTTCTTCATTCAATGAATTAAACATGGGCGTAGGCTCAATAAAATTAGGCTAGGTTAATTTTTATCTTAAACTCAAAATTATATTTTTTTATTTAATATATAACAAAACTTGAAATTCAACAGTCAACTTTATTTTCCAATTAATTAAGTTACACTTGTTAAATCAGTAATTTTAATTGATTCGTCATATTAATTTCAGAAGCTGCATATTTTAGATTGTAAGCTGGTAGGGTACAGAAATACATAATTACCGACACAAAAGTCTTACAAAATCTTGGCTGGTCACTCAGTTAGTTGTCGGGCCACACCGGCCTAACTTTGAGAATCACTGCTACGTACGCAATCTCGGCGTTGAATCAGCTTCTGCAGGAGAATACAACACAGGGGATACAGGGACTGACATCCTCCAGGAAAAACATTGTGAGAAACGGAATAACATGGAAATCCCGACAATTGTAGTATTCTACGGGAACCAGGAAGGGATTTTAAGCATATAAGTGATTGTAAAGTTCGTGTTATTATTGTGAGATTTAAGAATGTTGATTGTGTGTTTTGTTGTGACGGAAATAGTGTTTAAAATATTCAAACACAAATACACAAATTATTTTCTGGATATTGAATTCGATGTGAATTGAATGACGCGCGACGGTGCGGCGCATGATATAATGATGATTTCATTTATCATAAACTTTTTGATGGCCTTGATTCTTCTTTTGGCCTTCGAAGAATTATATCAAGAAGACGCGTAGTTACGAAGTTATATTTATCTACTGATCAAACTAGTTTCCTTAAGCTTGTAGGCAAGTTAGGCCTACTTAGGCATGTAAGTTGTTGTTTAGGTATGTGTAAGCTCTTCCAAAGATAAACAGGAAATGACTCAACCAGGATGACTAGTTTCTTGAAGTAAAGCATAATCAGAAAAAAACAACACCCCTCTTTTTCGTTGGGGGTTAACAAGCCAGAAAATTAAGTGCGAGTCAGACTCGCACACTGATGGTTCCGTTACCAAATGTATCTTTTTTATTATATTTTATTTAATTAAATAGTATGAACTACAATCACATCAAGTTTGATGTTTGTATGTAATATAGTTTTTAAGATAAAACAAGAAACGGTTTCACTCAAGTAATTCCATCGGGTGTGCCCGACTAATCGCCGCTAATTAATTAATAAGCCGTTAATTATAAAAATCATCATCAACATAATCATAATAATCATCGGTTTATCTATATACATGATAGGGCCCTGTTAGTAGCCAGAAGTAGTTCAGTGGGCACTGAACCCTAAAAATCATGTGCTTTGGATCCAATACTTTCCATTTGCAAATCAACTCCGTATGAAATCTTCAGATCAAACCCTTCGTGATAACTATAAATGGATCGTAAATATGGAGATCTGAACATAAATAAATTGAAGTTGGCCGCCGGCACAGTTTCCCTTGCTTTAATTAGTGATGAGATAAGCAACACCTGTGTTTGTCGCAGCTATGGCAGCCATGTTTGTTTCAATTTGTTTGTGTAAATTTTCTTGGGCTCTTCGTAATGGGGTGGGGAAGTGGGCCGTGTTTTGTTTGAGTAGGTCACATATTTAACAAAAATCATAACATTCTCATAGTTGGGTTATATGTACAGTCAACCAAACGGAATCATGACCCACCATAAGCTTAATTTTCTACAAACATTCTAATACAATTAGGTCGAGTTTCGCTCAAAGATATTTCGCTGGCAACAAACTTGTTATCAATTTTATTGTACAGTGACAGTTAATTTCTTCTAATTTGATTAATATTCTTCTGGAATTATAAGAGTTCGTATAGGTTTTTGAAAAAAAAAAAAAAAACTTCTTTTTTATAGGTAAACTATGCGGAACGACAGTTAATTTGAAATTCAAAACATAATTCTAGCTTTATCAAAAACGTAACTTTTTATCCAATTATTAATCTATTGCATTTAACAACAAAGCTCAAAATTGCATAGACCTCTGATCCGTATTCTTAATATTCCAAATGTCCTTAGTGCAGCACGATGCTAATAAGAAGAAAATATTACTTTTTGACAATATCATACGAATTCTCGGCTGAGTGGGTCATGATTCCGATTTGTTGACTGTAAATAGGTATGATTGTTTCCCTCTTCATTTTGGCATTGTTGAGATCACTATTAAATTCTGATGTATTTGACGTCAGAAAAAAAAGGAATAGAAAACCATTAACAACTCCTATGGAAGCTGGATTTTCATACTCGTGTTCTTCTTAGATTTAGACGAGGTACACAAAATGGCCTCAATATCTGTGTAATTCTAAGAAACAAATGCAAAAGAGATCGAGTATCATTTAAATCTGGAAAAACTACGGAAAAGCCACAGGCGTAGTAAAAAACAGACGGAGTGATGCGAACAACAATAGTGAAGCCAACAAAACCTGCTCCTTCGTGTACAAACCAGCGCTCACGCACACACCATGCACCTGAAGGATGTTTGTTTTCTTACTGGACGATGTCGCGACATGTGTACTGAGAGAGATGAGCACGATTTGTGGTGCATGCGTGTGCAAAGCGCTGGTTTGTACACGAAGGAGCATGGTTATGTTTTCTAGTCTTCACTATGATTGTTCGCAGCACTACGTCTATATTTCTTACTATGTCTGTGGAAAAAGCCGGTATTGACCTGCAATACGATGCATCATATTATTATCTGTTTACGGGTTTCAATCAAGTCAGCCTATCGCAGTCCACTGCTGGACATAGGCCTCTCCCAAGTTGTGCCACAACGCTCGGTCCTCTGCCTTCCGCATCCAGTCCCCCCCAGCCACGTTCTTTAGGTCGTCGGTCCACCTGGCAGGGGGGCGCCCTACGCTGCGTTTGCCGATTCGCGGTCTCCACTCAAGGACTCGTCTGCTCCAACGGCCATCGGTCCTTCGACAGACATGGCTAGCCCACTGCCACTTCAGCTTACTAATCCTACAAGCTATGTCGGTCACTCCGGTTCTTCTCCGGATAATCTCGTTACGGATTTTATCCTTCAAAGAAACTCCAAGCATAGCTCGCTCCATAGCTCGCTGAGCGACTTTGAATTTGTGGACAAGCCCAACTGTCAGTGTCCACGTCTCGGCACCGTAAGTCATGACTGGCAGGACGCACTGGTTGAAGTCTTTTGACTTCAAACTTTGCGGTATAGGCGACGAGAAGACTTACGATTACGGGTTTAGTATATACTTATACTTAGCTTCAGCTACTGTCCACTCCACGGGAGAAAATCACCGTGAGGGTAAGTAAATATGATTGTAAGCTGAGCACACACTTTCCCCGGGCGTCGCGTGCGCCGATCGCATCGATGAAGTCCTACAGAACAAGCTTGTTGATACGGACTGAGTTAATAGCGATCAGCGATGTATTACTAAGCGAAAATTTTCTTCTGATCATCATGCGAGGCTTGTGGGAATAATGGCTAACGGCCAAAATTAATATCCAATCTATCCACGATTTACCCTACCAGAGATAGGAATTTGACATAAGCTCCATACAAAATATGTCAAATTTCTATCTCTAGTGGGGTAAATCGTGGATAGATCTGATATTAATTTTGGCCGTAAGTGTGCTAGCCGCGGTCAGTCTGTAGATGGGTGACAGTTTCGTTACACATCAAGACCCCTCCGTGCCTCAGAGGGCCATACGAATATCTATGGCAGCCGTTACGGGTAGTCAGAAGCCTGAAAGTTTGATAACTGCGGTCTAACCTAACCAACTACTAACTAATCTAACCAGCTATGCGACATCGAAACGATTTTAATTCATAAAAATTGTACGGTAGATTTAAATATTTTTTAGAAATATCTGTTAAGACGCTTGTCATCTTAGTCTTCCTGCGACCACGAACGCTGCAAAGCTTTCGAAACGTCAGGAAAACCAATTTAAATCATATACGCGATGTAATCCGGTTAAACTTATTTTATTATAATGTGTACTGATCGCAAAAACCTACTAAATTATTATGAGTTAAGTACTGTTTTCATGTTAAAACATTTGCTTTTAGTAATAGCTCCAATTTTTTTTTTTATAAAACTTGAAGAAGTTGTGGTCTTGAATATTTTGATAAGGAGAAATTTAGTAATTTTGGTAGGAAATAATTTAAAGAAAACATTGGTGTAAAAATTGCACTACGATACAAGTACCTAACTAATTAAAAAGTAATAAACAGAAACATGAGGAGATTCGCAGGAGAACGAAGGTAACGGACATAACCCGAAGAATTGCCAAACTTTAGTGGCAGTGGGCGGGGCACATTGCTCGCAGAACGGATGGCCTATGGGGCCGTACAGTTTTGGAGAGGCGACCGCGTACTGGAAGGTGCAGCGTGGGTAGGCCCCCCAACAAGGTGGACTGACAACCTGGTGAAAGTCGCGGGAAACTGCTGGATGCGGAAGGCGCAAGACCGGTCGTTGTGGCGATGCTTGGATGAGGCCTATGTCCAGCAGTGGACGTCTTTCGGCTAAAATGATGATGATGAAACAGAACCAAATATTCTTTTACTTTAAGATGTGGGCACTCTGGGCACTCATCGTCGATGCGACACGACGAATAAAGATCCAATAAATTAATAAAATTTTCTTAACCCGTTTCCGAGTTACCCTTTAAGCCACACGATCACAAACCGGTAGCAGCCTCTGAGCACTAACTCACAATATATTACTTGCAATTTATCGCCACTAGAAAATTATTTCTCGATGAAAATCCAACGTGTAACAAAATACGACTCGAAGTCTTCGTACAAACCAGGATTGAAGGTGTAAGGGTTTGTGCTACATCAGTTTGTGCTACACTGACTTCTTTATAGTTATTGCTATATAATGCTACGGAGAATCAGATATTGAATTCAAGTGATTCGTTGAGACTCTCAACTTGAGAGTTATTGATAAAATGTGCGTAGATGGCGTAGAATTTAAGTTACAAGATATGGTGTTGCTGGAACAAGCTACAAGAAATTGTTAGTTTGGTGTTATTGTGACATAGCAGATTTGTGGCCAAGAATTCTTAGCCAAGCTCATTTTCAGGACAAACCATTATGGTAAGCTAATACTATCCTACCCACGAGTATTTATTACAGCTGAGAGTTGATTTATGCAAAATATTTTCAGTCATCATGTGCTTTAAAAACCAGATACTGCAATCATCAATCGATTCGAACCTGCGACTCCTGGCTCAGTACGTCAGTGCTTTAGCCACTAAGCTACCGTGAACACTGCTCGTGGTATCGCTTGGATACGTCTTTGGGTAACGTCGGCGATATCTTATTAAGAAACAGTGTTTCTTAACGGTATGTTACGGTAGTGTTTTCACGGTAGCTTAGTGGCTAAAGCACTGCCGTACTGAGCCAAGAGTCGCAGCTGCTCGTGAGAGATTTTTTCTTCCCACAATTTAAATCGTTAGATTTCGCTTTGCATGCGTAATCAATCAACTCAGCCTATCGCAGTCCACTGCTGGACATAGGCTTCTCCCAAGTTGCGCCACAAATTGTAAATTTGTTAAAAATTATAAAATAATCAGTCTGTCCGATTTTTTAGTGTCCAAAATATTCTGGAATAGACCGAGCGTCATTGCTGGATTTTTGAATGTGATGATCTACAAGGATCTGTAGATTCTAGTTATCAATATATGTTGTGGTCGGTGTATTTCACACATCCATCTAGTTATATTCTAGTGTGCGATTCTATACCCATTTTCATAGTTAAGGACAATAGTCTCAAGGATTCAGGGCCACTCTTATTTTGTTTTACGATTTTTTCAACTGTTCATTATTATTATTAAGCCGTTTATAAAAAAGTTTATTTAAAATAGCTACAACTGTTCATAACAGATCACACTCAAACAAAAACAATTTCATTTTCTGCCGTAACTATGCGACATTTTGAGATTTTACTCCGCTATGAGCATTTCTTGTCAGCTTTTCATTTTGCTTAGAGCGAACGCTGAAAATAGAAATGTTATTGTTAAGAAGCTAATATTTAGAATTTGAGAAACAATAAATCGTGTTTTAATATTATACTTTCGGCCTCGCCCGACTTGAAATTAAATGTAGAACTCATCTTCTAGAGCCTAGGCATTGTAAGGTCACTAAACCATTGAGTTGAATGAATGGCATTCTCTGCGAGTGGGCGTTAATTCCTCATGAGCTTTTCATTTTGACCCGAGCGCCCGACCTTTCATTTCAATGGCAGTTTTTAAATAGCTTTTCTAAGATTAGTATTGCTGTTACTTAAGGCAGTTCATTATTGTATGAGCGTATGGTCTGACCACGCTAATATGCATAGGAATTATGGCAACTTTGTAAACAATAACTATCAAAATCTCTGTAATGATCAGCTAACTGGCACCCGTTACTGCCTCGTTGGTCTAGTGGTTGCAAGCGCGAAAAAGTGAGAAAAAGTGAGAAAAACGGCCACCTTTAGTATTTTTTCAATCTAAAACTACAGCGAACTATATTTGACAGAGTTAATAGATTCTGATTAAACTACAGTACCTGTTACTGTTGTAGTATTGTTAGAAACGAATACCTATTCGATAAATGATGCAGCGAGTAATACTGTTTTTAATGATGGGGGCGCCACTTGGCTACTAAGTTCCCTTTAATTTAAAATATCTTTGGAGTTTGGATTACAACATCATAAGCCAACTGACCAACGTTCAAAGTCCACGAGTAATTTGGTAATAGCCAAAACCTCCTTCTCTCATAACTCTTACTATTCGAGCGGATAGTAACAAAACAGTATCATTCACTTGTACAGTAAACTGAATTACACGACCGTCGTAACAAGAGCGGTAGTCAGTACTAGCTGGAACTATAAATTACAAGCTGTGCAACGAGTAGCGACACACTGTTAGACCACTACAAATGAACATTATATTACTAAATGGATAATCAGGTGGTAATCTATTTGATTCAGCGAATAATTGATTTAATGTGCAGTTGTACGGTTTAAATGTGAAATGACATAATGATGTCCTCGAACGAATAAAAAAGGCGGACGGAATCTCGCTAAACAATAAGTGAAGTGAATATGCTCGGAGTGTCCCTGCGTGATCGAATCAGAAATGAGGAGATTCGCAGGAGAACGAAAGTAACCGACATATCCCGAAGAATTGCCAAACTTAACTGGCAGTGGGCGGGGCACATTGCTCGCAGAACGGATGGCCGATGGGGCAGTAAAGTTCTGGAGTGGCGACCGCGTACTGGAAGGCGCAGCGTGGGTAGGCCCCCACAAGGTGGACCGACAACCTGGTGAAGGTCGCGGGAATCCGCTGGATGCGGAAGGCACAGGACTGGTCGTTGTGGCGATGCTTGGGGGAGCCTATGTCCAGCAGTGGACGTCTTTCGGCTGAAATGATGATGATGATGATGAATAAGTGAAGTATCCATAGAATGTCGGCTCGCCTAAAAGTACTGGCCAGCACGCACACATTCACATCCATAGTATACCAAAAAGCCGCGATTACGCAAAAAATCTAGTGTGACGGTAGTCATTGTTATAGTGTTACAAATAAAATAACAATATAAATCCGGTGTCTTAAAATGCTTTCGAAATTATAGTGGGTTTAGAAAAAAATTAAGTGTCTTTGTTTAGCGAGATAACGTCCGCCTTTTTTTTCGTCTGAGATGATGTCAATGTAAAGATTGCAATCGTGTAATAAAACTGTAGCAAAAAAATTAGTATTCTTATTTCTTAAGATTTAATTGCATATTATAATTGAATACTATTATGATATACTTACTAGGTATAACTAGACCCTTTTTTTCGTGGGGAAATCCTTATGAACGCACTCCGCCCGGAGATGGCGGAGCTAGTGTCGGACTCTTACCAACAAAAACTACCACAGTGTTATTCTATAGGTAGAAGAACACCCACGGAGGTAGACAGAGACAGAGGTAGGCCTCTAGCTGAAAAAGCGTGGGAAAATCCTATCTTGGCAGGGTCGCCATGTGGTGTGTGGCGTTTGGGTGTTAAATGAAGGAGACGTGTTCTACGTTCAAGTCACTATATTGTACTTTTTTTTTTTTTTTTTTCCGTGGGGTATATCCTCATGGACGCTCTCCGCCCAGGGAAGGCGGAGCCAGTGTCGGACTCTTACCGACTAAAAACCACCACGGTGTTCCTTCAACTACCTAGCCGGGGGCGTGGGAACCCGTGAGTATTCACACAACCACCCCCGACAGGTCCCGGCCCGCCACAAGCAGGCGAGCCCCTTCTACCCGTGCGGCCTAACGTCGGCCACACCCTCCTAGGTGGCGCACACGGAACACTGCACGCCACCTCACCTCATGGGCCTTTACCAGCTGCGCCAACTACGCCGGCTGTGCCAGATACGCCAGCTGCTGGTCGGGCAGCAGACTACCCCGAGTCTGCTGCTCGCAGGCCCTACCTCCCGTAATTTTTTATAGAGGTTTTCTTCCTCGCAGTCCGGGCGGTGAAGCCAAGACCCTCGGTCCCAAGAGGCGCGAGAACACTACTCAGCGGGCACTCCTGGGGTTACGAGATCGACGGGGGCGGGGAAAGACAGTCCCCCCGCTGCCTGCCCAGTGGCAGGGTGAGTGCACACCGGGCCCACCCCTGCTCCTCCACTGTGCCCTCTGCTGATATCAGAGGGACACGTGGAGCACCTCCCTACTGGCCCAGAACGGGCCCCTCCCGCGCCAGAATATTCGCCACAGGCAATAAAATCCCCCGAAGGTTAATCTCTCGGCAGGATTTTATTGCCCGTGCCCAGGATGCACCGGCCAAACAACTGCCGATCCCTCCAGACGTGTCCAGAAGGACAAGCAGCCGTCAGGCACACGTGGAGGTTTTCTGGCCAGCACCCCACTATATTGTACTAACATAACCTAAGCTTACATATTAATACAGTACCAGGCCCCTCAGAAAGTATAGCGAAAAAAAGTTTTTATATATGGGAGACTGGCCAGTTATAATGTTTTTCGAAAATATGATTATTTATAAGTAAAAATAAGTAAGTTCCAATTTCAAAATTTCCCTCCACATTTTTTGCGAGTTAATTCAAAGTATTGTGTCTCACTGAAATATGGATCTGCGCCGGGAACATTTTAGAGCTATGATTTTATACGATTTCAAGTGTCGCCTGAAACCGGATGAATCGTACGATAGACTTCAAATGGCATTCATGGATGAAGGCCCTTCCAAGGCAACCGTGTATCGTTGGTATAACGAATTCAAGCGCGGTCGACCAACTTTGGGGGATGACGAAAGAAGCGGTCGCCCTTTGACGGCTGTTACCGAAGAAAACGTGCTAGCAGTGAAAAATTTAATCCAAGACAATAGGCGAATTACATATCAGGAGATTCAACACATATTGAAAATTGGATCGGGAAGCGTTCACGAGATTCTACACAGCCATCTTCGCGTGAGGAGGATAGTATCACGCTGGGTGCCGCACAACCTCACCGATGCTCAGAAGCAGGCCCGGGTGGAATGGTGCCGTGATATGCTTAACAAATTTGAAGCAGGCTCATCTCGGCGTGTTTACGACATCGTTACAGGTGATGAGTCCTGGATTTATCAATACGACCCAGAAACCAAGCGCCAGTCGACTGTTTGGGTGTTTCAAAATGAGCCAACGCCTACCAAAGTGAAGCGATCTAGAAGCGGGGGTAAGATTTTGATCGCTAGCTTTTTTAATTTGACTGGCCACTTGGTATCAATTCCCTTACGGGATCAAAGAAGCATTAATGCCGAATGGTATACTACCAAATGTTTGCCAGAAGTTTTCTCTGTTATAAGCAACAAGCGACCAAACACAGGGCTCCGCGGGCTACTGCTCCACCACGACAATGCACCTGCGCACACCGCACTCAAAACGAGGGACTTCCTGGACAGCACGCCAGTCAAACTCCTGGGTCACCCTCCTTACAGCCCTGATCTAGCACCGTGTGACTTCTTTTTATTCCCAAAAATAAAAAATCAGCTCAAAGGGATACAATTTTCGTCGCCGGAAGATGCGCTGGCTGCGTTCGAGCAGGCTGTAAACGAGGTGTCTGCGGCGGACTGGAAAAAGTGTTTTGAAAACTGGTTTAGGCGCATGAATCTTTGTATAGAGGCTGGTGGAAAGTACTTTGAAAAGATTTGATAAAAATATATGTACGTATAGAACAATTTTTTTTAGTTTCGCAAAACTTTCTGAGTGTCCCACGTACATAGGTATACGGGGTAAGGCTAGCTAGAGCTACACATTATAGACCCTAACGTTTCATAAAAATGCCTGTAAAAAGGTACATTTGTTTTTTTTTGTTGAATTTGCGTATTTAATCAAAAACTTAGAAATAATGCCAAAATTAGTAAAAAAAGTCCTCTTCTGAAATTGGTCAAAACGGAGCTACGAAATCTGACAGCGAAGTCATAGATATAACATTTGTCTGGAAGAATGACCAAATGACAGATGATGATGTGTAATGTGCATAAAATTGCTTACGATAGGTATAACGAAATCATCATCACGTACGCAAGTCTGTAATTTCTTCTTGAAGCTAACTCTCTTTAACAATGTAAGGTGGTCAGTGCAAATTGTACTTTCAGTAATTCAACACTATCTACTATTCGTTTTACAAGTTATCCTTATTCTAATGCAGATACTTATGAAACTGACGTTGATACGAAAATTAGCTATAATTTATGCTCGTGACTAAATTATACCATACTGTTGTCGAATTGCGTAACTCACTCGCGATCGCAATCATCTGGATTTCAATGTTCAATGCTCCGTGTGTTTTGACAATCCGTGTTATCGGCTACTACGTACCACGCAATGAATGTTGCTGTAATTTCAAAATGAAAGTTAATGTCAAAAATGCATTACACAATTGCCCCACTGGTCAATCTTTTAACGGTTAACACCATAGCTAATCATAAACTCAGCATATCGCAGTCCATTGCTGGACATAAGGCCTCTCCCAAGTTGCGCCACAACACTCGGTCCTCTGCCTTCCGCATCCAGTTTCCCCCAGACACCTTCTTTAGGTCATCAGTCCACCTGGCATGGAGTGCCCAACGCTGTTTGCCGATTCGCGGTCTCCCATGGCCAGCCCACTACCACTTCAGTTTACTGATCCTACAACCTGTCGGTCACTCCGGTTCTTCTCCGGATAATCTCGATATGCTAGCCAAAGTTGCCATAGCTAATGTTAGTTGCTTATGTTAGCAGTTAAAATGCAAATGCTAGCAATACAATACCTAAAGTCACGTGGGGTCCTGGGTTCGATTTCTGGGTCGGGTAAAAAGTGCAGCCCGGAGTCAGGAAGTTGGCTGTGCAACACCCTCGTGCCTCAGAAAGCACGTAAAGCCATCGGTCCTGCGCCTGATCTCTCTCCAGCCGTATCGGATTGCCGTCCCATCGGATTATGAGAGCGAGGGAATAGATAGGCGCTCACACTTGTGCACTGATAAAATGTCCCCGCGAAGATGGCTAGTCTCCGTTGAGATTGGCCGCCGTGACCGAAATTCGGCTAAGAAGGAATTATTATTATTAATGTCAATTATACCTCGGTAAGTTACTACGGGACACCAATCACTTGAGACATAGGTTCCAGATACCTGAAGACGCTCTATAGAAATGACTTTTCCCGGCTTTTGTATAATCAGGCGTATCTGAAAAAATATTCCCAAAAAGCTTGGGATCATAACAATAAGTACCTCCGGCTCGTATGTTTCTTTTCCTTTATGGTGAGAACAAAGAACCATGTTGATTTAGGAATAAAAGAAAACACGGAGTAATCATGCCGACTGTTTGTTATTCCGCCCGAGTTTCCCATGTGACTTGTGACCCATACGTGGGACACTCAGAAAGTTTTGCGAAACTAAAAAAAATTGTTCTATACGTACATATATTTTTATCAAATCTTTTCAAAGTACTTTCCACCAGCCTCTATACAAAGATTCATGCGCCTAAACCAGTTTTCAAAACACTTTTTCCAGTCCGCCGCAGACACCTCGTTTACAGCCTGCTCGAACGCAGCCAGCGCATCTTCCGGCGACGAAAATTGTATCCCTTTGAGCTGATTTTTTATTTTTGGGAATAAAAAGAAGTCACACGGTGCTAGATCAGGGCTGTAAGGAGGGTGACCCAGGAGTTTGACTGGCGTGCTGTCCAGGAAGTCCCTCGTTTTGAGTGCGGTGTGCGCAGGTGCGGTGGAGCAGTAGCCCGCGGAGCCCTGTGTTTGGTCGCTTGTTGCTTATAACAGAGAAAACTTCTGGCAAACATTTGGTAGTATACCATTCGGCATTAATGCTTCTTTGATCCCGTAAGGGAATTGATACCAAGTGGCCAGTCAAATTAAAAAAGCTAGCGATCAAAATCTTACCCCCGCTTCTAGATCGCTTCACTTTGGTAGGCGTTGGCTCATTTTGAAACACCCAAACAGTCGACTGGCGCTTGGTTTCTGGGTCGTATTGATAAATCCAGGACTCATCACCTGTAACGATGTCGTAAACACGCCGAGACGAGCCTGCTTCAAATTTGTTAAGCATATCACGGCACCATTCCACCCGGGCCTGCTTCTGAGCATCGGTGAGGTTGTGCGGCACCCAGCGTGATACTATCCTCCTCACGCGAAGATGGCTGTGTAGAATCTCGTGAACGCTTCCCGATCCAATCTTCAATATGTGTTGAATCTCCTGATATGTAATTCGCCTATTGTCTTGGATTAAATTTTTCACTGCTAGCACGTTTTCTTCGGTAACAGCCGTCAAAGGGCGACCGCTTCTTTCGTCATCCCCCAAAGTTGGTCGACCGCGCTTGAATTCGTTATACCAACGATACACGGTTGCCTTGGAAGGGCCTTCATCCATGAATGCCATTTGAAGTCTATCGTACGATTCATCCGGTTTCAGGCGACACTTGAAATCGTATAAAATCATAGCTCTAAAATGTTCCCGGCGCAGATCCATATTTCAGTGAGACACAATACTTTGAATTAACTCGCAAAAAATGTGGAGGGAAATTTTGAAATTGGAACTTACTTATTTTTACTTATAAATAATCATATTTTCGAAAAACATTATAACTGGCCAGTCTCCCATATATAAAAACTTTTTTTCGCAATACTTTCTGAGGGGCCTGGTAAGTCAAGAGGGATTATTGCGATGCTTTAGAAGAGAGGCTAACATTCTGTAATTTTTTATTCAGCTTTGTTATATTTGACACGGAAACCACGTAACTGAGAGCTTTGCTGCTTTTAAACTCTTTGAGAGATTTTCAATAATGATTGAAGGTTTCATTACACCAATGCGAGAAAAAGAAAGAGAAAGCAGCTCTGTGAAAATTAACACGCTTACCTATTGTGATGTACATATAATATTATTATTGGTTGAGCCGACAATATCCCAGAAATCGTTCAGCAACGCGTTGGAGGACGTCTTCAAGACGCTGGCCGGGATATCAACGTTAACGGCGAGAACATCTCACATCTCGTTTTTCCGATGGCCACCGGAACAACTGGGCGAAACGCTGCACAGCCTAAATGGAGGTCCTCGGGGTGTCGGTCTCGGCATGAATCTAGCCATGACCAAAATCATGTTCAGTACCGAGGCCAATATTCGTCGAAGGGTCGGCGCTCGAAGTTGTACAAGAATACGTCACCTAGGGCAGGTCATTCAGCTTTTCTCACGCCCCCGGCCAAGGGACGGTAGAGGAACACCGTGGTGGTTTTTAGTCGGTAAGAGTCCGACACTGGCTCCGCCTTCCCCGGGCGGAGTACGACATGAGATTCCCACGAAAAAAAAAAAACAAAGTTCTTTCAGCTTGGTGGAAACAGATTCGAGAAAGAATTCGCCAGAAGAGTCTACTTGGGCTCGGCAGCATTTGGAAAACGTCGCCGAGTCTTTTCGTCGTATTTTCCGCTTGGATTAATGCTTTAAAAATTATATAATAATTATTTATGGTTTTCAACACAGAGTACAATAATATACTAGATTTTAATTTAGAGATTTGTGACTGTACCTATTTACTTCGAGTTCTGACTTGTGCTGATCGGAGTCATATGGCCTTAGCGAGCAATCTATTCAAATATGTATACACATTCAAAATACTCCAATCATTTCAAAGACCTAACGTAACTGACATTCTGCCAATACACCGCCACATTCACGCTACATAGATGGATCAAATTCCGCCTTCGGCGAGCCGTTTGTAGACCAGCACTTGTAAATTTATTGGCACTACCCCTCGCCCCTCTGTATATGATTTATAACAATGGGTGGTACAAAACGTGCCAGCGACTTGCAGATTAGATTGTCCATACTTCAGCAGGTAATAAATAAAATCTTTCGCGAAATGGAAAATAGACAATGCATTTAGTTAGGCGATTTTAACGGGAAGCTTAAAGTTACGTGTTAAGTTTATAGTTTATTATGTTTCAGTTTAGTGTAATAATTTTAATGTTCTTTATTGTTCTGTAACTGGCTTCGGAAAGGTGCTTTTCAATTCGATATCGATTCTTGTAATGAAGCGAAATAAATGATGAATGTAATGAAGTGATAAGGAGTAACTGAGGCTTTCGCAACATAATTACATAGATACAAGCCCACTACTGTCCCACTTATGGGCACGGCTTATGGGCACGGCTTATGGACACGGCTTATGGGCATGGCTTCTCAAAATGAGAAGGTTAAAGGTCTTAAAAGTCCACCACGCTGGCCTATTGTTGGTGCTTCTGGAAACATTGTACCCTACATTTTTTTACATACATACATACATATTATCACACCTGTTTCCCATTGGGGTAGGCAGAGACTATGGATTTCCTCCACCTGCCACCATTCTGACACAACTCTTTCGCTTTATCTCCGTTCATGAACCTGGACATCGATATTATATTTTCATATTATATCTTTTTTTCAAATATCGATATAAATTGTGGAAAGAAAAATTCGCTCACGAGTAGGATTAGAGCCTGCGATTCCTGATTCGGTACAACAATGCTTTGAACTCTGCCCGTGGTATCGAATTTAACTTCCACAACATAAGAAACAACAAATGTAATTTTTTTAATTTTGAATAATTACTGCGTTTCTTTGGCAGATTTTTTTCGGAAACCAGTTAAACGATTGTATGATTGAAAAGAAGACCGATTCACCCAGGGTCTTGATCGATTCACTCTATATTTAGCGGTCCCTTTTGATTTGAGGTTTGGGATCTAACCTTGTTTTTCCGGGTCAATTAATTCAGGGTCGTCGGTTTAATTGAGGAAACATGTATTTTTTCTGAAAGCTCTTGTTTGGCATGTTGACGGAAGTTCCTTGTTGTGATTTTGATGTCAATTACGACGGTTATATAAGTATAACATCTATAAAAGGAACATTTTTGTATCTGACTGACTGAAAGACAACCAGGAGTTAATTCTGCACAAAGGTATCACATAGTTATCGTAAGCAAGCAATAAGGAAGTTTTCTTAAAATTCAACACCAATAGCGATGGCATGGGGGCTTGGTGACACAGACGAAGTTACAGGTAGAACCTAAGTTGTTCCTGAAAAAGCTAAACTTTTACGTCTATGAGAAAATGTCCTAAAATGACAAGTATTGTTTATGAAAACACGCTACTATCCTCTTTAACTGTTGTATCTTGAAGCATGCCATTCCTTATACACTCCAGCCACTTGTGATGCAGTGGAAAACGTCTTTAGTACCTAATCTATCGTACAAAAGCTCTTACTTTGCCCACTTAACCCTACTTTGCCTAATGGCATAAATCGAATTTTGAGACAACCTTTATTTACAAAACCACAAGACCACAGTTATAAAATTTCCCCCAGTTCTGAAATCATAGCTATTAAATTATAGTTTACTAACATGAAAAAAGTTGGCAAAGTTATGTGGGCAAGTTGGAGCATTTTACCGTACCCTATATATCTTCACAAAAATTATTTTTTCTCTTTTCTTTACCTTCAGGTTATCAAATGTCGCGCAAGTCTTGCGTGGCGGGCGGCGCGCGCGGCGCGTGCATGTGGGTGCAGGAGTGCAACCGAGTGGGGGGGACGCATGCAGGAGTGTGCGTCGATGGCTTCATGTTCGGGTCTTGCTGTCGACTGCCAGACAAACCGGTGACTGTGGAAGGTAAGCAGCAAGCGGCTACATACTTGGATACTTCCTCCGTTAGCTCAGCGACCCAAAATGTAGGTAGGTTTCTTATCTTCTGGAAAATGCACCTTGCCTCTTTCCCTTGGCAATATCTAGCCTTTTAAATAATAGGAGTTTGTCTGAGTAAGGTATCTGAGAATAACGCATACAGAAGTCATAATGTCCAAGGCTAATCTAATTGCATGATAATCGCAGAAGTAGTGTAACTAGTCCTCAGCACTGCTCTCTGTTAGGGCTGTTAACGGCCCTGATGGGTATTTTGACTAGAAAACTTGATGGTTTCCTGACAGTCGTTGGAGAGCCTTAGTAGGTAGGTAGGTACCTATGTACTTGTGAGATTTTTTTATAAAGTAAATCCTGGTGGACTTGACATTACTCAAACATGAATAAAATAACCAATTAACGGACGTAAACCAGCCGGCGGGCGCAGAACAGAAGAAAATCTGTCGTGTCTCATTAGGTAGCTGTTCTTTGATGAACTAATTAAACAAAATTAAGCCCAGGTCAACTCAAAAGCTGAATGATTAAAACAAAGTTTAATTTCGTATTGATAAAGTTCAATTTAGTTTCAGTTCAGTATGGTGCCGGACGTAAAGAATTGCACCACCCTATATCTTCTCATGGGTGTCGTAAAAGGCGAATAAAGGATTCAATAGAGGATGGGCAGCAGCGTTCTCTAAATATTTAACCAACCAACTGCGATCGCCAACCCGCCTGACAAGCGTGGTGATTATAGCATATCCCCCCTTTTTGGGGGAGGCCTATGTCCAGCAGTGGACGTCTTTTGGCTGAAATGATTGATGATGAATGAAAGTTCATTTTCTTTTAGTTCGTCGAGCTGTTTAAATTGTAACAATTAACGCCATCTAGTGACCAAGTTGAAAACTACAAATGACTTTCTCTTGCGATATTTATCTAGTTGCACGAATACTTAAATAACCAATAGCATTTCTAATTTTTTATACTTATTTTTCAGAACCTCAGCCACCAGTCACAGTCACGGAGAAGACCTATACAACGCTATCTAGTACAGCTCGCACTACAACTCAACCGCCAGAGACATCAACACAGACCATCTCACGACCGAACTGGCAAACGCAGCGGCCGTCGTTCATGACCAAACCAATAGATGGCGCCCCAACATCGTACAGCTATCGGCCGCCAGAAATAAACTTACCTTCATTAGGAAATTTAGATTCAAATAGCGAACAAAATAGTGATATAGTTAATAAAATACCTTATAACAGTGTAAATAAATACCAAAATGTAAATAGGCCGAACAGTGAAGCGGAAACTAGTCCCCACAATAAGATTTCGTCTAGTCTTAGCATATTATCTGGTGCGCGGCCCATGGCCGTAGCGGAGCAGCATGCTGATAACAGCATCAGCTCAGGTGAGTCAGCTTTTACATAAAAATAAAACATTGGTTAGAAATAACATAATCTGAGTAAGAAGTCGATGCTGCCATCTATCAATTTATAAAACAACTGTTATCATCGCTTGTCTCTGTAGTAGGGTTCTTCTCTTTGCAATTTGAAAGTAAACCGCTAGATGGCAGAGAACCAAAACAAATTATTATAACAGCAGGAGAGGAGTTTAGATTTTAGATCCTCTAGAGTTCGCATATTTTTATGAATTGATAATTTCTGTAATTCGTAAATATTGCACTGAATAAAAAAAAAAGGTTTTGGTCTTGCAGAGTCTGATAAAAAATTGTCATAGCTATAACTGACAGCAAAGATATTTAATTTAGTTATCTAACCTAACTACTTTATTTAGGTAATGTCTGTCTGATACGAAGAAGAAAACATTTTTTACCCGACTGCGGCGGAGCCCAAAAGGAGGGTAATGTTTTTAAGAAAATGTTATGGTAATAATAATATACCATACTAAAATATCGTTGCGGCGATGCTTGGGGGAGGCTTATGTCCAGCAGTTGACAATGTCTTTGGTACCTAACTAGTATGTACATAGGTATAGACGTGGGACCTGTCGATATAGTGATAAATATATTAATGAAAAAGTTAGAACTAACAGTAACTCGTACCTACACATAGTAGCATTTAAGCATTTATTTAAGGTAACATTTAAGCTTGAGTGATTATGGGGAATGTCGCAGCCAAGTGGCGCCCCCATCAGTAAACAAAAATATTACTCGTTGAATACATAATTTATCGAAAATTCTTTGTTAACAATTGAAGAACAGGTACTGTAGTTTAATCAGAAACTATTAACTCTGTAAATTATAGTTCGCTGTAGTTGTAGATACAAAATATGCGATAAACGGCCACTTTTGGCACTTTTTGTATCTACAACGTCAGCGAACTATAATTTACAGAGTTAATAGTTTCTGATTAAACTACAGTACCTGTACTTCAATCATTAAAAACGAATTTTCGATAAATGATGTACTTATTCAGCGAGTAATCTTTTTTTACTGATGAATTTAGATTATTTTAGATTCATTCATATAAAAAAATCGAATAACCATTATATAAGTAGTATAGTATTACATTAGTATTTAAGTATTATATCCATTGTCTAGTACCCATAGCACAAGCTCTGCTTAGTTTGGGACTAGATGGTGCTGTGTAAAAATGTCCCAATATTTTTTAAACAACCAAATTATTTTCAGGTCAATACAATTCAAGGCCGAGCAACTTGAACACGATCCACTGGCAGGCCACGACCGAGCCATCCTTCATCACAAAGCCTCGACCTTCGTGGGAGAAGCCGGCAGGCAAGCCGAAGCCTACCAAGAAATTCACCACAACGACGAGCAAGCCACACAAGAATTATATCAAGCCTAAGGATCCGGCGTTGAATATGATCAACAGGACTGAAGAATCTACTTCTCCGCCGATACAATCGACAGCAGCTACTAATACTGTCGGTAAGTACCTATGCATTTTCTTTGAAATGAAATGCATTTCATGTATGAATTTCTTTGCAAGAATTGTAGTGCATTTCAGATGGTTGAGTTACCTATACCTACAAAAAAAAACCTGTAAAAATTGTAACATTACAAAAGTTGTAAAAAATAAATTAATAGTAGCAGGTATATATTATTATGTACAATACAATACAAATCCTCTTTATTGCACAACAAGATTATAGTAATTTCTTAAATAACTACTTATACTACTTTTACTATGTACTAGTAATATGATATAGGTACTAGTAATGTATACATGTTGAAAGTTTAATGGCTTCTTTCCCAAAAAGGGGTCATTGTACTTATTATTATGAACATCTTTTACCATGGGACCAACCCTGAAATCGCGAAGAAAAAATCAGGTGGTCCCTACATTTTATCGATTTAAGTGAACACAATAAACATAGGGACCAACTGATTTTTTTAAGCTATTGCATAGCTTCTATCGCGGGCCTTGAGCGTGGAGAATCCAGAAATTCCGTAACGAAAATAACCTAACACCCCCCACTCCGACCGGCACAGCGGTGATACTTTTTAGTTTTGCCATCTATCGATGAATAGCAGAACTTTTAATGACTTTTTGAAATATCACGCTTGTCTCTTTAGTTCTGCAAATCGCCTCTAGGTGGCATTGGTTGTATCGGCGTTACTGCGCATGCGTAATCCCCCTCTTCGCCCCGCAATCTGGTGACTCATGCCTGCTTAGAGTTTCGGCGTTAGGGCACCTCCTCTTTGTATTTACATAAAAAATGCTATGCAATAGCTTTACCGCGGCAGTCTCCGAGTGCCACACGTTTTTTTTCGCGATTTCAGGGTTTGTCCCATAATAAAAGTTGTTCACAATGATGAGTACAATGCCCCCTTTTCGGGAAAGAAGCGATTAAAACAGCATGTATTGTAACAGTTATTGTTATACACAAGGAAAGTCCGATATTAAATCAAAATAAAGAACACAAGTAGGTATGACAGCAATATGTTAGTAAGAATCATAACATAACATAACATAACATCACGCCTGTATTTCCCCGAAGGGGTAGGCAGAGGTGTAATAATACACACACATTTCGCCAGTTATGTTATAGTCCCATGTAATAGGGGGCGAGCCTATTGCCATTGACCGGGCACAAATCCAGACTCCGGGCTGCTACTGAGAATTTCCTAATGAAAAAACCCAATAACACTTTGCCTGACCCGGGAATCGAACCCAGGACCCCACGCTCAGCAGTCGCGCTTGCAACCACTAGACCAACGAGGCAGTCAAATAGTAATAGTAATAGTAAGAATCATAATGAAATATTCGTAAACTTCAGTTTGCTATCATCAATTACTAATAAATTACTAATTATTTTATAATTTTTAACGCATTTTACGCATGTGAAGCGAAATCTTGTGGAAAGAAAAAATCGTTCACGAGCAGGATTTGAACCTGCGACTTCTGTCTCAGTACACCAGTGCTTTACCCACTAAGCTACCGTGAACAGTCAGCTGTGTACTGGGCCAGGAGTCGCAGGTTCGAATCCTGCTCGTGAGCGATTTTTTATTTCCATAATTTAAATCGTTAATTACTAATTATAATTATCATTAAATACTTACGGCCAAAATTAATATCCTATCAATCAATGATTTGCCCTACTAGTGATAGAAATTTGTCATAAGCTCCATAAGTCAAAATTCTATCTCTGGTAGGGCAAATCGTGGATAGATAGGATAAAAATTTTGGCCGTTTGCAAATCAAAGTCTTAATTTAGGTATTTGTTTCTTCAATCCCTTTGTCTCTGGGTGTGTTTGTATCTTAATGCATCTAGAACTATCAATGAATCTTTCTTGCAGTTCAATGCTATCACTTATCAGTCTGTAGTTCATGTGTTACTAAATTATTGTTCGGTTATTTTTCACGGCACGAAAGGTGCGTCATCATGAACGAATGTTCATCATTTCAGCCGAAAGACGTCCACTGCTTTACTAATAAAAAAATCTAATCTTTAAAACTACATCATCGATTGAGTTCTCATCATCATCATTTCAGCCGAAAGACGTCCACTGCTGGACATAGGTCTCCCCCAAGAATGTTGGGGGGATATGCCATAATCACCACGCTTGCTGGCAGGCGGGTTGGCGATCGCAGTTGGTTGTTTAAATACTCAGAGAACGCTGCTGCCCATCCTCTGGTGAATCCCTTAGTCGCCTTTTACGACACCCATGAGAAGAGAGACGGTGGTGCAATTCTTTACGTCTGGCACCACACGGAAAACTGCGTAATTGTTTATTATAGGCAATTACTTGTAATAGTTTGCCGTACCTGCAATGATTTTCGTGATCGAAAACGAGCGATTGTAAGAAGTTACTGAAATTCAACTACTCATAAATGAATTCACATCATAAGATTAAAAGCCGTTTAACTTCACCCACAGAATTAAAATTTTCGAATGCAAATTACATAGACTCGACCCAAATAGACTTCTGGCTCACAAATCTTCCAGGCCGTTAGGAACCCTTACATTAAATGCATTATATTATAAGAGCCATTAAACTGGATTTGAAACTTTTTATGGTTTCCACAGTTTCCCCTATAATTTACCTTTGCGATACCATTTCGTAATGCATTGGGATGATTCTATCTCGACCCTGTTTTTGCACTCTAAGTGCAGGGCGAAATGTGGTGTAACTCTAGCATTGCGGATTTAAATGAGAATAATAATTTATGTTTATCTCATGAAAGTTACATTTGTTTTCTTGAAAGAGAAAAGCTTTTTGGGCTTATCTTACCACACTTCTTGGCTCTGTACCTGTATTTGTTCTGTGTTCTTGAATTTTTTTGGTAATTTTGTGCGTCAGTTTTGAAGCAAATAAAGATTTTTTCTTTCTTTCTTTCTTTTTTTTCTTTATTTAAATGGTTGAAACTTTTTATGGTTTCCACAGTTTCCCCTATAATTTACCTTTGCGATACCATTTCGTAATGCATTGGGATGATTCTATCTCGACCCTGTTTTTGCACTCTAAGTGCAGGGCGAAATGTGGTGTAACTCTAGCATTTCGGATTTAAATGAGAATAATAATTTATGTTTATCTCATGAAAGTTACATTTGTTTTCTTGAAAGAGAAAAGCTTTTTGGGCTTATCTTACCACACTTCTTGGCTCTGTACCTGTATTTGTTCTGTGTTCTTGAATTTTTTTGGTAATTTTGTGCGTCAGTTTTGAAGCAAATAAAGATTTTTTCTTTCTTTCTTTCTTTTTTTTCTTTATTTAAATGGTTGAAACTTTTTATGGTTTCCACAGTTTCCCCTATAATTTACCTTTGCGATACCATTTCGTAATGCATTGGGATGATTCTATCTCGACCCTGTTTTTGCACTCTAAGTGCAGGGCGAAATGTGGTGTAACTCTAGCATTTCGGATTTAAATGAGAATAATAATTTATGTTTATCTCATGAAAGTTACATTTGTTTTCTTGAAAGAGAAAAGCTTTTTGGGCTTATCTTACCACACTTCTTGGCTCTGTACCTGTATTTGTTCTGTGTTCTTGAATTTCTTTGGTAATTTTGTGCGTCATTTTTGAAGCCAATAAAGATTTTTTCTTTCTTTCTTTCTTTCTTTTCTTTATTTAAATGGTTGAAACTTTTTATGGTTTCCACAGTTTCCCCTATAATTTACCTTTGCGATACCATTTCGTAATGCATTGGGATGATTCTATCTCGACCCTGTTTTTGCACTATAAGTGCAGGGCGAAATGTGGTGTGACTCTAGCATTGCGGATTTAAATGAGAATAATAATTTATGTTTATCTCATGAAAGTTACATTTGTTTTCTTGAAAGAGAAAAGCTTTTTGGGCATTATGACATCACTTCATTTCTAATGTTATTGGTGTAGTGAAACATGGCTTGATTCTCAATTTGGACAAAAGTACGATAGTACTATTAGATTTTCTGTGACAAAAGTATCGTTTGATTTACCTGTTTGTCAGAGAAACAGTCTAATTTTTATTGCTCATTAAGATCGCTGAGTCTAATTATTCAATGAAAGGACATCAATATTATGAAATTCCATTAAAAGTATGAGTTTTTAAACTAAAATGGTCATCAACACTTGCCGATATTATTATTCACGGGATATTAAATCCTTTCTTATGAGTTCTCGATATTTCGTTACATAATCATTATTTTATTAATAAATTAAAAGTATTTCGATATAATAATGTAGTTTGAATTTGGAAAAGCGTTAAATGACAGTGATAATAATTATAAGTTTCGATATACTGCAGTTTTTATTCGAAAAAGCCTTGGATGATGATGATGTTTTAGAAAACTCATAGTATTAACAATTTTATTACAATTTTTCCAGAATGCGGTATAACTGCAATGTGGCCACGTCCAGAGTCGAGGATCATGGGTGGCAAAGACTCCAGCTTCGGTCGGTGGCCGTGGCAGGTTTCTGTTAGAAGAACTTCCTACTTCGGGTTCTCGTCAACGCATAGATGCGGAGGAGCCATCATAAACGAAGGTTGGATCGCGACAGCTGGGCATTGTGTTGATGAGTAAGTACATTCCTACTTGTTCTACTAAATAGTCGATTAAGACTCGATGAGGTCGTGGAAAGCTGTTCTATATGAGCAGTCTGGGCAATAAGACGATATGGATTACAGATTTGTGACTGCAGTAGGATTTATATCACTATAATATAAATCAGCCATTCCCAAAGTGGGCGATAACGCTCCCTTGTGGCCGCTGTATGCCTAAAGGAGGGTGGTAAGAGACCCAGAAAAAAAATGTGTGATGTGTAAAGGTTTGGGGGGCGATTTGTAATTTCATCTAGCTAGGAGGACTCTTAGATACCGACTGAACTCTCGACTTTCGAGTTGACTAAATAAGTTTGGGAACCAGTGATATAAATGAACCAGCTTTTGCTTAATCAGCAGGCAGGAGACCATTATTTGCCTTTATGTCGATTAGGCTTGCCATAGAAGTCGACATCGACGAAGAGAAAATGACCTCACCCAGGACTTAATGTCATTGAGAAAGAAGGTAGGGTGGATGGGCAACTAAGCTATTGCGACCTGAAAAGATCTATTATGATGCCACTTCCAATATTACAACACCTCCCTAAGTAAGATGACTTCCTGCGTCGTGGTGCTGGTTTCTTATAATATGTTACATTACATCACATTCGCGCCAAGGCTTATCCTATGATATGGATGGCTGGCTCATACTTTTTGCGATATAACCTGCAAACTGTGGTTTCAATAAGGCCCATTTTCTGAAGGTGTTTATTCAGTTTGCAGTGTCCAGTTCAGTTCTGGTCAGGATTCTAATGTGGTTCCTATTCAATGAAAGCGCTTCGTTCGTAAACTAGCAGCGCTCATCCAGAAACCCTAATTTCCCAAAATATTTTTGGTTTATCTCTAAATACATCTTGATTGCTATAGGTACTTGATTCCATTAACTATTTACATGTCTTCTGAAACTTGCATCCCAAAATCCCAACATACTGTTGAACGAATATTTCCAAACGTGCTCTGCGAACAAATAGTTTCATTATTTTGATAGTGTGCACTGATTCTGTGTTTTGATAAAACCGTCGTGTTTAAAAGAAACCGTATGAAAATTGGCTTGGCAATACTCCAGGTTTCACATAAATGCTGAGAGAATTTGGTTTCACAAATAAATCAAAATAGGTGTGTTAAAATGTAAAAAAATTATCATACAAAATACTTGTATCAACTTAAAGAACTTTACTTACCGTTTAACATAGGCGTTTTCTGACCAAGAACGTTACAATTAATACTTCACAAAACTGTCGACTTACAAAGGATAACCAGCTTGAAACAAACTGGCCACAATTTCGCAATTCGCATTCCACCCTCCCTTTTATTCAGAAAAAAGTCTTAAGCATCTTAAGTCTTCCTGAGAAATGTTTTATCAGAATCCATCTAGTAATCCCGAGATTAACGCATTCATACAGACAGACGGACGGCTCCTTTTTATTTATTTTTTATATTTCCCATCTCTTAGTCTGCGTAAGTAGATTACTGTAAAAACAAAGTAAAGGGAACAGTCTAAACACCGTAAAAAGGGAATTAAAAACGAAGTATCTTTAATGGAGTCGGTCTTATACAGGATAACCTGGTTTTACAAAAAATGTTTAAGGACCGTAACTTTATGTTCAGAACAGATTGGGTTTTTTACGATTGCAGTAAGTTAACCTACTATTGTTGGTTATTTTTAGGAAAGCTGAAATTTGGAGACAGTATGGCTGGTGTATGTCACGCCTGCAATGTTAGTTTTTTCCTTATAAGTTTTAGTTTGACATACACAATAAAAAAACTAAAATGGCAGTGGACAGGTCATACAATCAGAAGCAGAAAAAAGAATTAGGCCAAAGCACAGACCAGTAAGCCTCTAGACGTTGATTAGCCGGACACCCCCGGTCACAACGCATTTGCAGTAGCACTGCATATCATACGCCCCGCCGCCAATCAGGACGTCAGTCCGTCAGCGAGCGGCACCAATCATACGGAATCATACCATCGAAGTTTTGAGCCGACCAATCATGGCACGCCGTCCGCCCCCCGGTCCCCGCTAACATTTTACGACTGCGTTCTCATGCAAAACTTAGTTTAAGCGGCGTCCTGAGGCTTACTGGTCTGTGGGCCAAAGATATCACTGAATGGTACACGAGATAGGGAAAAAGGAAAAGAGGTAGACCAGCGCGTATATGGGAAGATGATCTAAAAACATCAGCAGGCGCGACATGGAGGAGGAAAGCTTACGATCGTGAAATGTGGAGGGATCTGAGGGGAGGCCTGTGATGGAAAGCAAAACGAACAGATTACCGATGTCAACAATACATAATATTTAATGTAAAATAGTTAAGTTTGTTAATTAAGGCTATTTGAATTTGAATTTGGGTATGGCTGGTTTGGCTTTAGTTTGGCTTTGTATCCTCAAAACGCGAAAATTTCGTCCAACGCTAACGTGTGCTGGTTTTATGCGAATTAAGGCAAACCGTCTGACGTTTTAAGCGAGTTTTAATGGCTTCTGTACACAATGGGTGAATGTAACCATACTTCTACATCTGTAGTAGAATTTCAAGCATCCTTGATGGTTAATTCTTCTATTTAAAGCGGATAAAGATGGCCAACAAACTTCGATCAACAATTGTTAATCTAAGCCAACAAATTAACTATCCCCGTGAGGTCCAACGACCTACTTTAAGAACATATGGTCAGTAGTCGTTCAGACCCAAGCAAGCTTTTTAAATTATCAAATATCGGCCCAACAACCTAAAAAAGGGACATCTTTGTTTGGCTTAATTTGCATTTGATGCCCTGTTTTAGTTCGTTGGGCCAATTTAGATATATTTTTTGAATTCAAGTCTGGGCCGCAACTAGTTGCAGTTATTTTTAGCACATTGGGTCGTCATTTATATCAACCTAAATTTAGGTTGGGCCTTACGAGACTATAACATTAACAAGCATTATTATTTGAGCTTCTTTAATGTCTCTAACAAAATCAATCTCTCCTTTTCAGTCTCCTGACATCACAAATAAGGATTCGAGTCGGTGAATACGACTTCTCATCTGTATCAGAAGAATTTCCGTTCGTGGAGAGTGGAGTTGCTAGAAAGGCAGTGCATCCAAAATACAACTACTACACTTATGAATACGACTTGGCGCTGGTGAAGTTGGAGGCTCCTGTGCAGTTTGCTCCTCATATATCGCCTATATGTTTGCCAGCAACTGATGATCTGTTGGTAGGGGAAAATGCTACAGTCACTGGGTGGGGAAGGCTATCTGAAGGTGGTGTGCTGCCGTCTGTTCTGCAAGAGGTAATAATAAAATTTTCTCAAACATGCTTGGAAATTTAAACATTATTTTGACAACCTTCTTCGAGGTAAATCGAAAACGCTGTACTGGTCAAATATACCACGTACGTATGCGAGCAAGCGGCCGGCAATGTTAGTATGAAAGAAAGAAGAAAAAAAAAGAAAGAAAAAGCGGCCAAATAAATTACTATGAAAACTCATATCCACAGAAATAGATAGAATGGCGGGGCGCGCGTGCCAACACTCTGCACCATAGTGCAGTGCATTTCAAAGCCTTTCTCAGTACGCATTATGACTTGTTTCTGTAGATACTGTAACAAAAACCCGCAGAAATACCTTATTGTGCTGTTTCTAACTGCAGAAACAAAAGCTGTAAAGTACATTTGACTAAAGTTAATTTTTAAAAATTAATGACGTCAATATGGGAGGCGTAGTTTGTTCGAAATTTGCCACGCATGAATCGCAAGTAAAATTGTGATTACAACCATTCTATCTATTTCTGTGCTCATTCAGAATCTTTTTACGACTACTCAGAAAAATAGCAGCCAAGGAGGTTACTTATCAAAGATTTTATTTAAATTTCGAACTGGCTCGCAAATACAGCTGTTTAAAGTAAAAAAGAATCAAATTAACGTATTGACGTGTGAAAAATTAAATGTTGTTCGTCATTGATTCTAGAATTTAGGTACATAGGTACTACTTAGTTTGAGTTTCCGCGCATTATTAGAGAAAAGTACTATACAAGCCTTGGCCGCAACCAGGCATTGATGGACTCACGTATGTGTACCTATTCGTATGTTTTCACGTTCGTCCATCGATGCCCCTGTTGTCGGCCTTGGCAGTAATGAACTATTTTGTTCAGAATATGACATATGACATGACATTGCTACCTACAATATAAATAATAAATAAATAAATAAATATTTTTGGGACATTTTTACACAACACCATCTAGTCCCAAACTAAGCAGAGCTTGTGCTATGGGTACTAGACAATGGATATAATACATATATACTATTTTTTTTGTAAATACATACTTATGATACATAATAAACACCCAGACCAACACAAACACTTATGTTCATCACACAAATATTTGTGTCCTGTGGGAATCGAACCCACGACCTCGTGATCAGCAGTCCGACCCTCGAACCACTAGACCACAGACGTCATATGATGCTATTGAGTGAAATAATGATAACAAAAATCGTCAACCGACAGTTTTTCCAATAAAACTGGCCATATGCTAGTTGGACTTGCATTAGACTTTTAACTATTTTTAGTATTTGCCATGATAAGAGGCCATACTATCACATATTCTGTAAAAGTTTCAATTGGCTACTATGGCTACCTATTAAGGTGAATGCTACAGGGTGGCCCGCGAAATTCAAAACTGCTTGCGTTTTTTCCAAATTGTAGCTTTATTTCGCGTTGTATATTAATCAAAATATGATTCGCGATAGTAATAACAATATATCTACTAAATAATACTCATATGAAATATAAACCTAGCCCTATAAGCTGTACAAGCTCGATAATATAAATTTTTGATCAAATTATAGATTAATGAGCTTGTACAGCTTATAGAGCTAGGTATATATATTTTATGCATATTATTCAGTAGATTTATTGTTATTACTGCCGTAAATCATATTTCAACCGATATACAACACGAAATAGAGCTACAATTTGCAAAAAACGCAAGAAATTTTGAATTTCGCGGGCTACCCTGTAGCACTCACCTTAAGGTTAAAATTTAATTCTACCCGTATCGAGTAAATCATTAGTACTTTTATTGATTGTTCTCATGTAAGTGACGATTGTCTTAAGTGAGAAATAAAGTTCTTTAAACCGAAATACTCGGAGAATGCTGCTGCCCATCCTCTGGTGTATTTTAGTCTACGTGAGTGATCCGTGAGTGATCAGTCTATAAGTGATTCATGTGGAACCGGACAGATCCGTGTGGTGCCGGACACAAAGAATAGCATTACCCTATATCTTCTCATGGGTGTCGTAAAAGGCGACTAAGGGATTCACCAGAGGATGGGCAGCAGCGTTCTCTGAGCGTTTAACCAACCAACTGCTATCGCCAACCCGTCTGCCAAGCGTGGCGATAACGGCATATCGGGGCCCCTTTTGGGGGAGGCCTATGTCCAGCAGTGGACGTCTTTCGGCTGATATGATGATGATAAGTCATACATACAGACGGAAGGATGGACGGACGGGCAATCAGCGTAGGCATAGCAATACCCGTTGGTATCCCAACATTGTACGGGAATGAGCAATCCTTTAGAATATAATAGAATAGAATACATTTATTTGCTTAAAATAAAAAAATAAAAACGTTTATTTTCTCTTCCACAAATAAAATCTTAGACTAATACATTTGAGCTACTTAAGGTGGTGCATTTACACAGGTATAAATAATTTATTTGTGGGAGACTCGTGCCTAAACTAAGCCGGAGCCTGTATTATAGGACACCAGGTCCCCCAACAATTTTAATCTGACAAAAATACATTACAATCGAAAAATAGTTACCAGAGATTGCAATATGTAAAATGTAGGATACATGATGATGGAAAATTGAACATTCAGTGCCAGATACATTTTGTCGTTTCACGACATGCTAATATTAAAATGAAATAATTTCGTTTATCTTTGACTTTATTGTCTAAATACGTTTTTCATATAATTTTCAGGTTCAAGTACCAATAGTATCGAACGACCGATGTAAGTCAATGTTCCTGAGGGCTGGCAGACACGAGTTCATACCAGATATCTTCTTGTGCGCCGGCCACGAGAGGGGTGGTCATGACTCCTGCCAGGGTGACTCCGGGGGACCTTTGCAGGTAACAACAATTTATTGAAGTTTTAATTTACATCTATGTGGTGGATATGACAATAATAAAACCACGTACAGAGTATCACGTTCTCTGATCGTATACAAAAAAATAATCAAATCTAGCTAATAGCTTAGCCACAGGAAATTATTTTAATTTCATTAATTTTGAATTTAGAACCATTTTTCTAGGCAAAGATCGTTAGGTCAAAGACCTGTGCGAGTCCATATAATTTTAAACACTTTTCTCAATTATTACAGATGATTACAAATGGTGTTACTTATTATTTCGATGTTTTTATATTTATTTTGTTAAAAAAAAGTTTTTTAAATTTTCGATAAACAACTTATTTGTGTTTAAAATGCTGCTACAGACTAGTAATAACCGTGTTTTCATTGTTGTCGTATTGTCATATCCACGTTGTATAAAAGAAAAAAGTTTTTTCGATGTTATACCCCATCGCAAATAGTAGCACCACCCCATCTCTTCTCGTGGGTGTCGTAAAAGGCGACTAAAGGGTTCACCAGAGGATGGGCAGCAGCGTTCTCTGAGTATTTATTTAACCAACTGCGACCGCCAACCCACCTGCCAAGCGTGGTGATTATGGCATACGGCGTGGCCTTTTAGGGGAGACCTATGTCCAGCAATGGACACCTTTCGGCTGAAATGATGATGATGAAACAAAACCACTCTGTGCCCTGGAGAGCATGTTAATTTGTCGGTCCCGGTTATCATACGAATATCTATGGCAGTCGTTACGGATAGTCAGAAGCCCGAAATTATTACAACTTGTCTAACCGTAGACTGTCAGTATTGGCCAGTAACGGGAGTTGGGGTCTGATGGCTGTGACTTTGTGATAAATACTGATATTTAGACGTATCTGGTAAGAATGGGAGCCATATACAATATGTAACAAAAACCGTGTTGTTCCTGTAAGGTACATTATCAGAATCGATATTCATACGTAAGGAAAAACTTTTCAATAAAAATAATCAAATTAAATATTAAATCATTATTAATTGTACATTGAAAGTGATTATATTACTCAAAACTCACTCACTCAGTGATTATATGAATAAAAATAATCAAATTAAATATTAAATAATTATTAATTGTAAATTGAAAGTGATCACTTTTAATCACAGATAATATAATACCTTTTAATAATTATTTAATATTTAATTTGATTATTTTTATTGAAGAGTTTTTCCAAATTACTTGTGTCCTTACGTATGAATATCGATTCTGATAACGCAGCTCACAGGAACAACAGGGTTTTTGTTACATGTTGTAAAAACCCAGGTTACACGAAATAGTATTGATTTATTTTCCTGTATCCTCTGTACATTGACGTCAGATCTTGTAGGGATACTAGGCAGGAAGGTCTTATAGTTGGAAAATCATCAACTGCTTTCAATTCGTTGTCCTATAAAAAGTTTAGAGCACGCTAATTAAACCATAGAAACTCCATATTTTGGTTACATTGAAACAATTCTACACCCGCAAAATTACTGGTTAAATGTTGATTAACCCTTCCAACTTCCACCATGTCCCTTAAATTCCACTACTAGGGTTGTCAAGTAAACTATTGTTGTGGAAAATGCCAACAATTTTAGTTACGAGTTGAGCTTTTAGAAGTACACTTAACAAATCCTGGGTGCTCAGAACTTTCATGAATAGCATTACAGGTTTCATGAAATAGTTTTGTTGGAGTTTTCGGAACTCATTATATGGAATTTTCAACGAAACTTAACTTTGATCTTCTGGAAACTCTTAAGACTTTAGAACAAGCAGATAATTAACATTTTCTGCTTCGTCATGGAAGACTTTTTTCAGTTTGATGCTATGGTCTGTTAATTAAAAGGAAAGGATCGTGGCCTCGTTGATGAAGAGTTTTTGCAGCCTAGAGATTTTAGATCTTTCTGGTAGCAAGTTTAAGTTTAATTTATAATATTACTTGAGTGCGCCCGCTGCTTCGCCTGGTTAGATGTCTTTTATCGCGCATCCCTCGGGAATTATTTATCTTCCCGCATTAGTTCGACGTTTATGACACCCTGGTACATAATATTATGCCGAGTGCTTGTTGTCAAATAATTTATTTGCCCTTTATCGCGGGTCCCTCGGGAATCGTTTATCTTCCCGCATTAGTTTGATGTTTATGACACCCTGGTACATAATATTATGCCGAGTGCTTGTTGTCAAATAATTTCTTTGTCCTTTATCGGGCATCCCTCGGAAACTGTTTATCTTCCTGGGGTAAAAAGTAGCCTATATGTTAATCCGGATTAGGTATGGTCTAATCTGTGTGCTGAATTTCATCTAAAACTGTCCAGTCGTTACAGCGTGAAGAAGTAACAAACATACATACAGACACACAAACTTTCGCATCCTACTAATATTATAAATGTGAAAGTTTCTGAAGATGTTTGGATGTTTATTACCCAATCACGCTGTAAGGGCTGAACGGATTTGGCGTACCTACAGATAGAATATAATTTGGATTAACCTAAAGACTACTTTTTATCTCGAGAAGATGAACAGTTCCCGAGGGATGCGCGATAAACGAAATCCACGTAGGCATAGCCACGGGAATAGGCTAGTTTGTATTATGAATGTGATTTCAAATAATTTTGTAGACTTTTAGCAAAATATTCCCTCAAACAATACTAAAATACATCTACAAGATACACCAATTCAATAATCTTAACACTACAACACAAAAGAAAATTAAATAAACACTGCGCTTTGTTACAGGTCAAAGGAAAGAACCAGAGGTATTTCCTAGCTGGAATCATTAGCTGGGGCATAGGATGCGGCGAAGCAAATTTACCAGGAGTATGCACCAGGATATCAAAATTCGTACCTTGGATCCTGCAGACAGTCAACGCTTAAACAGAAGCACTTGACAGGTGCTATCCAAAACCCGAAGAGATCGTGTAAGGTGGTTGATTTTAGTGACAAAGTGTTGAACAGTGAAATAAAGGACATGAAACGAATTTGTGACAGGTGCAGCATAAGTTACCTTCAAAAATGTTGATTGGATTCAACGTTTTCTGAGGCGTTTTATTAGGAACATCTCGCCAGGAGCTTGCAGAACTCGTGGTGGCGAGATTCTGCATCAACCGTTACCGGAGCTTCAAAATGGTGGTATTTTTAGGCTTCACAATAAACGCCCTGATAACTGCTTTGAGGCTGTAGAACTTAATTATAGTAAGTGCGACAGTGATCTTACTGTCATCAAGTTTTAATAAAATGGGAGCATTTCTTAAGCCAAATGTGTTCTATTATTTATTGAAGAACGTATTTTGTTCATTTTACTAGAACCATAGAACAAATAATAGCAGTACTAGAACCAAACATATTTAGGGAACTAAGTCAGCTAATTGGACTTACCATTTTTTTATAGTATAAGATGGCGGATCTAAGCTAAAGGCCCATAACAACTGCAATACCACCTAGACTGTTGCCTTAATGTTACTGCGAGTCTGTTAGCCAAACTGAGACATGAAGATGGAAAGTCTCACGTGAATGTAATTTGCCATGATGTCATCATCATTTCGGCCGAAAGACGTCCACCGTCCACTGCTGGACATAGGCCTCCCCCAATGCGGGGGGGTATGCCATAATCGCCACGCTTGGCAGGCGGGTTGGCGATCGCAGTTAGTTGGGATAACGCTGCTGCCCACCCTCTGCCATGATGTGCCATAGGCAAATTTAATTCTTATACGCAGCCTTTCTGCGGCCGAATTGACTAACATGCTTGGCTTACCAACACATAGTGTATAGCTACCGTCTGTCTTAATGTTTGACATTCATAAAAAAATATTTGAATAAAATGTATAACGTGTTACATTGGATCGTATTTCGGTGAATAGCTGCTCCCATATTTTAGCCCTTTTTTATTTGTTTTTAATGATAGTAAGATGACTAGTCTGTGTTTACGACTATTTTGCCTTATGCACTTGAAACAATTCTTTGTAAATACAATGTATTTTAAGATCATTTTTATTTTTATAATTTTATACATCTTAAGGTAACTCTGTATGCTCAAACGTATTGTAAATATTTTTCCGTATGTATCTTGCCGTTTTTAATTAAGGTTGTACTAATAATACAGTATTATTTACTTGTTCCGCTATTAGCAACGGAAACACGACATATTTTGTAAATATTATCCGAATTTAATTTGGATCCTTGTTGGGAAATCAAAAAGTTTTGCAATCAGATCAAAAAGACACGAGGCTTACTCTGAGTGCTAAAGGTCAAATTGAGCTTACAATAAAATTGAGCCTAAATATAAAAACACGCTTGAAGTAATTGGTTGCATGTTCGTTAAGGAGCGACCAATACCTTTGAGCAAACTTATCTGTACATACATGCTTAGAAACTAGTAAATATTTTTATTTGATCATCTGATTGTACTATACTTTCTATAATTTAACAATTTTATCATACGTATAGTAGTGATTATTAATATATTTTTGTAAATTGATATTAATTAATTAATTAACTTGTTATAAACAAAGGGGATGAATGTGAATATTACCAAATCGCGCATTGTTACACTGCATTTAGTAAAATATCGACGCTCTTCAGTGATGTTTGTTTCATTTAGTTAACTATTGCGATTTTATTAAACGATAGTTTATGATGACGTTGATTATTTCACAATAATATTATTGTTAATAATTATTAAAATATTGAGATATTTTTTTAATGTTTTGTTTTATTGCCTAATAATAATAATATCCTTCTTAACGGGAGTAAGGTACACTAAAAAGTCATGTCATGCATGACATAGGTAGCATCTGTGCAGTCTGTTTTTAGGGTTCCGTAGTCCTACAAGGAACCCTTATAGTTTCGTCATGTCCGTCCGTCTGTCCGTCTATCCTAATCCCTTACAGCTTAATAACTTCTTCATTTATAAACATAAGTAAATGAAATTTTGTTAAAAAATGGTTTAGATCTAGATATCAATTTTAAAAGAATAAAAAAATCTTGATAACGTATTTTAGGGGTGGCGCCCATACTTGTGAAACGGGGATGAACATTTTTTATTCGCTGCACCCCCTCATGTGGGGTATCATTGAATAGGTCTACTAAAATGAAGGTAATGTTTCACACATAACTTTTTTATCAGGTATACCATCTGCGAAATACAGTTTGCCAAAGTGGCTTGCAATGTGTCCCCACCTGCCATTTCTAAACTATGCAACGTAGAAACTTATAATCTTCCACATTGCAAGCCACCTTTATAAAAACTCTCTTTTAAAATTATTTCGAGTATAATGTGATTATAAATTTTTGAGTTATAGTGAGAAAACTGAAAAATACTTAAGACGTCCTAGTTCATAGGTCATTGACCTTAGAGAAAAATGATCTCAGCAAATAATGCTCCTTTAGTTACTTTCTATTTAAAAAAAAAACACAAAAATAAACTTTGTGTTATATTGATATGACACACTTCTTAAATTTAGCGCTAGGTGGCGCTGTTTGCAAAAACTAAAATAGCAATGAATAATATTCGATTTGATTCGTTTGTAATTAGACCTACTTAAGGAACCCTATAATACTGAGCATGGCCCGACATGCTCTTGGCCGGTTTTTCCCATTCGTTTTATCTAGTAAACAATCTTGACAAATCGTGTCTCTTAAATGTAGATTTTTTGAATAACTACTGATAAAATACACAACTACTGGCACATATACTGGCGAAATGTGGGTGTACTATATACACCTCTGCCTACCCCTTCGGGGAAATACAGGCGTGATTTTATGTTATGTTGTTACTTATAAAATATAATTACTAATTCTGGAGATGTAATTAAGTAAAAAATAAATGTTTTTTTTGTAAAATTGTTAGTATAATGTCTATGTTTTCTATCAAAGAACGCTATTGATTTATATAGCGCACCATTGCTTTTCAAGAATTACTTTTTGGGCAGAACCATAACCAAATTCACACATTACTTTTCATTGGTAGCCCAAAGTTTTAATAAACATATGTACAACATTTGCTTTCATACCTAAATATTTGGGCTTTGTTGACGCAAGTAATGAAAGAGAATACCTCGGCTAAAACTAGCCAACAACAAAATCACTTAAGTCTAGCTATTCCAAAATCTAGTAAATTACCTAAAAGAATTCACAAACTAAGGCTAAGGTCAATAAATAATGAGCAGGCGTGAATTGAATTCCCGAACGGTGGGCCCACAAATTTCAACTGGGTCATTAGGGACCTTAAATTTGGGTCAGATTCTGATGAGAGAATGCGGTTTGAACATCGTACAATCAACTGTGGAAGTCAGAAGGTAAAATGAGACAGCTCTGGCTTTAAATTAAAATCTTCAACCCTCGACATTATACGGATATCATATTCAGGGCATTACTACAGCGCTGGTGAGAGTAGAGAAGAAAGGTCTTGGATTGTGGAGTAAATTGATGATGAAAACTAACCCTTAGTTTCAAAAAAGTAGGACGACGAGAAAAAACCCACAGGACATATTGTGTTTATAGGTAAACATTAGGTATTTATATTTGAAACTCAACCATTAAAGTATTATTATATTACCTGACTATAATATCATTAGCTACTAGGTTGGCAGAACTTGTAGCACATGTATGAGGTTAAACTGCACTAGCCGTGGTCAGTCCTTGAATGGGTGACCATTTTATTGTATATCGAGACCCCTCCGTGCTTTGCAGCACGTTAAGCTATCGGTACCGATTGTCATACTAATATCTATGGCAGTCGATATAGTAGTCAGAAGCCTGAAAGTTTGACAACTGGTTTATCCTTAGGATGTCCAGTAAATGGGTTACGTGGATCTGATGGCAGACGCTTCGTGTAAAATACTGATGTTCAGCCGCTTCTGATTAGACTGGAAGACACCCACAATATAATTGGGAAAAGGCTCTGAGAAAATAGATCATAAACCACCTATTTTAGTTTTCCAATAATTTATTTGAATTGATGTTCTGTCGATGTACCTACCTACTAACCTAAATAATACATCTTTTTACTGTGTCATGTCATTATTGAATCGACAAACCGCAGTCATTTTCATAAATTACCTTTTGCATGTACCCAAAGTCTATAAATTGAACTGTGAATTAAATCAACACTACCTTATGTCATTAATTACATTAAATATTCCTAAACAGTGAAAAAACAAACAAATCTAGGCATTCAAAATTTATTAAAATAGTAAAACATTCATTATTGGCGTATTTACAAATAATTTCTAGAAAATTCAAACAGCTTTGCTAATCATGCAACATGCTTTACGGCCAGCACATCCCTAGTACTTGCATTGGTTGTAGTAACCACGACTGGAAATTCTCGACTGACCTATCACAATTCATTATTATATAGCCTCTATACCAAGCTGACACTACGCAGTTGTAATAAAATAATAAAACCTGTTTAAAATCTGGATCGCAGCTTTCGAAACCTGGATGAATGGCATCCGGAGTATTCTTACAGTGTATGCTATTAAATTTAACATTATAAGCAGGTATAGGACGAGTTATAAGAGTTCTGGGGATGCCAAACTCCAGGTCTAAGAGCCAAGGTGTGTGGCGCTGCAAATTCGGCATTTTACAAAATTCATCTATGATTGGATTCGGATTTATGGTCAGCATTCTTGCCGTTGGGAACAATTCTTTTGGTAATGTCAAATAAATCCCTAGAGGATCGCTTGACTTTTTTAGATTGCTCAAATGTATTGTATCTATTTTATTGTTTAATACGGTAGTGTTTTCTAACTGAACAGTAGTTTTATCTTGCATGTAAAATATTTTTTCGTTTGCTACCTCTGTGATACTATCAATTTGTTTGTTAGAAACATTATATTCGTTTATGTAACTAGAAATATTTGTCGCATCATTCTGCATAAATGTTTGCGGCACTATTGGTGATATAACTGGCTGAATTACAATTCCCGCAAATGGACAAATATTTGTCGTAAATATTGGACTAAATCTTGATACAATAACTGGTACAGGTTGAAATGTGAATAGAGGTGTATTCATTGGATACCAATCATTCAAGACTACAGGGTAGCTTAATTCTTGTTGGTAGGGATTACAAGTGGTCATTATCGAAGTTTGTGGCCTCATAACAGGGGTAGTTACCGCTCGTTTTCTTAAAACCTTACTATCGTAGTACGTTGTTTGTTTTTTCTTTCGCTTTAAAATTATGTGACCCTCCTTCACATGTCTTTTCTTCGTTAATATGTTCCTTGCTTCTCCCATACGGCATACATTTTCCGATTGCAGTAGTGTGGTAGCATTCGATAGGAGTTCGTAGTTTGTGTACAACATTCTATCGGATATTGATGTCAGGGCCATTGCAAAACATACCTGGAATTGAATTCATTCATAAAGAGTTAATTCCACGGTATTTAAACATATAGATATAGTAACAATGATACAATTTCTATAAATAATAAATACATCAACATTTTGAAGGTAAACTACTTATTTTTAACAAATTGGACCTGGATTGCATTACTTTCAGGTGTATCAAAAGTTACCAATTGTAAAACCTCATTATTTAGATGTATGCTGATGTTTTTCTTTCAGATCTATCAAATTGATTTAATGTCTCTCACCATTATTCAAATACAAAATTTACTAATATCTCTATTCTACTTACTTTTCTGGTTACACTGTTGTATAATATTTTTTGATTTTTACTGTTACATAGACAACTGCAGGTTTCAATAAATTAAAAACAATATTAAAATTAAAATTGTATCCAGTATTCGTTACCATCGTCATGACATTTGTTTAATAAAATGAAAAGGCAAGTTCATGGTCCAAACAATTTTGAAAATAGCTTTAAATGTGGGTACTTTGTAATAAATTTTGAAAATAACTTTAAGTGTGGGTACTTCGTAATAAGTTTGAAGTTTAAAATAGTTTATGACAGCTGCTGAGATATTACTAAAGCTTCGTTAATTTCGTTTAAAAATGTATGTGTTTTTACTTGTGTTTAGGGTACGATTGGTAGTATGTGGTAAATCATTATTATAACAATCTGTGTTTTTGTAAGCGAATCATGGGGTAAATTTATATCTTGTTTAAATAAATTAAAAGTACCAATAATTTGCCTTGTTAAGGGCAATGTAGCAGCACTAGCAGCCAAGTGGCGCCCCCATCAAGCCCCAAAAGTGGCCGTTTTTCGCACTTTTTCTATCTACAACTACAGCAAACTATCAACTCCGTAAATGTACTTCAATAGTTAAAAACGAATTTTCGATAAATGATGTATTCAGCGAGTTATAATTTTCTTACTGATGGGGGCCACCTTACATAGGTGAAAAATATGAAAAAAAAAAGTGGTTTTATTATTAAAAAACAAGTTTAACCAGATAATCGCGTATATTATTTAAATTGGTATTCCTGACGTTTCGAAAGCTTTGAAGCGTTTGGGATCGCAGAATAATATAACACAGGTGAATAATATACGCGATTTAATCCGGTTAAACTTGTCTTATTGTAATGTGTAGTGATGAACAACCATGGTACTTGAATAAATATGTATAATATTAATAATAAAAATTTCAAGTAAAAAGCCTGACCAGACAAAAATACCTCGCCATGTTGCGGAAAACCAATAGAATTACCAAAATTCTTCTACAGTAATGTGCAGTGTTGCGATGAAAAATGCAAATGAGGACCAGACCAGGTTTTTTTATTTTTCTGGCCAGACTATATTTGAAAAATACTGGTTTTTTATGAATTTGGTCTACGTGAGCTGAAAAAGTTCCTGAGAACGTAAGCCGTGAACCATACAAAATATATTCTGTTCTGTGAATTTCAGTTAAATTATTTACTGAATATGCTATCAGGTCGGATCTGGAAGCCTGAATGCAATCAGAGTAATGCAGTCATGTTATAGAACGGGCTGCATTTTCATCATTTGCGAATGTTATTGTAGGTATAATATGAATGAATGTTGTTGTTTTTGTAAATATTTTTTGCAAGAAATAGAATCTTATTAATGTTAATGTGATATAATATTGTATGGATGTTCATATTGATGTTATTTGTTGCCAACCTGCCTGTCAAGTGTGGTGATTATGGCATATCGCCCCCACTTTGGGGGAGGCCTTTATCCAGCAGTGGACGTTTTTCAGCTGAACTGATGATGATGATGATTGATGTTCATTTGTTTGTCCTTCAATCACTTCGATTTGAATGAAACGTCCACCTGGCTGATGGGCGCCCTACGCTGCGTTTGCCGATTCGCGGTCTCCAATCAAGGACTCGTCTGCTCCAACGACCGTCGGTCTTACGACAGACAATATGGCCAGAACACTGCCACTTCAGCTTGCTGATCCTACAAGCTACTAGATTTGTGAACAACCACGACACAAGATAAATCTTAGCGTGGGTAGTAGTAGTGGGTCGCAGCTGAAAATCAGCGTTGGGTAGTCAGTACCTGTACGTACTGCTACCTAACATTATGCTGAGCTGGTGGCCCTTTGGCACTCACATATGTTTTATTTTTTTATGTTCTTTTATTTTTGTTAATTTCATTGTTTGTGCCAATAAACACATTTTCTTTCTTTCTTTCTAGTGTTGCCGCAAAGTCTTGCTCGTGGTCTTGCGACAATGCAAAACCAGCCTTAATACAAGACCGCAAGAATGCAAGACTAGTCTTGCGAAAATGCAAGACCGCAAGAGCCCAAAGTCTTGGACTTGGTCTTGCGATAATGCAAGATCGAAAGACTGCAAAACCAATCTTTTGAAAATGCAAGACCGCAGGAGCCAAAAATTTTGGTCTTTTGAAAATGCAAGACCGCAAGAGCCAAAAGTTTTGGTCTTGGTCTTATGAAAATGTAATAACGTAAGACTGCAAGACTACAAGACTATTCTTGCAAAAGTGCAAGACCGCAAGAGAGTAACATCTTGGTCTTGCCTTATATTTTTTAATAAAACAAAGTTTAACCGGATTAAATCGCGTATATTATTTAAATTGGTTTCCCTACGCGATTTAATCAGGTTGAACTTTTCTATTATAATGTGTAGTGATCGCGAAAACCTAAGAAGTAATATATTTTTTACACAAATCTTAAAACCAAATTATGGCCTGAACGAACTGTGTAGGTAAATTTTGATGTGTTAATAACTCATTCGTATTGTAACTAATGAATTGCTACCTAATAGTTGAAGGCATCGTTTCTTAGTCACACGGACGTTAGTTGACGGCCTCTGGAGCAGACGAGTCCTTGAGTGGAGACAGCGAATCGGCAAATGCAGCGTAGGGCGGCCCCCCACCAGGTGGACCGATGACCTGAAGAAAGTAGCTGGTGGGACTGGATGTGGAAGGCAGATGACCGAGTGTTGTGGCGCAACTTGGGAGAGGCCTATGTCCAGCAGTGGACTGCGATAGGCTGTGTTGATGAAAACCTCCCCGGTGGTTATCTTCAGCACAATAGTGGTTTCCGGGAAAGGTTATGCTACTGGTGCCCGCCCTGTGCTACGCATGTAAAGCACGGCCCAGGGGAGACTTACTTACTTCTTCCCTGAACACCTTCCAGATGCGAAAGCATAAGGAGATACTGGAACCTATGTAAAATGGATTCTTAAAGAAAGCTACATTTAATTTTTCATAAACAAAAACAAATGTTAGGTTACATCGAATGCAAAATTTAAATGGCTGAACTATACACACATATTATTTGAAACAGTATTTTTAAGCTAAAAGGTACTCAGCACACCAATTTATATTAAGAATATTTTCCTTTATCACATAGGTACATATTTTTCTTTAACGTCACGAAGCTTTTAAAGTAACGTGTTATAATCATAAACTAGGAGCTAGAAGGCTTTGCAGCTAAAACCGCCACATACGAATATAAAATAAGGTTAAGAGGTATGAATTATAAATACCGTATGTAGCCTTACTGGATTACGTAAAAGATTTGTAGTTAGAATTAACATTAGACCAAGTAAAACGGAATACTTAACTAACGTGTTTTAATAAAATAAACTTTAACCGGATTATATCGCATATATTATTTAAATTGGTTTTCCTGACGTTTCGAAAGCTTTGGAGCGTTCGTGGTCGCACGCAACACTGTAAAAGACAATGACATTGTGAGTGATTACTGCATGCATCGAAACGATTTTAATTAATAAATAATTGTACAGTACAGTATACTGTACTGCAGTAGATAAAAATATTTTTTTAGAAATATCTGTAAAGACGCTTGTCATCTTAGTCTTCCTGCGACCACGAACGCTGCAGCCTTTCGAAACGTCAGGAAAACCAATTTACATAATATACGTGATTTAATCCGGTTAAACTTCGTTTTATTTTATATAATGTGTAGTGATCGTGAAAACGTAAGAAATTATAACGTGTTTTAGTTATTTTGCTTTCATTAATTTAAGAAAATTCATCTTCATTTTAGGTATTTAAGTATTTGGGTGCGGGGTGGGCTGCGGCGTATTAGTAGGGGTGCTGTCCAGTAAACTTCCAGGTGGAGTCTGACGCCTGCTTGTCCTTCTGGACGTCTGGAGAGAAAGTCAGTAGTTAGGCTGGTGCATTCTGGGTACGGGCAATATAATCCTTTCGAGGGATTAACCTTCGGGGGATCTTATTGCCTGTGGCGAATATTCTGGCGCGGCAGGGCTCGATCTGGGCCAATGAAGCGTGACTCCGCATGTCCCTCTAGAGTTAGCAGAGGGCACAGTGAAGCATGAAGGATGAGGAAGAAAACTTCTATAAATAAATACGGGATGATAGGCCCTGCCAGTGGCAGACTCGGGGTAGTCTGTTGCCTGGCGTAGCTGGCGCGGCTTGCAAGGCTGGCGTGTTTGGCGTGGGTCCCGTGGCTGGCGAGGCAGGTGTTGCTGGCGTGGCCGTCACATCGGCGTGTTAGCTGCACCATGGCGGGGCCCGTGAGGTGGCGCGCAGCGTTCCATGTGCGCTGCCGGGGAGGGTGTGGCTGTCGTAAGGCCGCACGGGGAGAAAGGGCTCGCCTGCTTGTGGTGTGGCAGGCTGGGACCTGTCGGGGGTGGTTGTGCGGAAACCAACGAGTTCCCACGCCCCCTGCCAAAGGTAGTTGAAGGAACACCGTGGTAGTTTTAGTCGGTAAGAGTCCGACACTGGTTCCTGGAGCGGAGTGCGTCAATGAGGATTTACCAACGACAAAAAAGTGGTGCATTTGTAAGTGGACGAACGGAAAACACTTTTTTTTATATATCAAATGGGCTTGCGTTTGACCGCCACCTCACCTGATGTTAAGCGATGGTGCGGTCGATGATGATACACGCTTGCCCAGCAAAAACCTATTCACTCGAGGCTTGAAGACCACCAGATTATACTTTTCGGGAAAGACTTCCACTCTTTAGCGGTACACTGCAAAGAATTCCACTCTTTAGCGGTACGCATGATAAAGCTATTACTAACGTTCGCGACGTTAATAATTTGTGTTTGTACACAAAATGTTGTGTACACGATGTGTTTAATAAAATGTTGAAAACCAATTGTAGTCTACAAAATAAAATCCAATTTATTCCATCTAAATACAAATGTATGGCTATAAACCTTTACATCTGCTGTCAAAAAAATACAACATTAGAGAATACCTACATGTTTTAAACTACAAAATTTTACCTAAGGTACTATTTATAACAAGTGCATAGGGCACGCGCCCGGTACGTCACGTTTTGAGCGTTTTACAGTCCGGGGCTTTTAGCATTTAACCTCGAACTATTTCATAACCAAATTTTCTTTTCTCTTTTAATTCTCGTAAAATATAGCCTAAAAGTTTTTAAATACATAAAATAAACATTTTCTAAAAGTGCGTTTGTAGCAAAATCAATAAAACTAAATTTTCATTGAAATGAATTGTATGCAACCAGCTAATTATGTCAAGCGCTGCCGTCCGTTGAACAATCTTCATAGCGTCCGCGAACGCGCGTCAGCACGTTACGATACTTGGCGCCCCTGTATGTGCAGTTATTATAACCAATCCCTTAGTCTATAAGCAATGCGAGTCTTAGTAATCACGGTCCACATAAAAATATAAAAACCTTCCAACAGAGAAACTCCTTCAGAATTAAATTTGAAATCTTCTCAGTGTATTTCAATAGGAATGTCTGTTAAAAGAATCCGTTTTAGCTGCAAATTGCAAGCGTACCGGCGACTCCTAACGACCGCCCATTGTGCGAACTACGTCACCTAGACTTGTTGTTACTATATCCTTGGTTTTACAAAGGATTTTAAATTCAGGTGATTCAAGGCAAGTCAAGGGAAAGATCTTTTGCTGTATTTTTAGAAGTCGTGATTAGTACTTATGTCCTGTGAAATTAAGGGTTGGCATACCAAACAATCGATCGATCGATGTTGACTAATCTCATTCTAGCATAATTAGATTGATATCATCGATCGATTGGTGCTTGGTGATCATTAGGGTTCTGGTGACTTACCTACTGAAAATACTAAAACTAGACTGGTTTTTTGTTGTTTGTTTTGGGATGCATTTAAAAAGCCTTCATGAGGAATAGGTAGTTATGATACGTCCGACAGGTACACACAAAGCAGTCAATTCCGCTACTACACTTGCTGACTGGCTATTAATAAAATCATACTAACATTAATAAACAAATGCCTAGTAACTCCATAATTGAGAAAAGTTTCTGAATTCTGTTAAACTTACTTCCTATGCCCAAATTAGATGTCAGGCAGGCAGTCACAAAGCCTATGGCACTTTTCAAATTATGTCGTAGGTTAGTCACCAGTCATTCTGCCTCACGATAGGCCATTACAGTATTGGTTGTCCATCAGGTGTCAGTTTTGTGATGGACGGCCTGTAGAACAGTTGCGAGCACCTAAATACATTGCTACAAATCACTCGTGCAATTTCTACAGGCGCAGTCTATGAGTTTTTACGAATTTTACGAAATTTAGAATGTTTGCGGTTCTGTGAGTATACCGAGTGATAGGGTAGGATTTATTTTGTGTGTATAAGTGTTTTTTTTGTTAATGGCTAATCGCTGTAGGTAGGTACACAATTTATCCTACTTTCCTACTAATGTTAGGTACTTGTTGTTTATTTGTCCTTAAATCATGCTGAAACTGATGAAAGGCACATAAATAGACCATAATAACCCTGATTAACATATAAGTAAGCAACTTTTTATCCCCGGAAGATATAGTTCCCGAGGGTTGTACGGTAACATCTTTCTGTGATAAACTGAAGTATACGTAGGCGAAGCCGCGGGCATTGGTAAGTAATAGATAAATATGATCATAACTCAACACCACAGTGAAATCACTGTAAAGTGGTTACTTCATTTTGATATTAAACCTATTTGAAGCGCAAGAAGCTACTTAGAATTGTTCAAAGTTTTTCGAAAATAATATTTAAATACTTTGTAGTTATGAAGTTTTCTCTAACGAAAATGAAGACTGTTACTACTTTACGACCTTCATCATCAAAAATAGAAGCATCACAAAAACGGAAAGACATTTTTAAGGAAGGAGACATATTTAATATGACATTACGCCAAGGAATAAGACCGGACGAGGCACAAATAAAAAAATCAAAGAGACAAGGGTCGGCCTCGAGGGACAATGCTGTCCCTCCTGTTATGGACTTGTCCTATCCTTGTACCAAAATAGGAATGTAATAAAAATGTAGACAACATGCTGAGATGACGAATATGATCCGTACTTTTGATGGAAATGTGTGATCAAAGAATAGGTTTCTTTATGTAAGTATGTTTTTGCGTTTGTTTCGTTAGAGATAATCTTAAACAAAGAAGCTTGTATTATGCAGTATGAAGGTAGACAAATCTGAGATCACTTGAGCACTTAAAGGCAATAAAATTATACTTTGATTCTATATTGGTAAAAATTTTGATCCACAAAATCAAGGTCACTCAGCGGGCTCGTCGGAAACTGTGGCTGGAAAAATTACTTCCACCTGCAAACTTCATCTAACCCAGTGAGAAACTTCCTGCAGGGTATAAACTCTCCTGGCCAACAAGGAAGTCGATTGCGGACCCAGATAGGCAGATGTAGGCTTAACATGAGCAAGTGGGGCTATATAGACCAAACAGCTACAGCCTGCACGTGTGGCATTGATCCTCAAACAATATCACACTTGCAATGCTGCTCCTTGTACCCAAGCACTTGCACATTGAGTGACCTTAACAATGCCATAGAGAACGCACAAGACGAGGACAATTTCTGGGCCAGCAGCGTCTGATTACTGTGCCACTGTCAGTAAATTTTTTGTACCATCGACACGAAAAAGAAGAAGCGAGCTATGGAGCGAGCTATGCTTGAGTTTCTATAAAGGATAAGATCCGTAACGAGATTATGCGAAGAAGAACCAGAGTGATCGACATAGCTTGTAGGATCAGCAAGCTGAAGTGGCAGTAGTATCTGTTGAAATACCGATGGCCGTTGGAGCAGGCAAGTCCTTGAGTGCAGACCGCGAATCGGAAAACACAGCATAGGGTGTCCAGGAGAACTGACGACCTGAAGAAGGTAGCTGGGGTGGACTGGATGCGAAAGGCGGAGGACCGAGTGCAGCTTGGGAGAGGCCTATGTCCAGCCATGGACTGCAATAGCCTAATGTTGATATAAACAATTTTGATGTGACATATGACAGACGGCCCTTGAGGCATGGCTTACGCCAGTCCGCTGATGCAGTATCTATTACAGTCTCTGATTGCGGAGAAAAACAACAAGTTGGTGAAATAAATGGAAAAGTCATTGACGTATTACGTGACAGTTAAATATTTTTTTACCATTGCCACTCGAAAAAGGGCATTTTATTCATCGATAACAGTGAATAAAACTCTCTTTTACTCACAAGAGAGTAAAAACATTTTGAATTTGGAACAAGCACGAATTATGTACTAAGAAATGAATAAAACGTGCTGAACGTACGTACTGGCTGGCTGGATGGAGCTATCAAATTTAAATTAAGAAAAAAGAAATACTACAGGTTGGCTGGTTCAACGAGACTTATTGAAGGAGGATGTTTAGTGATGATGATTCTCGTTCCAAATATGTGTAAAAAATTGTACCATAATTTTTAAATATTTTAAAATCGATTTCATAAATTTCTGTGGACACTATTCCGAGCTTACAAATCAAAATTTCATGCAGTGAGGTGATGCACCTTGCTAGGTCAGTGTCCATCGGTGGCTATTTTCACCCTCTTTGCCTTTTGTACTAGACAGCAGACCCCGAAAAGTCAGAGCTTGCGCGAGCATTTTGACTACTATACCTACGCGTGATTTGTCGTAGAATATTTTTTTCATCTTTTCTTCTTTATGTGTGGTTAAGCACATTCTACCATATTCTTGAATATGTCTCTCATTCACCCAGTCATGCTATATACCACTATTTATTTTCTCGCAGTCAATGGTAAAAAGTAGAGTACACAACTCGTGAAAAAAAATTTCATCTCGGGCCTTGTATCCCTCGCTCCGCTCAGGATTCTATTTTTGAACCACTCGCTTCGCTCGTGGTTTAATCTTAGAATCCTTCGCTGCTCGGGATCCAACTTAGTTCCTCGAATTAAATTCCCTCTTTTTTCACTTGTTGTATAATCTACTATTATCAATAAAGATATCAGCTGCTGAATTGCGTGACTAACTCGCGATCGCAATCATCTGGATTTCAATGTTCATTTCTCCATGTGTTTTGAAAATCCGTGTTATCGGCAACTAGGTACCACGCAATAAATGTTGCTTTATTATATATATATATAATATATATATATTCAAAATGAAAGCTAATGCCAAAGTGAATGAATTACACAATTGCCCACAGATATAAATCTAAAACCATTTTATTTTTGTTTTACTTACTTAAAACCACATTTTTAGCGAGTTAAATTTTTATCTACCTACATAAGTTTTTGTCTAAGTACTACACATTCAAGAATTTTAATATGAATAATTAAATTATCTATCTGGAAAAGTGTACCTATTTAATCCTTCAAACAAAACAAAGACATTAAACCTGAAACGTGTTTTCAAATAAAAATAAAATAGTTACTTACCTACATAACATTGTTAGATATCAACGTTGAAGTACAATTATATTTGTGTTGTGTTATCCGCAAAGGAATACCTGCAGAAATAAACGTCTTTTATAAAACAAAGCATACTACTAAGCATACAGTGAAAATACGGAGTAACCTCAGTGCACAGAAAGTACGAATAACCTTTATTTCCCGAGAAAATATTAAGAAGCGTTTCTAGTTGCTCTCCTTTGACCGTCGTCGGGGGCGTGGGCGTTTGGATTCACGTACAGTGGAACTGTGGTGCCGGGTATATGCTGTAGCGTTTCATGTCTTCATTGTTACTTTTTTCTTCGTTTTTTTTTCCTCATGGACGCACTACGTCCGGAAAAGCGGAGCCAGTGTAGGACTTTTACCGACTAAAACTACCACGATATTCCTCTAACGTGGGAAACTATGTATTCTCCCAACCATACCCGACAGGTCCCAGCTCGCCGTTAGTAAGCAAACCCCTCCTCCCCGTGCGTCTTCAACATCGGCCGCACCCTCCTCTTGACTGGCGAGCGCGGAACCCACTGCGCATGTTGCTACTAGGTTTTCTAAGGCACAATATGCGTAGAGCACACACGCGCTACTTTACATGCTAAAATAAACACTGACGTACACCGATTACGTCTCACGGGTGGGTGAGCGTATGATAGTGTATATTCACAGAGCGATGTACTCACACCTCAATGTCGCTCAAACACACATATTCGTCTCATGGCTTGTGGCGTGATCGGCTAGATCTGAGGACAACCAAACAAGTCACTGCCCTCGTAGCTGATCGACCCTCGCCGGGCCTCCCCCAGGGAACTGGGGATCTCACCTAGCGAGGGTCTGGTCGCTCGGTCAGCGTGAAACACTTCAGGTGCCCCTACAGACACATAACAACAACACACGTTGCCGCGGAGAAATCCCGCGGCCTAGATTTCACCACAACCACAATTACAGGGTCAATGACCCACCCCAAATACCGACCCATACTTATATGGGTCGTGACCACGCAACCACGGGGAAGGGGGCCAACCCCCGAGCCCGTTGAGAAGGCCACGAACAACGCTCCACCGTCAAAGGCGACGATAACCCCGAGTACGCCACCCGCAGGCAGTGTAACTATTGTAATGCGAAGAGAATCGAACGCAGCGCCTTTGTAATGACCAATTCATCATCATCATCAGCTTTTATCAACCCACTGCAGGGCATAAGCCTCCTTCTTTTTAGGACATTCTTTCCGGTTTTACGCCAATCTTGTCCAGGTTTTCTCAACAAAATGGACCACATGATCAACCCATCTTGCCATTGGTCTTTCGACTTTACGCTCGCCTACTCTCGGCCACCATTCTAATAAATATTACTAAATATTTTTGGGACATTTTTACACAGCGCCATCTAGTCACAAACTAAGCAGAGCTTGTGCTATGGGTACTAGACAATGGATATAATACTTATATACTTTTTTTTTGTAAATACATACTTATAATACATAAGAAACACTCAGACCAACACAAACACACACAAATATTTGTGTCCTGTGGGAATCGAACCAACGACCTCGTGATCAGCAGTCCGACCCTCGAACTACTAGACCACAGACGTCGTCGAGGATTCTGTTAGGGATCTATTCCACCTGCCGTCACCAAGCCAAGTTTCGGAACGTAATCTGTCCGCCAAGCGTGGTTTTCCTATCTTCTATATCTATACTATAATAAAACTGTAAAGGTCGAAAAGTCTGTACATTGAGTTTTTTTTCGCGAAAACCGGCTAGGGGGACTAGAAATACGCTATAGAACACGAATCAATCGTTTAAAAAATTTATGTCTGTCTGTCTGTCTGTCTGTCTGTTTGTTACCTCATCACGTAAAAACGGCTGAACGGATCGTAATGAAACTTAGCATTTGTATTGGTATTAGTCTAACTTAAAATATAGGGTATGTTTTATCTGAATCGGTTGAGTAGATCCAGCGATACAGCTTGACCCCTCTATTGTATTAAGTTGCATACAAAGTAGAGGTCATGATTGTTGGTTGGATGCAGGTTCCTAAAAATACAACTGGATTCTATTAGTATTTATAGAAAATATAGAAAAACATAACATAGCCCATCACTGTCCCGCTGCTGGTCTGGTCTTCTTGGAATGAGAAGAGTTAAGGAACTGGATAATGTTAGTGTAATAGATTATCATAACATAATCAGCTCATTACCTACTGCCCCACTGCCGGGCACGGACCTCTTCTCGGAACGAGAAGAGTTAAGAAACTAGAAAATATAGAATAACATAACGTAGTCAACCCATTACTGTCCCACTGCTGGGTATGGCCCTCTTCTCAAAATGAGAAGAGTAAATGAACTGGATATTGTTAGTATTATAGAATAACATAACATTACCAGCCCATTACAGTCCCACTGCTGGACACGGTCCTCTTCTCAGCATAAGAAGAGATGTGGTTAGTGTTATAGAATAACTTAACATAATCAGCCCAATTACTTCCCACTGCTGGGCACGAGCGTCTTCTCAGAATGAGGGAGTTTAGGGCTAACATAACATAACATCACGCCTGTATTTCCCCAAAGGGGTAGGCAGAGGTGTATAGTACACCCACATTTCGCCAGTTATGCTATAAGTCCCATGTAATAGCGGGCGAGCCTATTGCCATTAACCGGGCACAAATCCAGACTCCGGGCTGCTACTGAGAATTTCCTAATGAAAAAACCCAATAACACTTTGCCCGACCCAGGAATCGAACCCAGGACCCCATGCTCTGCAGTCGCGCTTGCGACCACTAGACCAACGAGGCAGTATTAGTTTAGGGCTAATTCCATGAAATTCCATCACCTTAGCCGGTTGGTTGTAAAAACAAAATATGGTATTGTCGGTAAATAGTGTAGTCGTCTGTGTAGGCGATTAAATGTATATTAGAAGACATTGTGTTCATAAATATGACACGATGTTATTTTCCGACATCCACGCGGACGGAGTCGCGGGCACAGCTAGTGTTTTAATAAACGCTGAGTTCTTAATTTTTTTTTTTTTTTTTTTTTATTTATACTATGGACACTAACGTTAATTTAAGAATGATTTTGATAAGCTTGGTGATTAAAACAGCAGTAGATATCACACATTATGGTTTTTTGTTAATAGGTTATACTAGTCTTTAACCACGGTTTTGTCCGCATATAATTCCGTTTATTAAACAAGTGCGAATCGGACTCGCGCAGTAAGGATTCCGTACCTGTCAACGACCTGATACCCCATAAAAACTGATTTAATTTACGAGAGTTTATCAAAAGACATCAACGCACAGTGCGTGAAATATGAATTTTTGTATGTATATCGCATGTACTTTGTATTTGGACTGGCCCATTTCATACTATTTTTGGGTCAAGAGCCGTAACTTCTCGTCGTAAGTCTCAGCGTATACAGGATATTTTTTTTAATAGTGCGCAATTTTTTTTTGGTGGTTCAGTATGAGTAATAGAACACATTTCCATTAATTGTTCAATACTTTTTTCAATTTTTTTATCCGACTTAAAATCAGCAAAATATGCACACAATCTGTTCGTAATAACATCAATGAAAGCGCGCGACGGCTGGCTCACGCGGCCGTACGGGAGGGAGTTGTACCCCCGATGCAAACACGCAGCCCACTAGTTTAAAAAAAAATCCTGTATAATAAATTATACTTGAGGTATCCGCTATAATGATATGCCTTGTACCAACCGGGTTGGTTTGAGAGCAATTGCTCGTGGTCCTTTGTCTCCGGTACGTTGCAGTTTACACACCAAGACCTAAGACGTGATCGTCATCAGAACTCACACACAGTACCTACCTTAGTTGAGGTGATTCATTTTGCTATTACTTTGAGCCAGTTCAAATTAAATACGTTCACAATGGAGTATTTTTCTTCGAGTTACAAGGAGTTTCTTCTTTTGTGAGATCCATACAGCCCATAGAATAGAATAGATTTTTATTGTTTGTCACAGGTAATTGAAAATACAGATGTTAAAACATAAAACAGTTTCACTGTAACATATCCATAAGATGTACAATATTCAAAACCTATAAATAAAAACTAAATTTAAAAATAATTTCATATAATTTTTATGAAGTCTTCCTAATGTAACGTTAATGTATATAATATTCATGTAATATTAAAGATAAAGATATATTTATTTATTTATTTATTTTATTTATTTCCACAAAAAAAACAAAATACATACATTTGGCATATACAGTGTAGAACATAAACCAGTTTAGGTTTTTCTGTACACCGCTTGGTCCGTCGACATTCATTACAACAAGATGTGGGTGATATGTTATAACATATGTAAAATTTATATACACATTACACATACATAGACACCTCATAACAGGTGACCGATGTCTGCTTCACATCTATGAAATATCACTAATGTAGCTCTCCACTATTCGCCACTTGAAATCTTCAAATCAGTTTCGACCACTCACATGAGCCGTCAAAACTGCCGCGTCAGTGATTAGTCAATAGCCGCCTTGGTAGGATCAATCGGATTGCAGTAACCCGCCTCAGCTAGTACCAGAATTTATTGTACATAATATTCAACATTAGGCGTCTATTGGGCTGTAAAGTCGTGGTGTGAGATTGACTGAAGATATTACAACCTATGCACATGGCGTACTAGTCTAGAATACAAACCTGATAATTACAAGTTTAGTAATTTTTCTGGAAAGCAAAAGTAGTATACAAGTAGTGTACAAGTTTACAGAAAATAGTGAATTGTTAATGTTTTTGTCCTGACACACTAAACTCCTTTGAGCAGCTTACCTTCGAAAATTTCATAAACCAAAAGACGGAAAACAACAGAAAAAATTGGCACAAAAATAATGTTTCAATTATGTATGTAAGGGTATGTAGGCATAGACTTATAATAGTCAATAGTCAATAGTCATTTATTGGTAATTTGAATTACACGTCATTTTTATATTATAACTAAATGTTATAAGTACAGTACAAATTAAAATGGTAATTTAATATCTCTATATAAAATAAAATGTCAATTTAAAATTACACAACAATCAGACGTCAATTTCATAAAAACAGGAGACGTTAATTTAAAAAATTAACAATACCAAATAAAATAAAAATAAAAAATATAAATGTCAAAGGAAAAATACAAATGTCAATCTAAAAACTAAGTACAAGGTAATAAAATGTCAAAGCCAAGTATAACCAATAAAATGTCAATTTAAAATTAAATTAAATAATAATAAAAAAGTAAAAAATAAATAAATAATCTACGAGCGTAGAACAGTATTTATAGGTATTTTGAATTCGATAAATTCTTCATAAGTGTAGAACGCTCGCTCGACCAACCAGCGCCTCAGACGAGACTTAAAACTCGCAAACGTTGGGGCGCTAACTATATTATCAGGCAGCTTGTTGTAAACTTCCGGGCCCATAACATGTGAAGATTTTGAGGACTTTGTGAGAGTCCTCGCTACCACTGATAACTTGTTTTTGTTCCGGGTATTGTACGAGTGAATGTCACTATTCTTCGTGTACAGCCCTAGGTTCATCCTTACATACAACGCGACCTGATATATTACTATAGCCGGTAGTGTAAGGATGCCCAATTTCGAGTATTGTGGCCTTGCAGAAACGTCCTGTGGTATTTGGACGATGGCCCGCACGGCACGCTTCTGCATCCGGAAAGCGCGCTCCCAGTCCGCAGCGCGTCCCCAAATCTCTGCGCCATATTGAAGCTGAGAATGCACTGTCGCAAAATAGCATGCTCTCACCTCACTCACCTTTACTACTCGAGCGATTCGGCGGAGAGCGAAACACGCACTACCCAGCTTGCCGCAAATTTTATTAATATGATTTTCCCACTTTAAGGTCCTGTCGATTTCGAAGCCGAGGAAGGTTGTCGATTCAACCTGGGCAATACTCACTCCATTCGCCGACACTGCCAATTGTCTTTGTGACCGGCCTGACAATGCAAAGTGAATGAAGTGTGTCTTCCCCAGGTTCAGCGCAAGTCCGTTTGCCTGAAACCACTCCGCCAGCTGGTTTGCAGCTTTATTCAGTCGCTGCTCCAGTCGATCCACCGAGGTTGCTGTGACCAGTGCAGCCACATCATCAGCGTACATGAGAATTTCTGCATCAGCCACAGCGCTAGGCAAGTCATTCAGGAGCAGCGAAAATAGAATATTGGATACAGACGAACCCTGCGCTACTCCCATCCCCGACTCCGAAGGGTCTGACCTTTCGGTTCCCCCACATCCCACTACAATTTGTGACCTATCCCTCATCAGATCTGCAAATAAAGCGTGAGATGTGCCATCCACGCCATAATGCCGTAACTTTACTGCAAGTATGGTTCGGTCGGCGACATCAAACGCCTTTGACAAATCGCAGCAGATCAATGCCACTTGCTGCTTGCTCTCTCGGGCAGCCAAGACTCGGCGCACGAGCTCACGAGTTAGGGACGTTGTCGACCGGCCCTCGCGGTACGCGAACTGTCGGTCGGAGAGAGCTTCCGTCTCTGACAGGAAGCTAATAAGTCGAGAGCTAAGTCCATTCTCGAATATCTTTGCTATTGCTGGAATAATTGACACTGGCCTGTAGTTGTCAATGCAATCTCTCTTCCCCTTTCCTTTGAACAACGGAGAAATTTTACTACATTTCATGGGGGCTGGAAAGCAGCCTTCTTTTATACATATATTAAAAAGATCTGAAAGTACAGGGGCAAGAGGAATGGCTGCCAACCTGATGAGTTTCATTGAAATGCCATAGGTGTCTTTTGATGGTTTTGGTGGAATACGCGTCACGATTATTGTAAACACCTCTTGAGCACTGAACGGGAGTAGCCGCAGCGAGCGGTCAGCAGGAGGGCGCGCAGCACGTAGCTGGGTTTGTACACGAGTCGCGTCGGCGCTTGGAGCACCACAGGCGGCTGCTGCACTCAGAAAACGCACGTTCATCGCATCTACTGCTGACTTTTTTGTTGTGAAATGTGTTCCGTCCGAATTTTTAACTATATCGGTAAAATCAAGGTGGGGAGTGTTATTTTTTCCTCTTTCTTCATTTACGACAGTCCACATTGCTTTCGACGCATTCCCAGCCGAACTTATGATATTCGAATAATAACTAGATTTTTTAGTTTGTATTAAAGTTTCATAATATGATTTCATGTCGGTGATAATATTATTAATAATTACATTATTCGGAATTCGCGTACTTACGTCAATAAAATTAAATAATAGTGATTAGTAATCTTTCACATCTGGTGTTATCCAAGATGAGTCATTTCTAATCGTATTGCTTGTTTTCCTCAAGGGAAAACAAATGTCAAATTTACTAATTAATATATTTATGATTGCATTAGCCATCCCCAGAGGATGTCTATTATGACTTTTTAATTCGTTCCAATCTATGGAATGTAAAGATTTGATAAAACTTGCTTTATTAGCTTGCGAGTACCCTCTAACATAACGTGATATTTGCGGTGATGTACATTTCATGCACAATACCTCACTCCAAACAGCAAGGTGATCGCTCAGATGAGTGACGACTGGCGCAACGCTTACCGAGCTCGCTGGTAGGTTCGTATAGACATGATCTATGCTCGTGGATGTGGACGAAGTTATCCGAGTGGGGAAATCTACTTGATTTGTCATGTTATGGGCTGACAATATATCCAGGAGCCTTTTTACCTCATTGGATAGCCCATCCAGAGTATCGATATTAAAATCGCCTACGATTAAACATTCTAGTCCAAGATCACTGATTTTATCGAGCAAGGGTTCAAACCTATCCAAAAAATCATTGGCACTAATTAAATTAGTTCTATAAATACAAATTATAGTAATTTCATAATCAATTAAATTTATTGCCGATATTTCGCAATACCGTTCAACTGATAACGAAACTAAGTCTGAATTCTCAACACATTTAATACCGTCACGAACAAAAATACAGGATCCACCGTGTGATATTTGTTTCCTATTGTAGCTGGACGCCAATTTATAACCGCTTATATTTATACATTTTTGATTTTCATGTGATATCCAATGCTCTGATATAGCAAGAACATCACACTTCAATTCACTATGTAAAAGAACTTCCAGTTTATTAGTTTTTTTATCTATAGACGCTATGTTCTGATGGCATACAATCAACTTGCTTTGAGCGCATACATTACTGTTATTAGTCACAGTCGTGTTAGCACTACTGCTCCGTCGCACAGGTCGCACTGCTGTGGGGACCGGTTTTGCTAGCATCGGTGCTACCCCGCTCCTCACGGGGGCGCACACGAAACCAGTCTGACACCTTTACACGCGGTGGCCACGAAGTCGGCGAACAAAAATGTTTGTACAGGCTTTCCGGCAAACCAATTACGAATGCTGCGTGTTTGTTTGTTTTTATTTCACGTTTCTCAACGAAATATTCGTCACACTGGTGAATTTTATTCAGGTAGTTTATAACATTCTGCGTTGAAGTATCTGGTCTAAATGACCACGCCTGAATATATTTTATACGATCCACTGTCTGTAGCTGATCGTCACTTTTTCCTGCACCAATCATCACTTGGCGCAATTTGCGTTTTCGGTTGACTTTGTGCCAACCGTCGTCGATATTTTCAGAAGAGTCCGAGTCAGTGTTATTTTTTACAACAGTGGCAGTTACCGCGCACTCCACTGGTTTAGTGGCCTCACTGCTGCCGCTGACTGCATTTGTCGTTGGCGTATTCGCGTTTGTCACACTATCTGCTCGGCTTACCTCGGGAGTTTTCGGTACGTCATTTGCGTCTGACAATCTAGCCTTCGCAGCGCTTGATTTTTTTGTGTTCGCTGCATAGCCGCTGCCTGTTTTCGGTCCAGTAGCGGCGGTGGCAATGGTATTCAGCCGCGCTTGGCGGATAGGTCGCTGAATGGCTGTATTGGTTTGAGCACTCGGGGTCGTTAGCTTAATCAGCTGTTGTTTACCTTCAACAGCTGATTTTAATTTCTCCATTGCTTCACTTTGGCTTTTAATAACTGCATTTTGCTCATTTATCTTTGATTCCAGTGCACTGATTTTACACGACAAGTCTAGGACTACTTTATGTAAGTCTCGAACGGCACTTTCGATTTGTTTTTGCGCCATTTCGAATTTTGGCGAAATAAGAACGAGGACCGAGTTGTGTACCGTGTGAGCTACCCACACATAATATATATTACTAGCGTTTGTAGGTCTTTCAATAGCCAGTTAACTTTTAACTGAGGAATAAGTTTGATATATTGACAGTTGTAGTATAAAAAGTCTGTCAAGACGTCATATTTATTCCTCAGTTAAAAGTTATCGGACTTTTGAAATACCGGCCCTAAGTGTATATGTGAGTTTAAATTGGAACAGGAATAAAAAACAAGAATGTAACTGAATAAATAATTGAACACTTTATAACTAAGAATCATCTATACCTACTTCATTGATTGTAGGCATTAGACAAAACACAACCTACAAGGCAAGGAAAATTATAAATCATCAAGAAGTTAATCGGTTGAAATATTTGTACCGAACAGACAGACATGACTGGAAGCGAGTTAATAAAAAACGTGGTAAAATGAAATACATTGCTGCTTTAGCCAAGGTTGGAGACAATTTGATGAGACTGTGAACCTACTAGACCAATTTTAATATGCTGGAGCTCTGCATTGAGAAGTGGATGAAATGATATTAAATAAAACAAAATAATGAATTGTATTCCTCTTTTCACAAAAGTTGGCTTTTTATAAATACCTTAGATTTACGTGATAAATAAGCGCGCGTATAAGCTGTTTTGTGAGAGACTGGAGTCCGTACTAGGGAATGTATATATATTCATGACCTAGTTAGCCATATTTATGGAGTATAGTTAAATACCTCACCAATATCAGCCAATTTCCCTTCACGATAAAGAGCTAGAGTTCCTTAGACTGTGATAATACTAACACACAAGAAAACCATAGTTTCTAGAATCATAAGCACCAACAATATTCATTACAGTAAAACTTCATGTTTAATCTTAGAACTGTTGATAAAGTAAAACAATACACAGTTATTGTCGAAATTATTATTCTAGTACTCTCTTTGGATTATTTTAGCGCTAAACTGACCTTATGCTAGTCAACCAGGACCTCAGGACCTGCTGATGGTGGCGTTAGTATCGGGTTGTTAAGTTTCCTTCAATATGGTTGAGTTAAGCGATGGATGATGTTCGCACCATGCTCGTGAACGGGTGCCGTCTGTCGGGACAGGTCAGCTCCTACATACTATGGCAACTCTGTTTAGGTTTATTTCTAAAAGCAATATTCTCAATTTAAAACTCTTGTTTATTTCTGACATTAACCTACATTATATGCACATTATTTGATATAATAAAAAATTACTTATTTTACAAAGAGTATATGCATGGAGTTTCTTGCCGGTTCTTTTCCATACGACCCACAATTTGGAACCGTGCAACTAGAGGCTGACGTGTCAAAGTAACTAGGTTTATTTGAAACTAGCTGATGCCCGCGGCTTCGCTCCCGTGAAATGTCGATAAAAAGTATCCTATGTGTTAATCCAGGACATGGTATCAAACGGTAAACGGTATGGTATTGGTATCTGTGTGCTAAATTTCATCTTAATAAGTTCAGCTGATTTAGCGTGATTGATAGGCCTAATGATCTTCTTAAATAAAAATGTTTCTTGTACACAGTATCTAATTAACTGGATATTGGTAATTTGGAGGATCCTTGACAGAGGAGGGGTTTTCTGAAATTCCATCTCTAAACGGGTTGTAAAGTTTTTATTAAGAAAAAAATGGGAGTAAACCCACGGGCATCATTGCAGCTAAGTAAACAATAAATTGTTGAAACGCGAAGCTATAAAGTCTATTATGACTAATTTTGCTTTTAAAATCAAATGGATACCTGTTTTATGAGAAAAGTCTTTAGATAAACGTTAACGTACTAAAATTACGTTAATTAAATTCATAATAAGTAGAATTACGGCTCAGTTTAATGATAAAATGATGTCTTTGAAGATTAGCTTTATTAGATTTCTTACTTTAGTCTTTATAGTCTTTGCTTTCAAATACGGTGAAATTCTAGTGTATTGTGTATCAGTAAAAAAAAATTACTCGCTATTTACAATGTACATCATTTATCGGAAATAATTTTTTACCAATTGAAGTAAAGTTACTTTAGTTTAATCAGAAACTAAACTTATAGTTCGCTATAGTTCTACAACTAAAAAAAGCCAAAAGTATCTACATAGAAAAAGTGCCAAAAGTGGCCGTTTTTCGCACGACTACAGCAAACTATAATTTACAGAGTTAATAGACATTTTTTTTATGAGATAGATCTACTCTTGATCGCAATCTAGACAGCTTTGTCAAGATGTGGTCAACGATGGAGCGAGCAAACCTATTAGGTGCCGATTCACTCCAGCTTTAAAGGCGTTAGGGTTGTAAGTGCCCGGAAATACAGATGCCAGCAATGAATTCCACAACTTGGCTGTGCGCATTATGAAAGAGTTCTCAAAACGCTTGGTCCTGATAGTAGGGATTTCTACCAAATGTGGATGGTATCCTGCAGTGCGTCGAGTAGTCCGATGAAAGAAAAAGAAAGGAGATGGCGGAATAAGCTCATGGAGCTCTTGCGCACACTCTCTAAAGTACAGAATGTAGAACACCGACAAACAAGCAACTGTGCGTCTATGGACTAAGCTTTGTAGCTTTGATTTTACAAGAAGTTCATCACCAATTAGAATCTCAGCTTTGCGTTGAACTCAACTTCAATTGTTAAAAACGAATTTTCGGTAAATGTACTGTTGTAATAACGTTCAATGTACTCGGCGAGTGATTATTCTTTTACTCTCTAGCTCTTAGTAGCACCGTAGCATCTTCTTAAATCAAAACTCAACTCAAAACTAGTTTTAATAGTGATCAAATCTCGATTTTTTTTTTTTTAAATAATGTAAAGTTTTTAAACTTTCGCGATTTTCACTCATATTGAACTGTATTTACGGGACTTTTCGTGCACAATTAAATCAAAACAAAACGATTTTGTTTACTAACCTCGACGTTTCGGCCAAGTTGCATCGGCCGTGGTCACGAGCAGTCTGTCTGCTCTGCTGTCTATAGTTCAATATGAAATAATGTAAGTAGTTTAATGAAGTTTGTATTAACATTTTTCAATAGCTGTTACTGCACGAGTTACAGATTCACTCCCTGAAAATATAATTTTACAATTTTTTTTTCCTAATACCTTTTATCAGAAAAACCAAGTTTTCTCTATGAATAAAGGACCATGGAAAAAGGTTTACATATATTTCGTTGGAAAAAAGTTCATTTTTAGTCTTAGACGCAATAAATGAAATTTCTACAAATTACTATACCATTAATAAAACTACCATAATCCGTTAAGAAAATTTAAAATAAACACATTATTACTGAGATATACGACGCCAAAAAGTAGCGCTTTAATCGCAGATTTATTGAGTTGTTTGTAATACGGCTCTTAATTATTCAATTAATTTTGGCCTCTATCCAGCAGTGGACGTCTTCCGGCTGAAATGATGATGTTGATACACTGCATTTGGTATAATTGAAGATTTTGAACATAAACTGATACCTTTTACGTCATCATGGATGAAGAGGGATGGTAAAACTTGTATCTTAGAAGTTGTTCCAACTAACAATCCAGACGACACTCCATGTATCCGAATATCCGTGATGTGACACTGCGTACTGCAGGTTAGAGTTGGGAAGTACCGTTGGAGAATCAATTGATGTTTTATTAAACCAAGTATGTGCATGATCAGGCCCTCATCAAGCTGGATTTCTATTGAGGCTTGTGACAGTTTTAAGATATCGCTGATGCAACTCTGTTCTCTGATTTGAGGTCAGTGCAAGGCCTACCTTGTACGTCATCGTATCCATCGAGGTATCGAGGATTCGTTAAGATTTATGTGTAATTATAATACTCGTTACCTATATAAAAATAATATAATAATAAAACTTTTTAACAAAAAATTGAACCGACGAAAACAGAAACTGAAAAGCGAAAAATAACTAATTATGAGTCGGCGCCAAACGAACTTTTAAGAAGCAAAGTGCATGTAAGTTGCAAGTGGCCGAGCGGAGAACGCATTTTTGGAGAGTTATTGTTTATCGTTGAAAATTTCACGTTGTATTTGATGTGACGTTGTTTTTATTATTTATTTAAAGTAATTTAATGATCTTCGTTGATTGGTTGTTTGGCGCCGACTCATAATTAGTTATTTTTCGCTTTTCAGTTTCTGTTTTCGTCGGTTCAATTTTTTGTTAAAAAGTTTTATTTTTCATTTTTTTGTGGTTAAAATCTAACTCCAGGTCTTCATTATGTCGTAGTGTCTAGAACTATATTTATGTGTGTCAAGTTTCAACAGAATCGGTTAACAGGTAAGAATTCAGTGGGTGAACAAACACTCATCCCCTGTTTTACTATCCTTAGGGGTGGATTTTGGTTTTGAAATTTAAATGGGACCAACTTCGAGATATACCGTATCCATTAAAAAAAGAATCATCAAAATCGGACCACTCTGTAAAAAGTTATGCGTGGTCACACATAAAAAAATAAAAATATATATATATACGCGTCGAATTGAGCACCTCCTCCTTTTTTTCGTCGGTTAATAAAATAATATAAGTTTTGTGAAGTGCTGACTGCATAGAGCTCCTTCACACCTGCGTTTCTCCGGCGTAGGCGTTCGATTAACGTGCGCAGCGCAGACACCGCGACAACGCGGTATGCGCGTCACGTTTTTGCTTGTAAATGATAATGCCATGTTATACCGCAATCGTAGGGCACCGCACGACGACGCGTGACGCTAGCACGACAATGCGACGCACACTTCGCGTGCGGGCGCCCGTCTGCGCTGCGCATACGTTTATCAAACGCCTACGCTGGAGAAATGCTAGTTTTGCTAGTGTCACCCAAACGCATTGCGATTTCACCATTGTAGCTTCTCTTTCGATGCGATTTCACCTACCTACACAGGATAATTGAAAAAAATACCAAGTTTCTCCGAAACTCTGAAAACGTGAAATAAAAACAGCTTTTCTAAACATTTGATCGAGTTAGGTATCCACTTAAAACGTGCTATTGAAATAACAGAAAACCTCATAAAGGGTCATTGTACTCATCAGTTGAACAACTTTTACAATGGGACCAATCTTGAAATCGCAAAAAAAAAACGGTGTTCCGTACATTTTGTCGATTTATGTGAACACAAATGTAGGGAACAACTGTTTTTTTTTCGCAATTTCAGGTTTGGTTCCATAGTAAAAGTTGTGTAGAACGATGAGCAAAGACCATCCTTAAACAGTTTTAGGTAATTTTTCAACTTTCCTGCAACAAGATAAGATATAATAAAACTGTAAATTAAATTCTAGAGCCTAATATGCTATCGATACGAGGATCATGTAGGGAAATCAGCATACATCGAGTGAAAAGTTTGGTATCGTAGTTGAGTCCAACTTTGGCAACTTGTCGCTTCCTACATTACACGGACTATTGACACTCTCTATCAACTCCAATTCCAAACTTGAAGATATGGTAGTTTCGTTATTGGTTTAATGGTTTAGGGGGTGCTTAAGGTGAGAACTGATCAGTATGGTGCAGCACAAAAGATGGTTCGTCCGAATCCATAGCATTATGGTGAGCAATGACCTATGTTTTTGCGCACTTACGACGCATAAATCTGACAGCATTTTTCTTAAAAAAATCATAGTTTTGGTTATGACAAACTGTAAATTAATATGCTGCTAGAGGTATCGTACGTACAACAACCACAACAACCATTCATCCATGTGAAATTAACTTCGTGGGTCATCTAAATCCAGACAACCTAAAAATACTTCACAAACACGAAAATTTGTCTGAAGTAAAAAAAATCGTATATTTAAATAATAAGATTCTGACTCGTTTCGGCGCGGCGTGGTGATCACTAACTAGGAAACCACCTAGCACTAGTATAGTAACATGTAAAAGTTGAAAACAACAAACAGCATAATTTAAAATCATTGGCCGGAATACACATGTCTGTAAAATGGAACAGTAACTTACATGCCAGCCCGTGATAGTCGTGCCAGCGGGTACCTACTTAGATATAACAGGACACTACGGTCTCTACCCTGGTCATCAATATCCATCACACGATCGGATATGCATTGATCATGCTCCGATTAGAACCAAAAAATCAGCTTTAGTGGTAGTATGTGAATCTGGGCTGACAGACCATGATACGGTGATAATTGGCATAAACAGCAGTCACACAACTCGAAAAACTTCACGCGAAAGATATCAACAGCAGACTAAAATAGACTTCCCTAATTTACTGAAAGACATCGAGAACATAGACTGGAGTTTCCTTGCTAGCTACACCGATGCTACCGACGCTACAGAAGAATTCACAAGCAAGCTAAGTGGAACTATGCAAAGACACTCGCGAACAGTAATGATCAGAAACTCTAAACAAATAAGAAAACCCTGGATGACTGAAAAAACTGCTTAAATGTATCCGAAAAAGAGACTCATTACATCTAGAAGCAAGAAAAGCAGAGAACAAAAACGAAATTATCTTACATCAACAATATAAAAACTACAGGAATCATTGTAATAATATCTTACAAAATCTGAAGAATGCCTATGATAAAGAACTGCTTGTTCGTTCTAAAGGTGATAGCAAGAAAACATTGGCTGCTGTTAAAAATATATGTAACTTAAAAAACAGATTAAAGACCAACCTTGAGTTACTAGATGCTTGTCAAGACCAGGTTGTCTCCCTCGACATCGCTAACAATTTTTTTGCAAACGTGGGTGAACAACTTGCTGATAATACTTTGAAGCGACTTAACAAAACGGAGTCAGAACTTAGTAACATGGTAACTCAGTCCAACTCGAACATATCCTTCCCAGGGTCATTTTTCATTAATCCCACAGATGAGTCTGAGGTATTTTCAATTATATCAAACCTTAAAAATGATTCTGCTCCAGGATGGGATGGAATAACGAATCGAGATCCTATTACACATATATGTAATTTAAGCTTCTCATCTCGTAAAGTTCCAGCTCAGATGAAATTAGCTAATATGTGTCCAGTTCATAAAGCAGGGGATCCTATTGTGACATCAAACTATCGACCTATTTTCCTCCTAAAATCTGTGTCCAAAATACTCAAAAATCTGGTGAACAAGAGACTGTTAAATTACCTGCAGAAAAAGGACTTACTGTCAGCAAATCAGTTTGGTTTTCGCAATGATAGGTCGACAGAGGATGCCGTCACAAACCTCGTTGACTTTGTGAGAACAAAGCTTGACAACGGAGAAAAATGTGGGGGCGTGTTCCTCGACTTGGCCAAGGCCTTTGATACTGTTTCAAGATCAATACTAATAAAAAAATTAGAATGCATCGGTATCAGGGGAATTGCACTGGACTGGTTTATTTCGTATCTTACGGACCGCAAAAAAAAGGTTTGCTTGAGTGGTTTCCAGAGTTCTGTTGTAAACGTTGGATATGGGGTGCCACAGGGTAGTGTTCTTGGTCCCACACTGTTTCTCTTGTATATAAATGGTCTTTGTTCGCTTCAGCTGAACAAGGCAAAAAAATGCATATGCCGACGACACCGCTATTATCTTTCATGGTAAGACCTGGGAGAAAACCTACAATGCTGCTGAATCTGGAATGCTGGTTGTTGCTGATTGGTTGCAGCATAACATTTAAGTGCTCGTGTCAGAAGGCTCCTGTATATCTTCAAGAACCTAAGATCAAATATATAGCAGATATATCGACGCTTAAAATGATCTATCATTCTCTTTGTCAGTCAATCCTGGGTTATTGTATCGTGACTTGGGGCTCAGCTAATAATTGTCATTTTATTGCAGTGGAGCGAGCACAGAGAGCGGTTTTAAAGGTTATGAACAAGAGAAGGATTCGCTTTCCAACATACCAACTATACCAAGATTCTCGAGTACTAACAGTGCGCCAGCTGTACATTCTTGCAGCTGTACTTAAGTTTCACAAAACTGCATGCTCTTCTGTGATGACCAGTGACCGCTCACAAAGGAGACGCAAATGGAACAAACCTTTCTGCAACCTGAGCTTTGGCCAAAAAGCCTTTACTTTTATGGGTTCTCACCTATACTATAAAATTAACAAGGACCACAATATTCTCTGCATGACTAGATTTGGCTGCAAAAAAAAAGTAACTAATTGGCTATCAGATTTGGATTATGCGGACACTGAAAGAGTGATTACTATTTCCTGAATCATATTATACTCAAGCCATCAATCCTCGCTCTTTCACCCTCACCCATTCTATTACACATACTACACTCAAACAATATTTCAATATATTACTAACACTACTTACATACTCTCCACCTACTCATACTACACACACTACTACTACTTAACATAAACTCACACTACTATTACTTGCACAAAACACTATTACTCCAACAATGGGGTGCTATTAACAACTTCAATTAAAATTAAATATAAGTATAATGATATTATGTACTTGGGTAACCTAAACCTATTATGTAGTACCTTTTTAGGGTTCCGTAGTCCTACAAGGAACCCTTATAGTTTCGTCATGTCCGTCCGTCTGTCCTAATCCTTTACAGCTTAATAACTTCTACAGTTATAAACATAAGTAAATGAAATTTTGTTAAAAATAGTCTGCATATAGATCTCAATTTTAAAAGAATAAAAAAATCGTTTTTACGTATTTTAGGGGTGGCGTCCATACATGTGGAATGGGGATAAAAAAATAAAATTCGCTGCACCTCCTCGTGTGGGATATCACTGAATAGGTCTACTAAAATGAAGGTAATGTTTCATACATCACTTTTTTATCAGGTGTACCATCTGCGAAATATAGCCCGCCAAAGTGGCTTGCAATGTGTCCCCCCTGCCATTTCTAAACTATGCAACGTAGAAACTTCCATCATCTTCCACATTGATAGACCTTTGTAAAAACTCTCTTTTAAAATTATTTCGAGTATAATGTGATTATAATTTTTTGAGTTATAGACAGAAAAATACTGAAAACGTCCTAGTTCAAAGGTCATTGACCTTAGAGAAAAATTATCATAGCAAATAATGCTCCTTTAGCTACTTTCTATTTGAAAAAATTACAAAAAGTAACTTTTACATGACAGACTTCTTAAATTTGGCTTCTTGAATTTATTGCTAGATGGCGCTACTAACAACACGCTCTGAGTCGCGAATGCTGCCCATTATTGCAAAAACTAAAATAGCCATGATTAATATTCGATTTGATTCGTTTGTTAATTACACCTACTTAAGGAACCCTATAATACTGAGCATGGCCCGACATGCTCTTGGCCGGTTTTTATGATGAAAGAGACTGGACCTCACAACACAGGGTATCCTAGTGTGAGGTTCAGTGCTATATGTAATCAATTGTAACACTTTTTCTTAAAAATTACATAAATTATTATTATTAAATTATTATTATTAGCTATAGCTATAAATATATCCACAGCGTGTCAGTTACTTGTATACAAGTAACTGGCACGCTGTGGATATATTTGAAAGTAAACTTGCATGCCTTTTGGTTACTTGCATGCCATTTGGTTACTTGAATGCCTGTAACTTGCAAAACGTGTACACTAACGGCCAAAATTAATTTCCTATCTATCCACGATTTGCCCTACTCTAGAGTACTACACTACTACTACTATCTACTACTACTATTTACAACACTACACTACTACTACTACTAAATAGTAGTATCTATCTCTAAATAGAAATTTGAGGTATTTTGTATAGAGCTTCATATGTTAAATTTCTATCTCCAATAGGAAAAATCGTGGATAGTTTGGATATTAATTTTGGCCGTTAGAGTAGTAGCTACTTAAATCAACATTTTAATGGACTTATTGAAGGAGGATGTTCATGTTCAGTACTTGATTCTCGTTCTAAATAATTAATTATGTAAAAAATTTACCTATATGTTATAGGTAAAGCTAGGTGGATGTATCCGGGTAAATGCCAAAATAGAATTGATTTTAAAGAAATTTCGGTATTTAACCAAATAGCTTGGATAATCCTAGGTATACTCGGATAAAAGCAGTGGACGTCTTTCGGCTGAAATGATGATGATGAAACCCGGACAAAATTAGGTTTATCCGTTCTTCTTACATTACACATAACATACATATACAACGTGATATTGAAATAAAACAAAAACAACATAAAATCTAAACTTAAAAAACACCTTTTAGAGGAATTAAAACCTAATAATGACTTACAATTTTATAGAATTAAAAAAAAAACATGGTGTATTTTTGTAACCAATTTGCTATTGAGAAATAATATAAATTAGTTGAGGGTATTTGAGAATTTTTGTATGAAGCGAGCGAGCGCGATGCGTCGTGTTCACCCACCCACATCTTGTTGTAATGAATGTCGACGGACCAAGCGGTGTACAGAAAAACCTAAACTGGTTTATGTTCTACACTGTATCTGCCAAATGTATGTATTTTGTTTTTGTGAAAAAATTAAATAAATAAATAACTGAAAGTCTCTTAAGAGATCATTGTACTCATCAGTATGAACAACATTTACTATGGGACCAAACCTAAAATCGCGAAAAAAATATCTGTTGTTCCCTACTATTGTCATCCTCCGAGCCTTTTCCCAATTATATTGGGGTCGGCTTCCAGTCTAGCCAGATGCGGCTGAACATCAGTATTTTACACGGAGCGACTGCCATCAGACCCCCGCAACCCAGTTGAGGTTTAAGACATTTATTCTCACAAAGAACTTACAGAGTTCACTTAACATGAGAAACTTAAAAATTGAAAATACAAAAAGTAGGTTAGTCGATGATCTTAAGAGCTAGTGTTAGTTTAGCCTTAATAGTATTATATAATTTGGATAAAAAAAAAGAAGTAATTTAAATAAGTAGGTGTACTGATGACCGATCCGACATCCGAAATCGCACACCTTAAAGTAAATCTAGGGTATCTATAGTATCTACATTCTATATATGAATTCTACGGGTTCATAATAATTTTTGTACAGGTGTTAAGCATGACTTAGGAGATATTCTTTTAATTTCTTCTTAAACATATTAATCGAAGTAATATCAATAATATTTCTGGGTATTTTATTAAATATTTGGGCCCCCTCATACATTAAATTTCTTTTACCATAATCCGTCCTTGGAAAAGGGAGATTTAGCATATATTTATTTCTTGTATGGTATCTGTGATTCTTTTTACTGAGTAATACTGACATTCGGAGGTTAGACCAGTTGTCAGACTTTCAGGCTTCTGACTACCCGTAACGACTGCCATAGATATTCGTATGACAACCGGGACCGACAGCTTAACGTGCTCTCCGAGGCACGGAGGGGTCTCGATATGTAACGAAACGGTCACCCATCCACAGACTGACCGCGGCAAGTGCAGCTTAACCTTGCAGATCGTACAATCCGCGCAGTCGTTGCATCGCTACGAGCCCCTCACTATTGTGTACACATATATCGACAAAATGTAGGTATCAGCAGATTTTGTTTCGCGTTTTCAGGATTGGTCCCATAATAAAAGTTGTTCATAATGATGTGTACAATGACCCCTTTACGCACTGGCACTTTATAACTTAACCAAATGTTAGCGTTGTCATAGTTTTTAAAGCTCACCAAGTACGGAAATCATAGCTATTACAGTTAACTCAAAAAATAACTAGGCAAAGTAGGGCTTGTGGGCCAAGTTAGGGTAGTTTACGGTACCTATTTCAAGTTGATCGTCTATTTATCGCCCAAATATCTAATCAAACAACACAAAATCCACAAGAGACGCATTTCTTAAACAAGATATTGGAACGAATAATGTCGTAGTCTTAAGGACACCTAAGGGAAGGACACATAAATAAAGTCCTGCTTTTAGTAGCTTTTAACTTAGAAGGGAATTACTTGAAACAGTAAAGTAAATCTTGTTTGCGCTGAGATTGTTTTTTTTAAACGAACTTAACTTATATTGCTGCCTATATTGTAGAAGGGACTTGATAAGGAAAATTTCAAGTTTTCATGAACTTAAGAATCGTTTTAAGCAATTTATGCTATAAAGCTGTAGGGAATAATAACAGTTTCTATTAAAATGGACTCAATATTTTGAATTAATTTCTAGGTGGGCATTTTTCAGTTTTCGTAAAATAACAACGTTGTGTTTTAAAAATATTATCAACTATTATATTATTATATTATTTGAAACTTAATAGTGTTACATATTTTTTAATATCCAATTAAATTACGTATTTTATTCGAAGCTACAAGAAATTCCCAAACTATGTAAGAATATACGATTATCGAATAATTACGTCGTTGATTTTTATTTTACTAGAAACGACAATAACTGGTTTGGAATAAAATTCAAATTCAAATGATTTTTATTTCAAATAAACGTAATTACAGGCACTTTTGAAACGTTAGGCTCTAGTTGCACGGTTCCAAATTGTGGGTGTAATGGAGAAGAACCGGCAAGAAACTCCATGGATATTTTTTTTTTAATAGGTTATTGTTTATTACTTCAAATTCAATTTAAATAATGTGAGTAAAATGTAGGTTAATGACAGAAATAAACAAGAGTTTAAAAGTGAAAATATTGCCTTTAGAAATAAACTTAAAAAAAGTTGCCATAGTATGTAGGAGCTGACCTGTCCCGACAGATGGCACCCGTTCACGAGCATGACGCGAGAATCAGCCATTACTTAATTCAACCAAACTAGATAGATTTTACTAGCAGAGCTCCTTTGAGAATGAGCTTGTCCGGGGAAGTACTACTACCGAACCTATTTCTGCCGCCAAACAGTACTTGCTTGCATTGCTGTGTTCCGGCGTGAAGGGTACGGGTGCCGGTAATTTATAATCACATGAGACTTCCATCTTCATGTCTAGGTTTAGGTGTACCAAAAGTCTAGATGGTATTACAGTTGTTATGGGCAAAGGTAACCGCTTAACATCAGGTGAGTATTAACTTTTTTTTTTTTTTTTTTTTCGAATTGACTACTCACAGGAAGCACTAGAGTGCTCTTTCTGCTTAACCGGGCTTTGGGGGCGGAGAGTCCCGTGAGGGACTCCATCCGCCGAAAGATTTCCTAACTACTAACTTACAAACTAATTTCGCGGTTGCAATGCCGCATAAGGGCGTCCCCCAGGGTAGGGCTCGGACCTCGGCTTAGGGCATTGCTGGGGGACACCGCCGCTACGTCCCCCGGCAGCCGTTGCTGCATCGGAAAATGTTTTCTCGAAAGCGGCGGACTTTCGGTATAACGGGGGTGAGTCTTAACTCGTTTCACCATCTTATATAGGGTTGCCACCTGCCATTTCTTGGGTTATCTGCATCAAAATACGGTAAATAGATTTTTATACGGGAGACAATTAAAACATAATTGTTTTATATGATGATATCTTTTAGTAAAATTATACTCATTATTTGAAGAAAAATAAGCTTTCAAAGGCTCTTTATTGTTTGAAACAAATGTATAAAAATCTTCACATTTGAATTTAAAATTACATTTAACTTGTAGCTCACAGCCTCATTCACCTCATATTCTATTTTGCTAATTACGGGTTCCTATCAAGATATTCAGGCTAATCCAAGGAAGGGCACGCCGCAATAGCGTCGGTAAGGCCCGTCATGGAGGAGTGGCTACCGGCTGAGGCAGATAATCTAGGGGCACGGTTGCTTCGGGAACTATCTGTGTCGTATAGGCCGGGAGCCGACACCCGAGTGTCATCACTGCGGGAGCTGCCTTGAGGACACGGCGCAGCACACACTGGCGGAATGCCCAGCTTGGGCAACGCAGCGCCGTGACCTTATCACTGTAGTAGGTGGCAGCGATCTCTCGCTTCCGGCCGTTATTTTGTCTATGGTCGGGAGCGAGAACGCTTGGGAGGGCGTCGTCTCCTTTTGCGAGGAGGTGATACTTGCTAAGGAGGCGGTGGAAAGGGTCCGAGAGGCACCACCCGCAGGAGACTGACCGGGCGTCGCAGGAGGGCGTACGCCGACCTGCAGTCACCCTAGGAGTGGGCCTGCGGGCGACGGACTCGGGGTAGCCCGCCGCCCGATCAGTCAAGGCCCGTGACGGTGGCGCGTCGTGTTCCGCGCGCGCCAGTCATAGAAGGGTGCGGCCGACGAGTATGCCGCACGGGGAGAAGGGGCTCGCCTACTAGTCGTGAGCCGGGACCTGCCGGGGATGGTTGGACGAATACAAGTTTCCCACGCCCCCGGCCAATAGTTGGAAGAGGAACACCGTGGTGGTTTTAGTCGGTAAGAGTCCGACCCTGGCTCCGCCTTCCGCGGGCAGAGTGCATGAGGATTTCCCCACGTAAAAAAAAAGGCTATTCCAAGGAATAGCCTGAAAAACGGGGTACCCCGTAAAATACGGGGTATCTGGCAAGCTTAATATTAGGTCCTTACATATGAAATTAGCGTTTTGTCGTACTGACATTGACATTTTGATCTGAAATATCTCCTCTTTGGTTAAGAATTCCAAATTCAAACATAAATTCCTTTAGCTGGTACATATGAGTTTTGAAAACAGTCTTTTACTTGCTTTTTCCTCATTATTTTTTTCTTTGGAGTCGCTTATTACCGCACAATGGAAAACATGAAATATCGGTATATTTACGAGTACGAGTTCTACCGTGGCACTAGTGCTGCAGAAACAGCTCGAAGGATTAATGTTGTGTACGGCGCTGGTATCGCAAAAGAAAACACGATACGTTTTTGGTTTCAACGTTTTCGTTCTGGAAATTTCGACCTTCAGAACCAACCCCGTGGACGGCCGGAGACCAAAGTGGAAAATGAAGAATTAAAGGCTATTGTGGAAGCGGATCCATCACAAAGTACTTCAGAGATAGCTGCAGGCTTCGGGGTAAGTGATAAAACTGTATTAATCCACTTGAAGCAAATCGGGAAAGTAAAAAAACTTGAACGATGGGTACCTCATGAATTGAGTGAATCGAACTTGCAAACACGCGTCGACTGCTGTGTTACTTTGCTCAACCGACAAAATAATGAAGGGATTTTAAATCGAATCATTACTTGTTATGAAAAGTCGATACTGTACAATAATCGGAAGCGCTCGTCGCAATGGCTGAACCCTGGAGACCCAGCCAAATCCTGCCCTAAACGAAAATTGACTCAGAATAAATTACTTGTGAGTGTTTGGTGGACTAGCGCCGGTGTCGTTCACTACAGCTTTCTAAAATCTGGCCAAACGATTACGGCAGATATCTATTGTCAGCAACTGCAAACCATGAAGAAAGAACTAGCTGCTAAACAACCGAGATTGGTCAATCGCTCTAGGCCACTGCTGCTTCACGACAACGCAAGACCACATACTACATAACAAACAACCACTAAGTTAGATGAGCTACAATTGGAATTTCTGCGACATCCACCGTACTCCCCGGACCAGATTACCATTTTTTCCGGAATTTGGACAACTTCATACAAGAAAAAAAATTCAACTCTGAGGCGGCAGTCCAAACCGCCTTCAAAGAGTTTATTGATTCTCGCCCCCATGGTTTTTTTAGTAAAGGGAAGGGAAGGGAGTTTTTTTTATGAACTACCTATGAGATGGCAAAAGTGCATAGTTGTCTATGCAATTTTGCCAACGGTGCTTACTTTGATTAATTAAATATATTTTACAAAAAATAAAAAACTATTTATTCCTCCCGTACAAAACGCCAATTTCATATGTAAGGACCTAATACTATAACATAAAAAGGTGTAGTGTATTAAAGTGGGTAACTGACCACAAAAAATGACACCAATGAACAAAACATAAGATTAGGGAGCTACTAGTGTAAAAATACTTCGTGAAACAAGTCAAACTTTAATTAAACGCCTATAAATTAACAGTAGCAAAGCCGCATCTAAACATGGACATAAAGATAAGATTGCCACTTACAAAATAGTTACACCAACATAACTGTAGCACTGTTTACTAACAATTTAACTTTGTCGGTTTAACTAGTTTTACTGCAGTTTCATGTTGATTGTTATTGCCTGAGATAAGTTAACTATGTCCAGTCTTTAACTTAATCTTAGTACATTAAAGAGCGCTGTTGAGTTGAGCGTCTGCTTATAAATCTTGGGAGACCTCGTCCTCTTGTAAGTTCTTTACAAAAGATTTTCATGCTATTCTCTAACAAATATTATGAAAAAAATGCTACTATAATATTAATGAATCATTAGATGATAAGTCATTACAAAAATATACTTGTTAATTAATATCATCATCATTTCAGCCGAAAGACGTCCACTACTGGATATAGGCCTCCCAATTAAGGGAAGGTATGCCATAATCGCCACGCTTGGCAGGCGGGTTGGCGATCGCAGTTGGTTGGTTAAATACTCCGAGAACGCTATTGCCCATCCTCTAAGCGTAAGCGAGACGATCCTGGGACCCGAAGACAAGATTAAATTCCCAGGATACCTCGTTTACAGGAAAGATGAGAAGTCTGCTCTAAACATAAAATACCGTGGTCTGGCGGTACTAGTGAAGCGGAGAGTCGTCCATCAGGAGGCCCCTCTTCCGTCACTCAGCAGTTTTTACGCGCTGGGTGTACAACTACACGTCGCTGGCATGGACATGCGCCTATTTGCGACCTACAAGCCGCCCGCAACTCCACTGGATCATGCTGAGTTGCGGGCCATATTAGAGTCGCCAAACGAAACATTGATTGCCGGCGACCTAAACTGCAAGCACCCAGCGTGGAACGCTATGACTACAAATACCGAGGGGAGACGTCTCTTCGCAGACTCAGAAGCTCGGGGATACTTTGTGGCTGGCCCAGAAACACCGACACACTATCCATTTGATAGCCACCTAAACCCCGACGTGCTGGACATCATAGTCCATAATGGACTACACTGCCAGATCACGCAAGAGGTCATAGACGACGAGCTACAATCTGACCACCAGCCTGTGCTAGTCGTCTTGTCTGGGTTGCCGACTAGACTCGCTCCTCCTGCGCCACGTCGAAAAACGGACTGGACAACTTTTAAAGAAAAGATGGAGACCACTACGCCGACTCGGCCAATCGTCACTGCTGCTGACGTGGACGGGCTGGCTGAAGACGTCACCGCTTGCATCCAAAGCGCCTTCCAATCGGCGACCAAAATTATAACTCAACCACAGGGGTGCAAGACGCCCGTACCTGCACGCATTATGAGGCTAATCGCCGAAAAAAGGCGTTTACGCAAGCGGTGGCAGTACATACGAAGCCCGACACTTAAAACCGAGCTAAACGCGCTCGCTGAGAGGGTCAAAGCCGAGCTCAAGGCGTACAGTACCGAGAGCTGGGAGTCTACCATCGACGCAGCTGCAAGCGATTGGCCAGCAATACACAAATTGTGCCGCCAACTATCGAATACCCCAGCTCCGGTGCGCCCACTATTGGACAGTGGCGGGGCGCTTAAATACACTGCAGCAGACCGGGCAGAAATTTTCGCCGAACATTTGGAGCGTCAATTCCAACCGAACCCGACTGACGACATGGAGCACGTCGCAACAGTCGAGTCACACCTTAGAGAGTACTTCACCACGCCGGTAGCTCCCGAAGAAGATCCAGTCTACTTTTCTCCGAGCGCGATTAGACGCGCCATTCTAAAAACGAAGCCTAGAAAAGCCCCCGGTGCTGACGGCATCACAAACACAGTGCTGCGTCACCTGCCATACCGAACATTGGCGGCGTTGGCGCGCCTGTTTACAGGAATAATGCGCACGGGGGTTTTCCCCATGATGTGGAAGGAAGGGCGCGTCATCATGCTCCCCAAGCCGGGGAAAAACATTTTGAAGCCGGAGAGCTATCGGCCGATCACTCTCCTATCGACCACCTCTAAGGTGTTTGAATCCCTCCTGTTGCGACACTTAACACCGCACGTCACACCGCGACCGGAACAGTTCGGGTTTCGCGCGGAACACAGTACGACGCTCCAGTTGTCAAGGATACTGCACTTACTCACAGCGACTTTAAACAAAAAAGAACACGCGGTTGCAGTATTCCTTGACATGGAAAAGGCCTTTGATCGCGTATGGCATCCCGGTCTGCTTTACAAACTGGCGACGTCAAGCACGCCCCGCCGCATTGTTAAAGTGGTCTCATCTTTTCTTTCAAACAGGACTTTCAAGGTGGTGGTTGACGGCGCGCTATCAAGTGCGCGGCCGGTGTTAGCGGGGGTACCACAGGGGAGCTGCATCTCGCCTGCGTGTTACTCATGTTACACCGACGACATCCCCACCACTCCCGACACGACGCTCGCGCTGTATGCCGACGATGCCGCGTATGTAACGACTTCCATGAACTCGAAGTTCGCGGCCGTCAAAATGCAGCGCGCGCTGGCAAAGCTTCCCGACTGGCTTCAAAAATGGAGACTGTCTGTTAACGTGAGTAAGACGCAGGCCATGCTCACTGGCTATGATGCCTACCCACCACTACTGAAACTACAGGGAGCCGACATCGCGTGGTCACCTCAGGTAAAATACCTCGGGGTCACCATAGATCGCCGGCTCACAATGGGACCGCACGTCCGCAAGGTCGCCGCACGGGTACGAGCAACCCGCGCCCTGCTTCACCCAGTGCTCTCATCCTGCCTCCCGCTCCGGAACAAGCTGGGTGTCTATAAAACTTACATACGCCCCCAGCTTACTTACGCCGCCCCAGCTTGGCTCGCCCTCACTAGCGAGACAAACAGAAAATTGCTTCGAGCACAACAAGCACTTGTGCTACGAAAAATCGTCGCAGCCCCTCGCTACGTGAGGAACAACACCATCCAGCGGGACCTTCGGATTGAGAGCCTGGAGGACTTTACCGCACGCCTGGCGAAAAAGATGTTCGCGCGTGCCGACGCGTCGGCTTGGCCCCATGTCAAGGATCTGGCGCCCTGGCACGCGCGGCCTCCCGACGCCAAGCGCTACCCGCGGGACCTAATCGCGGACGACGCTCCCCCCCCACCGGATTGACGCCTGAGTAAGTCATAACACGTTAACACGTGGCTTACTCAAACACAGAGCACTCTACATACATAACATGCACCCCAGCGCGCGACGTGTGCTAAGTTAATATAGGCACGGAGCGCGCTGCCCACAAACATACATAACTGTACAGGCACCCATACTCACACGTAAGAATGCGCGTCGCGGGCGCGCATCTCATGCGTAAACATTGGGCGGTGTTACTCACAGTACAAGCCGCCCAAACACACATAAACGGCCCCTTAGCTTGGAACGTGATTGGTTCGCTCTGATTGCGTTGTAAGTGGGGGTCATCATTTCCATGTAGAGGGCGCCAAACAAGTCGACGCCTTGTCGCTGGTCGGCATCTGCTGGGCTTCCCTCGGGGCAACCGGGGGTTCCACCTGGTAGGGCTTGACCGCCAAGGCGTCGTGAAGAATCGCATCCGTGGGAACGGTATGCGAGGCGCTCCTACAGGTACATCATAGCAACCATACACATAGCTGTGTTGCAACCTATTTCACGACAGGCGGCACACAGCAACTTAGGTTTGGGCATGCCCACAACAATGACATGCCCGTAGTTACGGGCATAGAGTGATCCCTCGGGAAAGGGATTTATCCCGTGTCCCGATCCTCACGCCCCCTAGCGGGGGCGCCGAGAAGACACAGAAGCTGCCCATCCTCTGGTGAATCCCTTAGTGGCCTTTTAACGACACCCATGAGAAGAGATAAGGGTGGTGCTATTCTTTAAGTCCGGTACGACACGGACGGACGGACGGACGGATGGTTAATTAATATAAATCATAGAAAATATTTTATCTAACAGTCAGCTTCCTCTCCTACATATTTTCTTTGCCGTGCCCGACAGGGTTCACAATGATCTCATAGTTTTAAGTCTACCACCTAAGTAATACATTGTGAATGCAATAAATATATTGAGTATTGAGTACTTGGTAATCAACAGTTTTGTAGTTACGCAATTCGAATTGTATCATTTTTCCGGATTCAATCGTCGAAATTGACATTTTGTTGATTGCGATTCAGTTACACAATTGCCCTGCAGGTCTAGGTTTTATTTTATGTAGTAGTAACTGTCTATACTCTAATAACAACATACCTACGTAACTGTATATTGAACTATATTTACGGGACTTTTCACGCACATTTAATCAAAAGAAAACAAACATTTTGAGAGTCTGCTCATGCCACTTGGGCGAAACGTTGAAGTTAGTCAAAATGTTTGTTTTGTTTTGATTTAATTGTGCGCGAAAAATCCCGTAAATATAGTTCAATATGAGTCAAATTCGCGAAAGTTTAAAATACTTACTGAAGTCAGTGTGGTCACCCATTCTCCTGATAGTTCATTGTGGCGGACTGTTGTTGTTAATTATTTTATTATTATTTTCGCATTTACGAATGAGAAGCGAAACCTAAAGACATAAAATATAGAAAGAAAAACTACTGTGCTTTGGAGCACACGACTGGAGTAAAACTTCACTAACTTATATCTCCCTCAATACTATTTCAATGAGAACAAAGGAATGGAAGCGTGGCGCGCGTCTGCTCTGCCAGCGCTGAGTCGCGAGGCCGGCCGTCGCGCGCGCCTCGTTCCCCGCGTCCCGCACTACCCCCTCCGTTCGCCTCACAACTCGTAACACCGTAACGCATTCACCACCTTACTCCCCAAGTCAAGCGTGCCTAAAGAAAATTTACTTCAAAATATCGCTCATGAGCAGGATTCGAACCTATGACTCCTGGCTCAGTACGCCAGTGCTTTAGCTTCTAAACTAACGTGAAAACTGCTTGTGACTTCCACTTACGTCTTGAAGAACACAGTCTGTTTCTCAATAGAATGCTGCTGACGTCACCGAAATACGTAAGTGGAAGCACGAGCAGTGTTCATGGAAGCTTAGTGGCTAAAGCACTGGCGTATTGCTGTTAAGAATTTAATGGATGGACACTCAATAGAAATATCGAGTTTATCTGCATAGAGGCTTCCCTATTTCTACCTACTTCCAACAACTTAACAGTTAGAGCCAGTAACTCCAAGCCTTGAAGGGCACCTGCGTATTCGATTACGGTCACTCTCCTATAAAGATGACTGGCATTCACAATTATGTACATAGTTGTACATAGGTATAAACTTGTAACATAAAGGTGAAATGATACTTTAGGTAATAAAAGCGCCGCGGCGGCAAAATACAGTTATCCCATACATTTTGTCAACCAATATAGTAATGTTTGCTTACTCCGTTTTTTCCGTATATTCAGAGTTGCTGTTGTTCTTATCAATGATTACTTTTATTACCTAAAGTATCATTATGCCCCCATACTACAGTATGAAACAAAAACTCTATTGTTCCTGTGAGCTACGTTATCAGAATCGATATTCATACGAAGGGACACAACTCATTTGGAAAAAACTATTCAATAAAAATACTTATAGTTCCCGGCACGAGACGTGAGCACAAATTGTACCTGCGTTGTAGTCTCTGTCGTCACAGTATACAGTATTCCGTTTTCTACGTATATTAAGATATGCATTATCATACATTTAAGCCAATGCAAGTGCCCGTTTCTGATCTGCTGTACTGTGAACAGTGATTCGACCATTTACGCAGTGGAATCTGTGCTCACGACTCGTGCCGGCAACTATACTGGCTGTAAACAACCATGGCAGTCAGAACCATAACTTATCATATTGTAGAACTTATCTTATACCTATATGAATAAAAAAATAAAAATATTAAATCATTATTAAAAGTGATTATAACACTTTCAATTTACAATTAATAATGATTTAATATCTAATTTGATTATTTTTATTCAGGATTTTTCCAAATGAGTTGTGTCCTTACGTATGAATATCGATTCTAATAACGTGGCTTACAGGAACAACAGGGTTTTTGTTACAAAAAAAAAATCACACGAGCAGGATTCAAACTAGCGACTCCTGACTCAGTACGCCAGTCCTTTAGCCACTAAGCTACCGTGAACACTGCTCGTGGTATCTAAATTATCCTCCACTATGGTACGTCTTTGGGTGACGTCAGCGATATCTTATTAAGAAACAGTGTTATTGATATCGCTGTTGTTATATCAGTGTTGTTGATATCGCTGACGTCAGTCAGACGGCAGTGTTAACGGCAGCTTAGTGGCTAAAGCACTGGCGTACTGAGCCAGGAGTCGCAGGTTCGAATCCGGTTCGTGAGCGATTTTTTCTTTCCACTATTTAAATTTTTAGATTTCGCTTCGCATGCGTAAATGCGTTAAAAATAATCGATAATAATCGTCATCGATGATTTTCTGTGGAAAAGCCGATTCTATTTTCGCGATTTCAGAGTTGGTCCCATAGTAAAAGTTGTTCGATAGCATTCACCACGCATTTATGATACACGTTGTATGAATTTAAAAAAAAAATGTTAATTGAGATTTTTTTTGAGGACAAAATTTTTATCGATTGGTTTTCGATTTAAATAGGTTACTAATGGAATGCTCGACTAAAGTGACCTTTATGTAAATTTCTGTAAAAAAATGTATGAAATTAAAAACATAATGTAGATAAAAACAGCCTTTATTAGTTTTAGATTGATACATTGATTGCACATGTTTTATAAAACATTTCGTTTGTTTAACATTTCAATCTACGATATTAACTTTGACCTGTTCTAACAGTTTTGATTTAGTTCTATTTATTTTCTTATATTTAGGATTTGCTTTAACAGATCGTCTTATGCTACTTCTAGTCATAACTCTATCGAAGATTTCTTCACTGGTATCCTCACTCCCATCATCAGAGAAATGATTGTTCATGCTATCATTTCCTTTGTTCGACCTTATTACTAAAGGTTCAACACCACCATCAGAGAAAATAGAATCATCAGTGATGGGTCTTTCATCATCACTTGGAGATTTATCATTACTAATTTGTCGATTGAAGAACCTTTTATCTGCTGTTGGCACTTGTAATTTGTTCTTTTTGTCATCTTTCTTTTTGGCGCCTTCTCGATTTGATGGTTTATATTTTATTGGTGAAAAATCGACTCTCCGGAGAAAACTGATTGTGTCCCCAAACCTTCGACTACATTTTCTAGTAGCTTTTACTTCAGGCTTCGTCTCCTCAGGTTTGCAGTCGTCGTTTTCTAACGCAACGCCTGAGTCAGAATTAGAATCGACCATTATATTTATTTCTGGTATGCTACCACTGAATTCATTGATTTTCAATAGTCTATTTAATTCTTCTATTTTTTCTGCTTGTTTTTGTATAACTAGATCCTTTTGTGCGAGTTGTTTTGTTACTGATTCTGTTCGTAAGGCTAAATTAACTTCGTATTTTTGCAATTCACCCGATAAGAATTCCAATTCCTTTTTCCTGTTCGATTCCAATTTCTTTATAACATCAGCTTGTTTCGCGTATGCTTCCTTCAGCCTCGCAACTTCTTGTTTATGTGTCGTGTTCAGGAATTTAATAATGTTTATTGCCTCTTGAAGTGTCGTTGGCTGCATTATATTTTCTTTTGTAGCGTTCCCTGACATTATTGCTTCCATTCTGGATCTGTAACAATAAAATGACGACATTAATTGTGTACGTTTCCTTCTGAGTAATGAGTATTAAGCAACATAACTTGTATTCTTAGCGCATCTGCGAACAATTATTTTTCGATTAGCTACTAATCATCCTATTAGTAATTACTGCATGTAACAAACTGTTGTAATTAAAATGAGATGATGAGTCATTGCAATGTGCAATACATTCGAATGAAATTGCGATTTTGGTGGTAATGGTGTGTTTTACTTTAATTGGCAATTGAATGACGAGACGGATTTCGAGTATTTTGATTTGAAGGTTTTCTTTTATATCGATTATAAAATTAACAAAAGAAGTGATTTTCTACTAATTAGATCTTCACAGATTATTAGATGTAATAAATTATTTGTATTATTATATGTTTTTAATATCAGCAACACTGTTTGAGAGTAATACCATAATGTAATAATAAGCATTTATTACACATACATACTTAAAATTACGTTATTATAAGGAATTATAAACGAGAACATTGTTCTATCCAAATAAATTGCTAATAATAATGAGCTTTATGAGAATAAGATCATAAGTAGTATGTAAGACTGATTACATTATGTAACACCATTAAACCAAGCAAATGAAGAATACCGTCTGTTATTCTTTCAATACAGGTCAGGTGACATTCTAGACTACAATTATGGTTTTTACAAATGTTTTATAAACTGTTCATAGAAAAATCAACACGTGGTTGGTAGACAATGATCTCATTCCTAACATATTGCCGCTCAGTTTATATATCCAGTAATAACAGTACATTGCTATAAAGTAATTGTTCACGCTCCTGTCCTGTTTGTAACAAAAACAGCTATCTGTTTGACATACTTAGACGACTGTTTTTGAAAGAAATGTGCGAGTAGATTTGGTTGAAGGGTGCATTGATTACGTAAATACCTATTATTTTTGAAAGAGTTGTTCTAATTAGTTTGATTTAAGGGTGATTTTATTATGTGAGTGATACCGAATGATGTATGGATTCTATTGATAACATAGTAAGGCATCTGTATTCTATTCTAGAGCTCCTGCTGACATACAGACTAAACTGTCGGCCGATATTTCGGTAATATTTGTACGGAAAATCTAGTCTGCCGGTATGAGCACTCCCCTGGTTCCAGCAGTACTTGAGAGGCTGACTGAATTATATCTGGTGATTCTACACTTTCACACTAATATTATAAAGTAACTATGACTGACCTTTTCAAGACTAAATCTCTGAACTAATCGTAATGAAATTTGGCAAATAGGTAGCCCAACCTGGAGTAGGATTTGGACTACTTCCGATCCCGGGAAGATAAACAGTTCCAGAGGGTTGCGTAATAACGTCTTTCTATGATACTCTGACCTACACGCGTGCAAAACAACTGGCAGAAGCTAGTAGTTATTGTTTATGTTCCACAAGTAGTTTCAACACTAGTTTGTATTACAAACGCTGAAACTAACGTAGCGGTTTAAAAATACAATATTGTACACAAACCTAACAAGTGACAGGTGCGGTATTAATAATCAAATTGTAACCTAAACATAGGTATCAAAATAGACCTTCAATTCATGAATGTAAAAACAATGACATGCCCGACCAACATTCGAAATAATATTATCAACTAACTTCTACGCGCAGTTTCGGTCTCGTGGGTCTTTATCCAATCTGAACCGAGGATTTTTCCGGGATAAAAAGTAGCCTAAACTAGTATTATATTATCTGTGGCCTAGCTAATGAATAATAATTTTTACTTGGTAAAATGTTAATTGCAAAAAATCCAAATACGAATAATTCTTCTAATTATAAAGTCCTAAAGTCCCATATTTACCACGAATTACACCTAAAAAACCCTTTGGCAATATTTGCCATACAATTTTACTTTAACTTTTTACCACCCTCCATCGGTACCTAACCAATTTGTTATACCACGAAATCTGCGACAAGGCAAGGTAATTTATGACTGAGAAAACCCGCTTTTGAATCCTTTCAATTGTTCTCAAGATAAGACAAAAACGGATATTTTTGTTCAGTTTAACGTACCGGGAATAAAATTGGAATAAGTAGGTAGTTGGAATAAAAAGAAATCAGTACTTGGAAAAGTACGGCTGGCGTTTTAGTGTTAAGGTGGATTACGGTAATCCGGAATTGGGGAATACAATAATAGGTACTAATAGGTTTATACTAATCCAATAATGGGAATTTGGTCGCTATTACTACGAATGAGCTATAAGTAGGATTTGGGTTTAGTTCGAACGTTAATTCCGAGAAGAAAATTTAAATAGATCTAGAAAGACAGCTACGTTGTACATCACTATTTTTTCATTACAAAAAAAAACTTTAAGTGTTGTCTTTGCTCATTATTATGAACAATATTCTCTCTGGTGCAGTCGACTGCATGACAGTGGTATAACACATGAATTAGAAAACCTGCTAAATAACTGATTACGTAATAAAGGCGCTGTCAATGTCAAAATGTTACCATTGACTTGCAGTCGACCGTACCTTATTACGGCACGGTTGGTCTCCTCTGGGTTGCGTTCACTTATATCGCCCGACATCGTCGGACGACGCTCAGAGCGTTCTATGAGCGTTCGTTTGTATGATCGCTCTGAACGATCTGAGTAACTGAACGACAAAAATACGCTCCGTGCGTTGTCGGACGATATAAGTGAACGCAGCCCAGAAATCATGAAAAAAGCGAAGTCATCTAACTAACTCAACGAAATTAATTAGAATGTATGGCACAGCTGATGAAGTATGTATGAAGGTTACGGACTTGCAAAGTGTGAAAACTATCGCAAATGGTATATTGATAGATGAAACAATTAAACAAGAAATCAGACAAATTGAATGAAACAGTTAAACAAAGGTAGGTAACAACAAGGAGTTCTCATAACCATCTATCGCGCCCTGAAATTGCACCTATTAATTCTGATTACAAAACAAGAAACGACGTATAGGTACAGTCAGCAATATAAGTCAGTGATCATTTTGAAATTTTATTTTTTTGGTGTCATAGAACCCGATTATTCATGTTTGAAATATGTCATAATGTCAGTCAGTAAAATATTCTTTACTTCAGATAATAATATATTACAAAAAAATAAAACAAGTAAGTTTTCGTTCATCAATCGTTTTTGAAACTTGGGACAGTGTTAACCGACTTTCGTTGTACCTCGGTATGTTTTTGTATAATATAAATATCTACTGCTTTTAAAACCGCAAACGACATTTACTTCTGTTTGATTTGAGTTATTGAATTTAATTATTTTCTGTATTAAACTAAACTTTAAGCCGCATAGGATGTTATGACATGCCATGTTTGCGTTAGATCTAGTTATCGAGTTAGTAATATTTATTTCTCTACCATAACTTTATAAAAGTCAAAATAATTAAAATCGAGCCTCTAAACCACACACACACACATGTTATAATTTTTCGTCTCACGCTTCATCTATCCACCCACGCATCTGTACAAGCGCAACTTTTTGACAGGTGTTGATTCTCTAGTTCACAAACTAAATTTATTTTAAAATTTCGTTCTCTTTTACTAAGAGTAGATACAGTCAAATTAATCGGAATTTATGTTTCCATACAAGTTTAGTCGTGATCTCGGAACGTGCCGACAAGAAATACGAAGACATTTTAAACTAATTTGACAGAACTAAAACTGTTGCCATGTATTTCTTGTCTTTACTATTAACAAAAGATAGCGTTAGTAAGAGAATCAACATCACTCCCGGAAAAGCTTAATTAGATTAAGAAGCTCGATTAAGGTACAACTTTGAGTTGTTTCGAGCAGGGTTGTTGCTGATCCAGAATTTTATCACATCAGCGGATGCTGATGCTGATGCTGATTTTTGACATTGACATCAGCGGATGCTGATGCTGATGCTGATTTTTTTGAATTGGGTATGTGTACCTTATGAATTTATATAAAAATGTAATTTGAATTTATTTATAGAATAAATCTTTTTATAAAAATCCGATATTGGTTAAAGGCTAAAATAGTGCATTTTAAACCTTTTACGGTGATTAATCAAATTTTAAAATTAAGGGCAAAATAATATAATAAACAAAACTTTTTTATGTTTTCATAGAGCCCTAGGAAAAAAAATCGAGACCCCACATTTTTATTTACGAATTATTAACTAAAATCTGATAAATTATGAAAAACATAACATGCACATTGAAAATCTACATGAGACAAACCAGTAAAGAAACCTGTAAAGTAGCGCGAGCGAAGCGAGCCCAATTTTTTTTTTAGGATTACCTAAAACGTTACTCCCTTTTAGGCGCATTTTAAAAGGAGTTTTAAGGCTTTTCTTTTTAATAAAAGCATTTGAGTTTTCTTTCACTATGCTTAAATAAACGAGAGATAAACTTATGTACAAAGTTTCTGTATATAAAGAAAGAAACCTTTTGTAAGTGAAACTATTTAAACTGGACCTACTTTATTCCGTGTGGTGCCGGACGTAAAGAATTGCACCACCCTATATCTTCTCATGGGTGTCGTAAAAGGCGACTAAGGGATTCACCAAAGGATGGGCAGCGTTCTCGAGTATTTAACCAACCAACTGAGATCGCCAACCCGCCTGCCAAGCGTGGCGATTATGGCATATTCCTCCAAACTGCTTGGGGAAGCCTATGTCCAGCAGTGGATGACTTTCGGCTGACATGATGATGATGAATGATGGACCTACTTTGAGCGCACAATAGAGCAACACGAACGTAAGCGCCAATATTTCTTTGTTTTTAAAAATGTAGAGTTCCCCTTATTATCTTAAAGCTTGATTATTTTCATCCAGCAAAGGCAATCCAGCATAAATCATTTTCATCCTTGGCTTTTTATTAGCATTCTTTTTATTGGCTGACTAATAGCTCCACATTTCCCTTTTTGTTAGAACGCCTCTTTCAACTGTACTGTCTGCTGTTGACATTTGTCGTAATAGACAAGTTTGTTTTGGTTTTGCTAAATCACCGAAGTGCAATAATCTGTGCTATGGTTGGTCAAAACCATAAACTTATTATACTAGTGGTCAAAACTCATAAGCGAAACAAAAAATGTGCCATAAGCCCCTCCCCCTTCGGTCACGTTACAACATGAACATCAGCATAAATATCAGCATCATTTAATGCGGATGCTGATGCTGATGCTGATGTTGAAAATGATGCTGATGATCAGCGGATGCTGATGCTGATGCTGATATTCGTAACAACCCTGGTTTCGAGTACAAACTTGTCTGAACTTAAACACGTACCTAGTACATATGCACCTACTATACATTAATTAAACACTCCTTATGTTTATATACAGACGCCTTGGTTGAAAGGAGCGTGAGAATTATAATATCATTCAAAAACTTAATCATTAAACCAAGACTCGAACTCAATATTACGGAAACGTATGAAAATAAACACCAACCTGATACAAAATGATCCCAGGCCGATAAATCCAATATTTAACACTTCCACTTTCGTACTTGTATAGAGCTAACTTATTTACTTATAACACAACTTATCCGTTTGAATGTCCAACACTGACTGACTGCACAGACTGGACTACTCCTTGAAGGTGTGATGTAATAATAATAATAATATACTAATAAACTAATCACCCCTTTTCTCTGCCAATCGATTTTGAAGCTTAACAACGTGCGATAAGGTTTATATTCAACAATAGGGTAAAGAACAAAGGGCATAGGATTATAATGCCTGACTGGCAGGTACAGATGGCTTTCTAGAAAAAATGACGGTTTCGGGGATTCCGTAATGTGTTGCCTTTGGAGTTTGTGTCATTGTTGTAATTATTGTGTAGGGTATGAAAGGTGCGAAAGGTGGTTTAACAGGTAATAAGCTTAAGCAGCTGTTGTACTGAGAATTTCGTAATTATTTTTATTAGCAACCTATTAGGCGTTGTCCTTATACAACGCGACTACGCAACCATCGCAAGCTCGCACGAATTTTGTTCGTGTGAGCCCGCGATCAAACGTACAGGGCGTCTACTCGTGTTTGACAATATTCGGTTTTTATAATATATTTTTTATGTAGGATGGCGAAACGAGCTAAAGGCCCATCTGGGGCCGTATTATGAAGTATTAAAGCCATTATTGTTCCGTTGTGAAAGAGAGACAGACCTATACAGGGCGAATAGCGCTATCCCTCTCTCGCACTGGAACCATGACGGCTTTAATACTTCATAATACGACCCCTGATGTTAAGCGGTTACCTTTGTTACTCTGGTCAACCATCATTTCCACATCGCGTGCGATGGTCGTATTTTGGCGTTTATTTCTCTGATCTCCGGTCTATCTCTGTTGTGCCTTTTTTATGTACCTTATCTTTATTGTAGGTATTAGTTGGAAAGAAAATTCGTACATCGTTTGTCGTTCGTCAAACGGGAGTAGACCCCCAGCAGGCGTAGCATGACCACTGTAAAAAAGAGATTTGTCTACGGAAGAATAGACAAAACTACATTGTAATTGTATAGAACTTTATCTGTCATTTTATCTATTCTTTCGTAGACAAAACGCTTGCCCACAGTGGTCATGCTACGCCTGCAGGTGTCGAATAGGTGTAATTAGTATTCACACAATGATCGCGCGATAAGGTCATCTGATGAAAAAAGTGCGCTAACGGGAATCACGCGAGCTTGCGATGGTCATGAAGTCGCGTTGTATTAGAACAACGCCTTAGACAATCTGGAATATGTTTGAAGTAAAACTTCTTTAGGCACGCTTGACTTGGGGAGTAAGCTGGTGAATGCGTTACGAAAAGTGAGGCGAACGGAGGGGGTAGTGCGGGACGCGGGGAACGAGGCGCGCGCGACTCAGCGCCGGCAGAGCACAAGCGCGCCGCGCCGCCATTCCTTTGCTCTCATTGATATAGTATTGAGGGAGATATAAGTTAGTGAAGTTTTACTTCAGTCGTATGGTCTGAAGCACAGTCGTTTTTTTTTTTGGGTACTAACATTAATAAATACCCCAGCCATTTGCGGCCTTTTTTAACCGACTTCATAGATACCAGGTTTCAGGTATAATGTATAACGTATTATGTAAGGGTACATTGACTTTTTTCTAATGCCAATGAATATCCTTAATGTATCTAAGGGCTAAGTTGACCACATAATTTGCGGTGAGTAAAAACATTTTAAGGAAACATGTGCCCTAAATAATAATAACCAGCCCATTACTGTACCACTGCTGGGCATGGGCCTCTTTTCAGTGAGAAATAAATAAATAAATATATTTGGGACATTTTTACACAGCACCATCTAGTCTGAAACTAAGCAGAGCTTGTAGTATGGGTACTATGCAATGGACATAATACTTATATACTTTTTTTTTTAAAATACATACTTATAATACATAAGCAATAAATAATATAATAAGAAGGATTCAGGCTTTAGTTCACCACGCTGGCCTACTGTGGGTTGGTGGACTACCCACGCCATCAAGAATCCTATGGAGCACTTTCTGGTATGCAGGTTTCCTCACGATGTTTTTCATGTTACATAGTCAAACCATTATTATCATAATTTTCTGAAAAATCTTCATGTATATCGGCAATCCTGGATATTTATCTCTTTGTTAAACCTTACTACCTAAGCAGCAAAAAGTGGTGTAGTATTTATAATCGAACCACCATTTTATCAGGACTATACCAGAAAAGTAGGCGCCTAAAACAACGGAAAAGGGCCCAATTTATAGGTGTATTTACCAGAACCACCATTATTTTCATTTTTATTTTTTCATTCATTAGGCTAGACATTGTTTGATTTATTATTATATCATAGAATCCAAAAATGTTATGCAATATTCTACTAATGTGATTTTGATGACAATCATTGATATCACAAAATAGAAATTAATTTCTATTTTAATATTGCGCAATCCCTTTTGGGGGAGGCCTGTGTCCAGCAGTGGACGTCTTTCGGCTGAAATTGTGATAAAGATGATGATTGCTGTGTAATAATTATTACGTGTCCTATTCATTTAGAAATTTGTGATAATTATCTCGTATTTTTTCAAATGTCTTAGAATTAATTATTATTATAAATTAATAACTATGACAGAATATTTCATTAAATTATTTTATTTTAAAATAATTCCTATAAGAATGTATAACGACAGTAATACATTCTTATAGGAATGTATTACTGTTCTATTCTTGTGTTGGTCTGGGTGTTTCTTATGTATTATAAGTATGTATTTACAAAAAAAAAAAGTATCTAAGTATTATATCCATTGTCTAGTACCCATAGTACAAGCTCTGCTTAGTTTGGGACTTGGTGATGTGTAAAATGTCCCAAAAATATTTATTTATTAATGTCTTGTCATGAGCGATTTTTTCTTTCCACAATTTAAATCTTTAGATTTCGCTTCGCATGCGTAAATGCGTTAAAAATAATAAAATAATTAGTAAGGGTAGGCATATCTATACGACTTTGATTTAACTGCAAAGTTAGTCGAGTCGGTTAAGAAACAATGTTTCTTAATAAGATATCGCTGACGTCACCCAAAGACGTATAGTGGAGGATATTTTCGATACCACGAGCAGTGTTCACGGTAGCTTAGTGGCTAAAGCACTGGCGTACTGAGCCAGGAGTCGCAGTTTCGAATCCTGCTCGTGAGCGATTTTTTCTTTCCACAATTTAAATCTTTAGATTTCGCTTCGCATGCGTAAATGCGTTAAAAATAATAAAATAATTAGTAAGGGTAGGCATATATCTATACGACTTTGATTTAACTGCAAAGTTAGTCGAGTCGGTTAAGAAACAATGTTTCTTAATAAGATATCGCTGACGTCACCCAAAGACGTATAGTGGAGGATAATTTCGATACCACGAGCAGTGTTCACGGTAGCTTAGTGGCTAAAGCACTGGCGTACTGAGCCAGGAGTCGCAGGTTCGAATCCTGCTCGTGAGCGATTTTTTCTTTCCACAATTTAAATCTTTATTCCTAAAAAAAGTTTTCTCACAAAAGTCGTCATGCGGTATAAAATATAATTCACAAAGTTTCGTCCACATTACAATTTCTATATAATGAATCTGAGCTTTTATTGTTACTTAATACCTTACCGCAAGTTCAAGTTGCTAAAGTTAACCAATATACATGACTTATCCAATGTTACGAATGGAATTTTGAGAATTTATTCATGCATGCGTATTATAAAGGTTGTTAATTCATAAGATACTTCTAGGTATGTGGAGGTTTGCATTTAACTGGAAAACTTTATTCAATTCAAAATTTATCTGAAATTGCATCAAATGTAAAGTCATACATAAAAAACTCACAATAAAATTTAAATAGCCTTTTTTTTTGCCAGTGGAAAATCCTCATGGACGCACTCTGCCCGGGGACGGCAGAAGCGGAGCCAGTGTCGGACTCTTACTGACTAAAACCACCACGGTGTTCCTTCAACTACCTTTGGCCGGGGGCGTGGGAACCCTCTGTATTCACACAACCACCCCCGACAAGTCTCACTCCGCCACAAGCAGGCGAGCCCCTTCTCCCCGTGCGGCCTAATGTCAGCCGCACCCTCCCCGGCAGCGCACACGGAATGCTGCGCGCCCCCTCACGGGCCCCACCATGACGCGGCTAACACGCCGATGTCACGGCCACGCCAGCCACGCCTGCCTCGTCGGCCTCGCCAGCCACGGTGGCCACGCCAGCCACGCTGGCCTCGCAAGCCTCGCCAGCTACGCCAGCAACACCAGCCACGCCAGCTACGCCACGCAGCAGACTACCCCGAATCCGCCACCCGCAGGGCTTATCCTCCCGTAACTTTTGTCTATGCAACGTCTAGTATAGTATTATATTATCTGTGGCAACGTGTTACTAACATAATTGACAAAATACCTTAGACACCTTAATTAGAATGAAGAATACTATCTGTTTTTTTTTTTTTCAATACCTATCACAAAATTACTTGGTTTATTTATTTATTTATGTACACACAACACATTTTATTATAGAAAACACAGAACAAACACGGTTTGGTTTATTACTATTAGGCATCAGTTAGCTACCGAGTTGGTTTCTGGATAGCTGCAGGATGTTGTTTAACGGCCAAAATTAATATCCAATCTATCCACGATTTACCCTACTGGAGATATAAATTTGATATATTTCGTATGGAGCTTATGTCAAATTTCTATCTCTACTAGGGCAAATCGTGGATAGATAGGATATTAATTTTGGCCGTAAGAGAACTGCAGACAACTTCCTCGGGATCCAGTGATATTATCAACAAAACCAAAAACCCGACTGCGTGTAAAATTAACTTTTTTTTTAATAGTTTTGTCATGTTTTATCGTGCTATTAATGTTTATTTTCAAAGTCACACGTAAATATAAATAAATAAATAAATATAAATAAAACCTATTTTGATATCCCACTCGATAGGTTTTGGAAAAAAATATATTTTGAAACGTAATAATATGGCGCCAAAAATCGGCCATTTTGTTTTTTTTTAATGTTGATATACCCAGTGTCATTCTCACAATTAAGACGAATCTAACGACACTCTCAAGCTAAAATCCATCAAGCCGTTTAGGCTACAGAGCGTGCCAAAGAAATATACATACATACTATCGATTCTCCTAGTGATTAAGAACAAACTACTTTCACGACTTGCGTTTATTACACGTTCTATAAGGACTTAAGAACATTCTTGGTCATTTCCATCGGCAATAATGAACTTAATCTACCTTATTACAAAATCGGTTTTAGCAATAGATTTAGCCTTTTTAGGGTTCCGAAGTCCTACAAGGAACCCTTATAGTTTTGTCATGTCCGTCCGTCTGTCCGTCTGTCCTAATCCTTTACAGCTTAATAACTTCTACAGTTATAAACATAAGTAAATGAAATTTTGTTAAAAAATAGTCTACATATAGATCTCAATTTTAAAATAATAAAAAAATCGTTTTTCCATATTTTAGGGGTGGCGTCCATACATGTGAAATGGGGAAACAAAATTTTTTTTCGCTGCACCCCCTCGTGTGGGATATCATTGAATAGGTCTACTAAAATGAAGGTAATGTTTCATACTGTAATGTTTTGACGACCTCTGTGGTCTAGTGGTTCGAGTGTCGGACTGCTGATAACGAGGTCGTGGGTTCGATTCCCACAGGACACAAATATTTGTGTGATGAACATAAGTGTTTGTGTTGGTCTGGGTGTGTTGCTTATGTATTATAAGTATGTATTTACAAAAAAAAAGTATATACGTATTATATCCATTGTCTAGTACCCATACCACAAGCTCTGCTTAGTTTGGGACTAGATTGTGCTGTGTAAAAATGTCCCAAAGATATTTATTTATTTATTTATTTATTTATTTATACACCACTTTTTTATCAGGTGTACCATCTGCGAAATATAGCCCGCCAAAGTAGCTTGCAATGTGTCCCCCCCCCCTGCCATTTCTAAAATATGCAATGTAGAAACTTATAATCTTCCACATTGATAGACCTTTGTAAAAACTCTCTTTTAAAATTATTTCGAGTATAATGTGATTATAATTTTTTGAGTTATAGAGAGAAAACTGAAAAATACTTAAAACGTCCTAGTTCAAAGGTCATTGACCTTAGAGAAAAATTATCATAGCAAATAATGCTCCTTTAGCTACTTTCTATTTGAAAAAATCACAAAAAGTTACTTTGAAATGACACACTTCTTAAATTTGGCTTCATGAATTTATCGCTAGATGGCGCTACTAACAACACGCTCTGAGTCGCGAATGCTGCCGATTATTGCAAAAACTAAAATAGCCATGATTAATATTCGATTTGATTCGTTTGTAATTACACCTACTTAAGGAACCCTATAATACTGAGCATGGCCCGACATGCTCTTGGCCGGTTTTTTACGTATGAAGTTTGACGGTAGACCAGTGTGTCTAGTACGAGTTGACACATCACATACACCAATACTTAATTCGTGAGCACGTGCACACGAAATAGTTTTGATGCAATCGGTAGTACGAGATCAATTTTTCGATTATAGTCTAAGCGATTTTTCGAAAAGCCTGGCACAGCCTGGCTGCCATGAACGAACTTCACATTGTATATTTCTATCTCTTTTACTCGCGCAAAGAAAAAAGAGAAAAGCAGTTTGATATTTTTCTAATCGAAATTTTGTTGTAATCTGTGGTTATGTACTATATTCTTGTAGATTAATATGAAATTAAAATTACTTTACTATCATATAATTTTATCGTTTAATAATTATGTACATTTACCTACATATCGTGAATGTAATGGGGACTAGCCCATGACTAGCCCGGAATAATAAAAGTACAATTTTGAGGTTAGTAAACATTGTAAAAAAAATTATCAATTTACAAGAATTTTTAATAGTTTATAAGCATTAATTAATGTTTAATCTTATTTTTAGTAGTGCAGTGTATCTAACATAAGCCTGCCGAGGCTGCCGATAACCCATAGGAGTCTACAAGAGGCTATGATTGTTACGAAAAAGTGCCAGGAACTTGTTATTGCTTTTAACTTGGATACGACGGGAATTTAATCTAATTAAGGCGAAAAATAGAAAAGGTAAGATCTTTCACGCAACCTACTAACTACTACACAACACAATCTACAAGTTTACAATAAATGGTGTTTTTTTATACATTAGAATCTTACAAAAACATGGAAATTTTATGTTCGAGATAATTTTATTTTTGCGATTTAATTCAATCATAAAATCCCTGTGACTTTGTTATTTAATGATTTATTTATGTTCATGTAACTTAAAAAGCATTTATCTATATGTACTTCATACTATTTCAATGTTAAAAAGAAGACAATAGAATTATATGCTACAATGTGACTTAAATTTCCATGTTAAAAAGCAGATACGATAGAATAACATGCTACAATCCTAACATACTCAATTTACTAATATAAGTGCATCATTTCATACATTGTGTGCGCTGTGTTCATAGTTGGTTTAAGTGAATAAGCCGTCACATAGCTACAGTAAAACATGTAACATCTTATTAAATATGTAGTACCTACCTATAGGTATAGTGTAAAATGCACTACAATTTGCCTTCTATTTCTATTAAGTCTGAATTATAATGTTATCTAGTAAAAGCACTTATTTACAATTATTATTTTATGTTGATGTTGTAAGTAGATATTTTATTGATGAATCTTTTACAATGTTTTTGTAATCTAATCTATTGTTCTCTTCAGCTGGCCGGCCCACATCAAATGACCAAATGATGATCTACAGAAATGAAGATCCAAATAAAGCAGCACCTCCGTTGTCTAAAAAAAAACAAAACTATGCATTGGTTGTCAAAGCTTAGCGCAGTAAGTAGGTATTCATTAATTTTCCACCACAATCACCAATCTATGATTTTACCAAGTTACATAATATTCCATTCCATATTAGAAATGCATATGTATTGTAATTGGATGAGATCTATTAATTTTGATTTTGTTAAAATTAAATCCTGATGGAGGACACACCCACACTGTCACACCATGCTGGGTTGTGGTTAGACGTGTACATACAACTAACCATAACCAAGTATGGCTAGTATGGTATAATATGGCAATGAAGTCTGTCGAGAAATGGAACAAATTTTCAATGTCTTAATACACTTATTAATTTAAAATAAATGACAATTTAAAGTTCTGCCAGATGAGTGATTTATGTATCAAGTTTTTTATTTATATGTATGACTAGTGGTCCCCCATGTTTTGCACTCTTTTATGTCAAACTGTATGGTCTACAATATGTTCTTTATTTACTTTTTCCAGTTTTGGAGATTGAAACAAGCCTGGATAAGCACCTTGTCAACTCCTTTTTGTGAAAATTCGGGCATCTTGACCTCAACACCACGCAAACTCAGTAGACACCACGCCAAATTTGTGCTTGCCCTGCCCCTACGCGTATGATGAGCTTCAGAGGCTACAAGAAATAGAAATACAGTGACAAGCTATAGACAGTTAAAGAAGACAATTAAATACCTAATTACCTATATTGTTTTTTATTAAATTATATTATTATGTTGTGTTCTAATGTCCCAAACATAATTACGAATAAGGGTGGTATGCCACTGGTCAAATATCTTTGTCCAATTTCTTGGTCCAATCCTATTTATATGATGACAAGCGTTATACAACATTTGATGAAAGTAATCTAATTTCTTTGATCATAGTCACATTGGACAAAGAAATTTGACGAGTGGCAAACCACCCTAAGGTAAAGTCTATGTCTATCCAATTACCTAAACAGAAAAGTAAACCAAGGGGTCATCAATCCAACCATTTAGTGTTTAATGATGTCCAATTGTAGTGTCAATTACAAATCAATTAACTAATTAAATGATTCCTTGATTCATTGAATGAGTTAGATAAAATATGCTTTTTTTTTTGGGACATTTTTGAACTTTATAAGTGGTTTTTCGTGTAGCAAATGAATTACAAAAAACAATTTAGAAATGATAATATTGGAAAAAGTGATGAGTTAAATCAATCAAGTTGAAACCTTCAAAATACGGATGAACATAACATCACGCCTGTATTTCCCCGAAGGGGTAGGCAGAGGTGTAATAGTACACCCACATTTCGCCAGTTATGTTAAATACGGATGAATGTGTTACTAATTCCACTATGTGAGTGATTGTGTGATAATTTTACCGAAACTGGGTTTGTTTACCTTTTTATTTAATTGGATTAACATAGACTATATATTCCGTGTGGTGTCGGACGTAAAGAATTGCACCACCCTATATCTTCTCATGGGTGTCGTAAAAGGCGACTAAGGGATTCACTAGAGGAGGGGCAACAGCGTTCTCTGAGTATTTAACTAACCAAATGCGCTCGCTAACCCGCCTGCCAAGCGTGGCGATTATGGCATATCCCCCCCAAGCTACTTGGCTACTTGGGGGAGGCCAATGTTGAGCAATAGACTTCTTTCGGCTGAAATGATGATGACTATGAGACTATAGTAAGGATGTGGACCAATTAATGATACGCCACGTCAACATAGCGTGCTCAAAGAATTATTCCAGAAATCCCCATTGATGGGAAAATTAGTTTTTAGACTTATTTCTATAAAGCCAATCCCCCTACTACCTATTGTTGAAAATAGATCTTAATGACCGCAATAATCAATACGTTAATATGGAGAATGCAATTACAATTATCAATTAGAAATCATTTTTTCCTATTCTCTGTCTACGAATTAATAGATAAAGGTGGTGATTACTGTATGATAACCACACAGCACCGCGCGAAATGCAATTGTAGCTATAATAAATTTTAGTTTTATATTGCTCGGAATATGATTCGAGACAATAATCCCAATATATCTAAATATCCATAGAAAACATAAACCTAGCTTATGAAGCAAATATAGCATAAAGGGCTAGGTTTATGTTTCTATTCACCCAGGGTTATTTCCCATCAAAAATTACGATGAATAAATAATAAAAATGTAATCAATATTTCGATTTATTTTATTAAATAAAGTTTAAAAATATCTAAATAGTTGCAGCATGTAGTAGTTAGGTTCTGTCTGCTGGGCCACCCGGTAAAATATCGTCGTATAAAAAAAAACTAAGCTATTATTACGTAAAATATGAAGCTCTCACGAAATTTATTTTGCGAGTAACAATACCAAACGAATCATCGAATTCGTTTTATAATTCTGCCGTCAACTTGTCAAAGTTGGCACTCATACTGCCAAAACTGCCCAAAACACAGTATTTCTCGAAATAAAGTTTAGGTTTTCGAAAACTGAAAATTGCAATGACTTGTACTGCCGATTTTAGTTCCTCTGCGAGTCCGCTAGGGGCGCTACTAATTTATGAATGAAATGACACGATACTCGATATCGTGTTTGAAAACTGTAAAACTCATACTAGACACACAGGCCCTTAATATAGTTTAAGTTTTTGGAATAAGGTACATTTTGTTTATTCATGGTGTAGCATGGTTTTTTCAAATTATTATTTTTACATATTCAAAAGTTTTTATTTCAAATAGGCATTTACATGCAATTTCAAAACGTTAAATAAAAAATCTAGTTGCACGGCTTCAAAAAGATGGAGAAGAGCCGGCAAGTAACTCTTTTCAACATTTTATTACTCGAGATTTAGCTTATTCACTATACTACAGTTACCTAGAATCTATTATCACCCCTAAGGACTCAACTTAATCAGTTCCACCAATGTTCAAAATAGAGAAATAATACACAACTTAATTACTTTTAGATTGAATTATTTTTCCATATGTATGCAAATTACGTAAAATGGAAGTTCCATACTCTCGGGAATTGATAACTACGCCTGTTACACTGACATTGACGTATATTAATGTAATTTTAATATCGGTCGGGTAGACAAAGAAAAATTAAATAAAAAATAGTTCTAATTTCGAATGGTAGATTTCGATTTGGTAAAAGGGTAAAGAAAGTCAAATATGATTTGAGATTCAAGAAGTCATAAAAATGAATTTGGAACTATAATTTGAATTCGAAATGGCATCGGTTAAACTGAGGATAATGCTTTTCAAATAATAAATATATTACAAAAAAAAATTAAACGTGCTGCGTGCTGCTGCTCTTTGTCATCATCATTTCAGCCGAAAGACGTCCACTGCTGGACATAGGCCTCCCCCAAGTATCGCCACAACGACCGGTCCTGCGCCTTCCGCATCCAGCGGATTCCCGCGACCTTCACCAGGTCGTCGGTCCACCTTGTGAGGGGCCTACCCACGCTGCGCCTTCCAGTACGCGGTCGCCACTCCAGAACTTTACTGCCCTATCGGCCATCATTTCTGCGAGCAATGTGCACTGCCCACTGCCACTTAAGCTTGGCAATTCTTCGGGCTATGTCGGTCACTTTCGTTCTCCTGCGAATCTCCTCGTTTCTGATTCGATCACGCAGGGACATTCCAAGCATAGCCCTCTCCATTGACCTTTGAGTGACTTTGAGCCTTCTTATCAGGCCCATTGTGAGCGACTACGTTTCAGTGCCGTAAGTAATTACTGGCAACACACACTGGTCAAAGACTTTCGTCTTGAGACACTGCGGTATTTTGGATAAGAAGATATTGCGTAGCTTCCCGAACGCTGCCCAACCGAGTCTCTTTGTAATCCACACTTATCTATATATAAATGATAAAGTTAGTTTGTCTGTCTCTTAGTTTTTCTTCTTCACGACTAAATTCACATCATCATCATCATCTCTAAATTAAAACTACTATATATTTTATATGTATGTATTTATTATTATTTTGTAGTATTTATAGGTATATAATGCTATATGGATTAGTGTTTAAAACATTATTTCATCTTTCTTTTCTCTGTACATAAAATAATATAATATTAAATAAAAGAGGAAAGATTTGTTTGTTTATTTGTAATCGAAACTCTGAAACTACTGAACCGATTTTAATAATTATTTCATCATTAGAAAGCTACTTTATGCAGAAGTAACATAGGTTATAGTCTGTACGTGGGCGAAGCCGCGGGCAAAGTCTAGTTGTATAGTTAAAGGGTAGCTAGGAATAAGGTACATTTTGTGTGTAAGACGACCACAGTTTTTATTTTTTTATTTTTTTATTCTATATAGATCTGCTCTTGACAGCAATCTAGACAGCTTTGTCAGGATTTGGTCGACGATGGAGCGAGCAAACCAAAGCAAAGTTTCTCTTCTGCTTGGCTATTCTGTAAGATCTTACTATCAAACTCACTGCTGAAATATTTTTTTCGTATTGTTTTTACTACTTTTAACTGCGGATTCAGAAGTGAGTTTGCTTAGTACATTTTTTTTTTCAATTTTTTTAACTTAATACATACACAAAAATTATTATAAAATCATCTCAAAAACCTTACACAGGTTTGTCTGGATGTTGAGACACTAAGTTTTAAAAATAAGTAATTCATATGCAAGTGTCAGTAATTCATTTGCAATAATAAGTAATGCGTAGGTAGACAGAAAAACATTGAAAGAACGTTATAGATAAGCAGCATATTACCGGCAATCTGTATAAATCAGGTATTCTATACAATACCTAGGAAATGTATAGAATACCTGGGGCGTCCAGGAACTGTAAGAAATATTATGAATATTATTGTCCATTAGGTTCTCTGAGTATTTAACCAACCAACTGCGATCGCCAACCCGCCTGCCAAGCGTGGCGATTATGGCATATCCCCCCCTTAATTGGGGGAGGCCTATGTCCAGTAGTGGACGTCTTTCGGCTGAAATGATGATGATGATGATTAGGTACATACATGACCTAGGTAATGTAATCAATTCCCAGGGATTATATAGAGTACCCTGCTGGTCCACCGGCAATGTGTATAGGAAATAGACTTTGGTTTATCAGTGTTTTGTACGTACCTACCTACTTATAAAATGATGGACAAATAAAACAACGACCAGAAAATTTACCCTAAGAGAAAGTGTTTCTGAGTTTGCTCCACCAGGAGACTCGCTTTGTCACCCTTTCGCGTCTTCAGGAGCTGCTTCACGAGCTTCTGGCTCCACGAATTTGAAAGACACTCTAGATGTAGGACAAAGTCTGACCACGTGCAGTCAGGGAGAGCTGAGTAGTCTCCCCCTTCCCTGCTCTCGTCTTTTACACACATTACCGGCTGCGTATTCGGTATTGTACAGAATACCTAGGCAAGTATAAAATAAATAATATTTCGTTCATTACCTAAACATTTCAGGTATTCTATACAGTGGGCACTTTACCTATACCTGGGCAGGTATTGTATAGAATATCAGAATATACAGATTGCCGGTAACATACACGCAAAATGTTTTATGATTGGATAGGTATTATAACTCTCTGCAAAAGTCATTAGTTTATTATCTAAATATTATAATATTATGTGACAAAATCCTCGGAAGATCTAGAATGATCTGTTCGTACCATAGAAATCGAAATAATAAGTTAATAGAAATATTATCTACTATGCTACATAAAAAAATTTAACAAAAAATTGAACCGACGAAAACAGAAACTGAAAAGCGAAAAATAACTAATTATGAGTCGGCGCCAAACGAACTTTTAACAAGCAAAGTGTGTGCAAGTTGCAAGAGGCCGAGCGGAGAACGCATTTTTGGAAAGTTATTGTTTATCGTTGAAAATTTCACGTTGTATTTGATGTGACGTTGTTTTTATTATTTATTTAAAGTAATTTAATGATTTTTGTTGATTGGTTGTTTGGCGCAGACTCATAATTAGTTATTTTTCGCTTTTCAGTTTCTGTTTTCGTCGGTTCAATTTTTTGTTAAAAAGTTTTATTTTTAATTTTTTTGTGGTTTTAATCTAACTCCAGGTCTCCATTATGTCGTAGTGTCTAGAACTATATTTATGTGTGTCAAGTTTCAACAGAATCGGTTAACAGGCAAGAATTCAGTAGGTGAACAAACACTCATCCCCTGTTTTACTACCCTTAGGGGTGGATTTTGATTTTGAAATTTAAATGAGACCAACTTCGAGATATACCCTATCCATTAAAAAAATAATCATCAAAATCGGACCACTCTGTAAAAATTTATGCGTGGTCATACATAAAAAAAAATAAAAAAAAATATATACTCGTCGAATTGAGAACCTCCTCCTTTTTTTCGTCGGTTAAAAATACAATTTTAGTGACTGCATCCAAAACAGATGGCCTACGAGACACCTATACACGGCGACAAATTCACGCGTCTTTACCACTTCTATACCTTTATTTAGATTTCTATGGTTTGTACCAAAATACGTAGTCCCTCTGTAAATTTTAGTAAATACATTTGCCAACGTTTCGACATCCGTACCCTCGTCTCTTCACAATGGATGAAAATATTTCTCACAAGCGTAACTTATTTGTACCTGTCACAATATTACAATAGTAGGTATGCCTGGATTTTGGGTTTGGCTAGGTTAGGTATACCTATAGGATATTTTTGAACTTCGTGGAAATTTGTTTTGATTTTTTAAATTGGCACGTACCTAAATAAACATGATCATGATTTTTAACCGACTTCAAAAAACCGGCCAAGAGCATGTCTGGCATGCTCATTATTATAGGGTTCCTTAAGTAGGTGTAATTACAAACAAATCTAATCGAATATTAATCATTGCTATTTTTGCAATAAACGGCAGCATAGGCGACTCAGAGAGTGTTGTTAGTAGCCGCTAGATGTCGCTGTATAGCGCCAAATTTAAGAAATGTGTCATGTCAACATAACACAAAGTTACTTTTTGTGATTTTTTGAAATAGAATGTAACTAAAGGAGCATTTTTTGCTAAGATCATTTTTCTCTAAGGTCAATGAGCTTTGAACGAGGACGTCTTAATTATTTTTCAGGTTTCTCTCTATAACTCTAAAATTTGTAATCACATTATACTCAAAATAATTTTAAAAGTGATGTATCAAACATTACCTTCATTTTAGTAGACCTATTCAATGATAAAAAGGAGGAGGTTCTCAAATTGATGGTATTTTTTTTTTATGTTTGTTACCTCACAACTAGAAACAAACCTAGATTCAAGGTCCCAAAATTCTCTGATTTTATTTACGACCACACTCAACCGTAATAGAAAAAGGTTGAGCATAAATCCTTAAAATATGCGATACTCGTCCGCACACAATACAAATATTTGGTTACAACCAACGTAACCGCACATAAAAATGACGTATAACTTTTACAGAACCCGTTCCCGCTTTGGGATTGGGTAATTTTTCCTAAATTTAATTTCCACTCCTAACTTATGGGAGTTGGGAATTGGCGTTCGTTACGTTTGATGGTAGGGTAAAGATCTGATGGGATTTTTATTATAATTCTGAACGTGGTAACGTGTCGTTCTGTCATTATCGTTATCAGTTGTTGACTTTTTATGGTATTTTTTTTACAAAATGACAGATGTTAAGATGTTATAAATATAGCGAAACCATAACAAGAATGTTGGATATAAAAAGTGTATTTTGTTGCCCTATCGCTCGATAGATGGCGCTGGGCGAGTTAAATGCAAGCTATGGTTTCGTTACCAGCAAAACTGTAAGTGAATTGTAATTTTTTATTCAATTGTGTTGTTACGTATGGAGTCCCTCACGGGACTCTCCGCCATCAAGCCCGGTTAAGCAGAAAGAGCACTCTGGTTAGTGGTGTGAACCGGAGGCATTTTCAGCCTCCGGAGATTATCCGGATATTCTCCGGTTATTCAAAATACTCTAAATCTATACGTATGAGAAGAAAAACAATGCAAAAAAATAATAAAAAAAAATAATGGCACATTTCACAGCACATTTGGGTGCTTTCTGCAACAAATGAAATAACCGGTAGTTTAGTGCAATCACCGATTAGTCTCCGGTACTCGCTCTAACCGGTGATTATCCGGTTTTTTGAGAACCGGTTCACACCACTAACTCTGGTGCTTCCTGTGAGTAGTCAATTCGAAAAAACATTTTTTTTTTTTATTAAATTGTGATCTTAGAGATATACCTGGTGTTTCATTGGTTGTTACAATTTGGCACAACTGGATATTCCCTAAGCGTTTGAGGGACAACAGACAAAATATGAAGTTTAAAGAGGAGATTATTCTACGTCATCATCGGTCGATTCAAACTATTTAAACGAGTTTTTTTTTTTAATCGCTACGACGAAGGCTTGTGATGGAAATGAAATGAAATGTTTATTTATACGAAACGTGGTACATACTGGTGTTACATAAGATATAGTTCTGCATGTTCCGCCAGCCAGCTGGCATGTAAAATTACCACCATGCTTGCGAGACGGTTTTGTAAAAGCAGTATCCAGCCAAAGCTAATTTTTTCTCCTCTTGAATCCACCTGCTGAGGTATCAAAGTATAAACATAAAATTAGTATGCCACCTCGATCCATCATCTAACCGATCCAGGTATAACCATTTATTAGACTGCCACTTCAATTCATCAAAGTGAACGGAGGGGGCCCTCCGGTCACTTGGATCCACCGCCAGGCTACACCGATGGAGCCAAAGCCAACAAAAATAAATTCAAAAAAGTAGAAAAATAAAGAAAGAGAAATATAAATAAACAAAGAGAAGTATTTTTTCATTTTGTTTTAATTTCACTACACAAAAAATAACTATCGTCCAGTTTAAAGTACGTACTATACTAAGGGGTACTACTTGATTTGTTCTAGAAAATTACCAATTGCAGGGCTAAGTGGAAAAAGGTGTTAACTAGCAAATATTTCTAAACGAGTTATGAGCGTTGGAATCAGTTTGAATCATCAGTCAATAATTTTCGAGAAAGAGGTCAATCGGTCAATCGTCGAATCAGTCAGTCGAATAGGGGGGTAAGGGGAGAACGGTACACAACATCTTAACCGACCCAACTGTCAACCTCACCTGCACGCGCCGTATGGTGGCGTCGGCCAATATGGCTGGCGTGGTGCCCTCTGCTAGATAACGAACGAGGCTATGGCGTCCGACCAGTGGCGGTATAACCACTCAATACACCTAGGCGAAGAGCAGTCCTAGAAGGGGCCATCACAAGCCCGGGGTGCTAAATACACCCTAAAAGAGTGACCTTTCCCCTCCCCAATCCTACATGGGGGAAGATTATTTCTTACCCCTTCCCCTCCCACTCAAATCTCACCATCCTTCCCTGACCTACATCCTTCCAACATCCCTTCTCCCCCCCCCCCCCTAAAAATCCCAATTCCTACTCCTAACTGCGACCCTGTTGTGACTGGGTGGTTGCAGGCTCGTACATCACAACAACGGCTGATGGCGAGTAGGGGTGAATAGTCACCTGCGCTAGGACCTGCGCAGTTGAGCGCCGTAAGCAGGGATGAAGGAGTCCTGGGGGGTTGAGCCGATCGGCGCTGGTGGTAATGCGTCCGTGAGGCAACACGCCCCCTTTGGTCTGGATTTCAAGCGAAACGGTAGCCCTACCCAATAGCCAGGGGTAGGGAAATGGTCATAGTGTCCCGTCAGAGGGACACAGGCGAGGTGCGTGAGGTCCGCAGAGGTAGTCCTCGGACGGCCGAAGCGGTAGGTAAAGGTCATGCTGACGGTGTAAGTGAGGGTTGATCAGTTCGTATGGGGTAGGCCTTTTCGACCCCGTACGCCAACCCGATCGAGCGCCCGATGTCGCACTGTAAACCAGCCTTGCGCCCCTATATCTCCCTGGTAGTCCTAACGTTCGAACTTTTTATTTAGCTAGACGTTCCCAGGTGCGGGCTCCATGGCGGGTGGGAGCCAGGGAGATGAAAATTACATAAATCTATACTATGGACAAAATAAGGCCAAGTATTACCCATACAACTGGAGTGGAATCGGTGAAAACTGATGGAACTCCTACACAGAGTGCTCCTAGCACTTCTGTCGCCCCTGGAGGCCCAGCAGCTAGCGTTGCGGGCACCAGCGCGGGTGTCGGTCTGGCTGTGGCGAAAACCGCAACTAAGACCAAACATAAATCCCAACCAAAACAAAGGACCAAGGCGCTGAGTGGGAACAGTACCGGTCTTTCCTCACAAGCCCCGGTGCTGGGTAAAACCGGCACCGCTCCAACATCCACATGTCCTCCCCCTCCCCCTCCTGTGGCTCCTCTAACTAGCTCCCCACGCTCGGCCGTATCTGGCCAATCGGGGACGGCCAGCCACCCTGCAGACGTTTTTTCCAGCGCCTGGCAGGTACAGGAACGCAAGGGCAAGGGCAAATATACTCAATCAACCCAACGCCCTTGCACTGACCCTTCTGGTCTTCCGAATCTTGCGGTAAAGGACAAGAGGAAGAATAGACGAACAAGGAGGGAGCGTCGCCTAGCCCGCATGCAGGCGGGCAAAGCTCCTCCTACACAGGCTGCTACCGCTGGTTTAACCAAACCGGCTGGCGACCAAATTCACTTTGCAGCGGGGAAGCGGTCGCAGGACGAAGCCGGCGCAAGCCGACCACAGCCCAGCGAACCGTCAACTAGCGCTGCAGAGAAACCGGTCCAACACGCAGCCAAGACACAGCGACACGATTGGAGGGGTCAGGCCGCGGCCAAGCGGGCTCTCAACGAGACGATGTCGCCTCGTGGGGAGCACAAGCGGCCGCGTCTTGAGCAATCCAAGCGGGCCGCTAACAAAAGCTACGCGCAAGCTGCCAGCACACCCATGTGTGTTGCGATCTGCGACCGCGCGGGACCGCTCAGCAAGGACACATCGGACCAGGTACTCACTGCTATCCAGAAGCAGATCATCGGTGAGGCCTTGTCCCTTATGCAAGACAGACCCAGGCCCAACTTCATCGCGAAGCCGGTGTTCACGGAGGGTGTCATAAAACTGTGGTGTGAGAATGACCACACCCTTACATGGCTGAAGAACACTGTCTCTGGCTTGGCTCACCCGGCTAACGTCTCGCTAGTCGTCAAAAGCCAGTCAGAGCTCATCAGACGTGTTCGCTGCGGCATCCTCATCCCGGATGAGCAGGGGGTTTTCGAGGAGGCTACCAATATTGGTCGCACCCTCGCCTACCAGAACCCCTTGCTTGGTATTGAGAAGTGGGTGCTTCTGCAAGCAGTGAAACAGACCGCGGCGTGGTTCGTGGTGGTCGGAGTCCCTGAGGACCAAATTCCGACCCTGATGAAGGCTGGACGCCGCCTCTCAATGGGTTTGGGGGCGGTGTACATTAAATACCAGGGGCCGAGAGGTAAATTTACCGAAGTCCCTCAGGGATGGGACCCGGCCACGGGAACCATCCGTAGAGAGCTGCCAGCTGCACCAGCAGGGGAGAATGCTCCCCCACCAAACACCCTGGCAACGGCCATGGCTGAACCTGCTGCAGCAGAGTCGGCCGGCCCATCTGTCGTCATCTCGGACGCCGTCCCATCTTCGGGGGAGGAGCCTGACATCAATTTGTCTTCGGCTTCGGACCTGGAGGGGGATGACCTCGAGACTGGCGACCTGTTAGCCGGGCTACACCTTGGGGGAGACAAGGAGGGTACGACCAGTGATGGCGTCCCTTTTGTCGGCCTGTAGGGTAGTCCAGGCAAACCTCCACCACAGCCAAGCCGCGACGGCTCAGTTGCGCAAGTGGTTGGAGGTTCAACACACGGCCATTGCCTTGATTCAAGAGCCGTGGATCAGGGCTGGCCATATACAGGGACTATCCAATCTCGGAGGTAAGATCTTAGTCACTACAGATCACGATCACCCTAGGTCGTGCATCTTTGTCACAGGTAATATCAAAGCACAGCTTTTAACGGATTTCTGTTGCAGAGATCTGTCTGCCATAAGGCTGCTCATACAGCGTGACGCCAGGGAGGTGGGGATCACCTTCGCCTCGGTCTACATGCCTGAGGGGGAGGAGCCGCCCCCTTACGACCTCATCCGCCTTGTAAACCATTGCGAGAGAACCGGGAGGCCGACGCCAACGCTCATCACCCTTTATGGGGCATGGATACGCAAAACGATAGAGGTAAAGCTTTAGTTGACTATCTTTTTACTACTAACCTATCCTTACTAAACACTGGTTCTGAACCAACTTTTGTAACCAGGCGTAGCCGCACAATCATAGACCTCACTCTGGCATCAGAGGGTGCAGCGGAAATCACCACAGGGTGGCAGGTCTCCAAGGAGGCCTCATGCTCCGATCATAGGTGGATCTGCTTTGACATCCAGGTCTGTATAACACCAACACAACCTCGTCGGAATCCACGCAATACGGACAAAACTACTTACACGTGCACACTTGAATCTAGACTTGCACCGTTAAACGATTCGCTGACTTTCGTGCACACGACACATATCGATGAGCAAGTAAGTCACCTCACGGAATCAATGATAAGCAGCTACCACACTGCCTGCCCAGAGACCATCCCGCCCAAAACACCGGGCAAACAGCCCTGGTGGGGCGCGGAGCTGGAGCGCAAACGTGTAAAGGTTAGAAGAGCTCTGAACAGAGCCATGAATACTTGTGCGGACGAAGACTGGGATGTCTACTACGCAGCCAAACTCAGCTACAAAAAATGCATCAGATTCAGGAGTACCATGGGATGGCGTAAATTCTGTGGTTACATTGAATCCTGCCAACAAGCCAACAGGGTAAGGAAGGTTCTGGCGCAACAGAGTTCATCTGTGCCTGACACTCTTCGTAAGCCTGATAACACGCTTACAACATCACCAGAAGAAGTAAGACGCGTCCTCATTGAAACTCACTTCCCAGGGTGCGTATTTACTCATGCAATCGATTGGCAAGATGTACCTCAAACACCATCGGATGGCGACTGGCTCTGCGCGCACAAGATGGTAACGATGGAAAAACTCCAATGGGCCATCCGGAGCTTCCATCCTTTCAAAGCAGCGGGCCCGGACGGAGTGTTCCCTGCCCTACTACAGTGGGGTGGAACGTCCGTTGCCAAAAGACTGGTGCCCCTAATGAGAGCGTGCCTGGCCTATAGATCCGTTCCCAAAGGATGGAGGGAAGTGAAAGTTATATTCATCCCAAAGCCAGGTAAGGGCGACTACACAAACGCCAAATCCCACCGACCAATCAGCCTGACCTCCTTTTTGCTAAAGACCTTGGAGAGGCTCTGCGAAAGGGAGCTGAGGGACGGCGCACTTAAAACTATACCACTGCACGGCAACCAACACGCATACAGCTCAGGTAAGTCCACAGAATCTGCTCTCTATCTGGTGGTTAGTCAGATAGAGAGAGCGATACACAACAAAGGTACTTGCCTGGGCACTTTTATAGACATCGAAGGAGCATTCGACAAAACAAACTTCTCCAGCATAAGAACAGCCCTCTCCAAGCACGGAGTGGAACAGGTACTAACTGACTGGATTGCAAACATGTTAAGTAAACGGGTGGTTCGTCTTGAAGGAGAGCAACAGATGGCCATGATAGCTAGAGGCTGCCCCCAGGGAGGGGTGCTGTCTCCCCTTCTGTGGAATCTGGTAATTAATGATCTCATTACCAAACTCAACGACAACCACTACTACACAATAGGATATGCAGATGACCTCGCCATCCTCGTATCGGGTAAGGTGACTGGGACCATCTGCAACCTCACCCAACAAGCGCTTCGTATTGTAGAACGCTGGTGCAGAGAATTTGATCTTTCAGTGAATCCCAAAACTGAGTTAGTCATGTTCACCCAAAAGCGAGCATTAGGACCCTATTGCTTACCCAAACTGTTCAGTAATGAACTCCAGCTGGCCAACGAAGTCAAGTACCTCGGTGTCATCTTAGACAGTAAGCTAAGTTGGAGTAATCACCTAGAAAACAAACTAAACAGGGCCTGCATCACCTTCTGGCAATGCAGGAAAATGATAGGTAAGAAGTGGGGCCTATCCCCTAAAATTATACTATGGCTATACAGCGCGGTAATCCGCCCCATGATTGCCTATGGGGCCGTAGTTTGGTGGCCTAGAACCAAGCTGATTACAGCTTCAAACAAACTACAGCGCATGCAAAGACTTGCTTGTGTGGCGATTACAGGCTGCATGAGGACTACCCCGACTGCAGCACTCGAAGCCATGCTGGGAATTCCACCGCTCCACCTTTTTATACAACAGGAGGCGGCGATGGCGGCAGTACGTCCAAAAACACTAAATCTATGGAGTAAGAGTAGTACACAACACACCGCGTTGATAGAGGAACTCAGCAATGAATTCCCTCTGTTGAAATCCATTAACGACCGGATTCCCAAGCAATTTATTTTCGACAAGAAGTACAAAATCCAGCTGTATGAGGATCACCGATGCGAAGGGCTGTGCCCTGCAGAGGTGCGAATCTTCACGGATGGATCCAAAACAGGTACAGGTACGGGTGCCGGGATCTTCTCGGAAGACCTCAATATACACATAGCCACACCATTGGGGGTCCATAACACGGTGTTCCAGGCCGAGTGCATGGGCATTTCCCTGGCAGCTTCGGCGATTATAGCCAGGAAGGTTAAAGACTACTCAATTCGTATACTCTCGGACAGCATGTCTGTACTACAAGCACTAAGCAGCCACACGGTAAACTCGGGGCTGATACACGAGTGCCAGCAAAACCTCAACCAGGTAGGTAATCTCAATAACATAACCATTCAATGGATAAAAGGACACAGCAGTTCCCGAGGCAATGACGCAGCGGATGAACTGGCCAGAAGGGGATCGAGTATGGTAGTCGTGGGACCTGAACCCATAGTGCCACTCCCCTTTGGATACCTACGCAACTTGGTAAGGAAACGCACCAAGGACAAACACTACAAACTATGGAAAGACCATGGTGAGTGCAGGCAGGCCAAGGAGGCACTTCCCACAATCGACGGCCGGTTTACGAAACAGGCCCTCCGATTGTCAAAACAACAGCTGCGTACAGTCACAGCTGCTATTACTGGCCACGGGTCCTTTAACAAACATCTTTTTGTCATAGGTGTCACGGACAGCCCACTGTGCAGAGCCTGCATGGTGGAAGACGAGACAGCAGCCCATGTGCTTCTAGACTGCCCTGAGGTCGCCACATACAGGGCCAAGTACTTCGGTAACCCAGGTACCCTCAGAGAGATCACCAGCAACACCAAGGCGTTGCTGGCCTTTTTCGAGGAGTTAGGGTGGATCGAGTAAGTTCCCACCCGTACGCAAAATACACGCTTGATCGTGGAGTTGCGGAAACCAGCCCGTTATACTATACTATACTATACTATCGTCGAATCAGACTCGGTTGGGCAGCGTTCGGGAAGCTACGCAATATCTTCTCGTCCAAAATACCGCAGTGTCTCAAGACGAAACTCTTTAACCAGTGTGTGTTGAAACGTGGTCGCTTTTAGCGATAAGACCGCCCAATCCATGTACCCATAATTTATACGTTGTTCCTGTTTACTACTATATTCATGGTGTACAATAAAGTATATTCTATATTCTATCTATTCTATCTATCTATCTATCTATGGTCGATACACATTATTCAAAAGAGCCTTTTTTGAAATCGCTACGACGAAGGCTTGTGTGGGATTGTCATTACTACCACGCTTGCGAGACGGTTTAGCAGTACCTATATTGTTATTAGCGTTCAGGCTTTGATACTTGTACTTGTCTAGATACCGCGCCGCGCTGTGATTACATTTGCAATAACAGGGCAGAATCGCGCTGGCAAAATAACTCAAAATCTACTCATTAAGAGAAGTGAAGTCTTCTTCTTGGACTCAAACACACTCCCAGCGCCCTGCATATCCTCACATCCTAATAGGCTTGAGCAATCTCCCGGCACCCAGCGCCAACACTCCTTTTCATTCTTCTGGTTCTTAAAATTTTGCTTCTTCTACAAAGGTCTTCTGTCTAGGTCTTCTGCGTCTTCTTTTTCCATAATTGTTTTTTCTCCGGCTTCTAGTTTTTATTTTTTAAATCTTCTTTATTCAGCAGACATCTTCTTCGCTCTTCGCGCAATTTACTGACTCACAGAAAAAGACTGGCCATGGGTCGCCATGTAATGGAGTGACGTAGGTGCAATAAAAGAGTACTGCTCGGGTCAATGATTAAAGTAATAATCCTATTAAAATTAGTGTGCAGTTACATATATAGGGTTAGGTGAGCTGCACACTACAGTATGAACAACTTTTATATGGGACCATACCAGAAATCGCGAAAAAAAAATCAGCTGTTTCTTACATTTTGTTGATTAATGTGAACTCAAAAGTAAGCCCATGTTTCGAACATTTAACACAAAATAAATAAAACCACAATTAAATTCCGCGATTGCGATGCGGATGCTGCAAAATACGATAATTTTAGTGACTGCGTCCAAAAGAGCTTTGGTAATCATGATCAAGCAAACGGTTCGCGCACTGGTATCCTACGAGACATCTGCACGCGGTGACAAGTTCACGCACCAATTCTATTACCTTATTATATAGATTTCTATGCAAAAATCATTCTGAAATTGCAAGTAATAATAAGTCTCATCATCATAATCATCATCATTTCAGCCGAAAGACGTCCACTGCTGGACATAGGCCTCCCCCAAGCATCTAATAATAATAGATAGATATTAGATAGATAGATAAAACGTTTATTTAGTACAAAAACAAGACACAGGACATACAAGTAAAAATACAATAAAAAAGTGTGATATGTGTCTCAGTGTTAATAAGTCTAAGGGCTAGTTTTACAATAGTCGGATAACTTTTAACTGAGGAATAAATGTGACGTTTTGTTTTGACAGTTGTAGTATAGAAAATCTGTCAAAACGTCACATTTATTCACAGTTAAAAGTTATCAGACTATTGAAAAACTAGCCCTAATTCAACCAAAATAGAGAAGAACTAGCCCGAAACGAACAAAAACATTCATATATCTGCGACCGTTTCACGTCTCGCGCAATGGAGCAACGGATTTACGCAAGAAAGTTTTATTGGGATGCGGATAAACGGACCGGGAACGGATACTTTTATCTGCTAACGTTAGTCTGTTGATTTGCGCACTACCCAATATGGGGGCAATTTAGTGGTGTTTTTGTATTACGACGGTCGATAACATTTATGTGAACTTACATGAATTTAATTGTTACAAATAATCACTGCTTGGTTCGGGCCTCTTCTCAGAACGAGATTGGTTTCTTGAACATTACTGATTTTTTTGTTCTTTTTTTATAACATTGGGGGGCAAACGAGCAAGCGGGTCACCTGATGGTAAACAATTTCCACCGCCCATGGACATCTGCAACACCAGGGGAGTCGCCAATGCGTTGCAGACCTTTTAAAAAGACGTAAGCTCATTTCTTGAAGGCTCCCATGTCGAATTGTTTCGGGAAAACCGCTGACGGGAGTTGGTTCCAGAGTTTCGTTGTACGAGGCAAAAAATGACGTGTGAAACGTACAGTTAGTTGACCGCCAATCATCAAGATGGTACCCAAAAAATCAAATAATAATAATATTACTTTAAGGGCCAGATTCAGAAGGCGAGGAGAACCCTCGAAACGACACGTATTGTGAGGAGGTTCCTTTCTCTTGGGCCCTGACCGCGCCAGTAGCTTGGACCTTGTTCCCGATGCCAGTGGCTTACTATTTTTTATATTGTTAAATGTTTTTTCCTTTTTATACAAAAATATTTATAATGTAAATTTATATGGTATTTTATGAATAAAGGAAATAATAATATCACTTTAATAGACGTGGAAAAGACGCGTGAACTTGTTGCCGTGTGTAGGTGTCTCGTAGGACACCAGTGCGCGAACCGTTAGCTTGATCATCAGTGCTGTTTTGGACGCGGAGTCTATAAAATTGTATTTTACAGCACATCTAAAAGCGGACTTTTTTAGACATAATTTATTTGCATTGAATGCTAGAAACATGGTGGGCGTAATTGTGTAATCAATGTGTTGGTAGCGGCAAAGCAGCGACACGCGTTCCGGTATTAAAATACAGTAGATAACGTCTCTATTACCTTATTATTTAGATTTCTATGCTGGAACCACAGAAATAGATAGAGTAGAATGGTTGTAATCACAATGTTACTTGCTATTCATGCGTGGCAACTTTCGAACGAACTGCGCCTTACATATTGACGACATTAATTTTCACGTGTAACTTTAAAAAATAACATGAATAGCGCGATAAAACATGACAGAACTAAAAATTATGAAATAAAAACGTTAATTATCAAAACCACAAAACCCGACTGCGTGTAAATATAACCTATGAACTACTTAATAAGTAGTACGTATACGTAGCCTCCGACTGTGTGTTGATTTGATACTTTCACATATACCTACATGTACCTACGCAAGTCTTGTTTAATTTTATTTTTTTTATATTTACACGCAGTCGGGTTTTTAGGTTTTGTTAATTAACTTTTTTATTTCATAATTTTTAGTTCTGTCATGTTTTATCGCGCTATTCATGTTATTTTTTTAAGTTACACGTGAATATATAATTCATTTTTAGGGTTGAATATTTTGTTGTTTTTTAGAATTTCTCATTCCAAATTACATTTATAAGTTGTATATATGTTTGTAAAGCATTTATAAAACCCTTTATTTTGATACACCATTCGATAGGTTTTATGGAAAAAACATTTTTTGAAGACGTAATTTGGCGTCAAAAAGCGACCATTTTAATTTTTATAATTTTGATATACCCAGTGTCAATGACGAATTTAACGACACCTCTCAAGCTAAAATCCATCAAGCCGTTTAGGCTACAGAGCGTGCCAAAGAAATATACATACATACATACACTCTAAAAACATAACCCTCCTTCTGGCGCAGTTGGGTAAAAAGAAACAACTCTCACCTACTACCATCTCTAAAAACATTTCAATTGTCACAACTAACATTTACAAAGATGTACAACCCTTCAATAGCAAGAAAGTTGACGTCTGTCGGAAACTACTGAACGTAAAGTGTAAGCAAACTCGAGTCTTGCTCGTAAAACATGAAATATGACGTCATATCGAGAGGATCAGGACGTATGAAACGAATGTTTTTACGTCACTAAAATGTTACGATGCAATTTTCATAAAGTGATTCATGGGTCGATCGAATGGGGAGTAAAATTTGGTCGTCTTCAACATTTTTGGTTGATGTAATGATGATTTCGTACTGATTTTATGGCCATTGGTAATAAAAAGTAAAGGAAGGTTGATGTTTTATCAACGGTTATACGTGATACCGTGTAAGTAAGAAGATTACCAGACGATTTGTACGAAGTCGAGTCGTACTCTAAATTCACGATTTATAACTGAAAATTGTGAACTGTTAATGAATTTAAGCTATGGCGTTGTACGTACCAATAAAGAATTACACTGAATCTCATAAATTTAAACTTCACCGCCACGTAAATGTCGAGGCAATGCAGCTCCTCGATAACACGGAATTAGGGCGAAGACTAAAACGGATAAAGCCATTTGAATTAGTGTAGTGAATAATGTAGTGACAGACAAAATGTAGTAATAAGTGCTGCTTATAAAGAATACCGAAGTGTCTTCCCCTTAACAGAAACTAAGACATATTATTGGATGCATTTTTAGAACATTTTTACATATTTTATTAGGGTTCCGTAGTTTCTACAAGGAACCCTTATAGTTTCGTCGTGTCCGTCTGTCTGGCCGTCTGTCCGTCTGTCCGTCTGTCCTAATCCTTTACAGCTTTAATAACTTCTACAGTTATAAACATAAGTAAATGAAATTTTGTTAAAAAATGGCCTGGATATAGATCTCAATTCTAAAACACAACTTTTTTATCGGGTATACCATCTGCGAAATACAGCCCGCCAAAGTGGCTTGCAATGTGTCCCCCTCCCCTGCCATTTTTAAGCTATGCAACATAGAAACTTATAATCTTCCACATTGATAGACCTTTATAAAAACTCTCTTTTAAAATTATTTCGAGTATAATGTGATTATACATTTTTGAGTTATAGTGAGAAAACTGGAAAATACTTAAGATGTCCTAGTTCATTGACCTTAGAGAAAATTTTTACAACAAATAATGCTCCTTTAGTTACTACCTATTTAAAAAAATCACAAAAAGTAACTTTGTGTTATATTGATATGACACACTTCTTAAATTTAGCTTCTTAAATTCAGCGCTAAATGGCGCTGTTTGCAAAAACTAAAATAGCAATGATTAATATTCGATATGATTCGTTTGTAATTAGGAACCCTATAATACTGAGCATGGCCCGACATGCTCTTGGCCGGTTTTAATTTTTAACTTTTAAATTATTAATTATTATTATTATTATTTTAACTTTTAATTTTTATTATATTTTTCAAGGCTAAATTGTAATTCAAATAAAATAGTAAAAAAAAGCTGACGCAACCAGGATTATGCAGTTTAGGTATCTAAACTGCATAATCCTGGTTGCGTCAGCTTTTTTAAAAATAACGTTTTTAATATTCGTTCGGAAGCAACCATTAATTACACTCACTTTTTTTGCAGCGTCAGTGCAAACATTAAAACAAGCTGGCCCAATTTGAAAACCGTATGTCACACAACTTAGGTTATAGAATAGTCTACTTTACGTCCACGAAGAATCTATTTGGAGTAAGGCCAGTCTGGCAACTTCAGATAAGCAATTGGTTAGACCGAGTGTTCCAAGACAATTGGCTTTTTATATATTTTACAGAAATGAAATAGTTTAAGAGGAACTATTTTGTAATAAAGTTAGAGAGCTGTTTCCGCAGTGTACGTATTATGGAATTTTCTTCGACTTTTATTTTTGATACAATGTGAGTAAATTGTATGGGGAACTACTAGAGTTCAAATTATAATTAAGAGATGGATAGATCGAATTGTACCTCTGTTTCAGAAAAGTTACAAGTAGTAGTCAAATGTTGGCATAATATACCACAAACCGGTTTGCAATTAGTTTTATCATGCGTACTGCTAAAGAGTGGAATTTCTTTTGTCTAATCCAACCCTAAACAAGACAAGAGTGAATAAACAGACTACTGTGTCTTTTTGAAATAAAAAAATGTGATAAAAACTGTGAATTGAATTAAATTTTGTAAAATAAATTATCAATTGCCTAATACTTTTAACACAATTTTAAGCTTCTTGTATTCATTTCTAAAGAGAGTATATTCTGTAGGTACCCAAACTATCAAAACAAGTAAAAATAATTAGTATTTCTTTTTTGCTCGCAATATCGCGCGTGGCAACAAGGTCAATGCAGCCATTCATAACCCATTAATTGATATCACATGATACGTTCCGTGTGGTGTGGTAAAGAATTGCACCACCCTATATCTTCTCATGGGTGTCGTAAAAGGCGACTAAGGGATTCACCAGAGGATGGGCAGCAGCGTTCTCTGAGTATTTAACCAACTAACTGCGATCGCCAACCCGCCTGCCAAGCGTGGCGATTATGGCATATCCCCCCAATATATGCTTGGGGGAGGCCTGTGTCCAGCAGTGGACGTCTTACGGCTGAAATGATGATGATGACATGATAAATTCTATACATTCACAGTTCATATCTCATTAGTTTCAACTGATTAACACATGTAAATCACATTATCAGGTCACTATGTTTGCGGAATTCCGTAGATTATCATCATGCCGCAAATCAATTGATATTCCATTTCGATTCACTCCAAATGTTTGGTAATTGGGAATTCAATAATTGCTTTTTGTTGATTTTGTCAACAGTTGTAGTGTGGATTATAAAGTATAGAACGTATTTAATGGTGTGGTGTTATATCCTATCCTACTATCCTATACTTCCTACTAATATTATAAATGTGATAGTTTATGAGAATGTATGGATATATTGATGTTTGTTACTCTTTCAAGCAGCAGACCATAACACGGATTAACATAAGGCCTCTCCCAAGTTGCGCCACAATACTCGGTCCTCTGCCTTCCATATCCAGTCCTCCCCAGCCAACTTCTTCAGGTCATCGGTCCACCTGGCTGGGGGGGTGGGGGCTATGCGGATTTTGCGAACTTCACAATACCGACCTAGTGCGTGTTGGCAGACTACACACACTATCGAGAACTTTATGGAGCATCAAGTGTGCTGGTTGCCTTACGATGTTTTCCCCGTTTTTGTTTCACCGTTTAAGCAAGTGATAAATTATTATTTTGTTTTAGAAATAAATTATGCTATTTTAAGTTTTGATTTTTAGCATGAAGTTTTACTGGAACTCTCACTTTTCTAGAGCCCTAAACAGTAGGCCTAGTACGAGTTTGACACTTTCCGATACTTCCATCGAATTCGACGACTTTCATTCATTAATCAGTAGCGTCCCTGGCGGATACGAGGAGGAACTAGTAGTTTATGAATGAAAATCGACGAAAACTATGAAAGTATTATAAAGTGTCAAACTCGTACTAGGCCACCAGAATTCCTATGCGTTTAAATAATGTATCAACACTTTTTCATACCTTCTACAAAAGAATACCGCGTTCAGGCACAAACAAAAGAAATTCGTTGTTCGAAGTACCAATCATTTTACGAGTCCTGCACACAGCAAAAAAAAAGAATATCGCACACAAAACTGGGGAGCAAAGCTGCGTCGCTCCTGAGGACACCAATAAAGGTTTATCACAATTTTGTTTTAGAATATTCAGGTGGAATAAAAATGGATGACTGTTACACCAAAATGCAACCGTATTTTAAGGTTTTTAGGAGATTTTTTTCCCTTTTTTTCGTAAGGTTTTCTTGTATCTTATATATTATGATTTTTAGTTTTACGATTTCTACTTATATTTTAACACTACGGTTTGACAATATTAGGTACCTACCTAGTAAAAATCTGATAGCTCTTTTCCTAGAGATTTTTGCACGTGATGTTGACTGCCACTGCTCTTTATTCATTACAGACTACGTGGGACACTCAGAAAGTTTTGCGAAACTAAAAAAAAATGTTCTATACGTACATATATTTTTATCAAATCTTTTCAAAGTACTTTCCACCAGCCTCTATACAAAGATTCATGCGCCTAAACCAGTTTTCAAAACACTTTTTCCAGTCCGCCGCAGACACCTCGTTTACAGCCTGCTCGAACGCAGCCAGCGCATCTTCCGGCGACGAAAATTGTATCCCTTTGAGCTGATTTTTTATTTTTGGGAATAAAAAGAAGTCACACGGTGCTAGATCAGGGCTGTAAGGAGGGTGACCCAGGAGTTTGACTGGCGTGCTGTCCAGGAAGTCCCTCGTTTTGAGTGCGGTGTGCGCAGGTGCATTGTCGTGGTGGAGCAGTAGCCCGCGGAGCCCTGTGTTTGGTCGCTTGTTGCTTATAACAGAGAAAACTTCTGGCAAACATTTGGTAGTATACCATTCGGCATTAATGCTTCTTTGATCCCGTAAGGGAATTGATACCAAGTGGCCAGTCAAATTAAAAAAGCTAGCGATCAAAATCTTACCCCCGCTTCTAGATCGCTTCACTTTGGTAGGCGTTGGCTCATTTTGAAACACCCAAACAGTCGACTGGCGCTTGGTTTCTGGGTCGTATTGATAAATCCAGGACTCATCACCTGTAACGATGTCGTAAACAAGCCGAGACGAGCCTGCTTCAAATTTGTTAAGCATATCACGGCACCATTCCACCCGGGCCTGCTTCTGAGCATCGGTGAGGTTGTGCGGCACCCAGCGTGATACTATCCTCCTCACGCGAAGATGGCTGTGTAGAATCTCGTGAACGCTTCCCGATCCAATCTTCAATATGTGTTGAATCTACTGATATGTAATTCGCCTATTGTCTTGGATTAAAATTTTCACTGCTAGCACGTTTTCTTCGGTAACAGCCGTCAAAGGGCGACCGCTTCTTTCGTCATCCCCCAAAGTTGGTCGACCGCGCTTGAATTCGTTATACCAACGATACACGGTTGCCTTGGAAGGGCCTTCATCCATGAATTCCATTTGAAGTCTATCGTACGATTCATCCGGTTTCAGGCGACACTTGAAATCGTATAAAATCATAGCTCTAAAATGTTCCCGGCGCAGATCCATATTTCAGTGAGACACAATACTTTGAATTAACTCGCAAAAAATGTGGAGGGAAATTTTGAAATTGGAACTTACTTATTTTTACTTATAAATAATCATATTTTCGAAAAACATTATAACTGGCCAGTCTCCCATATATAAAAACTTTTTTTCGCAATACTTTCTGAGGGGCCTGGTATTCAAGTAATTGCAGTTCATTACAGTCACTTACTTTTCACTATTATCATAAATCAATATAATTATTACGAATGTCCCCCCTTTTGGGGAGGCCTATGTTCAGCAATGGATTTTGGATGAAATGATGATGATAATGATTATGAATGTGTAAAAACAAATTCACATATATCAGAATTGTGTGGTCATATTTGATGAGCTCATTCAGGGAAAAGGTAATCGAACAACTACGGGGTCAACCCTGAAATATTTCATGCAAATAAATAAGAAAGAAAGAAAGAAAGAAAAAGATTTTATTCTTGCGCTCCATTTGACGCACACACTACAATACTTATACATAATACTTTAGCATTCCATGAAAAATTAGTATAGTTAAAATTAAATTGACTACTGACAACACTGGACATAAACAATAATACATGATCTGTGGTTATTACGGTACATCATCGGTTTTTTGTTCTACATTATAGTCTGTGATTTACAGTTAGTCAATCATTAATCTGTGATCAAAACAAAAACAATAATTAAAATAAAACGTAGTGATTAAAATCATTATCTTTGAATAACTTTATCTTTATTGCGAAAATAAATACCGTGAAACAGTATTCACTAGTACGGAGGTCAGTGTGAATCAGGCTCAAACAACCGCATATTACCTACCAGCGAAGTTTTAATAAAAATAAAATAAAAAATAATTCAGCTATTTCATACATTTTGTCGAGCGACATCGATGATTTTGTAAGAAACAGCTGTTTTTTTTTTGCGATTTTAGGTTGAGTCTCATAGTAATATTTGATCTATGCTATGCCCTCTCCAAATATGACAACACACTTCCGATACACGGTGTACATAAGTTTTGTTAAAAAAATATTCGTCTTTAAAAAGAAAGCATATATAATAGATAACAGTACAGCACATATTAATTCGACGCATATTTTATCATAGATTACACTTCTATCTAATAGAAATCCGTCTGACGCGATGTCCCTATTGTTCTTTGGGTACAATTCACAAACAGGCCCTGACAAAAAGGGCACCGATTTGATGGAAAAACTCTCTGCAATAAGAAGATGAGAGCGCCCTCCTGAGACGTTACCTTTGCTTAAGGTGTCAGTGTAGGCGGGTGAAGTGTCTTAGTCTGAAGCCACTTTACAATTTTTGCTGTTAAAAAGGAGTCTTAAAATATTATTGTTTTAAATAAAAAAAGTTGGGGGTATAATGAGTCTGAATTTGGCTTATATTTATTTAGTTATTTAGTTATATAAAATATATGACTGCCTCATTGGGCTAGTGGTCACAAGCGCGACTGCTGAGCGTGGGGTTCTGGGTTCGATTTCCGAGTCGGGTAAGTTTTTCATTAGGAAATTCTCAGTACCAGCTTGGAGTCTGTATTTGTGCCCGGTTAGTGGAAATAAGCACGCCTCCTATTACTTAAGTAAGTATGTAACTACACCTCCGCCTACCCATTCGAGCGTTACAGGCGTGATATATGTATGTATCTATAAAATATATCCTGCGGACATAAGCTATATATAAGGAAACAAGCTGAGAATCGTTTGTGAATTAAATAACATAGGCTGCGTCACAATCAGTTCATTTAAGGTTCTAAACATCAATGTGCACTATGCATATACCAAAAATTTTCTTCAAATAAGGCCATGATACCGGGATGAAAGTGATGGGGCGATGGAAGCGATCTTGCGCTTGCAAAGGATGCATCCAGAAAAAGCACTGACAGTTTAAAAGCAAGACCAGCTTGTTTAATGATAGTTTATGTATCTACTGCAGACTGTGTCTAGAGAAAAATCATAATATGGTTGAAAATGCAATAAGTAAAATTTTCATGTTTTTTTTGTTTTGTAAGATGTTACCTTTGCCCGTAACAACCACAATACCAACTAGGCTGTTGTCTGAATGTTATTGCGAGTTGGTTGGAAAGTCTTATAATGTGATTGTAATTTCACTGGTACCCGTACCGTTTGCACCGAAACACAGCAATGCAAGCATTACTGTTTGACGGCATAAATAGGTGAGGTGGTAGTACTTCCCCGGACGAGCTCTTTCACAAAGGAGCTGAACTACTACTAAAACCAGGTTTCCTACAGGGTTAAGAAAAATTACCGCTGCAACTGGAACCCCAATCCAGACCCACCTCAATTTCTGTGGTACCTAAGCGACCATTCCACCAGTCCCCAAAACAGGCACAGACATACACAGAACCTTATTTTTAGGGTTACTTATTCTCTTTATAGTCATGGTATATGTAACATTTGGGTTTATAGTACGTTTTCCTGTTTACCTGCATGTTTTCCGTGGTCGCCATGACAGTTGGATTGTAATAAATATATCATATTATGGTTTTGTTAGTGAGATCAGGTTTAAAATGGAGGAATACTGTTTATTATGGAGAATTGTGGTTTCCTGGATTTATAAATGTAAGCTTAGATAAGCGAAATTCAAGAACTTTTTTCATAAAAATCTGATGCTTCCTACTAATCACACAATCCGCACAAAAGGCTTTTATATTTTTTATATTATAGCACAGATAATATAATACTATAACAGATAATATAATACTATACTAGTACTATAACAGATATAAAGCTAAAGACCCACCTGATGTTAAGCGGGTACTTATGCCCATAACAATTGCAATACCACCTAGGCTGTTGCCTAAATGGTACCGCAAGTCGGTTTGCTATACTGAAAGTCTCAAAGTTTCAATTCGGATGAATTCATTTTAAAGGCGTGCGTTTTCATATTTCTTTAGTGCTGGACATTATGAAAATGTTATCCTCCTGCCCTATCTCAATTTATTTGGGGTCAGCGCAGCATGTCTTTTTCTTCCATACATCTCTATCAGCCGTTATCTCCGTATTCACTTTATTTTTATCCATATCATCTTTCACACATTATGAAAATGTACACGTACTAAACAATCATGATTTTAAAAAAAACAGTATTAATCAAAGTTTAGAAGATTTTCCAGGCAAGTATCTAAGTAATCAAAGGACCTTTTTCTCTTAACTCAGCCCTATTCAAATGTTTTTCATTAGTAGATTTTGCAATCCATCAACGAATTGACAACGGGATTTCATTTTGTATAGCCTTTCATTATTTTGATGTAGTCCAGTTTTAAAGTTTTAAGACACTTCTGTTTATAATCAAGACGAGTAACTTTTGGAGAATTTACGAGTAAATCTTTATTATCTGGCGGATAGTCGCTTGAGTTAGTGCTTCAGATTGATGAACTAATAAGTAAGTTTATTTTTGTCAAAGTTTTCTTCATCCTTTGAGTTTAATTTCATTCATGTGCGGATTTGAATTCAATTATCACTTGCTTTAACGGTGACGGAAAACATCGTGAGGAAACCTGCCCATCAGTGAGTGCTCCATACAGTTCTCAATGGTGTGCGTAGTCTGCCAACCCGCACTAGGCCAGCGTGAGGGACTAAGGCCTTAGCCTTCTCGTACTGAGAAGAGATCCATGCCCAGCAGTGGGACAGTAATGGACTGGTTATGCTATTAATACTATAAATTTGAAAATATGGGTTTTTGATTGTTTGTTTGTATATTTTTTTGTTTGTTTGTCCTCCAATCTTGCTAAAACGGCTGATGTGTTGCCCAGTCTTGGTCTTGCGAAAATGCAAGACATTGTTAGACTTGCTCAAAGTCAATTGATTATTATTTTAACATAGGCCTTTTTTTTTTGACGACCTCTGTGGTCTAGTGGTTTGAGTGTCGGACTGCTGATCACGAGGTGTGGGTTCGATTCCCACAGGATACAAATATTTGTGTGATGAACATGAGTGTTTGTGTTGGTCTGGTTGTTTCTTATGTACTATGTATGTATATACAAAAAAAAAGTATATTAGTATTATATCCATTGTCTAGTACCCATAGCACAAGCTCTGCTTAGTTTGGGACTAGATGGTGATGTGTTAAATGTCCCAAAAATATTTATTTATTTATATTTTTCTTCGGGTTTTTTTTAGTCTAACACCCATATTCTTAGTTGTTCCCTCAAACTTTTCTAGACTCAAATACCAATAATATTAAAATTGGTATTCTTAGACATTGCTTTAATGTATCTTGACGAAATAAATAATGCCGCGACGGATAATTGTACGGGTCTTGGTACATGTACTCCACAGAATCGTCAAAATCGAAACAACAATAATCACGTCACAAGTGACACTTTTCCAGTCTTAAGGTTGGTCGCGATGTACCTTGAGTTCTTCCTCACCTTGTGTCATCATCATTATCATCATTTCAGCCGAAAGATTGATAAATCTCCGGCACTTGATAGTTTTCCTCACCAAACACTAAGGAAAACTATCAAGTGACGGTGATTTTTCGCAACTGTGAATACCACGGAAGAAATATTGTATTGAGTGAGGTTGAGTGGAGTCTAGAAACGTTTGAGGAAACAACTTAAAACAAAATTAAGCTTTTATTCTTATTCTTTATTGTACACCAGAAAAATACATCATTAACTTACAAATAGAAATTATATGTACAAAGGCGAGCTTAACTCAAAAATGAGTTTTCTACCAGCAAACCTTTGAGCGATAGAGTGAGTGTAGAAAAGAGGCTGAGGGTAAACTTAGTGCACAACTGTTTAGGTCTAGCTCTATATAAATTACTTATCAAACTTACATAAAACTATCAACTAAAAGAAAGCGGTTCCTAAAAGTTAAATATTGAACTACAGACGTCAGAAAAAGATGATATAGCAAATGAGAAATTGATACTATCAAGTTTGTACTCCAAACCCTTTCAGTAGGCCCTTTAGCACTTTTCTTTGAGTGTCTGTTAAGAATTTCTTAATTGGTTCATTGGGAAAGTTTTAACGAGGTGAACGGTGATATTTCATTCGTAAATTGTTGAATACTTTGGTAATGGAGTACTTCCTAACTTAATTTGTTTCGGTTTTATTTAAACTAAATGATCTATTACTGCTCACAGCTTAAACTCGCCAAACAACTTTCGATTTAGTCTTGTGATGGATCGTATGACAAAATAGAGATGAAGCGCAGAAAATATTTTACGAATTTTTGTTACAGGCGTAAATAAAACCGAGTATAGACGGTAAGATCATTGCCTAGTAGACAATTAGGCATTACACTGTTAAACCACACCTCGGACACTGAATACAATATAAATGCTAGCACCACTTACAAACACAAGATTACGTCTGTATACGAACGCGCACACACGTGTAGGTAGTGTGTTAGGGATGCTCGCCGCTGGTAATGCCAAGCGCTTTTCAGTAGTTCTCAGAGGTGGTGTGCTTGTATAGCGACTCTGAGAACTACTGAAAAGGCATACTGTGGGGTGTGGGGTGCGGGTGAGGAATCTTAAATTGGCGGGGGGCGGAGAGTGGGCGTTCTGTACGTTAGTACTATTAGATAGTCTGTGGTTTAACTTAAACTAAATTATCTATTAGTTCTTGCAGTTTAAGCGCGCCAAATAACTTCGATTTATATTCGATTAGTTGTGTAATGAATCATATGACAAAATATAAATTAAGCGCAGAAAATAGTTAACGATGATTATAACAAGCGTAGATAAAACGATATAGATCATTGCCTAGTCGGAAGTTAAGGTTTATGTTCATACTGTTGAACAGAGATCCTTAAGATTCTTCTTTTCCTCAGCCTTATCCCATTATCTGGGGTCAGCTCTCCTTGTCTGTCTTCTCCATAACTGGCCAGAAGGGGATCGAGTATGGTAGTCGTGGGACCTGAACCCATAGTGCCACTCCCCTTTGGATACTTACGCAACTTGGTAAGGAAACGCACCAAGGACAAACACTACAAACTATGGAAAGACCATGGTGAGTGCAGGCAGGCCAAAGAGGCACTTCCCACAATCGACGGCCGGTTCACGAAACGGGCCCTCCGATTGTCAAAACAACAGTTGCGTACAGTCACAGCTGCTATAACTGGCCACGGGTCCTTTAACAAACATCTTTTTGTCATTGGTGTTACGGACAGCCCACTGTGCAGAGCCTGCATGGTGGAAGACGAGACAGCAGCCCGTGTGCTTCTAGACTGCCCTGAGGTCGCCACATACAGGGCCAAGTACTTCGGAAACCCAGGTACCCTCAGAGAGATCACCAGCAACACCAAGGCGTTGCTGGCCTTTTTCCAGGAGTTGGGGTGGATCGAGTAAATTCCCACCCGTACGCAAAATACCTGCTTGGACGTGGAGTTGCGGAAACCAGCCCGTTATACTATACTATACTGTCTTCTCCATTTATTTCTATACCGCGCGGTCGCGGCTTTGAACTCGCTCTCCTTCAAGTCCCTCTGGACTGACGACAGCCAAGTGGCGGGGGGTATTCCACGGCGTCGCGTCGTCGTTTGCAGGTCAAGGACTGCTCGTACCATGTGGTCAGAGAGATCCTTAAGATTGTTGCAAAAAAAATGATTATAAGATTAGAATTATTAGACCTCCAATTATTACCATCCTACTCCCCTTTTCCCCTTCCTTCCTTTTTTTTTCCTTCCTTTTTTTTTTTCCCTTTTTCCTATGTTGGGGTCGGCTTTCAGACAATTATTAGACCTATTGTTAATTTAAATAAGTGTTAAACTCCTTCGTTTCTATTGGAATCGCATGTCTATTTTAGTTTTATTTGATCACAATGTTAAAATGGCTACATCTTATTTCGTCAACATCCTTCTCGTCAACTTTTTTATTCTTTACAATAATTTACGATATTTAGATTTATTCATTTGGTTATTTGATTTAAATATTTATTAACTTGGATTTTTTATTTTAATTGATTGTTTAATTTAATTATTTATATTATAATTGATTTTTTTCTGTTACCCATCTTTAATTTATATTGGATGTGGGGATGATGTAGTTGTGCTTTTTATATGAGTGTTTGTTTTTATACAAAATACTATTTTTTGTATGTCTTTCTAATCACGGCTTATGTTCAGTGAGGTAGGAGACCGGACCTTAAGAATGCTTTCCAGAGAACACAAGTCCAGCTCGAAGTCGCCCTTTTAACAAATTAAATCTAAGATTAAAAATAAATCCCATTTCATCAACTTTAAGATAATGTAGCTGATAAAATACTTAACTACTACCATTTTCGTATAGCTTTCAAAAGTGTACTACGTATTCATCCTATGTATTAGAGAGAAACTCAAGTCGGTCGCTGCAGAGAGAATATGTGCAAATGGGGAATGCGAGACTTGTCTAATACTGAATGCGATTGCGGGGCCCCCATCCAGTCCATGGCCCATTTGCTCACTTGTCCCTTGTGCCCTACTACCTGCACAAGAGACGATTTAAACAAAGCCACAAACAACGCCATAGAGGTGGCCAAATACCACATGAAAACAGTGTGAAGTAAATAAGAACCATTGACACGAAGAAGAAGAGAGAAACACTATTCAAGTATCTAGTGTGAGTTACGAGACGAATTTCCACTATCGTCACCACAGTGTAATGCAACCCTTTGTTCACAAAACTCCACAAAGGAGATCTGTAATTATACGGTGTAGCCGAAGTGTTTGTCGTTTTGCTACTCGATTACTAGAACCGAATTTGGACTGGTTGGTGAAGAGGAAGTGAGTACTGAGCGAACGTAGCTGCGTTATGATCTATGCACGTTTCTTCAACGTATCATATGAGAAGAGGCTTTTTCCTGTAACTATCTCTCTTCAGGCAGTTATTGGACAGTTACAGACTGATATTGTAGTTATTGTTTAAAAAAAAACATGGAACTCTAAATAATAAGTCAATAGAAATGTTATCTTCAGTCTTTTAATACCGGAACGCGTGTCGCCGGTTTGCCGTTACCAACACATAAATACGCAATTACACCCACCATATTACTAGCATACAATGCAAAATAAATTAAGCCAAAAAAACATCCGCTGTTATTATGTTATTTTTTTTGTGACTCCGCGTTCAAAACAGCACTGATGATAGTGATGATTAAGCAAACGGTTCACGCACTTGGTACCTATCCTACGAGACACCTGCACGCGGCTACAAGTTCACGCGCCTTTACCGCTTCTATTACCTTATTATTCAGATTTCTATGGAAAAAACTCTATCAAGGTGGCGGGAAACTGATTTTTTTTTGTAAGCCATTTAATATTATGAGCTATAAATCAAATAATATATGAACATAGGCTCGCCCCCTATTACATGGGACTGATAATATAACTGGCGAAATGTGGGAGTATTATACATTCTCTCCCTGCCTATCCCTTCGAGGAAATACAGGCATGATGTGATTTTCATGTTAGGTTAACTATGGGAGACGTGAAATATTCTTGCCGACCCTGTCCAGTCCAGTCCAGCGTCTTGAAGACTTCCTCCAACGCATTTGTGAACAATTTCGGGGATATTCTATGAATCATGATAAGTAGGAAAGCGATAATTGCTGAATGTTCAAAAATTATTTAAATAATAAAAAATTACCAATTATTACTTTTTGTTAAAGAATAACTAACTAGAGAAATGAAATTAGTTTCCGTAGTTTTGTTATTAGACACATTTTTGCTATTTTTCTAAACAGAGAGTAAACACGCTATTTCCCGCCATACTTATCTTTGGAACTAATACCAATCTTGGGGAATCATTAAGAGTCGAGGCGATGAGAAAACTTTCGCTATTGATCCCTCTTAACGTTCCGTTTAAGCAGCTACCGAAACAGAATATTGATTCTTCTTCTTCGTGTCAATTCATATACTGCTGGCCCAGAAATTGGCCACCTTAATTACGTTGCCTGTAGCATTGTTCAGATCACTCAATGTGCAGGTGTAAGGGCAAAGAGAGCAAGATAACAGATGTGGCATTGATTGAGGATCAACGCCATAGGTACAAGCTGTATCCGTTTAGTCTCATCAACTCAGCCTATCGCAGTTCACTGCTGGACATATGTCTCTCCCAAGTTGTGCTACAACACTCGGTCCTCTGTTTTCCGCATCCAGTCCTCTCCAGCCACGTTCTTCAGGACGTCAGTCCACCTGGCGCTGCGTTTACTGATTCGCGGTCTCCACTCAAGGACTCGTCTGCTCCAGCGCCAGCGGTCCTTCGGCGGACATGGCCAGCCCACTGCCACTTCAGCTTACTGATCCTACAAGCCATGTTGGTCACTCCGGTTCTTTTCCGGATAATCTTGTTACGGATTTTATCCTTCAATGAAACTCCAAGCATAGCTCGCTCCATAGCTCGCTGAGAGACTTTGAATTTGTGGACTAGCCGAACTGTCGGTGTCCACGTCTCGGCACTGAAAGTTATGACAGGCAGGACGCACTGGTTGAAGACCTTTATCTTCAAACTTTGCGTTATAGGCGATGAGAAGACTCGGCGAAGTTTGCCAAATGCTGCCCAGCCCAAACGGTTCCTTCTGTCGGCTTCTTTCTTTTTTTCTTTTCTTTCGTCGGTTTTTTTCTTTCACTTTGCCTATGTAGCCCTATTTGCTCATGTTCAGCTTACATCTGCGTACCTGAGCCCGCAGACGGTTTAGGGATTTCCATGTAGGCCAGGGGAGATTATAACCTGCATGCTTTCTCACTGGGTTGAATAGAATTTGCGGGTGGAGGTAATTTTTCCAACCACAGTTTTCGACGGGCCTCAATTTGACAACCTTGTAGGGCCTCTGTCGATTTATAGAAACTGTGGCGGCTCTTTAGCCGTTGGGTCTGTAGCTTAGCGCCAAATAGTGAGTGTCTTGAGTCTGACTCCTGCTTTTTTTTCTCCACCGCACACGCAACGTCCCTTCGAACTTTTGGAGGTGTTATGCCGGCTGTTGGAAAAAGCACATTGAGCGCCGTCGGTTTGAGGTAGCCGACATGTATCGTTAAGGGCAACATTACCCTACCCTAACATATCCCTTTTTTGTGGGTGGAGCGATGCCACAAAGGGCAGGCAAACTCACCAGCAGAGAAGCTGAGTAACAGACCTCTTAATGGGTAGGACAAGGTTTGAATGAAAAAAAAAATTGGTAAACAAAACTGCACCCGCGCGAAGCAGGGGCGAGTCGCTAGTGTACCTATAATTGTCAGGTTTTACTAAATCTACGTAGAAAACAATTCAATATCCTAAACGTTCAGTAGGTACCTGATTCTTTCCTTCCGGGCGAAACAAACAAGACAAATACAAGAAGCCTTATCGATTTAACAATATTACGTAATTAAGGTGAAGTGGCTATTCGAAGTGTTAGAATTAATTAAATACTTGTTACGGAAGTGCCGATGTTCGCCGTTTGGGGAATCTGATAAAATTCAGCATTGTTAGCTAATGGTTATTGGTTGTAATGTGGTTTTCGACACGTAGCTTCTTCTTCTTCTTCGTGTCGACATGAGCTACATAATAATAATAGCTCATGTCGTGGGGAAAAGATTAGCCAGTCAGCAGGTTGATAGCGGGGCTGACTGCCCAGAGTGCGCCGGACGATCAATTAAATATCGTCACTCGTGGAGGCTCTTGTAGTATAGGGATCTAATAAGGGATCCCTTTGATTCGCATTTTTTTTTTCTAATCTACGTGATCGCGGACGTTCTCAAAAAATGCCATGTTAAGAGTTCTCTAAACCGACGAGCATGCACGACGAGGTTAATGGACGTAGATGGAGGTATGTCAGGATCGTAGCAGGTGGAAATCCATAGTCTCTGACTACCTACCATAATATGTATGTGAAAACATACTAAATATATACCAAAGACTTTGTATATACCAGTATAATGCCTTTATGATGTATATGCATACTTACGATGATAAATTATAAACTACGTATATATGGATGCGCTAGTGTTGCCATCAATTTGTTTACACTTTTTTGACAGGACTTAATATATTAATCTTTATTACTGGCCAGTATTGAATGTTTCTTCCTGACGTTGGTTGAACATTGCGCCCTCTAGTGTAATTTGAGAGTAATATAGCTTTTCATAGCTTAAAACATTAAAATATTAATTTATACTCGGACTCAGACCAATTAATGTCTATGCTATATCGAATATCGATGCTTACAACGCAATCTATTGCTATTTTCAGGTAACTAGTTTATACAATGAATTATGAAATCTTTTGAAATAAATATCCTTTATTTCTAGAATTTGCTATTTAATTTATTAATCATGAAATTCTGTAAATCATACTGTTTTCTGTTGTATTTGTTGTACTTTGCAAAGATCATCAAAGATCATCAAATATCAAAGATCTTTTTGTTTAGCAAAGTTTAAGATTTGATTATTTGTATTAATTAAATTAATGTTGTAAATAATATTAATATTATGATAATTATAATTAGAATATTCTAATTAGATTAATGAAATGATTAATTTAAATGTTGTTAATTTAATTTTGTGGTTCTGATAATTCCGCTTTATATTGTTTCATATTTTAATATCTGGCATGATTTGTTGGTTAATATAATGTTTAGAGATTATCTAAATTAATATTAGTTTTATCAAGACGACTGGTTAATTATTTTAGTGTTCTTTTATAAAATAAAATATATTTAGTGACTCCGTTGGGTATATTTGTTTTGTAGTAATATCAAGATGGAGACACTGCTTTGCGCGGGCTGTCATTCTTGTTGTAAAACTTCTTCTTCTGGTCAGTTCATGTAATAATCGAAAAATACATAATTTGGAGTAATGAGAAATTTATTTCGTGATGAATCCTGATGAAACCTTGAGCTACGCGCTGACATATAATTACACCAATAAAAATATATATAATAAATAAAAAATATGATATTATAATCAACACCGAGAAAATAAACAACTTATTAAAATACTACTACCTAAACCTATTTACTTTGTACACCTTAAGTACAACCCACTCAAGCTCACAGTCACCTTCTAAGTTCCAAGTAAACTATTATATCAATATTGTTATTTTCAGTCAAACATTACTTAAAAAAACCCAATAAAAACAATTAAAAATAAACCTTTTTAGGGTTCTGTACCCAAAGGGTCCCAACGGCACCCTATTACTAAGCTCACGCTGCCCGCCGCCGCGCCGTCGTTCGTCTGTCACAGGGTGGTTTTTTAGTCGGTCTTTTAACGACAATAGGTAGCCAGTTGAAATCATCAAAAAATATGTGTAACTGTAGCCTCTTTATGGCAAGTACTAAAATAATAAAAATAACTCCTCGGATCCTAGGAAACATAAAATAAAATAAGAAATAACGTTATTTGTTTCTGCTCTATCATAAAAACGGAAATACATACAGGCGTTCAACTTTATCTGATTATAATGTAATAAATAAATAAATCTCTATAGTTAAACGGTGACGACTAAAAATAGTAATTCCACTGACATTTTTTAGTGAAACGGAATCCTTAGTAGGCGAGGTCAACTCGCACTTGGCTGGATTTTTGTTATTTCAGTTCAGTTTAAAATGTTCTGCCTGTCTTCTTAACTAAAAAGCCTGTCCAAACGCGTTGGTTTTCATCTAGCAGCCCTAGTGTTTTAGAAAAGCTGGATTCATTCGCTTGGCTATTTATTAAAGTTTTTCATTTGTTTTCATCGCTTTTTAAATTCCCTAGGTTTATTTAGTCTTTCAGTTGGATGAATAGGAACGGAAGTGGAGTTTACTTCAGCAGTTTTAATACCAGGCCGGTGTGAATTAGAGAGGTGAATTAATACTTGGAGAAAGATTTGTGATAATTCGTTGTAGCAAATTTAAAAATCCTGTGTCTTTTCCTATCGGCACTAGACTGTGATTTGCATGCAAAATAGAAATAAGTAAAAAAATATTTTTAAGTCCCAAACTAAGTAGAACTTGTACGTTATGGGTACTAGACAATGGATATATGTATTATAATACTTATACTTTTTTTGTTGTTGCAAATACCTACTTATAATACACAAGAAACACCCAGACCAAACACAAACACTTAGGTTCATTACACATATATTTGTGTCCTGTGGGAATCGAACCCACGACCTCGCGATCTGCAGTCCGACACCCGAACCACTAAACCTAGGTTTATGCCCAGTGGAGGGATTGTTGGGACTGAATATGATGATGATGTGGCATTAATATCATAATCAGGCTATTATTGTTCCACTGCTGGGCACGCTTTTTCCTCTTCTCAGTACGAGAAGATTAAGACTTTAGTCCACCACGCTGGCCTAGTGCGGGTTGGCGGACTACACATACCGTTGAGAACTGTATGGAGCACATTCTGGGTGCAGGTTTCCTCATTATGTTTTATTTCACCGCTAAAGCAAGTGATTTTTTATTATGCTCCGCACATGAATCCTAAAAGTCAAAGATGGGACATTAATGTCGAATATTACTTTTGCAGACATAGATTTGCAGATATCTAAAAAGAAGTTATGAATTAAAAGCAGGCAGCATTATTTTTCATCTTTTCGTTCTTTATGCTATGTTTTAACATAACATAACATAACATCACGCCTGTATTTCCCCGAAGGGGTACGCAGAGGTACACCTCTACTATACATAGTACACCCACATTTCGCCAGTTATGTTATAGTCCCATGTAATAGGGGGCGAGCCTATTGCCATTGACCGGGCACAAATCCAGACTCCGGGCTGCTACTAAGAATATCCTAATGAAAAAACCCAATAACACTTTGCCCGACCCGGGAATCGAACCCAGGACCCCACGCTCAGCAGTCGCGCTTGCAACCACTAGACCAATGAGGCAGTTATGCTATGTTTTATTACCATTTATTATTATTTTTTATGTACCAGCGCTGCAACATTTCGGTGTTGTAGCATATGCTGAGATGGGGGCCTTTTTTAGGGTTCCGAAGTCCTACAAGGAACCCTTATAGTTTCGTCATGTTCGTCCGTCTGTCCGTCTGTCCGTCTGACCGTCTGTCCGTCTGTCCGTCTGTCCGTCTGTCCGTCTGTCCGTCCATCCGTCTGTCCGTCTGTCCGTCTGTCCGTCTGTCCGTCTGTCCGTCTGTCCGTCTGTCCGTCTGTCCGTCTGTCCGTCTGTCTGTCTGTCCGTCTGTCCTAATCCTTTACAGCTTAATAACTTCTACAATTATAAACTTAAGTAAATGAAATTTTGTTAAAAAATAGTCTACATATAAAAGAGATCTCAATTATAAAAGAATAAAAAAATAGTTTTTACGTATTTTAGGGGTGGCGTCCATACATGTGAAATGGAGATGCGAAATTTTTTTTCGCTGCACCCCCTCGTGTGGGGTATCTTTGAATAGGTCTACTAAAATGAAGGTAATGTTTCATACACCACTTTTTTATCAGATGTACCATCTGCGAAATATAGCCCGCCAAAGTGGCTTGCAATGTGTCTCCCCCCCTGCCATTTCTAAACTATCCAACGTAGAATTTTATAATCTTCCACATTGATAGACCTTTGTGAAAACTCTCTTTTAAAATTATTTTGAGTATAATGTGATTATAGTTTTTTGAGTTATAGAGAGAAAACTGAAAAATACTTAAAACGTCCTAGTTCAAAGGTCATTGACCTTAGAGAAAAATGGTCATAGCAAATAATGCTCTTTTAGCTACTTTCTATTTGAAAAAATCACAAAAAGAAACTTTGCATGAAACACTTCTTAAATTTGGCTTCTTGAATTTATCGCTAGATGGCGCTACTAACAACACGCTCTGAGTCGCGAATGCTGCCGATTATTGCAAAAACTAAAATAGTCACGATTAATACCTATTCGATTTGATTCGTTTGTAATTACACCTACTTAAGGAACCCTATAATACTGAGCATGGCCCGACATGCTCTTGGCCGGTTTTTTAGTCTTATACAGGCATGTTAATTTTAAGTTTATTGCTAATGTGTTATTTTTAGGTTTTTTTTTCTCTCGCCTGTACCGAAACTGGAATAAAAAACAACTTTCTTTCTTTTCTTTCTTTTGTTCTGAATAATTTGTCAAAATTAATCCGTTTATAAAGCCAAAAAAAAAATTGTATTATGTAAGTTTATTGGTTGAAATTACTAGCTGTTGTATCAATCAGTTTCATAACAAAGCATCGAAGAAAATCAATTAACTTTATTGCTTGAAAATATTTATTGCCAAAAACTTCGCTAAACATCAGTGTTGCCGCGTCATTCCAAACTTTTATACTGTTGTACCTCAAAATGTGGAAAATTTATGAAAAAGTCGCCAAACTCGTAAAAAGCCGAGACGTGTTAGGCCGGCCGTAAAGCGCACGTTATTTTTCTGTCGCTGCGTATTTTTTGACTGCGTAACACTTAATGGAAATGTCAAGGTTGAAAAAACACTTCAAGGTATGGTAAAGGTAACACTGACAAGCTCTCAGACCTGTCAGTCATCATCATCATTTCAGCCGAAAGACAGTCCACTGCTGGACATAGGCCTCCCCCAAAGGGATATGCCATAATCGCCACGCTTGGTAGGCGGATTGGCGATCGCAGTTGGTTGGTTAAATACTTAGGAAACGCTGCTGCCCATCCTCTAGCCTTGGTCGCCTTTTATGACACCCATGAGGAGAGATAGGGTGGTACAATTCTTTATTTCCGGCATCACACGGAACGGAGACCTGTCAGTGCTACCTTTGAACATTAGGTACTAACATTGACTGGTTATTGGTACAAAGTCACGTGTTTATGGAACAATGTTCCTTATGGGGGCTTGCGGTAGGTGTGATTCGGAAGAAAATGTAGTTTCACGTCACGCTAAGATTTGCGTTATACCTATAGAGTACATTGAATTTACGGATATAGAGTTGTCAGCTGACCTCACCTTTAAGCGCCGTCTGGTGGGTAACGTCAAAGGTACAGCTAACTATTAAATAAAACATACAAAAATAAATGTTTTACTGGGGATCGAACCTGGGCCCTGTGGTATCTCAGTCCGACGCATGATGTTTTCTGCCAATTTAGCGTTATATTAACCTAATACTATTTTACTTTATTACTAATTATCTTCCGTCTCACGCGCCAGGTGATGTAGCTCGTATTTCATAGCAGTTGTATGAGAGCTCTGCGTGCGCTCCGTGTTGCGCACGGGAATTATTTGTTCGAGCGAAAATAAGTTTTAAGGAAAAAAAAATTACTAGATTCGAAAGACTGCATAAAGTTATCCATAAACAAGTTAAAGCACAGAGTTAAACACATAAGTTTAATGGATTTAACACAGAACGTCAAACCTTAAAATGGCTGCCCTGTAAAATTATTGTTTTGGACATAGCAACATATTCACGCCAGCCACGGACATATTCTGGATCCTTGTTTATGAGCAAGCTCTATGGTGTTGATATTGTGATTAGTAAATCAACAATAAAGAACATTGCTTAAGATTCTAGAAGAAGAAGTCTTCAATTCTCACTAACTACCTATTAAAATTTAAGTGAAGTTATTCAACACCGCTACCACCTGTTTGGAACCCAATTCTAAAAATAATCAAGTCCCAAACAGCACGTTACACTGTAAAAGGTAATGACATTGTGAGTGATTACTGCGTGTATCGAAACGATTTTAATTAATAAAAATTGTAAGAAAGATTTTTTTTTAGAAATATCTGTAAAGACGCTTGTCATCTTAGTCTTCCTGCGAACACGAACGCTGCAAAGCTTTCGAAACGTTAGGAAAACCAATTTATATGATATACGCGATGTAATCCGGTTAAACTTGTTTTATTATAACGTGAAGTTATTCATATCTGCAAACTTATTTTCAAGCTTATAAATATCATATTTTGACACAATGCCAGGATAGGTTTTATGTGTTTGATAATGCAATGTTTGATTAGCAGAATTATGCCCTAACTATTCGTTCGACGTAACGAACGACTTAAAGAATTGAACCACCCTATATCTTCTCATGGGTGTCGTAAAAGGCGACTAAGGGATTCACCAGAGGATGGGCAGCAGCGTTCTCTGAGTATTTAACCAACTAACTGCGATCGCCAACCCACCTGCCAAGCGTGGCATGGCATATCCCCCAAGCTACTTGGGGGAGGCCAATGTCCAGCAGTGTACGCCTTTCGGCTGAAATGATGATGATGATACGTTGGAAATTAATAGTTTAACATTAATTAAGCCTACCGGATTAATATAAATGAACTTCAATGAGCTCAATGAGTCGTTATAAACAGAAATTGATATTGGAAAGGATTTATTAACAACGTAGGCATATTATCATTATAATTTAGCAAGGTATTTCCAAACGTATTGATTTGTGTTTGTTTACCTACGCAGCTTGTTTGGTTAGGTTTCAAATATTTGATAATTAATAAATTGTTAAAACTGTAGCAATATACATAAAAACCGGCCAAGTGTGAGTCGGACTCACGCAGTAAGGGTTCCGTACCACCCATCGACCTGATACCACATATAAACTGATTTAATTTACGAGAGTTTATCAAAAGACATCAACGAACGTACGCCAAATGTGAATTATTGCATCTTTTTCTTCCGTATGTACCACCACATATGTCTATGTTTGTTCTGTTTTTAGTATTTGTTGCTAAACTACATAGTATGCACTATAATCAGACCAAGTTTGACGCTGTTATGTATTACCGTTTTGAATATAGAACAGGAACAAGAACGTTGAAAAAAATGCATGTTTTTCGAGGTTTGTTGTATGGGGACCCCCTTTGGTTTTTGTTTTTTTTTGTTTTTAGTATTTGTCGTGATACACCTCATAGCAATACATATTCTGTGAAAATTTCAACTGGTTATCTATTACCGTTACAAAGATACAGCCCTGTGACAGACAGACGGACGGACGGACGGACGGACGGACAGCGTAGCGAGAGTAATAGGGTCCCGTCTGTCACCCTTCGGGTACGGAACCCTAAAAACGTTACGATTAGGTACTCCTATGTGGATGCTGATAAGCAATAATGTGTCAACCCACAAAAAATCGGAAATTGAGTTAATGATGCAGTACGCTTCTTTGGCTGCCAAAGAACGTTTTTCAATAGGGTTTTAACCTGATTGAATGGTTTCTATACCAAAAATTAGTACAAAAAGGTTGACACGAAATCAGTTCGAAGGGGTACATTTTGCAATAAGATGTTTAGGCACTTGAAACATTGTTTGATGACCCTAGGCGCCATCTGTTTAAAGTCAAAAGAAGTTATGGGACATGATCGGTTATTGCGTAATTGGTATTATCCTTTTTCGGCTGTGTAAACAACATTGGTCCATATTTAATTAAAATTATACGTATAAAGTGGGCCTCACAGGACTACTAGCCACGAATACTACATGAAAAAAGTAGTAGAAGACTTGGGGAATATAAGATCATCAAAGGTAAGTCAAAATATTACATAAATATAAGGATTTTAGCTATGCAAGTTTAGGTCATTTTACCGGTAAAATTATTAAAACAACGCTTTTTTATGACAGAATATTGTTTAAAATTACATTCAAATACGTTTTACATACTTACCGTGGTAATATTACTTATCTTAACTACCTAATTTCAGCAAAATGTTGTATTTTTGATTAACAGGTTATTGATTAACAAACATTCTACTATTGAATAGCGCTTGTAAATGTTTTATAGAGCTTGACACGTTATTGCTACAATAAAATCTCGTTCACTTGTTCGTTCGTTTATTTCAATAGTATGTTAAATGACTTGAAACGTTTCTGAAATACGTCGAATGAGGGAATTAATAAAACAAACAGGTTCACGACTGTAAGTATCCGCAAACAGGGTAGACAGACATTTTTTCAAATCTTCAGGTTCTTGAAATTATTCTGATGAAGTCTAAGACTTTATTCAGAAGCACGTCCAAATATTACATTTTGGCACACACCCTCATTTTGCAAATTGTGTCTTATTTTTATAATTATTTTCAGAATGCCACCGCCAAGATCAAAAAGCCATGCTTGCGGATCATGTACCTAATACCTCACGAGGAAAGCCATGCGTCGCGTTCTACTTCTGACGAGGAGTTTCAGTGTGAGGTTATTAGCCACGATGTTGAAGAAAAGAGGTGTATGGTTCCGTCAAATAGCAGTCTCAATGAGGAGTTTCCAGAAGTTCGGCCAGAAGAAACATACCTGCCGAATATTTATATTTCTGATAAAGATCTGGACTTTGAGAATACTCTGGATTTATTGGAGTTTCTAGTGTTATGGCTGATAATAAAACACTAGCTCATTCGTCGATCATTGAACTTATTCATCATACAGCAACTATTCAGTCCGAGCCCAATGAGTGGTCTGATTCATCATCAACTCAGCCTATCGCTGTCCACTGCTGGACATAGGCCTCTCCCAAGTTGCGCCACAACACTCACGTCACGTCGGTTTTCTGCATTCCACATCCAGTCACGTTCAGCCACGTTCTTCAGGTCGTCGGTCCACCTGGCGGGGGTCGCCCTGCGTTGCGTTTGCCGATTCGCGGTCTCCACTTAAGGGCTAGTCTGCTCCAGCGGCCATCAGCACTTCGACAGCATGTCTGCCAGCCCACTGCCACTTTAGCTTACTGATCCTACAAGATATGTCGGTCAATCCGGTTCTTCTCCGAATAATCCGGTCACGGATTTTATCCTTCAAAGAAACTCCAAGCATAGCTCGCTCCATAGCTCACTGAGCGACTTTGAATTTGTGTACTAGCCCAACTGTCAGTGTCCACGTCTCGGCACCGTAATTCATGACAGGCTGGGCGTACTGGTTTAAGACCTTTGTCTTCAAACTTTGCGGTATATGCGACGAGATGACTCGGCGAAGTTTGCCAAATGCTACCCAGCCTAACTAGAACCTTCTGTCGGCTTCTTTCTTGAAGTTTTGTCTACCAAGCTGAATTATCTGCCCTAGGTAGACGTATTCCGTTACGACTTGGAGTGCCGACCCTTCAACGAATATTGGCCTCGGCATGACATGCACATTGAACATGACTTCGACTCAGCCATTACAACGATGTCATCGGCAAAACGGAGATGTGAGATGTTCTCGCCGTTAACGTTGATACCCTGTCCAGTCGAACGAAACGAGATTATTTTGTTGTAGGTAGTTTGATTTTGAATTTTAAATACTGTTTTAATTTAGATAATGTTGATTACGATGTAGGTAGGTAAGTGTTCAAAGTAAATCTTGATGATTTTATAATAATAGCCAATAACGCTCGATGGTCCCTAATTTGTAACGTTTTTAAGAGGTAAATAAATATTTTTATATTGTAAGAAATCATGGCTTTTATTGATAACACCTTAACATTACAATTTTTATCTTAATTTAGGAGAAATTTGATCAAAACTTATATTATGATATAATGACTGAATATCATCAATGTTTGCAGCAAATCCTTGAACAAACTAATTAAATTGGCGCCGTAATTTTGAAACACGATTTACTCGAAATGGCTTCCGTGTAGGTTGACATACTATTGCTTATCAGCATCCATATCTTGATTGCATTTACAGACACATCTTCACACAACATGAACATCCAAACTGAAACAAATATCTGTAGAGCATCGATGATGATGCAGGTACAGTCGACCTCACGTCATTGGTAATAGTTTGACCTTGCCAGCGTCTTTATTTCGTAAGAAGCGAGGGCGGTTTCCGTAATTCAAGTGACCACTGACGTGGGTCGACCGTAGTGCATATTACAATTTTTATCCGACGAAAAAAAGGAGGAGGTATGACCACGCATAACTTTTTACAGAGTGCTCCTTTTTTGATGATTCTTTTTTTAATGGATAGGGTATATCTCGAAGTTGGTCCCATTTAAATTTCAAAATCAAAATCCACCCCTAAGGGTAGTAAAACAGGGGATGAGTGTTTGTTCACCCACTGAATTCTTACCTGTTAACCGATTCTGTTGAAACTTGACACGCATAAATATAGTTCTAGACACTACGACATAATGGAGACCTGGAGTTAGATTTTAACCACAAAAAAATGAAAAATAAAACTTTTTAACAAAAAATTGAACCGATGAAAACAGAAACTGAAAAGCGAAAAATAACTAATTATGAGTCGGCGCCAAACAACCAATCAACAAAGATCATTAAATTACTTTAAATAAATAATAAAAACAACGTCAGATCAAATACAACGTGAAATTTTCAACGATAAACAATAACTTTCCAAAAATGCGTTCTCCGCTCGGCCACTTGCAACTTACACGCACTTTGCTTGTTAAAAGTTCGTTTGGCGCCGACTCATAATTAGTTATTTTTCGCTTTTTAGTTTCTGTTTTCGTCGGTTCAATTTTTTGTTAAAAAGTTTTATTTAAAATCGATTCGCGACCATACAGACGCGGATCCATTATTTTGTCAGTTTTGTGTACCTTCTACTGTTATTTTAATGTCTATCAAAAAACGTATTTCCTAGTTCTTATAATTCATCATCTTCCTGCCCTGGGGCTGTATTATGAAGTGTTTAAGCGATCATGGTTCCGGTGTAAGAGAGGGATGGTACTATACGTCCTGCATAGCTTCGTCTCTCTCTTGCAACGGAACCATTATGGGTTTACCAGTTCATAATACGGCCCCTGGTCCCAAATTACCTACTTGGGGTCGGCGGAATACGTCTCCTTCTTCCATTTTTAGGGTTCCGTACCCGAAGGGTTCCAAACGGGACCCTATTACTCTTGCTACGCTGTCCGTCCGTCCGTCCGTCCGTCTTTCCGTCCGTCCGTCCGTCCGTCCGTCCGTCCGTCCGTCCGTCCGTCCGTCCGTCCGTCCGTCCGTCTGTCCGTCACAGGGCTGTATCTTTTGAACGGTAATAGGTAACCGGTTGAAATTTTCTCAGAATATGTGTTGCTATGAAAAATACTAAAAACAAAAAAAAGTCTAAAACCAAAGGGGATCCCCATACAAGAAACCTCAAAAAACATGCATTTTTTTTCAACGTTTTTGTTCCTGCTCTATCTTCAAAACGGTAATACATACCAGCATCAAACTATATACTAACTATATATAACTATATGTTAGAATGTTTACCAAATTATACAGAAATTTTATGTCGTTTTTGTGGGCAACAAACTATCTTATTTCAATGTTAAAATCTTTGCCCACTTTTTTTCCTATTCACCCCTGCATTTCTATTCACCCCGTTTTACGGTACCACCTAGTCTGTTGCCTAGATGGATCCGCAAGTTGGTTCACTAAACTGAGACATGAAGATGGAAAGTCTCATGTGACTGTAATTGTAACTTAATAATAATTAAAATTATTTTTTTTGGTAATTTGTTGTTTTAACACTGTCAACGAAGATTTGACTGCTTTACTTTTAGACTATACCTTCCATGCAATAGGGTTTCACTTCAAACCCAGCCCATACATATTTACAAGTTCATGTGAGTATCAAAATTAGATTTTCACTTGCGTAAGCGGTGAAGAAAAACATCACGAGGAAACCTGCACACCTGATAGTGCTATATACAGTTCCCGATGGTGTATGTAGTCCACCAACCAGAACTAGGTCTAAAATTTTCTCATTCTGAGAAGAAGAGGTGCATAATTGACGATGTCTGTGGTCTAGTGGTTCGAGTGTTGGACTGCTGATCACGAGGTCGTGGGTTCGATTCCCACAGGACAATATTTGTGGTGTTTGTGTTGGTGTGGGTATTTCTTATGTATTCATCATTTCAGCCGAAAGACGTCCACTGCTGGACAAATGCCTCCCCCAAAGGCAAAGGGGGGGGGGGATATGCCATATTCGCCACGCTTGGCAGGCGGGTTGGCGATCGCAGTTGGTTATTTAAATACTCAGAGAACGCTGCTGCCCATCCTCTGGTGAATCCCTTAGTCACCTTTTACTACACCCATGAGAAGAAAGAGGGTGGTGCAATTCTTTATGTCCGGCACCACACGGACGTATGTATGTATGTATGTATTATAAGTATGTATTTACAAAAAAGTATCTAAGTATCATATCCATTATCTAGTACCCATAGTACAAACTCTGCTTAGTTTGGGACTAGATGGTGCTGTGTAAAAATGTCCCAAAAATATTTATTTCAAATTAAATTAAATTATTTATTCATTCAAAAACCTTTTGTAGAACACTGAGTTATTCTGGTACCAGGCCCCTCAGAAAGTATTGCGAAAAAAAGTTTTTATATATGGGAGACTGGCCAGTTATAATGTTTTTCGAAAATATGATTATTTATAAGTAAAAATAAGTAAGTTCCAATTTCAAAATTTCCCTCCACATTTTTTGCGAGTTAATTCAAAGTATTGTGTCTCACTGAAATATGGATCTGCGCCGGGAACATTTTAGAGCTATGATTTTATACGATTTCAAGTGTCGCCTGAAACCGGATGAATCGTACGATAGACTTCAAATGGCATTCATGGATGAAGGCCCTTCCAAGGCAACCGTGTATCGTTGGTATAACGAATTCAAGCGCGGTCGACCAACTTTGGGGGATGACGAAAGAAGCGGTCGCCCTTTGACGGCTGTTACCGAAGAAAACGTGCTAGCAGTGAAAAATTTAATCCAAGACAATAGGCGAATTACATATCAGGAGATTTAACACATATTGAAGATTGGATCGGGAAGCGTTCACGAGATTCTACACAGCCATCTTCGCGTGAGGAGGATAGTATCACGCTGGGTGCCGCACAACCTCACCGATGCTCAGAAGCAGGCCCGGGTGGAATGGTGCCGTGATATGCTTAACAAATTTGAAGCAGGCTCGTCTCGGCGTGTTTACGACATCGTTACAGGTGATGAGTCCTGGATTTATCAATACGACCCAGAAACCAAGCGCCAGTCGACTGTTTGGGTGTTTCAAAATGAGCCAACGCCTACCAAAGTGAAGCGATCTAGAAGCGGGGGTAAGATTTTGATCGCTAGCTTTTTTAATTTGACTGGCCACTTGGTATCAAATCCCTTACGGGATCAAAGAAGCATTAATGCCGAATGGTATACTACCAAATGTTTGCCAGAAGTTTTCTCTGTTATAAGCAACAAGCGACCAAACACAGGGCTCCGCGGGCTACTGCTCCACCACGACAATGCACCTGCGCACACCGCACTCAAAACGAGGGACTTCCTGGACAGCACGCCAGTCAAACTCCTGGGTCACCCTCCTTACAGCCCTGATCTAGCACCGTGTGACTTCTTTTTATTCCCAAAAATAAAAAATCAGCTCAAAGGGATACAATTTTCGTCGCCGGAAGATGCGCTGGCTGCGTTCGAGCAGGCTGTAAACGAGGTGTCTGCGGCGGACTGGAAAAAGTGTTTTGAAAACTGGTTTAGGCGCATGAATCTTTGTATAGAGGCTGGTGGAAAGTACTTTGAAAAGATTTGATAAAAATATATGTACGTATAGAACAATTTTTTTTAGTTTCGCAAAACTTTCTGAGTGTCCCACGTACACATAGAAATAGTTGCAATACAAACAATAAACTTTTTTACAACCAGGACACAACAGTCAAAAGGTAAGAGAGTGAAACACTGTCTCCTAAACTAGGATGTATCTTAAGAGACAGAAAGAAAGAAATTGTATTTATTTATTTCTAATAGTGGGATATTAATGGTATTAGTCTTACAGTGTAAACTGCTTGTATAAAATTCTAGAAAACAAAAAATCTAGGGCCGTGACCGATCAACAAAGTCACTCCGGTCGTGACGGGCCAATATTGGCTGCGAATGCCATTTATTTGGCAAATGCTTTTAAAAATATCTGTATATGCGCCAAGCACCCTGCAGTGACGTTTTTGTCATATTTTTCATGTTTTTCATATTTTTATGTTTTATTGGTAATAAATGTTGACGCTTTTGATGGCGCAAAACACGTTTTATAATAAATCTTTTGGGTTCCATACCAAAGAGGACCTTATTACTTTGCCTGCGCAGTCTGTCCGTACGTCCGTTCGTTGGTCTGTATGTCACAGGGTATATCTTTGGCTGTATCTTTTTAACCTAAATATAGGTAGTCAGTTGAAATTTTAATTGAAAATTCTGAAAATAATAAAAAATCTAAATGCAAACGCATTTAATTCTACGTTTCTTAAACGAGTTATTGAAATAACTGATAACTTCTACAGGGGTCTTGTACTCATCAGTAAGAACAACGAAAAAAACAGATGATCTGTTTATTTTGTCGATTTATATCACAGACATAGTAAAAAATATAGACTAAGTGCTGCGAACAACCATAGTGAACTTCTTAGGTTTTCGCGATCACTACACATTATAATAAAACAAAGTTTAACCGGATTAAATCGCGTATATTATTTAAATTGGTTTACCTGACATTGATAAATTTAAATAATATACGCGATTTAATCCGGTTAAACTTTGTTTTATTATAACCATAGTGAAGCCAACAAAACCGTGCTCCGTCATGTAAAACCAGTGCTCACGCACACACATGCACCTTAAACCATGCTCACCCCTCTCAGTTCACATGTCGCAGCATCTTCCAGTAAGCATCGCGACAACAAACAAATATCCTTCAGGTGCATGGTGTGTACGTGAGCACTGGTTGTACTTGAAGGAGCACGGTTTTTATTGGCTTCACTATGGTTGTTCGCAGCACTTGGTCTATATTTTTTACTATGTCTGTGATTTATATTAACACAAAAACACATACATACAAAACTACATAAGAAACACTCATACCTACACAAACGTTATGTTATGTTCGTCATATAAATATTTGTGTCCTGTGGGAATCGAACCCACGACCTCGTGATCAGCAGTCCGACATTCGAAAAACTAGACCACAGACGTCGTCGTCATATTGATAAGTATGAAGGATGACTACTTGTTTATGTAATAAGAAAACACGTGTTGAAAGATGTTTTCGTTTACTTCAAGTCCATACTTCTATAGTCAAACACGTGCTTGCTAACATCCAACAAGTACTATCATTGAAGAAAACATACAGGCACGTGTCCTTACTAAAATACAATGCAAATGTTGTAGCTTTTTGTACACATAACACAGACTTGTGTAACACAAGGACTATAGGTGCGGCACGCTATGATGGCGTTTTTACGTTTGCCTGCTCATGAAGATCCGTAAATATTGACAGCTACGTATGAAGGAACAATTGCCGTACTTTATTGTCAATAGTGGTGCACTGCTACAGCAATATAATTTTTCGAATTTCGAATCTATTATTCAAATTAAAATTCTATTTATTTCTACTGTTTTTTTATGTATGTACAGAAATTTTGATTAAAATGCGATTAAAGAAAATGGCTAGACGTTATTATATTGAATAATTTGATAAATTATTTACTTTATGTAGATATTATTCATAATTCATAATATTAGTAGTAGTAGATCTCCTTTGTGAAAGAGCTCGCCCGGGGAAGTACTACCACCGTGCCTACTTCTCCGCCAAATAGTGATGCTTGCATTGCTGTGTTTCGGTCTGAAGGGTACGGGTGCCGGTGAAATTACAATCACATGAGACTTTCCATCTTCATGTCTCAGTTTGGCGAACCGACTTGCGGTACCATTTAGGCAACAGCCTAGGTGGTATTGAAGTTGTCATGGGCAAAGGTAACCGCTTAACATCAGGTGGGCCTTTAACTCGTTTCGCCATCCTATACTATAAAAAAAAAAAAAAAAAGTTGCTAGTTGAAGTTGGTCAAAGTAATAAACCTGGTCCCAAACGCTAATAATTTGAAATGTGTCACAACACTATTGAAAAATGTCAAAACCGCCATCATAGCGTGCCGCGGGTATAAATTTAAAGTTAATAGTAGAGAAAAGTATGACTACATAATGTAGCTTCCCCAAAAGATCATACGGCAAACGGCAACCAATGATGAACCAGAATTTGACTATCACTTGCTTTAACGGTGAAGGAAAACATCGGGAGGAAATCTGCACACCTGAGATTGCTCGATACAGTTCTCAATGGTGTGAGTAGTCTGTATAACCTGCACTAGGCCAGCATGGTAGACTTAGGCCTTAACCTTCTGATTTGGAGAAGAGGCCCGTGCCCAGCAGTGGGAAATAAGGGGCTGCTTATGTTATGTTGTGTATTAAAGATGGAAGATAACTATTTATCTTGCCAGCTTAAATATAAGGGACATAGCACTAAAACTAGTGGGATAGATCACAACAGAAGAAGTGGGATGGTTTTTTTTGTATTTTTTTTATAGTATAGGATGGCGAAACGTTCTAAAGGCCCACGTGATGTTAAGCGGTTACCTTTGCCCATAATAACTTCAGTATCTCCTAGGCTGTTGCCGAAATGGTACCGCAAGTCGGTTCGCCAAACTGAGACATGAAGACGGAAAGTCTATGATTTGTTTACTCTATGGTGATCACCAGCTTAACCAGGGCGACAAATATGGGCATATCAAAATACTTAGGAATTTTTTTCCAGCAGTTGACAACGAAAGTAAGGTTGATCTATAATCGTGGTCTTAGCGTGTGTCGAGCCTAAGCTGCGCAAATATTTAAATTGAAACAAAGGTCCGTACTATTCTAAAACTAAACTCGCTGGAACAGATGACTTAATTAGATAAAAACATACGCTATTAACAGGGAAATGAGTTTTACAGTGGAAAATAGTAAAAATGTACCATTTAGGTGCTTCAAAGCAATTTATATGAAGATGGACCTGGAGATAGTTGTTAATCTCGTTTCAAATTCAAATTAAAATTTATTTCGAATCATTCGTAATAAAAGCCAACTGCTCTGCACGTTATGGTCACGTTTTTGGGCACTGCTGGGATGAGAGGATTATAGACCTCAATCCACCTCGCTGGAACTTACAGACACTTTTCACGTTCACAAACTCCTGGACCCAAGGTTGGTGGACTAAACATATCAACAAAAACATTTGACGCCCTCTTAGTTTTGTTTATTTCCTCATAATGCAAATGTTTGCTGTGTTAGTATACAGCGTGGATATGACAATATGACAATAAATGAAAACACGTTTATTACTAGTCTATCGAAGCATTTTAAACACATAAATAAGTTGTTTATCGAAAAATAAAAACAAATACATTTTTGAACAAAATAAATATTAAAATAAAATAAATTAAAATATCGAAACAATAACTTAAATCTATAGTAATAATTGAAAAAGAGATTTTAAAATCATGTTATAGATTCGCACAGATCTTTGACCTAACGATCTTAGCCAGAAAAATGGTCCTACATTCAAAATTACTTAAATTTAAATAATTGCCTGTGGCTAAACTATTAACTGGATTTGATGGATTTTTTGTGTACAGTCAGAGAACGTGATACTCTATACGTGGTTTTATTTAATGTCGTATTGTCATATCCACTTCGTATAAGATTATTAATTACTAATTTAAATCGCCGAAAGAACGTTTAGTAGTCATTTTTATTCCTAAAAACCTGCATGGTTGCGACATGGATGAAGTCACGTAAAATATTGCATTATACAATTTTAGTTGCTTTTTCGTTCAACAATAATTCAATTTATCGGAACCCCCCATTTAGCCACACAAGGCTTCAGAGTGATATCGCTGAAAGTATCAAATAAATAATTTGGGATAATTCACTCTGGCCATTAAAATTTATTTAGATTGGGTCCATTCGACCCTTGGTTAACCTTACTTGATACTATAATCATTTTATTGCGAATCTAATACCCTCTATAGGTAAATGACCTAAATTTTGAAGTAATGTTGAAATAGGTTAAAATAATTTTAGTGCCCAATTAGGCTTTAATAGGCTTATAGTGCTGGCCGAATTAGTCGATATTTTATTTTTATTATTTAAGTACTTCATTTAAATATTAATTTAATTTAAGTAGGTACTTAGGTGATTGTAGGCCGTTAATTGCTATTTCGGCGGAGACTTGTACACTTCTTTATATCTAATTTTACTTCGCGCCCATTTGCCCGCACGCGGTTCTTGTTCTATTTTCAAACTTTTGAAAAAAGGTCGCATTCAGCCTTTAAAATAATAAAAATAATAAATAGCGTGTATCTAAAAACACTTAATTTTTGTGTGTACTTACAAAACCTCGCTAGCAAGATTAAAAAAAACAGTCCAGCTATTTCTATTATTGTCGTATTGGAAATTGCTGGCGTGTTATTTTGTTCTGTACGGAAAAGAGCCGACTGACGTATTCTTTTTTAGGGTTCCGTACCCGAAGGGTGACAAACGGGACCCTACGGGACCCTATTACTCTCGCTACGCTGTCCGTCCGTCCGTCCGTCCGTCCGTCCGTCCGTCCGTCCATCTGTCTGTCACAGGGCTGTATCTTTGGAACGGTAATAGGTAACCGGTTGAAATTTTCTCAGAATATGTGTTGCTATGAGGTGTATCACGACAAATACTAAAAAAAAAGAAGGCTAAAACGAAAGGGGGTCCCCATACAAGAAACCTCAAAAAACATGCATTTTTTTCAACGTTTTTGTTTTTGCTCTATCTTCAAAACCGTAATATATACCAGCGTCAAAGTTGGTCAGATTATAGTGCATATTATGTAGTTTAGCAACAAATACTAAAAATAAGACAAACATAGACATATGTGGCAGTACCTGCGTAAGAAAGACATGCAAAAATTCATATTTCGCGCACTGTACGTTGATGTCTTTTGATAAACTCTCGTAAATTAAATCAGTTTTTATGGGGTCGTTGAGAGGTACGGAACCCTTACTGCGCGAGTCCAACTCGCACTTGGCCGGTTTTTTAATTAATAAAGCTATTTCCGAACAAGTGGGAGAAAAAAATATTCGAATAAAGAAGTTAGTTGCCTGGGTATTTCATCATCATCCTCCGAGCCTTTTCCCAATTATATTGGGGTCGGCTTCCAGTCTAGCTAGATGTGGCTGAACATCAGTATTTTACATGGAGCGACTGCCATCAGACCCCCGCAACCCAGTTACTGGGTAATACTGACATTCGGAGGTTAGACCAGTTGTCAGTTTCAAGACAAATAAGGACGTTCCGTCCTAGACTAGGGTATTTATCGAACAGAAAAAAAAGTACCGTAAACTGCCCTAACTTGGCCCACAAGCCCTACTTTGCCTAGTTATTTTTCGAGTAAACTATAATAGCTATGATTTCCGTACTTGGGGAGCTTCAAAAAGTATGACAACGCTTACATTTGGTTCAGTTATAAAGTGTGAGTGCGTGTAAAAATTATGTTAATGCCTTAGGCAAAGTAGGGCTTGTTGGCAAAGTTAGGGCATTTTACGGTACTGGAAAACCGAGTATTTAGTAGCGAAAGAAATGATGCTTTATATTATAGATTGTAGATAGGTAATGAAATTAAGAGAAGTAAGAAATTGCATTGATATAATTACTAACTGAAGTTTAAAGACTACTTACTTAAAAAAATTTACTTTCAAGGAGAAACTTTCACCAAAGACTGGAATCGATAGGGCCACAGATGCGTTCATTTTGGACTGCAACATTGGATTTCATGATACTTTTGGAAAATGTTGACGTGGTTTACCCAGTTTCACTTGCTTTCGAGTTGCCAGAGTCTACCTGAGTGTCGTTTACCTGAGGTATGACGAAATAAGTGTTAAATCTATATATACATATAATAAAATCGTAGGAAAGTCAAAACTGTACATTGAATATTTGTTTAAAAGAATACTTGGGGCGTGATCTATCTACAATCGATATCGAAGCCAAAAATATAGTTTTTAGAATTTTTGTCTGTTTGTCTGTATGTATGTCCGGGCTAAACTCAAAAAGTACAGCATGGATTTACTTCAAATTTTGCATAAATATTACTAAGAGGTCGGGTCAACATATAAGCTACATATTATCACGCTATCACCTACGGGGGAGGAGCTGTGAATCTTTATTTTTCTTACGCATTCTGTGACAGCGTGTAATCTAACGACGCATATTTAAATGTTGTTTTTGAGTAAGCCATGCTATTATCTAGCTTTACACCACAAACACTACGCCGTTTAAGTAACTTGGGTGGAGAGTATTTAATATAAGCCTATGCCCGCGGTTTCGGAATGGACGATGGCGAATGGAAAGGACGGTTCAAACAGGATGTTGCAATTTTTTGTGTTTAAGTTAGTTGATTAATTGGTATACAATTAATTAATTAAAATATTATAATAAAACAAAGTTTAACCGGATTAAATCGCGTATATTATTTAGATAGATAGATAGATAGAATATTCTTTATTGTACACCAATAACATTATTAAACTTAGGACTAACATGTAAAATAAGGGTACATTGGCGGTCTTATCGCTAATAGCGATATCTTCCAGACAACCTTTGGATGGACAAGGAAGACGTGAAAAATAGATGGGGGCAGTATGTGGTGCACTTTCATAAAATTTACTAATATTTAATATAATAAATAAATAGATATTTACCTACCATAGAAAATATTACATGTATAAATAAAATAAATTCTAATATATATCCATAAATATATACCAAATATATACAATATATACAAATGTAACAACAAATAATATTCTTTAATAAATAACAAAATAAATTACGTGTCTATACCAGTGTAGCAACATCTCACTAAAATAACAGTTTATACAGAGAGGTAATGTTCCTTTACAAGTTTTTTAAAAGAAGCTAGCGACTGAGCACGTCTTATAGGCACAGGTAACGCATTCCATAAACGAGCAGCTTGGACTGTGAAGGATTTGTCATAGAATATGGTTGAATGTGCTGGCATCTGAAGTCTCAAGTTTTCCGATGATCTTAAGTATCGAGTATGTGTGTCATGAAGGAACATAAAACGTTCTTTGAGATAAATGGGGGTTTTAGGATTAAACAGAGTACTGTAGAGAAGTGATAAAATATGAGTATTCCGGCGAAGCCGTATTGGAAGCCACCTGAGCTTAGTACGAAATTCGGAAACGTGATCATATTTGCGCAAGCCAAATATAAATCTGATACAAAAATTTTGGAGTCGCTCAAGCTTGTCTAATTGTGCCTGTGTAAGATCTAGATAGCTGGCATCGGCATAGTCAAGGATTGGAAGAAGAAGGGATTGGGCAAGCGCAGTTTTGGTAGCAGTTGGGAGGAAATTGCGTAATCTCCTCAAGGATCCCGCTGACGCAAATAATTTGCGACTGAGTTCTTGCAGCTGATGACTCCAAGAGAGGTTTCTGTCAATGTGGATCCCAAGGTTTTTGACTGAGTCACTTAGAGGTATTGTGGTACCATCAAATATAATTTGAGGAAGTTGTGACCAGTCGATTCTGGAAGTCAGCCAAGGGCTGCCGACAACAATGACCTGAGTTTTCGTAGGGTTAATCTTTAACCCATGCGCTGTACTCCATTCAGATATACGAGCTAAATCAGAGTTTATCATTTTAAAAGCTTCCGACAATTCATTTAAAGGTGCTTGCGAATATATTTGCAAGTCATCTGCATAAAGGTGGTAGGATGAGAGAAGTTGATTTGAGATTGAATTAATGAATATTGCGAAAAGTAAAGGAGAAAGAACGCCCCCCTGCGGTACGCCGGCAGAAGTATTACACCATGAAGAAAAACTTCCCTCAATGGAGATACGTTGTCGGCGGCCACACAGGTAACTATGAAACCAATCAATTGCTGTTGGAGATATGTTGAGAGAGCGCAGTATGCCAAGCAGGATATCGAAATCGACGGTGTTAAAGGCGTTGCTAAAATCGAGTAAGGAAAGTACCGTCAGATTTCCATTTTCCATACCCAGCCTGATGTCATCCGTAATGTGAACTAGGGCTGAGACAGTGCTATGTCCAGGACGAAACCCAGATTGGAAAGGATTATGGAGGTTGTTTTTACAAAGGAAAGCACTAAGCTGGTTATGGATAAGGCGTTCTAGGACTTTGGAGAGGAATGGCAATATAGATATAGGACGATATTCAGAAAATGATGAGGGATTGGACTTTTTAGGCAATGGAGTAATTTGAGCATCTTTCCATAACGTTGGAAAAACACCACAAGATACAGAGTAATTAAGGATATGACAGATAACGGGAAGGATTTCGTCAAGGACAGGGAGTATCATCTTACGGCTGACACAGTCGCTTCCAACCGCGTTGGACGTGATTGACAATATGCTCTTCTCAACATCACAAGCAGAGAATTGATTAAAGACAAAAGGTGAGTGATCGGGAGTTGGAAAAGATGAAAGGTGATTAATTGTACTAGTTTTAATGGCGCTATTGCAATTGGACGAAGAGGAGAAATGTTGATTCAACAACTCGATATCTAAGTCTTTGGGGATAGAATCTTGGCGCGATTTTCCAATTCCCATTGAGTTAAGAAATTTCCAAACTTTAGCTGGATCATCATTTTCTACGGAGTCATGAATATGGCGGCGTTGAGCATCCCTACACACCTTATTGCAGTGATTTCGGATTGTCACATATCTATCACGGTTCAAAGAGGTAGACCTGCATTTATATTTGAACTTCGCAGCAGCTTTCTTCTGCATAGTAGCTTTGATTTCATTAGTCAGCCACGGTGCCGGGAGGTGTTTTATTTTTACAGGACGAACAGGAGCATGGACGTCGTATAGCTGAATAAGGCACTTATTGAGAAGATTTACTTTAGTGTCAATCGACTCAGTAGTCACAAGATCTGTCCAGTCAATGTTGCCGGCATCCTCGCGGAGGTTTTCAAGATTCATGCCACCAAAATTGCGTTGCAGGAGTATTTTAGGTTTTGCCTTAGGTGGGCGAATTTTGTATGAAAGGGAAATCAAGTCATGGTAAGAGAAAATGTCAGCTGCACATTGACCATGTTTAGCGACGTGCTGAGTTGAAGAAACAAGGATAAGATCAATAAGTGAAGGAATACAGTTGGGAAAATGATGTGTGGCATTTAGAGGGAGAATAGACAGGTTACAAGATTGTACAATAGATCGAAGTGAGGAACAGCGAGAGTCATTTTTAAGAAGACAGGTGTTGAAATCCCCCATTAGGATTGTATGACTGTAAGACGGAATAAGGTTTTCTAAGATGTTTTCAAGAGAGGAAAAGTAGTTGATACTAGAGGAAGAAGAATAGTAAACACCAAGTAACATTTTCAAGTGGTGTAGATTCAATTCTAAGAAGATATGTTCACCAGCATTCGACGGGGGTGGCTGTGCTGACATATTAACAACAGAAAAAGGAATGTTTTCCCGCAGATAAATGGCAACACCGCCACCACGTCTAACTGTACGATCATTTCTGATTAGATTGAATCCAGGTAAAGAATAAGAAGTAGAAGGGAGGCAAGGATTCAGCCACGATTCAGAAACAAGGATTGCATGAATGTTCTTACAGTCAAGATTTGCCAGCATATCATGAAAATGGGCCGGAATACTTTGTGCATTTATATGGACTACATTGAAATTATTTTGAACATCGGAAAAGTGAGAATCCAGCGTATCACCAAGTGACGGAATGCTAATAAAACTATCGTCATCACTGCACGCTGTTACGAAACTATCACTGTCACTGATACTACTACAATAAGACATAGGTACCTACAGATTAAAATAAATAAATAACAATACTTAAATATATATATTTGTATATATATAAACAAAAATAATAAATATAAATATATAAATAAAAAGTAATAAAAACACTAACTGAAATAAAAATTATTTCCACCTGCCAGTTGTGTTAACATAAAAAAGAAAACTTAACTACATACACACCGCTTACGTCCGGGCATTGATTACTTACCAAGGAATAAAAGTTAAGGTTTGACTGACATAAATGAGTAAAATTAATACTTAAATAATATCCATACAAAAATGAGGTCACAACTAGTCATACATTAAAAAGTTTCAGAAGACAATAAAAGAACTACAGTTTGACTGACATAAAAGAGTAAAATAAATAAATGATATAATATCCATACAAAATTGAGAGCACTACTAGTCAAAGGTACATAAAAAAAATTTGAACTTAGAACACAATAAAAGAATAATATATAATCATATTATGTGTATTGGCAACACTGTAATCATGTCTTGTCTCTGGCATACCAGAGACAACCATGTCCACAATGTCGCAAATTCTGCAAAAACGTAATACGGAACGCAACATTTGACATTTGCGTTGGTATTCCTATATGTCAAAAATATGTGATGGTGACAGTGACGTGACATTATTATATAAACAAAAATAATCATTATTGTAAGGTGTTTGGAAGAAATAAATTAATAAACAAGATTCATGGGTAGGAATGACAGTCAGAAAGTAAAATAAGAAGGTACAGACACATAGTTAAAAGAACTAATTACCCGGACGGAGCAGTAACATTGGATGCGAAATCACTTTTTGTTAGCGCACGCTCGCTTTTTCCTCGGTGCAGCTGGAGAAGGAGTCTGCCTATCAGTGACCTGCTTTTCAATGTCAGGCTCAGGTTCCGTTATCTTATTGAGCTCGCTATGGGTGACAATGCGATGACGGGTACCATCCGACCCCAGGACATGAATGAAGCCCTGCTTAGTCCAGCAGTTGGTTACGCCGAACTTGTCACGTGCAGCCATGAATACTTGATGCCTTGATCTAGTCAAAAATTCGCTGAGGGTTATGCCAGTACCTTTTAACTTAGTTTTTGCAAACCAAATTTTGTCCCGGAGATCGACTTCTTGGAACTTTACCAGTATGGGTCTAGGTTTGCTTGCATCAGTTTGACGCCCCATTCTATGGCACCGCCGGATGTTGCTGACAGTGAAGCCCTCCACTTTGAGACGACCCTGCACCACTTTAGCCACCACCTGTGCTGTGTCCTCTTTGCTCTGCTCCTCAGTGACACCATGCAACAGAAGCATTTTTCTGCGCCCCCGCATCTCCAGAGTGTCCAGATCTCGTCCAAGCGCCTCCATTTGAGTCTGCAGGCAGTGCAGTGCGTCCAATACAAAATTTTTGTAACACGTGAAGTCTGCTGCCAAGTCAGCAACAGTGGTTGAAGCAACAGGAGCCTTTTGCAGTTCAGCCTCGAATTTGGACATTCTGTCCTGAAATTGTGTCATCAATTCGGACATTGATCCCTTCAGTGATTCCATTGTTGCACAAAGTGTAGTTTTTGGTGAATCTTTGAGAATGTTGGAGATAACACTCACCAGCAGGTATTAGTTATTACCTAGTAAGTTCCATATAAAATACTATAATTATATTACTTTTTTCTATTTATTTTTTAATTTTAAAATGAGATTAACTTTTTCGCCACTTACTAACACAACTACCCACCGCCGAAAAAAAGATTATATATATAGAAATTTAAATAATAAAAATAGTATAATATTATTAATTTTTATTATTTTAATATACGCGATTTAATCCGGTTAAACTTTGTTTTATTATAATGTGTGATGATCGCGAAAACCTAAGAAGTTAATTAAAGTATTGTTTATTTTAATTCTTAATTTTTTTATCTGTTATTTCTAATTGTGTTTCTCTTGCCGACCGACTGCCTCGTTGGTCTAGTGGTTGCAAGCGCTACTGCTAAGCGTTTATTTTATCGTATGGCATCTTTATAGGCTATCTATACATCTATATTATTTTATTCACAATGACAAATTGAGATTCTTTAACCATATGGTGGCGTCAGGTGTAAGGGTGAAAAGATCCTCTGGAGAGCCAGGGTACGACAGTAAAGGACATCGTTGGATTATATGGTCCACAGTCTGGTCCTCTTCGCCGCACTCACAGAGGCTGGAGTTGCTCCATCCCCACTTGTATTTGAGGTAATTACATCTTCCGTGTCCCGTTCTCAGTCTGTTCAATCGGCACCACAAATGTCGGGCCAAGGCCAGGCAACTTTGCAGTGGGGTTTATGGTTTGCACGCCCGAACCAAACGTTGCGTTAGCCCACTCAGTCTTCCAACTTTCCATGATGTCAAATTCTGACAGATTTCGTGCCGTTAGGTATGGTGGATGGCGAGATTTAAGTCTCTGACTGCTGAGCGTGGGGTCCTGGGTTCGATTCCCGGGTCGGGCAAAGTGTTATTGGGTTTTATCGCTAGGAAATTCTCAGTAGCAGCCTGGAGTCTGGATTTGTGCCCGGTCAATGGCAATAGGCTCGCCCCCAATTACATGTGACTATAACATAATTGGCGAAATGTGGGTGTACTATTACACCTCTGCCTACCTCTTCGGGGAAATACAGGCGTGATGTTATGTTATGTGTTTCTCTTGGTATTTCATTAAAATACTTTCGCATTTATAATACATAATTGGGTACCAGAGTTCAAACAAACACTTAATACCAGATATATTGTATAACTTAAATAAATATTTATTTATAAACAACAACAAACTATTTTAAGGTAACTCTTATTGTCAAATAAATATAATACATTTTATAATTATTATGTTATTAAGTCCTAGTCTAGGTCGGGACGTCCTTATGTGTCTTGAAACTGAAAACTTCGAAACCTATTAATTAAACTTGTTCTTACGCTCTCATAAAAGTGAACTCTAACAAGTGTATCCAAGTAGTTTACTTTGATAATAAGAAAACTACTTGGATTTAATTAAATAACTTGTTATGTGCTTATTATCTAAACTTTAAAAAATATGTTAACAGTCACTTGTTTATTTCATTTTGATAAATAATTAAGGTTATTTAGTATATGGCATAGTATTGGCAAACGCAGCGTAGGTCATCCGCCACCGCCCCCGTCATCCCTGAGATCACCCAGTGGACGCCTAAAGTCCCCACTCTGGAAGCCCGTGACCTCAAAAGCCTCCCGCATACCTGTCCTATCGACAGAGCAGGGGGCACGGTGTGTAGCTCTGATGGGCTAGGCACCGGAGCGGTTCGGTGACACTCTGTGGTGTCGCCCTATGCTTTCGAATCGAGGTGTTCAGGGAGACAAAGTCTTCCCTGGGACGTGCCTTACAGGCGTAGCATAGGGGGGGCACCGGTAGCATACCCAGTCCCGGAGTTCCCCCACTATTGTGCTGAAGATGGTCACCGGGGAGGTTTTAGTGCGGTAATTAATGATTAATATTGATTTTAATTAGTTTATGATTTTTTTAATGCATTTACGCAAGCGAAGCGAAATCTTACAATTTAAATCAATCAACTCAGCCTATCGCAGTCCACTGCTGGACATAGGCCTCTCCCAAATTGCGCCACAACGCTCGGTCCTCTGCCTTCCGCATCCAGTCCCCCCCAGCCACAAAATTACAATTTAAATGGTAGAAAGAAAAAATCGCTCATGACCATGATTCGAACCTGCGACTCCTGGCTCAGTACGCCAGTACTTTAGGCACTAAGCTACCGTGAACACTGCTCGTGGTATCGAATTTAACCTCCACTTTGGAGTCGCAGGTTCGAATCCTGCTCGTGAGCGATTTTTTCTTTCCACAATTTAAATCGTAATGCTTTTAAGCTTAGGCTCGACCACAATAGGACCTAATAGAAAGAAAGAAAGAAAGAAAGAAAGAAAGAAAGAAAAATGATTTATTGCCACAACAAGACGACATGCGGTAGGTGCACATAAAAAATACTTAATTAGGTACATTTCTTGAATCATTTTATCAATGTATGTATGATACCTACTTTGCATTTCGTAGCTGCGGCAAAGAGGTCGACACTCATCATGATGCTGTGTTGTAACGTGAGTCACAACACAGCGCTGATTTTCAGTGTCAACCCCAAGTGATGATGAGCGGGTGCCAAGCTAGCAAAAGCAGCCAATGATTATTATACCCAAAACAAATAAAGCAATAACTATTATATAAGAGTGTGTGGGGTGTGTGTGGGGGGGTGTGTGTGTGCGTCATCATCATCATCATCATTTCAGCCGAAAGACGTCCACTGCTGGACATAGGCCTCCCCCAAGTATCGCCACAACGACCAGTCCTGCGCTTTCCGCATCCAGCGGATACCCGCCACCTTCACCAGGTCGTCGGTCCACCTTGTGGGGAGCCAACCCACGCTGCGCCTTCCAGTACGCGGTCGCCACTCCAGAACTTTACTGCCCCATCGGCTGTCCGCTCTGCGAGCCACTTAAGTTTGGCAATTCTTCAGGCTATGTCGATTACTTTCGTTCTCCTGCGAATCTCCTCATTAATAGAACCTAATATGCCAACTAAATCCCCAAAATCACCTTAAATTCTACTTATACCCGGTCGTAAGTAAGCGACCTCGTAAGACTGCCTCGTTGGTCTAGTGGTCGCAAGCGCGACTGCTGAGCGTGGGGTCCTGGGTTCGATTCCCGGGTCAGGCAATGTGTTATTGGGTTTTTTCATTAGGAAATTCTCAGTAGCAGTCCGGAGTATGGATTTGTGCCCGGTTGATGGCAATAGGCTCGCCCCCTATTACATGGGACTATAACATAACTGGCGAAATGTGGGTGTACTATACACCTCTGCCTACCCCTTCGGGGAAATACAGGCGTGATGTTATGTTATGTTATGTTGTTGTTGTAAGTAAACGCAACCTCATCAACCGTAATGTAAGTGCATGCATTTTATAACTTTACACAAATAAGACACTTAGAGCCTTTCCAAGCAGAACACCTGGGTTTATAATAATGAATATTGCACCGTTATACTGAACATACACTGGCTCGGATTATCCCGAGGCAACCCGAGGTTGTGTAGAAGGTGTGTGGTATTGGAAAAGGGAAATTCCGGGTAAAGTAAAAGACTTTTATGCACGAAGCTAATCTTAGAAAAGCATCAATACAATACAATACAAATCCTCTTTATTGCACAACAAGATTATAGTAATTTCTTAAATAACTACTTATGCGCTAGTGTACAACTGGCGGTCTTATCGCTCCACGGCGATCTCTTCCAGACAACCAATGAATGGACTGGAATGTCATGGAAGAGACAAAGGGTAGTTACCGGTGCACTTAAATATCGGAAACTTAACTTAGCATCTGTCTTTGTCTGCAATTAATTGAATGTTGTTTTGTTTGGGGTTCCTGTACCTTACTTGTTATTGTAAAGTTTATCGGTAAAATTGATAAAATTGAGACCATGTCACAGCAAAGGTGACAAAACTTCGCGGCGCGCAGCGACCGCGGACGTGTTACGGATCGTGTGACACTAAATTATAAAATACAATTTTTCAAGATCTAAATGGAAATGAAGTGTGACGGCTGTGATGACATTGTTGCTGACTTATTTTTTATGGAGTGTTCGCAAGGAAAATGCAAGAAAAAATTTCATCTGCAGTGTCTTGCCTTAACGAAGGAGAAGTTTGACGACTTTACACAGGAATTCAAGAACCAATGGATGTGTCCCGAATGCACGTGCACCATGCCGAAAAGGGGAAATACTAATACTCCTGTTAGAGGAAACCCATTATTGGACAAAACGTCTTCAACGCCCAGCTACGTCAACACTGAGCGTGGTAGTCGTCGAAAACCAGTTGAAGGGGCTGAAGTGATTAATAATAAGAGCCAACTTCTAGACGAGATACGGGAGTTTCGCTCTGAAATGAAATCTCGGCTGGAGGAGCAACGGAAGGAGTATGTTTTACTGCAAAATAGATTTATTAATACAGAAACAGATTTGAAAGAATTGAAGCAAATATTGAAGGTAGTTCAAGAAAAAGCAAATAAAGTGGATATGTTAGAAACAAGAATTAAAGTCTTAATAGAAAAAAATGAAAACCTAGAAGCAAGTCTTAATATGAGAAGTCAAAAAAAAGTAAATAATCATGTAGATCAAGGATCTAAAAGATCGTCACTATCTTTTGCAAACGCAGTCAAAGAAAAACAAACGCAGGTAGTTATCAATAATGTACCAGCAAAAGTATGTGTGGCCACGAAATCGTCTAAGATAGTTTTGAACGAGGAAAAAATGCAAGAATTAATTAGTGAGAAGAGTTCAAGTAAAGTTAACGTAACAGAAGAGGAAAGGGAAGAACCAGAAGAAGAAGGAAATTGGACTACTGTAAATAGGAAAAAAAACAGATACTCGAACAGGGAAATAAAAAAAGGCGGAAATATAAGTGTAATTGATATTCAGGGAACGGAAAGAAAAAAATATTTACATGTATGGCGCCTGCAAAAGGAAACCACCGTAGAAAGTTTAGAAAAACATATTAAGAAAATTTATAGTGAGGAAGTTCCAGTTAAAGTGGAAAAAATCATACATAAGACTGAAAGGGATTATGCCTCATTTATAATAGGAGTTCCAGAGAGCAGATACGAAATATTATGTCAACCGGAAAGCTGGCCCATAAATATTGAATTTTCGGAATGGGTGTGGTTTCGTAAACCAACCTATAAACCAAAAAACCCTTAGTAAACCCGTTGAGATACTATATCAAAACGTGCGTGGGCTGCGAACAAAGCTGGAGGAATTTTACACCGGGATTTCAACCGCAAGTGCAGATTTGTTCGCCGTAACCGAAACTGGCTGTAATGAATCTATCCATGACGCAGAAATGATTCCACCTGGATACACCATTATACGATGTGACCGGGCAGACGGACGTAAACAAGGCGGCGCATGTCTCGTGGCCACACCGCGTTTTGAGCTACGGCGAGTATCGTTACCGAGTGACGTCAACGTCGATAATCATGTGTTTGAACTGGTTTGTGCCACTGTATATCTGCGTAACAGACTTTTGTTCTTGCTTTGTGTTGTTTATATCCCGCCTAATAGTAATGACAATGAATACATGTTATTATTTAGCATCATTGAACAGTTTTGTAATAAGTACAGTGAGTTAGTGGTTTTAGGTGATTTTAATTTGTATTCTTGTTCTGCAGCCATTATTAATTATTATGAATACTTCCAAACTGTTTGTGAATTTACTCAGAGTAACAACGTATGTAATTGCAATGGTCGTCAGTTAGATCTAGTGCTTAGTACACTGGCGACGGGAATGAGTGTGAGTGTGCGCGCGGCAGCGGCGCCGCTCGTGGCGGTGGACGCGCAGCACCCGCCACTTGAGATCTCGGTAAGTACACACACGCGCCTGCGCCGACTCCCCGGCTCAGCAGGCTCATTGGCACCTGACGTAAACACATATGCACCGATGGGTTGGAACTTTAATAAAGCTGACTTTTCGTCATTGTACTCCTTAATTGCGGCCGTAGATTGGACTCCTTTGTACGAGTTAGATCTAGAAATGAGTTTGAAATATTTTTATAAAAGCATTAATTCTATTATAGATGACTGCGTTCCGAAAAAAAAGCGAAGTCGTGTAAACTCAAGGTACATTTATCCTGAGTGGTACACTGTTGAAATAATTCGCGACATAAGATTAAAGGCTTTTTTGCATAAACGGTACAAAGCAAGTGGGTCAAGGACCGATTATGAAGCGTTTGCTCGGTCTAGAACGAATGTAAAAAATATGATAGAATTCGCACAGGAGCAGTATCAACTCCGTATCCAGAATCAAATGCTGAAAGATCCAAAGTCCTTCTGGAATTATGCTAAATCTAAAAGGGGTAGGAGAAGTCCTCAATTAATTTTAAAAGACGGGGAAGCGTTGTCTGGTCAACAGTGTGTTGACGAGTTTGCAAAGTATTTTTATTCGGTATATAGTTCGGAAAGGCCCGACTTAAATGTGAGCGCGGCTATAATAGAAGCAGGTAGCGGAAACGGAGCGGCACGGGTACACATCGACCAATTACAGTTGGCAGACGTATGTCGAGCGCTTCAAGAACTCAAGCCAAAAAGGTCAACAGGACCGGATGGCATTCCGCCTTACATTTTTAAGGATTGTCGGTTAGTGTTAGCCAAGCCACTACTTCATATATATAACAAATGTCTAAAGGCTGCGGTATTCCCGGAGAGGTGGAAAGTGACCCGCGTTGTCCCGGTTCCGAAGGGAGGTTCAGCAGAATCGGTGGATGGGTATAGACCTGTTGCAGTGTTGTCGACGCCGGCAAAATTATTTGAAGCGGTTATTCATAAGAGCATATTCCTTCAAGTGAGTGCGCAGATCTCAGACGCGCAGCATGGGTTTCGGCCAGGAAGAAGTACCACCAGTAATCTTCTCAACCACATGGCTCATCTCGTGCCATCTGTAGACAGTGGGGGACAGACTGATGCTGCTTACTTCGATTTCAGGAAAGCATTCGACTTAGTCGATAATGACATGTTGCTTAAGAAGTTAGCAGGTGTTGGTTTCACACCACATTTGTTGTATTTTTTTGCCAGTTACATGACCGATAGGCAGCAATATGTAGAATATGCGGGACACGTCTCTGAGCCGTATTTCACGAGGTCCGGAGTAAGTCAGGGTAGTAACCTTGGCCCTTTGGAGTTCTTGCTTATGATAAATGACCTACCAGGTGTGGTTAAAGACGCCAAGTGTTTGTTGTTTGCTGACGACCTCAAACTGTCGCTCAATATAAAAAACAGCGATGACTGTGACAAGCTACAGAGGGACATAGATAGGGTGGTGAGCTGGAGCAAATACAATCTCTTGCAGTTCAACAGCTCGAAGTGTGTGACAATCACTTTCTCTCGGGCCCACACTCCCGTCTCACATAATTACCACATTGACGGGTTGCCGATGGTGAGAGTCACAGAAGTACGGGATTTAGGAGTTACTTTTAACACAGGGGTAACTTTTCGTGACCACATAATGAGCATTTGTAGGAAAGCCTATAGGAATCTTGGCTTTATGATTCGTATGGTGCGAGGATTCACCAATATGAAAGCGATTACCGCCCTATATAATGCACTGGTGAGGAGCCAATTAGAATGTAATGCAGCCATCTGGGCTCCGCATGAAATTAAATATAGTCTCATGCTGGAGCGGGTACAAAATAAATTTATTAGATATTTATATATGCGAAATTATGGTGTGTATCCGTTTTACCCATTAATGTACCCCACTTTATTTATTTTGGGTATGGTAGGGTACAATGAGTTAAAAGTCAGGAGGGAACTGGCACTCACCTCGTATTTATTTAAAATACTGAGAGGGAAGGTGCATAATGCGGAAATGTTAGGGCAGGTGAGCCTGTGTGTGCCGGACAGGTACGTGTGGCGACGACGGCAGCCACAACTGCTGGTGGAGCCGCGCGGTCGGACTAACCTTTTGAGGGAGGCGCCGCTGACGCGGGCACTCCGCACTCTGAACCTCATAGCTGGGGAGACGGACCTATTCTGTTGTTCTCTGAGTGAATTCACAAGAACAGCATTATTTGTTTTATGTTACAAAATTTAATTAATACAGTATCATGTTATATTCCGTACACTGCCGCTTTGGGTTAAAAAAAAAAATCCTGTAATGGTAGCTATAAGAAAGATAAATAAATAAATAAAAAAAAAAAAAAAAAAAAAAATTTGAATCAGTGTGCAGATTTTTTTTTTTCTTTCGATTTGTTATGTTAAAGTTGACAGCATTTACGGTAGTGTTTATTATTTACATCATTATTTTTTTAAATTAAGTTCAATCTTCTTCTTCGTGTCGACGGTACAAAAAATGTACTGATAGTGGCACAGTAATCACACGCTGCTGGCCCAGAAATTTGCCACATCTTGTGCGTTGTCTGTGGCATCGATAAGGTCACTCAATGTGCAAGTGCTTGGACACAAGGAGCAGCATAGCAAGTGTGACATTGATTGAGGATCAATGCCACACATGCAGGCTGTAGCTGTTTGGTCTATACAGCCCCACTTGCTCATGTTAAGCCTGCATCTGCCTACCTGGGTCCGCAATCTGTTTAGGGACATCCATATAGGCCAGGGGAGTTTATACCCTACAGGAAGTCTCTCACTGGGTTGGATGTAGTGTGCAGGTGGAGGTAGTTTTTCCAGCCACAATTTTCGACGAGCTTCAGCTGGAGAACCTTGTAGAGCCTCTATTGATTTAAGGAAACTGTGGCGGCTCTTTAGGCGTTGTGTTGGTAGCTGGGCACCAAAGAGAGGGTGCCTTAGGGTGGTTCAGTAATAAATCGTTTAATAAATCATTTATTATTTTGGACCAAACATTTTTAATTAACTGTATAACAGTTTGTCGGTGGGATTAGCGTTTGTGATATATACTTGGTTTATAATGCTAATGTTTCTTTATCATTTCAGCCGAAAGACGTCCACTGCTGGACATAGTTATGTTATAATGTTTTTTTATACACGGTGAATTTTCATTGGTTTTGGAAACGAAAAGGGGTCATTGTACTCATCATTATGAAAAACTTTTATTACGGGGCCAACCCTGAAATCGCAAAAAAATATCAGCTGTTCCTTACATATTTGTGTTCACATAAATCGGCAATATATCAGCTGATTTTTTTTACGCGATTTCAGGCTTGTATGTACCATAGTAAAAGTTGTCCGTGATGATGAGTACAATGACCCCTTTTCGTTTCCAGAACTAACGAAAATTCACCGTGTATATTTCCATGAGCAAGTGCCATAAAGGAAAAACATGATTTCTGATTTCTTTTTCATCTGTAGAAAAATAAAATATACCAGGCCCCTCAGAAAGTATTGCGAAAAAAAGTTTTTATATATGGGAGACTGGCCAGTTATAATGTTTTTCGAAAATATGATTATTTATAAGTAAAAATAAGTAAGTTCCAATTTCAAAATTTCCCTCCACATTTTTTGCGAGTTAATTCAAAGTATTGTGTCTCACTGAAATATGGATCTGCGCCGGGAACATTTTAGAGCTATGATTTTATACGATTTCAAGTGTCGCCTGAAACCGGATGAATCGTACGATAGACTTCAAATGGCATTCATGGATGAAGGCCCTTCCAAGGCAACCGTGTATCGTTGGTATAACGAATTCAAGCGCGGTCGACCAACTTTGGGGGATGACGAAAGAAGCGGTCGCCCTTTGACGGCTGTTACCGAAGAAAACGTGCTAGCAGTGAAAAATTTAATCCAAGACAATAGGCGAATTACATATCAGGAGATTCAACACATATTGAAGATTGGATCGGGAAGCGTTCACGAGATTCTACACAGCCATCTTCGCGTGAGGAGGATAGTATCACGCTGGGTGCCGCACAACCTCACCGATGCTCAGAAGCAGGCCCGGGTGGAATGGTGCCGTGATATGCTTAACAAATTTGAAGCAGGCTCATCTCGGCGTGTTTACGACATCGTTACAGGTGATGAGTCATGGATTTATCAATACGACCCAGAAACCAGGCGCCAGTCGACTGTTTGGGTGTTTCAAAATGAGCCAACGCCTACCAAAGTGAAGCGATCTAGAAGCGGGGGTAAGATTTTGATCGCTAGCTTTTTTAATTTGACTGGCCACTTGGTATCAGTTCCCTTACGGGATCAAAGAAGCATTAATGCCGAATGGTATACTACCAAATGTTTGCCAGAAGTTTTCTCTGTTATAAGCAACAAGCGACCAAACACAGGGCTCCGCGGGCTACTGCTCCACCACGACAATGCACCTGCGCACACCGCACTCAAAACGAGGGACTTCCTGGACAGCACGCCAGTCAAACTCCTGGGTCACCCTCCTTACAGCCCTGATCTAGCACCGTGTGACTTCTTTTTATTCCCAAAAATAAAAAATCAGCTCAAAGGGATACAATTTTCGTCGCCGGAAGATGCGCTGGCTGCGTTCGAGCAGGCTGTAAACGAGGTGTCTGCGGCGGACTGGAAAAAGTGTTTTGAAAACTGGTTTAGGCGCATGAATCTTTGTATAGAGGCTGGTGGAAAGTACTTTGAAATGATTTGATAAAAATATATGTACGTATAGAACAATTTTTTTTAGTTTCGCAAAACTTTCTGAGTGTCCCACGTATGTATTCGAAAACCCGCGCAACGAATTTTATGTATAAGACGTCAGGCTCAGGTGTCAAGTGTTATGTTCATATTACGGCCAAGCCAAAGGTGTGCGTTTGTAGGGAATGCCTTGACCCACTTGCCTACTGTCCCAGACAATTTTGTGTGTACTTTATCTTCCCATAAGCTCTCATAATCTCCTGTTCTTATGGTCTATTAAGGATTTGAATACCAGGCAACGTGGAGGACATTTACTTCGTAAAAAAAAAAAACAAGCACTTATAATAATAAGGCATATTTATAAGTAGGTATGTGCCGTGTGTTCATTTTACCACCCTTATCTCTTCTCATGGGTGTCGTAAAAGGCGACTAAGAGATTCACCAGAGTATGGGCAGCAGCGTTTTCTGAGTGTTTAACCAACCAACTGCGATTGCCAACCCGTCTGCCAAGCGTGGCGATTATGGCATATACCCCCCTTTTGGGGGAGGCCTATGTTCAGTATTGGACGTCTATAGGCTGATATAATGATGATGATGATTTAATAGTATAAAGGACTTAACTTCGGTACAGCTACAGTGTCTAACAAAATTCCTGTTGTTCCTGTGAGCTACGTTATCAGAATAAGTACGGTATCAGTAAGGACACAAGTCATTTGGAAATACTCTTCAATAAAAATGATTAAAATTAATATTTAATTTGATTATTTTTATTGATATAATCAGTGAGTGAGTGAATGAGTTTTGAGTGATATAATCACTTTCAATTTTCAATTAATAAAGCAGTACTTTCCACACCACAGCAGTACGCGAACACTACTGTCCTCTACAGGGTCATGTAACGAGTCCAATTGTATTTTTAAACGATTCAGGAACCCATTGAAAAATACACACAAAATGTCATCTGAATCGGTCCAGCTGTTTACGAGGACTTAGATGACAAACACACGTACAGAAGAATTATATATATTAAAAAACTTTTTAACAAAAAATAAAACCGACTTCAAAAACCTTAACTAAAAAGTAAAAAATAATCGTTATATGTATTTTAAAATCTTAACATAAACAACATTTTTAAGGCGGCCACAAATCTCGGAGTAATCGGTGTACATACATGAAAAAAAAAAAAAAAAAAAAAAAAAACCCGCGGAATACATAACCTCCTCCTTTTTTTGAAGTCGTTTAAAAATAAAGCCTTGATTGCAAATGCATCCCACAATTCATCATCATAAAACACTACTATGCTACAAAATTACCCTTAATTTAAATTAAAATAAAAACTATGCACAAAATAAGATAACACTATCAAATTAAAAAGCTGTATTATTTTAAGCGACATTTGAGAGCAAAGTGCACCCTGTATTCGGTCGGGTTATAGCGAACTTGTCAAAGCACTTTTATATCGAGTGGCCATTCCCTGAAGCCAGCACCTGAGTTTTACGATAATGAATATTACGGGGCTGGCTTAGGGTGAGGTTATCCCCTGGGTAATACTTTGTAACGGGGAATTTTTATCGTAAAAGTCGCCTGACTTGGTTGTAAAATGCTTAAAAATAATATATTTTTATTTTCGACCTTACATAAAAAGTGTTTGATGTTTATGTTACACATATACAACGTGTCCCAGAAATCAACGTCAAGCCGAAAACGGGCAATAGGCCAAGTTGTGACAGTCATTAGAAAAATATTAAAAAAAATCTTGGTCATGTACTTTTCAAATTTTATGAATTTAAAAATAAATCTCAAAAAGTGACACCCTGTGATGATTTTTCAAGTCCTGTGACTACAAATATTAACTTTCCGTCAGTTTATTTTCTGTGGCGTAACCATGAATAACCTTTCTGTAAATTACAGTTAAAAGTTAAAACATAACTACCTCATTTTTAAATAAAATTTTACTTTTTTGCCCAACATTGAATTCATAATTATTACATCAACCAACTTTAACCGCGTGTAGTGTAAAAAAAATGTACTACACTATTTTGGCAAGTAACTTTAAAAGATGGCGCGTATAGTCTGAATTTCAAAATGGTATGCCACTTACTAATTGCTACTTCTTAATTGAGGAAAAAAAAATATTTGTTAGTTTTAGGTGCGTATGAAATAAAATTCAGTTGTTGGATTTCTTTAGTTATAATTTTTATTAAATCAGATTTACCGAGTTTATATTAAATGTTCGAACTGTTTACCTTCAGCTGCACATTAATAAATACTCGATGATTGGGATAACGCTCAGCATTCAAAGTTACTTGCCAAAATAGTATAGTGCATTTTTTTTTACACTACACGCGGTTAAAGTTGTGTGATGTAATAATTTTGAATTCAATGTTGGGCAAAAATGTAACATTTTATTTAAAAATGAGGTAGTTATGTTTTAACTTTTGACTGTAATTTACAGAAGGGTTATTCATGGTTACGTCACAGAAAAAAAAACTGACGGAAAGTTAATATTTGTAGTCACATGACTTGAAAAATCATCACAGGGTGTCACTTTTTGAGATTTATTTTTGAATCCATAAAATTTGAAAAGTACATGATCAAGATTTTTTTTAATATTTTTCTAATGACTGTCACGACTTGGCCTATTGCCCGTTTTCGGCTTGACGTTGATTTCTGGGACACGTTGTATACAACCTTATTTTTAGTTTATACCAAACTTCTTAAGGGGTCATTGTACTCATCATTATGAACACCTTTTAAATGGGACCAACCATAGACTTATATATTACTGACCAACCCTGAAATCATGAAACAGGACCGGTCGTTGTGGCGATGCTTGGGGGAGGCCTATGTCCAGCAGTGGACGTCTTTCGGCTGAAATGATGATGATGAACCCTGAAATCGCGAAAAATATATCAGCTGTTCCCTACATTAATTGTGTTCGCATAAATCGACAAAATATTTTCCGCAAGCAGCAGATTTATTTCCGCGATTTCAGTGATGGTCCCATAGTAAAAGTTGATCATAATGATGAGTACAATGACCCCTTAAGAGGTTTAGTATAAACTAAGAATAAGATGTCGCCTATACCGCAAAGTTTGAAGACAAAGGTCTTCAACCAGTGCGTCCTGCCAGTCATGACTTACGGTGCCGAGACGTGGACACTGACAGTTGGGCTAGTCCACAAATTCAAAGTCGCTCAGCGAGCTATGGAGCGAGCTATGCTTGGAGTTTCTTTGAAGGATAAAATCCGTAACGAGATTATCCGGAGAAGAACCGGAGTGACCGACATAGCTTGTAGGATCAGTAAGCTGAAGTGGCAGTGGGCTGGCCATGTCTGTCGAAGGACCGATGGCCGTTGGAGCAGACGAGTCCTTGAGTGGAGACCGCGAATCGGCAAACGCAGCGTAGGGCGCCCCCCTGCCAGGTGGACCGACGACCTGAAGAACGTGGCTGGGGGGGACTGGATGCGGAAGGCAGAGGACCGAGCGTTGTGGCGCAACTTGGGAGAGGCCTATGTCCAGCAGTGGACTGCGATAGGCTGAGTTGATTGAAGAATAAGATTGTATATCAAGAGTCATCATCATCATCATTTCCGTCGAAAGACGTCCACTGCTGGACATAGGCCTCCACAAAGCATCGCCATAAAGAAGAAAGAAAGAAAGAAAAATTGTTTATTTACTACAGCCAGAGGCACACAATAACAATAATATACAATTTTAATCAACATAGACTCCTAAAAGTATAATTGTGTGTCCAGCAGCTGCACCAAATAGGCCGACGACCGGTCCTGCGCTTTCTGCATCCAGCGGATTTCCGTGATATTCCCTGGGTCTAATACTTTATATCGAACGACGTTTCCTCGACGATCAATACCTCGATGTCTTTTCCCCGAAGATTTACTTCTTTAATGGGTCGTTACCTCGAATGGTGAACACTTCGAACGCTTATAACCGCGATGGGTTTTTACTTCGATGGACCCCGCCACCTAGTTACTGGCTTATACTGACATTCGGAGGTTAGACCAGTTATCAAACTTACAGGCTTCTGACTACCCGTAACGACTGCCATACATATTCGTATGACAACCGGGACTAAAAGCTTAACAAATCCATTCCATTTCCCTTACAATGGTGTTTATTCTCTTGTTCACGAACTAAACTTATTTTAAACTATCGCTCTCTTTTACTAATAGTATATACAAGAAAGGGATGGCAACAATTTTAGAACTGTCAAATTAGTTTACGTGTTACATTTCTTTGTATTTTAGTGGGCACGTTCTGAGATCACGACTAAATTTGTATGGAGATTTTAATTTCGTCTAATTTGACAGCGCTTAAATTGTTGCCTTCCCGTTCTTTTATCTCCTATCAGTAAAAGAGAGCGATTGTTTAAAATAAGTTGAGTTCGTGAACAAGAGAATCGACAACAATATCAATAAAATTAAATCAGGCGGACAGACATACATAACTTCATTACTTTTTTCTCATTCTATAAATTAGCTCAAGCTACTTTATTTTTTTCTAACCAAATGACCCTTACACATCTAACTCAAATTGAGAAAAAATCTCCCAAAAAAGCTGACGTGTGACAAAGCGGTAACAATATTGAAATCGCCAAAGCGTTCATCCTTGACCTCCCGAATGACATGTTTGCCGATCTTGCCTAACATACCATAAAACCGAAAGCAATCCACGGTGAGCTTGTCCTCCCTGTTCAACCCTAATAAATCTACCTATGTCCCTATTTTGGAATTTTGTTTACATCGCCATTACGTGTTTCGAATACCTGGTTCGTCCCAAACGTATTTTATACACGAATGATTGCCTGTTGTTTCTTTTGTAAATAGATTCGTGTGAATGGGTTTATTAACTGATACAGACATGAATGTACAAAGTCACGAAGTACGTGAAGGACATCGGTCGTTGAGGCGATGCTTGGGGGAGGCCTATGTCCAGCAGTGGACGTGTTTCAGCTGAAATTATGATGACGATAATGATGATAATATTATAATATTTTTTAAGGCGAAATGAAACTAATTTTTTCAATTTTCCGAAATTTAAACGACTTTTCCAGACTCCATTGCAGAGTGATCGCAAGAGTGATATCAAAAATACCTACATCTTTTACGTAAAACATTTTTCCGTCAGCAAATTTTTGTTTTGTACTGTACTGAAAATGAAGTCTGCCGTGGGCCGGCCATTACATGAATGCACCAGACTAACCGAAAGCAGGGAAAGGTGGCGAGGCTTCGTGAGGCGAGCTACAGCAGTCCCTGGCAATAGTAGATGATGTGCCACGACCGCTCTGTCAAGAGCGAAACGACGAAGAAGAAGACTGTACTGAAAATGGCACTAAATGAAAAGTAAAAATACATTCATGAGTGCAACTTTATGTGCACTGTGTGAGAATTACGCTGAGAATTCATCTCAGGTGTAAATTGGCAATAAATTTTATAGAAAACACCCGGCAATTGCAAGTCGAACTCACGCACTAAGGGTTCCGTTATATACCTACTACCACAAATATCTGTAATTACCTTCTTTTTATTATTTATCGCTAATTAGGTATAGAGTACGCAAAATAGTCACATGTTTGACGCTTGTTGTAGAGTATAACCACAGTGTAATTATCTGCTCCATACAGAGGTTCAACGAAAATTGACATTGACAGTTTTTAAAGGCAACTCGGAACATTGTTTGGGTCTCTTAACTCTCGCGTTGGATGACTGTTTGGGGTGGCTAGACTGTGGTATAACCGTTTAATCGTAGGAGCAAGTGGGACAGGAATAAAAAAACGTTGAAAAAAAAAAAAAAGATATTTCTTGCATGGAGGCCTTCCATTTGTTTAGACTTTTTATTATTTTTAGTAATTTTTATAATAGAAGCCATACTAACACATATTCTGGAACTGAAAATTCTAACTGACCTATTACGGTTAAAAAATACAGCTCAGTGAAAGACAGACAGACGGACGGATGGATGGATGGGCGGACGGACGGACATATGGTGCTGGAACGTTTTTCTTTAAATCCTACGACAGAAAAGTTGCAATATTTCTTTCACAAACACAAACTAATTTTTCAAACCCAACACTTCTCCAGAATACTATAAAACAAAATTCCCACCTTCACCCTCAATTCCACAAGGGTTTGAAACGTAAAACAAACGCTAATTGGGTTACGCCGGATGATTGCGTTCATCAAAACTTTAGTGAGCAGGCGTGTTGCGATGCCCCGTACGAAGCGGTCGATAGTGCTGCAATTAAGTATGTTGATCACGTGCGCGGACGTGTCAGCAATTAGGAATTGTTAAGTAGTGGCGGGGAGGTGTGAAGTGGGGTCATGTATCAGGGATTTTCTGTTGGGTTGTGTTGAGAATAGCCTGATATATATATGTCTGATTAACGTATTAACGTGGCTGGGGAGGATTGGATGCGGAAGGCAGAGGATCGAGTGTTGTGGCGCAACTTGGGAGAGGCCTATGTCCAGCAGTGGACTGCGATAGGCTGAGTTGACATTATGTCTGAAGGTTTGCACATCATTTCAGCCGACCTAGGCCTTCCCCAAAAGGGGTGGATATCTCCACGCTTGGCAGGCGGGTTGGCGATCGCAGTTGGTTGAATAAATACTCAGAGAACGCTGCTACCCATCCTCTGGTGAACCCCTTAGTCGCCTTTTACGACGCACACGAGAAGAGAGGGTGATGCTATTCTTTGTGTCCAGCACCACACGGAACGAAAGGTTTTCATATATCCTATTAATATTGGAAATGTGAAAGTATGGATGTTTGTTTGTTTGTCCTTCAATCACGTTGAAACTGCTGAACGGATTTCAATTTTTGGCACACCATAATCCGGATTAACAAAACAGTTTATAATTTATTGGTATTTATTATAATTTTTGTATTATATCGTATTTGGATTATATTTTTTATTATTTGTATTATTATTGAATTAGAACTTTCTAGGTATATATTTGTACTCGCTGACATCCGTGGTTTGCTCGCTTTCGAAGAGTGAGAATTTTAAAAGTGGTGAATGAGAACCAGTATTTATAAGAGTATTTATTATCGCAATACTTGATGCAATTACCAATACAAATGCCAGGTGATTCTGCGCTATCTATTAAGATAGCGTTGAAAATTCCGAAAAGACAAAATAGCTATTTCACAAATACAAAACAAAGCGATTTATGTTGGTTTTTTTCGTACAGATTATTTAAAGATTGAAATCACGGGGCAAGTTGAAAAAAAAGGTTTTATTGAAAAAGTCATTCAGTCAGTTCGTAAATCATAGTCAATTCACACTTAACAAAACCAGATTAAATAAATAAATATCTTTGGGACATTTTTACACAGCACCATCTAGTCCCAAACTAAGCAGAGCTTGTGCTATGGGTACTAGACAATGGATTATATACTTATTTTTTTTGTAAATACATACTTATAATACATAAGCAACACCCAGACCAACACAAACACTTATGTTCATCACACAAATATTTGTATCCTGTGGGAATCGAACCAACGACCTCGTTAACAGCTGTCCGACACTCGAACCACTAGGCCACAGAGGTCGTCAAATCAATCGATTAAAATCAAATAAACCATTTATTTTGCCACACACACATAAAATATTGAGGACATTCGCAGGAGAACGAAAGTGACCGACAAAGCCCGAAGAATTGCCAAACTTAAGTGCCAGTGGGCGGGGCACATTGCTCGCAGAACGGATGGCCGATGGGGCAGTAAAATTCTGGAGTGGTGACCGCGTACTGGAAGGCGCAGCATGGGTAGGCCCCCCACAAGGTGTAAAATAGTTGAATGACACCACACAGCAATAAAACGGACCGCGAACGTTTTACACCGACGTACTGATTTTTTTTTTTACGGAATAGTGTGTTTGTCGTTTATTGAGTGGGTTCTGCGTTGTACTTCTTCTGTTTACGGTATTTATATTAATTCAAATTTTATTCGAATCCATTCAGCTGTTTCAGGATGATTGAAGAACAAACAAACTACTAATGCATTAGGTTTTCGCGATCACTACATGTGTAACATGTGTAAGTTTGTGAAGACGTTTGTTACTCAATCACGCTGAAACAGCTGAGCGGATTTGGATGAAATTTGGCACACAAATAGATCATAATCTGGACATATATTTCGGCTACTTTTTATAAAGGAAAAATTATAACCAGTTTCCGAGAAATACGTAATTATTCTTTCTGTGGTATGCCGAATTACATGCGGGCGAAGAAGCAGGCAGTCTAATTACAAAACAAAAATTATTGAAACATTTTAAAATGCAGTAAATTGATAAGAATTTTTCCATGAGCAAATAAATTAAACGATCGTGAATGGGATTTTTATGTTGTCAGCTTATTACGATCAATTTAACGCTCGGATCAACACGGTAAATACTTACTTTAAAAGTTTAAAATGAAATACGATTAAATATTTGCTACTCATTCATTTTATTACATGAAACTTAAAATTATGTTAGCCTAACATTTCAGGTGGACCTTTAGCTGGTTTCGTCATCATATTTTTTTTTTATAACAAGCCGTATTTCGATACTTTAAGTCGAGTCGAATATGGTGTACGAATGTCTTAACCTGTGTAAGCATTATATTATAATGTATAACCCATTAATGATCTAACAATATGCTTCGCCAGGTATTTTCTTCCCGTGACACGTGATTAGCCCAAAACTACGTCATCGGCTGTAGAGCCAATAGCGAGCTCTTAGTGTGACACTTGTCAGTTTGATGTGCTGCCACTATGTGTAAATAAATTACCCGAGCTAGATGCATTTTTTCACTTACTAGCTTCTATCAAGAAGCACTTTTGGACTACTCATTTTTTACAGTTTCCTTATTAGATGAATAACACGAGATAATAAATTGGCAAGGTAGGAATTAATTTTGTATTTATAATGAATAAAAATCTCCTTAATTGTGTAGAAGATGTCAATCAATGGCAACACTGATCGTGACGTAGCCTTGAGCTGTCGCAGGAAGAGAATACCTGATGAAACATAACAATATACCATGTTATAACCGACCCTCTGTACATTTGTATAGACACACATTCACAAACAAATAACATACCCATACAAAATACAAACTAGAATTCCACACCAACCACAAGGTCCAAGGAATCCCAAAAACAGAAACCTTGCGGTATTTTCCACTTTTTATTCCGAACCAATACAAATTCCGGAACCATCGGTAACATTCGCCCGCTAGAATTTATATTGAAAAAAAAAAGAAAGACCAATAAATAAAAATGCTTTTTGGACAGCGTAATCAATTCGCCCTTTTCGCGGCCCACTGGACGCAATTTGAAGACAGAATGGAGACTTTTCAACTAGAAAATAGGATACAATTGTATCAATTTTAATTCTTTGTATTGTTAATACAAATATGAATGCTCTGTTGCAAAATAACTGTTCGGAAAAAGGTAACGTTTTGTCCGTAAATTCGTTTTCATTTGTTCAGTGTGTCGGAAAACTCAATTTGTTAATTTTGAAATTGGAATTGGTGGTCTAATTGTTTTTGGCTAATCGGCCATTTATGGTGCGATTAAGATTGATAGGAATGAACTATGAAGCATTGTCCTAATACAACGCTACTACGCGACCATCGTATCGCGTGAGTTTTTTTTGTTCCTTTTTCGTGACACGCGATTATCGCGCGAATGCCAATTGTTAGGATACCTATTCCACACGCCTAAAGCGTTGACCAAATAAAACGCGATTACACGAACATGGCCAGGATCAAACATACAGATGTAGAATTGGTGTCCTAATTGACATTCGCGCGATGCAGTCATGCGATTCAAATGATTGATTACTTGTTCGAGTGAACTTAGTTTACAAATTCGCAATCAAACATACTGATGCCGAACAGGTTTCCTAACTGATATTTGCGTGTTCATCGCGTCTTTAATGTCAATGTAAGGTGACGAGTGACACAATAAGACCATCCTAGTAAGTTGCTCGATTATTGTTATCGCGCGAACGTGCGATAGTGTTATTGCGTACTCGCGCGATAGTCGAGTAATCGAACTTTATTAGGACAACGCCTCAATAGTCTACCTGGGGGCTGATTCTACTAACAAAATTGATAACAAATTGCAATCTAAACACACCCAAATCATAGCTTTTACCAATTTCAACAAACAATTGAATATCATAGATAACGTATACGGATACGACTTCAGGACAATACCTAAAAGCTTTTAGGTGTTTTTTTACAGACGATAAATAACTAAAAAACATGTAATAATCTTTTTACATATAAGTCTGCACAACAACAACAAATGTCATCGTAAATTGTTTTTTTAATAAAATTGCTAATTGTTTAATCACGATCGTATCTGTATTTTAGGTAAAATAAAAAAGTTAATCTTTTGCAATGTGGTTGTTTATTTATAAAATATACGTACTTCATGTGCGTAAATTCTTAATCTGTAAATATATAAATAAAAAGCGCATATTATCACATTATTGAAGTTTTGAGGCACGTAAAAGTTACCATAACTCTCAGAGGATTCTTCAATTTGAATATTCATTACAATTATAAAAATAATATAAATATACAAAATAATAACTGTATAACATTCACATATCTACATAAAAGTAAAATAAATATAAATATATAATATATATAATATCTTTGGGACATTTTTACACAGCACCATCTAGTCCCAAACTAAGCAGAGCTTGTGGTATGGGTACTAGACAATGGATATAATACGTATATACTTTTTTTTTTGTAAATACATACTTATAATACATAAGCAACACACCCAGACCAACACAAACACTTATATTCATCACACAAATATTTGTGTCCTGTGGGAATCGAACCCACGACCTCGTTATCAGCAGTCCGACACTCGAACCACTAGACCACAGAGGTCGTCAAATAAAATAAAATAAGAGTTAAGTACACTCGATTGACTGCTGTTGGTTAATTTGGTACAAACAATTATATTTTTAGCTTCTATGGATTATTTTCATTGGTTTTCTAAATTCCTACCCGATTAAGCTGTTGACTTAAATCTTTATTAAATTTCAATGGCTTAGTTATAAACATTGTTCTACAATTTGCATTTGGTGAAAATTAACAGCTCACATACATAAAGTGTAGAAGATACAAGCCTTAGACGAATAAAAAAAGGCGGACGGAATCTCGCTAAACAAAAAGTGATGCATCCATGGTAAGACGGCTCGCTTAAAAGTATGGGCTGGCACGCACACATTCACACCCATAGTAAGACAAAAAGCCGCGATTACGCAACAAATCTCGTGTGACGATAGGCATTGTCGTAGTGTCACAAATAAAATAACAACATATATCTGGTGTGTTAAAATTCTGTCAAAATTACAGTGGGTTTAGGAAAAAACGAAGTGCTTCAATCTTTTCTTAGCGAGATTCCGTCCGCCATATTTTATTCGTCCGAGGGCTTAGTCATAAACATTGTTCTACAATTGCATTTGAAAATTAACAGCTCTCATACATATAGTGCAGAAGATACAAGCAATAGTAAAATTATTCTTGCGTCACAGTTATACGACAAATACCAAATTTGTACTAAAATAAATTGATAAGCCTACCAGTGCATCTTTAAAGTATCTAAAAATGTCCCATTTCCATAGCCAATCTGTATTTTAATACACAGAGTAACTACGAAGATAATAACTTGATTTTATTGTTGGTCATAATTTCTCACAATATCCTGACCTTAGGAGTTACTTTTAAAACAACTCCGATTGATTGAATTAGTTTTACATTTATTTAGTGTAGGAATTAAATGAATTATTTTAACTTAGATTTGAAATTGTATACAGTGTATTTTATACAAAAAAAAACTTATTACTTCTTACCATTTTGTAAGATCGGAATTGGATTGAATTTGAAAATATTTTCAAGAGTAGCCCCACTGAAAAGAAGACCACTATATTTCAATTTAAACAGATTTAAGATTGTACGTGACAAAAAAAAACACGTGTAGACATTTTTAACGTTTCCAGTGTTAAATTATTATCAATGTGAATTTTCCTAACTATATCAAAATTTATTTATCTAGTAAAGGCACTAAACTTCCGAGTGAATCGGCGTAAAAGTCAGGTCTTATAGTTTTGTGAGCTAGCATTGTATCTATAGACGAGTTTGTTAGTACTAGTAAAGTTTTGAAGCCAGTCGCTCTTCCCAGTCCGATGTCTTGTTCGATCCTGAAAGTAAAAGAACATAAAAGTTTTCTAAATAAAAACATAACCCTCCTTCTGGCGCAGTCAAGTAAAAAGAAAGAATAAAACTAAAAGAAATATAACAAGCAACATTTATCTGCTTCTGAAGAGTAATATATATAATAAACACAGTTTCTGAGTAGAGCAACTTAATTTGAATGAGTCTTAATTGCTGTAATTGGTGGAATAAAACCAAACCAACCAATCAAATAAATCCTGCCAAACAACCAACCAATCAATCCATCCATCGATTTGGGTTTGAAACTTTGAAACCAATCTCAATCCTTGACGTGATTTTTATAATGAGCCTTAAAAAACCGGTGGTTTTGGATTAATTTTATTTATTTAAGTCTAAATTGTTGTAATTGTTGGACCAAAACTAACCAATCAAACCAATCCTAGCAACTAACCAATCAATTCATCCATCCATCGATTTGGGTTTGAAACCAATCTCATTGCTTGACGTGATTTTGATAATGACCCTTAAAAAAACCTGGGGCTGTGTATGTGAATAATTTATTGGTTTTAAACGTCGAGTAGTTGGCAATATTAAATTATTTAATGGTCAAGATTTAAAATCAGTTTTCTATTGGTCTGATTTACTTTTCCATTTAATTGTTAAAATTAGCAAGTGTAATACTGAACAAAATAACTTCGAATGATTTAAAATGGTTACAATATTTTAAACTCACATATCTCCAATAAATAGGACTCGACTAGGATCTGTGACCCCAGCTCTCTTCATCGCAAATTCCCCAAACAATTTTCCAGGTTTTCCTAGTGTGATAGGTTCTCGCTTTGTTTCTTCAGCAACTAGGTCCTGGAATATTCCTGTGGCTAAAATTTCAATACATCATATTATTTATTTAGTCATAATTAAGATAATAAGGGTTTCATCGTCTTCGCGTGGAGTTTGCTCTGCAAAAACGTTCGGCAATTTATCTACGCTGGATTAACGCCAATGGCAGGAAAAATAATAAAGTAATTTAAAATCTTGATTTTGCACACGAGGTTGCGGAAATGTGGGAAGTTGATTCAACAGTCATTGTGATGGTAGTCTTTACGACCAGAGCTCTGATAGCCAAGACTCACGTTAGGTGGTAGCTGGTCCAAGTGTCACCTACCTTTTTAACTAAAACTATGTATGACATCCTACTAATATTATAAATTCAAAAGTATGGATGTTTGGTTTGTGTGTTTATTTGTTTGTTTGACCTTCTATAACGCTAAAATAGCTCAACAAATTTAAATGAAATTTGACACACAGACAGGCCATAACCCGGATTAAAATATAGTATATTCTTTATCCCGGGAAAATAAACAGTTCCCGCGGTAACATCTTTCTGTGATAAACTAAATTATAAGCGGGCAAAGCTGCGGGCATAGCTGCGGGCATAGGCTTTAAATATAATTTACCTATAGTTTTGTACCCTGGCTTAAAGAAAACATGTCTGTCCGTAGCCCCAGTCAGGAACAGTACTTCTGGTCTACCCAGATAAGTGATAGCTTTGTTTATTTTGGGCAGGTTTACTTTGAAATCGCAGTCCATCACCACTGCTCCTATTTCTTCGTCATCCTTCATGTACTGGATGAATTCTTCATAATAATCTGCTCCTACATCTGGCTACAAACAAAAATGTTTCATTAAAACTTCTCAAAATATACTTAGAAATTATTATGATTTTAGGCGCTTCATAGACCAAATGACATGCTGTGCATTGTGCACTATTCAAATTAAAAAAAAAAAAAACAATTTCTCCTAAAATCTGTTCAAATCTTTAAAAAAGGTTAAAATTTAGAGCAAGATGGCTGAGAAACGTAACAGGCCTCTTAACTGGTGTTTAAGGTGCATCGCAAACCAAAAACACATAACATAAAATAATATCACGCCTTTATTACAAAGAAGGGGTAGGCAGAGGTGTATAGTAGGTACACCATGTAATAGGGGGCGAGCCTATTGCCATTGACCGGGCACAAATCCAGACTCCGGGCTGCTACTGAGAATTTCCGAATGAAAAAACCCAATAACATTTTGCCCGACCCGGGAATCGAACCCAGGACCCCACGCTCAGCAGTCGCGCTTGCAACCACTAGACCAACGAGGCAGTCAACTTTACACAAGGCATTACTAAACTTACCCCTTCCTTGTACTCAAATCCATAAGATTTTAATACTTTGTTGGTCTCCGTGCAGCTTACACTAAATACTTTCTTGTTGAAATTCACTGATTTTAAGTACTCAGCTATGGCAATAGACGGTATCGTGAGGAAATCCTGAAAAGAGAAAAAAAAATTGTTACGTAGGTATATGAAAGTTGTTGAGACTTGACACTCGATACTTTGAGCATCGTTAGGCTGAAATAATGAGGGTCTAATAATATAAAACCCTGGACGGTATTGACCGTTATTAGTTAAACTAAGAATGTACCTACCTAAAGTGTAGATTTGTAATTTACGTTGTATATAAATTATATAAATAACATGTTTATACAGCAAAGCAAACTCTCCCAACCGTTATTAGCTGAGCTGTCAATTTTGTTTGAATGAAATATCTTCGCTGATCAACACAAGTAAGAACTTATTTAATTTTACTATGATATTTTTAACAATCTGTGATAGTTTGCTTTATTGCAAGAAAACAAGTAGCTTTGTGTATTTTACTTGGTAACTATAAAAAAAATTTTTTTTTCAATGTAGTTCTTGCTAAATTTAACGATTCATTTTTCGATAGAAGAACAGTAAATTTGTTAATTTTTTATGTTAAGAAGTGCTTGCTACCTGCTGTTTGTTCACCAGGAAAGATGCTATGATGATTACAAAAGTATAGATTATATAAATCATCCAATTATTATATTAATATAGTCTAGCCAGCATTTATATGAAAAGATAGCAGTTATAAATATGATCAGACGAACACAATTATAGCAATTCTGCATTGGAATAAGTAGGAATCCATTATGTATGGGTGAAAAGATTTTATGTCTGGACTACGAAGATATTTATGAGGTAATCATTTTAGCAGAATGCTGAGATAATCTAAGAATATTTCTCTGCTGTGATTACGTTAGTACTTTTGAAAGGTATACTCATGAATCTTTGAACGAGTAATAACCATTTGGTCCAATCTTAGCTTTTGCTTTTTTTAAGTACCCTTATCCACTGAAACCGATCGCTTAGAAAATGTTATCGGAAAAGCAATAGCTGCCGCCTGGCGGCAAATAACATAACAGTACCATTTTTTTTGCAAGCTTGCAAAATTTTAATTTCCATGCAAATTACATGAAAATTGTTAAAATAGGTAGGAATATAATCCAAATTAAAAAACAATAACCTTTTTGTTTAGGTTTTTTATTAGTATATTGGAAAAACTTATAAGAAATGCAAGTAGGTACAAAATGGGCTAGAAGGTCAAGTTCAAGGACACTTTCGCCATTTTTGATTTTTTTGCAATGTGACGCTTGATTAGTTAAGTATTTTTGTTATACAAAAAATAATTCTGTACCTAAGTACCTAGACTAAAATACATGTATATTTTGATACCTATGAATTCAAACATCGCAAGTTTCACAATGTTGTAAAAGTAATCTTATCTAGACTGTATTTACATAGAACAAAAACGATAATTTTGGCTCAGCAGTTTATTGCTTAGTCAACATAGCAATAAAGTTTATTGTTGAAAATTATCATATCACATCTGAGTATCTAGATAGTGTCTAGACACACACAGCCAAGTTCGTAAAGGAAAAGGGCGACACACCGGCCAATTATTTGTATTCTTGAACTTTAGCTGTGAAAACATGCCAAGTTTTACAATTAACCAGTAACAAGGAATCTAACTAACTTTCTTTTAAAATAAGCGAAGAACGTTATAAATTCCAGCATAGAACTTGGCACTCGTTTAGATCTCAATTCTTTTATCGGCGAAACCGATAAGCCTGTACTTCATTTGTATCGGACTTGGACCTTTATTCACATTAATATTTTTAATGGGATCACCTCGGACGAATAAAAAAGGCGGACGGAATCTCGCTAAACAATAAGTGAAGCATCAATAGTATGCCGGCTCGCTTAAAAGTACGGGCATTCGCAGTACGCACACATTCACGTCCATAGTATGCCAAAAAGCCGCGATTACGCATAAAATCTAGTGTAAAATGTATTAGTCTATTGTTCTAGTGTCACAAATAAAATAACAGTATAAATCTGGTGTGTTAAAATGCTTTCGAAATTATACTGGGTTTAGGAAAAAAAGTGCTTCAGTCTTTGTTTAGCGTGATTCCATCCGCCATTTTTAATCGTCGGAGGGGATCACTATCACAATAGCTGACTAATGTAATTGATTGAAATGCTTGCCAGAGGACACAGGTCCAGCCCGCAGTCACACCCTTGATGGGATGGGACACTAACCGGAGACCAGTGTTGCCAGGTCCGATTTTCAAAATCCGGGAGGCTTATTATGATAAAAGCGGGAGATGTATTGAGGAAAATTGGAAAAAATCGTGAGATGTTGTTTTTCAACACAAATCAAAGTTTTTGAAGTATTACATTTTGTCACCATTTCAGCTGTTGTATTAAAATAAAAGCAGTTTGATTTTTTTACATTTAACTGTAATGTGTAATAAAAAAAAAAAAAATTTTAAACTTTATCATTTTGTGATAGAGTATATTTTATGCTAAGTGTTTAGTGAACATACGATACACTGGGAGTGACGGAAATATTCAAGGCAGCAACTTATCCGTCTGTTTCATTTTATGCAGTTTTTTTGCCAGGTTTCGATCTTATTCCTATTATTAGGCTTTATACAGGAATTGTAAAAAATCGGGAGATTTATGTCGAAAATCGGGAGATCGGGAGATTTCTAGGAAAATCTGTGAATCTCCTGGAAAATCGGGAGACCTGGCAACAGTGCCGGAGACAGTCCACAGTTGTATTATTGCGAACATTATGATTCATCCCTAGAAAGTACATGTTATTACAAAACATCGTAACTAAAAATATTTGGGCTATAGAAAGGAGTGTTTAATGGACTGGTACCGAATTGTTATTCTTTTGATACCGGAACCCGTGTCGCCGGTTTACTGCTACCATAGACCAGTAAGCCTCTAGACGCCGGTTAGCTGGACACCCCCGGTCACAACGCATATGCTCTACCACTGCATATCATACGTCCCTCCGTCAATCGGAACGTCACTCAATCAGCGAGCGGCACCAATCATAAGGAATCATACCACCGAACTTTTGAGCCGGCCAATCATAACGCGCCGTTCGCCCCCCTGACCCCACCAACGTTTTACGACTGCATTCGAATACAAAACTTTGTTTATGCGGAGTCTTGAAGCTTACTGGTCTGTGGCTGCTACCAACACATAAATACACAATTATTATTATAGTTCAGCGAGCGTGCCCACTGCTGATGAAGAATATTGAAGTTACGTTCTACTTCAACGACGGGAGTATGGTCACAGAGGTATGGTGCGGTCCACCTAAATAATATTTCACAGATAACAGCTGACATTATTTTACACGAAGTGGACCACACCCACGCCGGGCGTCCGCGGGTGGCGGCAGACGCGTGGGACGTTTGAGCGGGACCGTTGAACTAGTTTTGAAAACGTGACTAGGCTTTTTGAGTTTCAGTAATAAACTTTTCACTTTGGAATTTTACGTCCTTCTGACAATACCTATTTTATTGTGTAGTAATTCAGTTTATTAGATTTTTTATTTCGCTACATACCGTTGCAGATTTGTCAAGCTGCAGCCCTTTGTAGAACTGATTGCAATAGGTATACCAGCATCTTCAATTACAGTCCATTAGTTTCATTACCACCTGAAGGAACCTTTTTAGGGTTCCGTATCCGAAGGGTGCCAAACGGGACCCTATTACTCTCGCTACGCTGTCCGTTCATCCGTCCGTCTGTCTGTCACAGGGCTGTATCTTTTGAACGGTAATAGGTAACCGGTTGAAATTTTCTCAGAATATGTATTGCTATAAGGTGTATCGCGATAAATACTAAAAACAAAAAAAAAACAAAATCCAAAGGGGGTCCCCATACAAGAAACCTCAAAAAACAAGCATTTTTTTCAACGTTTTTTTTCCTGCTCTATCTTTAAAACGGTAGTGTATACCAGCGTCAAACTTAGTCAGATTATAGTGCATATTATGTAGTTTAGCAACAAATACTAAAAATAAGACAAACATAGATATTTGTGGTGGTACCTACGTAAGAAAGACATGCAAAAATTCATATTTCGCGCACTGCGCGTTGATGTCTTTTGATAAACTCTCCTAAATTAAATCAGCTTTTATGGGGTATCAGGTCGTTGAGAGGTACGGAACCCTTACTCCGCGAGTCCGACTCGCACTTGGCCGGTTTTTTACTCCCACCTTGCCTTAGAATTCAATGCAAAATAAATTAAGCCTAATAAATCCGCTGTTAAATATCCTGGAAAATACAATTTTAGTGACTCCGCGTCCAAAACGGTACTGATGATCTAGCAAACTATTTACGCACTGCGGCCAGTTCAACCCTTTACCATTTCTATTGTCTTAATATTGAGATTGCTATGGTTCAGCCGCTGCGCCATTCGTGTCGCCTAAGCTTTAACAAAATCTGCTTTACCTCTGAGTAAAGCGTGTGCGACACGGTGAGCAACCAGCCTCCAAGGTCAATCAAGGTGACCTTGGTGGGAGGTTGGTCGCTGACAGAAACAAAAATTGGTGACAAACCACTGTCCACATGGTTGGAAACCAGCAAGGTCACCTTGGTGGGGAGGCTGGTTTATCACCATGTACCAGACGCTTAATAGTTTATGATAAATTAAAACCACTACCTACTGACTGTTTGGCAAACTTCGCCGAGTCTTCTCGTCGCCTATACCGCAAAATTTGAAGACAAAGGTCTTCAACCAGTGCGTCTTGCCAGTCATGACTTACGGTGCCGAGACGTGGACACTGACAGTTGGGCTAGTCCACAAATTTAAAGTCGCTCAGCGAGCTATGGAGCGAGCTATGCTTGGAGTTTCTTTGAAGGATAAAATCCGTAACGAGATTATCCGGAGAAGAACCGGAGTGACCGACATAGCTTGTAGGATCAGTAAGCTGAAGTGGCAGTGGGCTGGCCATGTCTGTTGAAGGACCGATGGCCATTGGAGCAGACGAGTCCTTGAGTGGAGACCGCGTATCGGCAAACGCAGCGTAGGGCGTCCCCCTGCCAGGTGGACCGACGACCTAAAGAACGTGGCTGGGGGGGACTGGATGCGGAAGGCAGAGGACCGAGCGTTGTGGCGCAACTTGGGAGAGGCCTATGTCCAGCAGTGGACTGCGATAGGCTGAGTTGATGATGATGACCTACTGACTTGGTTACTTGTCAAACAGATTTTTTTAGAAAAATCTTAGTGAATTTCTTTTATTTGCTTCCTAGTTCTCAGTTTACGAGGCGGGCAGATCTCCAAGTCGTTATAGAACTATGGCTGCGTTGTAGCCACGCGATGACGTTTCATTTTACGGTTCAGCATTTTGCATGTTAGGAGACAGTTTCCTTTTCAGTGTGATTTTACTATTCCAATGACATGTTGGGGAACTGGTTTTTTCATGTTGTTGTTGGAATACTTTGAATTTTTGTTTGGATATGGTGATAGATAGATTGAATTGTGAATGTACATTTGTTTGTTTTCCCAAATAAATAAAATAAAATACATGTATATATGTAGAATGTACGAGTATATGACTATATTTTAAGAACACATTTATTTAAACCTAAAGTGAGTTTAAAGTTATAGTTAGTTTTTTTTTACCCGGAAAAGTTTGGACTATGTAGGGTGAAAATCATACTAAATCCTAAAAACCATTATTATTATTACCGTATTTTTATGGTTCAAAGAGCAGTAGGAAAGTGAAGCAAAGCAAATAGTTTCCCTTGGCCGTGTTTCATCCGAAACTAAAACCAGGCACTGCATTGCGATAGAGACACTATAAAATGGCATCACAGACTATTTTGCTAGAGCTTAAAAATATTGCCAAATGACATTATTCGTCGTACTCTTGCCACCGCTGGCGTACCAGCTGTGTTAGAACTCAACGGCTACGAGACGATGGGAAGAGAGTAGATGGCATGTCGTTATTGCCATGGAAGATGGGTAGGCCTCTGGTGAGGGACGCAACGTGCGTCGAAACCCTTGCTCCTCCACATCTTTCTAGCTCGGTTGGCTGTGCTGGCGCTGCCGCTGCATCAGGTAACTATGACTTTGTGCCGTTTGGGGTCGAAAAGCTCGGGTCATGGGGTCCGAGTGCGCGCTCCCTTTTTAAGGAAATCTCTAAGAGTCTGGTCGACACTTCGCGTGACCAAAGAGCTGGCTTGTTCTTCGGTCAAAGAATAAGCGTTGCCATTCAACGTGGCAACGCTGCCAGTCTTCTGGGCACTATGCCAGATGACAGCGGGGTGGAGGAATATTTTGACGCCTTGGCGCGCCTTTTTGTATAATTTTATTTTGTACTCTGTAAATATTTTGTTTATTACTTAACTATCTTATTCTAATCTCATGAATAAATGTTTATTGCCTAGTTTAGTAGTAAATTGAAATATCCAGACTTTCCCCAATCTGGTTTTACCTCAACAGGTTCTAATTCTGGGAATTTAAGGGGATAATCGTGACCATGGCTCAGGGTTTGGCTGCTGCGTCATGTTCAGTGTCACGGGTTTGATTCCCGTATGATTTATAGATCTGCTCTTGACCACAATCTAGACAGCTTTGTCAGGATGTGGTCGACGATGGAGCGAGCAAACCTATTAGGTGCCGATTCACTCCAGCTTTAAAGGCGTTAGGGTTATAAGTGCCCAGAAATACAGATGCCTGCAGTGAATTCCACAACTTGGCTGTGCGCATTATGAAAGAGTTCTCAAAGCGCTTGGTCCTGATAGTAGGGATTTCCACCAAATGTGGATGATATCCTGCAGTGCGGCGTGTAGTCCGATGAAAGAAAGGAGATGGCGGAATAAGCTCATGGAGCTCTTGCGCACACTCTCCAAAGTACAGCCTGTAGAACACCGACAAACAAGCAACTGTGCGTCTATGGTCTAAGCTTTGTAGCTTAGATTTTGCTAACAGTTCATCACCAATTAGCCTCTCAGCTCTGCGTTGAATCGAGTCAAGAGCCGCAAGCTGGTATTTGGCGGAGCCATCCCACAAGTGACTGCAATACTCCATACACGATCGGACTTGAGCTTTATATAAAGTGAAAAGCTGTCCAGGAGTGAAGTATCGCTTCACCTTGTTAAGAATGCCCAACTTTTTGGCCGCAGTTTGAGCCTTTGCCTCGATTGTGGTGCCGAAGTTGAGACAAAGACAAAGACAAAGACGTTTATTGCTCAAACTGTGTACATAAATGTAGGTATTTATCAAAGTTTGGTATCAACAGCCTACCCAATCGGGTGTAGCAATAGTAGGTACAAACTATGAAGTCTGACACTACAATAACTTATTTAAATATTTAACTTAATACTATCAGTTTATACCAAAATATTCATTTATAGTATAAAATACTTTTTGAATTAACCATTTTTTTAAAGCTCTCTTAAATGACTTACTATCTAGTTTTTTTATGTCTACAGGTAAATGGTTAAATACTCGTATAGCTGTGATATATGTACTTTTGTAATAGATTATATTATTTATATTTGGCAAATTTAAATCATATTTATATTGACTACGTACATTTGGTTTAGTTGAGTTGTTTGAGGTTAGTTGTCAACTCCATGCCAAGAAGGTCTAGGTGGTCGGCGATGCTAATAGGTGTACTTTGGAAAGTAGGAGCCAGGTGGAATGGACTCCGTTTTGCGGTGAAAAGACACGCCTGAGTTTTAGAGGCGTTAAAATTGACCAGGTTGTCATCTCCCCACTGGGAAACGAGATTTAAGGTCACAAAGCAGTAACAAGTATCAGTGGCTATTTCAGGTTAACCTCAAAGATCATACAATCCGCTCGGTTAATTAGCCACGAAACCCTCAGTGCCATAATAAATAAGTGCCAAGTATCAGTACTGGGGACAAGCGTAGGAAAATTTCTGGGCAGAAAGGAGTTATGGATTGGCTGGCAGCCATACTCGTGTCGAGTTTATAGTTCAGCATTTTGCATAATAAGAGACAGTTTCCTTTACAGCCTGTTTCACTATTCAAATGAGATGGAAATAGATCTCAACATCCCGTGGTGGTGTTGAAAATTTATGATTTATGTTTTTTGTGTAGTGAAGGCACGGACATAGTAAAAAATATAAACGAAGTGCTGCGTACATTCATAGTGAAGCCAAAATTATGCTTCTTCATGTACAACCAGCGCTCACGCACAACTTATGCATCTGTAGGGTATCTGCTTTCGCGATGCTTACTGGACGATGCCGCGACATGTGTACTGAGAGGGGTGAACACGGTTTGAGGTCCATATGTGTGCAATAGCGCTGGTTGTACATGAAGGAGCATAGTTTTTTTTGCTTCACTATGATTGCTCGCAGCACTTCGTCTAGTAAAAGATGCCGAAACGAGCTAAAGGGCCACCTGAATCCTGATGTTAAGCGGTTACCTTCTCCTATAGCAACTGCAATACCACCTAGCACCTAGTATTTCAAATTGCGATCGCTAAACTAATATAAGTAATATAATATAAATAAACTTTTATCCATGAAAAGAGATTGTAGTAAAAACATTAACAATTTCTACAGAATAGGTGGGTACATTCAAATCTTCAATCAAGTGGGTGAAGTGCTGTTCTCCTAGCTAACAGAAACATGAAGATGGAAAGTCTCATGTTTGGCGGCAGAAATAGGTACGGTAGTGTGTTTTCCGAATGATTGATTCGACTTTCCGAGTTCAAACTGAAAACCACTAGATAACGATATATAATACAATCACATCATCATCCTCCGAGCCTTTTCCCAATTATATTGGGGTCGGCTTCCAGTCTAGCCAGATGCGGCTGAACATCAGTATTTTACACGGAGCGACTGCCATCAGACCCCCGCAACCCAGTTACTGGGTAATACTGACATTCGGAGGTTAGACCAGTTGTCAGACTTTCAGGCTTCTGACTACCCGTAACGACTGCCATAGATATTCGTATGACAACCGGGACCGACAGCTTAACGTGCTCTCCGAGGCCCGGAGGGGTCTCGATGTGTAACGAAACGGTCACCCATCCACAGACTGACCGCGGCAAGTGCAGCTTAACCTTGCAGATCGTACAATCCGCGCAGTCGTTGCTTCGCCTCTATCTATATATAATACATATAATACAATCACAATTAAAGTCATTTAATTAGGAACAAATTACTACTTCAATAAAGTTAAGTATTGAAATCACAGGTATAGATAGAATGGTTGTAATCACAATTTTACTTACGATTCATGTGTGACAACTTTCCGAACAAACTACGCCTTACATTTTGACGTCAGTATTCTTTAAAAATTAACTTTAATCAAATGTACTTTACAGCTTTTGTTTCTGCAGTTAGAAACAGCACATTAAGGCATTCTTGCGGGTTTTTGTTACAGTATTTATAAAAACAAGTCATAAGGCGTGCTGAGAAAGGCTTTGAAATATCCTGCACTATGGTGCATGGTGCTGCCATGCGCGCCTTGCCCACATGGCCATTCTATCTATTTTTGTGGATCCAGCAGAATACCAGCGTCAGGTTTAATAACCTAGCATTATGCCGAGCTGGACATCCATTTGCTACAACTCTGAGACACATACGACATTTAATGTAAAAAAAAACGTTTTTTCTGTTTTCTTCTTTCTGCCTAATAATTGTGACTATCTTTTATTTTATTGTATACAAAGTTTAACTATCTTTTCTTTATTTTTCAACAAAGTGTCTGTTAGTTGTGTCAAATAAACGTTTTTTCTTTCTTTCCTTCTTTAATTTGTTTTAGTTGTTAACAAACGTGAAAGTATAACAAGTTACTTACGTATCCATTCTCAATTTCGGCATCTTTGAACCGATTCTGATAGTTTTCTTTGCTTCTTAGACTGTTATTTGAAACAAAGTGGACGGTCTTTCCATGTTTCTTCATTAAACTGAAGAATTTTCCAACACCAGGGAATGGCCCTTGGCTCCATATTACACCTAAAATAAAATAATAAGTGGTGATTTTTATAGCATAGATGGAGTAGCTGTTAGTCCATCTACCATAAAATACATTTTTTTTTGTACATTTTTACACAGCACCATCTAGTCCCAAACTAAGCAGAGCTTGTACTATGGGTACTAGACAATGGATATAATACTTATATACTTTTTTGTTTGTAAATACATACTTATAATACATAAGAAACACCCAGACCAACACAAACATTTATGTTCATCACACAAATATTTGTATCCTGTGGGAATCGAACCCACGACCTCGTGGTCAGCAGTCCGACACTCGGACCACTAGACCACAGACGTCGTCAAATGGATGGTCTTATAATAGATGGTGTTAGTATCACAATCCTACGGATACTATAAAATATGTGAAAGTTAGTTTTTTACTCAATCACGCTGAAACGGCTGAACGGGTGATGGGAAAATAAACAGTTCCCGAGAGATGTGAAGTCTTTCTGAGATTAGCCGAATTATACACAGACGAAGGTGCGGGCAAAGTCTAGTATCATTAATACTATCTTGAAAATCAAAATACAGTATTGTAATCACCTGAGAGAGTTTACACAAAAGAGAGATCTACAGTGCTATTCTGTAAGAACTCACTGTTTAATCCGCGTAAAGACGTTTTAAAAAAAACAATACGAAATACGAATTCCACTGTGGAACAGCGTGGCTATTCTTTCAAAACTCACTCGACTATCGAGCAAACTTCTGAATCCGCAGTTGAAACTTTTTTTACGAATTTTTCGAACCTACTTTTTTTACTACGTATTAGGGAGAAGTGAGTTTGCTAGTGAGATCTTAAATAATAGTACTGCTGAAGGAATCAGAATCAGAATCAGAATCAGAATCATTTATTGCTTAACTGTTACATATAATGTGCGGTTGACATTGCAAATAATAAGTGAGTTCGATAGTGAGTTCTTACAGAATACGTTGTAGGTACACAGTGGTATTGTCATCATCATCATCATTTCAGACGAAAGACGTCCACTGCTGTACACAGGCCTCACTGTGGTATTGTATCATGAATATATCAGAGGAAGTTTGAAAGTGGCGCCAGTAATAGAAAAGTTGAAAGGAAATCGTTTGGGCTGGTATGGTTACTATGGGCATGTGATGAGGACGGATGAAACGCATGTTATTAAGAGAGTTATGAATATGAATTTTCATGGATGGAGAGGGAAAGGGAGACCAGAGAAAAGATGGATGGATTTCGTAAAGAACGATATGTATGAAAAGGGAGTAAATAATGGGATGACGGTTATGATAGTCAAAAATGGAAAAAGGCGACGTATTGCGCCGACCCCAAGTAATTTTGAGACCCACAGGGCCATTGCGTAGGTAACTCATTTGACAGTTTTATTTTGATGTTAAATTGAAGACGATGTTGATAACATCGCAATTAAACATTGGAATTGTGTAACGACATAGAGGGACTTCATTATGAAGTAAATGACGTCAGGAGGGAAATCCATTGCGATGTAAATAACGTCATGATCACGTTTCGTTATGCAAGTAAGCTGCTGCAAGTAGGTATGCGTTTTAAGATTTATCATTCATTCAATTTCATAATGAAACCCCCCGACATCGTAATCAACGGGTGCTTCCACATTCAACCCAGTTTTGTAGCAATTCGAATTGTATCATTTTTCCAGATTCAAACGTCAAAATTGACATTTAGTTGATTGCGATGCACTTACACAATTGCCCTGCAGGGCAAGAAGATGATGATTGTATCATGAATAAGAAAATGATGTTATTTTCTACTATTATGCGGATGTAAATTTAATGGCACAGCGATGTATTACAAGGTAGTTGTTTAAGGAGGAGACTCATGCGATTAGATTACGACCTAAAGCAAACAAGAAAGGTCGATATTATATTATCAACTCAGCCTCTCGCAGTCCACTGCTGGACATAGGCTTCTCCCAAGTTGCGCCACAACACTCGGTCCTCTGCCTTCCGCATGCAGTCCCCCCCCAGCCACGTTTTTCAGGTCGTCGGTCCACCTGGCGGGAGGGCACCCTACGCTGCGTTTGCCGATTCGCGGTCTCCACTCAAGGACTCGTCTGCTCCAGCGGCTATCGGTCCTTCGACAGACATGGCCAGCCCACTGCCACTTCAGCTTACTGATCCTACAAGCTATGTCAGTCACTCCGGTTCTTCTCCGAATAATCTCGTTTCGGATTTTATCCATCAAAGAAACTCCAAGCATAGCACGCTCCATAGCTCGCTGAGCGACTTTAAATTTGTGGACTAGCCCAACTGTCACTGTCCACGTCTAGGCGCCGTAAGTCATGACTGGCAGGACGCACTGGTTGAAGACCTTTGTCTTCAAACTTTGCGGTATAGGCGACGAGAAGACTCGGCGAAGTTTACGTTAGTGTTTTAGTTATTATATTATACCGAACATTAATCACTGGGTTTAATTTAAATTAAGACCTAGTTAGTGACAGAAGCGCAAATAATTTAGCTCTGTATTTCGTAGTGACGTTAATTATGGGCTGATGATGATAATTGTTTTACTAAATAATGATTAACTTATCAAATGAGGTCAAACCATTCTCAAGTGTTCTTGTAAAAAAAAAAAAATGTCAATTACCAGAATCAGTCATTGTAAATCCAAATGTAAACAATATTCTACATTCTTTGTATCTTTGCAAATAAACCAATTTATTTTAACATGGAATTGCTAATGACTAAACTACAAGATTACTGAGATCCACTTCAGATTGTATAATTGCTAATGACTAAACTACAAGATTACTGAGATCCACTTCAGATTGTATAATTGCTAATGACTAAACTACAAGATTACTGAGATCCACTTCAGATTGTATAATTAATCGGACTTTTATAACTTGTCATAGAAGTAGTGTCTATAAAAATTAAATAGGTAGTATCTTCAGTCAGCTGTTAATGTTAATTGTGAATGTCAACAAAATTATCTATTTATAACTAATCAAGCGGAATTATGCGGAAGGCAGAGGACCGAGCGTTGTGGCGCAACTTGGGAGAGGCCTACGTCCAGCAGTGGACTGCGATAGGCTGAGTTGATTGATTGATAACTAATCATAATATCCCTTGAAGTCATTAACATAACTGCAATGGAAATTCATTCAATTTTCAATAACAAAATATCAACATGAGACTTACTACCAATACCGGTATTAATACCAGTTTTGAACTACTTATCATTAGAATATAACCTAATGAAGCATCGTTATAAGGAGGTTTTAACACCACTATAAAATACGTAAAGATAAAAAAATTACAATACTAGAACGAGAGGTTATAATCGTTCAATTACACCGAACCAATTAATAATACAACATACCATCACAATCCGAAAACACATGATCAAAAGAATCGAGAAACGCCTTAAAACCCTCCGGTTTCAGCTCCTGTAGGTTCACTGGTATCGAATTCATATCGAGAATCGATTTTCTGTAATCAATACACTGTTTACGAGTTGTTTTAATCGTTATTTATTAGCACGTGTGTTCATAACCTCGTCGAATAAGTCACTGCGCTTGCGTCAGATCGCGCGTAAATATAAACTCGCGTCTAGGTGTGTGCGTTTTCATGTGTACACGGTATTATGATGTGTAGCTAAGATATATGTTGTTAGTGCTTAATTAGCGGGTCTTTTTAATTATGTTTGGTTTTTCTTAATTAACTAATTTATAAATCCTTATAAGAACTTGGACTGTAGTTCCGCACTATCGGCACAAAATAATTTTGATACGTTCAGTGACAGTGCGGATATTATAGACCATAAAGGTATTATACTGACGTAGTATGGAAATGTCTTTGTTATAGACACAGTGTATGTACTACGTAGTAGCCAGCAACGAAAGTAGGTTAACTCTGTCCGAAATTTCAAAAGTAATATTTCAATGAAAACTATCTTACTTAAATAACATACGATTAATTGTAACAAATTATTAGAGTAGAGAATACTTTAAGATATATTTAAAATAATTGGGTCTTACGATATTAATTAATAAAAATTTCGAAAAAACAATTGACTTTTGTTGCTGATCTTACTTTGTATGCAATACACGTCGGCTTTGGATATATTGAAAACCATTAACTAATTTATATTCGATGCACGTGATGAGTGTTCCACTTTTTGTAACAAAATTAATATGCAGAGCTGTGTTATTGTAGTCATATAGTCCATAGTTCCTTGTGGTGCCGGACGTAAAGAATCTTCTCATGGGTGTCGTACAAAACAACTAAGGGATTCACCAGAGGATGGGCAGCAGCGTTCTTTGAGTATTTAACCAACCAACTGCGATCGCCAACCCGCCTGCCAAGCGTGGCGATTATGGCATATGTTTGGGGGAGGCCTATGTCCAGCAGTGGACGTCTTTTGGCTGAAATGATGATGAATGATGATGAGTCCGTTTTTCATTCCGTAACAGACTTTATTTTATTGCGTATTTGATTAACCCATGTAATAAAACAGACGTATTTATCAATTTTTTTATACGTTCATGTAACTTGTTTGGTTTTTGATAATAAACATATCTGTTATTTTTCTGAATAAGCAGCGGAATTCAAATGATTCAGATTTATAAAAAATAATGATACATGATTTAATTGATTTGATTTCTACAAAAATATGGGTTTGGATTTTGGATAAGCCTTTGAGACGCTTCGTATTAAAGATTCTTTTCCGAAATCATTTCACAAGAAATCACCATTTCCTTATTAAGTGTTAATCTAGGCAACAAATTCAATCAAGTGTGCATATATTTCTATTAAAATCAATTCTAGTCCCTACTAGTCACCCTATTCGATTACATCAAAAAGTGTCAAATATCAACTGTATTTACAAACATTAGAAACAAATACGCTAATAGACTTTAAACCTTATAGACGACTCCCCAATGTAATATCAGTTTCTCAAACCAAGTATATCTGAGGAATGGTTAACTTTATTCTACCTTACGGGATAGTTCTGATACTTAGGCCACAGAAACAAATAAATTTCCTAGACCAGTTCGTTGCCTCATAAGACCTCCCTCGGGTGCTACTAAAGTTTAACGGATAATAAATCTACTCAGCCCTGTTTAAAGGGTTGTTCACCTCTGAAACTCGATTGATCGGTCGACGATAAATGTTTAAGCAGGTTTTGTACTACGTACCTAGATACTGCTTTCTGATGATAACATTATTTACCATAAGAAAGAAAAAATATTTATTTTCTACAAAAGTGACGCACAAAATTACCAAAAAAGTTCAAGAACACAGAACAAATACAGGTACAGAGCCAAGAAGTGTGGTAAGATATGCGTCACATCCGCCGCGCAAAATGGCCACCGCTCAGCATATTCCTGTGAATAAGAATATGAAAATAATAACAACAACAACAACATAAGATTTTTTTTAACAGTAGATGATTGTAGTACTTGCTGAAATTTTAATGGCTTCTTTCCCGAAAAGGGATCATTGTACTCATCATTATGAACAACATTTATTAACGGACCAAACCTGCAATCGCGAAAAAAAAATAGGTGGTCCCTACATTTTATCGATTTAGGTGAACACAATGAATGTAGGGACCAATTTTTTTTTCGCGATTTCTGGGTTGGTCTCATAATAAAAGTTTTTCATAATAGTGAGAACAATGACCCCTTTTCGGGAAAGAAGTGATTGAAATTTCAGCATGCATAGTTAAAAGTTTTCTTTACTGGTACTAAAGTGTACTAAGCACAAATAATAAATCCTACTAATATTATAAATGCGAAAGTATGGATGTTTGTTTGTTCTTCAGTCACGCTAAAACGGCTGAATGGATTTTGATGAAAGGCACATAGTTAAACCAAAACCCAGATTAACATACTTAAATGCTACTTTTTATCCCGGAAAGATAAACAGTTCTCATAGGGAAACGCGATAACTTATTTTTGGGATAAACCAAACTAATAGATACGCGGGTCAAGCCGCGGCAGGGCATAGCATTTAAATTAGCATTAAGAGCATTTAATCCACAAAATTAATATAGTTAAATACAATACGGTCACCAAGCATATGCAGTAGCACTGCATATCACACGCCCGCCGCCAATCGGGATGTCACTCCGTCAGCGAGCGGCACTAATCATACCATCGAACTTTTGAGCCGACCAATCATAACGCGCCGTCCACCCCCTGACCCCGCCAACATTTTACGACTAAGTTCTCATCCAAAACTTTGTCTTTGTGGCGTCTTGAGGCTTACTGGTCTTTGTACGATCTCAACCGTCCAATTAATCAAGACAATAATAGTTAAAGAATAGATGGCGGAATTAAAAGGCGTTTGGATAGACAATAGATGAATTACAATTTTTATTTTTTATTAAATAAATAAGTTGTTTATTCACCAACTACTCATCTGAACATGGTATCTTTACATGTACTTTTGGTTCTTTTTTTAAAATTTAAGCTTTGACCGCGATGTAAAATAATAATCTATCCTATCTATACTAATATTATAAAGAGGAAAGATTTGTATTTTTGTGTGTATGTTTGTAATGAATAAACTCAAAAAGTACTGTGCCGATTTCAAAAAAAAATTCACCATTACAAAGCTATATTCACCCTGAGTAGCATAGGCTATATTTTCATTTCCACCCATGCGAAGCTGGGACGGGCCGCTAGTAAACTATAAAGTATCAACATAAAAACGACTTACTTTATCAAAGGCTACAAATACATGTAGGTTACTTAATTCTATGTACATACGAACATAATTCAAATGCAATTCAAATGTTTTTTATTTCAAATAAACCTAATTACAGGCACTTTTTAAACGTCTGGCTCTAGTTGCACGGTTCCAAATTGTGGATCCTATGGAGAAGAACCGGCAAGAAACTCCATGGACATACTTTTTTTTAAATAGGTTATTGTTTATTACATCAAATTTATTCAAATAATGTGAGTATAATGTAACCTACAATGTCAGAAATAAACAAGAGTTCAAAAGTGAGAATATTGCCTTATTAAGAGTTTTTTTTTGCCGTGGGGAAATCCTCATGCTCATGGACGCACTCCGCCCGGGGTAGGCGGAGCCAGTGTCGGACTCTTACCGACTAAAACCACCACGGTGTTCCTTCAACTACCCAGGGGCGTGGGAACCCGTGAGTATTCACACAACCACCCCCGACAGGTCCTGGCCCGCCACAAGCAGGCGAGCCCCTTCTCCCCGTGCGGCCTAACGTTGGCCGCACCCTCCTAGGTGGCGCTCACGGAACGCCCCTGCTCCTCCACTGTGCCCTCTGTTGGCAACAGAGGGACACGTGGAGCGACTCCCCACTGGCCCAGAACGGGCTCCTCCCGCGCCAGAATATTCGCCACAGGCAATAAAATCCCCCGAAGGTTAATCCCTCGAATGGATTTTATTGCCCGTGCCCAGGATGCACCGGCCAAACAGCTGCCGTTCCCTCCAGACGTGTCCAGAAGGACAAGCAGCCGTCAGGCATACGTGGAGATTTTCTGGCCAGCACCCCTTTAGGAGCTGACCTGTCCCGACAGACGGCACCGGTTCACGAGCATGACGCGAGTATCAGCGTATGTATAAGATAATTTAATTGAATACGCCTTATATTAATTTATCTTATCATCATCATCCTCCTGCCCTTATCCCAATTTATTTGGGGTCGGCACAGCATGTTTTTTTCTTCCATACATCTCTATCAGCCGTCATCTCTGTGTTTACTTTCTTTCTATTCATATCATCTTTCACACAATCCATCCATATTTTCTTCGGTCTCCCTCTTTTCTTATAGCCATCAACATACATACTTAAAACTTTCCTCGTAACATGCTCCTCATTCCTCCTCATCACATGTCCATACCATGACAGTCTATTGCTACTTAACTTCTCTGTCACTGGCGCTACTTTCAGACTCCCTCTTACATATTCATTCCTTATCCTATCCATTCTCGTTACACACATTCCTCTTAACATAAATTTATCTTATGCATACGAGAATTTCCATCAAACCTAATAAATTACAATGGAGACGTGCGCATCGGTATCGATCGGACGTCCACGCCGCTCTCCCGACCTTGATTTTAATTTTTACCGTACACACGAGTTCTAATTGATAAAACTATGTTGATTATTATTTTGTACGTGATATAATTTATTTGCTAATAAGAGCTTGAGATTTTTTTCATGCGTTTTTCGTGGCAGGGTTAGCAGTATTAGTGTAGGTCACAATACTTTGAAGACATTTTTGGAAGCCTTGAGATTCTTGAAAACGACATAATAATATTACTACAACAAAAAATAATGTAATATTTATACCGAATCTCTTCATTTATATATTTTTTCGGTGAGTGTGTATGTGACTGAACTCTTCCTAAACCGCTAGACCGATTTTGATGAAATTGTTTGTGTGTGTTCCAGTGGATTTGAGAATGGATTAGATTTACAATTGTACCCGGTAGGTGGCGCTGCAGTCGGTGTGTCACTGTGTCCAGGCAGGACGATCTCTGCCAGGTCCGCTAGTGTTATATAAATTGCGAACTGTATATAATTTTTAAATTATATTTCGATGGGTTCCCAAGACAACATGCTTGACAGAAGTCTAGGGGCTATTTATTTGTGTCTTGATATGCTGAAAAGTATGAATGCTGATATCACTTTCGCTCTAGTTTTGTTATCGCTCTGACGAATTATTGATTCCGGACCGAAAATTGTACCGAATGGTTTTATTATTTCACCTTTAATTTTGGTTCTAGCGTCAATATACATTTTAAGGTTAATAGGTTTAACGACTTTCGAGACTATAAGGACACTAACATGTATAGTGTATAGATTATACTTATACATGTATGTATCAGGAGACTGGTTTCTGTTCTCTTGCTTGGCGTGTGAATAGCCTTTCATTCTATTGGTACATCATTCTATTGCAACATCTCTGCAGCTACTGTTCCTAAGCAATTTTTGACATAACGTTGTGGTTGTTTTAAATCTCCCATTCAGATTAATTTATTTGTAACTAGCCTATGCTCGAGGCTTCGCCAGCATGGATGTTGATTATCGTGCATCCTTCGCGAACTGTTCATCTTCACGGGATAAAATGTAGCCAATATGTAAATCCGGGTTATCTTCTATCTGTTAGCAAAATTATATCCAAATCCGTTCAACCCTTACAGCGTGATTGAGTAACAAACATTCAAATATCCAAACATCTTCACAAACTTTCACATTTATAATATTAGTAGGAAGTAGGATAGTAGGATAAAAATGTGCCATATGCAGAGAGGACAACAATATCACATCATGATGATATTCAGTCTCTACAATCCCACTGCGGGCTATAATTAAGCCTTCTATAATATTTTGCATGCCAACCACCCTGATCTTGAGACGGTTAAAATGTCACATAGGAGATTTTAAATTTGCAACGACGATAAAATCACTAGCAATCGTGAATGAGTTGAAACCACTGTACAGTGTAAAATAAAACATGATGATATTATTGTAATAATATCAGCAGATTGACAAAATATTGTCTTATGATTTCTGTGGGTGGTTTGTTTTTTTTTTCGGTTGTGGGTAGTTCAATAGTGCACATGTTTTTTTTTTTCGTCCGTATTTAAAATTGTATTTAAAAGTTATTGATAATTATTAAGAGTATTTTAATGAGTAATATATAAAGTTAACACTCTTTACCTGCCGTATAAGTGTTATCTCCATCCAAACTACTAGTTTATCAACATTAATAAACAAACACCACAGCACAACTTATTATGGATTCCATCAAGAATACGCTTAGTGAAATGACACTGATGTTTAAGACCAGGATGTCAGAGTTTGAAGAGGAACTGAAAAAGAGTCCGACCATTCCTTCAACTACTTTGGGCTTGGCTGCAGACTTCACCATGTTCCGTACATTTATAATCCAGGCACTGGGCACACTACAACAGCAGGTGGAGATGGTTGCTCGTGGCCTGGATAACCTAGAGATGAGAACACGAAGAAAAATCCTGTTGCTGCATGGCATCACTGAGGCTAAGAATGAGGAAACGGCAGCGGTTGTGGCTGACATCATCAAGACTCGCTTGAAAATTGTTGACTTCACAGCTGACAATATCAAACGGTGTCACAGGATGGGAAAATCGCCTTCGTCTGACAAACCTCGGCCTGTACTCTTTAAGCTGCATGATGTTGCTGTTCGTGATAAGATATGGTTCGCAAAAACGAGTCTCAAGGGTTCCGGTATCACATTATCAGAATTCTTAACCAAGGCCAGACATGACCTGTTCATGACTGCGCGGGATAAATTTGGTATATCTAAATGCTGGACTAAGGCGGGTTCTATTTACGTTCTCGGGCCTGATGACGAACAACACTGTATCGCCTCGCTCTTGGACTTGGACTTTATTGGTCAGCAACAGCAAGAAGTTGCTTCTAAACCAGCTGAGGAGCCGTCGAAGACCACTACAGTGAGGACTAGGCGTGCTGTTAAAAAGTAGTCTCCTTGTATTGTATTATTTCTACACTAAAGGGGCCGGGTAATATTGTAATGTTTTGCAAAAGGTATGTAGAACTTTGACGGCGCTGCGTAACCCGCGTACCATAATAATTGATAATAACTGTGGGTAGGTAACTAATCTATCTACTACTATTATAAAATTGTTAAATGTCAGTTGTCTGTTTGTTTGTTTGTTTGTTTGTTTGTTTGTTCCAGCATCACTATAAAACTACTAGACCGATTTTGTTGAAAGGGTTTGTGACTAAAAACTTATGATTTGACTTAAAAACTGGTATGTATTTTACCTCGCTACGATGACTGGAACCGGTGATTTTTAATTATATTTTTCTACAACATTTTGCATACATCAAGGTGAATAAGGCGCTCATATCCAGCTGTCATTCACACGCATGCGCTCTAGCGCGCGCCTCCATAGAGAAAATACGGCTACTAAAGAAATTGCATTAAAAACTTTTTGGTCGGGCCGAATTTTATAGAGTAGAAAAAAAAATCCTGTCGTATGTGGGTGGTGCCATCTTGGAAATGCAGTCTTTTGAGCCAAGCGAAAATCAGAATCTTTCGACTTACAGACAAGGGCCGGAAGCTACCTCTAAATTGCGATTTCTCTAATTTTTTGTATGAAAAGCAATAAAATTTAGAAGTACCTAAACGTTGTTATATTGTATCCATCTTAATATACGAATAAGCATAAAGTTATCTTGGTGTAACTAAAAAAATACTATTTTCAGTCTACAATTTTTAATTACCTTCTTCTTCAAGTATATTATCTTATCTTCTTAACTATTATAAAATTGTAAACGTCTGTTTGTTTGTTTGTTCCAGCATCACGCTAAAACTACTGGACCGATTTTGATGTTTTTTTTTTTGTTTGAAAGCTGATGATCTAACTTAAAAACTGGTATGGGTTTTGAGAAAGAAATAAGAAAGAAAAAAAGAAAAAAAAATTCGTGGGTTGCGTACTCACCCGACAGATCGAAGCTTCTATGCATTTGCACGAGCGGATAGTAATGTACGATGGAGTGGAGTGAAGTGGAGTGGACAGGGGATGGGACTGGGGACGGGACAGGGGACGGGACTGGGGACGGGACAGTGGACGGGACAGGGGACGGGAAATGGGACGGGACATGGGACAGGACAGTGGGACGGCACATGGGACTGGACATAGGATGGGACATGGGACAGGACATGGGTCATGGGACGGGACGATAGTGATTTAGTGATATAGTGAGACAGTGGGACAGTGGGACAGTGGGCCGTGGGACAGTGGGATAGTGGGACAGTGAGAAAGTAGGATTGTGGCAGCGGGACGGTGGGACGGTGGGACAGTGGGGCAGTGGGGTAGTGGGGCAGCGGGCGCAGCGGGGCAGTGGGGTTATGGGGCAGCGGGACAGCGAGGCAGCGGGACAGTGGGGCAGCGGGGCAGCGAGGCAGTGGGGCAGCGGGGCAGCGTGCCAGCGGGACAGCGGGGCCGTGGGGTACCGGGGCAGCGGGTCGGTGGGGATTTGGGATAGTGGGGCAGCGGGGCAGTGGGGCAGAGAGGCAGCGGGGGCGGGGCAGCGAGGCAATGGGGCAGCGTGCCAGCGTAGCAGCGGGGCAGTGGGGTACCGGGGCAGCGGGGCAGTGGGGCAGTGGGATAGTGGGTCAGCGGGGCAGTGTGGCATTGGGGTAGCGGGGCAGCGGGGCGGCAGCGGGGGCGGGGCAGCGTGGCAGCGAGGCAGTGGGGCAGCGGGGCAGTAGGGTACCGGGGCAGCGGGGCAGTGGGATAGTGTGGCTGCGTGTCATTTTGGTAGCGGGGCAGCGGGGCAGTGGGGCAGAGGGGCAGCTGGGCAGCGGGGCACTGGGGCAGTTGGGCAGTGGGGCAGTGGGTTAGCGGGGCAGCGGGGCAGTAGGGGAGTGGGGCAGCGGGGCAGCGGGCAGGCAGTGGGATAGTGGGGCAGTGGGGTAGCGGGGCAGCGGGGCTGTGGGGCAGCGGGGCAGTGCGTTACCTGGGCAGTGGTATAGTGGGTCAGCGGGGCAATGGGGCAGAGGGGCAGTGGGGCAGTGGGGCAGTGGGGCAGTGGGGCAGCGGGGCAGCCGGACAGTGTGGCAGCGGGGAATCGGGGCTGTGGGGCAGCGGGACAGGCTGTGGGGCAGTGGGTCAGTGGGGTAGTGAGGTAGCGGGGCAGTGGGATATTGGGGCAGCGGGGCAGTGGGGCAGTGGGGGGCAGCGGGGCTGGCTGTGGGGCAGTGGGATAGTGGGGCAGAGGGGCAGTGGGGTAGCGGGGCAGTGGGTCAGTGGGGTAGAGGGGCAGTGGGGCAGCGGGGCAGCTGGGCAGCGGGGCAGAGGGGCAGTGGGGCAGCGGGGCAGCTGGGAAGTGGGGCTGTGGGATAGTGGGGCAGCGGGGCAGTGGGGTAGCGGGGCATTGGGGCAGTGGGGCAGCGGGGCAGTGGGGCAGCGGGGCAGCGGGACAGTGGGACAGTGGTCTGGACTGGAATGGACTGGACTGGACTGGACTGACGTGGGTTAGCAGAATTTAACGCGAGCGGAGCCGCGGGTAAAAGCTAGTAATTGATAAAAATTGTTTTAACAAGCAGAACTTCAGAATCAAAACAAGGTACATCAATTAATATTTGTTGTAATTAATCATTGTTTGTCAATTGTCAATGTCAGTGTCGCTGTCTGCATTTTCTGACAGCAATCGCGTTCCGTCTCTCGGACTAGTGTCGTATTTTTTGCATGTTTTGACAATATATCCAAAATGTTGGAGGAAATGCATAAACGTGATGCAGGAATGAGAGGTGGAACGCAAATTAACTTATTGACTTTTTATATAATTCTATAATTTTAGTTAAGGCTCCGTCGCCGTATCGTTATACCTAATGATGTTTGAGGTGCGACATGACTGTTGCCCGGACCCACTCAATAAAATTTCTGTAATTTTGTTGGATAGTAAGTATATAGGTTCAACCAAATTACTATTACATTACACTGTTGGCAGGTGTAACAATTAGTTTTTTTTTTTTTGTGTTTAGAAAGATTAAGTTGTTTTTATATTTGGTTTATTTAGTTTTAATTTTATATATTTTTAATATTTATATATTGTTTATAGTATAATATAACATACCTACCGAATGGATTCAGATTCTAGTGATGCAGAAAGTTTTTACTCTGTTAGTAGCTGCGATAGTTTTGTTAGTGTTCCTTCGCTCGCTGAGACTTTGACATCACTGTTCTCTGATGTTTCTGGGAACTTTAACGTCGTCCACATTAATGCTCAAAGCGTTCCGGCTCATTTCTCGGATATGCTGACAAGTTTTGACTGTACTAATATTCATGCCGTTCTTGTATCAGAGTCATGGTTAAAACCATGTTTACCATCTATCGCCTATACTTTACCTGTTTTTCAACTTATCAGAAATGACCGTCCTGGTGGTTATGGTGGTGTTGCCATATATCTTAGATCACATATATCTTATTCCATTCTTAGTATGTCAACACAGCCACCACCTCGCGATGCTGGCGAACATATATTTCTGGAAGTTGAACTCCACCACACTAAAGTTCTTCTCGGTGTATATTACTCCTCTTCATCAAAAATAAACTATTTCTCTTCTTTAGAACTTCTCTTAGAAAATTTCACTCCATCGTACAGTCAAACCGTCATAATGGGTGACTTTAACACTTGCCTTTTGAAAAATGACTCTCGTTCTACAGCTCTTACTTCTGTCGTGCAATCTAAAAACATGGCTATTCTTCCTCTCGGTGCCACTCACCATTTCCCTCATTGTGTTCCTTCACTACTCGATCTTATTTTCGTTTCATCCACTCATCATGTAGTTAAGCATGGTCAATGCTCAGCTGATGCATTTTCCTACCACGACCTCATCTATTTATCCTATAAAATTCGCCCACCTAAAGCCAAGCCCAAAATTCTAATGCAACGAAGTTTTCGTAATATGAACGTTTCGGATCTTCGTAGGGACGCCAGCAACATAGACTGGATAGAGCTCGCAATTGCTGATTCTGTTGACGACCAAGTCCGTATATTTACAAGTAAACTAGTCCAGCTTTATGACGTGCATGCTCCAATTCGCGCTATGAAGGTACGACATCTCCCGGCACCTTGGCTCAACGAAGAAATAAAATCACTTCAGGCTAAAAAATCATCAGCGAAGTCCAGGTACAAACATCGACCTAGCCCTAGAAACTGGAATAGATTCGTTGAGATACGTAATCACTGCAACAAGGTGTGTAGGTATGCTATACGCCGGCTATATATTCATAAATCTGTTGAAAATAATGATACAGCCCAAGTCTGGACATTTCTTCGAACGCTGGGAGTTGGAAAATCACGAGATGACAAAATTCCTAAAGACTTAGATATTGAACTTCTTAACCAACATTTCTCTTCTTCGTCTACATTTGATAAGACAACAAAATTAAATACACTCACAGATCTTTCGCAACTTCCAACTCCTGATCATTCTTCTTTTTCCTTTAATCAATTATCCGATTGTGATGTTAAGAAGAGTATATTATCTATCACTTCCAACGCCGTTGGAAGTGATTGTATCAGCCGTAATATGATCCTCCCTATCCTTGATGAGATCCTCCCTGTTATTTCCCATATCCTAAATTACTTCATATCTACTGCCACTTTTCCATGTTCATGGAAAGAGGCGCAAGTCACCCCATTGCCGAAAAAGTCAAATCCTGAATCCTTCTCCGATTATCGACCCATTTCCATACTACCTTTCCTCTCCAAAGTACTGGAACGGCTTATTCATAACCAACTCAGTACATTCCTCTCTAAAAACAAACTCCTTAACCCTTATCAATCTGGTTTTCGTCCCGGCCATAGTACCACCACAGCCTTGGTTCATATTACGGAGGATATTAGGTCTGGAATGGAACACGGCATGTTAACCGTTCTAGCCTTGCTAGACTTTAGCAATGCATTTAACACAGTCGATTTTGATGTTCTATTGGCGATACTGAGCTCTCTTAACATATCTCCAACGGTGATTGACTGGTTTCGTAGTTACCTGTTTGGTCGCCGGCAACGTATTCACATTAATAACGCATTCTCTTCTTGGTGCAATACATCCGCTGGTGTACCGCAGGGCGGCGTTTTATCCCCACTTCTTTTCGCAATATTTATAAATTCTATTTCCAGTGAGCTTACTTCTACCTACCACTTGTATGCAGATGATTTACAAATCTATTTAAGAACTCCCTTGGAGAGACTGACGGAGGGTGTCGATGCCATCAATCACGACCTGGCACGAATATGCCATTGGAGCAAAGCCCATGGACTCAAAGTCAACCCTATAAAAACTCAGGTGACTATTGTAGGCAGTTCTAGAAGGATTTTGAAGGTTGACTGGTCTCACTTACCCCAGGTTCTATGTGACGGATCTATCATACCTATCAGTGATAAAGTTAAGAACTTGGGAATTTACATTGATAAAAACTTATCCTGGATAACAATTACAGGAAGTGGGGCGCAAAATGTTTGCATCAGCGGGTTCCCTGCGAAGGCTCCGAAACTTTCTCCCCATTGCTACGAAAACTGCACTTGCTCAGTCTCTTCTTCTTCCAATTCTCGATTATGCCGATGTCAGCTATCCTGATCTCACCGAAGACCAACTTAATAAACTTGAGCGTCTCCAAAATTTCTGTATACGTTTCATATTTGGCTTGCGCAAGTATGACCATATATCACAATTTCGAATCAAACTCAAGTGGTTACCAATCCGCCTTCGCCGGAATGCTCATTTACTATCTCTTCTGTATAATGTGCTGTTCAATCCCTCTAATCCCTTTTACCTCAAAGAACGATTCGAGTTCCTAAGTGATACGCATACGAGGTCCCTTAGATCATCAGAGAACTTAAGGTTGAAAATGCCAACTCATTCCACAAACTTCCTCGATAAGTCCTTTACTGTACAGGCTATTCGTTTGTGGAATGAGTTACCTGTAGGGATTAGACGTGCACAATCACTACCTATTTTTAAGCGGCTAGTTAAGGAGCATTATCTGTCCCAGTAATGACATGAGTATGTTGTTGTCCTATATTCATTTGGTATATATATATATATATATATATATATATATATATATAGCTATATTTATTTATTGTAATCGTGTGTAAGTTTATGATGTTATAGAGGATAATACATGTATGTATATTTAGGGAGAAATTTTTTTTATATTTTTTTACTAGTTAAGTTAGTTTAGTTTAAATTTCCGATATAATTTAAGTGCACCGGTAACTACCCTTTGTCTCTTCCATGACATTCCAGTCCATTCAATGGTTGTCTGGAAGAGATGGCCGTGGAGCGATAAGACCGCCAGTTGTACACTAGCGCATAAGTAGTTGTTTAAGAAATTAATATAATCTTGTTGTGCAATAAAGAGGATTTGTGGGTGAGGTAACAGTAATACGTGTTGCGTCGTAATTTATCCCTTCATTTTTCAACTGCGGAAAGCCCCGATGACGGTCTGTTTCATTGATATCAGATACTACAATATCTTTAAGCAAACACTACACACTATTTATTGTGTTAATCAGATGATTTGGTAACGCGTGAATCGATATTCTGAGTAGTATCATTTACCTATGTAACTGTGCAGTTGATGTGGTTGGCTGACATGTCCCACTGATATAAAAAAAATGATGACGTGTTTAGGGATCAAACAATGCCACAGTATCTTAATGACCCAACTCTTAACCAATGTGTCTTACATAACCAGCTCATTACTGTCCCACTGCTGGGACACGGGCCTCTTCTTAGTACGAGACATTGCCTACAATAAAATAAAATAAGTACATATTTTTTAGAATTTTTTGCACAGCACCATCTAGTCCCAAACTACGTTAGTACTATTAGATATTCTGTGACCTAACTGTGATACATTTCAATACATTTATGGATGTAAGAGAAGTGTAGAATTGTTGTTTGTTGTTGTTGTTGTTACAATACTATAAATGTTAAGACTTCCACACATTGCTCGCTGTCTTGCTTCTACAAGTAATACATTATTGTACACATAGGTATTATGTTTTGCATAACAATTTACGTTATGTAAGCTGTGTTTGAACTTGTGATATTATAATATTATGAGCATACATATACAGCATCACCTCAGCTACTCTTAAGGACTGGGGAACTCATCAAAGCATTAGACTTTGGGAAAAAACCCCAGGGCAAGAGCACTCGAAAGCGCTTCTAGTAGGCTTCAGGAAGAGATTTACAAAAGAAGCGCTTTCGCTTAACAGGAACCATATAAGGATCCTGATTAGAACCCTTACAGGGCACTGTAAACTGAACAAACATCTACACAGGATGGGCCTCACAGATATCATAGTTTGCAGATTTTGTCGCGAAAAGGACGAAACGCCCATTCATATCCTATGCGAATGGAATGTGATGCAGTGCACCACATTAGAAGTCAGCATCTTGGAGGTCACACAATCTCAGCTGATGAGATCAGATCCTCAAACCCCAAGGCTATAGTCGACTTTATGGTTGGCCTGCGGCTTGGAGAGGTGCTGTAGTCTACTATAAGAGGCGTTACAATAGATCTTTTAGGTCGCAGTGACATAAGGGACTTGCAAAGACCTTACCTCTTTTTCCAAAATAATAATAATAATACATATACAGACTGCTTTTGTTCTTCTTACCTACCTACACTTCTAGAAAGGAATCTTCTAACTGACTGACTGATTCATGCATGCAGAGCCAAAACCCATAGAAATCTGAATAAAGATAATAGAAGTGGCAAAGGCGCGTGAACTTGTCGCCGCGTACAGGTGTCTTTTAGGACACCAGTGTGTGAACCGTCTACTTGATCATCAGTGCTGTTTTGGACGCAGAGTCACTAAAATTGTATTTTTCAGCATGTCTAGCAGCGGTTTTTTTTTAGGTTTATTTGTTTTGCATTGAATGCTAGAAACATGGATGGCGTGATTGCGTATTTATGTGTTGGTAGCGGAAAACCGGCGACATGCGTTCCCGTAGTAAAAGACAGTATCTAGATAACATTTCTATTACCTTATATTATTTAGATTTCTATGCTAAAACCGCTGAAGCTATGATAGTAAGTTCCTTTTTTATCACAGGTACCTACTAAAAAAGGATTTTTAAAAAAAAATACTGCTCCTAAGGGAATGAAATGAAATGAAGATGAATGAATGAATGATGAAATTAATGATGTGAAGTGAAATGGGGTGTTAAAATTTGTCTGTTTCCGAAAGCGACTTCCGACAACCCACTTCAGATTTTTTTTTTTAACTTCATCACACAACTCACTCAAGTCAGGTTGTGTTAATTCCATGGTAACGAATTAATAAAGGTATACATTCTTAATAATTTTTATACATGTTCTCCACATGATGTAAGATTCAATAGAAATGGGTAAATAATTTAATCTGGTGCTAATTTAATCATTATTTTATCTAAATGCCGTTGCATAAAATAATAATCTATCAAGATAACAATAATATTATCTTCATAGATTACATGTAAACTTGATGTATGTTACTGCATCGTGATATTAGTGTTCACGATGATTTATGCTGCGTCGGGTCAGAACTGCTGACCAGAGTCAGAATCAACCGAACAATAAAGGCCGCGATTTGTCCAATTCGCGAACTCGGACTTAAAGAAGTAAACCACAAATCAGTAGCGGACCTTCTTGTGTGACAAAAAACATTGTAAGGCATTCTATCAATTAACACATCTACTTTTCTTCTTCTTCGTGTATCTCTTTACTGAGGTTTGTGTCCGTTCTGATGGGCTGACACCCCTCCACACATTCAGTTCTCAGCTTGCCCCATTGTTTCCTTACCGGGCAGACCAGTATGTGCTTTCAGCTTTTACCTGGTCTGCCGAGTGGCTAGGTTATCGTCTTCGTAGCATGACAAACTTTTCGAGGTAGTTTGGCTCTCTTTGCGCTATATGTCCAAAGTAACAGAGTATTCGCTGAAAACAAGTCGTCTATACACGTTGAAATTTGAATCGCTTATTTCCCGAAAAGGGGTAATTGTACTCATCCTTATGAAAACTTTTACTATGGGACCAACCCTGAAATCGCGAAAAAATAATCAGTTGGTTCCTACATTTGTGTTCAGTTAAATTGATAAAATATAGGAACCACCTGATTTTTTTCTCGCGATTTCAGGGTTGGTCCCATAGTAAAAGTTGTTCATAAGGATGAGTACAATTACCCCTTTTCGGGAAATAAGTGATTCAAATTTCAGCGTGTATAGTCTCATTCTGATGGACAGTTGGTCATGAATTACCTTGTTGGTTCCTTTAGCTGTCCAAGGTATTCACAGCATTCACCTCCAACACCACATTCTGTCTAATTTTATTAATTTATTTATTATATTATTTATTGTACATACACCAAACGAAAACAAAGACAGTAGTTTACAGATAGATTATGTAAGTACAATAGGCGGTCTTATCGCACAAGGCAATCTCTTCCAGACAACCTCTGGATGGACTAGAAGAATGGGAACCGATCGTGGGTAGTTACGTGTGTTGGGTGGGTAGTTAATTTTAGTTGTTATTGTTGTGCTGTCACTGTCCTGTGCCAAATAACATTTTTCTTACTTTCTTTCACATTAAGTAACACATATTGAGGACAAAAAGTTTAAAATTCTGTCAACAATCAGTGGGCTACCGTGGGTCGGACGGAATGTGTTTGTCTCCAGCTGTATGTCCATTATCTGCTCACCTTTCTTCCCATTACTCAACAGTGGCCGCGAGTCCACGTTTCATGTGAGTTATGGACTCAAAATTTATATAATGTGAACAATATTATGTAGCACTAACCTATGCCCGCGGCATCATCATCATCATTTCAGCCAAAAGACGTCCACTATTGGACATAGGCCTCCCCCAAGCATCGCCACAACCACCTGTCCTGCACTTCCCATATCCAGCGGATTCCCGCGACCTTCACCTAGTCGTCGGTCCACCTTGTGGGGGGCCTATATACCCATGCTGCGCCTTCCAGACGCGGTCGCCACTCTAAAACTTTTTGGCCCCATCGGCCATCCGTTCTGCGAGCAATGTGCCCCGCCCACTGCCACTAAAGTTTGGCAATACTTCGGGCTGTGACGGTTACCTTTGTTCTCTTGCGAATCTCCTCATTTCTGATTCGATCATGCAGGCTGCATCCGAGTATAATTTAGTTTATCATACAGACGTTATCATACATCCATCAAGAACTGTTTATCTTATCGTGATAAAAAGTAGCCAATATGTTAATCCGGGTTATGTTATAATTATCTGTATGCCTTTCCTCCAAATAAATCTGTACTGATTTATTGGTAACGGGAACTCGTTTCTTTACACACGCAAGGTGGCAAGGGTTAAATAACTTGAAAAAGTGACAATTGTGGGCTAACAGTAGTAACAACTTCAAAGATTAATCATACAATTAAATAAGTAATCGAACCATTTTCACAGCCTGTCGCGTAATGTGTTTAGAAACATTGATAAGGTCAAACATCATTGTAATAAAGTAATCTTGAAATGCAATAACTCATAGCGACAATAGTACCTATTTATCTAATTATAATATTTTTTTTACAATCTAAAACAAATTGATTAGTTCCAACATTGACATTGGAAGGGAATTAGACGGAAATCTGTATTTTTTGTACCGTGAACGATTCGAATAATTAGCATAATTGCTAGAACGGCGATTGGCTCAGTCAGATTAAGTTTTTATATAAAATCAGGTTGTCAGCATTGAAAAATTTATCAAATAAAAATGTGAAAAATTACTTTTCTATTTAATTGTGGTCGGCGACCTTTCTGTCTTTCAGCCACACTTATGTTATAAATGTGCAAAACTGTGTGTTTGTTTGTTACCTTTTTACGATTAAACCTCTGAACCAATAGTAACAAAATTTGGCAAAGAGATAGCCTACTTCTTAGGCTATTTTTATCCCGAGAAGATATACAGTTCCCGAGCGATGCACGATTACGCCATTCTATGGTAACCTCACGATAAACTTAAGCAGTAGACAAAAGCTAGTATTAAAAATTAAATACGCATTGCTCTAAAATTTAATTTCAAACAGAATTTTCTTCTAATTTTTGGAAACGGAATCTAAACATACAAGTAAAACTTTAATTGTTCACTTTGAACCAAAAACATCTCCTCATCTCGATTCGATGATCCTTTTACCTAACTCAACCGCTAAAGAACGCTGAAGGAAGACAAAGTTTATCAGCATTGAAAATCATCAAAGGCCATTGAACCCTTTTAAAAGCATCTACTACAAAATTAATCTCGAATGACAGCGGCAATTAGAGTATCCACCCCTGTCTCCTTTGAAACCTGCAAGATAATACCGTTTCGTAGAATCTACTACAGGGTTGATAAGAATTTTCCCTTGGCGAACTTTGTTTTCAATATTTTCTTAAAGTTGCCATGGGAGATAATATTGTCATTCTTTTGTTATTAGACGTCGCTAAGATACTTATATTTATATGTTAGATGTTTGTGCAGGAGCAGCGTTGTTCTTTTCCAATGATTAAGGGACTTTACTCATGGCGCGACGCGACGCATAATTGCATCGATTGCCGATATCGGTCAGATATCGCAACAACATGTGTTCGAAGAAAATGTATTAAAAATCGCAAATGTCTTCAGACGAGATCGCATGGATTGACGATATCGCTCACAGATCTGCCCGACATCAAATTGCATGTACATCAAATAAATATATGGGGGCGTGCGAGCGCTGGCACTTGTTTCGACTTGCACGCGATTTTCTGTTCGGGATATCGATGAGTGACTTCTGTTGCGAATATTTGTTTCGGCAAACATCCCTGACGCACTGCATCGCCACGGCAGCCTCAGCCGTATTCTCAGTGCGTTATTATATTGGACACGCAGGTCACTGTATGATGCCCGCTGAATAAAGTTTAATAGGACCTATACTCTAATTTCGCATGTTCCCATCATCGTCATTATATGTATAAGATCAGAGCATGATAAAATATATCCCAGCAAGTCGTTCATAACGTTACACACGGCAGTTTTTCATCGCAGTAGCCAAGAGCGATAGCATTGTGATTTATATCTTGTGTGTAGCTCTTGCCACTTCCACCTGGCTTGAGGTTGTCTTCAAGATGTATGGTTGCCTTGTAAATAAATAAATGTAGTGCGTGTGGTCTCATGAATTTTCTGGTAATGATAAATTACAAGGATACATTATATTAAGCTTTTGTTTTGTGTTCCATCTAAAAGTAAACAAGGTGTTATAAGAGTAACCTTAGAACATCACAATCACTTACGTATTTGATATATTTTTTAATTAGCGTTGCAATTTTTTTCCTCATAAGACGAAAACGAGAAGAATGAATAGGGTACGTTTCAGTTATTTTATCGGGCGGAGACTTCAATATATTGCAAAAGATTTCAAACAAGCATTTAACAAGAAGAGACATTTGGTCAAGACCTTCTAGTTAATCCCAAACAAACTACTAGTCGCCACGCTAGAAATTAACTGCCCCATCGGCCATCCGTTCTGCGAGCAATGTGCCCCGCCCACTGCCACTTAAGTTTGGCTATTCTTCGGGCTATGTCGGTTACTTTCGTTCTCCTGCGAATCTCCTAAAGTTCTAGAGTAGCGACCGCGTACTGGAAGGCGCAGCGTGGATAGGCCCCCCACAAGGTGGACCGACGACCTGGTGAAGGTCGCGGGAATCCGCTGGATGCGGAAGGCGCAGGACCGGTCGTTGTGGCGATGCTTGGGGGAGGCCTATGTCCAGCAGTGAACGTCTTTCGGCTGAAATGATGATGATGATGATGAAACTACTAGTACTTCCAGCCAGGTGGACCAACGACCTGTAAAATTTTGCTAGGTTTAACTGAATACGAAAGGCGGTGGACCGAGTGTTGTGGTGCAGCCTGGGAGACGCCTAAGCCCAGCAGTGGACTATGATATGCCGGTTGATGATGTAATTTTTAGTACAAAACAAATTGAAATGTATTTGGTAGTAACGGTGCTCATTCTGAAACAGTTTATCCAAGTAACTACTAGCACTTTACCCATTTTTACTGCCAAGCAACATTACTGTGTTCTAATTTGAAGGATATACGTGCCGGTAGTAATACAGATGCACAAGGCTTGCCAACTTTGGCACTAATGTTGGTAACGAATCAGCAATCCCTTTGGCCGCGTTCAGATAGAAAGATGGCAGCCAGTGCTGGCTCACCGGCGACGTATAAGGTTTTCAAAGTATGGGCCCAACATGCGCCTAGCGTGGTGGACTAAGACCTTAGTTTTCTCGTACTGAGAAGAGGCCCGTGCCCAGCAGTGGGAAAGTAATGGGCTGATTATGTTTATGCGCCTATAGGGCCTATAAGCGCCATCGGCTCTAATGCGCGTTGGCTGCTGGTAGTCGGCCCAGAGTATAAATGACTAAATTCTCTGCCTCTACCAGCTTTCATGTAACGACATCGGCACCTTTAAGCAACGGTGGATCATGGCTGGCTGCCGTCTTTCTGCATCAACGCGCTTTGGTATTATAAGTGTGTTTCTATTACCATGTGGGTGGACCATCGGCCTATTTGCCAAACTATAACATGAATAAACCGAATACTGATATACAGCTTGGTAACTTTCAATAGCCTCCACTCCTTCTACCTCAATAAAATATCACTATAACACAATGACTTATTTTCGTCACTTCCTTTTTACAAGTCACCGCTTAAAAGGATACAGAAATTTTATCCCAAAATCAGTATGCCGAAAATCATTCCATTCATAACACTCGTACTAACCTATTCCATTTATTTCCTTCTTTCTTATTTCCCCTCAATTCCCCTATTTTCCTCCGCTTTCCTTCGTCACTTTACGAAGTCGTAGGCCGTGACTCGGCACTTGGTTCAGGTAACAACATACAATGGGAACCCTTTTCAACCTTTTATTATCAACAGCCGATGCCTATTTTTACAAGCATTTGTTATGGCGATATTTTAAAGATTCACTTTTTTACACCGTTGTGTAATTTTAGAATTTTTTGTAGAAATTAATTCTTCGCGAAAAAATAGCAATAACTAAAGTGATAGAATTATTAAGTAAATAAATAAATAAATTTCTTTATTGACACAAAAAGTTGTCTTATGAGGCCCTGACTCCTGCGCTAGGTTACAACACCTGTGTTACAGGAGCCAGTGTCTTTTCCCAATAATTTATGTCTTAGATTTCATGCAATAAGAATAAGGATACAATTAAAATAATACCTAAGCTAAATTTAATCAATTAATAATAAAAATAAAATTAATGTGATTAATATTGTCTTAAAATACATGTATGGAGTGTAATGTTTATAACTGGAGAATATGTGGATGTGCGAGGTGTGTTGTGTTGGATTGGTGGAGGGTAAGCGCGTGTTTGGTGTGTGGTGAGTATGAATATTATGAAGGATGATTTTGTTAATCTAATAAATTCAATAAATTACAGGTATACCTATTTTAGAATGGATTCTGTTTCTTCATAATCGTATTTCAGTAGCCATAATCTAGTTTTAGTTCTCGTTTCTTTGGTTGAAAGAGGATTTATATTGAGATCTATGTTTATTTTATTATACAAGTATGTAGATAAATACTTGCTTTGTTTTCTTGCTGCTGTGGTGAGGCATTTAACAGGTGTGCAAACATTTCTTATAGTGCGTTTCTTTATGATTTATTTATTGTAAGGCGTGATAAGATGCTGTTTGGTGACCATTTGTAAGATAAACATTTGCCTTACTGCGAGAACTTCACACTTATACAAAGTTGAAGTAGGGAATCTAAATGGCCTGAACGTCATTACTCTAAGCACAGATCTTTGAGCTCTTTCAATACGAATCATGTGTGTTTTGCATGCACCACCCCAAACCCCAATGCAATACCCAATGACAGATTGCGCTAAAGCGAAATACACCGTGCGTACATGTCTTAATTGTTTAAATACCCATATAAGTTTTCTAATACGCGCAGTGGTGAGTTTTATGTGATGGTGCCAAGTAAGTCTTCTATCTAAAAATACTCCTAAATATTTGACAGTTTCCGATTTTGTGATAGCTAGATATGAACAGGTATTTTTGTCATATTGTAAGTTACATGTATGTAATTTGACGCTGATATTTACAGGTTCAGTTATAGAGAAACTAAATTATATTATTGTTGATTTTGTTAGATTTAAGGTTAACAGGTTATCTTTTAACCAGCGGCTTACCCTTTCTAGCCCTGATTCGGCGTTTCGTTGCACCTCGCCCCAAGTTTCCCCATGAAATACGAGTGCTGTGTCGTCAGCGTATGTATGTCATGTATGTCAGCTTACCTTTTATTTTAATTAAAGTGAATAAAATTTTCAATTTCAGTGACTCAAGTGGGTCTTGTTTTTTTTCATTTTAATAACTCGCTTTCTTGTCTGTTCGGTATAATTTCTGCAATCGGTTTTAAACTAGCTTCCCAAAAAGCTAGCGACTTGGAAATTTAAACGTAGTTTTGTAATTTATTTTGGCATCAAAATAAATTGAAAGTTTACGTTTTTAAAATTAAACCGAGTTAAAATTGTATTGTCATGCCAGTTCTTAATTAAAAATGTTACGTCCCTAAAATTAAAATTACCTACTGCCTTACTTTCTCATGCTTTTTACTTTTTTTACGGTTTTTACTTTATCTATCACTATAAGTTGTTATGACTAACGCCTAAAATTAATATCCAATCTATCCACGATTTGCCCTACTGGAGATAGAAACTTGACATAAGCTCCATACAAAAACGTCAAATTTCTATCTCCAGTAGGGCAAATCGTGGATAGATTGGATATTAATTTTGACCGTATAACAAAGATAAATAAACGATCGTCTGTCTTCCCAACGCCTATGTGATGATGGCGGATAACCTAGTCTTAACTGTGGAAAAATGTAGTGTAACAAAAATATTTATGTTACACTGCAGTGCAATTGAAGCCATTTCTCCAAAAGAGGAAATTGCCTGCAGTGGTTTTATTCGACAAAACGTCAAACGGCTTTTAGATAGGTATTATTTCATTAGTTTTGAAAGTGAAATACATTAACGGCCAAAATTAATATCCAATCTATCCCCGATTTGCCCTACTGGAGATAGAAATTTGACATATTTTGTATGGAGCTTATGTCAAATTTCTATCTGCAGTAGGACAAATCGTGGATAGATTGGATATTAATTTTGGCCATTAATGGACTATTCTAATATTTGGTTTTAGCTTCGTTAAGCCGCCAACATATTTTAACTGCATAAAATAAATACAAAAATAGTTTTGATTTAAATATTTTATTTGGATACGGATACCACAAATAGAACTAAGCTTATGAATATTTTTTTCCCAGAAACTAATTATAATTTAGATTTGAGTTAAAATATTGTGCGTCGTTTAAATATATAAATAATATTAATAATAAATAAATATTTAGTACATTTTTACACAGCACCAAACCAAACTCAAACTAAGCAGAGCTTGTACTATGGGTAGGTACTATACAATGGATATAATACTTTTATTTAAATTTTGGAAATTCATATTCTTCTTCTATCGTGTCGAAATGAGCTCCATAATGATTATAGCTCATACCGTGGGGAAAATATCAGCCAGTCAGCAGGTTGGTAGCGGGGCTGACTGCCCAGGGTGCGCCGGAAGATCAATTAAATATCGTCACTCGTGGATATTACGAGTGACGATATTATTATTGCTTTTAATGTACCAATTTTTGCAAATACATACTTATAATACATAAGAAACACCCAGACCAACACAAACAGCCACAACCTCGTGATCTGCACTTGAACAACTAGACTACAGACGTCATCAACCTCTCCTACATTTGTGTTCACATAAATTGACAAAACGTATATTAAAGCGATTGAAAGAGTTCAACGTAAATTATCAGTAAGTTGTGGTGTATCAGTAAATTGTTTTATCTACACTCATATCGTAAAATTCGAATTATGAACTCGAAAGTAATGTCACAATGACAGACTTTACGCACATGCACCTGTAATGTTTTTTTTGTATATACATACTTATAATACATAAGAAACACCCAGACCAACACAAACACTTATGTTCATAATTTTACTTGCGATTCATGCGTGGCAACTTTCGGACAAACCACGCCTTCCATGTTGACGTCATTAATTTTTTAAATTGACATTAATTAAATTAACTTTACATCTTTTGTGCCTGCAGTTCATTACATTTTGTACATTTTGTTCGGCATTTTTGCGTATTTTTGTTACAGTATTTATAGAAACAAGTCATAAGGTGTACTGAGAAAGGTTCTGAAATGCCCTGAACTCTGATGCAGAGTGTTGGCACGTGCGCCGCGCCTACTTTTCCATTCTAACAATCTATTTCTGTGCTCGTGACCATACCTACTATGGACTAGTTGGACACACAAAATTGATAATAGTTGTTACAGTAAAGGGAATACCTACCTGCTTTGTTACTACCTCCCCTCGCCGTGACAACCACCAGTCAGTGACTTCATCAGATGAAATATCCGTTTGACATCAAAGGACTGACTTTAATCTCTTATCTTTGTACAGGTACAGTTTACATGAAGTGAGTGGTAACAGTTCGAGCTTGACAGCGTCTTTATTTCCTATTTTGTGAAGCGTAATTCAAGTGTTATCGATGATGTTCGGTCGGCTTTACGTTTGGTTTTATAATTTCTGGATGGATTTTGTACATGGAGCATAAATAAGTTTACTCAAAAATGCATGTAATGTGGTCATTATTTTGACAACCTTGTTTGAGCAAAGTCGACCTTGCCGTTCTGTTTCAAGAAGAGGCCGGGAAAGTTTTGCTGGTCGCTCTAACAGGCCGGCAAAACATTGCCGGCCACTATTTTGACGTTACAACGTTTAAAAAAATCAAATGCAAAAAGATTTTATTTAAAACTCAGCTGTTTGTATTTATAGAGATAGGTACAAAAAGATTTTATTCCATATTTGGCTGTATAGTTTCAACTACCATTGCTAAAAAAAAAACAAAGAAGTAACAAAAGCGCGGTTCAGCGAAAATTATTATTTTTATTTAGTGACTTTTTTGCTAAAAATGAGCTCTCAAAGCGAAAATTCTTCCGATTCAATGTGTTTAACACCGCCAGATATTAAAGATGAAGCTAAATTAGTGGTTGAAAATTTAATACCGCGAAACTCAAAGGAAAAATATAAGCTTTCATATGAAAAATTTGATTGATTGCCTCGAGCTAGCCTAGCTACGCTCTAGGCCTTCCAGCTTGGCCATCATTGCGGCCCTTGCTGTCCTCGCTGTAAAGGCCTCGACCTACGGCCTCGGCCTTTATCTCAGCTCGTCCATCAAGTCCTGCACGCTGACCGCGCTGTGTCGGCCATCATCAGCGCGACCAGCAAAGTAATCATTATAGACCGCGGCAGTAATGTACTAAATCTATACTATAATAAAACTGTAAAGGTCGAAAAGTCTGTACATTAAGTTTTTTTTCGCGAAAACCGGCTAGGGGGACTAGAAATAAGCTATAGAACACGAATCAATCGTTTAAAAAATGTATGTCTGTCTGTCTGTCTGTTTGTTACCTCATCACGTGAAAACGGCAGAACGGATTGTAATGAAACTTAGCATTTGTATTGGTATTAGTCTAACTTAAAATATAGGGTATGTTTTATCTGAATCGGTTGAGTAGATCCAGCGATACAGCTTGACCCCTCTATTGTATTAAGTTGCATACAAAGTATAGGTCATGATTGTTGGTTGGATGCAGGTTGCAGGTTCCTAAAAATACAACTGGATTCTATTAGTATTATAGAATATATAGAATAACATAACATAGCCCATCACTGTCCCGCTGCTGGGCATGGCCCTCTTCTTGGAATGAGAAGAGTTAACTGGAACTGGATATTGTTAGTGTAATAGATTATCATAACATAATCAGCTCATTACCTACTGCCCCACTGCTGGGCACGGACCTCTTCTCGGAACGAGAAGAGTTAAGAAACTAGAAAATATAGAATAATGTAGTCAACCCATTACTGTCCCACTACTGGGTATGGCCCTCTTCTCAAAATGAGAAGAGTTAATGAACTGGATATTATTAGTATTCTAGAATAACATAACATTACCAGCCCATTACAGTCCCACTGCTGGACACGGGCCTCTTCTCAGCATAAGAAGAGATGTGGTTAGTGTTATAGAATAACATAATCAGCCCAATTACTTCCCACTGCTGGGCACGAGCGTCTTCTCAGAATGAGGGAGTTTAGGGCTAATTCCATGAAATTCCATCACCTTAGCCGGTTGGTTGTAAAAACAAAATATAGTATGGTCGGTAAATAGTGTAATCGTCTGTGTAGGCGCTTATATGTATATATTTGAAGATATTGTGTTCATAATTATGACACGATGTTATTTTCCGACATCCACGCGGACGGAGTCGCGGGCACAGCTAGTCAAATATATATTTGGAACATTTTACACATTACCATCTAGTCCCAAACCAAGCAGAGCTTGTACACACGACTACACATCAAGCTGTACATAGTCAGTATAAGCTGACCTAGCATTGTACCTATAGGCTATAAAATCATCAGTCTGCTCGTGACCACGGCCAATGCAACTTGGCCGAAACGTCGAGGTTAGTCAAAATGTTTGCTATATTTTGATAAAATAATCTTTATTCAGGCTAATAACACCCATATACAACAAAACAAACAAGGTACAATGCGAGATCAGCTTATACTGGAAATGTACAGCTTGATGTGTAGCCGTGTATACTATGGGTACTAGACAATGTATATTATAATACTTATATACTATTTTTAATTAATACATACTTATCATACTTCCTCTCCTTTCTTCCTACTTATATATTACTAATGTTATAAACGTGAAAGTTTGTGAGGATGTATGGATGTTTATTACTCTTTCACGCAAAAACTACTACATGGATTTTAATGAAATTTGGCATACATATAGAACATAACCCGAATTAACATATAAGTTACTTTTTAACCCGGGAAGATAAACAGTTCCCGAGGGATGTGCGATAAACGACATTCACGCCGGCGAAGTTGCGGGCATAGGCTAGTTTATTATAATTACTTGAACTGACTGACTCACTGATTCATCAACTGATCATCATTTGTTTTGATATATTACACAACAATATCTCTTAGCATATATTTCACATGAACACGAGCGAATCAAAACGCTATGTAATACGTAATATCCCGGAGGCCTATGCAGACTCTCTACATAATTTGAAACCAATGACCTGAAAGCACCATGGAGCCTAGCAGAAGACTTATCTAAAAATAAAGAAGATCCATATCTTTCTTCCTTCTGCCCAAGTTTTAACGTAACAAGTTTTTCTCTGACAAGTGCGTCTTTACAAAAAAGACAAGCCCCTTTATTTCGAAATCACTAAAAGTATACACAACTTCTTTGACTTAAGGAAACTGTTCCCAGATATTATCGCCTGGACTAAGACAAAGTTATGACCACCAACCGTTTCGAGTTAGCGATAAAGACCTTCGAGATAATTTTCGGAGCCCGAACCAACTGTAGATAATAAGATTGAGACTCAGGAGGACAGAATAGGAACAAAAGTCCCACTCGAATCAAAACACAATAAAAATAGTACACGTATCCAAAGACATCGAAAAAACACCAAACAAGACTGAACGTCGAGTTAAACCAAATGTAGCTTACATGAGTATGTACCGCAGAAATGCACACCACCTTCCCCTTCAATTTCAATAAAGATAAAGCAAAAATTAACTAATATCTGTTAAATCCCATTTCAAGTGTTGTAATTTGTTGTTAGTATTTTCCGACCAATCACAGGAGCTAACAATAGATTTGACGACAGATCAAATTGATCAGCCCTGTAGAAACCGGGGTCCGCTGAAGCTTTGAGATTATTGTCATCACTTTACATTAAACAATAACATGACCATGTATACAATTTAAAGTAATTCGCAGCTACTGTCTATTAATGGTTAGGGTTCGCAGTCAACTGCAAATTTATAAATGATTGTAGTGGTTCCGTACTGCTTACATTGCGTATATGTACCTTTATAATTTTTGGAAGTGAGCATTTTCTGTCCTTTTATTGAAACGGACATTGTACTGAGTGGTGTGGACAATAGTATTATTATTTTATGACGTCAGCGGCTAGTATTTCTGTCCTGGCTAGTAAAAAATTTTACGATTACAACTAAGAAGGCAGATAACCGAGTGTTGTGGCGCAACTTGGGAGAGGCCATGTCCAGCAGTAGACTGCGATAGGCTGATTTGATTAAACTACTTCGGCGTTAATAAAAATATGTTATTACGTTTTTCATTTGAATTTCTAATAAAAAGAAGTCTAATACCCGATTGGTCCTTCTGTATTCGTAGTTATTTAGTGGTTAAAAGGAACTTTTTTCATCAAGCCTGGGAGGAGGAGGCTGAGCGAAAGATGTCAAAAATGAATACTCACAAAAGGGCTGTTAATGTCCACATTATCATATTTTTGTTTGAAACGAATACTTAAGGAGTGAAAAGTTGTTTTTTTATAAAATAATGTTTAAATTGAATTGTTCTCTTGACAGTGAAAACGCCTTTGACAATTTATTATGTTGGTTCCACGAGTAGTTCTAGTCTCGTGCCCTTTAGTGGTTGCAAAGGAATCTGTTGTTTAAGTATTGTATATGTAGAAAGAAAGAAAGAAAAATATTTTATTCTTGCGCTCCATTTGACGCACTCACTACAAAACTTATACATAATACTTAATAATAAATACATAATACTTTACAATTTCATGACAAATTAGTATAGTTACAGTTAAATTGACAACTGACAACACTGGACATAAACAATACATGATCTGTGGTTATAACGGTAATGATCGGATGTAGAAAGAATACTGTATTAAATTCTTCAATGTTGGTCTTACTGGGCTTGTCTATTCATTCAATCAGTCTTATTGTAACATTGCATCAGGACTGACCATAATTAATAATTCTTTTTCTTAATTAATAGACGCCTAATGTCGAATATAATGCGTTGAATAATTAATCAATCAAAAATAATTTATTCGAAGTAGACTCGTTTCAGCTAGTTCTTTTCGAATACACAACAAATTCTGCCACTAGCTGAGGCGGGGTACTGCAATCCGATTGGCCCTACCAAGGCGGCTATTGCGTAATCACTAACGCGGCAGTTTTGATGGCATGTAAGTGGTCGAAACTGATTTTATGATTTCAAGTGGCGAATAGTGGCGACATACATTAGTGAAACGGTACGGTATTACGGTACTGAAACGTGGTCGCTCACAATGGGCCTGATAAGAAGGCTCAAAGTCACTCAAAGGGCAATGGAGAGGGCTATGTTCGGAGTGTCCCTGCGTGATTGAATCAGAAATGAGGAGATTCGCAGGAGAACGAAAGTAACCGACATAGCCCGAAGAATTGCCAAACTTAAGTGGCAGTGGGCGGGGCACATTGCTCGCAGAACGGATGGCCGATGGGGCAGTAAAGTTCTGGAGTGGCGACCGCGTACTAGAAGGCGCAGCGTGGGTAGGCCCCCCACAAGGTGGACCGACGACCTGGTGAAGGTCGTGGGAATCCGCTGGATGCAGAAGGCACAGGACCGATCGTTGTGGCGATGCTTGGGGGAGGCCTATGTCCAGCAGTGGACGTCTTTCGGCTGAAATGATGATGATGATGACATTAGTGAAATTTTATAGATGTGTTACAGACTTCGGTCGCCTGTTATGAGGTATCTATGGGATGTATGGGATGTAGGGTAGGCCACCTGGTTAAAGGAGATTGAACAAAATGGGCCCACATGTAAAATAAAATGTAACTGTTACTTAAATGATGAGAATTATCTAAATTTGTTGGGATATCCATAATTTGACAGAGGACAAGTTTAGTGACCTAGCAACTTATTAATATCATGGGATGTTAGTCCCCAGAATATCAAATGGAATTACCCCTTAAACAAGGAAATATTTGCCTGACAAAACTTTCGACGACCACAAAAAAGGCTGTTAATGTCCCTATTTGCATTTATATTCCAAATTTTTACATTTTACAAATGGCGACTGAGGGGTAGTTAGGTGCGGAAAATTCAATTTATGTTTTTCAACAATTAAATAGGTACTTCTCGTTCTAATGTTAATTCAGCCTACCGTCAGGGCTATGTTAATATTTCAGTTATGCTTTAATGAAGAATTTTATAGCATACTTTAAAAAAAAACTGAAATGGGCTTGCTTCAAACGCTACCTTTTTTTGCCGTAGGGAAATCCTCGCTACCTTACCTGACCTATTGCTCCTTCACATACCTAGCTAATATGGGCACTAACGTTACCAGATGTCCCGGTTTTGGGAGGACATCCCGTTTTTCAGCCCTCTCAGAACGCGACCTGCACTATAAGCGGGACGTTCAATCTCGTTTTTTATCTAAGTATACAGGGTGGATATGACAATACGACATTAAATTAAACCATGTACAGAGTATCACGTCCTCTGATCGTATACAATTTTTTTATCAAATCCAGTTAATAGCTTAGCCACAGGAAATTATTTTAATTTCATTAATTTTGAATGTAGGACCATTTTTCTAGGCAAAGATCGTTAAGTCAAAGACCTGTGCGAGTCCATATAATATTAAACACTCTTTCTCAATGATTACAAATGGTATCACTTATTATTTCGATGTTTTGATAATTATTTCGTAAAAAATTTTTTTTTTAATTTTCGATAAACAACTTATTTATGTGTTTAAAATGCTTCTATAGACTAGTAATAACCGTGTTTTCATTTACTGTCGTATTGTCATATTCATGTTGTATATCTTATTTAGCGCGTTAGGTGTTAAAAAGAATTGGTCAGCGAAGGAAGAAGCGCACCAGGGCTGCTGCGGACTGTAAGTCTGTAACCACTGTTATATGCATTTTTGAACGTCCCTGTTTTTTCGCCCCAGTAGTCCCGATATTTGGAAAACGGTTCTCGCAACGCATTAGCCTATTAAGGAACATACATGCCATGCAATCTCCTTACACACAAGTTACAGTATAGAAATCTAAATAAAGGTAATACAAGTGGCAAAGGCGCGTGAACTTGTCGCCGCGTACATGTGTCTTTTAGGACACCAGTGCACGAACCGTTTGTTTGATCATCAGTGTTGTTTTAGGCGCAGATTCACTAACATTGTATTTTGCAGCATATCTAGCAGCGGATTTATTTAGGCTTAATTTATTTTGCATTGAATGCTGGAAACATGGTGGGCGCGGTTGGGTTTTATGTGTTGGTGGCGTAAAACCGGTGAGATGCATTCCCGTAGTAAGGCGGCCCATACAACTACAATATAATTGGGCAATATTTGCAATTGCGCAATGATCTTGACTGTTTAGGGGTGAGATTGAAATACAAATAAAGATCGGTACGATACAATTATACCGCCAATGAGACAGTAGATTTAAAGGGTAATTCAATTCAATTCAATTCATTTATTTCGTTTTGTGAACACAGGGTATACAGATGTTATTTACAAAAAAATTAAGATCCTTGCCATGTCTTGCCTAATAATTTTGATTTATTGAATTGTAACTAAAGTGATTATGTTCTAACACAATGTAAAAATTGTTTCTGAATAAATAAATTGAATTGAATTGAATTGTCCCGCCAGAAGGCATACAAAACATTTAGGTATCAATACACTGTCACTATTCTCAGGTCTTCTTCTTCTATCGTGTCAACATGAGCTACATAATGATAATAGCTCATGCCGTGGGCAAAAGATTAGCCAGTCAGCAGGTTGGTAGCGGGGCTGACTGAATTCTCAGGTGTCTCATTGTTTGGGTCACTTCTGTGGCGCATTTTTCTTTATGTTGAGTCATGCTAACAGGAAATATTAATTTTTTTAATAGAAGTAGAATATTCTTAAATTCGCAGGAATCCGCTGGATGGGGAAGGCGCAGGACCGGTCGTTGTGGCGATGCTTGGGGGAGGCCTATGTCTAGCAGTGGACGTCTTTTGGCTAAAATGATGATGATGATGATAATTCCTAAATTAAATTTACATTTGATATTTCCTGTTAACATGTCTCAATTTGAAGAAAAATGCACCACGGAAGTGACCCCAACAATGAGACACTTGAGAAATAAAAATTTATATTATGTACAATCGACAAATCGGAATCATGACCCACTCAGCCGATGATTTGTATGAAATTGTCAAAACAGTAAAATTTTCTTCTTAAACCGTCGTGCTGAACTTAAGATATTTTGAATATTAAGGAAACGGCGTTAATACGGGTCTGAGGTCTATGCAATTTTGAGCTTTGTTATTAATGCATTGGATTGATGATGATAAAAAGTTACATTTTTGAAAAAGCTGGAATTATGTTTTGAATTTCGAATTAACTGTCGTTCCACATAGTTTACCTATAAAATTGATAACAAGTTTGTTGCCAGGGAAATATGTTTAGAGCGACATTCGACCTAATTATATTAGAGTGTTTGTAGAAAATTAAGCTTATGGAGAGTCATGATTCCGTTTGGTCGAGTGTACCTTATCATTTAGATTTCTATGAGTTACAGATATGAGTATTCCCGGATTTAGCATCGTAAACTACTGTCTTCACGTTAGTGCATCGATGGTCCGCCGCGTTTTCCGAGCCCCTAGCTTGAGTTTTTGCGATATCGTTTAGTTAACAACAAATTTTGTATGGGAAATATCTGTAAAGACGCTTGTCATCTTACGGCCAAAATTAATATCCAATCTATCCACGATTTACCCTACTAGAGATAGGAATTTGACATAAGCTCCATACAAAATATGTCAAATTTCTATTTCTAGTAGGTTAAATCATGGATAGATTGGATATTAATTTTGGCCGTTAGTCTTTCTGCGACCACGAACACTGCAAAGCTTTTGAAACGTCAGGAAAACCAATTTTAATAATATACACGATGTAATTCGGTTAAACTTGTTTAATTACAATTTATATAGGAAAATTACCAGCGCCACTGTGCGCGTATTTGGAACTAAACAATTCCATACAAAACATGTCAATAACTACACTGTACTAATGCTTTGAACCCACAATTTAAGATTCATCACTGGTTATCTATCACATGTAGATGGATAATTATACAACTTACAATGAACTTAAAACGAGTGGAGTTGATTCAAAACATGTGACTGTTTTAGGGTTCCGTAGTCCTACAAGGAACCCTTATAGTTTCGTCATGTCCGTCCGTCTGTCCGTCTGTCCGTCTGTTCTAATCCTTTACAGCTTAATAATTTCTACAGTTATAAATATAAGTAAATGAAATTTTGTTAAAAAATGGTTTAGATATAGATCTCAATTTTAAAAGAATAAAAAAATCTTGGTAACGTTTTTTAGGGGTGGTGCCCATACATGTGAATTGGGGATGAAAATATTTTTTTCGCTGCACCCCCTCGCGTGGGGTATCATTGAATAGGTCTACTAAAATGAAGGTAATGTTTCATACAACACTTTTTTATCAGGTGTACCATCTGCGAAATATAGCCCACCAAAGTGGCTTACAATGTGTCCCCCCCCTGCCATTTCCAAACTATGCAACGTAGAAACTTGTAATCTTCCACGTTGATAGACTTTTATAAAAACTCTCTTTTAAAATTATTTCGAGTATAATGTGATTATAATTTTTTGAGTTATAGTGAGAAAACTGAAAAATACTTGAGACGTCCTAGTTCATAGGTCATTGACCTTAGATATAAATGATTTTAGCAAATAATGCTCCTTTAGTTACTTTCTATTTAAAAAAAATCACAAAAAGAAACTTTGTGTTATATTGATAACACAAAGTAAGTAAAAACTAAAATAGCAATGATTAATATTCGATTTGATTCATTTGTAATTAGACCTACTTAAGGAACCCTATAATACAGAGCATGGCACGACATGCTCTTGGCCGGTTTTTTATTTTTATTATCGTTTCGAAATATGGACATAAAAACGTGTTCCCATGAGTTCTCGGGTGCCGTCTGTCGGGACAGGTCAGCTCCTACTTACTATGGCAACTCTTTTTACGTTTATTTCTAAAGGCAGTATTCTCACTTTTAAACTTTTGTTTATTTCTGACATTAACCTACTTTATACTCACATTATTTGAATAAATTTGATGTAATAAACAATAATCTATTTAAAAAAGAGTATATCCATGGAGTTTCTTGCCGGTTCTTCTCCATAGGACTCGCAATTTGGAACCGTACAACTAGAAACTGACGTTTCAAAAGTGCCTATAATTAGGTTTATTTGAAATGAAAAACACTTGAATTTGAATTTGTTCCCATGTAACATAAAGCGAATAATTGCCATCAGGCATGTTCTGACATGAAACAAAATCTGAGTTTTTATAACCGTAAAACCTAATTAGTTTAGATTTGAATAGAGTCTGGATTACGAGTCGTTAGCATTTCTTAGTAGCCAGTGAATGAACTAGTACCTTGTTATATCAATAACCAGTCTGGAATATTCAGAGTATACAACAACAACGCTGGATTTGTTCGATGATATTCACAAATCATTTGCTTATCATTTTCCCAATTACCTATGTCGGCGTTCGCTTCTAGTTTTTCTAGATGCAATTCAATAACTGAGAAATAAATAAGTATTTTAAATCACTTAAAGTAAGATTGCTTGTCAGAGCTCCATGAGACACTGGAGTCTCGATGTTTGGAAAATAATAAAATCCTGCCGGCCGAATTTTGGTCACGGCAGCCAATCTCAACCGAGACTATCCATCTGTGCGGGACATATTATAGTGCACGTGCAGCCTGTGGGTTAGTTATACTCAAAAATCGTATAGCGCCCTTCGTATACAATATAAAAACGCGTTCCGGGTGTTGTTAATGGGGCTGTCCCGTTTCTGTAGCGCATCAGGGATGTTTGCTGAAGCCCACGTCGATTGTTTCTACGCTACGATGCGAAAAAGATGCGCCTCCCTGGTGCGCTGGGTGCGGGCCAGCCCCAACGTTTTACGGCGCTGTATAGCAAGCAGGCTTGACTGCTTGTGTGTAAATCGCTGCTGCAAGCTTCAACCTCGGTACTGAGCTTGTAGCAGGGATTTACATACCGGGGTGGTGGTGGCGGTGTCTTTAGACATCTCCAACGCTTTCAACACCCTGCCCTGGAGCTGTATTAGAGAGGCACTGCGGTATCATCGCGTGCCTCTCTACCTCCGCCGCATCGTTGGGGCTTACTTAGCCGGGAGGTGTGTCACCTACGTGGGACGCGATGGCGGAAACCAGCGCCAGGTGTCGTGCGGTGTTCCACAGGGTTCGGTCGTGGGTCCGCTCCTGTGGAACATCGGGTACGACTGGGTGCTAAGGGGCGAACTCCCGCCGGGCGCGGACCTGACGTGTTACGCGGACGACACGCTGGTCACGGCCCGGGGGAGTTCGCACAGGGAGGCAGCGTTGCTCGCGACGGCGGCGGTCTCACTGACGGTGAGCCGCATACGGCGCCTCGGCCTGGAGGTGGCCCTCAACAAGTCGGAGGCCATGGTGTTTCATGGTCCCCGACGGGCGCCGCCGGCCGGATCACACATCGTGGTCGGGGGGGTCCGGATCGCTGTCGAGCCCACCATGAAATATCTGGGATTGGTGCTCGACAGCCGTTGGGACTTCGGACCCCACTTCCGGCGGCTGGCGCCCAAGTTGTTGGGCGCGGCCGGGGCGCTGGCAACGCTGCTTCCCAATCTGGGGGGCCCGAGCGCCGCCTGTAGGCGGCTCTACATGGGGATCGTGCGATCCATGGCGCTCTACGGAGCGCCGATCTGGGCGTCTGACCTGACGGCCGGTAGCATAGCTGTTCTGCGGAAGCCGCAGCGGGCTATGGCCGTCAGAGTCATTCGGGGGTATCGCACGATCTCCTACGAGGCGGGTTGTGCACTGGCCGGATCCCCGCCCTGGGACCTGGAGGCGAAGGTGCTCGCGTCACTCTATCGGTGGCGTGAGGACGCGAGGTCGCGGGGCGAGCGACCGATGCAGCGAGAGATCGAGCTGCGTCGGTCGCAGCTCCGCGAGGTCCTGGTGGCTGAGTGGCGGGACAGGCTTTTGCGCCCTTCCGCCGGTCTCGCTACCGTCGGGGCGATCCGACCAGTGCTCGACGAATGGTTCGGGAGGAGGCACGGCTCCCTGACGTTTCGGGCGACGCAGGTGCTTTCGGGGCATGGTTGCTTCGGGAAGTACCTGTGTCGCATAAACAGGGAGCCAGACGCACGGTGTCACCACTGCGTCGACTGCCGGGAGGACACGGCGTGGCATACGCTGGCAGAGTGTGCTGCTTGGGAGGAGCCACGTCGTGCCCTCATCTCGGAAGTAGGCAGTGACCTGTCGCTGCCGGCCGTAGTTAATTCGATGGTCGGCAGCGTTGAGTCCTGGGACGCGGTGGTTTCCTTCTGCGAGACAGTCGTCTCCCAGAAGGAGGCTGCGGAAAGGTTGAGGGAGGTGGAGACCGTCCTCCCGATCCGCAGCAGGCGCACCGGGCGTCGGCGGAGGGCGGACAACGCCCTCTTCCAGCCCCCCTAAATGGGTCCAGGGGCGACGGAATCGGGGACGTCCGCCGCCCCCCATACATCAGGACCCGAGGTGGCGGCGCGTAGTGTTCCACGCGCGCCCCTCTTAGCCGTTGCGGGGGGAGTCAAACACCTCACTCCCCCCGCTCGAGACGGGGCCCGCGCTAGCGGGCCAGCACCAGCCGGGGTTGCGGAAGAATAGCGCGTTCCCGCGACCCCGGCGCAGGTGAGTGATGGAACACCGGGGTGGTTTTTAGTCGGTAAGAGTCCGACAGACCCCCCCGCCCTCCCCGGGGCGGGGGACATCCATGAGGATTTTCCACCCCGAGATCAAAAAAAAAAAAAAGGGATTTACATACCGTACAGTGCGGTTTAGGTTAAGTGCACAGGATAAGAATACTAGTTATATAGAAGTCATTGTTACTTATTGAATAAATAAATAATAATAGTGCACAACTGTGTACGCAAACACAGGTGCAGTCTCTATTCCCTCACGCTCATAATCCAATGAGACGCCAATCCAACACGACTGGAGAGGAATCAGGCACAGGACCGACGGCTTTACGTACTCTTCGAGACATGGGGATGTAACACCGCCAACTTCCTGAATCCGGGCTGCTACTGAGAAATTTACTTGTCAGAAAATCCCCACCTGGGAATCGAACCCAGGACTTCATGATATGCGGTTGAATAAGCTACCGTTAAGCCACTGAGGCAGGTTTAGAGAATATTTACTCATCAGTAGACTGATTGCGGCAAGAGTTGCCTTGTCTTGCATTAATCAATCCAGAGCCTCTCTTAAATTCGCAGATCATCATCCTCCTCGCCTTTTCCCAATTATGTTGGGGTCGGCTTCCTGTCAACCAGATGCAGCTGAACATCAGTATTTTACAAGGAGTGACTGCCATCAGACCCCCGCAACCCATTTACTGGGTAATAGCGACATTCAGAGGTTAGACCAGTTGTCAGACTTTCGGGCTCCTGAATACCCGTAACGACTGCGATAGATATTCGTATGGCAACCGGGACCAACAGCTTAACGTGCTCCACGAGGCACTGAGGGATCTCGATGTGCAACGAAATGGTCACCCATCCACGGACTGATCGCGGCAAGTGTAGCTTAACCTCCCAGACCATACAATCCATGAAGTTGCTACTTAGCTACGGGCTCCCCTCTAAAATTTGCAGATGAAAGTAAAAATTCTAAACCAAAACGAATGTAACTCAATCAATGCAGGACTCGTTCCGGTGACAACAAAGTCAAAAGTAAATGTTTACCCTAATCAGTGGGAAAAGTTGTCAAACTGACTGAGGTACACCGAACAAATACAGAGGATTTAAATTAGAAAGTTTTTTACATTGTAAATGTAAACTGACTAACGAATTTAAACTATAAAGTTGATTAGAGAGTTGTGATCAGGGACGAAGTTTGAAGTTTCTTAGTCATGGGACATCGAGATGTCAAGAGTTTTTATTTTAAGTACAGTCGAGGAATGAAAAGGTTCGTCATATCTCTGCAGGAAGTTTCACTTACAGCCACTTGTAAATCGTCGTCGACTAGCTGATTGCACATTTCTATTAAAAATACTGCGTAATGAAATTGATTGCCCAGATCTTCTACGAGAGCTACGATTTAATGTTTCCCGAAAAATTATTAGGTTCAATCCACCTATCTCCATCCCCTTTTGTTCCACGAACTATAAGCAAAATTCATATTTAGTGCGGGCGAGCAAAGACTTTAATGAACTTTGTAAAGAGTTCTCATTTGACCCATTTACTTCCAAAAGCTCTACGGTACGCAATGTGCTAAACCTTGACTTCCTTAGAATGACTGAATAAGTAATATTCAAGTATTTTATGTAATATTTTTCAACTCTAATCAGTTGTAGTTTTTGTGCTTGCCAGTGATCGTTAATTTATCATATTACTATCCGTTTTTTTTTTACGTGGGGAAATCATCATGGACGCACTCCGCCCGGGGAAGGCGGAGCCAGTGTCGGATCTTACCGACTAAAACCACCACGGTGTTCCTCTTTTAACCATTGGCCGGGGGCGTGGGAAACTTGTATTCGTCCAACCATCCCCGGCAGGTCCCGGCTCACCACTAGTAGGCGAGCCCCTTCTCCCTGTGCGGCATCATCGTAGGCCGCACCCTCCTCTTGACTGGCGCGTGTGGAACTCGACGCGCCACCGTCACGGGCCTTGACTGATCGGGCGGCGGGCTACCCCGAGTCCGTCGCCCGCAGGCCCACTCCTAGGGTGGCTGAAGCTCGGCGTACGCCCTCCTGCGACGCCCGGTCCGTCTCCTGCGGGTGGGAAGAGAGGTCGTTGCCTCTCGGACCCTTTCCGCCGCCTCCTTAGCGAGTAACACCTCCTCGCAAAAGGAGACGACGCCCTCCCAAGCGTTCTCGCTCCCGACCATAGACAAAACAACGGCCGGAAGCGAGAGATCGCTGCCGCCTACTGCAGTGATAAGGTCACGGCGCTGCGTCGCCCAAGCTGGGCATTCCGCCAGTGTGTGCTGCGCCGTGTCCTCAAGGCAGGTCCCGCAGTAATGACACACGGGTGTCGGCTCCCGGCCTATACGACACAGATACTTTCCGAAGCAACCGTGCCCCGAGAGTATCTGCGTCAGCCGGTAGGTGAGAGCGCCATAGCCCCTCTCCAGCCACTCCTCCATGACGAGCCTTACCACCGCAATTGCGGCGTGCCCTGCGCTGGGTTGCGCAAGTCGATCCTCCCATTCAGCCACTAGGATCTGGCGGACTTCGCTCCGATCAGGTGGGTCCTCACGCTGATGATATCTCAGCGCAAGGTCCCTCGCCTCCAGATCCCAGGGCATTGATCCGGCTAGAAGGCTCGCCGCCTCAAAGGAGACCGTACGATATCCCCGAATCACCCTGATGGCCATCGATCCTATTACTATCCGTGGAAACCTGTAATTGGCTTAATGTAACCTATGCTAGCTGTTTATAAATTTTTATATAGCTGTTGGTTTTCTTAATTATAAATAAATAAATATTAAGGTCTTTTTGTACTGGCAGATACCAATAATGACGGTTACACCCACCTAATTATCTCTCGTTCGGAGTTTAAAAAGGTAACATGTACTCGCGACTCGTTCAAAGGAATCAATTTAAAAATGGACGAAGCTTTTCGTTCTTCGACTGTAGGTATCTATAGAAGTTCAAACGAAAATGAAAACTTAAAAGTACCCTAATAAATTATCAATAATAATAGTGTCGCCCCGGTCGAATTTCGGGCACGACGACTAATCTTAACGGATACTAACCATCTGCGCGGGACATATTATAGTGCACAAGTATGTACGCAAACACAGGTGCACTCTCTATTCCCTCACAGTCTTTATTCCGATGGGACGGCGATCGGACACAACCGGAGAGAGATCAGGCGCAAGATCGATGGCTAAAATTTAATATCCTAATAAATATTGTCTAGTAAATGTTGCTTTTAATTCGCCGATAATAATTTATTAATAATTATAGTATTTTCAAAATATGTGTTTTCAAAGTGAAGGCGAGATATGCTACTGAACTTGTAATAAATTTAAGAACGGATATTCATCATCATCATTCCAGCCGAAAGACGTCCGCCGCTGGGCCTCCCCAAAAGGGAGGATATGCCATAATCGCCACGCTTGGCAAGCGGGTTGGCGAGCAGTTGGTTGGTTAAATACTCAGAGAACGCTACTGCCCATCCTCTGGTGAATCCCTTAGTTGCCTTTGTCAACACCCATGGGAAGATATAGGGTGGTGCAATTCTTTACGTCCGGCACCACACGGAACCGGTTAGTTGGTAATTTAGTGAGTTAGGTAGAAACTATTAACTTTAATGGATCCCATGATGAAACGGTTAGAACTATTTAGATTACGATTTTATTATTTTTAACGCCTTTACGCATGCGAAGTGAAATCTATAAATAAATTGTGGAAAGAAAAAATCGCTCACGAGCAGGATTTGAACCTCGACTCCTGGCTCAGTACACAAGTGCTCCTGTGTGAATGCTGCTCGTGAGCGATCTTTTCTTTCCAAGTTATATGTTTAGATTATATTTATTTAAAGGTTTTATTTAGTTTGTTCAATATTCAGAGCATGATTTAGAAATCTTTACATTTTGTTGTGACGATGCCTGAGGGAGGCCTGTGTCCAGCAGTGGATGTCTTTCGGTTCAAATGATAATGATGATGATGATGACATTTCTAATGATGGTAACTAAGCACATAATTTTTCCTTATTTTCAATCGCCAGGCCAGCACAAAACTAAAGACCAAAAAGACAAAATAATTATACCGAAAATGCCTTTCGGCCGAAACGCGGGTACGTTTTCATGAAAATTATGAGACCTATCTTTTGTTCGAAAATATACGTCATTTTCACGTTCAGATTTTAAGACCCAAACAAATGAGTGTTTTTAAAAGTCGACCGTTGCGACAGAAAACAATGCGAACAAAGCCTGTAAAATATATTTTTTAAAGTGAACGATCTAAAATTGAGCCCTAAGAGTCCTGAAACGTCTGGGGGTGTTATAAAACTTTTATTTCTTCGTAATGACAGAAGTGCCTCCCTGAACGCGCTTTAAGGTGTGAAGGTGGTTTCAAACCGGCGAGGCGAGGATTGGATGGGATGGGCGTGAATTGAAATCTTGCTGATCCTTTCACACCGAAAGATCTAGATCGTGAGCACGCAGCTCGTGCCTGCTCGCGATGTACCGTTTTGCAATATAATAAATACTCTATTCATGCAGCAATAAAGTTTAATGTTGAGCTGCTTTGTTGCTGCACAGAGTGCGTGCGAGCAGCAACAGCATCCTGAGTGTGATAGCGGGCAGGTATGACTGTCCGTTTTTAAAAAAGTGGATGAGTCTATGTGTTTAATTTGTGTATCTTAGTTAAGCTTATATAATAGGAATACTAACATCGTTATTAAGTAATATTGTTACTAACACATTGAGTCATTGTTACTTTGAAAATAAATAATAATAATAATAATGTTGTACCAACAAATATTTCAATTCTCGCCTCGCACATCCTAGCCTATCCAGACCTTCCACACGAAAGATGGCGTGATGCGAATTGAAATTTTGCTATACAAATTTCAATTGACAACATTTAATTTTTTTAACATGCCAATTTTACTATTTTCAATGAAACTGTATTCAAAAATAGGACACCCGTATTTTTTATTTTTTCGAAATTGCATCATTTTCATATAAAATTTTAATTTTGAAATTCGTCTTATTCTAAACAGACGTAAGCGCCAAATGACGTCATTCGTACGGCCGAATGGCATTATGCCTTTACTTCGCTCTGACCTGTAAAAAAACGTCAACTTCACTTGTCAATCTAGAGTGGCTATCTTGTATTGTTTGTTATTGTTACATTGATTTAATCAATTTTAATCCCAAAACTTTCTAATAGTGAAGTAATAAGACGACGACGACGATAGATGAAGAGGTTATGTTTATTAATTTGCAAAAAATTACATATTGTATGACAGTGACATTGACATATCATGCATGACATTTATCACATTTCATAAAATTATCTTAAAATAAGCTGAGGCGAAGACAAACCTCATTCGACTGTATATGTGACGTCATTAGGTTTTTTTTTTTTTTCCTAAATCAAGTAATGAAAAAATATAAAAAATATATATTCGTGAAGAGGATAGGAAAATAAAGAAATGGTATTTTTGTTTTAGGACCTTAATAATTTTTAAATGTTGTCAATTCTCGCTCGGCCCGTTCACGCCACGCCTCGCCGGTGTAAACCACCTTTACTAGCCAAACCGTTAAGGACTGACTGTTTTCCTGTCGTACAGAATTGGACCGATCACATGACGTCAGTGCCAGTGCCCGCGCTGACATAAAACACCATACAAATAAACATGGCCCAGAAGCCCCTCCAATCCTGCCCCGGAATTGTTTTGATAGCACTTTAATCGATTTTGAAGACATTGAATTTATTTTGATTGGGTGAATTTCTGGATGCGGAAGGCAGAAGACCGAGTGTTGTGTTGCAACTTGGGAGAGGCCTATGTCCAGCAGTGGACTGCGATCGGCTGAGTTGATGATGATGATGATGGTGAGTGAATAAAAATAGAAACTTATCGGCCCACGTTAGCTAAAATGATTAAAGCTAATTTGTTATGAGAACCTAGTTTGATCATGTGAATAAAACTTTACATACGGTTTTAAGGTTTTTTTTATCCTGCAAGTTCTTTACCATTCATCGTAAATTACCTATTCAATGTCTGCAGTGCCCTAGAAAGGTTCATGTACTCCAATTTAATATTATTGTTACGTAAATATTTAATATAAAATAAATATTTTGGGGGAATTTTTACACAGCACCATCTAGTCCCAAACTAAGCAGAGCTTGTGCTAGATAATGGACAGTGGATACTTGTATACTTTTTTGTAAATGCATACTTATAATACTTAAGAAACACCCAGACTAACACGAACACTTATGTTCATCACACAAATATTTGGGTCCTGTGGGAATTGAACCCACGACCTCAGCAGCAGCAGCAGCGTCATCAGCAGTCCGACGATTCGTGTGTCATCATGACGTCTGTGGTCTAGACCACAGACGTCATGATGACACACGAAATGATTATAATATAATATGTTCAATTGTTGATATACATGTTGGCCAATAAATAAATACATTCAAAAATATTTTATCATTTTTCAAAATATAAATGTATCCAATATTGGATTTACAAAAGTTTGATTACCAAACCGAGTGTACTTACGTCACTTTAAGAGGAAAAATCCTGAAAAAATGCACGAAAAGAAAGCAATTCCTTCTCCCATCCATAAAAGCAACTTAAACATTCACCAAACGGGGATTTGTCAAAATATAACTTTGTCAGACGGCGGTATACATCATAGTAAATGAGAAAACTTTGATTAGAGTAAGCCTTCAGAAATTCATTAGCAGCTTCAAACGAAATTACCGTTCGTAAAAACTTGGCCCCGTTTGAAATATGGGTATGTACGGTTGGGTAGCCAGAATGGAATTTATGTGGCCTATGTATTTTCTGAACTTACATCTTACTTTTAGTGGTGTAGGTGTACCTTCTAGATATATGAAGGGTTGAAAACCTAAGAGGTCTACTATGTGCCAATTTTCTTTTTTTGTACGACACATTTTGATATTGCTAGGCACGGGCGTAGCTACCGCCGTATCAGCCGTATCAATCATCAAATCAATCAATCATCAATCAAATCAAGGCGAGTACCGTGAGGACGCTTCGAGCATATAGAGTATGCGAAACCTACAACTGCAGAACAGCTCTCGCTCAACGCCATTTTCATATTATTGGGTGTCACTTGTACAATTTGATCAATGAATCTTGTAATATTTATCCTCTCTGTAAACATGAATGCAAAATAAAAGCTAACAAGTGGCTACTGTCACTAAATTATGACGAAACAGAAAATCTATTAAAAATATCTATTCTCTAAAATAATGTACTATCACAATCACACTATCATATCGTGTCACACCCACTAACCTACCACACACCACACACCCCTTCACATATACACTCACACACATGAGGTTTCTGGCTTTACCACTATTATTAGCTGAATTACTATTTATTCTTTAATCTATGCTGTAGCCTGTAACGTAGTTTTACTTATCTCATTTACTCAACTACGCTTTCTTGTAACCACCTCCTGATGCAATTAATGTAACTCCCTGTGGATTTAATTAATGAGAGCGTTAGTACCCATAACACAAGTTAAATCTTAAATTGGGTACCAGAGTTCCAACAAACACTTCATACCGAGAAATTGTATAACTACTATTTGTAGGTGTTTACTGTACACCATTTATGTGAAATAAAAATGTATTTATTTATTATTTATATTATCAATGATACGGGGCCCGTGAACTACAGGGGCCCAGACATTTTCCAAAATCTCAAATTCTTAGTGATAAAAGGCCTGTTATTAATAAATAATGAAAATAATGGTAGTTTTTAGTCTAGTTCCAGTTGCTGGAACAAATTAATCATTTGCATAAAACATAAACATAAGTGGAGTTGGGCGGGACATCTGGCTCGGCGTAGAGATGGCCGATGTAGTAAAGCGTTGATCGAGTGGTTGGCAAGGTCAGGTCAGAGAAACCCGGGCCGTCCGAAAGCACGCTGGTTGATGATATCGCCAAAGCCGCAGTAAACACCTGGATGAGGGACGCACACAATCGAAGAGGCTGGCAAAACCGAAAGGAGGCCTATACCCAGCAGTGGGTGATACCGGGCTAGAATGATGATGATGATGATAAAACATCCCCCCCTCACCCTTTGGGCATCGCCAAAGTCGGGTAAAAAGCGGCCCCCAACAAATTTTGATACGGGGTGATTTAGGTCTGGCTACGCCACTGTTGCTAGGCATAGGATTTAATCATTGAAAATACATTCATTGATTTTTAATTTTATGGCATATCATTCTTTTAGATTTGAATCTTATATTAATTTTAGTTTTCAGTTGATGAAAAAAATAACCTTTTTTTATTTTTTTATTATAGGATGGCGAAACGAGCTAAAGGCCTGATCTTAAGAGTTTGCTTTTGGCTATGACAACTGCAATACCGCCGAGGCTGTTGCTTAAATTGTACCGCAAGTTGGTTCGGCATTCTGAGACATGAAGATGGAGTCTCATGGGATTGTAATTTCATCGGCACCCGTACCCTTCAGACCGAAACACAGCAATGCAAGGATTAGGTTTAATTTCTGTTGTACACTTCTGACTTCTACGTACTCGTATTATCAACATATCTCTATCGCTCGAGGTTTTCTGGTAGAAAACTCATTTTTGAGTTAAGTTCGCCGATGTCAAGGAACGAAAAGGTTTGTCACACTAAGGTTTATTTTTGCTTGTACTAGCGCAAGATTCGTCAAATACACTGACGAAGACGAAAACGAAAAGGATCATCAATTTTCATTACCTTTTCAAACTGCATACGAGAGATAATTATGTGGGTGTACGTACAACTGTCATTATTTTATCTGTCAGTACAAGCAGAAATAGATCTTAATGTGATGAACCTTTTCTTTCCTTGACTGTACTTAAACTTTCCTGCTGTAACATAAATGTATATGTGTATACAATGATCATCACCATTCATCATTTCAGCCAAAAGACGTCCACCGCTGGACATAGGCCTCCCTCAAGCATCGTCACAACGACCGGTCCTGCGCCTTCCGCATCCAGCGGATTCCCGCAACCTTCACCAGGTCGTCGGTCCACCTTGTGGGGGCCTACCTACGCTGCACCTTCCAGTACGCGGTCGCTACTCCAGAACTTTACTGCCCCATCGGCCATCCGTTCTGCGAGCAATGTGCCCCGCCCACTGCCACTTAAGTTTGGCAATTCTTCGGGCTATGTCGGTTACTTTCGTTCTCCTGCGAATCTCCTCATTTCTGATTCGATCACGCAGGGACACTCCGAGTATAGCCCTCTCCATTGACCTTTGAGTGACTTTGAGCCTTCTTTTCTGACCCATTGTGAGCGACCACGTTTCAGTACCGTAAGTAATTACTGGCCACACACACTGGTCAAAGACTTTCGTCTTGAGACACTGCGGTATTTGGACGAGAAGATATTGCGTAGCTTCCCGAACGCTGCCCAATCGAGTCGGATTCGACGATTGACCTCTTTCTCGAAGTTGGACTTACCCAGCTGGAAAGTAGGTATACATAATCGTCAACAACTTCGAGTGTACAATAAAGAATAAAAATGAGTTTACATTCATGGTACCTCAATGTAAACGAACGAGTTGCAATTTCTGCAAATAGCTGCGTTTGAAATCTAGTACAATATTGAACAATTGTCGAAGTTTAGACAAAGTTGATATTACTGGCCACACACACTGGTCAAAGACTTTCGTCTTGAGACACTGCGGTATTTGGACGAGAAGATATTGCGTAGCTTCCCGAACGCTGCCCAATCGAGTCGGATTCGACGATTGACCTCTTTCTCGAAGTTGGACTTACCCATTAGAAGGTATATGTTCGAGTTATCTAAGTTATGTTATCACAAGTGAACAATTTTGCAAACTAGGATTCCGTTTATTCAGTCTATTCATTCGTTATACGTGGGACACTCAGAAAGTTTTGCGAAACTAAAAAAAATTGTTCTATACGTACATATATTTTTATCAAATCGTTTCAAAGTACTTTCCACCAGCCTCTATACAAAGATTCATGCGCCTAAACCAGTTTTCAAAACACTTTTTCCAGTCCGCCGCAGACACCTCGTTTACAGCCTGCTCGAACGCAGCCAGCGCATCTTCCGGCGACGAAAATTGTATCCCTTTGAGCTGATTTTTTATTTTTGGGAATAAAAAGAAGTCACACGGTGCTAGATCAGGGCTGTAAGGAGGGTGACCCAGGAGTTTGACTGGCGTGCTGTCCAGGAAGTCCCTCGTTTTGAGTGCGGTGTGCGCAGGTGCATTGTCGTGGTGGAGCAGTAGCCCGCGGAGCCCTGTGTTTGGTCGCTTGTTGCTTATAACAGAGAAAACTTCTGGCAAACATTTGGTAGTATACCATTCGGCATTAATGCTTCTTTGATCCCGTAAGGGAATTGATACCAAGTGGCCAGTCAAATTAAAAAAGCTAGCGATCAAAATCTTACCCCCGCTTCTAGATCGCTTCACTTTGGTAGGCGTTGGCTCATTTTGAAACACCCAAACAGTCGACTGGCGCTTGGTTTCTGGGTCGTATTGATAAATCCAGGACTCATCACCTGTAACGATGTCGTAAACATGCCGAGACGAGCCTGCTTCAAATTTGTTAAGCATATCACGGCACCATTCCACCCGGGCCTGCTTCTGAGCATCGGTGAGGTTGTGCGGCACCCAGCGTGATACTATCCTCCTCACGCGAAGATGGCTGTGTAGAATCTCGTGAACGCTTCCCGATCCAATGTTCAATATGTGTTGAATCTCCTGATATGTAATTCGCCTATTGTCTTGGATTAAATTTTTCACTGCTAGCACGTTTTCTTCGGTAACAGCCGTCAAAGGGCGACCGCTTCTTTCGTCATCCCCCAAAGTTGGTCGACCGCGCTTGAATTCGTTATACCAACGATACACGGTTGCCTTGGAAGGGCCTTCATCCATGAATGCCATTTGAAGTCTATCGTACGATTCATCCGGTTTCAGGCGACACTTGAAATCGTATAAAATCATAGCTCTAAAATGTTCCCGGCGCAGATCCATATTTCAGTGAGACACAATACTTTGAATTAACTCGCAAAAAATGTGGAGGGAAATTTTGAAATTGGAACTTACTTATTTTTACTTATAAATAATCATATTTTCGAAAAACATTATAACTGGCCAGTCTCCCATATATAAAAACTTTTTTTCGCAATACTTTCTGAGGGGCCTGGTATTACCTATCTTAGACAAATATTAGATGATAATTATGATAAAGTTGATGATTATAACATATACACTCGCACATAACACATAATAGGAGCGGCAAAAGCTCACAAAGTCCGTTGGCTTCGTCACCTTGAGAGAATGGGAGAAGATCGAGATGCCAAGAGAGCCTATCTGGGTAGACCGAAAGAACAACTCCCAAACGGTTGCCCCAGATATCGCCGGAGCAATGCAGTAGTAGATCATCTTCTGGAAATTTAAACCAGTCTTGGCGAGATACAACCAAAAATCGCGGCAAGTAGAATTCTCTCGATTCTAAGGCCAAGACACATTCCGGTCGCTGAGCCAGTGGAATTGTGATGATTTTAAACTAGCTGCCTCTTGTGGCTTCGCTCGCAATCTCATTTATGTCGACGAAGCCTTCTCTGGGATTTAGGCTATCTCTGCGACAACTGTAGTCAAAATTCCATCCTCACCATCTCGATGGTTGGCGATCAACTGCTGTATGCTTCACAATGCATTTTTTGCCTAGTGTACTAAAGGGACGGTGGTAAGGTGTAGTGTGTTTTTGTGTAGTGTTTGTGTGTGTGTGCTAAAGCAAAACTGTTGAACCAACTTCCGTCAGCACCTGGGAAAATTTGCCATGGGAGCTTTCAAGAAAAAACCATATATGTCTTTTTAAAAGGTCGGCAATGCAGCAGTGTTCTCTGGTGTTGCATCTGCAATACCAGAGTACAAGCAGAGAGACATCTGTTTATAGGCGGTGATGATTGCTTACCATCAGGAGACCCGCTTTTTTGCTTACCCCCTTTTTTATAACAAAAGAAAATACGTCCATTTAATTAGCGACAAACACATTTATGATACTAGTAAAAATATTGTAAATAGGTATCATTTTGACTATAGTTACCAATTTCCTATTCTAACGGAATCGCGGATGGTAAAACGACGCAGGTCAAAATAAATTTAAAGATCTCTAGTTTTATTCCAATGAATTTTTAAAGAGCGCTCCTCTTAGTCCGGCTAAGCCACCAGAATAATGTCCGGACTTAGTAATTACAAACGTACGTAGAAACTATACCACCCTTAATTATTGGGGATAGATAAGTGGCTTTAAAATAAAGGGTAACTTAATTTAGTATAAATTGTTCGGGACTGTGGTATGTTTTGTAATGGAATTTCCGGGGTATTTTGTACAGGGGATAACTACGTTTCATATGATAGATATCGGGTTAGCTAAGGGAAGTACCACCAAAATACCTTACACCACTTTGCTCACACTTTACAAAGTTCTTGTCGAATCAATAACACCATACCTTGGAAGAATAAAAAAAGCGGACGGAATCTCGCTAAACAAAGAGTGAGGCATCCATATTAAGACGGCTCGCTGAAAAGTACGGGCTGGCACGCACACATGCACACCCACAGAAATAGATAGAATGGCCATGTGGGCAGGGCGCGCGTGGCAGCACTATGGACCATAGTGCAGGATATTTCAAAGCCTATCTCAGCACGCCTTATGACTTTTTTCTATAAATACTGTAACAAAAACCCGCAAAAATGCCTTATTGTGCTGTTTCTAACTGCAGAAAAAAAAGCTGTAAAGTATATTAGATTAATTTTTTTTTTTAATAATTACGTCAAAATGTAAGGCGTTATGTATAATGTAGTTTGTTCGGAAATTTGCCACGCATGAATTGCAAGAAAATTGTGATTACAACATATTACAACCATTCTATCTATTTCTGTGTGCACACCCATAGTAAGCACCCAACAAATCTCGTGTGACGGTAGTTATTTTCGTAGTGTCATAAATAAAATAACAAAACATACAGGTGTGTTAAAATTATGTTGAAATTATAGTGGATATAGGAAAAAACTAAGTGCTTCAATCTATTCCTAGCGAGATTGCGTCCGCCATTTTTATTCGTCCGAGCATCATACGGACTTAGTAACTACGGTCGCACGTAAAAAAAATATCTAAATCTACTACGTATTTTAAAAGCCGTTGTGCCTCGCAAGATAAAGCTGCAATTTTAAAATAATTACTGTGATTTGTTTCACTATTATCAACTTATTCCTTTCAATGAAAAAGTGAAACAGACTTTACTAACAGAACATTTCTTTGACGAAAAATTACGAAAATACAATACAAAGCCTACTAAATTATATTCATCATCCTCCGAGCCTTTTCCCAATTATATTGGGGTCGGCTTCCAGTCTAGCCAGATGCGGCTGAACATCAGTATTTTACACGGAGCGACTGCCATCAGACCCCCGCAACCCAGTTACTGGGTAATACTGACATTCGGAGGTTAGACCAGTTGTCAGACTTTCAGGCTTCTGACTACCCGTAACGACTGCCATAGATATTCGTATGACAACTGGGACCGACAGCTTAACGTGCTCTCCGAGGCACGGAAGGGCCTCGATGTCTAAATTATATTATACCAGACCAAATACACAAATACCACCTAAAATAAAAAATGACATAACACAAAACAACATAAAATCTAAAACAAGTTTAACCGGATTACATCGCGTATATTATTTAAATTGGTTTTCCTGACGTTTCGAAAGCTTTGCAGCGTTCGTGTACGCAGGAAGACTGAGGTGACAAGCACGTGACAAGCGTCTTTAAAGACATAAAAAAAAAAAAAACTATCGTACAATTTTTAAACAATCCGGATAAACATGTTTTGTTTGTGTAGTGATCGCGAAAACTAAATTATTATAAAATCTAAAATTAAAAAACACCTTTAAGAGGAATTAAAACATAATAATGACTTATCATTTTATAACACTAAGAAAAAAAAACATGCTGTACTTTTGTAAGAAAGCTATTGAGAAGTAATATAAATTAGTTGAGGCTATATGGGAATTTTTGCATGTGGCGAGCGAGCGCGATGCGTCGCGTTCACCCACCCACATCTTGTTGTAATGAATGTCGACGGACCAAGCGGTGTACAGAAAAACCTAAACTGGTTTATGTCCTACACTGTATCTGCCAAATGTATGTATTTTTTTGTGGAATATAAATAAATGACTTTGGTTCAGATGTTTCCATAGAGTTCGCTCCCAAAATTTACAACAACTTACATTTGAGATCTGAGATAAGAAAAACAACAATGCGTATTTTTTTAAAGAATTGCAACTTTCATAAGCGTGGATTGAAAATGGAAGCACTCCACTTTTTATATGTATGTTTGAGTTATTTAGTAATTTTGAAAAGATGAAAAGATATTCTTCGAAAATTCTAGTTTGGAAAGGCCCGATAAATGGCGACCTACATTACGCTTACATCATTTTGTTATAAACTGAAGTAATTTAATTCTAATTTCGTATTACCTACCTATATGTTTTATGTTATAAAATTATTATGTGAAATTTTAAAACTACAAACACAATGCAAATATTACAGCGTATATCGCAAGATCTGCGAGGTTAAGCTGCACTAGCCGTGGCCAGTCTTTCGATGGGAGACCATTACGTTGTACATCGAGACCCCTCCGTAACTTGCAGAGCATGTAAATCTATCAGTCCCGGTTGCCATAAGAACATCTATCGCAGTCGTTACGGGTAGTCAGAAGCCTGAAAGTTTGACAGCTGGGCCATCTTTAGGATGTCGGTATTAATGTCCTCCTGGCCTAATATCAGTCACGGTAGCAAATCTCAACGGAGCATAGTCATCTGCGTGGGACATATTATAGTGCACAAGTATATGGTGTACAGTACTCTCAGACTGGTGTACTCTCAGACTGGTGTACTCTCAGACTGGTGTACTCTCAGACTGGTGTACTCTCAGACTGGTGTACTCTCAGACTGGTGTACTCTCAGACTGGTGTACTCTCAGACTGGTGTACTCTCAGACTGGTGTACTCTCAGACTGGTGTACTCTCAGACTAGTGTACTCTCAACACAGGTGTACTCTCCGATGGGATGGCAATCCGACACCACCAGAGAGAGATTAGGTGCATGACCGACGATGTGCTTTCTGGGACACGGGAATGTTGCACCGCCAATTTCCTGATTCCTGGGCCCTAACTCACGTAATTTCATGACGCACCGATAAAGTTGCAGTGACGCTGGTGTTCGTTTCTGACAGCGATCGCCGTAGATAAGAGAATACGAAAAGCATTGTTTTGATCGAAACTTAATTGCAACTGCAATTCTTTAGTTACGTGAATTGCTTTTGACAGAAAAATCCCAATAACATTTTTTGCCTGACCCGGGAATCGAACCCTTAGCAGTCGCGTTTGCGACCACTAGACCAACGAGGCCGTCAACAACTGGGTTGCGGGGGTCGGTTAGCAGTCGTTCTGTGTAAAATACAGATAATCAGCCGCATCTGGATAAACTGGAAACCGACCCTTATATAATTTGGGAAAGGCTCAGAGAAAGAAGGATGTAAATTGAGTTAAATATATAAAATGCAAGTAAACACCGTGCTTCTGTCTATCATAAAGTCTGTTTTTTCTCTCTTGTCTTATTTAGTAAACAATCTTGGCACGTCTCTTTATTCAAATAACAAAATAACTGACAAAATTCTACTAATTTTGCAAATGTAGTCAGGTTAAAAAATGTAATTTATTGTTTGAAATTGCTAACGTAATGGCTTTTAATATTTATTATTGACGAATTGCATTCAAAAGACATGTCAAGATTGTTTACTTAATAAGACAAGTAAGAAAAAACAGAGATTACCTGAGATTGCTGTTGTGACAGCTACATGATATTATAATAAGAATACGTAACGTGAACTATTATTTCCATGTTCTGTTCAAAAGAAGACAGCGTGACATAAATATGGCGATTGATTCACACACATGAAAAATTGTCTATACAAAACTCAGTAACATTTCCACGTGAAAATTGTTGCTTGAATCGAAAGTAGGGTTTGGGATGACAACATGAATTTTCCGGTCCACCTATTACTTCTATTTCATTCTCATTCCAGCAATTATGAGCCTTATGCTTCAGAAATTATTCACCAAAATCGTGTGAATGAAAGTTTAAGGACTGCAGATAAAATTTTGCTTGGCGCTTACATTCGCGCTTCGTAATTCCCTGTGAGAAATGTTAAGAATTTGTGTCGACATGTGAACATCTGCAAGGAACAAAGTATCAACGGTTTCGTGCGTTGGTCACATAAAAGGCTACCCTCAGGAACTTTGTTTTATGACGCTTGCATATTAATTAGAGAATGTATGTATTATGTCTGTTATACCAGAAATTTATTTGCTCTCGTTCGGTGTTCTTATGGTAAAAACCGCAGTACTTCAAATGTTGAGTTTGCGTTTCGTTTTATTAGGTCAATGTTTGTTTTATATTTAGATTAATTTGAACTGTGTTATTAAATTACACGTAAAGGTAAACTTTACGGTACAAAAAGTCGGTTAAAGGTACTTTACTTTACTTTGCGGCAGCTGCACGTGCCGCGATGCACGTGCAGATCGATTAGCTTTCGATCCTTTTGCACAGATTACTTAATAGTGACTACCTTTTGTCAGTTGCCGTGCAGAGTTAAGACAGATACTACGTCTTCTGCCAGTCACACAGGATTATTCGAACGAAGTGTATTGTGATTAAGGGCGCACAGCTAGTACAAGAAATCCGTCCTCTTTTACGCTAAATGCGTCCATTTTGGAGTATAGCATGTGCAAGACTGAGAGCGTGTCACTTGCCGCGTGTCGTTACGGCAACTGCAGTGCCGCGTGTCATCAACTCAGCCTATCCCAGTCCACTGCTGGACATAGGCCTCTCCCAAGTTTCGCCACAATACTCGATCCTCTGCCTTCCGCATCCAGTCTCCCCAGCCTTTTTCAGGTAATCGGTCCACCTAGCGCCGCGTGTCGCGTGGTTCTAAAGTAACTTCATACGAAACCATAGTAACTACTAGTGCCGCCTGCCATCGCGGCACGTGCCAAAGTTGCTCAACTCCAAAGTTTACCTTTACGTGTAGTTTACTCACACAATTCAAATGAATCAGAAAAAAAACTGAATTCTCAAAAGATCTGACTAAATATTTGTATTCATCATCATCATTCATCATCATCATCATCATCATCATCATTTCAGCCGAAAGATGTCCACTGCTAGACATAGGCCTCCCCCAATTAAAGGGGGATAAGCCATAATCGCCACGCTTGGCAGGCGGGTTGGCGATCGCAGTTGGTTGGTTAAATACTCAGAGAACGCTGCTGCCCATCCTCTGGTGAATCCCTTAGTCGCCTTTTACGACACCCATGAGATAAGGGTGGTGCTTTTTTTCATGTCCGGCACCACGCGGAATCATCATCATCATCAGCCAATTTTTGTCCCACTGTTGGGCGTGGGACTCTTCTCAGAAAATAAATAAATGAATATTTGTATCAATCAACTCAGCCTATCGCAGTCCACTGCTGGACATATGCCTCTTCCAAGTTGCGCCACAACGCTCGGTCCTCTGCCTTCCGCATCCAGTCCCCCCCAGCCACGTTCTTTAGGTCGTCGGTCCACCTGGCAGGGGGTTGCCCTACGCTGCGTTTGCCGATTCACGGTCTCCACTCAAGGACTCGTCTGCTCCAGCGGCCATCGGTCCTTCGACAGACATGGCCAGCCCACTGCCACTTCAGCTTACTGATTCTACAAGCTATGTCGGTCACTCCGGTTCTTCTCCGGATAATCTCGTTTAAATATTTATAATTCGTTTATATTTTAATATTTGTATACTCACCACAAAAGTTTCATAAACAGGTAAACCAAAATTTGAATGTGTCTAAAATATTTGTGATTTTTGCTCTGTCGTAAAGGAAGAAGAACATAAAAGTAACTAAATGCAGAATTTCCTAAATGACGTGAAAAATATAAGCTTAAATTCCCCGCGTTTATCCAAACAATGATCCAAACACAGTGTTAACAAAGACAAGCCGCTAAAAGGCAATGATGCCAAACTAAAAAAATGTCGCAAAACGTCGCACAAAAGCAAAAGCCAAAATGCATACGGTACTTTTTGCACAATTGTATTTGGATTCCGTACCACTTGGAAGCGGAGTCGAGATGTTGAATTTTTGACACTTGGAAGCGCTAAGCCCGCTTGCATGCATGTAAAACGGCACCAATGTTTTGCAGGAGAAACTTTGTTGTGGTAATTTTCGCGTTTTGTCAAAACATTTTTCCTTTGTACAGTTTTTTTTCATTTGTTGGTTTTTATTAAAAAAATAGTTATGAATGTCAGCGCTTTTTACGCGCTGTTATGTCTTTGTACGAGTACGATTGAATAGTTTCTGTTTAATTTTATGTGATGAAATTGGGAAAGTGAAGGTATTGAGGCGAATTTTCTCAAAGGTCTGTTAGAAAAATGTATCATCATCATCCTCCTGCCCTCATCCCAGTTTATTTAGTGTCGGCGCAGAGTGTACTTTTCTTCCATCTATATCAGCCGTCATCTCAGTATCACTATCTTTCTATTCCTATCATCTTTTACACAATTTATCCACGTTTTCTTTGGTCTACGTCGTTTTTTATTGCCATCCACATTCATATATAAAAACTTTCTTCGTGCATCTTCTCATTCCACCTCATTAAAAAATTGCGTATGTATTACTAACATAGTACTGCAATTTCCATTGACTTATATCCCTTTGTTGTCTTTAAGGAAATCTAAAGGAAGAGTTTCTTTCATTAGCTCCTGTAAAAGACCATCAGGTGGAATTATTGCTGTCGTAAAAACGACGAAATAAGCATAAGCATAGAAATTGCTTCATAAGTTGGCAGTATAGCAATTACCAGTGTGTTAACTAGAAGTGGTAAATTAATCATAGTAACTTTTCATAATTACTACCTACAACTTGTTTTTTTTATTTCCTAGTTGATTCTCGCAGCTGGTACCGAAGTACCATCTCTGCTTAACCGGGCTAGCTGGTGGAGAGTCTCATGTGGGACTCCATTCGCCGAAGGTTTTTTCCCTAATCCTACACTTAAAACTAAACCGTGGTTTCAATACCGCAAAACGGGAGTCCCCCAGGGGGGGGGCTCTGACCTCGTTGGGGCATTGCAGGGGGACCCCGCCGTTCCTATGTCCCCCTAGCAGCCGTTGCTGCGTCAGGAATGAATTTTCTCGAAAGTGGCGGACTTTCGGTATATCGGGTGTGTGTGTGTGACGCGGTAGTCGCGAATCGCCGTTAATCGGCCAGCCTCGCCGGCGAGGCTTAGGACCTACCTAAACCTAACCAGTGGCTATTAAGCCTACTCCTAGGAACTTACAACTTGATATTATAACGTATAAAATATATGTCCGCGCGTAGCTCAAGGTTTCATCAGGATTCATCACGAAATAAATTTCTCACTACTCAAAATGATGTATTTTCCGATTATTACAAGAACTGACCAGAAGAAGAAGTTTTACAACAAGAATGAGAGCCCGCGCAAAGCACAGTGTCTCCATCTCGATCTTACTGCAATCAAATAGACCCAACGGAGTCACTAAATACATTTTAATTTATAAATGAACACTAAAATAATTAACCAGTCGTCGTGATAAAACTAATATTAATTTAGATAATATCTAAACATTATATAAACCAACAAATCATGCCAGATATTAAAATATGAAACAATATAAAGCGGAATTATCAGAACCACAAAATTAAATTAACAACATTTAAATTAATCATTTCATTAATCTAATTAGAATATTCGAATTATAATTATCATAATATTAACATTATTTACAACATTAATTTAATTAATACGGATCATCAAATATTAAACTTTTCTATACAAAAAGGTATCTTCTTTGATCTTTGTTGATCTTTGCAAAGTACAACAAATACAACTTTGATGATCTTTGCAAAGTACAACAAATACAACAGCAAACTACATAGCAAATTCTAGAAATAACGGATACTTATTTCAAAATACTTCATAATCTAATTAAAAGTAATTCATTGTATAAACTAGTTACCTCAAAAGATTGCGTTGTAAGCATCGATATTCGATATAGCATAGACATTAATTGGTCTGAGTCCGAGTATAAATTAATTTTTTATTGTTATAAGCTATGGAAAGCTATATTACTCTCAAATTACACGAGAGGGCGCAATGTTCAACCAACGCCAGGAAGAAACATTCAATACTGACCAGTAATAAAGATTAATATATTAAGTTCTGTCAAAAAAGTGTAAACAAAATTGATGGCAACACTAGCGCGCCCATATATACTATCTCTATCTCTCTCTCTCTATCTCTATGTCTTTTATGGTGTACAATAAAGCATATATAAATAAATAAATAAATAAATATCTCTTAGTCACTGAGCAATACCTCTTGAAATTTTCACTGTACTTGCAACAATTTCTCTAATGGACACTAGACGGACTAGACTTTATAAATGTAACAAATAATTCAGTAGGGAGCTCCTTACATCTCTAAGCGTCACTTAATCACACTACAGCTGCAATGTAGACAGAATGGTTAACTAGCACTAGCTTAGCGGAGGGTAATAGTGTTGAGATGAACGAAGCGGAGAGGAACTGAGCGGTGTTAGTCGATAAGTAGTTATTATCTTTAGATGTCACCTGTGTCTTTGCCCGTGTGGATACCGCGAGATAAAAAGTGGTCATTGTCCTTTTCCAGGTCCCAGACTACCCTTTTGCCAGTTCCATCTAAATCTGTTCAACAGTTTACGCGTGATTAAGTAACAAACATTTTCACAAACTTTCAGATTTATAAAATTGGTAGGATTAGGTGTACTTTACACTCCTATTTTAAAATCACCAGAATAAAATTAAGGTTAGTCTCTGCTCATCATTATGAACAACTTTTGCTTTGAGACCAACCCTGAAATCGCGAAAAAAATATCAGCTGATCCCTACATTTCGTCGATTTATGTGAACACAAATGTAGGGATCATCTGATATTTAAGACACTATACTTGATTTTCTTCTGGTGATCAAAAACAGTTTTGTATACACAGCGTCAAGTAGAAATAATATTGAATCTATTGTTTGGCGCCTAGCAATGCTTAACAAATAAAGTTTCTTTCTTTAAATTAAGGGCTGGTTTTTTAATCATCAGATAAGTTTTATCAGAGGAATTGACGGTTTAACTATTTGACAGCTTTTGTGTACATAATTTGTCAAAACGTCAATACCATTTAGGCAACAAACTAGATGACATTGCAGTTCTTATGGGCAAAAGTAGGCCTTTGGCTTATTTTGCCATCCTGTGCCATAAAACAAAATTAATGTTTGAATTTGAATTTCTTGGAAGTTATTTGTATTTTTTTTTTTTTTTTTATAGTGTTGAATGGCGAAACGAGCTAAAGGCCCACCTGATATTAAGCGGTTACCTTTGCCCATAACAACTTCAATACCACCTAGGCTGTTGCCTAAATGGTACCGCAAGTCGGTTCGCCAAACTGAGACATGAAGATAGAAAGTCTCATGTGATTGTAATTTCACCGGCACCCGTACCCTTCAGACCAAATGATAAAATAAATCAAATTTTGAAAATTTATTCCTTGAATATATCCCAATGTAAGAAAGTTTTGACTAAATGACTACACACCCTTGACTACGATAGTACTGAAAATATATTGGTAATGACTTCGTAAGAAGGAAGACTCATAAACTTTCCATCCACACACCTCTCCTCCACACCACCCACATACCACACACCACCTACACCACACAACACACACAGCCACCCACTCAACACTATATAATATTCATCATCGTCATTTAAGCCGAAAGATATCCACTGCTGGACATAGGCCTCCCCCAAAATGAGGGGAAAATGCCATAATCGCCACGCTTGTCAGGCGGGTTGGCGATTGCAGTTGGTTTTATAAATACTCAGAGAACGCTGCTGCCCATCCTCTGGTGAAGTCCCCCCTTAGTCGTCTTTTACGACACCCACGAGAAGAGATGGGGTGGTGCTATATTCTTTGTGTCCGGCACCACACGGAACGAATATAAATATAATATTATATCATACTAGCTTTTACCCGCGGCTCCGCTCGCGTTAAATTCTGCTAACCCACGTCAGTCCAGTCCACTGTCCCACTGTCCCGCTGTCCCGCTGCCCCACTGCCCCACTGCCCCGCAGCCCCGCTGCCCCACAGCCCCACTGCCCCGCTGCCCCACTGCCCCGCTGCCCCACTATCCCACTGCCCCACTGCCCCGCTGCCCCGCAGCCCCACAGCCCCGCTGCCCCGCTGCCCCACTGCCCGACTGCCCAGTTGCCCCACTGCTCCACTGCCCCGCTGCCCCACTACCCCGCTGCTCCATTGCCCCGCTGCCCCACTGCCCGCTGCCTCATAGCCCCGCTGCCCCGCTGCCCCACTGCCCGACTGCCCAGCTGCCGCGCTGCCCCATTGCACCGCTGCCCCGCTGCCACGCTTCCACACCGCCCCACTGCCCCGCTGCCCCACTGCCCCGCTGCCCCGCTGCCCTTCTGCCCCGCTGCCCCACTATGCCACTGCCCCACAACCTGCCCCGCATCCCCTTTGCCCCGCTGCCCCACTGCCGCGCTGCCCCACTGCCCCGCTGCCCCACTGCCCCGCTGCCCCATTACCGCACTGCCCTACTGCCCCGGTAACCCACTGCCCCGCTGCCACACTGACCTGCTGCCCCTCTGCCCCACTGACCCGCTGCCCCGGTAACCCACTGCCCCGCTGCCACACTGCCCTACTGCCTGCTCCGCTGCCCCCCACTGCCCCGCTACCCCACTGCCCCGCTAACCCACGGCCCCGCTGCCCCGCTGCCCCACTATCCCACTGCTTCGCTGCCCCGCTGCCCCACAGCCTGCCCCGCTGCCCCACTGCCCCGCTTCCTCACTGCCCCGATGCCCCGCTGCCCCGCTACCCCATTGACCCGCTGCCCCACTATTCCACTGCCCCGCTGCCCCGCTACCCCACTGCACAGCTGCCCCACAGCCTGCCCCGCTTCCTCACTGCCCCACTGCCCCACTGTCCCACTGCCCCGCTGCCCCGCTTCCTCACTGCGCCGTTGCCCCGCTTCCTCACTGCCCCGCTGCCCCACTGCCCCACTGCCCCGCTGCCCCACTATCGCACTGCCCCACTGCACCGTTGCCCCGGTAACCCACTGCCCCGCTAACCCACTGCCCCGCTAAACCACTGCCCCGCTAACCCACTGCCCCACTGCCCCGCTGCCCCGCTCCCCAACTGCCCCGCTACCCCACTGCCCCGCTGCCCCGCTGCCCAGCTGCCCCACATCCCGCTGCCCCGCTGGCCCAGTAACTCACTGCCCCGCTGCCCCGCTACTCCACTGCCCCAATGCCCCGCTGCCCTAATGCCACGCTGCCCCGCTACCCCACTGCCCCGCTGCCCAGCTGCCCCACATCCCGCTGCCCCGCTGCCCCATTATCCCACTGCCCCGCTGCCCCGGAACCCCACTGCCCCGCTAGCCCGCTGGCACGCTGCCCCGCTGCCTCACTGCCTCGCTGCCCCGCTTCCCCGCCCCGCTGCCCCGCTGCCCGAGTCCTGCTGCATCGCTGCCCCGCTGCCCCACATACCAACTGCCCCACTGCCCCGCTACCCAGCTACCCCACTGCCCCACTATCCCACTGCCCCACTGGCCCACTGCCCTGCTGCCCCGCTGCCCCTCTAGACACTGCCCCACTGCCCCACTGTCCCACCGTCCCACTGCCACTGTCCTACTGTCCCACTATCCCACTGTCCCACTATATCACTATCGTCCCATCCCATGTCCCATGTCCTGTCCCATGTCCCATCCTATGTCCAGTCCCATGTGCCGTCCCACTGTCCTGTCCCATGTCCCGTCTCATGCCCCGTCCCATTTCCCGTCCCATGTTCCGTCCCCTGTCCCGTCCACTGTCACGTCCCCAGTCCCGTCCCCTGTCCCGTCCCCAGTCCCATCCCCAGTCCCATCCCCTGTCCACTCCACTCCACTCCACTCCACTCCATCGTACATTACTATCCGCTCGTGCAAATGCATGAAGCTTCGATCTGTCGGGTGAGTACGCAACCCACGAATTTTTTTTTTTCTTTTTTTCTTTCTTTCTTTCTTTCTCAAAACCCATACCAGTTTTTAAGTCAGATCATCAGCTTTCAAACAAAAAAAAAACATCAAAATCGGTTCAGTAGTTTTAGCGTGATGCTGGAACAAACAAACAAACAAACAAACAGACGTTTACAATTTTATAATAGTTAAGATTATGCCTCGTTGGTCTAGTGGTCGCAAGCGCAACTGCTGAGCATGGGGTCCTGGGTTCGATTCCCGGGTCGGGCAAAGTGTTATTGGGTTTTTCCATTAGGAAATTCTCAGTAGCAACCCGGAGTCTGGATTTGTGCCCGGTCAATGGCAATAGGCTCGCCCCCTATTATATGGGACTATAACAACTGGAAAAATGTGGGTGTACTACACACCTCTGCCTACCCCTTCGGGGAAATACAGGCGTGTTGTTATGTTATGTTGTTGTTATATCATCTTTTGAATTTTATATAAATTCACCTGTAGTAACTAAGATCATTTTTAGGGTTCCGTAGTTCTATTCACTGATGTTTCGGATGCTTAGGATGTATTCCGGGTGAGGGCCTGGTGATCGGTCACACAGGGTTTCCCTAGTACGGACTTTAGTCTCTCACAAAGGAAATAACTACAAAAACTTTCATCATCCTCCGAGCCTTTTTCCCAATTATATTGGGGTCGGCTTCCAGTCTAGCCAGATGCGGCTGAACATCAGTATTTTACACGGAGCGACTGCCATCACACCCCCGCAACCCAGTTACTGGATAATACTGACATTCCTAACTATAAAAACTGTAATAGCTATAAAAAAATGTGTACCTTTGTGAAGAGAGAAATAAAAATCTTTATCATTATCAATGGTATAATATTTTCATAGTCAACTATATTACATAATAATATTTGTATATAGGACCGGTCAAGTACAACGATTGGTCATTTTGATGACGTTTGTGGTCTAGTGGTTCGAGTGTCGGACTGCTGATCACGAGGTCGTGGGTTCGATTCCCACAGGACACAAATATTTATGTGATGAACATAAGTGTTTGTGTTGGTCTGGGTGTTTCTTATATATTATAAGTATGTATTTACAAAAAAAAGTATATAAGTATTATATTCATTGTCTAGTACCCATAGCATAAGCTCTGCTTAGTTTGGGAATAGATGGTGCTGTGTGAATAGATCGTAAACAGTTACTCGTGGTTTACTTGCTAGTCGCGAACCACGGGCAACTCTTTTTAAATCATTACCCGTGGTTCACCTCATAGGTGTACCACGGGTAATACTTTTTGAGTCATTACCCGTAGTTCACCTATCAGGTGAACCACGGGTACTACTTTTTAAATCATTACCCGTAGTTCACCTATCAGGTGAACCACGGGTAATACTTTTTAAATCATTACCCGTAGTTCACCTATCAGGTGAACCACGGGTACTACTTTTTAAATCATTACCCGTGGTTCACCTGCTGGGTGAACTACGGGTACAAAAAGTTAACCGTGGAACACCTAGGTGAACTACGTAGGTGGACCACGGGTACGAAACCAAAATGTCAACAAAATATAATTTATAATGTGAATTGTTTATGAATAAATAAATAAATAAATATATATTTGCCTTTCGTACTTAGCTAGGCATATAAGTCTATCTGATAGAATAAAATTTAAATATAAAATATTCATCATCATCATCATCGTTTCAGCCGAAAGACGTCCACTGCTGGACATAGGCCTCCCCCAAGTATCGCTACAACGACCGGTCCTGCGCCTTCCGCATCCAGCGGATTCCCGCGACCTTCACCAGGTCGTCGGTCCACCTTGTGGGGGGCCTACCCACGCTGCGCCTTCCAGTACGCTGTCGCCACTCCAGAACTTTACTGCCCCATTGGCCATCATTTCTGCGAGCAATGTGCCCCACCCACTGCCACTTAAGCTTGGCAATTCTTCGGGCTATGTCGGTCACTTTCGTTCTCCTGCGAATCTCCTCATTTCTGATTCGATCACTAATTCGATAAAATATTATAATAGCTCTAATTATGTGTTGCCTGTACGACTGACGAACGCGATCCCGTAAAGCATATTTTAATGTTATTGATATTGTTTATGAAGTATCTTAATACAGACTGTAAACTAGCAACAAAGTCTTAGTTTGTTTAAGACTATTTTAATTAAACAGTCTGGATAGTGAGTGCATTAGACTAGAAAACTTTGTACATCGTTGCCTCTAGCCTCAATCTTTACAAATTCTCAAGCAAATATTTAAGAATTTTGTTTAATATATTGCAGCTAATTTTAATTTAGAATTTACATACCTACTTAGGGACTACAAATTTTGATTTCATTGTAAGTAATTACTACTACTAAATGAACAAATTTCAGTGTGACTAAAACCTACATTGTTCTCTTAAAGGGAAAGTAGCAGCCAAGTGAAGCCCCCATCAGTAAAATAGTACATTACTGTCGAGGCCTGAAATGAAGCAATTTACGGCCGAGTAATATTGGAAGTACTTCCCAAGTGATTTTGAAAGGACGAGGCGCAAGCCGAGTTCTTTTTCAACTAAACGAGGCCGTTAATTGCTATTTCGGCCGAGACTTGTATAGTACTTTTCTCTCATTTGCGAGGAAACACAACACAAATTAATTCAACAGTATCTCATTTTTATTCACGCCAATTCGCCCGAGCGCGGTTAGTTCTATTTTCAAAGTTTTGAAAAAAAAAATGCGCATTCAGCCTGTGTAATGAATATTTTGTACCTAAAAACACCTAATTTATGTAAGTGTGTACTTAAAAACCTCGGTAGCATAATTTAAAAAATAAAAAGTGTCCAGCAATTTCTATTATTGTCCTGTTGGATATTACCGGCCTGTTATTTCGTTGCGTACGGAAAAGAGCCGATTGTTGTATTCTTTTTTTTAAATAATGAACCAATTTCCGAGCAAGTGGGAGAAAAAAATATTACTCGCTGAATACATCATTTATCGAAAATTCGTTTTTAACAATTGAAATACAGGTACTGTAGTTTAATCAGAAACTAATAACTCTGTAAAATATAGTTCGCTGTAGTTGTATATAGAATATATTATTATGCCAAAAGTGGCCGTTTTTCGCACTTTTAATTTTATTTTTAGTATTTGTCGTGATAGGATTCATAGCAACACATATTCTGAGAAAACAACCGGCTACCTATTACCGTTTAAAAGATACAGCTCTGTGACAGACAGAAGGACGGACGGATGAACAGTAGCAAGAGGGTCCCGTTTGGCACCCTTTGGGTACGGAACCCTAAAAAGGAGCTATAAACTGCGATTGCAAATTTGCTAGCAGTAGAACGCTTCCATCCATTAACTTCCAAAATGGAGATCACGGAAACAGCAAAACCTATTCAAAAAATTAAATCTTCTTCCAAACACATACATGTACAGTTGTACACACGGTTACACTTCAAGATGTTCATTTCCAGTGTAAGCTGACCTCGCATTGTATAGGCTTTCCGTTCAATGAGAGGTCAACTTTACTATAATGGAGATAATAGCTTTTTTATTTTTATTTTACTATGGTATAGGATGACGAAACGAGCTAAAGGCCCACCTGATGTTAAGTGGTTACCTTTGCCCATAACAACTGCAATACCACCTAGGCTGTTGCCTAAATGGTACTGCAAGTCGGTTCGCCAAACTGAGACATGAAGATGGAAAGCTTGCTATGTAGCCGTATGTACTATCAGAAAACTTTCCGGTGAACCACCACTAAGGCTAAAATCGCTTGCGCTCAGTGTTCGACAGCAGCCGTAGGTACGTGTAAAGTAGCAGGATTCGTTCAAGGGACTTTGTCGACAAAATGTGATACATTTTGTCGACAAAGTCGGGAAGGAACGTGACTGTACCTATCAATAAAGTCAAATACAACTCCAAATTAATTCAATCACAAAATACTTCCCTATTTTAATTGGATACAGTGTTCCATTCACACACAAATACACCCTTAATCACAGCAAACATTTTGCCCTCATTTTAATCAACAACAGTTGCAGCTCAACATCCGTTCAACCCTAAGTTGAGTCCCGAGTAATAGCATTACAGAAATGACGTCATTATGGCGAGTGCGGTGGCGGTGTGGCTCGGCTGCACAGAAAAGGACCGTTGCAATTAAATTTTAATGCTGTACTCTATTTTCAGTGCATTTATGTAGGCGTAGCGCGAGCGTTGCGAATACTATTAACAGAATGGATTTTTTACTGAGCTGATTTGATGAATGTTGGATTGTTTTGACGGTTGTTTCGTGGTGTTTTCATTGTTGGTGCCGAATTATGACTTGATTAAAATACTAACGAAACATTGACGTATTTGTTAAGTTTGTCTAGGATCGTAATAGATAAATAGATGGATTAATTTGACTAGCCCTGGGTTATTGTTTGAGTTTCGAGCTAAACGATGTAGCACAGTCTGTGGTTTTATATCTAGCGACATAAAAAAAAAACGAGTGCGGTGTGGCTCGGCTGCACTAAAAAGGACCGTTGCAATTAAATTTCAGTGCGTTTATGTAGGCGTAGCGCGAGGGTTGCGAATATTATTAACAGAATGGATTTTTTACTGAGCTGACTTGATGAAAGTTAGATTGTTTTGACGATTGTTGCGTGGTGTTGTGATTTTTGTGCCGAGTTAAAATTTGACTTAAATACGAAACGTATTTATTTAATTTGACTGGAATTGTGATGGATAGATAGATGGATTAATTTGGCTCTAGGTTATTGTTAGAGTTTTAAGCTAAGCTATTTAGCACAGTCTGCGATTCCGTTAAGTGACAGTAAAAATGTTTTAATTAAGTGACAGTAAAAATTATTACAGATCAGCAATTTTTTTAAAGATAACTCCGTTTAGTAAACTACATAAAAGACTTGTAGCCAAAATTCCATCCAGAATTTCAAACTTCAATCAACGCAAAGCACTTGCTCCAAATCTATTTGCCATCCCAAATCCATGTGAGGGGCAGCAAAAAGCCAAGCACATCCACTCAGCCGATTAGGTATCGTAGAATCGTTAGCGATCATCCATCATGGTGTCAGTTCGGCTCAACCCGTCCACCATTGTCTAAGGAGTGTCTAAAACTTAGTACGGTTTAATAAGAACTGGTACTGATGTATAGCTGAGTGTTTGGTTTGGTTTGTTTGGTTTATGTCAAAATATAAAAGTTCCTAGTTATAAGTAAAATTTGCATGCTGTTAGTGATGGCTAAATGGGCTTGAACATATTTTTATCATGTAACAACATTCGATGTACCCTATTTATTGCAAATAAAGATATTGTATTGTATTGTATGGTGGATTGTTGTGGACGTGTGCGGTGAATTATGTGATGAAATTGAGTGAGGTGTATTGCTATTTTAGTTAATCAAACTGCCAATCGAGGATTGTCCGATAAACACATCCTACTAATATAATCCTTATAAATGCGAAAGTATGTTTGTTTCTTTTTTTTTATAGTACAGGATGGCGAAACGAGCTAAAGGCCCACCTGATGTTAAGCGGTTAGCTTTGCCCATAAAAACTGCAATACCACCTAGACTGCCTAAATGGTACCGCAGGTCGGTTCGCCAAACTGAGACATGAAGATGGAAAGTCTCATGTGATTGTAGTTTCACCGGCACCCGTAACCTTCACACCGAAACACAGCAATGCAAGCATCACTATTTGTCGGAGAATTAGATACGTTGGTAGTACTTCCCCGGACGAGCTCTTTTACAAAAGAGCTCTACTACTACTTTATTTGTTTGTTTGTCCTTTACCACGCTGAAACACCTGAATAAGGATTTTGATGCAACTAGAGCCTGAGGTTTCAAAAGTGCCTGTAATTAGGTTCATTTGAAATAAAAACATGTGAATTTGAATTTGATGAAATTTGGCACTGAGATGGACCATAACCCGTATTAACATAGGCTACTTTTAATCATCATCATCCTCCGAGCCTTTTCCCAATTATGTTGGGGTCGGCTTCCAGTCTAGCCAGATGCGGCTGAACATCAGTATTTTACACGGAGCGACTGCCATCAGACCCCCGCAACCCAGTAACTGGGTAATACTGACATTCGGAGGTTAGACCAGTTGTCAGACTTTCAGGCTTCTGACTACCCGTTACGACTGCCATAGATATTCGTATGACAACCGGGACCGACAGCTTAACGTGCTCTCCGAGGCACGGAGGGGTCTCGATGTGTAACGAAACGGTCACCCATCTACATACTGACCGCGGCAAGTGCAGCTTAACCTTGCAGATCGTACAACTACTACTACTACTAATAATACTACTACTACTACTAATTAATTGCTACTTTTAATCCTGGGAAGATAAACAGTTCCCGATGCGAGATAATATATTTCTGTGATAAACCAAGTTATACGCAGGCGAAGCCGCGGGTATAGTTAGTACTTCATATTAGTTTGAAATTTAGGTCTTCAAGTTTTTGTGTAGGTGTAACAGATTTAGATTCGACACGTAGGTAGTACGTCTTCGGAATATTAACAGTCTATGAAAATAGGTATAGAATTTAAAGGGTTTATAACGTCACTACTATTGTCTCATTCTACTAACCGTACGAATTATACTAACTTACTTACTCCTCTGGTTCAGCAATCTAAAGTGAGTCATGGCTTCCGAAACGAGAACTCTCCACCTTGCACGATCTTGCGCGGCATATCGCCTGTTGGCAGCTTGAAACTCACGCAGAACAGTCTCCGCAGCCCAGCGATATCTGGAGCGACCCACCGATCTACATCCTATTGGTTGGCCAAGAGACACTCTCTTGGCTCCTCGATCCTCCCCCAAGCGTTCGACGTGGCCGAGCCATCACAAACATTGTGCTTTGATCAATGATATTAGGCTCGTCAACCAGTTCTTCGATTTCGGCATTCTTCTGGACTACCATGCTGCCCCAGGATTTTAGGAAGTACTTTCCTTTCCGAGACCAAAAGCTTTTCCACTTGTAAGTTTGTCAAGATGTTTGGATGTTTGTTGATTGAGTAATCACGCGTAAGCCTTTGAACATATTTGGATGAAACGAAACAAAATGTTAGTCTGGGACGTGAAGAAGGACATATACATTTTATCCCGGAAAGACAAACAGTTCCAGAGGAATGTGCAATAAACGACATACACACGAGTGAAGCCGCGGCTCTCAATCTCCTAAATAAACAAGAATCAAGTCAAAGAATTAATGACATTCACAAGCTCTCTTTACCTTCAAAAGAACAGACTGCTTTCCTACCTCACAGTAAAACAAAGACATCTCTTTACAAAACAGAATTTAAATAAAAACCAGTACAAGTCCAAATATTTAAAAAACAAACGGTGGGCTGAAGTAAAATTTTTACAAATCATAATCGGTGTTAAACGATCAGCGGTCACGGTTATTAATTTGAGCCGTATGTTTACAAACCGTCGATATTTGAACTAGTGAACTAATGTTGTTTGTTGTTCTTGTTTAAGTCTTGTATACTACGTAAGCGTTACCTTTCTCGTATACTAAGTGGTGTTGGATATATTAATTTTGGTAACGTAGTTGTTAGAAGTTTCTGGTTAAATTAGGGAAGATGTATACCAACATTGTACTTTGTATTATGCTGTCTTCACTTTAATATTGTTTTAAAAAGTTAAATATCGTAGTATCAGTGTTAACATAATTTAAGAAGACCTAATGATCTTGTACGATGCCCGGTGTAGCCACTTGAGAGGATGGGTCTAAATATTTCACTGCTATCCTCTCACCTTTGCTGGGCAAGCGTGTACCATCGTTAACCGCACCATCGCTTAACATCAGGTGAGGTGGCGGTTAAATGCAAGCCCGTTAAGTACAAAAAAGTATCAACATATCAAACACAACAAATCTAAAAGAGCAATCAAAAGCACAACCAGAAACAAGACCCACTTCACGAGTACTATAAAACAGAAAAATAAGCCCAAAACGTTAACAAGAAGCTGTAAATAGACCGTGGGTGTGCAGAATGGGCCAAAGTTGGGAACTTTAGTGGAACACGAAGGAATAAGGCGTCCATCGATCGTTGTACATTTATTTGTGTTGCACAAGTCGCGTAAATATCTTCAATGGATGTTGGAAATTGATTTTTCCTTTTAGTGTTTGGTTTTGTTTGTAGGATCGTTTTGGGGGATTGGATGTCTTGGATTCGCGATCAAGTTTTTGAAATCAATTGTGGTAAGATAAGTACTCGTAAATAAGTGAAAAATTATATAATAACTTCTTAGGTTTTCGCGATCACTACACATTATAATAAAACAAAGTTTAACCGGATTAAATCGCGTATATTATTTAAATTGGTGAAAAATTATAGTTTGATACTGATTTTGAAATATGGCTAACATTAGTCAGAGGTTTTTAGGCAAAGACTTGACATAACCCAGATTTCTTTGGTAGCTATATTTTTTGTATTTTTATCGGCTTGCGTTTGACCATAAAGCTATTAACAAATCGCTTCGTGCATCAGGTTGGAAAGTCTGCCATAAAAAAAAAAAATTAAAAAAATCTTGCGCTCCATTTGACGCACACACTACAAAACTTATACATAATACTTAATAGTAAATACATTATACTTTACAATTTCATGACAAATTAGTATAGTTACACTTAAATTGCCAACTGACAACACTGGACATAAACAATAGATACATGATCTGTGGTTATAACGGTAACCATCGGTTTTTTGTTCTACATTATAGTCTGTGATTTACAGTTAGTCAAATCAAAACAAAAACAATAATAAAAAATGCTGGGTATTATAAATACTGCCGTGATCTTTGTGCGTCGCATGTGCACAAAAATTTAGGTCATTGTTCAGCATAATGCTGTGGCTTAGGACGGACTTAGTGCCAGCAGCGCTGATTTTCAGCAAAAACCTTATGAGCAGTGGCGCATCGGCGTTCATCTGTTTGTTGAATCGGATGATGCAAAGGGCTTGGCTAGGGACTTTTCCGTCATCTTTCATCATTATAATCTAGTCTCAAATTATCTGAGGTCGGCGCATTACATCTTTTTCTATTTTCCTCTATCAGCCGTCATCTCATCATTCATTTACTCCTCCCTCATCTTTAAAGTAAATAATGTAAGTGCCAAGACATACAGCCGGTTTTTTAGTTGAGAATTCTTATTCAAGTAGAACTTAAGTATAACTTAGGTACCAACTGATAGTTGGCAAAAAGTGTGGATGTTTAAGAAAATTAAAAAATTGTTGACCTGTGATTCTTCACAGTTTTTGACTACCATTTGCTCCTGTACCATGCCGTCACCACAATTAACTCATTTCGCTATTAAGCCACTCCATCAAATTTGAGTACGCGATGTACTTGTACCCTACATCACAACTCAATGATACCATTACCTACCACTTTATCTAGACCCGCTATCGTATTCATATCTTCACAGAAGGGGTTCAGAATAATCTGGTCATTGACATCGTGTATTGTATTCCCAACGTAGTCTCGGATAAGGGTCTTGGAAATTGTTTTACGTGTCACATTATGTAACGAACGAGACTGTTCTCTTTGAACGCGTTTTGAATTGTTAAAGTTATCGAACGATTTCTTGGGTGACGAGATTTTAATGTTATATTGTGAGAGTTTAGCGAAGAATAAAATGTTTCAATCGGGATTTTGGTTTTATAGAGAGTAGAGGAAAATTTACAATACTTTATCGATAATATTAATGGTGTAATGAATTAAATTGAGTATCGAATTTATTATTAACAAAATAACATCCTAAAAAAACATCCTAAAAAAACATCCTAACTTTAATAGAGAAGATGGTTGGCAGCTACAACCTGTTTGGAACCCAGTCCTAAAATAATCAAGTCCCAAACAGCACGCAACACTGTAAAAGATATTGATATTGTGAGTGATTACTGCGTGCATCAAAACGATTTTCATTAATAATATTGTACGGTAGATTAAAATATTTTTTTAGAAATATCATAAAGACGCTTGTCGTCTTAGTCTACCTGCGACCACGAAATGCTGCAAGGCTTTCGAAACGTCAGGAAAACCAATTTAAATAATATACACGATTTAATCCGGTTAAACTTTGTTTTATTATAATTTATTATTGTTTAACCTTTTGTGGGTATCAAAAAGTCTAGACTTTTATGCTACACGACAGACTAAATAAAAACAATATACAGGATATGTTTTCAAGGAATGCGGATTTGCATAGTGTTTCAGTATACTGTTCCCTAAAGCAACCACAATAATAAAATTAAATCTAAAACAAAATAAAAAATCGAATTTGTATGAGAGACAATCTTTTGAAGCACACGCCATAATATGAAGAAAATTTTTTTTTTTGATTTAAAGTGTTTAATAACAGGGTTGCGATATGGAACAGACGCTGAATTAGTATGCAAATATTTCACACTCCTTGCAAAAATATCCTGTAGATGTATGTACCTTAAAAGTTAATTAGATTAAAATTAATATCAAGGGCAACGAATTGAAAAACAAGGGAACCAATTGATAACATTTCTAACAGTTGATCAAGCAATTTAGTTTCCCTATAATGTTAAAGGGATTAGGTATGATGATAATGATAATAAAATTCACCGCACTCCAATATTAATTTACATATCCAAAAAAACAGAACCATCTTATAAAGATAACCTCAAAATCACTGCAATATAAATGTAAAAACAAATCTGTGGATATAATTTAATTACTTCCCATTTTGTTGTATTCCAGTCTACCATAACCTTTTAATTTGATTACCAGCGGTTTGCGGTAGAACTGTTGCAGAATTACCCACTCGGCTGAGCATTACGCGTGACTGTGATTGGCTGCCTCTTTATTTTGTTCGATGAAAGTAATAATTACTTTATTTTGCACAAATTAGATTTGATAAACCAGGCAGGTCATCAGGTATGTTTTCCGTATTGTGATTTTGCGATCCCTTACAGTTCTGTCAATCACGTCATCATAATTATTATGTTTCAATTATTTTTGTTTATCCCAAATTTGATCAATGTTCTGATCATTAGCGCATGTTATATTTAGCACATTATAGAGAGTGATATTATAGATGAAGAAAGCGAAATTATAGATGAGGATATTGACATTATTGATGAAGATAGTGACATTATAGATAGAAGCGAAGCTCCAATATATAGATGAGATCAGGTGGTCTAACAATATTATCCAAGAATTTGGTTGACAGTCAATCCCTATCTTCTATCTTCGTCACTACTTTTTATACTATTATTAAGCTGCCTCTGTTTATGTTTATATTGAAAGCAGACCTAAACGTTTACCCAAATATGTTGTAATTTGTAAAGGCTCATGAAAATTACCCAGAATTTAATATACAAGCTGTTTGCGGCAGAAGTACTAACTGCAGTTGTAAACATAGTTGCCCCATTGTTGAAGTTCCGTGAGCGTGGAAACTATATTTTGTAGAATGGAATACAGGTTTGAAAATCTGAGACCGAGAACATTCTAGTAACTTCATTGATGGAGCTGTATTGGTTTTGTAAGCGCACTTCATCACATATCTTAGAGGTCTCGATAAAGTTCTTGATGGTGTTAACACTACACCAAATCGCGCAAGATCAGTTGGTGGATTATACAAAGCTATTTTTCCAGAAAAAAGGTAATTGGGCATGGAAATCTTACCCACGGCGGATACACACGAAATATAGCGGAATGTATTGCTATATGGCTCTGATTTACTTAGCAATTAGTCATTAATTTGGGCCGCAGGAATCTTAAATAAATTAAAAATTATCTTATGTATGTACAATGTTAGAATGTCATCGATGTACATACATACATACATACATATTATCACGCCTGTTTCCCATTGGGGTAGGCAGAGACTATGGATTTACAAATGTTACAAAAGTGAAGTACAAATGTTACAAAAGTGAAGTGTGAGTGAAAGCGGCCAAGGAAGAAGCAGTCATGCCTCTCATTGTAGAGTGGACTGGGGGCTTACAGTCCTTTCCCCCAACTAGATGTTTGTAACTTTTCCACTTTGCATACTGGGCAGTTGGGGTCAGCATTTCACCCTACCACCAGATTATCGCATTACCGCAGCGGAAACAAAGCCCACTGAAATCCACGTTGGAAGCGCACTTCTGACGCACGTGCCCCGTCCCCGAGGCCCGAACAGCCAAAGCCAGCCTCTATGTGTGAGAAACACCGTGTATAAATTGCTCTGATCATGGAAAACGGTTCGGTTAGTATCTTTTTACCCCATCGATTTTATATCAAAAAAGGTCACATTATTTTCTTTATTTTAAAATAATTTTGGTTAATGTCCTCCACTCTTCGCAAAACGGGTCAGATATGCCTAATGTCCTTTTTTTTTTTTTTTTGCCGTGGGGAAATCCTCATGGACGCACTGCGCCCGGGGTAGGCGGAGCCAGTGTCGGACTCTTACCGACTAAAACCACCACGGTGTTCCTTCAACTACCTTAGCCGGGGGCGTGGGAACCCGTGAGTATTCACACAACCACCCCCGACCGGTTCCGGCCCGCCACAAGCAGGCGAGCCCCTTCTCCCCGTGCGGCCTAACGACGGCCGCACCCTCCTCTGTGGCACACACGAAACACTGCACGCCACCTCACCTCACGAGCCTTTACCAGCTGCGCCAACTACGCCAGCTGCACCAGCTACGCCAACTGTGCCAGCTACGCCAGCATGCCGCCAGGCCAGCATGCCAGCTACGCCAGCTGTGTCAGCTACGCCAGCTATGCCTAATGACCTTAGCTTGAATGATGTCAAGGAGATGTGACTTTTTGACAGTTCCAGAATTCCAATTGTATTTCCACATTGAAAACGAAACACTTATGGATGTAGTTCGATGTCTATCTGTCTTTCCAAATGTCACAGCCCTTTACAAAGACTTTTCGACAAGTGATTTCTAGCGCGGGTTAACCAAAATTCAGAAAAATAACACACATAAGTTCTGCTTATTTGTAAACTATCCTTTCTATATCTGTTTGTCAATATTTGAAACAGTTATATGTAAAACAGTGACTATTGTAACTGATAGAAAAAAGGCCCAAACCTATTTAGGATAATCATGGTCTTGAAAATACTACATTTAAACATATCCCTAAAGTTTGGGGTTTCTAAATTCCTATTAATCGCTATTCAATCATTCATAATTTTACAAATAAAATTGTGCAATACATAAAGGAAGATTGTACGGTACACATATAATAGTTATATGGTATACTATAGTTTAAGCTTTTACAATAAATTGTGTTCACAGGTGTGGTTTGCGTCCGTGTTGGTCACAAATTTTGTAGTCCAATTGCATGTAGATTGTATACAGTGAAATGTATTGCACCTATTTTGTATACAAATTTATGAGAATGTATGAGAGTGGCCGAGATTGAGGTCAGTGGCGTGCAACTGAAGATGTTTATGTCCAACGTTGAACTGCTTTTTTATATAAATTGGTCAAAATTCAAAGCACCCTTTGCTTGTTTTTTTTTTTTACTTTTATATGATTACGCCTTATGTCCGGTTTTTGGTTCTTTCTATATTTTTATGGTATAATATGATGGCGAGACGAGCTAAAGGCTCACCTGATGTTAAGCGGTTACCCTTGCCCATAACAAGTGCAATACCACCTAGATTGTTGCCTAAATGATAACGCAAATTTCGTACGCCAAACTGAGTCATGAAGATGGAAAGTCTCATGTGATTGTAATTTCACCGGCACCCGTATCCTTCTCACTGGAACACAGCAATTCAACCATTTCTGTTTGACGGCAGAAATAGGTACGGTACTTCTACATACTTACTATTTCAACTTTATCTACAAATTTAACGAAACTCACGTAATTCTGATAAGATCATTATCACGTGATTATCACAATGATAAGTGCCCGTTAATTTATAAAGACCTTGCAGCTAAAAAAACCTGTATTCTAGCTAGACATATGCCTTCATATTACATACATACTATTATGCCTGTTTTCTACTGGGGTAGGCAGAGACTATGGATTTCCACCCGCTATGATCCTGATTCATGACACAATATTTTTAACCGACTTAAAAAAAGGAGCAGGTTATGTATTCGACGAGTTTTTTTTCATGTATGTACACCGATTACTCCAAGATTTCAGGGCCGATTTACATGGTTGATTTTTATATGGTAGAGGAAGTTCGCGAGGTGATCCAATACAAATTTTATTGAGTTAAGTTGAGTACCTAGTTTTTAACTAGCTTCAATAAATCAGTTTACATTAACTTTGCCTATCTAGATTATCTTATAATAGTTGTTTTTTTCTGAGAATGTTTGGCCGATTTGGTAGATGTACGCCCATGAATCAGCCTTCGCAATTATCAATTAAAAAGTATGAAATCAAAACGTTTTAACAAAAAAAAATACTTCTTCATAATCCATGTATGTATTTCAAAATCTTTTCATAAAATAAAACAACATTTTGAAGGCGGCGTGTAATACCTGGCACATGCTGAGCTGGACACCCATTTGGTACAATACTGAGACACATATCACACTTTTTTATCGTATTTTTACTTATATGTCCTGTGTCTTGTTTTTGTACTAAATAAACGTTTTATCTATCTATCTATCTTACTTTTTAGTTAAGGTACAGTATTATTTTATCTGTGGTTAAGGTTTCTGAAGTCGGTTTTTTTTATTAAAAAGTTTTTATTTAAGTAATGTAGAACATCCGTCCTCGTATCGTCCCTATGAGAGTTGCGCAAAGCCTTGGTCTTGAAGTCCTGTGGTCTTGCATTTTCGAGGACGGACTTTCCAAGTTAATTTAAACGGTGTTTAGGGTTTTCTTTGCCATATTTATACTTGTTTGTTATTTGTTGTCACTATTGATATGTTTATGTGTTTGTTGGTTTTGTGTTGTCCAATAAATATTTCCTTTCTTTCCCTTCTTTTTTTCTGACTAGAAACTAAAATATCTATATAAATCCTGTTTTGATATTGCTGTATTTCTTCTGTTTGACTTTTTTGATAGGTGGATAAAAAAATTAAGTGAAGCGTAGTTACTTTTTTTATTCCATTTTAATGAAAGAAAAACCTACCTTTATACACCTTTATATACCTTTGCTAAAATGCAGTTACAAAATTATTAAATATACCTACGTACCTACCCGTACCTACAAGTAAAAATAACTCTGATTATAATGAACTTACTCCTCTGGTTCAGCCAGCGAAATGAGTCATGGCCTCCAAACCGAAAAACTACACTTCGCATGAACTTATGCGATATCTCGCCAGTTGCTAGCTTGAAGCTCACGCAGATCAGCCTCCGCAGCATCTCCCCAGCGATATCTAGGGTGGCCCACCGGTCTACGACCGGTTGGTTGGCCCAGATACGCTCTCTTGGCTCCTTGATTTTATAATAATCCTCCTTGGTTTTAGTATAATGAATATACAACGTTACTTTTTTTTAACACAATTTGAGAAACTAGTTTGTCAAAATCACGAGGAGAATCGATTCAAATAGTTGTTTTTTTCTAAATCACAAAATTACATGCTTTTAGAGCTACTATAAGTTCCCAAATTGGTAGTGGATAAAGAGAAAAAAAGTCGTATAGGTAGGTATCATCTACCTGATGCACGGAAACTAATCGAGCTGAAGTTGCTGGACCTTAAGGACCTATTCACGACCCACTGATATACTGAATTAACCAAAATAACCAAATTGAGTTTAAAAAAAAAATGGTTAAAACATAACATGGTATAAAAACTATCTCAATCGTATCTTCTGGCGATTCTGAACAAACTAGTTTCTCAAATTGCGTTAACTAAAAGTAACGTTATATACACGCTGAACTTTGAATCGCTTATTTCCCGAAAGGGGGTCATTGTACTCATCATTATGAACAACTTTTACAATAGGACCAAACCTAAAATCGCGAAAAAAAAATCTGTTGGTCACTACATTAGCGTTCACTTATTTATTATCAGCCTGTAGTGTCCCACTGCAGGGCAAGGGCCTCCCTTTCCTTTTTCCACTTGTCCCTGTCTTTTGACTTCTGGGGCCAATCCTTCAGATAGGAGTCAAGTTCGTCCCGCCATCTCCTTCTGGGCCTGCAGCGTTGTAGTTTGCTGCTGTCTGGAACCCACTGTGTGGTTGTTTTCGTCCATAGCACTGTTCACTTAAATCGATAAAATTTAGGGACCACCTGTTTTTTTTTTCGCGATTTCAGGGTTGGTCAAATAGTAAAATTTGTTCATAATGATGAGTATAATGACTCCTTTTCGGGAAATAAGCGATTCAAATTTCAGCATGTATAATAACATTAATTTCTGGAGTTACTGTTGCTACCTAATACTACAGAGCAGCAACAGATAAACAGGAACCGCATATTATCATAGCTAAATAAATTATCAGATAAAAATCTACACAATATTGGTTTTATTGATTAGTCCCCATAATCAGAAATCAATGTTACTGAAAATTATATAAAGAAAAAATCGCAATTTTAATAGTTAGTGAGTGACTGAAAGTGTGATTTTAAAAATGGCAGTAAAATTCTTGGCATTATTTGTGATCGCGGCGGCATTGACACAAGGTATTATGTTTTCAATATCTTCAATAAAAATACTTTTCAAAGATTATTTTCAAAAGTTTAAATATTCTTAGGCTTGAAGTTATAATGTAAAATATCTATAAATTCTTAAACAGTTTGGTTTCAAATTATGAAAAGTTTTTTTCAGTTTTGATCATTATCAAGATCTCTATTTCAGAGGCAAATATATTTGACAGTGTTATTAAATGATGCGAAAGAGTTTAAGTCCTTAAATTCAAGTCTGAAAAGTTTATTATTGTGTTATAGTTTCACTATTTTATTATTTTCTAAAAGGTTGACAATTTGTTTGAGCTGGAAAAATGTACAAAACTTGTGGCAGGGTTTTATATTGCAATATTTAACTTGTAGTGTCACATTTACTAAAGTTACGTTGAAAATGTATTGTTATTACGTCTATACATGTCGTGTGTCCCTGAAAGTGTCAAATTAGCACTGTAAATTGTAGTACATTTAATCACAACTTAACCTAATCATTTTATTGTTTTTAACTACTGAGGTAATATGTACTACGTACTAGAGAAGACACCTCGAACAAAATGTTTGTAGCATGTTTTAGAGCTCCTGCACTCTCACTCGCTTAGCCACGATCGCGCCGCGCTTGCTCCGTGGCCACCAAGTTGCGCGATATTTTTTGTTCGTAATGTCTACTCTAGTACGTAGTACATATTATCTCAGTGTTTTTAACGCATTTACGCATGCGAAGCGAAAATTTAAATATCAAAGATGTTGTGGGTAAAATTCGCCCACGAACAGGATTCCAACCTGCGACTCCTGGCTCAGTATGCCAGTGCTTTAGCCACTAAACTACCGTGAACACTGCTTTTGGTATCAAATTATACTTCCACTTACGTGTAACGGTGACGTCAGCAACATCCCATTGAGAAACAGACCATGTTCCTCGACGTAAGTGGAAGTTAAATTCAATACCACGATTTTTTTCGATACCAGAGATTTTTTCTTTCCACAATTTACATCTTAACTAACCTATTTTGTACTTATCTTCACCTTTTTTTTTCGTTTCAGGTCATGCCCTTACCGAAATTACACTAGCGGACCAGTTCTACACATTCTTGACCAATAATCTCATCGGAAAGTCTATGACAATCCCTAAGTCTTTCTTGGACACCCTTCAGTCATGCCATGTCGTCTTCCCCAGTGGTGCGATCTATGAAGCTTACCCTAACAATCAGATCCCCACAGGCCCTATTACCTTCTTGCATGCTGTTCAACCCTTCACTAGCTGTGCCATTGGTTTCTTAGGAGCTGATATCTCCTTGAGTGGAACTTATGAGCTGATGTCTTTGGTCCTCCACAGTTCTGATAACAGCCTCAGCTTGACGAGGCAAAGGCATCACTTGACTCTTGTCGCAATCGACCCCTGGAACATGGGAGCTTCTGCTTAAAGTTACGTATTGTTGAGATAAATATGAAATAGTACAATATAATCACATTTCAAATATATTGTTGTTTTCTTGTCCCAATTCTGTGTAATAATACGTTGTATTATTAGTATCTATCTAAATATTCATCCATATACAACATCTTATTGAAATAACTGAAAACCTCTTAAGGGGTCATTGTACGCATCAGTTTGAACAACCTTTACTAAGGGAGCAACCCTGAAATCGCGAAAAAAATCTGCTGATCCTTACATTTTGTCAATTTATGTGAACACAAATGTAACGATTAGCTGTTTTTTTTTTCGCGATTTCAGGGTTAGTCCCGAAGTAGTAGTTTTTCATACTGATGACCCCATAAAGGGTTTTCAGTTAATTCAATAACACGTTGTATATAAAAATTAATATTTCTGTTTGTTTGTCCCGCATCCTATAACATACATCCTCGATGAAACTTTGGTGAGTTGTTGTGTTCGCGTCCGCAAAGGTTTTTGACGAAAAAAAGCTGCAATTGCAACGCATACGCGGCTCAGCTAGTGATGTATATAATTCAATACTGTAATTAAATACTTCACAATTCAAAACCAAACAGTGTTTCCATTTACGATTTTATTCCAACATTTCACGGAGTCACAATAGTACATTACTGTCGAGGCCTGAAATAAAGCAAATTTAATGACGGCCGAGTAATATTGGAAGTAGATTTTAAAAGGACGAGGCCCTAGCCGAGTTCTTTTCACTGAACGAGGCTGTTAATTACTATTTCGGCCGAGAATTGTGTAGTACTTTTCTCTCATTTGTGAGGAAACAATACACAAATTAATTCAACAGTGTCTAATTTTCATTCGCGCCAATTCGTCCGCGAGTGGTTCTTGTTCTATTTTCAAAGATTTGAAAAAAAAAATGAGCATTCAGCCTTTATAATGATAAATATTTTGTACCTAAAAATACCTAATTTATGTAAGTGTGTACTTAAAACCCTCGCTAACATAATTTAAAAAATAAAAACTGTATAACAATTTATATTAATGTCGTTGGATATTACCGAGCGAAGTGTTATTTCGTTGCGTACGGAAAAGAGCCGATTGATGTATTCATTTTTTTAAAATAATGAACTAATTTCCGAGCTAGTGGGAGAAAAAATAATAACCATGTCATCTAAATACACAAAAACGTCACCAATTTCACAAATCAATACCAATGCTCTGAAAATGGTCAATCAAAAATCGAACTAACAAATCATTCGCAGTTACCTGCCACCGGCATTGTTGTTGCGGACCGAGGGCTTGACAGATCAAATTAATAACTGGAGTTCGAGTATTCCCTAGGAGCTGTCAGTGTCATAGTTCACAAAGTGGCTTCGAGAAGTCAGGCCAATATTTAATGCAGTTAAATAACTTTGCTGTACTGCGTTATTCATTGATACCTATTTTGATGTAGGTAAGTTTGGTGTCAGTTGGTTTTAGTGGGGTAGTAAGGGTTTAATTAAATTATGTATGCTTTTTGGGACCTTGGGAATACAAGCGACTTAATGTTCTAATGGCTTATTCTGTCATTGATCGATATGAAAAAGGAGAAATTGTCAGGCTTGTTAGTAGTGGATAGCAACTGTTGAAAAAATACAGCTTTTTTTTTCCTCGCCCAAAAATACCGTTACGTTTCTAATTTTTTACGAGGAGTGAAAGACAATTACATTGAGCTGAGATGAGAATGTTAATGTGGTGTAACGAGAATGGATATGATAAGAAATGAGCATGTGAGAGGGAGTTTGAAAGTAGCGCCAGTGACGGATAAGTTGAGATGTAGTAGATTCTCATGGTATGGACATGTGATGCAGAGAAATAAGGAGCATGTTACGAAAAAAGTTTTGTGTATGAATGTTGATGGCTATAAGAAAAGAGGTAGACCAAAGAAAAGATGGATGGATTGTGTGAAAGACGATATGGATAAAAAGAAAGTGAAAACGGAGATGACGGCTAATAGAGAAGTATGGAAGATAAATACATGCTACGCCGACCCCAAATAAATTGGGGCAGGAGGATGATGATTCCAATTATTTTTTAAATTTCTGACTTTGGGTTTAATTATCACCTGACTATGTTTGATGTATTCAAACATTTAACCACATAAATAAAAATCCATAACTTACTTGCTTCTGCCTCTACGTCCTCTCAGGATGAGAATAACTTGTTTCTCATGGGAGCACTTTATTCAGATACTCCAGTTTCAAGTAACTTTAGTTATTTACGTGTTAAAGCCTTGGGATTAAAATTGCATCAGCCCAAGTTTAATATCACATTTAATTTTGAAGCTCTATAACGTGTTATTGAAATAACTGGGAACCTCTTAAAGGCTCATTGTACTCTTCAATATAATAATAATAAATATTTCCTGACATTTTTACACAGCACCATCTAGTCCCAAACTAAGCAGAGCTTGAACTATGGGTACTAGACAATGGATATAATACTTATGTACTTTTTTTTTGTAAATACATACTTATAATACATAAGAAACACCCAGACCAACACAAACACTTAAAATATTCATCACCTAAATATTTATGTCCTGTGGGAATCGAACCCATGACCTCGTGATCTGCAGTCCGACACTTGAACCACTCGACACAGATGTCGTCAACCTCTGCTACATTTGTGTTCACTAAAACTGAAAAAACGTAGAAAGCTGATTTTTTTTCGCGATTTCAGGTTTGGTCCCATTGTCAAAGTTGTTCATACTGACGAGTACAATGACCCCCCAGAGGTTTTCAGATATTTCAATAACACGTTGTATTGGATAATTTTAATCCGATATGCTCTTATTACCGTTTTAAGGAAGAAAATACATTTAAATATTTCTAGTAATTACTAAATTTAGGTGTATCAGTAAATTGTTTAAGTGCATGTTTGGAAAGTTATATCAAAAGTATAGGCATCGTCGCATCGTCATCATCAACGGCAGTTCAAGGGCCAATGAGCTGTATTACTGAACGATCTTAGGACATATTGACGCTGACTTCGTTCACTCTACATTCTTCGTGCAATCTATCCTATTATGGAATGCGCTTCCTCATGAAATCAGGATGGCTAGCAGTGGGCATATCTTTAAAATTAAGTTCAAGAAATTTTTACGTGAAAAAAATTAGCAGATTCAGCTCGACTTTGATTTATCTTGATGTTATATATTTATAGTTATATATGTAGGTATGTATAATATGTATATTTTATTTCATTTATAATGTACATATGTATTTATTTATTTTTATTGTATGTAATTATAAGTCCGTAGTACTAAACTTATTTTACTACTTTACTGGTGCATCTACCTTATTCTTTGTCTCTGCATTACCCTATGGTTGTCTGGTAGAGATAGCCTATGGCGTTAACACCGCCTTTGTACCCAGTTGTGCATAAAGAATTAAATAAATAAATAATTATTCTTATAATCAACACGATTGGAAAACTGATTGGTAATCGAAGTATAATGTGATAATCTTCCCTATACATTAAACATCACTTTATCACCTTTATTGACATCCATTGAAAACGTAGGATTACGAAAAAACACAATAAGCCACACGGCATGCAGCGTCCTTCCAGCCTGTAAAAGCTCTGGTACTCCTCGTCTTGTCCTCAAATTATTCAAAAGTAGAATAAAATAAAAATAAAACAAAAGCAAGTGCAACAAAATCTACAGCATGATAACTACATCCCTATTTAAAACTAAAACGCAATTCCAGATTTAAAATTTCATCCAGGCAGCCAGCTCGTTGCTTATTTTTCTCTTTTCCATTTTTATTCACTTGATTAAGTTTCTGAGTGCAACGAATTAAGAATAGTGCTTCCAGTAACTTCTATTTTTAATGTAGATACTCTCTTGTTATTTAAAGTAGCAAGTTTGAGATGCAATCCAATGTAAATAGCTTACAGTTTTGTTCTAGGAAGCATTAAAGCCAAGTTATGTTAAAGGAAATGGTTTAAGCTAAGTTTTCCGTTGCTTTTAGTAGTAAAAGAAGTTTGTGTCCTTGTTTATAAGATTGTTTTTAAGTAGTTTTGTTGGTCCATGTCGACTTTGTTTCTGTCCAATATTTATAGTTATTTAAGGCGTCCATTTTCAATCAAGTGCAGCAGCATTCTTGGAGGGCAAATTTTTTTGTTTGGAGAAGGTTTAATACTTTGATACTTTGTTATAATGGAGTTACATTAAAATATTAATTTATCTTTCTCTGGACTTGCAAATGTCTATCAGCAGTCAAATATAAAAACATTAACCATGAAGTAAGAAAATGCCAACAAATAATTAAATATATGTACACCGCTGACTATTATTATTATGCCCATTATTTTTTCTGGAACAAATTGCTTTTAGCAATATGACCGCTATTATGTACGGTTTTGTTTGCATTTATTTGTATATATTTTTTTTATTTTGGCTATGTAGTGAAATTTTCTATATTTTCGTTGTTATGGCACGTCGTCATCATCATTTCAGTCTAAAGGCGTCCACTGCTCGACATAGGCCTCCCCCAAGCATCGCCACAACAACCGGTCTTGCGCTTAGGCACCTAAATTAACGAATTTATTGCGTTGAAATTATGACGAAAAGTTGTAAAAAAAAACATAAGAGCATAGATTATAATCTAGCAATTAACACCAAAAACAAAAGATTTTGTTAAAATTAGAGGGTGAAAACAATTTTCCCTCGAAACGCAAATTTCACCATTAGATGTAGGTAAAAAAAGCCAATGTATAGAAAAATGTAGCTGAAACCCCGCGGCAGGACGTTCCTCTTAAAAACAACGACTTATTCCTAGTTAGTAACTAAATAGCCAGACATCTTTAATTAAAAACAAAAACAAACAGCATATTTTCACATAACAGACTGACCTATAAACAGTATCGCCTTTGTACTGAAACTCCGGATTGTTAAGCATAGTTAAAGCCATCCGGTGAAACTAGCCAGACGACTCATATCCGGATTTATCCGAGGCTGGGAGTGTGACAAGTTAAAAGAGATAACGATTTATGTATTTGGTATTACTTAGCGAAATCCCATATTTATATTTCAGTATCACGAATTTTAACCTACGTAGTGTAGTTTTGTTTGCTTCTTAGTTGGACCTGTTGATATCTCAAAAGACAGTACTATTACAACATCAGAATATACAGGGTTGTTAGATATTAATTAATTTAAAACCCTTTAAGGGAAATGTAGTAGCCAAGTGGCGCCCCCATCAGTAAAATAATTATTACTCACTGAATACATCATTTATCGAAAATTAGTTTTTAATAATTGAAGTACAGGTACTGTTGTTTAATCAGAAACTATTCGCTCGGTAGATTATACTTCGCTGTAGTTGTGTCTTTTCTTGGTAATTACATCTAGGTCTTGACAATAATCTGGCTAAAGGCCTGCTAATATTTGTTGACCATCCTGTTATAAAAATGGAATCAAGCGTTACTTTACGGAAATCCATGACATAAAAATACGGAGTTACAGTATCCATATCCTGTTACAGACCAACCGAACGTCGGCAAGTAAATGTGTAAGAGTGATTTTAGCCAATGGACACCGCACGCTCACTCGCCATGGCTGTTGTGTCCACACAAATTGAACGCCAGCTAAGAGCACGGCCGAACGTGAACGAATGCATTCGCTTGTTCCTGGCTCTCGCCCTTTCTCCATATTGATTCGTTCGCGTTCGCTTGGCAGCTTTTGCTTGCCTTCATTCGATTGATCTTCAACAATTTTTGGCCACTGCTATGTTCGGGCCTATTCTCAGAGTTGGAAGAGATTATTCTATCATTATATTAGGTGTCGGTTACTTTCGTTCTCCTGAGAATCTCCTCATTTCTGATTCGATAACGCAGGGACACTGCAAACATAGCCCTCTCCATTGCCCTTTGAGTGACTTTGAGCCTTCTTATCAGGCCCATTGTGAGTGACCATTTTCGGTATCGTAAGTTATAATAACCCGAAAAATAGCCAAACTGAAGTTGCAGTCGGCCGGGCAAATTACTCGCAGAACGGAAGGCCAATGGGGCCGTAAAGTTCTGAAGTGGCGACCGCGTACTGAAAGCCGCAGCGTGGGTAGGCCCCCTAACAAGGTGGACCGACGACTTGGTGAAGGTCGCAGGGATCCGCTGGATGCGGAAGGCGCAGGACCGGTCGTTGTGGTTGTTGATGCTTGGGGGAGGCCAATATCCAGCAGTGGATGTCTTTCGGCTGAGGTGATGATGATGATTATGATGATATTAGGTGTATTTAAACATTCTACTAGCCGCTATAGCATATCACTTGGGCGTCTCAAGTAATATTTTTTGCATCAAATCGCAGCGAGCTCAAACGGCATGAGTGTGCCTGACAAGTGGTTACATGAAAACGGGTTAATTTGTGTTGGATGGAGAATAACAACAGTCTTCATGCAATGGATGTTAATTACAATGTACGAGACACGTTAAGCCTGTATAATTATTTGAGCAGAAATGTAATTGTTTAATAAATGCAAGACCTACTTACTATGAGTATGTCGGCGTCTCGCCAGGGTGACCTCCCTGATCCATGTTGTTTGTTTATTTATTTATTTTTCTAAAAAAACACAAAAACAAAATTATTACACCTTCGTTTAACAATTTTTATTTTGAGGGTGTCTTTAAGTTCAGTTCAAATTTATCGTAATTATAGTAAGAAGAATTTTAACACTATTTAAAGTATTCAAATCTACTAATTAGGCCTATCAGGCTTTATAATAATAAATGAAAATACAAACAAAATAGCGCTAGGCGGCTAAACAATAATTCGGGGTAAATTTTATCATCCGAAGGAAAAGTGAATAATTAAATCAATCTTACCCAAATATGTATCCAAATATTGGTCTATTTGTAGTTATTATTATCATCAAACCTTCGTTTTTAGTTTAATTAATTTATTATTTTTAATTGCGGCCGCGGCCATAAAGAAAATGAATTGCGGCGGCAGGCAGCTTGAAGCACAGAAGTTTAATATATGGGGATACCATACGAAAAGTACTTTAAAAATTCTGGCAACAAGGCTTTTTTGGCAACAGAAAAAAACTTAAAGTGAGTTATGAAAAATATAACTATTTACGAAAGTTACAAAATTACGAACAATAAATATATAATTTCTATAATAAAACAAAAGTCTGGGTTTAGATTAATATATTTTGGTGTTATGAGCTATGTTCAATCGATGCCAAGAAGACGCTTAAAATACGAGAATAATACTAAATAAGTCCTGTCAAGAAAGTGTAAACTAATTGATGGCAACACTAGCGCGCACATAAGTACTATCTCGTAACATACAACCTTGTTCTTAGATTATATTATATTAAACCACTTATGGGTCACTGTTTTCTTTTCGTAATTTTTTCACGATTTCAGGGTTAGTCCTATAGTAAAAGTTGTTAATAATGATGAGCACAATGACCCCTTAAGAGGTTTAATACACACTAAGAATAAGGATGTATTTTTTTTAAATCAGGAAATTCTCGAGGTATTTGCTGGATAGCTGCAGGATGGGTCGGTATTTTTTGGTCTCTATCTCGATATGTGCCGTTTGAGGATCTTCTTGGACTTCAAAGACCTTATTTATCTTTAGAATCGAAAATGTATGTTGAAAAAAAAGGTCGGGTTAAAATTTAAAATAATATTAAAACCATAGCAATATATCATCATCATCATCATCATTTCAGCCGAAAGACGTCCACTGCTGGCCATAGGCCTCCCCCAAGCATCGCCACAACGACCGGTCCTGTGCCTTCCGCATCCAGCGGATTCCCGCGACCTTCACCAGGTCGTCGGTCCACCTATATATATAGCAATATATACTTTACCATAACATCAATATTTATTTTTTGTACACCTACACCTAATTTAATTAGCATAAGCAAATAATTTCTGTTTACCTACTTAAATAAGCATGCTAGATTCACATCTAGTAGATGTCAATCAGATGTACTGAATCTTATCTTTTCCCAAGTGTATGTGAGATTGTACATAAGTTTTGTGAATTACAATAAAAATAAATAAAGAATAGCAATCGATTCTCCTAGTGATTATGAACAAACTGCTTTCAGGACTTGTTACACGTTGTATTAACTGTGTTATTTCCAGTGTACTCTTAAATAGAGCTAAATTGAAGATTGCTCGGTAAAATACTTTATCCTCAGTTGCTATTAAAATGGTCTAATAGAAAAATCTTAGTAAAATAAAAATAAAACACTTAAGACAAATAACTAACAGCATGCGGTAGTAATAATAACTATATGTATATATACAAGATGTTGATCTATAACCGTGCCATATTTCTAGACCAAATAAAGAGTGGAATTCCTTGGCGGCGTCAGTGTTTCCCGAGAAATATAATCTGGTGGTCTTCAAGACTCGAGTGAATAGGTTTTTGCTGGGCAAGCGTGTATCTTCGTCGACCGCACCATCGCTTAATATCAGGTGAGGTGGCGCTCAAACGCAAGCCCGTTAAGAATAAAAAAAAAAAAAATATATATAATAATAATAAATAATGTGTTTATTCATCTAAAAATACTTAAATAAATCTACGATTATTAAATAACCAAATTTTCACTTAGAAACATAGCGATGGTTTGAGAATAAATCCCGAACGACTCTGAAAATAAGTCATCGGCGGCATTGTCAAAGGGTGGAAATACCTGCAAATTGTTTTGGTGGTTTCGCACGCATCGTTCTTGTGTCGCACGCGACACAAGGAGGGAATTTGTTTGTTTACAAATAGGTACTTTTATAATAACAAAATTGTTTTTGATTTTTTTATTGACTCATGTTCAGTATCAGTGGTATAGTCACCTCCTTAAATATGGCACGAATACAGATCAGTATAAATTAAGCCTAAGCCGAAATTCAATATAATATCAGGATTGTTAACCTACCAAACTTAAACCAATCTACTTAAACCGCACTTATCAAATAACCCGATAAACCCACACCGTAATTTAAACTAGGAATCTTAGGAACTTAACATTTGACGTTATCCCTTATAATCCTTAAACAATTAACTCCACAATTTGATCTTAACGTAATCCTATACAAAATATGGTCATATGTCCCAATAGTGAGGAGGGTTCGTCGTATATCGTTGCCAAAGACGGTCCGTGACCACAACCGCACTGATGTTTTCCCCTTTATTTAAATTGTTAGTTATGGCTCTTGACTTCCCTCAATCTCGGAACGCTAGTTTTACTATACAGTTTAAGGCATCACTACGAACGAAATGGCGCCTCCATCAGTAAAAACATAATTACTTGCTGAGTACATAATTTATCGCCTCTGTTTTTTTTTTTGCCTCGTTGGTCTAGTGGTTGCAAGCGCGACTGCTAAGTGAGGGCACAGAGCACCCAGAGAGTAAGCTTCCAAAGAGCGTGCAAAATTTATACCTATTTTGGTAGGGTTGGCACACGTGGATACAATTAAATTAACAAAACGTTTATTACGTACGGTCACGTCACGATCCTTCGCGGTTGTACATTTGGTCGACAAAATCCCTTGAATAAATCCTGCTACATTACACGTAGCTACTGCTGCCAGCGAACATTGAGTGCATAAACATAATACATATAATTATTCAATCACTAATAGGTAGGTACCTAGCTATTATCTACTTAATTCAAATCATAACCACCGATCATCTGGTATTAATAGTAAAAAAATACTCGAATAGTCGTTAATTTTGATCCTGATCGCAACATTTACGAGATAGGTAGGTTATGCATAGTATGTGCAACTTACTAAAAAAAAACACTAAACCATTTACATTCAATATCAAAATGTTTTATTCACCACCGTGTAAAGTTTTCTTTCGATGTTGAGGTAGTTATATGTATGTAAGAGGTAATCTACAACATTAAAAATAATAAATTATAATCAATTTACTACTTAACTAGTGGAGTCTTTGGGATAATTAAAAAAAACCGGCCAAGAGCATGTCGGGCCATGCTCAGTATTATAGGGTTTCTAATTACAAACGAATCAAATCCAATATTAATCACTGCTATTTTAGGTTTTGCAAACAGCGCCACCTAGCGCTGAATTTAAGAAGCTGAATTTAAGAAGCTAAATTTAAGAAGTGTGTCATTATCATATCAATATAACACAAAGTTACTTTTTGTGATTTTTTTAAATAGGTAGTAACTAAAGGAGTTTTATTTGCTATAATAATTTTTATCTAAGGTCAATGACCTAATAACTAGGACGTCTTAACTATTTTGCAGTTTTCTCACTATAACTCAAAAATTTATAATCACATTATACTCGAAATAATGTTAAAAGAGAGTTTTTATAAAGGTCTATCAATGTGTATAATATGTGTTTCTACGTTGCATAGCTTAGAAATGGCAGGGGGAGGGACACATTGCAAGCCACTTTGGCGGGCTGTACTTCGCAGATGATAAAAAAGTTGTGTATGAAACATTACCTTCATTTTAGTAGACCTATTCAATGATATCCCAAACGAGGGGGTGCAGCGAAAAAAAATTTTTCATCCCCATTTCACATGTATCCGGCCACCCCTAAAATAGGTAATCAAGATTTTTTTATTCTTTTAGAATTGAGATCTATATCCATACCATTTTTTAACAAAAATTTCGTTTACTTATGTTTATAACTGTAGAAGTAATTAAGCTGTAAAGGATTAGGACAGACGGACAGACGGCCAGATGGATGGACATGACGAAACTATAAGGGTTCCTTGTAGAAACTACGGAACCCTAAAAATGATATGTTTTTATTCGTACTATTATTGTTCATACATATTTACACGTTTTTTTATATTAAAACACTATTATTATTTACTCATGAAATCAAAACGTGAAACGAAAACCAAGACGACGCGCTAGATGTACGTCCTTAGCTTGAGCACTGGCTGAGCCGGTATAAACCGGTTTCTCTGCGTACGCGACGAGGCCGCCAGTGCTCACGCACACACGCGTCTCATGCTTGTAGTAGTGTACCTATCATAGCGCGGTTGTATGAAGCTTACTCTCTGGGTGCTCTGTGGCGAGGGGTCCTGGGTTCGATTCCCGGGTCGGGCAAAGTATTATTGGGTTTATTCATTAGGAAATTCTCAGTAGCAGCCCGGAGTCTGGATTTGTGCCCGGTTAATGGCAATAGGCTCGCCCCCTGTTACATGGGACTATAACATAACTGGCGAAATGTGGGTGTGCTATACACCTCTGCCTACCCCTTCGGGGAAATACAGGCGTGATGTTATGTTATGTTATGTGTTACATAATTTATCGAAAATTCGTTTTTAACAACAGGGAAGTTGTCAATTTTTTTAAATCGTTTTTATGAGAAAACTCGAGACAGCGCTATCAAAGAATGACGTCATTGTTCAAAACCTTCATAGAATCTTGACATCTCTCTGTACAATGTCCGTTTAGCACGACCAGGACAGAAAATGCACTTAAAAAGCGTGTATGTAGCGTGTAGCGTGTATTTTTTCATGGATTGTATTATAATTTCCACAAATGCTGTCGTTTCTGTACCTTCTTTTAAATCATCATCATCATCATCATCATCATCATCATCATCATTATTTCAGCCGAAAAACGTCCGCTGCTGGACATATGCCTCCCCCAAGCATCGCCACAACGACTGGTCTTGCGCCTTCCGCATCCAGCAGATTCCCGCAACCTTCACCAGGTCATCTGTCCACCTTGTGGGGGGCCTACCCACGCTGCGCCTTCCAGTACACGATCGCCACTCCAGAACTTCTTCTTCTTTTAAATAACATAACATTTTTGGTATATTTTAACAGTAGTCTACTTCCGGATTAAAGTACAGGTACTGTAGTTTAATCAGAAACTATTAACTCTGTAAAATATAGTTCGCTGTAATTGTAGATAGAAAAAGTGCTAAATGTGGCCGTTTTTCGCATATTTCAGCGAGTAATATCTTTTTTATTGATGGGGGCGCCACTTGACTGCTTATATTATAATCGTTGGTACGTCTGTAAGTAATCGTGTAACTTTTGAACGACTTGACCGATTGAAGTCGCACAATTATTTGTTTTGTCGAGACAATAGTTCAATTATAGCTATTCTAGGATTAAATAGCGTTGTAGTAAGTTATTAACAAATTCTTTATGAAAGTACCAAAGTAACAAATTTTCACAATACCTTTTTGTTGCTTTCGGTTCAAAAAACAAAATTACAAAACCTGTAGGGCAATTGTATAATGCGTTCACTTTGACATTAGCTTTCATTTTGAAATTAAAGCAACATTGATTGCGTGGTACGTAGTTGCCGATAACACCATTGTCAAAACACATGGAGCAATGAACATTGAAATCCAGATGATTGCGATCGCGAGTGAGTTACGCAATTCGACAGCTGGACCCAATAGCTGGCGCTGCTGTGATCGAACTAGCGAGCATCAGCAAGTATAATATAAAACAATCAAAAGTTTTAGCCTTTAAAATTTAAAAAATGTAACACACAATACCTTGTTAAAATAAATCAAGAGCTGCATTTGTTTTTTACAAAAATTTTCAGTGCAGAAATATTTTCCAAAGTTGACATTTTCTGAAAATGTCATATTACACAATCAAAATAAACGAAAAAAAAATTAAGCTGCACGCAATCATCATTGCCAGCCTGGATCGCATTTTTTTCAGGCATTAAATAGAATGTGGATTTTTGGATCAAGGACGAATAAAAAAAGGCGGACGCAATCTCGCTAAAAAAAGATTGAAGCACTTAATTTTTTCTTAATCCCACTATAATTTCGACAACATTGGACAGGATTGGATTGGATGTGTCAATAGTCTCTATCCTTTGAATATAAGGGACCATATATTATGGTTTTTAGCGGACGATTTTTTTTTTGTGTAAATTTAAAAGGAATGGTTCTATGTTACAGGGCAGTCGATGTCTACACTGCAATTTCAATATATTATTACGATTGAACTGACCTGTATCGTTATTTAAATTCTTGAGCGGACCATTAGGCAGAAAATGGTAGACGCCCACTGCCTGAAGTCATAAAGACGTGGCGCAGGGAGACACAGGCTGCCATAATGATGCAATGGAGGGAGAGGCTGGAAACGCCCAGTTGCATTGAATACCCAGAACCTATCCAATTAGCAAAACATTTTTCATTCTGTTTTAGAATTTGATATCACACAACAAAAATACTTGTATTTTTGTCATCTAGTAAAATACTAGTATACTATTTAGTCAATTTTTCATAGTTTTGCTCTAACAGAGCGGCCGTCACAACAACTATAGAGATGTAAGAAATACAGCTGTAAGAAAAGACACACACAACATCACAGCTGTAAGAAAAGACACGCAGAACATCACAACTGTATTCCCCGAAGGAGTAGGCAGAGGTGTATGTATAGCATACCTACATTTCACCAGTTATAATCCCATGTAATAAGTGTGAGCCGGGGAATATCGAAACCAATAAAAAAGGTTTTTATATTCTGTGGGGCGAGCCTATTGCCATCAATTAATCTCGAGATTACGAAACGTATGTTTATGAAATTTCAAAGTCCATCATCATCACCATTTCAGCCGAAAGACGTCCACTGCTGGACATAGGCCTCCTTTAAGCATCATCACTACGACCAGTTCTGCATTTCCCGCAACTAGAAGGCGCAGCGTGGTTAGGGCCCCAACAAGGTGGAATGACGACCAGGTGAAGGTCGCGGGAATCCTATGGATGGAGGAGGCGCATAAAGTTTCAGTCAAAGAAAATTCCTGAGACATGTTTTTCGAAAAGTATAAATAAAAAAACTTATCAGGGAGATTACGCTTTCAAAATATACCATTAAAGCTTATTTAGAGAATCTTTTCATCTAATGAACTATTCGAGTTTCCACATTTTTATACATGCTGCTTATTTTTTTTCGAGACATGACATAAAATGCCGAGTTCTGATGCACAATAGAGGCTGACGAGAGCTATTAGCATATCAGTTGCGTCGTTAGACCGGCTTTCAGGCTCTGCTTTACAAATGAAACAACCGATGGAAAGAAAAGTTTTGTATGGCATTACGAAAAATATAAATTAGAGCTCATTGAATTTTTTCGATGTCTGGATTTGTAATGGTTGTTTTTGCTAGATATTCTGAATTTGACCCTAAGTATAACTTGTGTTCGATCGGCAACCCGCCTGTCAAGCGTGGCGATTTTGGCATATCCCCCCCCCCCTTTTAGGGAGGCATTTGTCCAGCAGTGGACGTTTTTCGGCTGAAATGATGATGATAACTTGTGACCATCAAGGTATGGTCCAACTTCGAGAAAAAGGTCAATAGTTGAATCCGACTTGGTTGGGCAGCATTCGAGAAGTTATACGCTTTATCTTCTCGCCTAAAATACCGCAGTGTCTTAAGACGAAAGTCTTTGACCAGTGTGTGTTACCAGTCATTACTTACGGCATTAAAACGTGGTTGCTCACAGTGGGCCTGATGAGAAGGCTTAAAGTGACCCAAAGGGTAATGGAGAGGGCTATGTTCAGAGTGTCACTGCATGATTGAATCAGAAATGAGGAGTTTCGCAGGAGAACTAAGGTAGCCGACATAGCCCGGAGAGTTGCGAAACTGAAGTGGCTGTGGGTGCCGCACATTGCTCGCAGAACGGATGACTGATGGGGCTGAAAAGTTCTGGAGTGGCGATCGCGTTCTAGAAAGAACAGCGTGGGTAGGCCTCCCAACAAGGTGGATCGACGAACTGCTGAAGGTCGCGGGAATTCGCTGGATGCGGAAAGCATAGGACCGGTCGTTGTGGCGATGCTTGGGGGAGGTCTAGATATAAATTTACATATACAGATATGTGGTTCTTTATGTCCGGCACCACACGGAACATCATGTATTACTTATATCTACTTTAGTATTTTATTTAATGTTATTGTTGTGCTGTCACTGTCCTGTACAAATAAAAGTTTTTCATTCTTTCTTTCTATTCAGTATTAATTCATTACTCTTCTTCTAGTTTCATATTGAAATTTAATATTATTTACACGAATGGTAAACAAAAAGGCTACATACGTGGGACACTCAGAAAGTTTTGCGAAACTAAAAAAAATTGTTCTATACGTACATATATTTTTATCAAATCTTTTCAAAGTACTTTCCACCAGCCTCTATACAAAGATTCATGCGCCTAAACCAGTTTTCAAAACACTTTTTCCAGTCCGCCGCAGACACCTCGTTTACAGCCTGCTCGAACGCAGCCAGCGCATCTTCCGGCGACGAAAATCGTATCCCTTTGAGCTGATTTTTTATTTTTGGGAATAAAAAGAAGTCACACGGTGCTAGATCAGGGCTGTAAGGAGGGTGACCCAGGAGTTTGACTGGCGTGCTGTCCAGGAAGTCCCTCGTTTTGAGTGCGGTGTGCGCAGGTGCATTGTCGTGGTGGAGCAGTAGCCCGCGGAGCCCTGTGTTTGGTCGCTTGTTGCTTATAACAGAGAAAACTTCTGGCAAACATTTGGTAGTATACCATTCGGCATTAATGCTTCTTTGATCCCGTAAGGGAATTGATACCAAGTGGCCAGTCAAATTAAAAAAGCTAGCGATCAAAATCTTACCCCCGCTTCTAGATCGCTTCACTTTGGTAGGCGTTGGCTCATTTTGAAACACCCAAACAGTCGACTGGCGCTTGGTTTCTGGGTCGTATTGATAAATCCAGGACTCATCACCTGTAACGATGTCGTAAACACGCCGAGACGAGCCTGCTTCAAATTTGTTAAGCATATCACGGCACCATTCCACCCGGGTCTGCTTCTGAGCATCGGTGAGGTTGTGCGGCACCCAGCGTGATACTATCCTCCTCACGCGAAGATGGCTGTGTAGAATCTCGTGAACGCTTCCCGATCCAATCTTCAATATGTGTTGAATCTCCTGATATGTAATTCGCCTATTGTCTTGCATTAAATTTTTCACAGCTAGCACGTTTTCTTCGGTAACAGCCGTCAAAGGGCGACCGCTTCTTTCGTCATCCCCCAAAGTTGGTCGACCGCGCTTGAATTCGTTATACCAACGATACACGGTTGCCTTGGAAGGGCCTTCATCCATGAATGCCATTTGAAGTCTATCGTACGATTCATCCGGTTTCAGGCGACACTTGAAATCGTATAAAATCATAGCTCTAAAATGTTCCCGGCGCAGATCCATATTTCAGTGAGACACAATACTTTGAATTAACTCGCAAAAAATGTGGAGGGAAATTTTGAAATTGGAACTTACTTATTTTTACTTATAAATAATCATATTTTCGAAAAACATTATAACTGGCCAGTCTCCCATATATAAAAACTTTTTTTCGCAATACTTTCTGAGGGGCCTGGTATTCCACGGTAACAATTTTTATTGATATTTATGACCGCAAAAAACTAGGTTACGGTTAGCATATGAAAATTGAGCCACCGGAAAAATTGAATTAGGGTTTTATAACGTACTATGAATTATTTATATGTGAAATGGCGCGTTTTCGCATAGTGACTATATATTTTGACAGATGTCTTGAGATAGATAGATAGATAGAATATACTAATATATTATTGTACACCATGAAAATAATAGTAAACAGGAACAACGTATTCTCAAATTAATCAATGTCTACTGAAATATTGTTTAGACTTGTTTCGATATTCCGATTATCCCTGATACCTACAGTTGATTTCTACCACATTTTTATTTCTAGATAATTACAGTAAATCTTCAGTATACTTTCCTCCCGTCTGGAAGGCTGAGCAACTCAAGAATGATTTATAAATCAGATGCCAAGTGATTAGTTTTCAGAATCTGCAGCATTTATTTATAACATAGGAGGGCAAACGAGCAAGTGGGTCACCTGATGGTAAGCAATCTCAGCCGCCCATGGACATCCGCTACACTAACTTCACCGATGCGTTACCGACCTTTTAAAAAGACGTATGCTCTTATATTGAAGGCTCCCATGTCAATTGTTAGGGAAAACCTCTGACGCAAGTTAGTTCCATAGTTTTGCAGTGCGAGGCAAAAAAATGGCGTGCTCCGTATGATTTGGCAATCCGTCTTATCGGTTACTATGCACCACGTAATGCATATTGCTGTAATATTGAAATAAAAGCTATTGTAAGTAATTGTGAGTGCGGTACACCATTACCACAGCGGAGACACTCCCTGTACGTGAGAGCTCCGTCGCTGGTGATTTTGAGCGAGCGCGTGTATGCATACATAGGGCCGATACCAAATATGAATCTGGTGCAAGGAAATAATCGAATAAATATTTATTTGTGAACATATGTGTGCACAATGATATTTAAAAGTAATTTAATATATAATTCTTCTTCTTCGTGTCGACATGAGCTAAATAATGATAATAGTTCATGTCGTGGGGAAAAGATTAGCCAGTCAGCAGGTTGGTAGCGGGGCTGACTGCACAGGGTGCGCACGACGATCAATTAAATATCGTCACTCGGAGAGGCTCTTTTAATGGAGTCTAAAAAAATATATATCATTGGGTGTACATGAAAGATAAGTTTATTTATGCTAATTAAATTATGTTCTCTAATGTCAAAACTCGATGGAATAGGTAGGCCCGATATTTTATTAGTAGTAGGTGCAATCAGCGTCAAGTAGCTCAACAATTAATTTGCGTGAGATAATATCTAAAATATTGTTTTTTTAGTGTAACAATAATGACCGTCTGGCAAGATAAATACTCAAATCGTGTGATGTAGGTACTAAGTAGTTGCGTTTTGTATTGTCCGCTGAGTCAAACTAAGTACTCTGTGTATTAAACTATGTAATTAGCGAGTGAAGCAGCCCTTGGCTGGGGCAGCCAAGTGACTGCCCGTTTCACACGCCGCGCACCGCGCACGTCCCCCGCGCTCGCCCCGAACCGCACACATAGCCGCGAGCAATTTTACGAGCACACATTATTAAGTGTCACTTCTTTACGTTAGTATATATTCTATGCGATTACTCCACTTGACGCCAGTCCTACAATTCACTGTTAACGTTACAAATCAGGGCCCATAAATAATTTATTTTAACCAACTTATTTCCCGTTGTCCTATTAATTTATTACGGTCCAAACTGCCCATCCAATTTAAATCTGAAACCGTTTCACGGGATCGAGTTTATTGGTCATACGATACGAGCTCTAATAAAATGTACTATAAACAAGTTAACGTTACTGTGCAAATTATAAAATGGCGGTTGGATGCGTGTTGGTGACAATTTTTATAGGCCGTATGTATTATATAATAGCCGTATTTAAACGGTTTTTTTTTTTTGACGACCTCTGTGGTCTAGTGGTTCGAGTTTCGGACTGCTGATCACGAGGTCGTGGGTTCGATTCCCACAGGACACAAATGTTTGTGTGATGAACATGAGTGTTTGTGTTCGTCTGGTTGTTTCTTATGTATTATAAGTATGTATTTACAAAAAAAAAAGTATATAAGTATTATATCCATTGTCTAGTATCCATAGCGCAAGCTCTGCTTAGTTTGGGTCTAGATGGTGATGTGTAAAATGTCGCACAAATATTTATTTATTTATTATTTATTTATTTTAATTTAAAAATGAAAATGAAATGAAATGGTTTTTTTTTGGTTCTATTTTTAAATTTTAAGCGTTTTTTTTTTTTGGTTCTATTTTTAAATTTCAAGCGTTTTTTTTTCAGGTCATCGGTCCACCTGGCGGGAGGGCGCCTTACGCTGTTTTTGCCGATTCGTGGTCTCCACTTGATCGTAAATTAATATTATCGAGCTTGTACAGCTTATCGAGCTAGTTTAATAATTTTCATCAGTATTATTCAATAGATTTATTGTTATTACTGCCGCAAATCATATTTCGATTGATACAACGCGAAATAGAGCTACAATTTGCAAAAAACTCAAGAAATTTTGAATTTCGCGGTCTACCCTGTAGCATTCACCTTAAGGACTCGTCTGCTCCAGCAGCCATCGGTTCTCCGACAGACATGGCCAGCCCACTGCCACTTCAGCTTACTGATCCTACAAGCTATGTCGGTCACTGCGGTTCTTATCCGTATAATCTCGTTACTGATTTTATTTTTCAAAGAAACTCAAGCATAGCTGGCTCTATAGCTTACTGAGCGACATTGGATTAAGTACTATACTAAGAACTATGATTATTATTATGTAATAAAAATGAAATTGTGATGAAAGTTCATGTGATAGTTCCATCGGCATTAAAACTGCTCTAATATATTTTAACTAGTGTTGTTAAAATACATCGAATAGTTATTTAACCATTCAATATATTTTGTTCCTAGTATATACTAGTTAACCGTGTAATTTTTAGTCTATAGTAATGGATACATTTTTGTAGGTTCGAGCTGGATAAACATGATATCGACTGGTTATTATTGGCGCAAAACCATGCCACATACGAACCGGCTGCTAGGGGGACATAGCAGCGGCGGGGTCCCCCTGCAATGCCCCAGTAAGCCGAGGTCCGAGCCTCCCCTTGGCGGACGCCCTGTGGTTTTGCAACCGCGACTTTAGTTTATAAGTTAGGGATTAGGTTTAGGGAAACTTTCGGCGAATGGAGTCCCACATGGGATTCTCCGCCACCAGTCCGGTTAAGCAGCAATAGCACCGCGGTGCTGCTTGCGAGTGTCAATTCGAAAAAAAAAAGAAAAAAAAGCCGCTTACGAAAAAAATCCATAGAAATCAAGGCGCTAGGCCTTTGCAGCAGTACCTGATATTATTTTTTATTCACAAGAAAAATAATAATAGCATTGATTAAGGGCAATCGCTAACCTAGATAGATTCTACAAGTTTCACCAATGATAATTAAAAGTAGAGATTGTTACTTGTGCTCGCAATATGAAGACTCGAAAACGTCCTAATTAGGGGAAATTTTCTATTAATCTGTGTCAAATAAGGCGCCGAGCGTGACCGGTGACAAAAACTAAACCATGGTATAATAACACCAGGTAGTCTCTTCCCGTGACAGCTAGGTCACGTGATTGCCTCCGTACTACGTCATCGGCCGTGGAGCCAATAGCGGGCTGTTAGCGTGACACTTGTCAGTTTGATGTACTGCCACTTTGTGAAAATAAATTACCCAAGCAAAATGCATTTTTCCATTTACTTTCTTCTATAAAGAATCACTTTTTAACTAGTAACTTAATATAGTTTCCTTTATTAACTAATTAGATGAATAACACGAGATAACAAATAGGCTAGTTAGGAATTTATTTTATATTCATTATGAACAAAAATCTCCTTAAGTATATTGAAGATATCAATCAATGGCAGCACTGATCGTGACGTAGCTTGGAGGCATCGCGCTGTCATTGCGGGAAGAGAATACCTGGTGAAACATCTTATTATACCATGAACTAAACTAAATGTCGTCGTGTGTGACAGAGAGTGTTCCAATTATGACGCGAAAGTAACTTAAAGTAACCAACATACATACTTTCTACTAGTTTATGTGTATTGTGCTGCCGCTGCGTACGGAACATTTTTTGATTTGTTTTGTTAGTGTATGACGTATCTATAGGTATTTTTAAATATCATTGAGTTTCACCGAGTTTCACGCTTTTATCGCAAGAACTCAAGTCAGTCTTCGATCCTCATTTTTAAATTGATTACCCATTATGTGAAAAATCTCATTGACTTTCTCGGAGCAATGTCAGTGGAAGCCATTGTAAGCATAGACATGTGAATTTATTGGGCAATACGTCGTGTTAAGGCTCTATAAGTTTAGGAATTCCGTCCTAAATTAGGAAATGTTACGTGAAATTGGTCGCCGTAATGTGTAATTTAGAAAATTGAAATGACGTTACTACGTAAATTAGGTTGTATCAACATGATACTTGAAATAGACCTATTTTTTTGGTTTTTGTACACAAAGGTTGCCAACGGAACCTTATTGTTATGCCTAAGCTGTCTGCCCGTCCGTCCCTCCATCAATCTGTCTGTCACAGGCTCACAGGCAGTGCCGGCCCGAGGCTAGTTTACTAGAGTGAGATCTAAATATGGCGCCCTTTGTCCCTAATACAATTGAAATTGTTAATGAATAAATAAATGAAATGAAATATATTTATGTAGGTAGTGTGAGAATAGTCATGCGAGCATGGAAGATCTCTTCAAAATCGTACTTACGACCGCGTCACTTATTCTCTATTCGCGCCTAATAGCAACCTTCGTAAATCGCGTAAAGCGCGATTACAGCGAGTCCAAATTTATTCATATTTTTCCAAAATATACAATATATACAACGTGGAGATGATACGAGAATAAATGAGAAATCTGTTATTACTAGCCTACAAAAGCATTTTAAACATATAAATAATTTAATATTTTGGGGAAATTCCCCAGATAGAGAATTAGCTTTTAAAGCACAGAAAAAATGTCTTAGAGCAGTTTGTTGACTTCAGCGACTTTTGCGAATTCAGACTACTGACAGCTGTAAGCCGTATTTTGTGTCACTTAGAATATTGACCCACCCATGCTTATATATTTTTGAGGTAGCATTATTTGTTATTCAACATTTTAACTTTTTCGAAACTCTAAATAATGTACGCCTTCAAAATATTATTCGTGTGAAACCTCATAAGACAGCACTTTATTCAAATAGCTTTTTAGGTATGGCTCCAAAAATATTTAATAAATTGCCTAAAAACATTAAATCGACTGATGATATACGTATATTTAAAAAGAAGCTCAAAGATTTTCTTGTTCTGAAAGCTTACTATTCAGTAAATGATTTTCTGACAGACACAACAAACTTTAGGTCAACTTTTGTCTTTAACTTTTGTCTTTACACAAGAGTCCGATTTCTTTGTTAATCTATTCATTAATATATATTAATAAAAACAGTTATTATTATTATACAATTAATTTCCACAAATCTGTAATAAGTATTATCTTTATCTTTATGTTACCAAATTTGTACGCCTATCAAGGCAAAACATAGTGATGCTGGATTATTTAAAAATTAACACCATGTCTTGTACATCATACCTATGTTTGACAAATAAATAATTTTGAATTTTTGAATTTTGAATAATTTCTTAGGTTTTCGCGATCACTACACATTATAATAAAACACGTTTAACAATTGTTTCTCAATTATTACAGATGATTACAAATAGTGTTACTTGTTATTTCGTTTATTAAATTTTCTATAAACATATTATTTATATTATAATAAAACAAGTTTAACCGGATTACATCGCGTGTATTGTAAATTGGTTTTCCTGACTTTTCGAAAGCTTTGCAGCGTTCGTATTCGTGGTAGTTAAATTTGTTTGATTAAAAAGCTAGTGATCAGATAATAATGTCAGAAAGATACCAATCGTTCTGACAAACCTCTCTACCAGAAAATTGCTAAGGCAACCCATTTACAGCCAAGACCATCGTCATACAAATCGCAGAATACGATTGACATTTAATTTAATATCAAAGGACTTTCGGCCATTTTAAACTGTTTGACTTCGTATCGCGATCTTGTTTCGTTTGCACAAAGAGGAGTACTACCACAGTGTAATTATCTGTTCCATACAGTGGTTCAACGAAAATTGACATTGACAGTTTTGAAGGCAGTTTGGGACACTAAACTCTCGCGTTGGACGACTGTTTGGAGTGGCTAGACTGTGGTACGTACTAGTAACTGTGCGGTTGACAATAGTCTGTGAGTTGTCCTACTCGTGAAGTGGAAACGGTGAAGTTTTTAATTAAAATATCGCAGTCCGTTTTGGTCAAAGGACTGTAATGTTGGACTCTAGGAGATATGAAATGAGTTGTCGACCGGGACAATAAATGTTGAGTGCAAGAAACCGTTGCATTATTTTCATTCATCATCATCATTTCAGCCGAAAGACATCCATTGCCGGACAAAGGTATGCCATAATCGCCACGCTTGGCAGGCGGGTTGGCGATCGCAGTTGGTTGTTTAAATACTCAGAAAACGCTGCTGCACATCCTCTGCTGAATCCCTTAGTCGTCTTTTACGGCACCCATGAGAAGAAAGAGGATGGTGCAATTCTTTACGTCCGGCACCATACGGACGACGTATTTTCATTATTTTATTTTATTTGGCTACTAATAAAGTGAAGTTAAGGCCGTCACATGTGTGGTGAAGACCATGTGGTGAAGAAGCTACAGTTTGTATTCACAAAAAAAGGGCTATAAGTATTATATCCAATTATTCATTGTCTAGTACCCATAGTAGAAGATCTGCTTAGTTTGGGACTAGTGTGCTGGGTAATTGTCCCAATTTTTTTTTGTTTATTTATTTACAGTCTTAACCTAAAATACTATGGTACCTTGGTTACTTTTAACCTGGTAAACAGTTCCAGAGGGGTGTGCGATAAAATACTTTTGTGAAACACCGACTTAAACGCAGGTGAAGCCACAGGGATTGATTAGTCCAGACCTGAACAAGGACTGTTAGACATTTTTATCAGAAAGGTTATCATAAAATTTTACTAACTTCCTCTGCTTTGTTTTTTTCTTGAATTTTACATGAAATTAAGTCGAATAGAATAATGATTTTTTCCAACTCTATTAATTCTGAAGTCGTGCTTAGCCAAAACTCTAATTAAGTATGCCACTATCATTATCTCCTTTATTCAATTCAATAGTTATAATTTAGGTTTTAGCTTACCATCAGGTGGCCCGCATGCTCGTTTGCCCTCCTATGTTATAAAAAAAATATATATATAAAAAATAATGATTCCCGCTATCATTATTATTAAAAAAAAAACGTCTCCAAACAAAGTTATCCTGTATCTCTTATGGTTTAGGATTTGCTAGTACTGTAACGAGGTCCAACTCGTTATGCTGCTCACCCTATTTGGTTTTTCTGGCCACTTTATTATACTTTCATCAATCCAAATTCAAATTTCAAAATTATTTTAAAAAATGGCAAATTTTCTACTGTTTTAGCTGAGTTCTATATTGTACGCTGCAAGACACTCATGTATTTGAGACTGTGTCTTGTAATCATTTAATTATATTTTTAACAGTCAATGTATCAATTTACCAGTTGAGTGAGATACAGTATTCCAAAAACGTTCCTGCTTGTGTTTTATTGTATTTGTGCCGACCTACCACCTACCTACCTGGTTCCTGCCTCCAGCCAGAGCTCGCTGCAATCTATTAGCAGCAGCTTACCGTCGGAGGCTGGCTGTTCATGGGGGAGTGTTAGTGCCTACACTTATGTATGGTAGTGAAAGTTGGGTATGGCAGAAGAAACATGAAAGCAGAATAAATGCAGTAGAAATGAGAGCTTTGAGAAGTATGTGTGGTGTAACTTTGAGAGATAAAGTAAGGAATAACATGATAAGGGAGCGTTGTGGAGTGAAAGAAGATGTAGTGACAAAGATTGAGAAAGGTATGTTAAGATGGTTTGGACATATAGAGAGGATGGACGAGAGGAGATTGACGAAACAAGTATACGAAGCGAGTGTGGATGGAAGAGTTGGAAGGGGACGACCTCGGCGAACGTATCGCGATCAAATCGCGGATGTTCTCAAAAAATGCCAGGTTAAGAGTTCTCTAAACCGACGAGCATGCATGACGAGGTTAATGGACGTAGATGAAGCGAAAGAGGTGTGTCAGAATCGTAGCAGGTGGAAATCCATAGTCTCTGCCTACCCCAATGGGAAACAGGCGTGATAATATGTATGTATGTATGTACCGTCGGAGTTGACCTACCACTCCTCCGACCCTTCATACTACCGACCCTCTGTACCCTCCGTACCTCAGAGTTCCATACCTCAATACCTCTGAGTTCCGTTCCTGCAGTTCCCGACTACCAGTTCCTGATTACTAGTTCCTGTACCACTAGTTCCTGTTCTCCTAGTTCCCGTGTGTCACCGTGTCAAGCCTCCGAACCTTCGACCCTCCGAGTCTCCTGCCTGAGCTACCCTCACCGAGACCACGACGTGACAGTACTTCCTGTCCCAGTTAAATAAATCACCTGTAGGAATATTAATCTCTTCCATTTATTTATAGATTTTTGTTCTATTCTTTCTTAAAATTATATTTTAAAAAATGTGAGTAGGTCTCACTGATCAATATGACTTGACCAACTTGAAATTCGTTTACCCCAGGCAACGAAAAGAAACTTTTCGTTAATTAGTTATACAAATAAATACATATTTTTGAACACGAGTAGCTGTTACTCTAAATATTCAAAATTATATTAACAACTTTAATATTCAAAATACGAAAAACTTTTACTATGAACACCAAGTTTTACTATGAATATTCAGAGGAAAACTTTGTTTTAATTAATAAAATTGTGATCATGTCAAACAAAACAACACTCAAAATGATCAAGATATAAATATATAGAACTATTTGAACTTGTCTATCGTATACTTGAATGAAGAATGAAAGATAGGACTGACTTTTGAAAAGGTACTTATCTTGAGAAATTGAAATGAAATTTTAATGAGTACAAATTATTGTTCGAAAAGTTTTTATTTAGATTTGCTTATTCGAAATAAAAACTTTACATAATAATTTCTTAGGTTTTCGCGATCACTACACATTATGATAGAATAATTTTAACGGGATCACATGCGTATATTATTTAAATTGGTTTTCCTGACGCTTCAAAAGCTTTGTAGCGTCCCAAACGTCACGCTATACTACTGTAAAACATAATGACGTTATGAGTGACTACTGCGTACATCGAAGCGATCAATTAAAAATTAATAATTTCTTAGGGTTTTGCGATCATTACGCGTAAAAAAATATACCCCTGGGTTGGTCCCTGGAACTAAATCACTGACATTTATTGTCATTGTCCTGTCTCTAACAAAAGTTCCGTCACAGATAATATAATACTGGTTCCGTGAACCAACACCACTGCAGACTGCAGCCCACAGATTAAGAATCCTTGAATAACTTGTTGCCGCTCTTGAATCCATGTCATGTCAATCATTCAAACGAGGTATGGTTTTCTCTGTCTATTTCACGGAGTTTCAGAACGAGTAAAAGAGATTGTTCATGTAAGTCTGGCAACGTCTCACAGTCTGTGTAACTTGTGGAAACTAATGTCCGACAAACAATGCGTCTTGGTGCAATAAATATACGAAATATTAAGTAATCTCTATTTATTATATTTAGTTACTGCTGGTCACACCTTGTTTTTTTCCAGACTATAAAAAAGTCATCCAGTATTGGAAAAAGAAGAATAATTTCCTAATTGTCGAATTATTAAGATCTAATCCATACTATTTTCCGATTTGTTGTGTTCTCCTCAATATAATTTTATTTATATTCAACGAACAAAATATTTCGAAACAAATATATCGTATCAAAACAAAATAATATTTTAGCTTTCAAACCTAAACAGGATTTTTATTCTTTATAAAAACAGTCTGCCAACTAATATTGGCGACAGAAGCTCACACAAAATTGTGTGCAAGTCCAAGTGATCTTTATACAAAAAATTTAAACGAAACTTGTTTAAATAATTTAATTTTTACATCTATTAGCTTTAGTAAGTTCACCAGTCTAAATTGACCCTTTAAAATTATGATAGCTACCCTTCCACTGAACTGTGTGTGAAGGAATGACGGCACGAACTCAGGTCATTTTAGAGTGGCCTTAGAAATGGAAAACATGAAAATATAGCGACTCTTTTTGGTAGCGTTAGCGTCGTGAAAAAGGTAATTGAAATGTTTTAGTATAAAGAGTACACACACACACACTCACATAAGAATCGAATAAGTGACAGGCAATTTACTACTTCTTTTAATATTATTTTGTACTAAATACCTAAAAACAAAGTGAAAGAGGTGTGTCAAGCAGGATCGTAGTGGGTGGAATCCATAGTCTCTGCATACCCGAATGGGGAAATGAGTATTATAATAATTCATGGTTGCATGTATTTGTAACGGTTTTTATTTTTTCAACCATGAATTATAAGTCAAATACTTTTGCAATGAACAATTTTTATCCTACTCGTTTGCAACAAATGATATCTGTTCCATTTTCTTCATAAAATTATTCTAGTCTTAGGGTTCAGTCAAACGGACCACAATACAGCGACAAAAAAGTCGCCAGACAGCTCTCGCTACAGCTGGCTGAACTTTCATTGTCACAACCACAAATTACGTTTGGTTACAATGTAGTTGCGTTTGTCCAGCGACAAAACGATCATAATTATTGGGTAACGGCAGCATTTGTATTTGCCTTCCGTTTACACGTGCGGTATTATGTGAGCAAGAGGCACATATAAAAATAGAAGTGCCGCCATTTTTAATCCCATTCTTTACCCACGCGAGTAGTACAGTAAGTACGGTGGTCGGCGCTTGCGAGCGAGTATCCCGAGTGGTCACGTTTATGGCCACGATGTCGTCGGTATTTTATTACAATTTTGTGCACACTTTTTTGCCGCTGTGGCGTGCATGGTTATGTTTGTGGCACGTCTAGCCCTTAAGAGAAAATGCGGGTGATCTTTTCTCTATACAATTGCTCTCGTCTCGACTGTTTTCTTTCTGGTTTATAACCCAGCAATGACTTTTTTAAGTAAAATAAATATCAACTTTTCTATGTCCCTATGTTTTCATTCATCATCATCATTTCAGCCGAAAGACGTCAACTGCTGGACATAGGCCTCCCCCAAGCATCGCCACAACACATGTTTTCATTATTGTAGATAAATTATTTCTAGAAGCCCAAAAAATCCTTAAAATTACCTAATTAAGACCGCTGTCTACAGAGACCTAGTGTATAAATTTGACATAGCGACACAGTAAATATTCTTTTTATGCAGTTAATGAAACATCTTTCGAATTGGTCCAGTTTCAGAGGAGAAAATAAACGAGAGCCAAACCTTGAATTATGACTTTTCTACTTAGGCTGTTCAGTTGGAGCTGCAGTTGTTCTTATTGCACTTATTTGAGGCCGAGCGCTTGCAAAGCGACAGTGATAGTTTCTTCAAATACCTAAATTTTCAAAAGTCTCTTTGCCCATATTTCCTCACCTTTTCTATCGCAGCAGTCATACCCAAATTCAACTCCCATATATTCGTATAGCGGCAGCACAGCCCCGCCTAATATTTTATGCAAAGACGGGACCCGCCTACCGCAGTGACAGATTTCTGTTGTTTGCACAGGAGAGATCAAAAAGGGAATTGGCTCTAAATCCTCGGGCCCGTGTCCTGAATAACAAACTAATTTATCTGCTGTTCGACGTAAATTTTAATACAAATTTCGCGTGTCTCTCTTGATGGAAAGTTTTTTTTAGTAGCTGTTAAAATTTTTGGTGTTTACCAGGTTTTGGTTGTGTTTGTTGGTACTTTATCATTTAATAGAACTTCGGTACAACCTTTTTTGATGTGGGTACTAAAGTTTCTTTGACATTAAATATTCAAGGAGAAGCAATTTTGAAAGAAAAAGGTATAGTGACGCTGTCTTCTTTTCTGCGTGACAAACGTTGACTGAGGAAAATGGATCTTTTTTTCATTCGAATACGAAGGTCGTATGTTATAATAGGATCAAAGGTCATATACACTTTCACTTTTCTAACATATAAATGTTAAATTTTTATTTAATCCGAATTTCTTTAAAAGACCTTTGGCTATCTTTTTTTTTCATATACTGAAAGACGTAGTGTCTAGTCTAGTCTGAATTAAATTTTAAAAAATCACTTATAAAAGTGCTTTGAATATTCAACTAATAGAATAAATAGGTAAATTATTTCATTGCTATACCTTTATTACGTCTCTGTGATTATAGAATAAAAAAAAACTAAAAACTGATTAGTTTTTCAGCTATACTACATATTTTTTGAGGAGTGCGGAAAATAAATTTGCGTAGTGGTTCAGTATCTCTGGGGCCTTACTCCCAACTGGATCGAGTTCTGTATCAATCGAATTTGAATTCGAGTTAGTGTCAATTTGTACTGCATTCCTCTAGGTATTGACATTAGCTCGATTTGGTTCAGGGCTCGAACCAAGGCCCCTGTTCCTTATCGCAACTACATTTAATAGATTCAAAATTCACTAGATTTAATATTTAATTTTATTATTTTTATTGAAGAGTTTTTTCAAATGAGTTGTGTCCTTATGTATGAATATCGATTCTGATAACGTAGCTCATAGGAACAACAAGGTTTTTGTTACATGTTGATAAGCAAATTAAATTTTGTTTTAAAGTGATTTTTTACAATGTGGTTGCGACTGAGATTGCTATTATATACAGATAGGTTTTTTTTTATAGTATAGAATGGCAAAACGAGCTAAAGGCCCACCTGATGTTAAGCGGTTACCTTTGCCCATGACAACTTCAATACCACCTAGGCTGTTGCCTAAATGGTGCTGCAAGACGGTTCGCCAAACTGAGACATGAAGATGGAAAGTTTCATGTGATTGTAATTTCACCGCCACCCGTACCCTTCAGACCGAAACACAGCAATGCAAGCATCACTATTTGGCGGAGAAGTAGGCACGGTAGTAGTACTTCCCCGGACGAGCTCTTTCACAAAGGAGCTCTACTACTAAAAAAATAGGTACCTAACTGCAAAATGCAAATTTTCCGCACTTCAAAAAATATCCTGTATTATATTCCAATATTTATAAAATGTATGGCTACATTAATTGATAACTGATGTTGATGTTTCTTTCAATATAATCTTAACTATTATAAAATTGTAAACGTCTGTTTGTTTGTTTGTTTGTTCCAGCATCACGCTAAAATTACTGGACCGATTTTGATGATTTTTTTTTGTTTGAAAATGATGATCTGACTTAAAAACTGGTATGGGTTTTGAGAAAGAAAGAAAAAAAGAAAAAAATTAATTCGTGGGTTGCGTACTCACCCGACAGATCGAAGCTTCTATGCATTTGCACGAGCGGATAGTAATGTACGATGGAGTGGAGTGGAGTGGAGTGGACAGGGGATGGGACTGGGGATGGGACTGGGGACGGGACAGGGGACGGGACATGAGACGGGACATGGGACAGGACAGTGGGACGGCACATGGGACTGGACATAGGATGGGACATGGGACAGGACATGGGACATGGGACGGGACGATAGTGATATAGTGAGATAGTGGGACAGTGGGACAGTGGGACAGTGGGACAGTGGGACAGTGGGACAGTGGGACAGTGGGATAGTGGGACAGTGGGACAGTAGGACAGTGGCAGTGGGACGGTGGGACGGTGGGACAGTGGGGCAGTGGTGCAGTGGGGTAGTGGGGTAGCGGGGCAGCGGGGCTGTGGGCCAGTGGGGCAGTGGGATAACGTGGGGTAGCGGGGTAGCGGGGCAGTGGGGCAGTGGGGTTGTGGTGCAGCGAGGCAGCGGGACAGTGAGGAAGCGGGGCAGCGGGGCGGGGAAGCGAGGCAGTGGGGCAGCGTGCCAGCGGGGCAGCGGGGCAGTGGGGTACCGGGGCAGCGGGGCAGTGGGGTAGCGGTGCAGCGGGCAGCGGGCAGCGGGGCAGCGGGGAATTCGGGTAGTGGGGCAACGGGGCAGTAGGGGAGTGATGCAGCGGGGCAGGCAGTGGGGCAGTGGGATAGTGGGGCAGCGGGGCAGTGGGGCAGTGGGAATAGCGGGGCAGCGGGGCAGTGGGACAGCGGGGCATTGGGTTACCGGGGCAGCGGGGCAGTGGGCATTGGGACAGTGGGGCAGTGGGCTTGCGGGGCAGTGGGGCAGCGTGACAGTGGGGCAGTGGGGCAGTGGGTCAGTGGGTTAGCGGGGCAGCGGGGCAGTGGGATAGTGGGGCAGCGGTGCAGAAGGGCAGCGGGGCAGTGGGGCAGCGGGCCACCTGGGCAGCGGGGCAGTGGGTTACCGGTGCAGTGGGGCAGTGGGTTACCGGGGCAGCGGTGCAGCGGGGCAGTGGGGCATCGAGGCAGTGGAGCAGCGTGACAGCGGGGCAGCGGGTCAGCGGGGAAGCGGGGCAGTGGGGCAGCGGTGCAGGCTGTGGAGTAGTGGGATAGTGGCGCAGCGGGGCTGTGGGGCTGTGGGGCAGTGGGGTAGCGGGGCAGTGGGGCAGTAGGATAGTGGGGCAACGGGACAGTGGGACAGCGGGGCAGTGGGGCAGTGGTATAGTGGAGCAGCGGGGCAGTGGGGCAGCGGGGCAGCGGGGCAGCGGGGCAGCGGGGCAGCGGGGCAGCGGGGCAGCGGGGCAGTGGGGCAGTGGGGCAGCGGGGCAGCGGGACAGCGGGACAGTGGGACAGTGGACTGGACTGGAATGGACTGGCCTGGACTGGACTGGACTGGACTGACGTGGGTTAGCAGAATGTAACGCGAGCGGAGCCGCGGGTAAAAGCTAGTATAATATAAATTCAGTCATCCGCCAAACCAAACGTCAAGTTGAATTGTAATTAGACTTCGTTAGTCTTACCTCAGTGATTCCGCTCTAAACCTCACTATACCTAGGTTACTCAAAGATCAATCTATTTTGCTTTGGCATACAAACAGAAACATACATACGTGGGACACTCAGAAAGTTTTGCGAAACTAAAAAAAATTGTTCTATACGTACAGTCAACAAATCGGAATCATGACCCACGATAAGCTTAATATGCTACAGACATTCTAATACAATTGGGTTGAATTTCGCTTAAACAGATATTTCCCTGGCAACTGACTTGTTATCAATTTTGTTAGCTATTGACAGTTACAGCTAGTTTACCAATAAAATTATTTTTCTAAATTTTATTCTTGACGTTTAACTCCAAATATTGTTATTTATTTATTTATAATTTATTGCGTGAAATATGGTACAGAGGATATTATAAATTAAATGTATGTTCCACACCCGGAGGATTAAAAAAGGCGGACGGAATCTCGCTAAACAAAGACTGAAGCACTTAATTTTTTCTTGAACCCACTATAATTGCAATAAATATACTGAGTATTGAATTTCGAAAGCATTTTAACACATCAGATTTATACTGTTATTTTATTTATGACGCTACAACAATGACTACCGTAACACTAGATGTTTTGCGTAATCGCGGCTTTTTGGCATACTATGGATGTGAATGTGTGCGTGCCATACTTTTAAGCGAGCCGGCTTGCTATGGATGCTTCACTTATTGAATAACGAGATTCCGTCTGCCTTTTTATTCGTCCGAGGTTCCACATACTTAGCTGTTAAGAGTATTGTTTGACACCTTTTCATACTTGACATTTTATTATTTCTTAATTTTTATTTTTATTTTATTAATGGTCTGTAATCGAAAAAGTTAGTATAGGTTTCTTAAAAAATATAGTTGTTTGTAGGAAAACCACGTGAAACGACAGCTAATTCGAAATTCAAAACATAATTCCTGCTTTATCAAAAACATAATTTCCAATCCAATTATAAATCTATTGCATTGATAACAAAACTCAAAATGGCACAGACCACTGACCCGTTTTAATGCAGTTTCTGTAATATTCAAAATGTCCTAAGTGCAGCATAGAAGAAAACCTTACTGTTTTGACGATTTCTAACGAATTATCAGCTGAGTGGGTCATGATTCCGATTTGTTGACTGTACATATATTTTTATCAAATCTTTTCAAAGTACTTTCCACCAGCCTCTATACAAAGATTCATGCGCCTAAACCAGTTTTCAAAACACTTTTTCCAGTCCGCCGCAGACACCTCGTTTACAGCCTGCTCGAACGCAGCCAGCGCATCTTCCGGCGACGAAAATTGTATCCCTTTGAGCTGATTTTTTATTTTTGGGAATAAAAAGAAGTCACACGGTGCTAGATCAGGGCTGTAAGGAGGGTGACCCAGGAGTTTGACTGGCGTGCTGTCCAGGAAGTCCCTCGTTTTGAGTGCGGTGTGCGCAGGTGCATTGTCGTGGTGGAGCAGTAGCCCGCGGAGCCCTGTGTTTGGTCGCTTGTTGCTTATAACAGAGAAAACTTCTGGCAAATATTTGGTAGTATACCATTCGGCATTAATGCTTCTTTGATCCCGTAAGGGAATTGATACCAAGTGGCCAGTCAAATTAAAAAAGCTAGCGATCAAAATCTTACCCCCGCTTCTAGATCGCTTCACTTTGGTAGGCGTTGGCTCATTTTGAAACACCCAAACAGTCGACTGGCGCTTGGTTTCTGGGTCGTATTGATAAATCCAGGACTCATCACCTGTAACGATGTCGTAAACACGCCGAGACGAGCCTGCTTCAAATTTGTTAAGCATATCACGGCACCATTCCACCCGGGCCTGCTTCTGAGCATCGGTGAGGTTGTGCGGCACCCAGCGTGATACTATCCTCCTCACGCGAAGATGGCTGTGTAGAATCTCGTGAACGCTTCCCGATCCAATCTTCAATATGTGTTGAATCTCCTGATATGTAATTCGCCTATTGTCTTGGATTAAATTTTTCACTGCTAGCACGTTTTCTTCGGTAACAGCCGTCAAAGGGCGACCGCTTCTTTCGTCATCCCCCAAAGTTGGTCGACCACGCTTGAATTCGTTATACCAACGATACACGGTTGCCTTGGAAGGGCCTTCATCCATGAATGCCATTTGAAGTCTATCGTACGATTCATCCGGTTTCAGGCGACACTTGAAATCGTATAAAATCATAGCTCTAAAATGTTCCCGGCGCAGATCCATATTTCAGTGAGACACAATACTTTGAATTAACTCGCAAAAAATGTGGAGGGAAATTTTGAAATTGGAACTTACTTATTTTTACTTATAAATAATCATATTTTCGAAAAACATTATAACTGGCCAGTCTCCCATATATAAAAACTTTTTTTCGCAATACTTTCTGAGGGGCCTGGTATACTATTGGTAAACACACACATAGCTAGAATAGTTATCTAACCGCTAAACACAGTGGGTAACCGCTGCCTTGCGGCAAACAGTGATTTATATAGGTCCAAACTAAAACTTATAGCTGAGCCTGGATAATATACAGGGTTTAAAAAATACGAGAGAGAATTAAAAGGAGTATTTAATTCTAGTTGAGAAAACAGGCGGCATCGGGGAATGTCCGACATAAGCGAAGCTTCTAATCAAGCGCTGATAGAAATTTCGCGCGCAGTGTGTCTATGTGTTTGACAGCAGAGTAGCCACGTGCCAATGGAGAGGGAAGTCAACGGTTACGTTTTTTCTCGGTTTACTCCTCAGCGGCATGGCTGCTCCAAAAATAATCGGCCTGGCTGCTCCAAAAATAATAATAAATATTATTGATGAAAAATATTTTTTTATACTTTGTTGTAAACGAAAGGGAGTTAATATGAGTTTTTAAACTAACATGGTCACTTACACTAATATGACTATTATTATTTTTATTCTGCTATTATTGATTTAATTTTTTTATTTTTATTTATTTATTTATTCACATAAAATCAGTTCTTGTTGTACAGTAATAGCAATAACAAAAAAGGTGCTTATAAGGTTAGAACACTAATCCCTACACTAGGATTCCCTGTCACATAGGGATTAGTTACTCCCATTAGGTATTCAAGAAAAATAATACAATAAAGCATAAGTGATGAATGACACAATATATAAAAAGTTCCAGCAAATGTGAATAAATTGTGAGCAAAGCTATTCTTAATGACAATAGGTAAAGCAAATTTGAGGAAAATTAAAGAAAAATAAAAGGGTTATTTATGTGCTAGAGTATTTAGTGAGTGTGGTGTGTATGGTTTAAGTGTGGTGTGTATGGTTTAAGTGTGGTGTGGAGTATGTGAGTGTGGGTAACTGTATGTGAATGAGAAAGTGTGATCAGTGTCATGTAGGAATCTTTAGAAAAATTTCAGTATCTATGTAGCTTTTGGTCACGAGCCACTTATGAAGCGCTTTTTTGCACCCATGGCGCGTTAGATGGATGACTTTGAGATGCTTATGAATTTTATTATAAATGTGATTTCCAGGAAACGATCTTTTAAGGTAAAGTATTATCGAGGTAATCGACTTTTGACTGCCTCATTTCAGTAGTTTTTTTTACATATAGATACCTACCATCTAGTCCTTCCTAAACTAAGCAGAGCTTGTACTATGGGATGGGTACTAGACAATGGATATAATACTTATATACTTTTTTTTTGTAAATACATACTACTTATAATACATAAGAAACATCCTGACCCCCACAAACTCTTTTGTTCATCACATAAACATTTATGTCCTGTGGAAATCGAACACACGACCTCGTGATCAGCAGTCCGACACTCGAACCACAGATCACAAGAGACGTCAAAATTAATCAGTTAAATACATACATACATACATACATATTATCACACCTGTTTCCCATTGGGGTAGGCAGAGACTATGGATTTCCATTTGTTACGATCCTGACACACCTCTTTCGCTTCATCTACGTCCATTAACAGTTAAATTCTCTACAAAAATATGTTTTGGCATTATTATTATTTTGATACTCCTCAAAATTATCAAAGTTAAAATTTTCGTTCCATACATTCATACAATACAGCATATTATTATTATATGCACTGGTAATTATTGGTCCATTAAAACTCTCTTTGAACCATTCAAATGAGTTTCTGCCTGATTGGAATTCAATTTTTGAATACGAATGATTAAGTTGAACGCTTATGGATTGCATAGAGAAGTAATAGGATTTTTAAATTCGATTTGTTCAGTTTATAAATTTGATTTATTGGAAAATTATCATAGCATATTATTTACGTTAAAAGAAAACTAAAACAATGGTAACGATTTAAGTTGTGGAAATAAAAAATCGCTCACGAGCAGGATTTTTTTCTTTCCACAATTTAAATCGTTAGATTTCGCATGCCTAAATGCGATAAAATAATAATATAATTAAAGTAGGCAGCGTTCGGGAAGCTACGCAATATCTTCTCGTTAAAAATACCGCAGTGTATCAAGACGAAAGTCTTTGACCGGTGTGTGTTGCCAGTAACTCAAAGTCACTCAAAGGTCAATGGAGAGGGCTATGCTCGGAGTGTCCCGGCGTGATCGAATCAGAAATGAGGAGATTCGCAGGAGAACGAAAGTTACCGACATAGCCCGAAGAATTGCCAAGCTTCAGTGGCAGTGGGCGGGGCACATTTCTCGCAGAAATGATGGCCGATGGGGCAGTAAAGTTCTGGAGTGGCGACCGCGTACTGGAAGGCGCAGCGTGGGTAGGCCCCCCGCAAGATGGACCGACGACCTGGTGAAGGTCGCGGGAATCCGCTGGATGCGGAAGACGCAGGACCGGTCGTTGTGGCGATACTTGGGGGAGGCCTATGTCCAGCAGTGAACGTCCTTCGGCTGAAATGATGATGATGATGATGAATTAAAGTAATGGTATTTGAAAATAATACAATTTATTTCACAAAAAAACGTATGTAGATCGAAAGTCGACGCGCAGATCAAATATTGAGCAAGACTGAGATGAACCGTGACGGCGGCGCATTGTGTTCCATGTGCGCCAGTCAGGAGGGTGCGGCCGATGTTGACGCCGAACGGGAAGAAGGAGCTCGCCTGCTAGTGGCGAGCCGGGACCTGTCGGGGCTGGCTGACGAATGCAGAGCGTTTCCCACGCCCCCTGCCAAAGGTAGATAGAGGGAACACCGTAGTGGTTTTAGTCGGTAAGAGTTTTTTTTTTTTTTTCCGTGGGCAAAATCCTCATAGACGCACTCCGCCCGGGGAAGGCGGAGCCAGTGTCGGACTGTTACCGACTAAAAACCACCACGGTGTTCCTCTAATGACCCTTGGCCGGGGGCGTGGGAAAACTCCTGTAATCGCCTAACTATCCCCGGCAGGTCCCGGCTCGCCACTAGTAGGCGAGCCCCTTCCCCCCGTGTGGCAACTGCATCGGCCGCACCCTCCTCTGGACTGGCGCGCGCGGAACACTACGCGCCACCGTCACGGGCCTTGACTGATCGGGCGGCGGGCCACCCCGAGTCCACCACCCGCAGGCCCACTCCTAGGGTGGCTGGAGGTCAGCATACACCCTCCTATGACGCCCAGGTCGCCTACTGCGGATGGGAAGAGAGGTTATCGCCTCTCGAACCCTCTCCGCCGCCTCCTTAGCGAGCATCACCTCCTCGCAGAAGGAGACGACGCCTTCCCAAGCGCTCTCGCTTCCGACCATAGACAGAACCACGGCCGGAAGCGAGAGATTGCTGCCGCCTACTGCAGTGATGAGGTCACGGCGCTGTGCGACCCAAGCTGGGCACTCCTCCAGTGTGTGCTGCGTCGTGTCCTCTGGGCAGCTCCCGCAGTGATGACACTCGGGCGTCGGCTCCCAGCCTATACGAAACAGATACTTCCCGAAGCAACCGTGACCCGAGAATATCTGCGTCAGCCGGTAGGTGAGGGCACCATGGCTCCTCTCCAGCCACTCCTCCATGACGGGCCTTACCGCCGCTATTACAGCGTGTCCTAGTCGGTAAGAGTCAGTCAACACTGGCTCTGCCTTCCCCGGGCGGAGTGCGTCTATGAAAGACTGGGAATAAATCTCAACAGGTTAAAAACATATACATAATATTTTACAAAATTTAATAAACCTGACACAATCCATTCACTTTGCAAATTCATACAAAAATGTACGATTTACACCAACCGGGCCGCGCCGGAGCGTGTCGCAGCACGTCATAGCGAATGCGCGCGTACGCGACGGTGACTGACTGCGACTCGTACTTAATTCGCCACAAATGGTCCTACATCGTATACCATTTCATATCGATTAAACGAGTGAAAGTAGCTTAGAATCCCTCACCAATTTATCCACATTTCTCTTTCCTGCCCCATCATTAGACCCTGATCATCATCTATCTAGAACTTATTTATTGAAACCTTTCCAATGAAACCAAACACGATATCTCTGCAGTAAGTTCGTGAAGAGCTGGGTATCCTGCAGATTCCAGGTGATGCTCCAGCATCAAATGAAGGTTACCATCATCATCCTCCGAGCCTTTTCCTAATTATATTGGGGTCGGCTTCCAGTCTAGCCAGATGCGGCTGAACACCAGTATTTTACACGGAGCGACTGCCATCAGACCCCCGCAACCCAGTTACTGGGTAATACTGACATTCGGAGGTTAGACCAGTTGTCAGACTTTCAGGCTTCTGACTACCCGTAACGATTGCCATAGATATTCGTATGACAACCAACAAATGAAGGTTACCTTGCAATATCATTGAACTAACAGGCTATCAAACTTTGAATCGATCAGACCCGTGGATGTTGCTCACATCCCTTCTTAAACCAGAAAAGAGCTGATCATCTTCAAGGGCTGAACATATTTTCTTGAATCATAGCTAAGAACACTCATACAAGCCACCTTTAAACAAGAAAAATCTAAATCAAAATCGGTTCATCCACCTGGGCGCTATGATGCCACAAACAGACACATACATACACCTGAAGTGGGCGCTATGATGCCACAAACAGACACATACATACACCGGGAGTGACGTCACGGATGTCAAATTAGCCCTACGCTCTGTATGGTACCTCTGAAGTTTAAAATAATATACAAGTTTGTTTCTTGAAACTTTACTGTAGACGTGTATATACAAGTACAAATTACAAGTGACATTATTATTCAGTGCATTTGTGTAGTGAAAAACACAGAAACAATAAAAACACAATCTCGTTTGCTGAACCAGTATTATATCTACCTGAAGTTTTATCAAAATAACTGGATTTCGGTGGCTGCCTGAATATCTCTAAGTGATCAAGACTATTGTGTGTGCGCGCCTTTACACCATTATTGTGTATCATCTTATGGTGTGTCAACGTACCATAACACCTTGCAAAGTGCCATAAGCGCATTACTATGAATAGCGCCATCTAGTGATTTAGTATTGTACTATTTGGGAACTGAGTTTTAAAATAATACTGAGTGACCACTATCGTTGCTGCCACCTTATACCATGGCGAAATGTGCGGTGGTAAGTTTTTGTCAGCGAAGGGAGGCGCAAGTTGTGCCACCATCACCTGTAATAACAGGTACCACCTCGCTTGTCTGCTCTTGCCGGAGACTACACAGTTAAGCCACGACTGGCTATGCCCGGAATGCAAGAGGAAGATGCCTAGGGGTGATAATAGCACTACCCCTGTTAAAGAGCTGAGCAGCGGACCCGCTGAAGCCACTGTCCCAATACTACATGGCACTTTAACCAGGTCGCCTGTTGCAGCGCGGCCTATTGTACATGCTCCAGCTCAGGTTGTGGTTGAGCAATGCGTAGATGGGGAACCCTCGCCGAAATCACAGATGACCCTCTGCGAGGAAATCAGGCTTTTCAGGTCGGAACTCCGGGTGGTCAGAGATGAAATGAGGGAGTTTCGTAGAGAGATGGCCGAGTTTCACCTGTCTTTGGGAGCTTGCTCAGAACGAGTCGATGGCCTCGAAGCCAGGATAGTGGCCCTTGAAAACAAGGAAATCGGCGCTTTGCCTGATAAAAAGGTCACTCAGCTCGAGCTCACTGTAGAGCGGCTGCAACTCGAGCTCAACGAGCGTGATCAGGAGTCGCTTGGTTTTGATCTGGAAATTGCCAACCTCCCGGAAATACCTGGCGAAAACACAATGCACACAGTTGTGACGGTGGCAGCAAAACTCGGTTTGACTCTGGAGGAACGCGACATTGTGTTCGCGCAGCGGGTGGGGCTCAGAGTTGAGCATGACGTACAGAAGGGTACGGCTGGCAGTGTCAGCCCAGCCGGCGGTGCGAGCATAGCGGCGGTAACGAGCCCAGCAGGAGGAGCTAGCCCCGCCGCAGGAGCGCGCGCGCGCCGCATCGTAGTTCGCTTGACGCGGCGCGCACTGCGCGACCAGCTGCTGCAGAGTGCGCGCGTGCGGCGCGGGATCACCACAGCGGACCTAGGGTTTCCTACACCACCTCGTCGCTTTTTCCTGAACGAGAGGCTCACCAAAACAAATAAGTATTTGTTTTACCGGGTCCGTGAGGCTGGTAGTCGTCTTGGGTGGAGATATACCTGGACAAAGTTCGGGCGCATTTTGGCTAAGCAGGGTGATGGCAAGGCTACCCACTGCATCCGCTCGGAGGAAGATTTGGTTCGGGTTTTTGGCCGTGAGATATCCAGTGACAGGGAGGCCTAGCTTTCAAGTTTTTGGTACTCGGCAAATGAATCTCACTTTAATTAGTTTTAAGGTCTTCTGCACAGTGTTGTCTTTAAGTGGGAGGCAAATTCTTTTCCTGTATCAGTATTTCTTGGTTGCACGGTGTGCCCTAGCTGCGAGAGCAATAATAAAATATGTACATTACCTATTCACACTATTTTGGTTAACTGTATATACATTGGCTATATATAAAATACATTTTCTGCTACATTCTATACTAAGTATTATTTGCAACACAATTTTCACACAATTACATATTATGTTACACTTTACATTACAAACTATATCATACATCAAATATAGAATTAAAACTTTATACACCGGCAATTTTAAAAATGAATAAGAAAAAGAATTTAAAAGTTGGTTTGTTTAATGCGGGGTCATTAGGAACAAAACATGAGGAGTTTATAGTGGCTATGGAAAGTTCTGCAGTGGATATCATGGCGATAAATGAGACATGGCTTAGGGATGGCGAGGAAGGTCGGGCACCGACAGTGCCGGGCTACCGGCTGCGGCACGTGCCGCGCCCGGCCGGTACCACGGCGCGCGGCGGGCGCGGCGGCGGCGTGGGCTTCTACGTGCGCACCGGCGTCCGCGTGCGCGCCGTGCCGCACCCGCCCTCGCCGCTTGTAGAGCAGATGTGGCTGAGACTGAACATCAACTCCAGCTCAGTCATTATAGGTACTGCCTACAGACCGCCATGGCTTAATGTTAACGTTTTCCTGGATGCAGTGACTGCTTCCCTCACGTCTATCGCTAATGCAGATAAAATTCTTCTACTTGGTGACTTCAACATAGATATTTTTGATCAAATAGATAATAAAACTGTACTGCTTAACAATTTTTTAAATTACTCTAATCTTAAACAGGTAATTACCGAGCCAACCCACTTTACTGATCATAGTAAGACACTGATTGATATAGTGTGTACTGATGCCCGAGTATGTGGGGTTTCAGTATCACACATACCAGAATTGGGTCATCATGCAATTATATTTGTTGAACTTAATTTTAAATTGGAAAAACCCACACCACGTTGGATTACCTATAGACCACTGAAGGACGTCTTACTTGACAAATTTAACGACGACCTAAATAGAATTGACTGGGAGTATGTTGAGAGCCTGCAGGATGTAAACTCCATGGTAGCTACATTTAATTTATATTTGTTAACTTTGTTTGATCTCCATGCACCCTTAAAGAAAATTCTGATAAAAGAAAAGTCTACTCCGTGGATTACAGATACTGTGAAGGACATGATCAAGTTGCGTGACAAGTACCACACAAAATTTAAATCTTCTAGATCCGAAAGTCATAATCAAACATATAAAGAGTTGAAATACCTAGTCAGAGCTGCATTTCATAGCGAGAAGTCTGTTTATTTCAGTACATGTGTTAATAGTAATATAAAGCAACCCAAAAAATTATGGAGCCATCTTAAGTCTGTCATTGAGGTTTCAAGAAAACAAGAACGTGGCCTACCCTTTTTTTTTAATGACCCTGAGAGTATAAACAAACACTTTTTAGAGGTACCCGGTAGCGGTAAAGTGACAATCTCAGACTTAACATATTTTGAATTTAACAAATTTGGTACAAATAGTTTTCATCTTGAGCCAGTCCAAGGGGATGTTATTCTGAATCTTCTCCGTGGCCTCAAATCCAATGCCCTTGGTTGTGACAGTATTTCGTTGGATATGCTGATGATGACACTCCCTCGTACACTTTCAGTTATCACATCAATTGTCAACAAATCCATTGTTACTTCTTCCTTTCCTGACCTGTGGAAAAATGCTATAGTCAGGCCAATACCTAAAGTTCCTAATCCAACTGTAGCAAAGGATCTCCGGCCAATCAGCTTATTGCCCTGCCTGTCCAAAGTATTGGAGAAGGTTGTATGTAATCAGCTCAGGGAGCATTTGGAGCAAAATAAAATGTTACCTGTGCTCCAGTCAGGATTTCGACAGAAACACAGCACTTCTACAGCCCTCATTGATGTTGTTGACAATGTCCTAGAAGCCAGAGACCAGGGTATGGGTACCTTGCTTGTCCTCCTAGATTTTTCGCGTGCTTTTGACTCCATAAATGTATCACTACTTCTTTCAAAGATGTCTTATTATGGGTGTCACATTGAAACAATAAATTGGTTTCATAGTTACCTGAGTAATAGGTCTCAGTTTGTCCAGCTGACTAATGACGTGAATGGAGATGTATTAGCATCTAGTCCTAAGCAGGTGAATAGAGGTGTCCCTCAAGGATCCATCCTTGGTCCATTGCTCTTCATTCTATATAGTGCGGACATCACCAACTGTCTGGTCAACACCAAGTTCCACCTTTATGCTGATGATTTGCAGCTGTACCTCTCTTTCCACCCCCAAAATGCTGATGAGGCTGTAAAAAAAATTAACGAAGATTTGGATAGGATTGCAGTATGGTCAAGAAGAAACTCCTTGGTGTTGAATCCAAATAAGTCCAAATTTATTGTAATGGGGTCTAGAGACTGCATCGCCAAAACTCTTTCTCAGAATTTAGACATCAAGATAGATGGTTGTCTTATAGAGCGTGTTGAAGAGGCCCGTAATCTCGGAGTGATTTTTGATTCACAGTTACATTTTGAAAGCCATGTTTTGCAAGCTGTGCGGAACTGCTTTTACCGTTTAAAGCTTCTATATAGAATGCGTCCCTACATAAGTGTGGATATGCGTGTCATGCTCTGTGAGTCACTTGTTTTATCCAAGCTGAACTACGCTGACACTGTGTATGGGACCTGCATTCTTGGAAGAACAGAAAAATTGATACAACGGGTGCAAAATGCTTGTGCACGTTTCTGCTTTCATGTCCCTCCTCGATCGCATGTTACCCCTTTTTTAAATGATGGAAATCTAATGAAGATGCAAGCTCGCAGAAGACTACATCTGGCTACTCTCCTTTTTGATGTAATTTTGACAAAAAAGCCTACTTACTTGTATGAAAAGTTTTCATGGTCGCGCGATTACAACAAGTTTAACACCAGAGCATCCGCATACCTCTTGATCACCCAGAAGCATAGAACTGCTGCATTTCGTGGAAGTTTCAAGTTCGCTGCCACTCGGTGCTGGAATGATTTACCACCGCCTCTCCGTGCTTTAAAAACCGTAAATACGTTCAGGGTAAAATATAGGTACTTCCTGTTAAATAGGCAAAAGGAAAACATTTGAGGTTACCTGTGCTCTGTTCGCTATTTGTAACGGTGGCCAAAGTGGAGTATCGCAGCGATGCAGCGAATTATTATTTATCAACATCAATATTACTACGCCATTGATCTCTCCAGTCAGACGTATGAAGAAATCTATTAATGTTTATTTATTATATGATACACTCTAAAACACTCTGCACGTATGAACCACAGTTTACTATATTAGTAGCTAGCTAGTATGAACATTGTGCTGTATTTGTTATATAATGTTATTGTTGTTTTTTATTATTTTGTTAAAACTTGTTTACTCATAGTTAAATCCGTGTATAGAAAATTAGAAATGTCTTTGGTTAAATCACCTATGTTTACTCTTTGCTCTGACATATTAAAAATGTAAGATGCCTGTCTTGGAACCCTGCCTTTTGCGCATTAGCGTGGCGTCCCTTCGTTTGTCATGTCATGGACAAATGATGTGGATCTAAAGGTGGAGGCACACCTGGCACACGTTAAATGATGTTTATTTAATTTTTCTAAAGCATTACCTAACTAATTGTCACATTTGTCTCTAATACAATAATACATAATTTAGGTTTACTGTATTTATATTTATTTGCTAGTTTTTACCCGTGGCCTCACTATCGGGACCCATCCGAAAACCAGCGCTGCAACATTTCGGTGTTGTAGCATATGCTGAGATGGGGGCCTTTTTTAGTCTCATACAGGCATGTAAATTTTAAGTTTATTGTTAATATACTATTTTTAGTTTTTTTTTTTTTCTCTCGCCTGTACCGAGACTGAAATAAATATTTTCTTTCTTTCTTTCTTTCTGAAAAACAATACCCTCCTTCTGGGGCAGTCGGGTAAAAACAATATTATAAAATATGATGTTTGGCTTTCGATCCTCAAATATTCTAGGGCCCACTGAAACTATAACAGTGTTTACTTAAGAATAATTCCAGTACCGACCAAAACGCGAAGGTAAGCGTCCATCCACCGTCCTTTATAAATCTAGTTCCCATCGGCTTTATTTGACAACGGATAAATTTATTGGGTGCTAAATGTGGCCCGCGACCTGCGAATAAATTATTGGCGAAACATGTGACTGGGGATCAAGATAGCGTTTGTTTTCGAAGCGATTTAATTTTGATTTGTGGGTAGTTTTGATTCGGAAAATGTCATGCTGGTAAATCAGAGCTGAAATGGAGGATAGAAAGAAAGAACTATATTTTTTCTGTGTGCACCGATTGTATACAATAATAACAGAAAAAAAATTCCAATAAAAAAAGATTCTGTTGTATATACAGAGTGGTTCATTTCAATGGGACAGTGGGGAGAAATCTGAGACAAAACTATGAGACACAGCGCAGTAATCGAACCAAGTAACTTTCCTTGATAAAATATGAAGTCGTTTTATCATGGTAATTTAGATTGTTAGGCATTAATACCACTAAGGAAGCCCATGTCTGGTTTTTGTTACCGCGCTGTCTATAAGTTTTTTTGGAAATCCTTGAATGCAATTTTTCATTACTCTCAAACCGACGTCGTGGTTCTTTTTTTATACTATAGGATGGTGAAACGAGTTAAAGGCCCACCTGATGTACCTTTGCCCATAACAACTTCAATACCACCTAGGCTGTTGCCTAAATGGTACCGCAAGTCGGTTCGCCAAACTGAGACATGAAGATGGAAAGTCTCATGTGATTGGAATTTCACCGGCACCTTCACACCAAAACACAGCAATGCAAGCATCACTGCTTGGTGACGTGGTAGAAGTAGTAGAGCTCTGTTGTGAAAAAGCTCGTCCGGGGAAGTATTACCACCGTACCTGCTTCTTCGCCAAATAGTGATGCTTGCACTGCTGTGTCGAAACACAAGACTGAAGCACACTGAAGTCTGAAGGGTATGGGTGCCGGTGAAATTACAATATCATTATTAGTTAGGCGAACTGACTTGCGGTACCATTAAGGCAACTGCAGCATTAAGGTGGTATTGAAGTTGTTATGGGCAAAGATAACCGCTTAACTTCAGGTGGGCCTTTAGCTCGTTTGGCCATCCTATACTATAATTTTATTTTTCCTTAGATGTAATCCAACAGCACAAAAACGTGAAAACATACTATGAATTCTAAGCCAAAATTCCATTACCCCAAAATTTCGCGAACCGCGCTAAATGCAAGCGGGCTTATGTTAAAAGGTCCTAATTGTACCTTACATAAGTAGGTAGGGAGGGGTGTGCGAGTGTGAATAGAGTCTTGATGTAAATTCAATTTAATTATGCAGATGGCTGCCGGGCCCGCAGCCCTGTTCGACAGTGACGTGACACGTTTCATCGTATGTCGTGTGACGTGTCAAAGTATGTTCATTCAGGTTAATGGAGATTTCCTGATCTTATTACTTTATGAATGTGATGTGGATTTTGTTGAAAAAGGAATTTTGTGAAACAAAAATTTGTTTTTCGAAAAAAAATATTGATGCAAAAGTGATTTTTACATGTTGACATGACATGTTGATTCTACGCTAACTTTACGGAAATATTGATTAATTAAAACGATCCTTTCAAATAAAGTTGGTTCCAATCGTTGGGGTGAGTATTTTAGACAAACTGTTTACATAATTTCCATGTGACACTGCTGCCGAAACTTTGGAAGCTTTTCTTAAATGAATTTCCAAAACTTATGGGTTAATTTGTTTTCATTAATTTCAGCCGAAAGACGTCCACTGCTGGACATAGGACTCCCCAAGCAGTTTGGAGGGATATGCCATAATCGCCACGGTTGGCAAGCGAGTTGGCGATCGCAGTTGGTTGGTTAAATACTCAGAGAACGCTGCTGCCGATCCTCTGGTGAATTCCTTAGTCGCCTTTTATGACACCCATGAGAAGATACAGGGAAGTGCAATTATCTACGTCCGGCACCACATGGAACTTATGGGTAAATAATTTATATTGAAATTTTCTTCACTATATCGCAGTTTTTTTTCTTATTAAAATGAACACGGTTCTTTAGTGTATTACAATTTAGCCTTCAAGTCTAATAATTAATTTTAATCTAACTTATTGTGTTATATGTGCAGTAGCATTATCACTATTTTGTGCACTATTATTCACTTCACTAACTCGAAAAGTTTAGTTCTTTCGCTAGTGCAAAGACTTCATGCAAAAATAAGGGTTCAAAATTACATCCTGAAACAGATTTCCAACTCGCCGTGGTTTATAGGATCTCGGAAGTACCTACATGATTGCTTAAACATCACGACAATCAAGGATAATATCAATAAATAATCAAATAAGATCATCCTGTTCCAAATATAAAGCAAGACTTGCAAAACATCCAAACCAACTAACTGTGCAATTGTCTATACCAGATGCTATACGTAGACTGAAAAGGCGGCACATCCTGGAAATGGACAGCTGCACATAACTCACTTTAGAGACCTTCCCAAAGTGGATCTTGCTCTGAAAGCTACATAAACTATAACTCATCTGCTCAGTCTGTCGACTGATTGCATGACAAAACTAAAAAAAAAAAACTTGTCGAGCAGCTGGAAGGCTTCGACATAAATTATAACGATACTTATTTGCTCGGAAAATATAAAAACTAAATACGTGTTCCATAAAACTAATAGCTTCATATATGTACTACAAAACTAATAGCTTCATATATGTACTACAAAACTAATAGCTTCATATATGTACTACAAAATGCGGGTAGTTAAAAATAAAAATCAACGTAGTGGGGATGTCGCGTCGGGATGGTACGCCGGTACTCGGAGAATGGCATTGCGCCAAAGAATGCCTTTATTGCTCCCAGGAATTTTCTTTGAAGGAATTCAATAACGCTAGATCGAATTAAAATATAATATTGTGTTAGTTTCCAGCTGATCTAGGGATAAATTAGAAAATTGTGGAAGGAAACTGTGCAAATAGACGGAAAATTTAATGTAAAGAAGAATCTTGTTTGTAGCGTGATGTTATGTTATGTTATGTTTACATAATTTCCAAGTAACACTGCTGCCAAAACTTTGGAAGCTTTCCCTAAATGAATTTCCAAAACCGAGCCGAGCGAACATTTTGATCTGAAGGTCAAGTCTCGTAATCAAAAATGCTCAAAATATCATCATCATCATTTCAGCCAAAAGACGTCCAATGCATGACATAGGCCTCCCCAAAAGGGGGGGATGTGTCATAATCGCCACGCGTGGCAGGTGGGTTAGCGATCGCAGTTGGTTGGTTAAATACTCAGAGAACGCTGCTGCCCATCTTCTGGTGTTGGTCCTTAGTCGCCTTTTATGACACCCACGAGAAGAAATAGGGTGGTGGTTTATGCCCAGCACCACACGGAACGCCCAAAATATAGTCCTAAATTATTTTAATGTACATTCTAGTAATTAAAAAAACCGACTTCAAAAACCTTAACTAAAAAGTAAAAAATAAGCCTAGTATGTATTACAAAATACAATTTTTTTTTATGTATTATCCTTGTATGTATTAAAATCTTTTCATAAACCAACATTTTGAAGGCGGCGCAAACTGTTTCCACTGACGTGCGGTTGACCGTACCTCATCAACTCAGCCTATCGCAGTCCACTGCTGGACATAGGCCTCTCCAAGTTGCGCCACAACAACTCTGTCCTGTGCCTTCCGCATCCCCAGCCACGTTCTTCAGGTCGTCGGTCCACCTGGCGAGGGGGCACCCTACCGACCGACCTACCGACCGACCGGTTGACTGTACCTAGCTTATTCTAATAATAGATGTTCGGATGCTTTGAATAAATTATATTAATTAATTTTCAAAAAAGCATAAAACAAGGGATAAACAAGGTACTACCTTACTCTCTTTGTAATTACAAAGTACAAAGGAATTAATATTTCAAACTAAGTAAAAGTTTGTTTCTCTTTTGTTTTGACTTGCCTGTATATGATTTATTTCTATAATACAAGGAAATTTAAAAATATACCAAAACACTTTAAAGGTGCTATTCCGAACCACGCTGCAGACTGCAACTGCAGGCTGCATGTGCAGTGACTGCGCTCAGTGGGACTATTGGTTTGTATGTATTTCTATGAAATGAATTCCGAGCGCTGCGGAAGCAGCACAAGTAGTCGGCAAGGCAAGGAAGGCAGTCGCTGCACATGCAGCCTGTAGTTGCAGTCTGCAGCGTGGTTCGGAATAGCACCTTTATAGTAGTTTCTTTTCATCATTCTGCAAAACTTTTACTATGAGTAGGGTTGTCATATCTAAAATTTGGCAACCAGGACAACACCCGTGAAAACCCCGGATTTTAGAGCCCAGAACCCGGTCATGTCAACAGGTTTTTTTAAACATAGTCAGTGTAATAAAAAACGATTTAGCGAGTCGGTTCGTCGGTTGATCGCGGCGGCGTGCGGGCACAGTGCGTGTCGCGCTCGCGGGCGGCCCATGACTTTAAATTTTTAAACCCGGACTACAAATGAAGCCCCACCCGGTCGCTCCCCGGATGCCCTCTAAACTAGGACAAATCCGGGGAACCCGGACGGATGGCAACCCTAACTATGGATCCATATTATATCTGATCGAGTTAGGTATCCACTTATATATGGAACGGCTAACCTTTTTTTATAAGAAGCCTTATCATATTTATTTATTTATTTATATATGCTTTATTGTACACCATAAAAAACATTACATTGAATACCCTCCGCCGAATTACAACGTAGGCTCTCGTGCAGATAAAAAATAGGGTAAGAAATGGTGGCATTTGCCTCTCGCTCACTTGCACGATAGTGTGTGAGCGAGAGGCACATAGAACATATAGAAGTGCCAACATTTTCAATCCTATTCTATAACTACGCGAGTAAGACATCAGGAGTTGTTTATGTTTATTATATAATTATTATTGTTCATCACCGGATGCCGACAAACTGAAGCTAAGCATATTAATAACCAACCACTTGTTAATATGTACTTACCTATAAATTTAAGTTAGAACTAATATGAACGTAGGACGAACATAACAGGAATCGGTGAATTATGTAACAGTTACTGACAATCCTTCGGCAAAATTAGCGAACTTAATTGTTTTGACAGCGGCTGTCAAACAATCACTAGCCGGGAGTGGTATTATATTTATTCTGTGGTGTTTGTACGCCCAGATGCTTTAGCGTTCCCCCTAGCCTTTTCCGACATTTCTTTCGTTATTTATCTTATTCTTTCGTAATACAAATATTGATATTGTCTTACACAAAAGAAAATACCTGAAGTAATTCGTCAGCCAAAATTGGTTTTTTTTGGTGACTAGCTTACAAGTAGAAGCTAATAATCTAAGCCGAGAAAATTTGCTATGAAACATCGTAAGATTTCATGTGGTTCACATACCAAAGGCGTAGCACTAGAGCAGTGTTTTTCAAACTTTTCCACAGCACGACCCCCTTAAGTAAAAATAAATGCCCACGACCCCCTCGCCCTAGGTATGGGCTTTAATTTATAAATTTAATATTATTATATATTTTACTTCATTTTTATATTAAGAACTATAAAACGATTAATTTCTAAGTAACTGCGATCCCCAGGAGGTCGCGACCCACAATTTGTAAATCACTGCACTATAGGGATACTGACACTATCCAATAAAGTACCCAGAGCTCCACTATTTTGTGTTATGGTGCTTGTACAAGGTGCATGTAACTGGAGTATGTAACAGGTGCAGGCTACATGCGCGGGATACACGCGCAGTTTAATGCTGTACATTCATAAGGCACGACCCGCGAATATATTTACATAGTCGTTTACACGATGCATACTAACCCGCGCAAGTGTTTCAACATGCACTGTGGGCGGAATAGTAGTTACTCCTTTGCCATTCTGTATTCCTTTTTATAGCTACATTCGCTAGTTATACGCACTCCGTCTATCTTATTGGTTTGGTCTAAGGCTACACATTACAGCTTTTTAGAAAACCTTTGGATAATAGCCTTCGTTGTGAACTCCAGGGTCCTCTGTTACGGGTTCAAATGTATTATTTTATACGTATCAACTCCGCCGTACCGTGGTCACGTACGGAATTTCTTAAAGGCTAATGTGATATAATAGTATAATGTTTTCGTATTAAAGTAGAATTTTCTGCTGTTACAAAAGCCAACGAAACGACCAGAAAAATGTAGTTAAAGCAACTAGCGCGAGTGAAGCGAGCGAGATAAGATTTTAGCTGTTCTACTTCTTGCTGACCACCCTTAAGTATGCAGAAAACGTCATCAACGTACCGCTTCCACAAGCTTACCGCCAATGACTGCGGCTATATGTTTAAAATTACCATTTTCACGCAAACCTTGTAAAGTCTTCATTTATAACTAAAATAGTAATTAAAGAAACCTTACCGGTGCTCTTATAAATTCAAAACACATCAACGCACAGTGCGATGTGTTTCTAACTGCTTTAATGCTTTCATATCCATATTTATCTATATGGTAAAGCTAGTTTTATCCATGTCAACATACACATCACATTGACAGTAGATAGTAGTTTAAATAAGGTACAAAATATCAATTTACTAATCATATAAAATATTGATAAACTACACGCTATGAGGGGCTCGTGATTAGGTAGGTAATTATCCCATCTCTTCCCGTGGGTGTCATAAAACATACTCAACCAATTACGATCTCCAACTCGCCTGCCAAGCGTGGCGATTATAGCATATGCCCTTTTGGGAGAGGCTTATGTCCAGCAGTGGACCTCTTTCGGCTGAAATTTTGGTGATGATGATGATGATTTAATACAAAAAAATTGCAAACTGTCTGATTTTCCTTTTGACCAAACAAATACCTAGCGAATGTTTGTTTCGAGCTGATCTTGCACTCCAAAGTAGAAGATTTAATTTAAAAGTAGAAGATTTAATTAATGGAGTAGAGCAACAAAAAAATGTTCGAAAGATTTTAGGTATGCTCTTCCTCTTGGTTTGGTTCGTTTGTTGGTAAAAACTAAACGCAAGGAATGTAGAATGAATCTCTTATTGCTCTTTTATTACTGAAACTTATAATTATTTGATGAGGCCTTGATTGTTCTCGTAAGACAACTGACGACAAAAAAAACAATAAATAAAAAATAAATATTAGAAAATTAAAACCAACCACAGACCAATAAGCCTAAAACCAACATAAGAAATATAAGCGCCGTGCGTTGCCATGGAGTGATAAGACCGCCAGTTGTTATTGCACACTTATAACTATTTTTTAACGATCACCTTTTTAAGTTGTGCAATAAAGAGGATTATTATTGTTACTTACCCACCCCAACTTACACATTCACGCTAGCACTACAAACAATCGCATTTAAACATTCATTCGTTAACAATTTAATTTAATTTAATTTAATTTCAAAATTTATCAGGTTATATTAATTTATGTTTATATTTAGCTCAGATAATTTGATGTTTTTTTCTTAATCCATAAGGGAATGTACTGACTCCTGACACACAGGACATCCCAGTTCGGGATTCGGGGCACCACATGAATGTACTGTACTGAATATGCTAAATAAATGATTCTTGATTATTATTTCCTTTATTTAATTGCATATTATTGTTACATTATATGTATACATTAATTAGTAATAATAAGTAGTAAAACATTTAGGTATTGTATCAAGTTAAAGAAAATTATCATTCTATGAGAATTTAACCCATACCAAAAACCTCAATTTATATCAACTTCCGCTATCCCATTTCTCCCCTTCTTCATATAAATAAATCAACTAGAGAACACAAAGAGACCCGTGTAAGCTTTACTAAGTACTGAGTACACACAGAAAATTAATGAAACGAACAAAATATTAACACGGAAATGTAAAACTTGAACTTATTAATAAGTTAGGGAGAAGTTGGTTTCACTTCTGTTTGGAATTTCTGAAATACGAGCAGGTAAGCATGTCTTCGAAAGATAAGCAAGAAAGTAATTAACATTTTTATGATGTTATTTCATTAACGTGTGTGAGTGGGAGGTAAAGTTTTTTATGTATAAGGGAAGAGCATAAACCAGTAAGCCTCTAGACGCCAGTTAGCCGGACACCCCCGGTCGCAACGCATATGCAGTAGCACTGCATACCATACGCCCTGTCGCCAATCAGGACGTCAGTATGTTAGCGAGCGGCACCAGTCATACGGAAACATACCGCCGAACTTTTGAGCCAACCAATCATAACGCGCCGTCCGCCCCCCGGTCCCCGCCAATATTTTACGACTGCGTTCTCATGCAAAACTTTGTTTATACGGCGTTTTGAGGCTTACTGGTCTGTGCTCTTCCCCTATACATAAAAAACTAAGGGGTAAGGAAGATCTGTACCAGTTAGGTAGATCCAACTTCGAGAAAGAGGTCAATCGTCGAATCCTACTCGGCTGCGCAGCGTTCAGGGGCCTTACCACAACCTTTTACAAAACAATCTTACTTTAAGAGAGTTTTGTTTCAAGCTTATAATAATCTTACTCATATTCGTACCACAACGTAAATAGTTTAGCTTTGTTTCATTCCTGCTTAGTGCTGTGAAAGAACGAATGATTTGCAGGAATTGTCTATAGCCTGCTAAAAAACGAAAAGAAACAACGCTATACAAACAGTATAGCGCTATCTCTTTTACGCGTTGTTCAGAATCGTACCCAATAAGTCATTCCGAAGCATAAAATTGTAACAATATAAGTGATTATTTAACTTTAAAAATATTGGTTTGTAAAAATAATAATTCCAATCGAAATGTCTATTAAATTAATACAAATATTTAAAGATTTTGCTCTGGAAAGTAATCAGAAATTTAAAAAAAAGTTAAGGTTAGATTGTAAGATTGTGACATGGTATATTCGGAACGAAATGTTTACTTATCAAGTTTGTAGAGTGCGAGCGAAATTCGAAACTCAATGGGGTTAATTTTTTTGTTATTTATTATGTGTGATTGAAAGAAGTGATTATTTTCTCTGTGAATAAGTGGGCTTTCAAAGATTGGGCTTTCAAGTGGTTAACAAAGTGGTTTAACTTATTTTATCTTACTTATTTATTATTCCTTGCGCAGTCAACATGGAAACAAGGTATGTGAGTTGAACATTTTTATTTGGTCACTGAAATTGTAAAACAAAGAAATATTGTGCTGTTATTGTTTAAGTTGATGCGGTTACATTATATATAATGTGATCAATGTTTTGGTTTCAGTCGACGCGGTTATAAATAATTGTATGTGGATATGTGGATTAAGTGTTTTGTTTTTCATTTTGCAGCCGAAGACTGACCCGGGTTTCAGGGCGGCAGGTAGAGAGGCTATGGGAATTTTCGGACTCCAATAAGGACATGGCTACCTCCTTCAATCGCTCCCTACAAGCAAAGGAGTACTCAGAAAAAAAGTGGCGAGAGATTGCGGATATCCTTAACTCGCAAGGCGATGGAGCCTATAAAGATTGGAGAGGCTGGTCTAAAGTAAATACATATTGTTTTTTTTAAGGTAGGTAATTAAACACTCCCTATAACAATATTAAATAAGCTATTTTTTATTTTTAGTACTGGGTAGATTACAAGGCTAAAATAAAAGTCAGAGTAGCTGCTGTACAATCTTCTCATGCACGTACTGGTGGAGGACCTTCCACTGAGAAGCCCTTGACAGCATTGAAAGAAAATTTTCTCCATATACTAGGAAAAGATTTTGGTCAGGGCTAACCAGGTGTCCGGGTGGAACCATTTGCAGAATAAATAAAAATTATTAGGTACCTACTTAAGCTTAATGAAAAAAAACTATTGTTATAAAGCAAATAGTTTATATTATGTTCTCTTTCTAGCCTCCAGAAATTGGCACTGCTACAACGGTTGTAGATGTGCAGGATTCCCCAGCTTCAGAATCTATTCTGAATCTCATGTTGTTCATTCCTATCCAAAATCTACCCATAGCACCCATCCAAGAGCCATTGCCTCAAAATCCTCCTCTGGAACCTATGGTCCAAGACCCACCGGCTCGTTCCCCCAGGACTCCTTCACGATCCCCACGTCCTGCTACTCCATCTGCAACCCGCTCCCCGAGACGTCGCCGTCAATGGCACGAACCGCTGATGACGCAGGAGGCTGCCAGACGTGCTCTCGTTCGTTCTTCACAAACAGACGCTGAGGCTGCTGTGAGAGCAAACGAAGTCCTGGAGGAGCTGGTGCAGAAAATAGGAGACTTCCACAATACTGCATTGAGCATTGAAAGGTACAAAATAATTAAATATCTTTACCTTTAAATCCCCGTCATTCATGCTTTTTAAATAGAATGAAAAACTCAAAGATTGTTCAGGGTAGAGGAAGTAAACTAAAAGAATAATACATTCTCAAATAATTAAAATAATAAAATCATTTTATTTCAAATAGTCCATATTACAGGTACCTACTTATCAAAAGTCGACTCTTATTGCATTAATCATTGCTTGGTACAATAAAAGCATTGAAGTGATTAAAATGTAGATCAATGTCAGAAATTAACTTATTTTACTCCTTTACCAAGGGCGTCGGCAAGGGGGGCAGGGGGGCTGAAGCCCTTCCCCCTAGAGACTAGATAGAATCTATGAGATTTTAAAATTAAGTAGTCTAAAATTTCACCCATGAAGATTATGTTTAAACTATGTTTTTTTTTCTTGTAGTTTACCATTAAAACTGTACAAATTACATTTATTACAATTCATATCCTCTTTCTATCTTCCCTCTAGTCATTGGCTGGCGACGCCCTTGGCATCTACCTCGTTTTTATCTCTGCATCACCCTAAGGTTGTCTGGTAGAGAAAGTCTATGGCATTAAGCCACCTTTGTACCCAGTTGTGTATTAATTTAATAACAAGTAAACAAGAGTAACAATAAGATGTGCGCTATAAAAAGAAACAAATTCTACATCATTATACTCATATTATTATTATCATTTTTTTAATAGGTAATAATATAATAATTGATTAAATAGGTTCTTTGATTGTTTCAGGATCTTGAGAGCCGCCTTACCCACAAATGTTCAACAAGAGAATTCCGAGTAGCCACACCTTGCTGCAATACAAAGCGATGTTGGTACTGCGTGGCTGTTCACTCGTATTCATATTTTGTAGTGATTGGGCTTCTTGAATCACATCTTCATAGCTTAATTGTTCCACCGCAATGTTGGCGCTATTGCAAATGTTGTGTTCCCGGTATCCCAAATCTTGTGTAAAATCTGCAATAAATGAATGACAATTATTTTATGTAAATAATACAATTTATACAGAAATATTTTGAGATTTCTGTATTATTTTTCAATTTTACTGCAAGTTTTTTTTTATTTGTGTTTTTTATGGATAAACTGCACATAATTATTATTGTAACAACCCGTACCTATATTTAATATTCTGTTTCTGATTCTAAAATATAGGGATTTAATTAGGCAATACTTAGTACATTGTATTATTTTAAATAAGTTTGTTACTATTATTTCTGGATTGTTGTCATTTTGCAAAGTAAATATTCAACAAATAAACATGTGGTAGATACATACTGTGTTTTAATTCTGTTGCGTTCTTGATCATTCACTGGAAATTTTATATATTTCTGTCTCATCTGCAATGCATTAAGATATGCAGTAACCTGTGCGATTACTGATGAAACCGTCTGCCGAGCCACAAAATGACCCTCAGTACTGCTTATGCAATCAATACCTAAACAAAATGTGAAACTCTGTATGAATAAGAAAGTGGTTCAGGAGCACATATACACTGCTTTAACATGTAATTTGTGGTATAAACAAGGGTATTTACCTTTGTGTCTACAGACAAGTCTGTGGATCTTTTTGGATTCTTCATGAGAGGCCTCAACTCATCGTACAGGTTACGTGAGAGTTATTTTGTAAGTCTGTAACGTTTTATGAACTCCGCATCTACTAAATTGAAGGGGTTACATTCCTCACGTAGCTGCATACGACGTCGCTTCCTTCTATTATGAATTTCTGCGTTATCAGCTTCTAAGAACTCGAATATTTCGTATTAATTCGCCATCTAGAAGCAAACAAGAAATCAATCACCCAGGTACTAAAATCACTAGATAAACAACTATTCTTCAATTTTAGGTAAATAAATATGATTTACTTACTTTATATGACACGAAAATCGATTTTATTTGTATAAATATGCAAAAAAATGTTAATAAAGTCGCGTCTGAGCAACTTTTTTAAGATTGCTAAATTTGACATAAAAACAACCATGCTAGCTTTCAAAAACGACGTTGTAGTACGATTTGAATGAATGATTTAGAGGTGACGTCACATAACTGCTAAGAAAACAACATTGTTTCAAGCTTATAATAAGCTTATTTTAAGGACGTTGTGGTACGAAAAGACAAAGTAAGATTAAAATAATACTGCTTTAAGAGATGGTGGTCGGCCCCCAGGAAGCTTTGCAGTATCTTCTCGTGCAAAATACCGCAGTGTCTCAAGACGAAAGTCTTTGACCAGTGTGTTTTGCCAGTAATTACTTACGGCACTGAAACGTGGTTGATCACAATGAGCCTGAAAAGAAGGCTCAAAGTCACTCAAAGGGCAATGGAAAGGGCTATGCTCGGAGTGTCCCTGTGTGATCAAAGCAGAACTGAGGTGATTCGCAGGAGAACGAAAGTAACCGACAGAGCCCGAAGAATTGCCAAACTTAAGTGGCAGTGAGCTAGGCATATTGCTCGCAGAATGGATGGCCGATGGGGCCGTAAAGTTCTGGAGAAGCGACCACATACTGGAAGGCGCAGCGCCGGTAGGCGCCCCACAAGGTGGACCGACGACCTGGTGAAGGTCGCGGAAATCCGCTGGATGTGGAAAGTGCAGAACCGGCCATTGTGGCGATGCTTGAGGGAGACTAATGTCCAGCAGTGGACGTCTTTCGGCTGAAATGATGATGATGATGATGAAGGAAGATTTGATTAGCAGGCGACTTCAACATAGCATGTACAATATTGTACAATGCTATGCTACCGAATTATTACTCCCAGCAATCCCACCCGACGGTATACGATAGTGCGGGTAACTTGTTACATATGTAAAATTGTTGTGAGACTTGTAGATGGAAGTAATTTAAGTCTCACAATCGTAAGGGCACGATAGTTAGAAAACTGAAAATTCATGTTTTTTTTGCATTTTTCTAGCTTCCTCAGACTCCTAGAAAAACCCCAAATTAGCTTTTTGCTACTTTTTTTCTTCGGCTGTACGTCAAAATCTATAACAAAACGTGTAAATCCCACCAAAATTATACATTGTCTTACACCTGAAAATTAATTTAATTTAGCCTTAAAATGAGGTCGTTTTAATTAAGTATTTAAATCTTTTACTACTGCTCACTAGCAAAACAATATAGTTCTTAATTTGTACAAATGAACAAACTTGTTAAAGTATCCAAACTACAAGATGTTCCTCGATGCTTACAAGAAATAAAAAGAAAAATAAAACTACCGAACAAGCACTAAAAAGTCTTAAACCATTTACGACCAATGACGAGACGTAGAGCTACTATAATTGCAATAAAAGCACTTTAACAGTTTCGCTGCTAGTAAAGTGTCACAATAGCTAAAGATCCTATTAAACTTTAGCAATTTCTAACTTTTCCTATTAGGCTTACTGCACACATATAGTCTTTACACGTTACGAATACTTGTGTATGGTCGTTTATTGAAAGTTCGTGTGTAGTTTTTTTAGATTTATGATCTTGGGTTTGGAATGAAGTAGAAAATAAATGTTTTTAGCTACTTCGATGTTTCTTTTTAACGTATTTGCTTCTTTCAACAATATTAAGAAATTCAACATTTCTTCCAAAAATATTCTTAAATTATTTTCGTCTTTACTCATCCTTGTTTTTTCTTTTTCATTGAGTCCGTTTTAATTAAATCAACTTTTTACTAACCTTATATCAAAATTAAAGGCAGATTCCCATGAAATATGCAGTGTTGGTACTTTTAATTTTACGTGGAAGATCTGCTACACATTGAAAAGAAATTCTGGTCGCAAATATCTAGAGACTAAGTTAAGGCACGCGTCCACCTATCGCTATCGTACGCATGGGACGGATCGCATTGTATTCAAAAATGTAGTTGACGTCATCGGCATCCGAATGTCAATATTGAAAATCCGATTGCTCATAGAAATTCGTCGCCAATCCGTACGCTGCGGATAGGTGGACACACTACGTTATCGTACGGATTCGTTTAATGCGATCAAAATTAAACTAAGCCAACTATTTAAAAAGGATGTTTAATAACACTAGAAAAATGCACAGATTAGACTGTTCTGTATCATTATACGTCACACTCTGAAACGCTCCCGGATGCAAGTGTCGAACCCTCGGGATGTTCGCCTGCTGTCATCGATCGACCCATATTCATCAGTTCCGTACGATGCGTACGGTACCGATAAGTCGACGCATGCCTTTATAGTCACTTACAATCCAGCTGTGCTTTTAAATTTAGCGTCTTGATGTATTTCAAACAAATCCACTTTAACATATAAATCACTGAGCAAAAAACTAATATTTGGCTTTTCAGAAAGCACCTGCTACAAATAAAAGTTTTGGCAATTACATATCTTTTTCTGAACGATGTTAGATCTAACTTAGACCATTATATCGTGGCAGAAATAGTTTTTATTGTAGAAGAAATAAGTTTATTGCTGTATTATTCTTCTGCCTATCTAGACTTAAGTCGATACTAAATTTCTAGTTTTTGTATGCTAGTAAATTTTTCTTTAGGCCATGTTGCCTTCTCATAGTCATTATTTGAGTTGAAGTGGATCTGAAATAAAACTAAATGAAAATATGTTTTGCGTTTACTTTTTCATAAAAGCACATCATGCACGCATTTTACAAAGTTTTATGATAAATATTTTACTGTTCAGGCTTTGCGTCTTTGGAATGAGTTACCTGTGTCTATACGGCGGGCTCAGTCACAGTTTTCATTTAAAAAATTAGTTAAAGAATACTACCTTTCCAAATAGATTGTAATTTATTAAGACATTGCCTATGTATCGAATCTCTATTCTAAATTGTAAGATTATTTATATATATTATATATATATTTATGATACCTATATGTACCTATGGTTGTCATACGAATATCTATGGCAGTCGTTACGGGTAGTCAGAAGCCTGAAAGTCTGATAACTGGTCTTACCTCCGAATGTCAGTATTACCCAGTAACTGGGTTGCGGGGGTCTGATGGCAGTCGCTCTGTGTAAAATACTGATGTTCAGCCGCATCTGGCTAGACTGGAAGCCGACCCCAATATAATTGGGAAAAGGCTCGGAGGATGATGATATGTGTAATATATTTTGTGCTATTTATTTATTTTAGATAACTGGCAAAATGTGGGTGTATTATTACACCTCTGCCTACCCCTTCGGGGAAATACAGGCGTGATGTTATGTTATGTATTATGTAATGTTATTTATTTTAGTTTATTAACATGTAGTAGTACGCCACGGACTGCCCCCATTATCTAGATCTTACGTCTTCTTTGTCCATCCAAAGGTTATCTGGCAGATATCGCTTTTAGCGATAAGACCGCCCATGTACCCATAATTTATACGTTGTTCCTGTTTACTACTATTTTCATGGTGTACAATAAAGTATATTCTATCTATCTATCTATCTATCTTCATACTTCTATACCACAGAAATAGATAGATAGAATGTTTGTAATCACAATTTTACTTGCGATTCATGCGTGGCAACTTTCCGAACAAACTACGCCTTACATTTTGACGTCATTATTCTTTTAAAATTAATTAATTAATTTTAAACAGTGGACTGCGATAAGCTGAGTTGATTGATTGATTGAAACAAATTTACTTTACAGCTTCTGTTTCTGCAGTTAGAAACCGCACAATAAGGCATTTTTGCGGGTTTTTGTTACAGTATTTACAGAAACAAGTCAATGCGTACTGAAAAACGTTTTGAAATGCCCTGCACTATAGTGGAGAGTGTTGGCACGCGCGCCCCGCCCAATTTTCCATTCTATCTATATATTTCTGTGTTCTATACTCATAAATTATTATTTATCGAAACAAGAGAATTCTCTCAGTTGTGATTGCCATTACAAACACGAATTATATTTAATACTAGAAAAACAAAAGCTCTGTGAATCTTATTATAGAGACATTAATTTAACCGTCATGCAACTCTTATCTGAATCCAGCGTGAAGATAAAAGTTTATTATCTTTGGCTTTTGAAATCGAAAGGTATAAATTCGATTTTAAATATCACGTTTACATCTGACAGCAAATTTTTGGCTCCTTTTAAGTAATGTAAAAAAATATTTATTCTGCCTGCCAAGATATAAGAACTGAAACTTGTAACACATATTATGAGCAAATGAGCACCTCAGTTCTTATGGAGTGCCCGAGTGACACATTTACAGAGCCTAAAAAATACAGTATCGCTATTTTGCCATGTGGGTATACCTACTAATGTTACGTTTTAATTTCTTTCTGAAGATGCTTGTGCCTTGGAACTGATTCCACTTATGATACATGCAAAAAAATCATGGTTGGATATTGGAACCGTACCGTTTCGTACTTAAAACATGTTCCCATGTCCTTTTAAATAATCTCATGACAATTTTTTTCTCTCTGGTATTATACTCCTACATGGTGGCAGGTTTTTGTGTTTGATGTCCTGTGTAACGATATTAAAACTAAAATTACATTTATAAAATGCAATTTTATAAAGACCCTTACACATAACCAGCCGAGGATAAACAAAAAATAAACCCGTATCCAGTAGCTAACAAATAAAAACACTATAATTAAATAACAGAGAATAAACAATTTTCTCCGGGATTTTTTTCCATAAAGAATTAAAACGCTGACAAGACCGAAAAAGCTTGAGGAAATTCATGGAGACTAAGAATTTATATAGTCTTACCTGAACTGTAGGAAAACACGGAGAAACTTGGAGGTAGCATCATGAACAAAAGTTTATTATACTATCTGGATGCAAACCTTACCTACCATTTATCTCTGTCGACGGATCTTAAAGGAAACTCTGGTAAAGTATTTAGTAGAGGAAATTAAAGACAAATTCAGTGAACACCTTTTTATCAGAACTACTTAATTTTGTTTTTGTGTAAAACTGGTTTTAAGTAGGTATGTAGGTGAAAAGTAATATTGCCAGGTCCTGTATGCAAAATTTCGTGTCGGAAGGTCAAAAAATCGGGATATTGATTTTCAACTTGGGACAGCAAAAAAACCCCAGGTTTTTTATAATCATAATTTTTAATATTAGTTCACATAATATAAATAATTAGCTACCTTTCATAGTTTCACTGCTTTTTGAAGTGCTTTATTTTCTGTTGCATATTAGTTATAAAATTCACTACCATATCAATTTGAAGTTGGTCTTTATTTGTATCTTTGCTTGAGAAATTTTTTGATTACCGAAGTCTAAATCATCCGAAATCAGGACATCTGGCATCCCGATCATGGGTAAATCGGGACGTGTCTACGGATCCCTCGAAATAGGAACGTCCTGCGGAAATCGGGACACCTGGCAACGCTCTGAAGAGTGTCATAATTTATAATAAAACAATCGCATATATTATTTTAATGTTTTATTATAATGTGTAGTGATATGGCTGATGGGGCAGTAAAGTTCTGGAGTGGTGACCGCGTACTGGAAGGCGCAGCGTGGGTAGGCCCCCCACAAGGTGGACCGACGACCTGGTGAAGGTCGTGGGAATCCGCTGGATGCGGAAGGCACAGGACCGGTCGTTGTGGCGATGCTTGGGGGAGGCCTATGTCCAGCAGTGGACGTCTTTCGCCTGAAATGATGATGATGATGATGATGTGTAATGATCGCGAAAACCTAAGAAATTATAGTGTCAAAATTAGTTAAATTCATCATAATTTTTGTGTGATAAATACCTACCTACGAAGCAACGAATTCCAAAATTGGAAATCATTGAATAAGCTCAAAGCGCAGTGTAAATAACTGTACAGCCAAACATTCACCACGAATATTCGTTTAAATACCTATTTCCAATACCAGCGCGATTTAACCCAATACAGCTATGCATTCCAGCTTTAATTTAATTTACGAGTACAAAATAGTTCAGTATCGCTTCCAAATCTGAATATACTATAGGGGAGGGCTCTTGTTACTCTATTTTAATTATAATTACTAGTGAACCTTCATAGCGTAAAAAAAAAAATATGATATTCACTAATTCGGCAATTCTTGCGTGGGTAGGCCCCACACAAGGTGGACCGACGACCTGGTGAATGTCGCGGGAATCCTTGGGGTGATGCTTGGGGGAGGCCTATGTCCAGCAGTAGACGTCTTTCGGCTGAAATGATGATGATGATGATGATTCACCAATAAGCAGTGAGAGTCTAGCGGTTGAACGATTGCCTTACATGCAGGATGATCTGAGTTCGAACCCAGCCCACACCTATGACTTTTCGGATTCATGTGCGATTCAGAGTTTGATTATCACTTGCTTTAACGGTGAAGGAAAAAATAGCCAGGAAACCTACACATCTGAGTGCTCCATACAGTTCTTTATGGTATGTCATCATCATCCTCCAAGCCTTTTCCCAATTATTTTGGGGTCGGCTTCCAGTCTAGCCAGATGCGGCTGAACATCATATTTTACACGGAGTGACTGCCATCAGACCCCCGCAACCCAGTTACTGGGTATTACTGACATTCAGAGGTTAGACCAGTTGTCAGACTTTCAGGCTTCTGACTACCCGTAACGACTGCCATAGATGTTCGTATGGCAACCGGGACCGACAATTTAACGTGCTCTCCGAGGCACGGAGGGGTGTCGATGTGTAACGAAACGGTCACCCATCCACTGACTGACCGCAGCAAGGTAGTCTGCAAATCCACACTCGGCCAGCGTGGTGGACTAAAACCTTAAATTTCTCATTTTGAGGAGAAGTGGGAAAGTAATGGGCTGATTATGTATGTATTCACTGACTGCTTCATAATTGTGCATTTCACTGACAATATTTTAAACTTATATGTGGCGTTTGAGTTGTCTTATTGATATACTGGTGGTAAGATTAGCTACCAATTGTGAGGTTATAAGTTTAATTTTTATGTCAGGTAATCTTATCCTCGGTTCACAGTACCGAAAAATTAACCAGGAAAATCCTATCCTCCACACTGGTTGATTTTGAGGTATCGTGCTTAACCGATGCTGTGAATGCTTGGAAAATCGCTTGCCCGAATACGGACACGCCCGTCATCACATTTTCCCAGAGACAGAGGGATGAGCCGCTCTGTGGTGTGATACGGAATGATCTTATTAATACGTCAATCACAACCGCCGAGCGTGCTCGCCTGCTGGCTGTGGGCGAATGGGAGTCGGGACTATGGCTTCAGGCGCTTCCGTCGTCCAACATAGGCACAATGCTGGACGACACCACCTTCAGACTCGCTGCATGCCTTCGTTTAGAGGCTCCCTGCTGTGCTCCGCATCGCTGCCACTGTGGTGAAGCTGTCGACTGCCTCGGACACCACGGCTTGTCTTGCAGCAGAAGTGCAGGTCGTATAGCACGGCACGCCAATATAAAGGACATTATCCGTCGTGCTCTTGTCACCGCCGGCGTTCCAGCTATTTTAGAACCAAGCGGCTTGGCACGTGGCGATGGCAAGAGACCAGATGGTATGTCTTTGTTACCATGGAAGATGGGTAAGTCTCTGGTGTGGGACGCAACGTGCGCCGACACCCTTGCGCCATCCCATCTTCCTAGCTCGGCAAGCTGTGCTGGCGCTGCCGCTGCCGCTGCAAAGAACCTCAAACGGCGAAAATATAATAACTTAGTAACAATTATATTTTCGAGCCGTTTGGGGTAGAAACCCTCGGGTCGTGGGGTCCGAGTGCCCACCTTTTATTTAGAAATATTTCTAGGCGGTTAGTCGACACTTCACGTGACCAGAAGGCTGGCCTTTACTTTGGTCAAAGATTAAGCATTGCCATACAACGCGGCAATGCTGCCAGTCTTCTGGGCACGTTACCAGTTGAAAGTGACGCGGAGGGATATTTTGATACTCCTTTTTAGTTTTTAGCTTTAGGTGTAGGTTTATTTAAGGTTTTTTATTTTTGAATAATGTATTTAATGTTTTAATTTCGATATGTCAGGTTAAGTTAATCAATACAACGTTAAAATATTTTCGTTTACAATATTTTACAACGACATAAAATAACAATTTATTGTGGCAGGCAAATATTTTTCGTCATTGCAACTTAATTACTGCCTCAAACCACCATGCTATGAAAGTCGACACGTTTAACCCATGCTTCAACGCTTGCATGTAAGTTGTCGCCTCGTTTTCAATGGAAATGTAATTTGGCGTCCAAATGTACAGAGCGGAAAGATCCTTGCATACATTTGCAACTTTGCGGTCAACATGTTACGACCTGCCCCAACACGTCCTGCCCTGTCCTGTTGAATTTGTGACGCCTTTGTACGGAGAAATCTGTGTGGAAAGTTGTGGTTTAAAATTGAACATTCCGTTTCAGAAGTTGTTGACAGTATAATATAAAGAGACTGAGGATGTGGTGGAACGAGGTATTATGTTCCTTTGACACAAAGGGCAGTGTCTCAAGACGAAAGTCTTTGACCAGTGTGTGTGGCCAGTAATTACTTACGGCACTGAAATGTGGTCGGTCACAATGGGCCTGATAAGAAGGTTCAAAGTCACTCAAAGGGCAATGGAGAGGGCTATGCTCGGAGTGTCCCTGCGTGACCAAATCAGAAATGAGGAGATTTGCAGGAGAACGAAGGTAACTGAAATAGCCCGAAGAATTGACAAACTTAAGTGGCAGTGGGCCTTGGCCCATTGCTCGCAGAACGAATGGCCAATGGGGCCGTAAAGTTCTGGAGTAGTGACCGCGTGCTGAAAGGCGCAGAGTGGGTAGGCCACCCACAAGGTGGACCGACGACCTTGTGAAGGTCGCGGGAATTCGCTGGATACGAAAAGCATTTGTTTGAGATCTTTTAAATAAATATGTTTACACTGAGTTTCTCAAAGGCTAAACTAGAAAAAAAAAACTGTTATGTTAAGATATTTGATGTCAAACGATGTGATTCATTGTTAATTTTGGTGGACCAAACAGCAGTTGATGTAATAACAAGATTGAACAACAGCATAAATTGATCATCTAATAAGTAACTGGATGTACAAACATTTTTCATAATATTTTTTGTTAAATACCTTCGTCATTTTACTCTGTTACATTTTTTCATGCTAAGGTATTTTCCACTGACCTCTTTTTAAAATGAATTGAATTCTCCCCTTTTCATTCCTTATCTGTTTTTTAATCGTGATTCAACATATTTTCTCTTTATTTCCGCCATGCTTGGACTTATTAATTTTGTTTACATAGAAAAGGGTCTGGTTCCTTCTTCTTTAAAACGGTGAATATTTGATTTTTAACAGGTTTTTTTAACAACGTTAACGTGCTATTATCGTAACCTATGTTTGGTCAATTATTTGATACAATTTTGTTCATTGTAAGGGTACAGTATCAAAAACCGCTAAAGTCAATTTAAACCAAATTTGAACTAGTACAGCCGACCGCACGTCCGGTATCACTTGAATTACGAAAACCATAGTGTTTTTGAAATAAAGAAGCTGTCAAGGTCAAACTGCAAACACTGAGGTGCAATCACAATGACAATGCAATCACAATGACTTTTTTCCTCGCTTTGTTACTTCTTAACTATATCTATTTCTTGTTCATGTATATTTCTTCTGTATGTGTCTCATTTGTGTCAAATAAATATTTTTCTTTCTTCTTTCTTTTTCTTTTCAATCGACTAAACCATGAATTATTTATCAAGTCTGCAGTGTGTGAACATTCCCTAGACAAACCCAACCATTTTCTTCGATTTGATAAACCACTAGTCCTGGCGAAGGAAAACCGATATGTACCTAGAATGCTCCGTGAGGCTATTGAAATTAAAAAACACCCTAATTTTAATAGAGAAGATGGTTGGCAGCTACCACTTGTTTGGAACCCAGTTCTAAAAATGAGCACGCAGCATTATGAGTGATTACTGCTTGCATCGAAACGATTTTAATTCATAAAAATTGTACGGTAGATTAAAACATTTTTTAGAAATATCTGTAAAGACGCTTGCCTTCTTAGTCTTCCTGCAACCACAAACGCTGCAAAGCTTTCGAAACATCAGGAAAACCAATTTAAATAATATACGCGATTTGATCCGGTTAAACTTTGTTTTATTATAACATGAATTTATCTTCATTATTCATTACAGATGTACCGACTTAGTAACAAACCTCACTCTAAAACACACTTAAAATTGCTCGTAAAAAGTGAGTTCCGTATAAAATCGATTAAATTTAAAACAGTGCATTTTAACATCAAAATCAAATTCCTTTTTTTTTTTCATTTTCAATTTGTTGACATCTTGTGCAAGTCGTTTTAGTGGGTTTTGATACTATATTGTCTCATGATGAAGAAATAAAAGGATTATCAGTTCGAAAATAAGGATCATCATCATCCTTCTTGCCTTTTCCCAATTATGTTGAGGTTAGCTTCCAGTCTAACTAGACGCGGCTCAGTATCAGTATTTTACACGGAGCGATCGCGATCTGACCCCCACAACCCAGTTACTGGGTAATACCGACATTCGAAAATTAGACCAGAAGGCTAATTCTCGTAATTAATAACGTTCAAAATATAGTTCCAAACTAATCTCAAAGCTTTAAATCTCAATCTCCTGACAGTAGATGTTCCTGAATGAATGAATGAATGATATGTTTATTTGCAAGAACATAGGTAACATTGAGTTCTAAAGTAACTAAGGTTAAAATTGGGTATCACTACATTCGACATTTCAGTCGTGCCAATATTTTAATTTACAATTAATGGTATACAATTTTTAAAAACAAATCTAAATTTAAATACAAAATTAACATTTAATAAAAGCATGTCCATACAATTTTATCAATTTAAAATTATGAGTTTGTTTGCCGTTTATTTGTGACACTCTGGTCTTTAATGTCACCAATAAACGGCAATCAGAAACTACTGTCGGGAGGTTGAGGTTTAAGGCATTGTGATTAGTTTTGAACTATATTTTGAAGGATTTTATTTACGAGAATCGGCCTTCTGTTGTCAGGATTTCAGGTTTCTGACTACCCATAACGACTGCCATAGATATTCGTATGACAACCGGGACCGACAGCTTAACTTACTCTCCAAGACACGGAGGGGTCTCGATGTGTAACGAAACGGTCACCCATCTGACCGGCCTGATCTCGGCAAGCGCAGTGGTTCTTCGAACTTTTCCACGAGTTATAAGGACCAACCAAAAGAAAAGAGAACAGTATTATTACCTATTCTATGGACCAACTTTCGTTTTATATGTTGTGTAGAGTACGTGAGAATTACCGTAGCACTCGATAAAATGTAAAATCAAAACTTTCAAATGAAGTGTCATTTAAATTCGAGACGTCTAGATACGAAATGACGGTTCGTGTTTCAGTACAATTCAGCTAGCTAGTGATACGGTGGGGCTTTCCGACTTTATATCGCCTTATTAGACTGAATTCGCACTTTAGGGATGGTAAATTTTTAGAGTCGATAGTTGGCTGGATATTTTTTTCACACTCAGAGGCTAGGTATACAGCATAGAGGAAATGAATATAAAAGTATTCCGTGGTATACAGCGTGTAACCGAAAGGGTACAATATCTATTCAAAAGGGGTGAAGAGTACATCAAGTATAGAATCTGTACGCATAATTTCAGCTGAAAACAATTACTCAAAAATCTGACTTTATAAGTTTATTGAATTTAAATAATTACAAACGCGTCTCTGCACTACGAGGTTTATTATCTTTTCACGTAACTTGGATATAGGAGCTAGTGATTCGTAAATTACAATTTGAAATGTTTGGTTTCATAAATTGGAATTTCTCCAATGTTCCTAGACTGTTATAGGATTTAAAACCCTTGCTGTATTATTTGTTATCATCCAAAGAAGCATTACACTTACATTGTATATACCCTTTCCGTTAAACGTTGTATATCTTGCATTTATACAAGTAAAAGTACACGAACCATTTTAAATTTCTTATAATTAAAGAGAAGCAATAGACTTCTCGACGTGCACCTTCCTTCCATGTTACATTTTTTTTTTAAAGATCTTTCTTTTAAGAACAAATTTCTTTTTCAAATTAATATCTACCCTTAGAATAAGCAGGTTTAGAACTGCAGTATATAAAGTTGGCCTTAAAAGGCTACGTTCAGTACAGCTTACATGCATCTATGGTGTGTCGGCGAACATTTTACGTGTGGCTTGCACACACACACACACACACATCGATTGTTTTTGTGTTTCAACTTTGAGCGGAACTTTGAATGAATGAAACTATCACTCTATGTCTTGTTACTCTATGCACGACGGTATTTGCATGCTGCGTGTTATATACGTGCGTCAGGCTGGCCCGGCCCCGGTGGCTTTAGGTCGCGAGATATGTATTATCCGAATGTACTCCTCTTCAGAAGCATTTGTACTTACTACATTTTCAATGTACCGCTCTAATAAAAAAAATAGAAGCATTAAAAGGGGGCCGGGCCAGCCTGTACCACGACAACTACCAAACTTGCTGAGAAAGTGGTGCCACAGAAGGGATGTACTCCGTAAAATACACGTACATAGTGCTTAATTTAATCTTAAAACCTAATATTTCCCGAGATATTAAGGTGTAAAAGGGGCCGGGCTGAAAACTGTATCGATAGCTATAACTGGATAAACACGAAAGCTATCAATACCTATCCTAGGTACGAAATAATCTCCGGCGAATTTAGAACACTACCAGGCCCCTCAGAAAGTATTGCGAAAAAAAGTTTTTATATATGGGAGACTGGCCAGTTATAATGTTTTTCGAAAATATGATTATTTATAAGTAAAAATAAGTAAGTTCCAATTTCAAAATTTCCCTCCACATTTTTTGCGAGTTAATTCAAAGTATTGTGTCTCACTGAAATATGGATCTGCGCCGGGAACATTTTAGAGCTATGATTTTATACGATTTCAAGTGTCGCCTGAAACCGGATGAATCGTACGATAGACTTCAAATGGCATTCATGGATGAAGGCCCTTCCAAGGCAACCGTGTATCGTTGGTATAACGAATTCAAGCGCGGTCGACCAACTTTGGGGGATGACGAAAGAAGCGGTCGCCCTTTGACGGCTGTTACCGAAGAAAACGTGCTAGCAGTGAAAAATTTAATCCAAGACAATAGGCGAATTACATATCAGGAGATTCAACACATATTGAAGATTGGATCGGGAAGCGTTCACGAGATTCTACACAGCCATCTTCGCGTGAGGAGGATAGTATCACGCTGGGTGCCGCACAACCTCACCGATGCTCAGAAGCAGGCCCGGGTGGAATGGTGCCGTGATATGCTTAACAAATTTGAAGCAGGCTCGTCTCGGCGTGTTTACGACATCGTTACAGGTGATGAGTCCTGGATTTATCAATACGACCCAGAAACCAAGCGCCAGTCGACTGTTTGGGTGTTTCAAAATGAGCCAACGCCTACCAAAGTCAAGCGATCTAGAAGCGGGGGTAAGATTTTGATCGCTAGCTTTTTTAATTTGACTGGCCACTTGGTATAAATTCCCTTACGGGATCAAAGAAGCATTAATGCCGAATGGTATACTACCAAATGTTTGCCAGAAGTTTTCTCTGTTATAAGCAACAAGCGACCAAACACAGGGCTCCGCGGGCTACTGCTCCACCACGACAATGCACCTGCGCACACTGCACTCAAAACGAGGGACTTCCTGGACAGCACGCCAGTCAAACTCCTGGGTCACCCTCCTTACAGCCCTGATCTAGCACCGTGTGACTTCTTTTTATTCCCAAAAATAAAAAATCAGCTCAAAGGGATACAATTTTCGTCGCCGGAAGATGCGCTGGCTGCGTTCGAGCAGGCTGTAAACGAGGTGTCTGCGGCGGACTGGAAAAAGTGTTTTGAAAACTGGTTTAGGCGCATGAATCTTTGTATAGAGGCTGGTGGAAAGTACTTTGAAAAGATTTGATAAAAATATATGTACGTATAGAACAATTTTTTTTAGTTTCGCAAAACTTTCTGAGTGTCCCACGTATATGACGAAATGTGTCTTTGCACCTACAATAAAAAATTACCGAATTTGAAAATAACTTATGAACCCCACGGCACGACAGCACGTTAACTGTACCTAAATAGTAGAGACGTTTTTTTTTCACCTAATTCGAGAACAAGAAAAAGGACACTATCACCTCCCTACCAAATAACTTTGCTGCATTGTTTTGTGTTGTAAATATACAGCGGACGGCAAACAGCTCGCACTGATTCCTAATATTAACATAATCCCGTATTTTGTTAGAATTATTCATCCGATGTGCACTTGCAGCATAAACATGTGCATCTAGTTCGGTGAGGTGGCTAGTTTGGGTTTTAGATTCGACCAATACATTATGGATTATGTTTTGAGTCGTGTTTTGTTTTCCCTGTTTTGGTTTAGGAGAAAATATGTGTAGGTTATTTCTTGTGATTTCTTTTGTTAGTGTTTATCAGTGCTATACATTTGTAGAGAGGTATTTTGTTCCTTGTCGTATTAAGGAACTTTGTTATTTCTTCGTTTTACTTTATAATTATACTAGAATTAAAAATAATATATTTAAATAATTTAAATATTTTAAAAATTTATACTAGAATTTTCTCGCGGCTTCATCCTCGTAGAGCTCGGCTTATCACTTATCGCTCATCCCAAAAAAAAACCGGTAAAAAAGTGACTTATATTTGAATCCTGGTTATGGTCTATCTGTGTGCCAAATTTCATTCAAATCCATTCAGCCGTTTCAGCGTGATTGCGTAACAAACATCCAAACATCTTCACAAACTTTCACATTTATAATATTAGGTGGATTTCCTAGTTAATTTATGTTATTTTTAGTAAAGAATACATGAAAAGACATGATTTTAACAGCAATCTTATTGCTATTGAAATCAAAAATAAATAATAGTGATTCCTTTTTTAGGGTTCCATATCCGAAGGTTGCCAAACGGAACCATATTACTCTCTCTACGCCGTTCGTCCGACCGTCCGTCCGTCTGTCTGTTACTGGGCTGTCTGTGTTGTTGTTTCACAGAATATGTGTAACTATGACAAAAAAAAAAAAAAAAAAGAATTAAATACATAATTATAGAATTGAATATGTGTTAATATGAAGAATTGCCAAGCTTAAGTGGCAGTGGGCGGGGCAAAAATGATGGCCGATGGGGCAGTAAAGTTGGAGCTGGAGTGGCGACCGCGCACTGGAAGGCGCAGCGTGGGTAGGCCCCCTACAAGGTGGACCGACGACCTGGTGAAGGTCGCGGGAATCCGCTGGATGCGGAAGGTGCAGGACCGGTCGTTGTGGGATACTTGGGGGAGGCCTATGTGCAGCAGTGGACGTCTTTCGGCTGAAATGATGATGATGATGACAAATAATAAAAATAATAAAAAGTCTAAAACCAAAGGGATATATTAATAGAAAAAGACGGGTATAAGAAATCTCGAAAAACATGTCTTTTTTTCAACGTTTTTGTTCCTGCTCTATCTTCAAAACGAAAATACATACCAGCGTCAAGCTTGGTTTGATTGTAGTGCATATTATGTTGTTTAATAAAAAATAGGGTACCTGCGTAAGAATAAGATGTAAATATTCACATTTCGGGCACGTTGCGTTGATGTATTTTTATGAACTCTCATAAAGCAGTTTCTAAGGGGTATCAGGTCGATAGGTGGTACTGAACCCTTACTGCGCGAGTTCAACTTGCACTTGGCTAGTTGTTTAAGCAAAAGCTGGTAAGAGGCGTTATTAAATATGCCAAGCAAAAAGAAAAAAAATCTAACGTGACTAGCTGATTAACACTACTATGTAACCTCTATAACCCTAAAACAATATCATTTTTCTCTTTGAAAATAAAAGCTTTAGACATAAAATATAAAATGAAATTAAAAACTTTAATATAAATGCTACTTTCCAGGCTTACGAGAAATGAAGTATGGCATAAAACATAAAAGTAATACAAAAGATAACAAAGTATTTCAAATTTCAACTTTCGGATACCTACATAGTTATAGTTTTCAGTCCGTGAAACGTAAGAAATTGCTTCAGAAACCAATTATCTGGAAAATAAATTGTAAATAAGAAATAAAGAAATCGTTGGAATAAAACGGTTCTTAGTTCTTACAAACTATTTAGGTATTACTCGGTTTTATTACGTTTATGTTTTAATTTTCTGATCTTGTATTCCATTGAGATGTTTGCTACAAAGAACCTAGATACTTTAAATTAGTTAAAGCTGACTGTTTTGTTAATTTTATTTTATTGTAAAACTGTACAAAATTAATTATTTGTATAAACGGTTTCAATCACGTAATTTAATCAAGTGTGGCCGACTAGTTCCAGACTCAACCGTCATGAGCTGGTGAATTTAACTCACGATAGTTATAGTACAAAATTAATTTGTAAAACCAATGGTTCACTATTGGTGACAACATCATCATCCTCCTGCCCTTATCCCAATTTATTTGGGGTCGGCGCAGCATGTATTTTTCTTCCATACGTCTCTGTTAGCCGTCATCTCCGTGTTCACTTTCTTTCTATTCATATCATCGTTCGCACAATCCATCCATGTTTTCTTCGGTCTGCCTCTTTTCTTAAAGCCATCCACATTTATACTTTAAACTTTCCTCGTAACATGCTCCTCATTCCTCCTCATCACATGTCCATGCCATGAAAGTCTGTTGCTGTCACTGGCGCTACTTTTAGACTCCCTCTTACATACTCATTCCTTATCCTATTGGTGACAACATTGGTATAAAATTGAAAAAGTTTTCTGGCCGGTTTTTCAGTCACCAGTTAACATTTATCTGAGGAATAAATGTGCTTTGCAAGCTAACACCTCAAATACAGGTTAAATGGCAATTGAAAAATGAAAACTGTCTGAAGCCAGCCCCTAGACAATAATAATTGCTCTTTGCTCAGCATGTAATTTTCCCTAGAACACATCAAAAATATAATGTGAAAATATGTCATACTACGTCACGTCAGCACATCACGTCTTCACGTCACGTCCCCGTGTCACGTCTTCACGTTACGTCCCCATGTCACGTTTTCACGTCACGTCCCCATGTTGCATCTGCACATCACGTCAGGATTGGCAGTCAGACGGACCGAAATGTATTAGTGTATAGTTAAACTAAACCACCTACCAACTACCTTTGCTCCTTGTTTGAAGTGTAACACATTCTAATCCTATAAAGACCCTCACTATTGGATAACATCGGATCTTGTTTACGCCCACTGCATGGCACTAAATCAAAAACAGCAAAAATTCCAGTCATTCTAAATTGAATTTTATAAATTGTAAAATAGTTATGGCAATAGGCTCGCCCCCTATTACATGGGACTATAACATAACTGGCGAAATGTGGGTGTACACCTCTGCCTACCCCTTCGGGGAAATACAGGCGTGATGTTATGTTATGTTGTTAAAATAGTTATTTAAATCTCCAAAATCTCTTTGTTCTGTAGAAGATTTATAACGTTAATCTTGATGTTGCTTACTTGAAAAAGAATATAGCCCAACTCCTTAAATGTGGCAGCGTCTCCGAAAACATCCATAAAAACCAATCAGAACGCGTTAAATTGACAATTAGCTATTACATCTAGGACATTTTAACCAATCAAATTACTTTGGTACCAAAGATAAAGCTTTTAGTTCTCCAGTTTCCTACCATTGATTCAATCATAAACACCGCTAAGATCGATCTACTACATCTCCCTTTAATCTCCGCTATATTTTCAGCTTTGACACATTAGTGCTATACCAATTAGTGTTGTGTCGTTAGCGTGTAATTTACTGTCACAATCAGACACCGGAGTACTCCGATGCTGGGGTATTACGTGTTGATAGGAATTTCAAGAACTAGATTGAGTTTAATCGTTGCCCTTTTTGTTCAACACAAACCAATTGTTCTTAATTTTTCTCATGTATCTGGTCTGCTCGACGTCCGTTTGTCACTGCAGGGATCCAGCAGAATACCAGTGTCAGCTATAATATACCAAATAAAAATAAAATAAAAAAAAACAAAAACAAAAAATATAATAGACAAAGCGTACTATCGCGGAGAGAGTGAAGGAGCACATCACAGCGGTAAGTGGACAAATCTGCCATAGCCGAACATTTGCTCGATTCAGGACCAAACCATTGGATTGAGCTACACGACCCGAAAATCCTCTCCACTGATCGTCGTTACTATCCCAGAATTGTACGAGAAGCGATTGAGATAAAGAAATATAAAAATTTCAATCGGGAAGATGGATATAGGTTGTCCTCCTCATGGAATCCGGTAATCGAGAAGTGTTCGCGTCGTGGTATGTCTACATGTATGTCCGCCGAAACTGTCAGCATTGTGTGCCGTGATTCAGCATATCTTGTTACGGATAGCGACGTTACGAAAAACCAACCGCGGGTAGTTCGAGAAAACACCCGCTGCTCAAGACGATCACACCCACATACTTCAGTCTGCTCGTGACCACGGCCAATGCAACTTGACCGAAACGTCGAGGTTAGTCAAAATGTTTGTTATATTTTGATTTAATTGTGCGCGACAAGTCCCGTAAACTTAGTTCAATATAATATACCTGGCACATCTAGACACCCATTTAGTACAATACTGAGACACATATCACACTTATTCATGCAAAGACGGTAAGATATTAATAATATAAGTCACTGTGTTTTCTTCCATGTTTTTCAAGTTCCTTTTTTATGTCTTTTTATTGTCTTTTTACTTGTATTTCCTGTGTCTTGTTTTGTACTAATAAACGTTTTATCTATCTATCTATCTTTTTTGAAGTTTTGTTGTGGTTTGTTTTGATTAAAGGAAATAACTGATCATTCTCTATCTGAACTCAAGATTGGAATGGAATTAGCTCCACATATAACTGAAAATGTAACTTGGACTTATGCAGAGCAACTACCGCTTCCTCCAAAATCCTTATTGAATCCCATGCATTTTTCAGACAAATGTTTTTAATAATAATTCACGTCGTAGCCGTTCAAAAAAATAGGTATTGAATTAAAAACATACTTAAAAACGTAGACGAACTTATTCTCGAGGATTATTGGAGGTTTAAAAATAACGCCTGCATTACGTAACTTTAGTATAAAAATGACTTTGCACTGCGAAGAAAATTTTTCAAAGAACTTAAATTCCTATTCAAACACGTAACAAAGCCGCAAGTAGTGCTAAGACTCACGAGTCGGTGATTAAAGATTGTACTCTGTTCCGTAGTTACAATAAATATGGTCTTGTTACTCGCCACACTGCCGACTGTATATCTTGCACTGATGTTCCGTAATAAATATTGCTTTGATTCCTTAGTGACTTTATTATTCATTTATTAATCAGATAACAAGGATCTATAATGTGTTAGTTATAAATGAAATATGTTAGTATTATAGTTAGGTAGTCTAAAAACTTGTAATTATTACAGCCAAACCCGAGTAGTAAAATCACTTCTGCCTAACTAGCACCTGCATGAAGTGATTCAGGATTGGTGAATCTATTTTATCCACTACAAAATGCTGTTAGGACTTGACCGTGTTCTCTGTAAAAGCGAGGCCGTCTTAATCCTTACCATGGCGTAGAAGTCACGAACGCCTGCCTGAGCGAACATACTAGAGGCACTACAAAAACGCGGCAGCCCCAAAAGCATTCTGAAGCTGTTATTGTATTGGACCCTCAGGGCGTCCAGTGTTTTCCACGTGTAGCTGGCCCACAAGCTGCTGCTTTAGATTTCTTATTTCTTGTAGTAGAGAGTTTTCATTTTTGATGGTCTAACGGTCTGCTTTGCAATTTTATTGACAGTGTGTTCGTTTATTTTATTTTATTTATTGGGAAAACAAACAATTGTACAGTATTCATTACTTAGATGGTAAGGTTTAACAACTAGGTTAACGTACAATCCACGACGTTTCCACAAGTTACCTTTACCATTATACTAGTTTAGATTCATTATATAAAATTATATAAAAGTCTTGATATTGCCAGTAATTTAAGATTGTACTCTGCTCCATTGTTATAATAAACGTGGTCTTGTTACTCGCCAGTTACCGATTATCAGTTACCGGTTATCAGCGTGCAGGCCAGTGAACATCCACGTCAATTACTTATATTGTTTTTTACTATTTTAGTTATTTTCCAAACTATTATAAAACCGTAATTGTTTGTTCGTTTGTTCGAGCATTACGCAGAAACTCATGTACCGATTTGGATGAAATTTGGCACACATTTATAAGACGTCATGGATTAAAATAAAGAATACTTTTTGTAGTGCAGCTTCTTTAGCGTTTGATGTACTTGATTGTGTTCCTGTTGAATTGTGTATGTGTATCTATAATTGCTTTGTGTCACATAAATGTTTCTTTCTTTCTAACAAATTCCCCCGTGTGTCGCGTGCGATACGATATATAACGATACGTACGAAACCACCAAAAAAAAGTGCAGGTATTTCCACCCTTTGACAATGCCGCCGATGACTTAGTTTCAGAGTCGTTCGGTATTTATTCTCAAACCCTCGCTATGTTTCTAAGTGAAAATTTGTGTATTAAATAATCGTAGAATTTTTAAGTATTTTTATATGACTAAGCACATTATTTATCATTTGCTCTAGAAATATGGCACAGATCAACAACTTGTATAAAAGTCTGAGTATAATGATCAATCTTAAGGAACAAAACTTAAGGAATAGCTTTCAAAACAAAAACGCTTAAAATAATGTAAAAGCTAGCATCTTCTAAATATAAAACGATTAAATATTCATGTAAACAAAGCCAGAAAACATGTTATAAGTAGATAAAACTGGATTTACGTTACTGAGATATCTTAATTAAAATCAGCTCGACACTTTACATACCCGTTTTATTAAATCTCAGCTAATGTTTCAAGAGAACAATTACCACTTGAAATTCACATTCTTAATGAAAACCGAAATTGCGTTTTAAATTGTCCGTTGTTTTATTTTATAATGAACTAATTTGGAAATTAATAATTATGATAAAATATTTAGGGCGTCTTAATCGTTTCATAATGTGTAAATTTTTGTTGAGAATGTGAGAATGGGATAAATACCTATTTTTTATTTATTTTAATGGTTTTTTTCAGCTTAAATAAAAACAAGAAATTACATTCCATAACATTGTCATTTCCCATGAAAACTTAAACAATTAAGTTAGTAAACAGACAACATCAAAATTTAATGATGTTGAGTCATCGATCTGCACCTCTCACATATAAATCGATGAAACGACCGAGGACAGTTATATCCATCCTTCTTAAATTCTTCTTGAGGATTCTGTTGCCACTCCCCCGGATCCTCTGCACAACAGACGTAACCAAGCATACACGTTTAGTTCTGATGATAATACAGTATTATGGTGCCATTGAGCTGGTCTGATAATAAAGATAGCAAATAGTCACCGAAACCCAACAATGAAAATGTTGATACCCCTTTGAGATCCAGGTTATTTGATTTGGCTTTATGAGCGCTCTCGTCTGAAGTGCATGGTAGGTAAGCTAGTAGTTACAGTCAAACTCAACAATCAACCCAACATATTACAATCAAAATCAAGTCGCTCAGCGAGCTATGGAGCGAGCTATGCTGGGAGTTTCTTTGAAGGATAAAATCCGTAACGAGATTATCCGGAGAAGAACCGGAGTGACCGACATAGCTTGTAGGATCAGTAAGCTGAAGTGGCAGTGAGCTGGCCATGTCTGTCGAAGGACCGATGGCCGTTGGAGCAGACGAGTCCTTGAGTGGAGACCGCGCATCGTAGCGTAGCGTAGGGCGCCCCCCTGCCAGGTGGACCGACGACCTAAAGAACGTGGCTGGGAGGGACTGGATGCGGAAGGCAGAGGACCGAGCGTTGTGGCGCAACTTGGGAGAGGCCTATGTCCAGCAGTGGACTGCGATAGGCTGAGTTGATTGACTACAATCAACCCAACATACTACAATCAACTCAGCATTAGTCAGCATACTAACATCAACCCAATATACTACAATCTCGAGTTAAGCGATAGCTAGTGGTTGCGTCATGCTCATGAACGGGTGCTACCTGTCGGGACAGGTCAGCTCCTATATACGTGGGACACTCAGAAAGTTTTGCGAAACTAAAAAAAATTGTTCTATACGTACATATATTTTTATCAAATCTTTTCAAAGTACTTTCCACCAGCCTCTATACAAAGATTCATGCGCCTAAACCAGTTTTCAAAACACTTTTTCCAGTCCGCCGCAGACACCTCGTTTACAGCCTGCTCGAACGCAGCCAGCGCATCTTCCGGCGACGAAAATTGTATCCCTTTGAGCTGATTTTTTATTTTTGGGAATAAAAAGAAGTCACACGGTGCTAGATCAGGGCTGTAAGGAGGGTGACCCAGGAGTTTGACTGGCGTGCTGTCCAGGAAGTCCCTCGTTTTGAGTGCGGTGTGCGCAGGTACATTGTCGTGGTGGAGCAGTAGCCCGCGGAGCCCTGTGTTTGGTCGCTTGTTGCTTATAACAGAGAAAACTTCTGGCAAACATTTGGTAGTATACCATTCGGCATTAATGCTTCTTTGATCCCGTAAGGGAATTGATACCAAGTGGCCAGTCAAATTAAAAAAGCTAGCGATCAAAATCTTACCCCCGCTTCTAGATCGCTTCACTTTGGTAGGCGTTGGCTCATTTTGAAACACCCAAACAGTCGACTGGCGCTTGGTTTCTGGGTCGTATTGACAAATCCAGGACTCATCACCTGTAACGATGTCGTAAACACGCCGAGACGAGCCTGCTTCAAATTTGTTAAGCATATCACGGCACCATTCCACCCGGGCCTGCTTCTGAGCATCGGTGAGGTTGTGCGGCACCCAGCGTGATACTATCCTCCTCACGCGAAGATGGCTGTGTAGAATCTCGTGAACGCTTCCCGATCCAATCTTCAATATGTGTTGAATCTCCTGATATGTAATTCGCCTATTGTCTTGGATTAAATTTTTCACTGCTAGCACGTTTTCTTCGGTAACAGCCGTCAAAGGGCGACCGCTTCTTTCGTCATCCCCCAAAGTTGGTCGACCGCGCTTGAATTCGTTATACCAACGATACACGGTTGCCTTGGAAGGGCCTTCATCCATGAATGCCATTTGAAGTCTATCGTACGATTCATCCGGTTTCAGGCGACACTTGAAATCGTATAAAATCATAGCTCTAAAATGTTCCCGGCGCAGATCCATATTTCAGTGAGACACAATACTTTGAATTAACTCGCAAAAAATGTGGAGGGAAATTTTGAAATTGGAACTTACTTATTTTTACTTATAAATAATCATATTTTCGAAAAACATTATAACTGGCCAGTCTCCCATATATAAAAACTTTTTTTCGCAATACTTTCTGAGGGGCCTGGTATATGGCAACTCTTTTTTGGTTTATTTCCACAGGCAATGTAAACTAAACTACTTACACTTTTAAACTCTTGTTTATTTCTGACATTAACCTATATTATACTCACATTACTTGAATGGTTTGATGTAATAAACGATAACCTATTTAAAAACAGTATATCCATGGAGTTTCTTGCCGGTTCTTCTCCATAGAACCCACAATTTGGAACCGTGCCACTTGAGCCTGACGTTTAAAAAGTGCCTGTAAAAATAATTGAATTTTGAATCAACCCAACATACTACAATCAACCAAACATTCTACATTAGGTCGAAACACAGTACCACACTACTCTAACAATCCTTTATCAACAATCGCAGTAACAACATGTAGAACAACTACTCGACATTACGTAATACTATTAGTAACTATAGTTGATTGCACAAAGAACACAAAAACTGAATCTATACTCGTTTGCATTGGAAAGCTGACTGTTAACTTGATAAATACGGATGAAACCTGTGAAATATTTGTTTGTTAGTTACTTTTTGTGGGTTTTTGTTAACACTTTCCTGTTTTGAACAGTAAGTCATAAGTCCCTATATTTTATTCTTTTTAACACATTTACGCATGCGAATCGAAATCTAACGATTTAAATAGTGGAAAGTTAAAATCGCACTACTACTACTACTACTACTGACTACTGAGCGTGGGGTCCTGGGTTCGATTCCCGGGTCGGGCAAAGTGTTATTGGGTTTTTTCGTTAGAAAATTCTCAGTAGCAGCCCGGAGTATGGATTTGTGCCCGGTTAATGGCAATAGGCTCGCCCCCTATTACATGGGACTATAACATAACTGGCGAAATGTGGGTGTACTATACACCTCTGCCTACCCCTTCGGGGAAATACAGGCGTGATGTTATGTTTTATGTTTATGTAAAGTTAAAATCGCTCTTGAGCAGGATTCTAACCTGTGACTTTTGGCTCAGTATGCCAGTGCTTTAGCCACTAAGCCATTAAGAAAAACTGTTTCTTAATAAGATATCGCTGACTTGGGCCTCCCCAAGCAGTTTGGGGATATACCATAATCACCACGCTTGGCAGGCGGGTTGGCGATCGCAGTTGGTTGGTTAAACACTAACGACCAAAATTAATATCCAATCTATTCACGATTTACCCTACTAGCGATAGAAATTTGACATACTTTGTATGGAGCTTATGTCAAATTCCTATCTCTAGTAGGGCAAATCGTGGATAGATAGGATATTAATTTTGGCCGTTAGAGAACGCTGCTGCCCATCCTCTGGTGAATCTGAAGATATAGGGTGGTGCTATTCTTTACGTCCGGCACCACACGGAACAACCAACAGCAACAAACAAACAACAGTGACGAATAAAATCTTTATAACGACAACAATCAAAATGGAATATGGATGGAATGAAATCAAAATTACTTCCAACTAGTTCCCACTAGCAATAACCTTGGACAGAACTAGACAGGTATAGAACAGAGCAAACAAAGGGACAGTTGAATGAGGAACATAATGTGTTTTATCGAATAGTGCCTTGCAGTGTAAACACCCATTAAGGAACTAAGTAATGGGGTTCCACTTGTAGCGATTATAGTTATCTATTTTATTAAGAAAGTTTTAGCCTTACTTCAATAAAATTTCGATTACAGTTTTTACAGCATAGACATATGACATATAGAGCAAACAAAAATAAAACTTAATTATTTATTTATCATATTATAATACAAGTCATCTACAAAACAAGACAATGATACTTGTGTAGTCATATTTGGAAAGCTCATTGAGGGTATAGCATAGAACAACTTTAATATGGCGACAAACCTGAAATCGTGAAAACAAATCAGCTATTTCAAATAAAAGTGCAAATTAAATATAAAAATATCTTTGGGACATTTTTAGCACCATCTAGTCCCAAATTAAGCAGAGCTTGTGGTATGTTACTAGACAATGAATATAATACTTATATACTTTTTTATAATTTTTTTATTAATTTTATGTAGCCCTAATTACAGGCACTTATGAAACGTTACGCTCTAGTTGCACGGTTCTAAATGGAGGATCCTATAGAGACGAACCGGCAATAAAATCCGTGGATACTCTTTTAAAAATGTAAGTATAATATAGGTAAGAAAAAAAAAAAAGTTGCCTTTATAAATATAGGTACAACGTGTTATTGAAGTAACTGAAAACCTCTTAAGGGGTCATTTTACCCATCAGTATGAACAACTTTTACTGTGGGTACAACCATGATATCCCAAAAAAATAATAGCTGTTCCCTACATTTGTGCTCACATAAATCGACAAAATGTAGGGAACAGCTGTTTTTTTTGCGATTTCATGGTTTACCCCGTAGTAAAAGTTAATCGATGGAATTTCATAAATGAGATCTCCAAATATGACTACACATTGCTGTTATACGTTGTATAACACAACGTTATGAACACAGAAATAGATAGAATGGAAAAGTCAGCGGGGCACTCGTGGCAGCACTCACATTTCAAAGCCTTTCTCAGCACGCCTTATGACTTGTTTCTGTAAATACTGTAACAAAAACCCGCAAAATTGCCTTATTGTGCTGTTTCTAACTGCAGAAACAAAATCTATAAAGTACTGTTAAATATGGGAGCCAGTAAAACACGTCTTTGCTCAACTAGGTTTAATCACCGACGAAAGTACAACAGTCATTGCTTGGTGACAGATATTTAAGACTACCTACTTAACATGTTATTATTATCAATATACCTACATCACAAGTACATTTGATTAAAGTAAATTTTTAAAAATTAATGACGTCAATATGGAAGGCGTAATTTGTTCGAAAGTTGCCACGCATGAATCGCAAGTAAAATTGTGATTACAACCATTCTTTCTATTTCTGTGGTTATGAACGTTATAATAATATACACCCTATATCCTTGGTATTCCCGGAAACACGTATTCCTACTTGGAAATACCCAAAAAATTACCTAGAAAATAACAAATAGTTCCCATTACCCGCTATCAGTCAAACCCAACCCCGGCCAGCGTGTCCAAGACAAATTCCCTCCAGTGCCTAATTGTGCTAACATTTACTTCCGTAATCACGTACAATGAATGGACTAGGCCATAAATAACTACGAATCCTACGGATTTTCGTACTGTTAGATACAGTGTGTAAGAAAAACTGATGTATGACTCGTGGACCCACTGGCTTTGTACCACCAGTGCTCGTGGTCCCACCGGCTCGAAAACTTATGACTCGTGGACCCACTGGCCGGTGGGTCCACGAGTAATAGTGAATATCGTATGACGATGTATGACGATGAATGATTCGTGGACCCACCAGCTCTAATTCTCTAGTCTTGTGAGTCGTGGTGTTAAGTCCGGTTGACCGAAATAGTGCAACACGCGATGTACCCCTCAGCGAAGACACGGGATGGCGCGGTGCGGGACTTTGATTGGGAATACGCAGTGCGAGTCCGGGATCGTCCATCTAGGAGATGATGATCAAATTGATATATATGCTATTTTTGACCATATTGACAAATATTTAATTTCACAGAATTTGATAGTTATCATTAGTACTAATCCAAATATTGAAAGGAAATGGATTTTAAGATGGCTGTCTGGCTGAAAGTGGTGTTTTAATCTATACTTATAAAGACAGATGTCCTGACTAACTGACCCATCAACGCAGAGTCGAAACTACTCAAGCTAGAAACATGAAAATTGGACAGTAGGTTCTTTTTGTAACGCAAGCACCCACTGAAGGAGGATTTTTGGAAATTTTTACTCTAAGGGGGTGAAATAGGGTAATAGATTTTATAAAAATTCATATATCGTGCGGGCGAGCAAACACTTTAATGAACTTTGTAAAGAGTTCTCATTTGACCCATTTACTTCAAAAATCTCTACGGTACGCAATGTGCTAAACCTTGACTTCTTTAGAATGACTGAATAAGTAATATTCAAGTATTTTATGTAATATTTTTCAACTCTAATCAATTTTAGTTTTTGTGCTTGCTAGTGATCGTTAAAATCAGTGTTAATTTATCCTATTACTATCCGTGGAAACCTGTCATTGGCTTAATGTAACCTATGCTAGCTGCTTATTAATTTTTATATAGCTGTTGGTTTTCCTAATTATAAATAAATAAATAACATTTTAACAACTTAACATAACATCACGCCTGTATTTCCCCGAAGGGGTAGGCAGAGGTGTATAGTAGGTACACCCACATTTCGCCAGTTATGTTATAAGCCCCATATGTTGTTTATATTATTGTGAAAAATGTTTTCAATTGGATCGATTCACTCAAAACTTGGGAAAACTAATCTCTAAGGTAAATAATAATAATAAACTTTTCTTTTTCCAAAATTACTCTCAAAAAAGGGTGCAATAGGGTTTTAAATTATTTTGTATGGGAGAATGTTATTGCGTGGCTGGATTGAGTCGAAACTCGGTATAAATAATCTTTAAGGCAATTAATGATTTACATGTTGTTGAATTTTTAGTTAATTACTCGCGGGGTGTAAAAAGGGATTTTAAAGTTTCTATGAAAAAACTTTCTGGGGTCACGCTTGACTTACTTTCAAATTAATAAGAAAAAATCATTTTTCTTTTCCGAAAACTACAAACGGGGAACATTGTAAGTGGCAAGTTAAAACTTTTTACGCGGGCAAAGCCGCAAGAGCACTGGTAGTATTTTTATAAAGATGCGAATAAAATAATTAATAAAAACTACTTACATGCGAATTTTTTTCGGTACTTTTCCGGACTCCGCACAATTTAACTACTGGATTCTAGGCTCTCAACAGCTGAAACCCGTCTTCTCTATTAAAGTTTTTATGTTTCTGAGTGTAAACCACTCAGTGCGGGTGCGGGTCGGGTACGAGTCGGGCCCGCGTCTGTTGGAGCGCGGGAGCCGCGCCCTCGTTTCGTGTGATGTCGTCCATATAAAAACAGGTTAATATACCCGCCTGACTGCCTCGTTGGTCTAGTGGTCGCAAGCGCGACTGCTGAGCATGGGGTCCTGAGTTCGATTCCCGGGTCGGGCAAAGTGTTATTGGGTTTTTTCATTAGGAAATTCTCAGTAGCAGCCCGGAGTATGGATTTGTGCCCGGTTAATGGCAATAGGCTCGCCCCCTATTACATGGGACTATAACATAACTGGCAAAATGTGGGTGTACTATTACACCTCTGCCTACCCCTTCGGGGAAATACAGGCGTGATGTTATGTTATGTTAATATACCCGCTGCGGGCCCGACCCGACCCGCTCCCGACCCGCACCCGCCTTGTGTGTGATTTGAGCTTTAATCTCAATAGTCAATAGTAAAAGTGTTAGTGACCATGTTCGTTTAAGAACTTAAACGAAAAAAAAACGAATTTAAACTACGTCTTGTGTAATAATTAGATTAAGTAACTTTTTGCTTTTTAATCTATTCTATCCATATTTTTCCACACTTTTTTGTCAATAGTTTTTTTTATTCAATATCTTCTGGAGATTCGAGCCAGGGATTGGCGAGATACTGCTAAAGATCACAGTAAGTGGCGTTCTCTCATTTTGGAGGCCAAGTCATATTTTAGGTAGCCGAGTCAACGGAGTAAGTAAGTAATATCTGAGAAAAGCACCCAGATCTTTTTAAAGTAGGATATGGTTTTCGTAACTTTTTTTCATGACCACGGTATGTGTGTGGCTGCGGATAGAAACTTATTCATAAACTCAGCCTATCAAAGTCCACTGCTGGGCTGGACAAAGTCCTCTCCCAAGTTGCGCCAAAACACCGATCCTCTGCCTTCCGCATGCAGTCCCCCCCAGCCATTTTCTTCAAGTCATCGGTCCACCTGGCGGAGGGGCACCCTACGCTGCGTTTGCCAATTTGCGGTCTCCACTCAAGGACTCGTCTGCTCCAGCAGCCATCGGTTCTTCGACAGACATGGCCAGCCCACTGCCACTTCAGCTGACTGATCCTACAAGCTACGTCGGTCACTCCGATTCTTCTCCGGCTAATTTCGTAACGGATTTGATGCTTCAAAGAAACTCCAAGCATAGCTCGCTCCATAGCTCGCTGAGCGACACACACACTGAGAGACTTATTAGCCATGTTATATTTTTATATTAGTAAAGGTCTTATCAATTGATCACATAATACCTAATATCAGACACAACGTTTTTTTAACACGCTGTGCAAGAAATCCAATAAATAATACAATGATTATTTTTATCGTCTGTAGAATATTTCTTCAGTAAATATTAGAAGGCACAAAAGAAGAACATAGGAGGCGTAATGGGCCCTATTATCTGATTGTGTATTTAGGTTATCGAATGGGTTTTTTGAATTACGTAACAGTCTCTTGGGATGAAGAGAATACCTGTATTAAGCTAGGTTATTTATTATTATTTATTTATTAGACTTGTATTAATATAATAAACATAATTTATTAAAGCACTTGGGTACTCCGATGACCTTGAGTAAACTAAATAGTGATGGTGCTATTCGTCCTGTATAGTTTCATCTCTTTCTTGCCTCGTCGACCATGTTTCGCGCTCTTACGATATTATAAGAAAATTCAAGTTTTGGTATCAAGATATCGAATGATTTTAAAATGGAACGTTTCGTTTCAAGATTAGCCAGCAAAAATAAATTATAACAAAAGAAAAAAAACTAATCAATGCATTATTTTAGAATAAATATCTTTAGCAGGATTAAAGCACTTTTTTCAGTTATTAATTCTACACATTAGATTTGATTTTATGAAAATAATTTAACGTTACGATTGTAGCTTGAATGTTTGGGTGCGTATGAAAGAGTATACTGGGAGTGCGTCAAAGTGCTGAGAGTACACTACAATGGATGACCGCAAAACACCCGCAATTGCAGCAATCGCTTGTATTTGTATTGTTTATGTTTATGTATTATCTAATATAGAAAAATAAAATAACTTTAAAGAAAGTATAAACTAACTTCAAAAATAATAAAATAATTTGTGTGAAACAGTTTAGGAAGTCGGTGCCTATTTTTTTCTTAAATTATACCGAATCAAAGGCACCTACTTCCTAAACTGTTTCAAATAAATTGTTTTATTCTTTTTGAAGTCGGTTTTTCTTAATTTATTTTATTATTAAATTAATGCAAGACTGACAGAGATAACGTATTTTTTTATCAATTCAAGTATAATAAGTTTATGCCTAACACTGACTTGATTAAATTACAATCATTTGGGCTTCAAATAATAAGAAGCAGTAACATAAAATAAAACTAAATCGCCGAAGAAAGAAAACCCGGCGACGTTTTAATAAACGAATAAATCTGTAAAAACATTATTGCATTCGAAATCTTCAAAAAGGCAATTCAAAGAATTTCAAAGTATTTTCAAGTACTTTTGCGAAGGTATTTCTATATACATTTGTGTCTGCATTTGCTCTTCAAAGAAAATGTATAAAAGAACGTTATTATTTACAAGATATCCAGTTTTCGTATATTTCGTGGCAATGCCCGCCACTGCGCCCGCATGAAAGTTGGAAAATGTCGTATTTATGAACACCATTGGCCTGATTCACAAACGTTCGAAAAGTTTTCGTTTTCGAAGTGAAATTTGACCGGCAAACGAAACAAAACGATCACTTCCTGCGACCACGAACGCTGCAAAGCTTTCGAAAAGTCAGAAAAACCAATTTTAGTAAGAATTTTAATAGTTTTTTTTTTGCTATTGAGAAGTAATATAAATTAGTTGAGGGTATTTGATAATTTTTGCATGGGGCGAGCGAGCGCGATGCGTCGTGTTCACCCACCACCCACGCGGTGTACAGAAAAACCTAAACTGGTTTATGTTCTACACTGTATCTGCCTTTATGTATTTTTTTTTGTGGAAATAAATAAATAATAATAATTCGCGATGTAATCCGGTTCATTACGACACAAAACGATTTGAGAATCGAACGGATTCGGAAACGCTATTCATAGTTCTTTAATTTTACATCGAGTGCTTTGCGACGTCAAATGACTCTCGGAATAGTTTCCGTAAATTTCGCGTTGCGTTTCTGAATTCGTTTGTTTCTCAATTAGTTTTTTTTCTTAATAAAACAAGTTCAACCGGATTACATCGTGTATTATTATTAAAATTTGTTTTCCTGACGTTTCGAATGCTTTGCAGCGTTCATGGTCGCAGGAAGTGGTCATTTTGTTTCATTTGCTGGTCAAATTTCACTTCGGAAACGGAAACTTTTCGAACGTTTGTGAATCAGGCCACATGTCTTCTTTATTAATTTATATTTAGGTACCTGCAAATACAAAGTTACTTCTTGTTAATGCAATTTGAGAAACTAGTTTGTTTGGAATCATAATAGGAAAATCGATTGGGATATTTTTATGTCATGTTTGATTTTAACTAAAAAAATTTAGAAACTCAATTTGGTCATTATGGTTAAATTCAGTACATCAGTGGATCGTGAATAGATCCCTAAGGTCCAGGAAGTTTGGTTCCATTAGTTTCCATGCATCAAACAGACCCTTATCAACTTTTTTTACTTTCTCCGCGACTAACTTTAAGCATGTAATTTTGTGATTTAGAAGAAAAAACTATACCAATCGATTCTCCTCAAGATTCTGAACATACAGTACATACCTCAATTGCTGCTAGGCATCACGTGCTTTGCTCTAGAGACAAAACTCGTTTTGTACGCGCCAACTTCAAATGCATATTTTAATCCATTTAGAAATAGTTATTTAACACAGTAGGTATGCAGTTATGTGGAGATTCTCGATACATCCGTTTTATATCATTGCAAAAGACTGATCATCATTATATCATTATAGCGCGTGCAGAACGAGTTCGTCCTGTAGCGCCAAATCCAATTGGCATTTTAATGAAAATGGTAAGCCATACGCTTTTTTTACAGTAGCAGCAAGTACAGCGCAGTACACACTCGCACCTGCCTTTCTTTATCGAAGCTTTCATGGTATTAAAATTGGTGCGTACAGGACGTGGGACACAATAATTGTATCAGGTTCATTTCCAACCTTAGAAAGTATGATTATGTATCTTCACATAGGTCTGCCTGTCAGTCGCCCAAGTACACAACATTTTGATATTACTTCACTAAAATATTATAAGTACTACTAAGTATCATCAAACCGCCTGCCAAGCGTGGCGATTAGGGCATACACCCCCCTTTGGAGGAGGCCTTTGTCCAGTAGTGGACTTATTTCGGCTGAAATGATGATGATGAAGATGAACTACTACTAATGTGTCGTCAGACGAAAAAATAAATGTTTATTCGCTAGGATATGGTAAAAAAGATGTTAAATATACATGTTTATTCGATGCAACCGTACATTTTCTCAGGTCAGCGTTTTTACGCGACTCATGAATTTCTTTTAATGTTTAGACCAGTTCGCGACGAGCGATCAAGTAAGCCGCGCGTTCTCACATTTTACGTGACTAACAAGTGTCGCGTATTAGCAATATCATTTCCACTCACATACCTACAGTTCATTCAGTTCATTAACTTTCATAAATATTCGGACAATAAAACATTTAATCAAAACATAATCTGCGGTCAATATATATATATATATATTTGTTTTTTTCAGGAAAATAAATGTTTTATTGTCCGAATATTTATGAAAGTTAATGAACTGAATGAACTGTAGGTATGTGAGTGGAAATGATTTTGATAATACGCGACACTTGTTAGTCACGTAAAATGTGAGAACGCGCGGCTTACTTGATCGCTCGTCGCGAACTGGTCTAAATATTAAAAGAAATTCATGAGTCGCGTAAAAACGCTGACCTAAGAAAATGTACGGTTGCATCGTGCAATGTTTTTACACATTAGATGACTAACAAATCCACCTTTAGTAGGCATGCGAGTACATAACATGTACTTATTAATAAGAAAATCATTAAAATATTTTTGAAAATACCAACTTGCAGTAATGAGAAATTCACTAAAGACAAATACACAAAGGATGTTTTCTCAAAACGAGTCGGTCCCGAATATTTTAGTCACAAAAGCGTTTCTGAATTACGTGTGGCGAGGCGTAGCGGTATAGCTGATTTTAAAGTACTTTCAACGAGTTCACTATGCACAGTCTGTTATTTTGCCTTAGTTGCGGCCATCCTTATTTTTTGAGGCTTTTAGAAAGATAATAACCAAACAAAACTTCTATTAAAACCCCCGTGGTTTTAAGTGTCATAGTTTTCAAAATATTTCGAAAATCGAGAAAAATCCATAGAAACCATAGAAACGTGTTTTAGGCTTTCATAATGAACATTTTACAATAAATGTTTCATGGCACGCTAGCCATTAACTTAATGCATCATTACATCTATTTTATCATAAAAAAATGCGTTCTCCTAGGCGTCAATTTTATTTTTTCCATGATTTCATAATAATTTTATTTATGGTCATTCTTAACATGGTCGCATTTTATTTTTGTGTGTAAATGTTTAGTACACTACTAAGTATAACCACAAAAAAAATAAGAAGCAACGAACACAGGAACTCGGAGATATTCATTTTTAAAGTTTTAATTTAGGGTTGTCAACTAATGTAGGCGCCTTTAACAAACGACCAATTTCGCTCGGAATAAATTTGCTTCTTCAATTATTATAATTTCCTATTACTATTTCTGAAGCATTATCCTTGGTCTAATCATGTCTTCACAAACACGATTTTATTAGATTCACCTGTAACTAACAAATCATGTAACAAATCTTGTTTATTATTCTTTTTTGTTTTGTAAGTGCATGCACTTACATCAAAATGAATCTTCGATGAAGGATATTATGTGGAATTGGGAAGGGGTCCGCCCTCGTTAGATAGAATGTCAAAACCCAATTTCCATACATAATATCTGGAGAAGCGGGGGTGAGGTGTCATGGAGCCGTCAAAGACCCATGGCACTGCTTTGCCTCAGCAGGTACTGACCCGTCCTGCTGGGGGATGTCCTTCTGGGCCCCGACCAGAGGACTTAATGCAAGGGGGGCATGAGGGCGCCAACCCTCATGCTGGTCAGCGAGTGGCAACTCCAACGACTAACAACGAAAGCACGAACACGGATCTGAAGAAATCACTCACGAAATTGGGAATTTATAAAATTTTGGTAGATAAGGCACATTTGCACGGGGTTCATAAAAGACCTTTGGATCTCAATTCAGAGGAACGATGCCTAATCGTGTTAAACGCTTTATATCCAAATGGAATTCCGAACAATATCGATAGCCAAAACAATGAATTTAATTACAATCTTTCAAATTTTTTAAGTAAATGTGGAACTTTATATTGCAGTAGTAAACGGAATTTCAAACGATTTTGTAATAAAAACAAACACTGGCTTTCCACTATTTTTGATATTGAAATACCAAAAGTGAATATCGAGGAAAGTCCTTTACCACAACAAAATATTATAGAATTGGATGAGGCACATTTTTTATTACAAAATAATCCTTCAACTTCGAGAAGTAGTAGCTATGCCTTACAAAAAACTTTAAGACCCCAAGAACTTGGAAGACCCGATACCTGAAACTTCTTTTGGCGCTCATTCCAGTTTCACATCAAATACACATTTATTACAAAGTAATCCTTCGACTTCGGGAACTAGTAGCTTTGACTAACCTTCAATAGATCCGAAACCTGAAACTAATTTTGATGCTTCATCCAGTTCCACATCTACATTTTATGAAAATTTAAGTGATCGCCAAAAGCGCCGTGCACGTAAAGATCTTTAGGAATCGCTTGACGGAGAACCTCATTCAAAACTAGTTAAAGTTATGTCGAGAATAGTAACAGACGAAACCGGCGAAAAACTAAATAAAAGTTCTACTCAGGAGTTTGAGTTTATAATAAAGGAATGCTTGAAAAGTCCAACTCGGCCTAAAAAAATCGCAGGAACCATAAAGTCAAAATCGGAACCCAAACCCTATTCTCCTGATGAAGCTCTTTGTTTAATGATTGATATAAAACTATCAGTGGAGGACTATATCTACATGCAACAAGGTGCCAAATCTCGATGATTTAATATTTACCCTGCCTATTATAAGATACAAAAAGCTAAAAAACATTGTTATCTTGATGTTGAAATTGAAATATCAGAACGAGAAGCCAAAGTACCTTTAAATGATTTACTTATGCACACGTTTCGACGAATCATTGACTCTTGCGACCAAAGGGTTTCGGAATATTGCAATCAAAAACAGTTAGATACACTTCACTGCGTTTTTGAGGGTTCATGGGGTTTTGATGGTAGCACAGGACAGTCAACATATAAGCAAACGTTTTCTGATAAAATTGATGACGAACACTGCCTCTTTGCTACTACCTACATTCCGTTGCGCATAAAAAGTCTTGATGGTTTTGTCTTATGGTCAAACCCAAATCCACAATCTTTTAGATTTTGCCAACCAATAAAAATACAATACAGATCAGAATCAAAAGATCTGATTCTGGAAGAAAGGAACTGGGTAGAAGAAGAAATTGAAAATCTTTCACTAATTTATTCGGAAATTTTTGCTGGATATGTCGTTGTCGGAGATCCAAAATTATACCTCACCATAATTGACGGAAAAGTCTTTAATGTCATCACAAATACCAGCTCACAATTACGGTGTGCGTGTATTATTACCCATGATCCATTACCGCAAAGTTTTGCTGATATTCCTAATACTGAATTGGTAACAGACGCTTCTGATGATAATATACTCGTATTATCATCACAAGAAGTTTTGACAAACTCCGATGATGACTGCTAGGTTAGCGTCACGTATCGTTGTAGTCTTAGAGCATTGAGAACATTATAGTAATTGTTTTCAGACAACAGAAACCCAGAAAGAGACACAGAAAGACACGAGAAAGAGTTTACTCAAAGTTAGTTAAATACTAACACACTACACACCTCTGCCTACCCCTTCGGGGAAATACAGGCGTGATGTTATGTTATGTTTTTTTTTTTTTTTTTTTAGTTAAATACTTGGGAAATATCTGGCACTTTTATTTTATTTTTTTATTTATTCAATTGCGACAACCCTATTTCCATAGAAATTTCAAAAATATTTAGAAACTCTCTATCTTCGTATTCCTGCTATTGACGCATGTCATATTTTAGTGTATTATTGACAATAACATTACGCATATATTTAAATGAAAATAAGATGCGACCGTGATAAGAAAACATGAAAAAAAAATGTTTTGTGTTAATCGGTAAAAGTAAAAAATCTCCTAATATATCAAAGGTACGATGCCCCATTTTTTTATCTAAATATATATTATGCTGTTACTTTATTTAAAGGACTAACTAAATATGTATTACAACAATTTTCGAAAATAAAAATTAATTTTGTTTTTCTCACTTTTCAATGAAACCTTAATAACTTTATAATTATAAAAAAAAACACTATAGGTATTTCTGCCAAACCTTTATCGTTACTATAGCTATCGAATAAAAACATAAAATGGACATGGCCGCAACTAAGGCAAAATAACAGACTGTGCTATGTAATTATTTCAGAGTTCTAAGAATTCAGAAGCTTTGAATAGTGTTGTTTACAAACAGACTCGTTATTGCTTCTTGGTATAGGGATTTCAAAGCAAACTGTCTGCTGCATAGGTTTCATCAGAATGTGAATATTATTAGAATCTTCCTATAAGACTTACTTCGTCACTTAATTTAGATATGTCATTAAAATTATCTCACATGCTTTTCTCTTTGTGTATTTTAATTTTCTTTGTCGGCTTACGCTAATTATAATTTAAAAGAAAGAAAATGTATTTATCATAGGTATCAAGTCAGCTTGCCGCAGTCTATCGCTGGACATAGGTCTCTTCTAAGTTCCACCACAACACTCAGTCCTCCGCCTTTTGTATCCAATCCAAACTAGCTACCTTCTCCAGGTCGTCGGTCACCTAGGGGGCCCTATACTGCGTTTGTTTGAGTTCTCCACAAATATATATAAAATAAAAATACATACATACATACATGTGCATACCCCTTCGGGGAAATACAGGCGTGATGTTATGTTATGATGTTACGTTTTTGTTATGATGTTATGTTTATGATAATATTTGAAAATACCATGAAAGTTTACTAACCATTGTGCAATTTTCCAATTGCACTAGGCCGATACCGGGTGCTGGACTCTTGGGCCTTAACTATAGTAGAAATAAAGCCTTTTTAACACGCTTCACTGTGTAAACAAATCTTGGATGTCTATTTTAACCTAATTCTAGTTGTCATATCGCGATCAAATCGCGGACGTTCTCAAAAAATGCCAGGTTAAGAGTACTCTAAACCGACGAGCATGCATGACGAGGTTAATGGACGTAGATGAAGCGAAAGAGGTGTGTCAGGACCGTAGCAGGTGGAAATCCATATTATCTGCCTACCCCAATGGGAAACAGGCGTGATAATATGTATGTATGTATCGATTTGAAATTATGCAAGTAGGTAGGTATATGTAATGTGGATGACAATACAATAATTTGGTACTATCTAGCTGATCTGATCATGGGCATTATCCTACAGTACCTCTAAAAGCGTATTTTTTAACCGACTTCAAAAAAAGGAGGAGGTTATGTATTCGACGGGTTTTTTTATTTTTTATTTTTATGTATGTACACCTATTACTCCGAGATTTGTGGGCCGATTTAAGTGGTTGTTTTTTTATTTGGTAGAGGAAGATGGTGGTCCCATATAAATTTTATTGACTTAGGTTGAGCAGTTTTTTAACCAGCTTCAATAAATCAGCAGTGGGATAGCAAAGGTTAATAAAAAATATTATTTTCAAATTGGTTATATAAACATTTATGAATCAACCCTCGCAATTATTAACTAAAAAGTATGAAATAAAAACTTTTTAACAAAAAATAAAACCGAGTTCGAAAACCTTAACTAAAAAGTAAAACATAATCATTGTATGTATTTTAAAATCTTAACATAAACCAGCATTTTGAAGGCGGCGCGTGATTTTCATGTACGTTCACATAAACTGTTTTTTATTTACTATAGATATGCGCTCGACTGTACATTATATTTACAAGACGCAAAGGGTCAATCACGCGCCGCCTTCAAATTGTTGGTTTATGTTAAGATTTTAAAATACATACAATGATTATTTTTTACTTTTTAGTTAAGGTTTTTGAAGTCGGTTTTTAGTTTTTTTAATTATTAATTTATTATTTACCAATAGGAAGTGGTCCGTGCCTACCAGTAGAACAGTCTGTAGCGAGCTGATTATGTTTATATTATACAGTATACCTAGCTTGTCTTCAAGCCTAAACTCTTATAAATACAAAACACTATAATCTATCTATTCTGTGGTTTATGCGCCATCCCATTAAGAAGTAATTGTTGTTATGGAATCCTTTAATTAATCCCAGCTACCGTCGTAGGTATGTAAACTTTGTCTAACTTTAGCCTCATTAGAGAAGTAACATGTCCCAACTGGATTTACAATTCAGGGAATCAGGATGTTGGTTAGGATTGAAGGGTAGGTTTATTATGATTCTAATATTGCTTAGGATCTTCCTTGTTGGATATGAAGTTTTGAGGAAATGTTCAAGACTTAATAAATTAAACTTGTTGAGGTCTTGGAAGGAGGAATAGCCATTTTGTCCAGGATTTAGTAACTTTTTGTAAGTGTTACTAAATAAATATAAATATCTTTGGGACATTTTTACACAGCACCATCTAGTCCCAAACTAAGCAGAGCTTGTGCTATGGGTACTAGACAATGGATACAATACTTAAATACTATTTTTGTTAATTTTTTTGTTAATACGTACTTATAATACATAAGCAACACCCAGACCAACACAAACACTTATGTTCTCGTAATTAAAAACATTCAAAATATAGTTCCAAACTAATCTCAATGCTTTAATCTCAATCCCCTGACTGCAGATGTTCCTGTTTGCCGTTTATTTGTGACACTTAGGTCATTAATGTCACCAATAAACGGCAATCAGAATCACCTACTGTGCGGAGGTTGAGATTTAAGACCCTACTATGAGCTAAGTGGAGCCCCCATTAGTAAAACAAGTGTGAGTCGGACTCACGCAGTAAGGGTTCCGTACCACCCATCGCATCGACCTGATACCCCATAGAAACTGATTTAATTTACGAGAGTTTATCAAAAGACATCAACGAGCGTACATACGTAACATACATAACCAGCCCATTACTGTCCCACTGCTGGGCACGGGTCTCTTCTCAGTATGAGAAGGCTAAGGCCTTAGTCCACCACGCTGGTAACGAGCGTACGCGAAATGTGAATTTTTGCATCTCTTTCTTACGTAGGTACCACCCAGTTACACCACATATGTCTATTTATGCCCTGTTTTTAGGATTTGTTGCTAAACTACATAGTATGCACTATAATCAGATCAAGTTTGACGCTAGTATGTATTACCATTTTGAAGATAGAGCAGGAACAAAAACGTTGAAAAAATGCATGTTTTTCGAGGTTTCTTGTATGGGGACCCCCTTTGGTTTTAGACTTTTTTCTATTTTTAGTGTTTGTCGTGATTGTAGTCATAGCAAGACATATTCTGTGAACATTTCAACTGGTTATCTATTACCGTTACAAAGATACAGCCTTGTGACAGACAGACGGACGGACGGACGGACAGCGTAGCGAGCGAGAGTATAGGATCCCGTTTGGAACACTTCGGGTACGGAACTCTAAAAATAATTACTCGCTGAGTACATCATTTATCGAAAATTTGTTTGCAGTAACAATTGAAGCACAGGTACTGTAGTTTAATCAGAAACTATTAACTCTGTAAATTATAGGGAAGTTGGGAAGAACATGGGGGATGCCTTTGCCCAGCAGTGGGACAGTATAAGTTGAGTAAAAAAAAAACTGACCTGGAGGAAGGATTTCATTGTCCAAATTGGCACCTTGCGCAAACGCGCACACAAGTAGAGTAACAAGATCAGCAGTCGACACTCGAACCACTAGACCACAGAGGTCGTCAGAATCGTTACTGACAAAGCTATAATGTTACTTTTCAACACATTTGCTCGTAAAGTGGCTCTTATTGCACCACTTTTAGGTTCATAATGTAGCTTATAACGCACGCACGTGTGCTTTTTACTTTATATTATCGCAATAGTACCTTTTAATTTACAGTTTATTTTTAAAACGTAGCAAAGAGTAGAGTAAACATTTTTGTGAATAAATCACCTGTATTCATTAAAATATGTAACAGACATTTCATTTCATCATATTATTTAATTTTGTCAAAAAAAAACAATTTAAAATATTTTTAATATTAGGCTGTTTGGCGGTTTCCTTCTATCACCTGCGCGCGCACAGGTACCTATAAGTCACCGTGTAATTACAGTCATCCGCGCACCATTTTTTACAAATTCAATATTTGTCTAAAATAAGTTTATAGGTATGTTTTTTTCCTCGCAAGTGTGTTGGAAAACGTCGTATGATACGCGTGACCATTGACTATTATAGTCTCGGCTCTATTACGCCCTCGCCTTTGGCTCGGACTGCAATCCGGCCTCGAGTATAATAGCCAACTTAGCTCACTTGTATCATAATGTACTACTAAAACCGTAATATGCTGCCTATGATTAATATGTTATTTGTATTAGCACGCAACCAGCGAGTCTTTGGAGGAACAGTCAATGCCCTATGCTATGTATCACTACAGTCATTATTCTTTAGTCCTCTTACTATGCCCAAGGGACGAAAATGAATGTCGGAAACATCATGACAGCCACCTCAAATAATTCGAAAATTTCACGGGATAGGTCAACTCCTATATACTATGGCAACTCTTTTTAGGTTTATTCCTAAAGGCAATATTCTCACTTTTAAACTTTCGTTTATTTCTGACATTAAACTACATTATACTCACATTACTTGAAAGAATTTGATGTATTAAACGATAAACTATTTTAAAAAGAGTATATCCATGGAGTTTCTTGCCGGTTCTTCTCCATAGGACCCACAATTTGGAACCGTGCAACTAGAGCCTGAGGTTTCAAAAGTGCCTGTAATTAGGTTTATTAGAAATAAAAAACATTTGAACTTTAATGCCTGGTCCATCCATACTTAAATTCGTAGAGAAAACAGAAGTAAGTTATTGAGACAGGTTTAATTGGATCATAGGCTAGGGACAGTTATTTCATTGTCTGTATTCTATCTACGGATTGGAGTTTATTTATTCGAGTAACATAGACTCATACGGCCAAAATTAATATCCAATCTAACCACGATTTGCCCTACTAGAGATAGAAATTTGACGTATTTTGTATGGAGCTTATGTCTAATTCTTATCTCTAGTAAGGCAAATCGTGGATAGATTGGATATTAATTTTGGCCGATAGTGATTAAAATGTCTCCGCAGTATAAATCTATCGAGCACGTCCGTCAAACAGAATCAATAGGTCGAATATTTAAAGTTAGATATGTGTAATAATTTGCGTAACTACGCAGTGTACTATTGTGATGTGTATATGTGTGTATTGTGTGTATTGAGAATAGAGTTTGTTTTCGTGATCCATTAGGTCAACTGACCATTAGATCAACTACGAAGTCACTTGTAAACAAGCTGAATAATCATAAGCTCAGTATTAAAATAACCCATTTTCTTCAGGCATCTTAGGCACCTGCTTACTTTATACGAAAATTAGGTTTCAACCATCTTCAATCCCAAGAACTCAATATGTCTTCTGAAACTTCAATAGATTATAATAAAATTTACTTTCGAGGTACTTAGAATTCTTATTTTATTTCTCAAAATGTCTTTGACAAACTCAGCCTCTTATTAAGGCGAATGCAGCTGGGAAGCCTGCGAAATTAATTTTTTCTTGCGATTTTTGAAAAATGTAGCTCAATTTCGTGATATCAATCAAAATATGATTTGCGATAGTGATAACCATATATCTACTGAATAATATTCATAAAAAATATAAACCTAGCTCTATAAGCTCTACAAGCTCGAAAATCTATAATTTTGTGTGTGTAATGAACATAAGTGTTTGTGTTGGTCTGGGTGTTTCTTATGTATTATAAGTATATATTTACAAAAAAAAAAGTATCTAAGTATTATATCCATTGTCTAGTACCCATAGTACAGGCTCTGCTTAGATTGGGATTAGATGGTGATGTGTAAAATGTTCCAACAATATTTATTTATTTTAAATTAATATTGTCGAGCTTGTACAGCTTACAGACCTAGTATATTTTTTTATGAGTATTATTCATTATATATATTATTATTACTACCGCAAATCATATTTTAACATAACATAATATAACATCACGCCTGTATTTCCCCGAAGGGGTAGGCAGAGGTGTATAGTACACCCGCATTTCGCCAGTTATGTTGTAAGTCCCATGTAATAGGGGGCAAGCCTATTGCCATTAACCGGGCACAAATCCAGACTTCGGGCTGCTACTGAGAATTTCATACTGAAAAAACCCAATAACACTTTGCCCGACCCGGGAATTGAACCCAGGACCCCACGCTCAGCAGTCGCGCTTGCGACCACTAGACCAACGAAATCATATTTGGACCGATATAAAACGCGAAATATTTATTATTGCGAGTATTTTTCTTCTTCTTCTTCTTATTCACTTTAATGTAAGTTAGTTACCTAAGTTTTTACTATTATAAGGACCAAATTAAGAACGAGTGCTAATCCCGCCGACAAACTGACACAATTTATACAAGGTGTATAAATGTTTTGGTCCTGATTTTTCTTTTTTAAATAGGGCTACAATTTGCAAAAAAACGCAAAAAATTCTGAATTTTGCGGGTTACCCTGTTGCATTCTCCTTAAGCGATTTCATTGAATTTAATATTGTAAATCTCATCCTGTGCGTGTCGTAAAACAAATATAAAGATAACTGGAAAGTGGGATTCGAGAGAGCGGTGATGAAATTCAACTCATAAAATGAATAGACTGGAGTCTAAAACGGGCTTTATGCTATCGTAAAGCCCGACCCTGTGACCACTCCTGGTAAAGCGAGTGCATAAAAAATCTCTTTTACATAACATCTTTTGTTGGTAGATTAATGAAGTCTTGGTTCGGATTAATTTGGAATTTTTGTAAACGAAGTCCAAATTTTCGTAAACGTCCTTTTGAATTATAACAGTAGATGGCAATTATGTTAGCCACTTCATTTAGTACAAGTTGTTTTACATATTTTTCAACACACTTGCTCGTAAAGTGGCTCTTATTGCATCGCTTTTAGGTTCATAATGTGGCTTATAACGCACGCGTGCTTTTTTCATTGTATTATTGCACTAGTGCTTTTTACTTTACAGTTAATTTTTAAATCGCAGCTAAGAGTTTTTATGCCTGAACTAAATTAAAAAATTTTGGGAATAAATCAACTGTATTAATTAAAATATGCTATATAAACATTTCATTTCATTAAATTATTAATTTTTGTCAACAAATTAGTATTAATTTGTGTTATAAATAAAAAAAACAATTTATAATATTTTTATATTAGGCTGTTTGGCGGTTTCCTTCGACCACCTCCGCGCATAGCTGTATGTCACCGCGCGATCCGCGCGCCATTTTTATCATTTTTCACAAATTTAATATTTGTCTAAAATGTGTAATTCATGTTTTTTTCCTCGCAAGTGTGTTGAAAAACGTCGTATGACACGCGTGAGCATTGACTATTATACTCTCGGCTCCATTACGCCCTCACCTTCGGCTCGGGCTGCAATCCAGCCTCGAGTATAATAGTCAACTTAGCTCACTTGTATCATAATGTACTATTTTATGTTGATGGACTCAGTTAAGTACATCAGAGAACGGTTAATTGGAAGCAATAGATTTTCTACTGTTTTGCGGCCGCCAACGGCTATGCGTTCGTCGATGAATGAATAGACTGAAACGATATTTATGCTATCGTAAAGCCCGACCCTGTGACCACTCCTAGTAAAGCGAGTGCATAAAAAATCTGTTTTACGTAACATTTTTTGTTGGTAGATTATTGAAGGCTTGGTGGAATAATTTCTAATTTTAATAGATGGTCCGAATTTTTGTAATCGTCCTTTTGAATTGTAACAGTAATAGGCGTATAGGCAGAAGTAGGTTTGCCACTTAATTTAGTGCAAGATGTTTTTACACCTTTTTTAAGTCAAAGAACGGCTAATTAGACATTGGTGTCGATTCTCTTGTTTAAGCTGAATGCTACAGGGCAGCCCGCGAAATTTAAAATAACTTGCGTTTTTTGCAAATTGTAGCTTTATTTCGCGTTGTATATCAATCGAACTATGATTCGCGGTAGTAATGACAATATATCTGCTAAATAATACTCATAAAATATATAAACCTAGCTTTATAAGCTCTACAAGCTCGAAAATCAATAATTTGATCGTAAATTAATAGTATCGAGCTTGTACAGTTTACAGAGCAAGGTTAATATTTTTTATGAGTATTATTCAGTAGATATATTGTTATTACTGCCGCGAATCATATTTCGACCGGTATAGAACGCGAAATAGAGCTACAATTAGCAAAAAACGCAAGAAATTTTGAATTTCGCGGGCTACCCTGTAGCATTCACCTTAAGAACTAAACTTATTTAAATTATAGTTCTCTTTTAGGAATAGTAAATATAAGAAAAGGATGGCAACAATTAGTCGAACTGTCAAATTAGTCGGAATAAAAATGTCCATACAAGTTTAGTCGTGATCTCGGAACGTGCCGACTAAAATACAAAGAAATGTAACATGTAAACTAATTTGACAGCACTAAAATTGTTGCCATCCCTTTATTCTATCTACTATTAGTAAAAGAGAGCGATAGTTTAATTTAAGTTTATTTTGTGAATAAGAGAATCGTCACTATTAGAGATTTTCTACTTTTTTGCAGCCTTAATTAATAATTATCCTTATTAATTTCATAAGTAAGTGCTTGGAGTTTTCTTTTATGCAGATTCATCCTTGTTTGCGTCACAATACCCTTTACAAAATAGAAAAATGCCAAGAAAAATCAGTCAATGTAGTGTTCAATGACCAAAACGCAGATGTTTTCTGCTGTTCGGATCATCATCATCATCATCATTTCAGCCGAAAGACGTCCACTGCTGGACATAGGCCTCCCCCAAGCATCGCCACAAGGACCGGTCCTGTGCCTTCCGCATCCAGCGGATTCCCGCGACCTTCACCAGGTCGTCGGTCCACCTTGTGGGAGGCCTACCCACGCTGCGCCTTTCAGTACGCGGTCGCCACTCCAGAACTTTACTGCCCCATCGGCCATCCGTTCTGCGAGCAATGTGCCCCGCCCACTGCCACTTAAGTTTGGCAATTCTTCGGGCTATGTCGGTTACTTTCGTTCTCCTGCGAATCTCCTCATTTCTGATTCGATCACGCAGGGACACTCCGAGCATAGCCCTCTCCATTGCCCTTTGAGTGACTTTGAGCCTTCTTATGAGGCCCATTGTGAGCGACCACGTTTCAGTACCGTAAGTAATTACTGGCAACACACACTGGTCAAAGACTTTCGTCTTGAGACACTGCGGTATTTTGGACGAGAAGATATTGCGTAGCTTCCCGAACGCTGCCCAACCGAGTCGGATTCGACGATTGACCTCTTTCTCGATGTTGGACTTACCTAGCTGGACAGTTTGTCCTAGGTATACATAATCGTCAACAACTTCGAGTGTAGATTCTCTGATGTTTACGGGAATGGGTGCTATATGGGAATTCGACATAACCTTTGTCTTGTCCATATTCATCTTAAGACCCACTCTATCAGAAGCTCTACTGAGGTCATCGAGCATTGTACCGAGGTCCTCCATGGTCTCAGCCATGACTACTAAGTCGTCGGCAAACCGAAGGTGAGTGATGTACTCGCCGTTTATGTTAATGCCTAGCCCCTTCCAGTCCAGAACCTTGAAGACATCCTCCAATGCAGCAGTGAACAGTTTCGGAGAGATCACATCTCCCTGTCTCACACCTCGCTGCAGAAGGATAGGTTTCGAGGCTTGGTCCTGTAATCGGACTTACATAGTGGCGTTTTCATACAAAGACTTTAACACTTCGATGTACCGATAGTCAATCTGGCACCGTTGAAGAGACTGTAGTACCGCCCAAGTCTCGATCGAATCGAAGGCTTTCTCGTAGTCCACAAACGCTAAACAAAGAGGCAAGTTATACTCTTCGGTCTTCTGTATAACCTGCCGCAGCGTATATATGTGGTCTACGGTGCTAAAGCCTTTTCGGAAACCGGCTTGTTCGGGAGGCTGGAAGTCGTCAAACCTGCGCGATAGACGGTTCGTAATGACTCTCGAAAACAGCTTGTAGACATGGCTCAGAAGTGAGATGGGCCTATAATTCTTCAGTAGAGCATTATCGCCCTTTTTGAAGAAGAGTACCAACACACCTCTGCTCCATGCCTGTCCAAGAGCTCGATTGACCCGACACTATACCGAAGATATCCCGGACGTCAGCCTGTACGAGATTAGGATGGCTCTGAAGCAGCTCAAAAACAACAAGGCACCGGGTGATGACGGAATTACGGCCGAACTCCTGAAGGTGGGTGGAAAACCGATCCTTAAGGCCCTTCAGAAGCTGTTTGATTCCGTCATTCTCGAGGGAAGAACGCTGTTCGGATACCCTCACAAAATTCTACATACCTACATTTAAGATCATGATTTAAAAAAAAACTACTTTTTTTTTTTCAGAAACTAAAAAGCAATGTGGATATAGAAGTCATACCAAAACGATAAAAATCCGGACGGTACCGCAAACGTTCTGCTACCATCGTATAGATAGCAAAACCTCTCCACAAAATTGTATAAGCCACAAAAGAAAACAGTATTATATTTAAACAAAAAACCAGGTAAGGTTTCGACCAGCAATAATATGTAGATTGTTGGAGGGAATTTAAATATAGAAGTATGGTCTCTATTCCTTTTCGACGTACGTAAACAAATTCAATATGCATTTATTCGGAGTTCCGTGGCTCCAACTCATTTGAATAACTTTAGAGGATTTCGGGGACTGTCTGTTCTTTTGGTACCTAAAGTCACCGACCTATGCCCGGTAAATGTGCCTTTCCCGTTACTTTTAAAGGAAAATTAAGGTTCTTTGTTAAGAATTTTCTTGTCTTGATTTTTTATTGAGTTGTGTTTTTCTTTTTCATTTCTTTTGGGCTCAAAGATGTTACAGAAAACGGATTTTGCGAATAGATTTCACGGGGCTTTGTTAGAATTTATTGCCCTCTAGAATTAGTTGCTTCGTCTAGAAACACTGTAAACTCTTTCTCTTCAATATATGTACCTTTTTTTGTTTGTTTTCGAGTGTAAATCCCCATGGATACCCTCCGTCTGGGGAGGGCGGAGGGGTATGTCGGACTCTTACCGACTAAAACCACACGGTGGCCATCCTCTGTACAAAATAGAGAAGCTCTAGGAACTCCAGTGGACCGCGCCGGTGCCCCTCCAGTGCTACGCCTTTAGCACGTCCCGGGGAAACAACAAGGTAGCGATACAATGAAAAACTTTCACCAAAAAGTTATTAGACTTGAAAATAAGATACGATCGTATCAAGTGAAGATATATAAACTAGCCTTTAATTGGATTTATCTTCCAAAAACTGTTAAAGAATAATCGTACGAACGATTTAAAGTAACTTCTCAACTCCTTATTTTGTTATCCTGTATCCGATTGATCCAATACATTTTACAAACAACTTCACCAGTATCACTAAGCTAAATCAGTTCAAAAAAACAAAGGCCTCGCTCAGAGATCCTACGTTCAACAAGCTACTATCAGTCATGCCTTGCTCTGTGATGCATCATTTAGCCATGCGTTCCCATGGGATGTTTGCTCAAACAAGATCTAGCGTCCAGACCTATATGTTTGAGCAAATATCTGAGCTGGTAGACTCTAGACCCGAGAATGTACGAGCGATGGTGTGTGAATGTGGAATCAATTTTATTTATCTTTCTGCGACCACGAACGCTGCAAAGCTTTCGAAACGTTATGTAATCCGGTTAAACTTGTTTTATTATAATGTGTTGTGATCGCGAAAACCTAAGAAATTATTATATAAATTTAGTTTATAAAAAGTTTAGTTTTTAAAAATGTATTCTATAGTACAGTCTAAGAACGCAATTAGTATCCAGGGTCGCCAGATATACTTAAATGAAGTTTTCTCAGAAGATTATGGTTGTGTTCGAGTGAAATATCATTTTAATAACGGACAAACTTAAACTTTATTTATACAAAACCCTAATCAAACCGTTCTATAATAATTTCCTGAGAAATCTTCATCTATATCTGGCGACCCTGGATACTTATTGCTTTGTTAGACTGTACATGAAGGGAACAAAGGATAGGGTATGTCAATAGGAGTCAATATTTTTTCATTCCACATTTTTTTTTTTCTATATGTATGAGTATGAGTTCATAAACTAACATGGTCAGTTACACTAACTTAGCACGGGATATTTACTATGTAAATAATTTTGTTTGTGTTCCCAATATTTTGGCACCGTTACCAAGAGCCATGGTCACGTGTAAACTGGGCTGCCCGGCGCACGAAACAAAAACCGGCCAAGTGTGAGTCAGACTCACGCAGTAAAGGTTCCGTATCACCCATCGACCTAATATCCCATAGAAACCGATTTAATTAAGTGAGTTTATCAAAATACATCAACGCACGGTACGCGGAATATGAATTTTTGCATCTCTTCCTTACGCAGGTACCACCACACATGTCTATGTTTGCCCTATTTTTAGTATTTGTTACTAAACTACATAGTATTCACTATAATCAGGCCAAGTTTAACGTTGGTATGTATTACCGTTTTGAAGATAGAGCAGGAACAAAAACGATGAAAAAAATGCATGTTTTTCTAGGTTTCTTGTATGGGTCCCCCCTTTGGTTTTATACTTTTTTTGTTTTTAGTATTTGTCGTGGTACTCCTCATAGTAACACATATTCTCTGAAAATTTCAACTGGTTATCTATTACCGTTACAAAGATACAGCCCTGTGACCGACAGACGGACGGACGGACGGACGGACAGCGTAGCGAGAGTAATAGGGTCCCGTTAGCATCCTTTGGGTACGGAACCCTAAAAAAGGAAGAGGGTAGATTAGTTTATCTGCACTCTATTTTTTTTCTTGTCTTATTTATTAAACAATCTTGGTATGTCTTTTTAGGGTTCCGTAGTTCCTACAAGGAACCCTTATAGTTTCGTCATGTCCGTCCGTCTGTCCGTCTGTCCTAATCCTTTACATATTAATAACTTCTACAGTTATAAACATAAGTAAATGATATTTTGTTAAAAAATAGTCTACATATAGATCTCAATTTTAAAAGAATGAAAAAACCGGGATAACGTATTTTAGAGGTGGCGCTATACATGTGGAATGGGGATGTATTTTTTTTCAAACGATTTAAATTGTGGAAAGAAAAAATCGCTCACGAGCAGGATTCGAACCTGTGACTCCTGGCTCAGTACGCCAAACGTACGTAACTTTGCAGTTAATTCAATTACTAATTATTTTATTTTTAACGTATTTACCCATGCGAACTGAAATCTAACGATTTAAATTGTGGATAGAAAAAAAAAAATTGCGTAACAACTGCAATACCAGTTAGGCTGTTGTTTAAATGGTATAATAAGACGCGTTCGCCAAACCGAGACATGAAGATGGTTAGTCTCATGTGATTGTTATTTTATCGGCACCCGTACCATCCGCACCGGAACCTAGTAATGTAAGCATTACTGTTTAGGCACAGAATATCTAATAGTACTAACGTACAGAACGGCCACTTATCACCCTCCGCCATTTTAAGATGCCTTGCCCGCGCCCTGCACGCACCCTCTGTTTGACGGTAATTGGACTGCAAGATTGCAATGGATGCCAAACGCCGGTCGCTACACAAGCACGCCATCTCTGAAACTACTGAGAAGCGCTTGGAACGCAGTCGGCACTACGAGCGGCGAGCATCCCTACCTTATACGTGTGTGTGCGCTCGTATACAGACGTAATCTTGTGTATGTAGGACGTAGGTGGTGCTAGCATTTATATTTTATTGAGTGTCCAAGGTGTGGTTTAGGGAAGAAATAGATACGGTGGTAGTACTTTCTTGGACGAGCTTTTTCAAAAGGCTCTACCTACTACAAAAAAAAAAAAATGTTAATCTTTAAAGGACATTGCTAAAGTTCCTTAGTGACTCGGCCTTTTTCTGTACAAATTAAAGTTGTTGCTCACCATACAATTCAATGAAGCCAATCTATTGCAATACATTCATAAACACGGACAGTACTAAATATATGTAATATAATTTTAGATTTTTAAAATATTTACTATTTTGACATATATAATCACAGATATCAGATATCTGCAACGATTTAAGAAGCTAAGCTAGTAGTCTTTATTCGTAGGATATCTGTGCTATTTTGTTTGATGTCATGTTTTGCTTTTTTTCGTTATGTCAAACAACCTACACTGTCGTCGAGTTGTCAGTCGATGCCAATTTTTTGGAATTTCTTATGTGAAAACGAGTCTATAATATTGAATCATAGACTATAGAGTATCGAAATAAAAATATGGATGATACACAGATATCATAGATGATACAATTTTATCCGGTTACGTCATTAATGTATTGATACTCCTTAAAATATAAAAAATGGTTCTTGTACTGTCCGCATTAAATACAATATATATTATGAAACGAAAAAATTCGCATGTCATTTTCGTATATTGTTCATCATTGTAACAGTTTAAGGCTATTTTTATCAATGTCCTTTCGATATAAAGGCGTTGAAGAAATCTAGCATTAAGTATTTGCAGAGATCTTGCTCCTGGAGGAATATAGCAAAATCCTCGTGAGAACCGTGTTTACTCTGCAGTAGAAAAGCAAAACATACTCGTAACATTAAATCTAGAATATTATTATCATTGATAAAGCGAGCGCTTTCAGTTATTTGTATTTTATGCGCATATCTACTATCATAAATGTGTAAAGAGATTGTGTCTATACACACATACATATTTATGAACCAATGTGTATTAGGAATTGTTTTTTGGAGCTTAATAAATTGTGATTTGCAGTTATTTTGATAAATTATTGCTAACGATTTATATTGTGGAAAGAAAAAATCGCTCACGAGCAGGATTCGAACCTGCGACTCCTGGCTCAGTACGCCACTAAGTTACCGTGAATACTGCTCGTGGTATCGAAATTAACTTCCACTTAGTAACGTCTTTTGGATGACGTCAGCGATAAAAATAATAAAACTACTAATACTGAGTCAGGACTCGCAGGTTCGAATTCTGCTTGTGTGCGATTTTTTCTTTCCACAATTTAAATCGTTAGATTTCGCTTCGCATGTGTAAATACATTAAAAATAATAAAATAAATTATTGCTGTTCTTTAACATAACATAACATAAGATAACATCACGCCTGTATTTCCCCGAAGGGGTATGCAGAGGTGTATAGTACACCAGGCGCGTGCATTGAATATAGGCAATTAGGCAATACCTAGTGCCTTTCTCATTCAAATTCAATAGTGGTGTAAATTATTATCCTTTTTTCAGAGTACGATGATTATTTATCTTAAAATAGACCTATTAATGCTAAATTAATCTTCATACATAAAAAAAACCGGCCAAGAGCATGTCGGGCCATGCTCAGTATTATAGGGTTCCTTAAGTAGGTGTACAAACGAATCAAATCGAATATTAATCATGGCTATTTTAGTTTTTGCAATAATCGGCAGCATTCGCTACTCAGAGCGTGTTGTTAGTAGCGCCATCTAGCGATAAATTCAAGAAGCCAAATTTAAGAAGTGTGTCATTTCTAAGTAACTTTTTGTGATTTTTTCAAATAGAAAGTAGCTAAAGGAGCATTATTTGCTATGATAATTTTTCTCTAAGGTCAATGACCTTTGAACTAGGACGTTTTAAGTATTTTTCGGTTTTCTGTCTATAACTCAAAAAATTATAATCACATTATACTCGAAATAATTTTAAAAGAGAGTTTTTACAAAGGTCTATCAATGTGGAAGATTATAAGTTTCTACGTTGCATAGTTTAGAAATGGCAGGGGGGGGGACACATTGCAAGCCACTTTGGCGGGCTATATTTCGCAGATGGTACACCTGATAAAAAAGTGGTGTATGAAACATTACCTTCATTTTAGTAGACCTATTCAATGATACCCCACACGATGGGGTGCAGCGAAAAAATTTATTTTTTCCCTATTTCACATGTATGGGGCGCCACCCCTAAAGAACGTAAAAACTATTTTTTTATTCTTTTAAAATTGAGATCTATATGCAGACTATTTTTTAACAAAATTTCATTTACTTATGTTTATAACTGTAGAAGTTATTAAGCTGTAAAGGATTAGGACAGACGGACAGACGGACAGACGGACAGACGGACAGACGGACAGACGGACAGACGGACAGACGGACAGACGGACAGACGGACAGACGGACGGACATGACGAAACTATAAGGGTTCCTTGTAGGACTTCGGAACCCTAAAAATGAATAACTTATACCACAATTAAATTCAAGTGAAGTAGGCCAATGCACGCCACTGTAGTACACCCACATTTCGCCAGTTATGTTATAGTCCCATGTAATAGGGGGCGAGCCTATTGCCATTGACCGGGCACAAATCCAGACTCCGGGCTGCTACTGAGAATTTCCTAATGAAAAAACCCAATAACACTTTGCCCGACCCGGGAATCGAACCCAGGACCCTACGCTCAGCAGTCACGCTTGCAACCACTAGACCAACGAGGTAGCCTGCTGTTCTTTTGTTTCCATATAGCAGAAAGCTGAAGAACAAAATTTGTGGGTGAATTTTTGCTTAAATAATGCAGCGAAAGACAGATAGGTATTTTGAATTACCTACCTATTTTTGAATTCAAAAAACAACTATAGAAAAGAATGTCAAATACACAAAAAACTCTAACACTATTAACAATACTCCATTTTGTCATAAATTCCTTTAAATAAAAGCTTTGAAAGTCCAAAATCTGGAGCCTCCAAACAAGCTTTCAAACAAGTTTTTGCTAGAAATGTAATCTAAAACAATGAGTGTGCCGTCGTTGTCCTAGTTATGGAATAGACTGTGGTCTAAAAAAACATCGATATTAGGAAAAAAATTGTTTAGAAATAGTAGTTTATGAAACTGTTGCATAATAGGGGTTATTAAAACACGAGTGTGAGTTTAAAAACCGAGCCGTAGGCGAGGTTTTTAATAGTATCACACGAGTGTTTTAATACCTAATTATGTCAGTTTCATACACTATTTTATCTACACTCATACAATTTCAAATAAAATACCAAAGTCAAAATCTTGGTAACATTGTCGTTGTTTTTCTTGATTTCTCTGGTAAAAGATTGTTCGTCATTTACGTTGCTGCATCCAGAAATTCAGGCGGAGTCATATTCTCCTCAGTTCAGTATCACTGCTGTATTCAGATATTTTTGCCCAGATTAAAACTTTCGACATACAAAACCATAATAATAACGTAAACAATAACAATAAATTTACAAGTAACGATGACCAAATCCAGTAGGCCGCGGCCGTGGCGCGCGGCCGCGCACGCGCCCCAGCGCGCGCCTACACAGATAATAAAATATAGTCTGGCGAAAATATTATAATCGGAACTAATTTTCTATCCTTGTCAGGATTCCGTCAATCTCTGTTTTATCATACAAAAAATATGCCTGTAAACACTTAAATATAATTAAAAGCAATATGACAATCAAAAGTTCTGCCAAAAACGCGATTTTAAACGATAAAAATTTTCAATGTATGACAAGTGGCGCCACCCTGAATTTTGTGTACTCATTGGTGCCAAACTGTACGACTGCTAAAAAAAAGGTTTGAAAACTTCTTGGTTAGGTCGAAGTGGCATTAAAAACTCCTTAGTTGGGCTGAAGTGTGCGGTTATGGAAAAAAAATTAAATTACCGCATTGTTTTGTTCAGCAAACTGTATCGTAATAAAACTTTTTAAATTCATTACAGGTGCATGTGCGTAAAGTATGTCATTATGACATTACTTTCGAGTTCATAATTCGAATTTTACGATACGAGTGTAGATAATAGTAGATTATACAACAAGTGAAAAAAGAGGGAATTTAATTCGAGGGACTAAGTTGGATCCCGAGCAGCGAGGTTCAACAATAGAATCCTGAGCGGAGCGAGGGATACAAGGCCCGAGATGAAAATTTTTTTCACGAGTTGTGTACTCTACTTTTTACCATTGACGGCGAGAAAATAAATAGTGGTATAAAGCATGACTGGGTGAATGAAAGACATATTCAAGAATATGTTAGAATGTGCGTACCTACACATAAAGAAAAGATGAAAAAAATATTCTACGACAAATCACGCGTAGGTATAGTAGTCAAAATGCTCGCGCAAGCTCTGATATTTCGGGGTCTTCTGTCTAGTACAAAAGGCAAAGAGGGTGAAAATAGCCACCGATGGACACTGACCTAGCAAGGTGCATCACCTCACTGCATGAAATTTTGATTTGTAAGCACGGAATAGTGTCCACAGAAATGTATGAAATCGATTTTAAAATATTTCAAAAATTAAGGTACAATTTTTTACACATACTTGGAACGAGAATCAAGTACTAAACATCGTCCTTCAATAAGTCTCTCGTTGAACCAGCCAACCTGTAGTATTTATTTTTTCTTAATTTTAATTTGATAGCTCCATCCAGCCAGTCAGTACGTACGTTCAGCACGTTTTATTCATTTCTTAGTACATAATTCGTGCTTGTTCCAAATTCAAAATGTTTTTATTCTCTTGTGAGTAAAAGAGAGTTTTATTCATTGTTATCGATGAATAAAATGCCCTTTTTCGAGTGGCAATGGTAAAAAAATATTTTCAGATTTCATGGTGATCAAATTAAAAATTAAGCTTCACTATTTGTAATATCCTTAAACTGAACTTGAATAATTACAACAACAGAACAGTTTAAAATAGTTATTTAAACAGTTATAAAAGGTTAATCTCATATTTTGGACTCATGCCTATTACAGAAATTAAAAAAAATACCTAGCCGTGTCCCGTACATACAGTCTAACAAAGCAATAAGTAGGTATCCAGTGTCGCCAGAAATAAATGAAGTTTTCTCATTAAATCAATATCATTTTAATAACGGACAAAGTTAAACTGTGTTTATACAAAACCACTAATCAACCCGATCTACAATAATTTCCTGAGGTATCTTCATCTATATTTGGCTACCCTGGATACTAATTACTTTGTTAGACTGTACTTCTGCCATCAAAGAGTAATGCTTGGATTGCTGTGTTTCGGTGCGAAGTGTACGGTTGCCGATGAAATTACAATCACATGAGACTTTTCATCTTCATGTCTCAGTTTGGCGAACCGACTTGCGGTACCATTAAGGCAACAGCCTTTATGGTATTTCAGTTGTTATGGGCAAAGTTAACTGATTAACATCAGGTGGGCCTTTAGCTCGTTTTGCCATCCTAAAACCAAAAAAAAGGAAAATACAAGAAGGCAAAATAGAGGGCAAAAGGAGCACAGGAAAATTAGCCTGGATTGACAATATTAAGGGCTGGACCAACATCAATGAAGCTGCCAGTGTCAGACGGACACAAGATAAAAGCAAGCCCGTTAAGAATAAAAAAAAAAAAAAAAAAAAAGATAGAAACGAATTCCATGTGGTGATCACCAACATCCGATGAGGATATGGCACAGGAAGAAGAAGAGGATACTGAAATACGAGCGTTTTGAGAGCTGTTATTTTTTTATTCATCGGTCCATAAAGTATACTATGTCTTAAATTTTTTCGGTCATGTAGCGCGGCGTAGTCACGACTCTATAGATTCTATAGAGCTCTATAAAGCGCCTTGTAGTACAGGGCAGAATCGAGGGCTCAAGAGTGCGTGGAAGGCCTCCCATGTGATGGACTGATTTGATGTCTGTCGTGGGCCAGCCATAACATAAATGCACCAAACTATATTACTAACTATAGAAAGCATGGAAGGGTGGAGAAGAATCGTGAGGTAAGCTTTTTTTTTTTTTTTTTTTTTCCGTGGGGAAAATCCTCATGGACGCACTCCGCCTGGGGTAGGCGGAGCCAGTGTCGGACTCTTACCGACTAAAAACCACCACGGTGTTCCTCTAACGACCCTTGGCCGGGGGCGTGGGAAACTTTTACTCTCCCAACCATCCCCGGTAGGTCCCGGCTCGCCATTAGAAGGCGAGCCCCTTCTCCCCGTGCGGCAGCCACATCGGCCACACCCTCCTCTTGACTGGCGCGCGCGGAACACTACGCGCCACCGTCACGGGCCTTGACTGGTCGGGCGGCGGGCCACCCCGAGTCCGCCGCCCGCAGGCCCACATCTAGGGTGGCTGGAGGTCGGCATACGCCCTCCTGCGACGCCCAGGTCGTCTCCTGCGGATGGGGAGAGAGGTCAACGCCTCTCGAACCCTCTCCGCCGCCTCCTTAGCGAGCATTACATCCTCGCAGAAGGAGACGACGCCTTCCCAAGCGCTCTCGCTCCCGACCGACTAGACAGAACCACGGCCGGAAGCGAGAGATCGCTGCCGCCTACTGCAGTGATGAGGTCACGGCGCTGCGTGGCCCAAGCTGGGCACTCCGCCAGTGTGTGCTGCGCCGTGTCCTCTGGGCAGCTCCCGCAGTGATGACACTCGGGCGTCGGCTCCCGGCCTATGCGACACAGATACTTCCCGAAGCATCCGTGCCCCGAGAGTATCTGGGTCAGCCGGTAGGTGTGGGCACCATGGCCCCTCTCCAGCCACTCCTCCATGACGGGCCTTACCGCCGCAATTGCGGCGTGCCCTATCGTGAGGCAAGCTACAGTAACCCCGGGCAACTATATGATGGCCACGACCACTCTGTCAAGAGCGAAACGACGAAGAAGAAGAAGGTATATATAGTATACTATTAAGAATAATTACTGAAATCTCGTCCAAATATTTTTTATTTCAAAAATTTTTATATTTAATTCTCCAATTTTGTTACATTTGAGTAATTGATAATCCAAACAATACTAAAATCGGAATAAAAGCATCGTTGCTTACGCCAACATCGATATTGTCACAAGCCTGTTTCCCTACTTTCTTACCGCTTTGATTAAAAAGGCAAGGAGTAAGGCTTTGTCTCAGCACTGAGACAGACTTTTAATCTGGAAGTTGTTTCGAAGAGGCACGACATGAACTGAAGAATAATTTGTAGGGCCCGATAAGACGGATTCAAAGTTCAGTGAAGTTTTTGATGCAGATAATACTGTAAAATTTGAAAAGTATGAAGTGAAAGTGATAAAAGCGACGACCAAAAATACTTTTTTTATTAAAAAAACTAAGTAGAAGTCTAAAATATTGGTCAATACGACCATGAACAGAAATATTTAAAGAAGCGAAATATCATGGGCTCCTTGCTAATGAGTCTCATTATTTGATTAAAACGAATGTCCCTAAATTGACTCTGAAACCAAGAAAACGACCGACGAATATAGAACAAAATACCTTCCACGAAATAGGAATAAGCAAATGACAATCAATATGCAGAAATAGAGGTTTTTAATACGGAGGCTCTTTGTTTAAAGTTATACGCTAGCTTTTAAATATATCAATCAATCAACAATCAACTCAGCCTATCGCAGTCCACTGCTGGACATAGGCCTCTCCCAAGTTGCGCCACAACGCTCGGTCCTCTGCCTTCCGCATCCAGTCCCCCCCAGCCACGTTCTTTAGGTCGTCGGTCCACCTGGCAGGGGGGCGCCCTACGCTGCGTTTGCCGATACGCGGTCTCCACTCAAGGACTCGTCTGCTCCAACGGCCATCGGTCCTTCGACAGACATGGCCAGCCCACTGCCACTTCAGCTTACTGATCCTACAAGCTATGTCGGTCACTCCGGTTCTTCGGTTTAAATATATGAAAGAACTTTATTGTACGTTGTACTTTTTAGATTTTTTTAAATGAATTTCTGGGACAATGATTACAGTTGATTATTTTGACATGAATTTCTATCATATTATTATTAAGATTTAAATTTGTGAAAAGAAAAAATCGCTCACGAGCAGGATTTGAACCTGCGACTCCTGGCTCAGTACGCCAGTACTTTAGCCACTAAGCTACCGTGAACACTGCTCGTGGTATCGAAATTATCCTCCACTATACGTCATCGGGTGACGTCAGCGATATCTTATTAAGAAACATTAACATTATCTTATTATATTATTATTATCTTTTATTTTGAATAATAATTTAGAATTATTGTACAATTATAGACATTAATTAATTAATTTAAATTATTTAGTTAAATTATTTAAATTTGTACGCCTTGATAGGCAAACCATGTAGGTGCTTCATTTTATTTTACATCTTGCTTGCTTGATTTGTATGTAGACGCATGTTTGACAAATAAATGATCTTTACACTGAAAAAAATCGGGTCAATCAAGCATGACATTTTGCTTGATAGAAAAAATTATGAATGAAGCAATCAAAAACTTATAAAAATATATTAATCACGGTTTGTTGTCACAATAAAGTTAAAATGATCAACTCTTCTCTATCATTCACTTCATACAAGGAATAAAGATAGCATGATTAAGATAGTGTAAACATGGCACATCACAGATTTAATCAAGTCAGATGATCAATGTAAACACGCCCTTTGTTGTCGGTCGGAGTCGTCAGTGTTTCAGGTCTAGACTTGTTCATTCCGTTCGTTCGTGAGCCTAAGCATGGCACGCTTTTGTTACGCGGAGTAAATTATTTAGATTTCAAGTTATTGCACGGTTACACCCAAAAGCAAAACCCACTGATCGTTATTAACACACCAAGGTATCCTATGAACTCAGTGAATCGTGCTGTGAGTGAATCTCAGTAGCCGTCGTAGTGGTTTTATACTCCTGTTTGTGATGGAAGAAGTGTGCGTAATTCTCCAGGCTTGGAGGCTGCCCGAATTACGTGCCAATTTTACCAGTAAGTACCTAAACTACCCTTTTAGCAACGATGATAATATGTTGTTTTTCACACCAATTAATCGACGATTGTTTTGCAGAATATGAAAGCGCTTTCTGCGCTTACCGATGTCGATATCAAAGAGATGATTCCTCTGTTAAGGCCTAGAACCCTATTTCTACGCAGCTGGAAAATGTGGAAGTCGGATTTAGACGATAATATAAGACTTGAGCAGTATCAAGATATCTTTATAGTAGGTGTAAGTGTGTAGTTAGAAAAAATATTGATCTCTGTTTAGAAAGAAATAAAAACTTTTTATAATAACTTCTGTCATTATTATTTTTGAGAAATAGTCAGTGCTAGGTAAAAGCAATTTAGACATCTTAATTTATAATTCGTATCTAATGCTGATTAATCTAATTATACCACGTGTTATTGAAATAACTGAAAACCTCTAAAGGGTTCATTGTACTCATCAGTATGAACAACTTTTACTATGGGACCAAACGAGAAATAGCGAAAAAAAAAGCAGTTGATCTCTACATTTAGCCGATTCTTGTGAACACAAATGTTGGTAACATTTTTTATTTCGCGATTTCAGTGTTAGTCCCATAGTAAAAGTTGTTCAAACTGATGAGTACAATGAACCCTTTAGAGGTTTTCAGTTATTTCAATAACACGATTTATAAGAATAAATATCTTTCCTAATAGTCTAAATAAAAGTACTTTATAGCTTTAAACAAGATAACTGAATAACTTTACAATATTCATTATTACAAACAACTAAAATACTTGATAACCATTACCAAGTTCGTTAATAACACCAATTAACAGAAGTCATTGGCATGATAACCAAACTTGATTGTATTGACAATTACTTTGTTTGATTTTATCAAGACAACTTGTCTGTTACTTAATCAAGATAACTTTATTGCCATAATCATATTACTTTATGTGCTCGTATATAAACAAGTTCCTTGATTGCTGCAAACATTTTTTTTATTAATGTTATCAAGTTTTTTTTTCAGTGTATCTTTAGAAATGTAAATTTAAAACTAAACTAAACTAAACTAAAATAGTATGTATTAATACAATTTTTTTTAAATATTTTAGTAAAGAAAATATAAATAACTAGCGGCCCGTCCCGGCTTCGCACGGGTGGACATGAAAATATAGCCTATGTTACTCAGGGTGAATGTAGCTTTCTAATGGGGGCAACATTTTTGAAATCGACATAGTAGTTTTTGAGTTTATTCATTACAAACACACAAAAATAAAAATCTTTCCTCTTTATAATATTAGTATAGAAGTATAGATAAACAATTGTGACCGTCACGGGACGCCCCGCAGATGTGAGAGATCGAAATTGATAGCGGCGACGGAGGGGATAAGAGAGCGTCGCGGCGTCAGCGTCGTGCCGTTTGCTGTCATGGCATATGAGTCGGTCTTACCCCCAAGGCTCAATAAATGTCACATCAAAAGGTTGTACTACGACACTTAAAACATAAACCAACAGATAAACATTTTATTGATAATAAGTTAAAATTATACGTCACAATTTATAGATACATTTTTCATTCATCAAGCAGAGAACAACAAAAACTAAAAGCTGCTTTATCTTTTTCAATTTACTTAGATGCAAAAATTACTGGCCTACCCCAAGTAAAAAGACTTCTTTCGGACTCGTTCCGGACACATTCCACCAAAACATGCAATACATCTTCAACGATATCGCACTCAGTACAATTTTTTGAAATGACTTTTCCCATGAGGTTCATTCCATTCGGCCTTTAAAATTATAAATATCGTGTACCTAAAAACACCTAATTTATGTAAGTGTGTACTTAAAAAACCTTGCTAGCATAACTAAAAAAAACTGTCCAGCTATATTTATTATTGTCATTTGGAAAAATTGCTGGCGTGTTATTTCGTTGCGTACGGAAAATAGTCGATTGATGTATTCTTATATAACGTAAATAAATAAATGAATAAATATTTTTGGGACATTTACACAGCACCATCTAGTCGCAAACAAGTAGTAAGGAACAATTTCCGTGCAATTAGGAGAAAATTAATAAATAATTGTTGTTTGGGCTCATTTTGATCATCTCAAATATATTTTTCAGCTAAAAAATTCATTCACATGAATGTAAACCACTTGATACACGTGTAGCATGTAAAACCGCCAAAATTTTATTATCACGATAAAAAAGGTTGGTATGATAAAAAATTCAACATCTAATCTTTAAATTATTTCGTTTTATATTTCACCAAAGGGCATTCGTGGGTGTGAGATAAGTGAGGTATCGTAATATACGACCTTTATTTGATACAGTCGTCTGAATATAATTTTCTACGGTGTCTCCGTCATAAAACGATCTAGTTATAGAAATGTTTCTGTACTTATTTGTACTTAATCCCACAAATATTATGAATATGAAAGTTTATGAAGTGTTTGGATGCTTGTTACTCAATTGCGCTTAAACGGCTGAATGGATTAAGATTAAATTTGGCACACAGATAGACCATGACGTGAGTATAGGCTTCTTTTTATCCCGGGAAAATAAACATTTCTCGAGAGATGTGTGATAAGTCTTTCTATGATAAGACGAATTATACGCAGGTGGAGCCACGGGCAAAGTCTAGTATTATTTTAGTCATTCGTAAAAATCCATAACAAGTCTCCCTTTTACTGATTTCTAATACGTTACTAACGAGGTCTGTTGCAAGAATTCTTGAAAGAAGAAGCTCAATCATATTAAATGGAGTGAAAAAAGAGCACAGAAAAGATAGTGAGGGATTTTTCTGCTTTGGGACGACGTCTGTGGTCTAGTGGTCCGAGGGTCGGACTGCTGATCACGAGGTCGTGGCTTCGATTCCCACAGGACACAAATATTTGTGTAATGAACATAAGTGTTTGTGTTGGTCTGGGTGTTTCTTATGTATTATCAGTATGTATTTACAAACAAAAAAGTATATAAGTATTATATCCATTGTATAGTACCCATAGCACAAGCTCTGCTTAGTTTGGGACTAGATGGTGCTGTGTAAAAATGTCCTAAAATATTTATTTATTTTATAGTGACTTTTCTGCCTGCTTCAAATGACAAACCTAGTAATGAATGTCACAGCCTTATTTTATTCCCTAGCGATGCTATCACTGCATACATAAAAAAAAAACAATATATTTTAAATGTCGAGAAAAGATTCGCCACCCTAAAATAAAAAAATATAAATGAAAAAAAAAGATCAAAGATCGCGGCAAGTGACGTTCTCTCGTTTCGGAGACTAAGACACATTTTGGATTGCTGCGCCAACTATAATATTCAGCGTTTTACCACACCTCGGATACTCAATACAATACGAATGCTAGCGCCACCAATAGATAGAGACAACGATTTTCAAAAAGCTGCCAATCGGAACTACCTAATTATAGTCCTACTACAAAACTAATAAAAATTGCTATGAGGGTACTAAACTTCTAAAAATAATTACAAATTGGTGCCTGTCTAGAAAAAAATTACATTAAACAGTTTTCAGAAAGATTTCTTTTTCTGTAAATGTGACAAGTTGGCGTTTCAAAGAACACACATTTTATTTATTCGGTCAGGTGTGTTACTTTTTCAATTTATGTGCCTAATTCTAACAAGTTGAAAACGTTTTCGACTATTACACGTAGGAATTACTAATTTAAAAAAAAAACTTTGTTGAAATATTTGTTTTGTTTTTCTGTTTAAATTTATTTTGAAAGCTATAACGGGTCTGATATTCCACGTAGGGTATTCCTTAAAAAATAATGACACACAATAATACTATATTCACAAGAAATGTCTTATTTAAAATAGTTTTGGATTATCATAGAGATCATGATATTGGTGTGGTGTACGGTGTGTGGTGACAATACCATTGGAATGTGGTAGTGATAACACCATGCATCTATTTCGCAACTTTGTGCAGCTGCTCGTACGGCATATTTTTATATTATGATAACCCTTAGTTGCGTTACCGAACTATCGACGGTTTCACCATCGGTAGCTGTTGACCTTGAAATTCGGTTATACTATCAATTGGCCTATCGATAGTATTGTATAAAGCACTATCAATAGTATTGCATAAAGCATTATCGACACTGTCGATAGTATCGATCGCTCCGATAATATCAATAGTTTTGTACTAGTGGGTGAATTGAATTGAATTTATTTATTGATAACAGTTGTTACAAGTCAGTTATTATTATTTCAGTTGTTATTAAGTATGTCTTATTTTTTTTGTAGTTCTTTTTCTGACCTTGAAATACAGCTACACTACAGATTGGCTTATCGATAGTGTCGAAAGTATTGCATAAAGCACTATCGTTACTATCGGTGACTGCCCCGTTGGTCTAGTGGTCGCAAGCACGACTGCTGAGCGTGGGGTCCTGGGTTCGATTCCCGGGTCGGGCAAAGTGTTATCGGGTTTTACCATTAGGAAATTCTCAGTAGCAGCCCGGAGTATGGATTTGTGCCCGGGAAATGGCAAGAGGCTCGCCCCCTATTACATGGGACTGTAACATAACTGGCGAAATGTGGGTGTACTATACACCTCTGCCTACCCCTTCGGGGAAATACAGGCGTGATGTTATGTTATGTTATGTTACTATCAGTAACATCAATCGCTGCGATTCTGTCAAAAGTTTGTACTATCGATAGTGGCTTGTATTACATTAGTATCAATACTATCGATACCTAGTCTCTAAAAAATGTACGACAGTATCGATACTTTCAGAGAGAAAGTCACTATCTGTGTCCAATACTATCGATAGTATTGTTATTTGTCGATAGTATTGCCATGTCGTACGCTATCGATGCTATCGATACTATCGATAGTCTATCGATACTATTTTTTATTTCGTGGACTATCGATAGACTATCGATAAACTATCGATAGTCGACTATCGATCAGCAACTCTTAGTACATAAGCTTTTTACTAGCCATTGGACCAATTGGCAATAGGCTCGCCCCCTATTACATGGGACTATAACATATACACACATGAAATCTCCTACCCCTTCGGGGAAATACAGGCGTGATGTTATGTTATATGTTATGTTATGTTATTGGACCAATTGTTGTCAAATTAAGGCACAAATTAAATAAGTTAAAATAAAAAATCTGATAATCACAACATCAACATTGGCGAACTGAAGAAAATGTTTATTACGAACAGAATTGTAAAGTGACACTGAAAAACAAAAGAATTTTCCAAGCAATTTTCTCACCTTATTTCAACGGAGTACCATAGCTCACTTGGTCTTGTACCCCATGATTCCCAATCCAATATCTAAGCTTAACTTAACGGTGTAACATTTCAAAAAGCCATTAAGCTTAAATAAAATGGCGTCACAGCACCCTAGCGACTATAAGTCACGGAGCGACACAATGCATAGAAAGTAGGCACTGTATAACCAACCAGGTATAAATTTTGCGTTTTTGACAGTCGCCAAAATGGTATTGTCACCTTTATTTTTATTAGACGGTTTTTTGTTTCGGGATATGATCAGCTACGTTTGAACTTGTACTGGGGGTCTACTCGCGTCTGACGAACGTCAAATAATGTTTGAACTTTCGTTCCGACTTAGGTATCAGTCGGAGCAAAAGTAAAGTACACTTATGCTTATATACTTTTTTTTTGTTGTTGTAAATACATACTTAAAATAAATAAGAAACACCATTGCATTGCTGTATTGGCTATTGGCTGGGGAGGGACTGGATGCGGGCAGAGGACCGAGTGTTGTGGCGCAACATGGGAGAGGCCTATGTCCAGCAGTGGACTGCGATAGGCTGAGTTGATGATAATGATTGCATTGCTTTGTTTCGGTCTGAAGGGTACGGGTGCATGTGAATGTACAATCACATGAGACTTTCCATCTTCATGTCTCAGTTTGGCGAACCGACGTGCGGTACCATTAGACAACAACCTAGTGGTATTGTGGTATTGAAGTTGTTATGGGCAAAGGTAACCGCTTAACATCAGGTGGGCCTTTAGCTCGTTTCGCTATTCTACAAAATAAAAAAAACTTAGACCAACACAAACACTTATGTTCATCACACAAATATTTGTGCCCTGTGGGAATCGAACCCACGACCTCGTGATCAGCAGTCCGACACTTGAACCACTAGACCACAGACGTCAAGGTAGGCACATCAAACGGCACAATAAAGATTATATTACGGTTCAAAGTCGTATGAAATTGACCACATACGGAGAAACAAACAGCAAAACAGAAACACCTCATGCAAAAAGGGAAAAATATCTCTTGGCACAAATTAATATCCTATCTATCTACGATTTGCCCTACTAGAGATAGAGATTTGACATAAGCTCCATACATTTTATGTTAAATTTCTATCTCCAGTAAGGCAAATCGTGGACAGATAATTTGGAACCGTGCAACTAGAGCCTGACGTTTCAAAAGTGTCTGTAATTAGGTTTATTTGAAATAAAAGATATTAGAGTTTGAATTCATCGACCAGACTAGCAAATTGTGCGATGAATATGTACGATTTCATCGGGCTATGTCGGTTACCTTTGTCCTCCTGCGAATCTCCTCATTTCCGAGCATAGCCCTCTCCATTGCATTTTGAGTGACATGGAGCATTCTTATCAGGCTCATTGTGAGCGACCACGTTTCAGTACTGTAAGTAATTACTGGCAACACACACTGGTCAAAGACTTTCGTCTTGAGACACTACGGTATTTTGGACATTGTTGAGACATATTTGGTTACTAATTAACTTTTTCTTTAAATCACTTTTATATTAAAACGATTACACGATAGCAATATAACGATAGCCACCTCTCTATTACAAAAACCCAAATTAAATTCAAAAGATAAGTAAATCACGAAGATTTTTATTACACTGTAGTAACAGTTTAATAAAAAATCCATCTTAAAAAGGTGAGAATTAAGTACGTATCATCGTAAATCCTGATTTAATATTCACAATCTACACCCAATCTTCTGATGGGCTCCGAAAACCCTCCACGTTGTTTTTACAAGTGATTGATTGGCTCTGGAGACAATTAAGATTACCCAAGATATTACGCTATCTATCTTGTAAGACCTTTATATGACTGATTCATATTGATAGTAAAGATCTGTTCAGATGGGGATAGTAGTTTGGTCGAGTAATCGATATAAATTTAACTAGTTATTGCGAGTAGTTGAGATGGTATAAAAAAATAGGTTTTACACAAAAATAAACATTAAATAGTAGTAGAGCTCCTCCTAAGTAGTAGAGAGATGTGGAAACTGACAGTTGGGCTAGTCCACAAATTCAAAGTCGGTCAGCGAGCTATGGAGCGAGCTATGCTTGGAGTTTCTTTGATGGATAAAATCCGTAACGAGATTATCCGGAGAAAAACCGGAGTGACTGACATAGCTTGTAGGATTAGTAAGCTGAAGTGGCAGTGGGCTGGCCATGTCTGTTGACGGACCGATGGAGCAGACGAGTCCTTGAGTGGAGACCGTGAAACGGCAAACGCAGCGTAGGGCTTGGGAGAGGCCTATGTCCAGCAGTGGACTACGATAGGCTGAGTTGATGATGATGTTGATAAGACCTCCTTGTGAAGGAGCTCGTCCGGGGAAGTACTAAAACTGTACCTACTTCTGCCGCCAAGCAGTGATGCTTGCATTGCTGTGTTCCAGTGTGAAGGGTACGGGTGTCGGTGATATTACAATCACATGAGACTATCGAGCTATTAAGTCTCAGTATGGCGAATGCGAATTTCAATGCCATTTAGGAAACAACCTGGACGCGTGCCTGCTGCAGGCGGGCCGCCCCGTCGCCTACGCCGCGCGCACTGCCGAGGGGCGCTGGGCGCAGATTGAGAAGGAGTTGCTAGCAGTTGTTTTTGGGAGTCACGCTTTCGCCAATATATTTACGGGCACGACATAGTCACAGTAGAGAGTGATCATAAGCCTTTAGAGGCGATTATCAAAAAACAACTTAATGAGACACCAGCTTGATTACAGCGTATGCTGTTAAAATTACAGCATTATCCTATTGAGTTAATATATAAACCGGGTAAGTTGTTGTTTATAGCGGACACATTGTCTCGTGCAGCCACGGAATCTGGTTCAGACGATGACGTTGATAGGGATGTTAAGGTACACGTAAATTTTTTGTACGCAAATGTTCAGGTGCCCTGCTTGTTTATTATAGTAAGGGTTGGCCAGCCAATAAGAAAGACGCTAACGATATAGTTAAGCCTTTTTGGGACGTACACAATGAGTTACATGAGGTAAATGGAATTTTATTTAGAAACGAACGTGTAGTTATACCGTCTTCGCTACGGAAGGAAATGCTTCGTCGTATACACGAAGGGCATTTGGGAATAGAAAAATGTCAGCGTCGCGCGCATGAAGTTATGTGGTGGCCCGGCATGTCGGCCTACATCGCGCGATGCGTGCAGGCCTGCGAGACGTGCCAGCTGCACCGTGCGGTTAGCCCGCGCGAGCCGCTCGCGCCGCATGCCCTACCCGAGCTGCCCTGGGAGGTCCTCGTCGCTGACATTTTTGAATTTAGGGGAAAACAGTATCTCCTAGTTGTCGATTATTATACAAAGTACTTAGAAGTAGTAAAATTGCCAAATTTACAAAGCGGCTCTGTAATTAACGCATTAAAAGATATTTTTGCCAGGTTCGGTATACCTAAAAAAATTGTGAGTGATAATGTGTAAATAGTGAAATGTACGCACGGTTAAGTCTTTGCTTAAAAAATCTTGCGAAAGCGGTGAGGATTGGCGATGGTCTAGATTGCTGATCACGAGGTCGCGGGTTCGATTCTCACAGGACACAAATAATTGTGTGATGAACATAAGCGTTTGTGTTGGTCTGGGTGTTTCATATGTATTATTATAAAAAAAGTATATAAGTATCATACCCATAGTACAAGCTCTGCTTAGTTTGGTACATACCAGAAGATGGTGCTGTGTAAAAAATGTCCCAAAAATATTTATTTATTATTTGTTCATAATATATTATAACGGTATCGTAACAATGTCCATATTTTTTTATTCATTTTGAATATTCATAATACAGTCATAACCTCATTAAACATGAGATCCAATCAGGGTAGGATAATGAAGACCGGACAAAATGGGAAATAATTGAGCCCGAAGGTTAATCCTGGCAATATCCGGAATTAATTGCGTAAGGCGGAGGATAAAGATTATGGTCTGATAAAAATTAACAGCGAATATACATACAAATAGGTAGTAGTGCGATCGCCGATCCGCCTGCCAAGTGTGGTGATCATGGCATATGGGGATATAGCAACATGCCTGGATGAGGCCTATGTCCAGCAGAGGACGTCTTTCGGCTGAAATGATGATGATGATGATGATGATGAGGTAGTTGTGATCACGGGCGTCGCTATAACTTTCACGTGGGGGTGACTTAGCTCCGTCACGCGCGTATTATGTGTGTGCGGGAGGTGCGGGGGGTGGAAGACTGGCTCACTCTGCGTCACCTCGTTGCTATGTTAACCACAAAAAGTTAAAAAGAAAAGGAAGGAACTCGATATGCGATACAAAAATATGTATTGGTTACTCGGTAGGAAATCCTGCCTATCAATACCTAACAAATTATTACTATACAAGCATATACTCATGCCGATTTGGACGTACGGAATCCAACTTTGGGGCTGTACTTGCCGGAGTAATATTAAAATCATTCAAACATTCCAGAATAAAGTACTCAGGCAAATTGTCAACGCTCCTTGGTATATAAGAAACGACGACCTCCATCGTGACCTTAAAATGGAATTCGTCACCAGCATAATAAAAAAATTTGCTGAAGCCCACGAACGTAGACTTCATCAACATGTGAATGTCGAAGCCATCCAGCTGCTCGACAACACGGACATAGAGCGAAGACTGAAAAGAACTAAACCTTTTGAGTTAGTGTAGTGAACAATAGTGAACAAAATAGTGCTACTGTACATATAACACATGAACAAAGTGTTTTTATATTATATTATCAGACTCTAAGTGAATGCAATGGACATTATTCTTAGTTGACAAATATATACAACGTAGAAAAATTAGTTAGATTAAAATTACTTATTAGTCTTGTAGGCTAGATTGTAATGTATTATTAAGAACCATGTTCTTTATAATCAGGGAAAAAAAAAAAAAAAATGTTCGTTGCTATGTTAACCAAGTGGCGTGTGCTACTATTATACTATACTGCTTTGTGGCACGGATACAAAAGGACAGTCGCCAAATTCAAGTCGTGAGTTAATTAGAATTTAAGACAAAGGTCTTCAACCAGTGCGTCCTGCCAGTCATGACTTACGGTGCCGAGACGTGGACACTGACAGTTGCGCTAGTCCACAAATTTAAAGTCGCTCAGCGAGCTATGGAGCGAGCTATGCTTGGAGTTTCTTTGAAGGATAAAATCCGCAACGAGATTATCCGGAGAAGAACCAGAGTGACCGACATAGCTTGTAGGATCAGTAAGCTGAAGTGGCAGTGGGCTGGCCATGTCTGTCGAAGGACCGATGGCCGTTGGAGCAGACGAGTCCTTGAGTGGAGACCGCGTATCGGCAAACGCAGCGTAGGGTGCCCCCCTGCCAGGTGGACCGACAACCTAAAGAAGTGGCTGGGGGGGACTGGATGTGGAAGGCAGAGGACCGAGCGTTGTGGCGCAACTTGGGAGAGGCCTATGTCCAGCAGTGGACTGCGATAGGCTGAGTTGATATCACCTGCTTAAAAGAGCCTCCACGAGTGACGATAATTAATTGATCGTCCGGCGCACCCTGGGCAGTCAGCCCCGCTACCAACCTGCTGACTGGCTAATCTTTTCCCCAGCGACACGATAGAAGAAGAATCCTGCTTTAGCAGTAAAGAAAAAACATACTGAGGAAATCTGCACACTTTTCACTGAAGCAATTGATGACAAGACTTCGGTGTTTAAGAAGACACATAGTCTAAATTAATTTACCTATTTCCAGCAATGGACTGCGAATGGCTGAGTTGAGTATGAGATATTCTCATAAAGCTCGTGTTGACAAGAGAGAAGATCTTTGTGATTGTTATTGGAAAATCAAACAAATGATGATGATATATTATATATTAAAACCAATATTTTTCCGACGTGCTCCAATGTAATCCGGCCTCTCAGGCACCGGTGGGACGTTTTTCAACTTGTTTTATTATAATTTCAGTGTTTACTAGGGTATCTTTTTTTTTTGCCGTGGGGATATCCTCATGGAAGCACTCCGACCGGGGTAGGTGAGCCAGTGTCGGACTCTTACCGACTACAACCACCACGGTGTTCCTTCAACTACCTTAGCCGGGGGCGTGGGAACCCGTGAGTATTCATACAACCACCCCCGACAGGTCCCGGCCCGCCACAAGCAAGCGAGCCCCTTCTCCCCGTGTGGCCTAACGTTGGCCGCACCCTCCTAGGTGGCGCACACCTCACCTCAAGGGCCTTTACCAGCTACGCCAGCTGCGCCAACTACACTAGCTACGCTAGCTGCTGGTCGGGCAGCAGACTACCCCGAGTATGCTGCTTGCAGGCCCCATCCTCCCGTAATTTTTTATAGAGGTTTTCTTCAACGCGGTCCGGGTGGTGAAGCCAAGACTCTCGGTCCCAAGAGGCGCGAGAACACTACTCAGCGGGCACTCCTGGGGTTACGAGAATTACTTGGGTATCTACTACAAGGTAATGTTTCTGAACGTAACCCAATGTAGTGGGATGCACTTCGAAAGCTGCCATTTTTCACAAATACATTTACCTAAATGTTTTTAGGGTTCCGTACCTAAAGAGTGCAACGGAACCCTATTACTCTCGCTACGCTATCCATTTTGAACGGCAATAGGTTGAAATTTTCTCAGAATATGTTTTGCTATAACCCCTATTACGAAAAATACGAAAAATTAAAAAGTCGAAAACCAAAGGGGGTCCCCATACAAGAAACCTCGAAAAACATAAATTTTTTACGTTTTTATTCCTGCTCTATCTTCAAAACAGTAATACGTACCAGCGTCAAACTTGGTCTGATTATAGTTTAGCAAAAAATACTAAAAATAGGGCATATGTTGGAGCTATGGAGCGAGCTAAGCTTGGAGTTTCTTTGAAGGATAAAATCCGTAACGAGATTATCTGGAGAAGAACCGGAGTGACCAACATAGCTTGTAGGATCAGTAAGCTGAAGTGGCAGTGGGCTGGCCATGTCTGTCAAAGGACCGACCGACCAGGTGTACCAACGACCCGAAGAACGTGGCTGGGGGGACTGGATGCGGAAGGTAGAGGACCCAGTGTTGTGGCGCAACTTGGGAGAGGCATATGTCCAGCAGTGGACTGCGATAGGCTGAGTTGATTAGGCATATGTGGTGGTAGCTACGTAATAAAGAGATGCAAAAATTTATATTTCGCGCACGGTGCGTTGATGTCTTTTGATGATGTCTCGTAAATTAAATCAGTTTCAATGGGGTATCAGGTCATTGGGTCGTACGGAACCCTTACTGCGTGAGTCCGACTCTCACTTGGCCAGTTTTTATATATTTCCTACATCTTATTTACTGTTTACAAAATGAAAATTAATTTATTTGTTGTTCTATATTTTTATCCTGTTTTTTCAAATAGTGTACAAAGACCAGCTTCCCGATTCAGAACCATACGATCACCAGTTGTCGACCGATTCGGTTTGTTATCTCTTTTTCTTTCGTTGCGTGATCATAAGACAAAACTAGATAACAAACCGAATCAGTTGACAACTGGTTATCATGTGGTTCTTAATCCAGGAACTGGCCAGAAATAGAACAACCCATTTACCATAAGTACGTTAGTACTATTAGATATTCTGTGCCATAGGACCACTAACTTCACCACAAGGAAATTCGTGCACCGTATTCAGTTCAAACCACGAAGGTTCAAACAGACAACGCAAACTAGTAGCTGTTTGTGTTAAACAGTTGAATTGTTGGTTAGATCTTGATTAAGGCCTCGTAGTGCAAATTTCTAGCAATATATTGATCGACCTGTTGAATGATTTACGATACAACAAACAGTTGTAGGAAGGGTGCTACATTTTACATAAGGAAGTCGCGTCAGGCTATGCAAACTTGCAGCTTGTATAGTACGCAGAGCAAATATTTTATACTGAATGTGCGGCATGGCTAGTACGACAGGAATACTATGAAATTTAAATGGAAACAGGACACTTTTAAATAAAATAACAAAAAAGGACCAATGTAAGGAAGCTCCAACTAAGATGATAATAAAAAAAAATAAGGTCAATGTATCTTAATCTTAATAATCATAATCATTTATTACTTTCATGGTGTTCTAAAGGTGTCACAGTAGAATAATAGTATGAAACATGAACCCTGCTAGGGCACAGCAATATCTGGCGTACCAGAGTCTATAATCTAAAATTATCTAAATTAATTAAATATATTACAAAACTCTCAATAAATGTTAAAATCACAGATTTGAAGTCAAATCTGTGGTTACAATTAAATTAACTGACGACGTCTGTCACTGGTCTAGTGGTTCGAGTGTCGGACTGCTGATCACGAATATTTATGTGATACACAAAAGTGTTAGTGTTGGTCTGGGTGTTTCTTAGTATGTATTTATTAAAAAAAATGTATTATATCCATCGTCTAGTACCTATAGTGCAAGCTCTGCTTAGTTTGGGACTAGATGGTGCTGTGTAGAATATCCCAAAATATTTATTGATTTATTTTTATTTACATGTTGCTGCGGCAGCCATAATAGATATGGTTAGAAGCAGCTTAACCTTTTATTAAAAAAGTAACTACAACATTATTTTCCTGGTAATATTATAACTAAAATGAGATGTTAAAATGTAACATTGGGATTCTACGTTCCTTTTTTGATCCAGATTAGGGTAAAAACTTAGTCAAACCAAAGAATGAAAATCCGATATAATTCCAATTTTTATTTACTTTCAAGCGTTGCTCGCTACTAATCATAATTCTATCATTTCGCAAGGGAGTCGATGATCGCATTACTACACAGATGGGTGCTGTTACCCATTCGACTGGTATAAAACCCTTTAATTAGCCTTTATGATATCCATGAGAATTCATCTGGAAGATGCCTACCTATTTTTGTCGCCAAACTTCTGCTTGCATTGCTGTGTTTCGATGCGAAGGGCGCCGGTGAAAATATAATCACAGGAGAATTCCCATCTTCATGTCGCAGTTCGACGAACGCGACTTGCAATATACAATTTATTGCAGTTACAATGGGCAAGGTAACCACTTAATGCGTATGTAGCAGACAAATGGCGCCCCCATCAGTAAAAAAATGATTACTCGTTGAATACACAAATAACAACCAACCAACCAGACATAGACCAGTAGGTCGCCCCAGATATCGCTGGGGAGATGCTGTGGAGGCTGCTCAATGTGAGCTTCAAGCTACCAACTGGCGAGATATCGCGCAAGATCGAGGAAAGTGGAAAGTTCTCGTTTCGGAGGCCATGACTCACTTTGGGTCGCTGAGCCAGAGGAGTAAGTAGTATGTAGTAGCACAGCAGACTTGATAGCAGCTGTTTTGCTAGCAAATACTGAGCTGGATCCCTTGCTACACACATTTTATGTTGTATACATGTTGTGTTCTCAGTAATTTTTCCTGTTACCTTTGCATGTAATGTGTATATTTTGTGTATGTGTAGCAAAATAAATGGTTTAAATGGTTTTTGTTTCCTTCGTTATTTAGATTCATCTAATAAATTAATAATTTATTTTCTTACTTGGCTAAATACTCGCCACTTGCCTAACCACTTGCATATTCTGAACTAGGCTCTCAAAACAGTCGATAGTTATATTTGATTAATTACTTAGATGACATACAAGTATTATTTATTAGGGTTTCTTACTAAGTGTAATGGGGTCAGAGCCGAGATGATCTATCGATATTTCGGTTTAATGTGTGTGGTCGTTAATTGGTTTTACAGTTTGAGCTGAATCGGAGAAATATCGGCGCCATCTGTCTTACAAAGATGACATATGGGAATTTTATACGAGAGAACTTGGAGCGATACAAGTTTGAAAAAGTTAGGTATTTGTGTATTTTATTACATATGCAGCTCATTATTAACCCACTGCTGGGCATATTGATGCAAATTTGAAGAATTTGGGTAATTTTGTATTTTATTATGTACGTGGGACACTCAGAAAGTTTTGCGAAACTAAAAAAAATTGTTCTATACGTACATATATTTTTATCAAATCTTTTCAAAGTACTTTCCACCAGCCTCTATACAAAGATTCATGCGCCTAAACCAGTTTTCAAAACACTTTTTCCAGTCCGCCGCAGACACCTCGTTTACAGCCTGCTCGAACGCAGCCAGCGCATCTTCCGGCGACGAAAATTGTATCCCTTTGAGCTGATTTTTTATTTTTGGGAATAAAAAGAAGTCACACGGTGCTAGATCAGGGCTGTAAGGAGGGTGACCCAGGAGTTTGACTGGCGTGCTGTCCAGGAAGTCCCTCGTTTTGAGTGCGGTGTGCGCAGGTGCATTGTCGTGGTGGAGCAGTAGCCCGCGGAGCCCTGTGTTTGGTCGCTTGTTGCTTATAACAGAGAAAACTTCTGGCAAACATTTGGTAGTATACCATTCGGCATTAATGCTTCTTTGATCCCGTAAGGGAATTGATACCAAGTGGCCAGTCAAATTAAAAAAGCTAGCGATCAAAATCTTACCCCCGCTTCTAGATCGCTTCACTTTGGTAGGCGTTGGCTCATTTTGAAACACCCAAACAGTCGACTGGCGCTTGGTTTCTGGGTCGTATTGATAAATCCAGGACTCATCACCTGTAACGATGTCGTAAACACGCCGAGACGAGCCTGCTTCAAATTTGTTAAGCATATCACGGCACCATTCCACCCGGGCCTGCTTCTGAGCATCGGTGAGGTTGTGCGGCACCCAGCGTGATACTATCCTCCTCACGCGAAGATGGCTGTGTAGAATCTCGTGAACGCTTCCCGATCCAATCTTCAATATGTGTTGAATCTCCTGATATGTAATTCGCCTATTGTCTTGGATTACATTTTTCACTGCTAGCACGTTTTCTTCGGTAACAGCCGTCAAAGGGCGACCGCTTCTTTCGTCATCCCCCAAAGTTGGTCGACCGCGCTTGAATTCGTTATACCAACGATACACGGTTGCCTTGGAAGAGCCTTCATCCATGAATGCCATTTGAAGTCTATCGTACGATTCATCCGGTTTCAGGCGACACTTGAAATCGTATAAAATCATAGCTCTAAAATGTTCCCGGCGCAGATCCATATTTCAGTGAGACACAATACTTTGAATTAACTCGCAAAAAATGTGGAGGGAAATTTTGAAATTGGAACTTACTTATTTTTACTTATAAATAATCATATTTTCGAAAAACATTATAACTGGCCAGTCTCCCATATATAAAAACTTTTTTTCGCAATACTTTCTGAGGGGCCTGGTACTTAAGGGGAATGTAGCGATTGTGAGATTGTACTAGCTGCTGACACCGCATGTCATCTGCAGGAAACTTTGAATACGTGGACACACTCCCTGGAAAGGTACGGCCTGAGGGTTAGTAGGAGCAAAACTGAGTATCTGAAATTCCCCTTCAGCGGAAACACGACACCTGAAATAACCTACATTGGGACAACACCTATTCCCACAGTAGAAAAAAATAAATACCTTGGCTCCATGCTCACAATAGATGCTAACGTTGACGCCGATGTGACTCATAGAATCAGCATCGCATGGCAAAAATGGCGGTCACTTACAGGTGTGTTGTGCGATCCACGTATTCCCATAAAAACCACAGGCAAAGTTTATAAAACAGCAGTTCGTCCGCCGTTACTGTATGGCTCCAAATGCTGGACAACAAAAAAGAAGCATGAACAAAAGGTCCATACCAATGAAATGAAGATGCTTAGATGGGCGGGAGGTGTGACCCGGCTGGAAAGAGTCCGTAATGAATATACACGAGGTAGTTTTAAAGTCGCACCTATCACAGATAAAATCACCGAAAATCGCCTCAGATGGTATGAACATGTTAAAAGATTGCGTCTTTTAACATGTTCATACCAGGATCATGTGGTACAGATCGCCTTAAAACTACCGGAACAGAAGAGAGGTAGAGGCCGCCCGCCAATGACCTGGAGGGCAAACATAGAAAGAGACCTCAAGCAAGCCCAAATGCCAGAACCGACAACAAGACAGGGTAACTTGGCGCAGAAATATGAGGAGACCCGACACCAAATAATGAAACCAGGGAAGGAAGAAGAAGAATACTTAAGGGGAATTTAGCAGCGAAGTGGCGCCCCCATCAGTAAAAAAATATTACTCGCTGAATACATCGTTTACAATATTCGTTTTTAACAATTATTGAAGTACAGTTACTGTAGTTTAATCAGAAACTATTAACCCTGTTAAATATAGTTCGCTGTAGTTGTAGATAGAAAAATGCCAAAAGTGGCCGTTATTGCACTTTTTCTATCTACAACTACAGCGAAGTATAATTATTTACAGGGTAAAAAGTTTTTGATTAAACTACAGTACCTACCTGTGCTACAATTGTTAAAAACGAATTTTCGATAAATGAAGTATTCACCGAGTATTTTTTTTTTTTTTTTTTTTTTGCCACTTGCTGCAACTTTCTCCTTAACTTAAAAATGATGTGAAGTGAATTCTGATTTAATTATCCATAGCCACAATTCGCAAGGAGAAAAACTTGTCACAAAGACAACTTAAAAAAGTTTTTAAACTAAATAGGTAATTATATTCAGTCGGAATCTACATTGGATGGATGTTACACAAAGTGGTCTTGTAGTCTGCATTAGTCTTGCGAAAATGTAAGACTGTAAGACTACAATAGACCAAGAATTTGAGAAATACATATATTTAACCATAAGATAATGCTAATAACTCGTAGCAAAGTAACAACCGCGCGGTTTGTACGATCTGCAAGATTAAGCTACGCTTGCCGCGGTCATTCAGTGGATGGGTGAATATTTCGTTACACATTGAGACCCTTCCGTGCCTCGAAGAGCACGTTAAGCTGTCGAGCCGGTTGTCATACCAATATCTTTGGCGGTCGCTACGGGTTGTTTGAAGCCTGAAAGTCTGATAACTGTTCTAACCTCTGAATGTCAGTTTTATCCAGTAACTGGGTTGCGGGGGCTGATGGAAGTTGCTCCATGTAAATTACACATAATTACAATTTTACACACCCCCTCATACATTTACACGCACGCACGCACCCCCATACATACTCTCACACTAACACGCACTCACTCCTTCATTTCACTCACTCTCACTAACTCACACACTCACACTCATATTTTTGATTTTTACTGTTTTCTTTTATTTAAATGTAGTTATTAAAGCACACTCGGTAAATTTATTGGCATTATAATATTGTAGACTGATAAAATGGAAGAAGGCGCTGAATCATGATATACAGGTACACCTAGTTTGGAATTCAGAGGCTTCAATAAGTTATTGTAAAATATATTTTGGTCAATAAAGATTTTATTATTTATTATTATTATTACTGATGTTCAGCCGCATCTGGTTAGACTGGAAGCCGACCTCAATATAATTGGGAAAAGGCGAGGAGGATGATAAGTCAATGCTAAGAAATGTTATAGAAGAAATTAGTGTCAGCTTTAATTAAATAATTTATAAATTATGTGATTTATTTGAGATGTAAATGTATAATTTGAATATATGTAAAGGTTTTGTGTATCAATTCTCTGATTAGTCAAAATAAATCATAATTTCTACAGGTTATTCATTTATTATATATTGAACTAAGTTTACGGGACTTGTCGCGCACATCATCATCATCATCATCATTTCAGCCGAAAAACGTCCACTGCTGGACATAGGCCTCCCCCAATGTCGCGCACAATTAAATCAAAATATAACAAACATTTTGACTAACCTCGACGTTTCGGCCAAACATACAAACCAAACAGTTCAATATGAGTGAAATACGCGAAAGTTTAAAAACTTCAATAATTTATTTTATTATGTTATATTCATTTATTAACTAAAGATTATCTTACTTATATACTATATTGAAGTAATATTTAGGGTTCCGTACCCAAAGGGTGCCAAACGGGACCCCATTACTCTCGCTACGCTGTCCGTCCGTCCGTCTGTCTGTCACAGGGCTGTATCTTTGTAACGGTAATAGATAACCTGTTGAAATTTTCACAGAATATGTATTACTATGGTGCCTATCACGACAAATGCTAAAAATAAAAAAGTCTAAAACCAAAGAGGGACCCCATACAAGAAACTTCGAAAAGCATGCATTTTATTCATTGTTTTTGTTCCTGCTCTATCTTCAAAACAGTAATACATACCAGCGTCAAACTTGGTCTGATTTTAGTGCATACTATGTAGTTTAGCAAAAAATACTAAAAGAACGACAAACATAGACATATGTGGTGGTACCTGCGTAAGAAAGAGATGCAAAAATTAATATTTCGCCCACGGTGCGTTGATGTCTTTTGATGAACTCTCGTAAATTAAATCTGTTTATATGGGGTATCAGGTCGATGGGTGGTACGGAACCCTTACTGCGTGAGTTCGACTCGCAACTGGCCGGTTTTTTTATAAAATAATTTGTATACTTTGTTAAAATGTAATAGTCAATATAATAACTAGAGTAAGTAGGCTAGAGTTAATAAAACTGTTGTGCAATTAATTTGAGAGCTCAGTTGTCTTGCATCAGTAAACAGTTGAACATCAAATATATCAGTAGAAATACTGTCTGAGTTTTATTTGGAAGCAACCTGAGGAATACTTCTACAGTAGGCAGATCAGAAATAACCCCACTCGAAAGACCTCATCATCATCATTTCAGCCGAAAGACGCCCACTGCTGGACATAGGCCTCCCCCAAGCATCGCCACAACGACCGGTCCTGTGCCTTCCGCATCCAGCGGATTCCCGCGACCTTCACCAGGTCGTCGGTCCACCTTGTGGGGGGCCTACCCACGCTGCGCCTTCCAGTACGCGGTCGCCACTCCAGAACTTTACTGCCCCATCGGCCATCCGTTCTGCGAGCAATGTGCCCCGCCCACTGCCACTTAAGTTTGGCAATTCTTCGGGCTATGTCGGAAACCTCGAAAGACCTACATTATAAAAATAATCTATGTACTAGGTACTAACTACATTAACTAGAATTACGGCAAAATGAAGGACCAGAGGGAAGCGATAAGCAGACATCATTACTTGTCCTGCCAATTTTGTGCTAAAGCCGATTTTAGCTCTTACGACGACATGGAAGAAAGATGATACAATTTATAACCAACGAGAAAGGTAATTTGTCTTAATAAGGAAAGCTGACATAATTAATTGGAATTACGCCAGCAAATCAGGCGTTCATTTTGTGAACGACAGTGTATGTCTTTCAAGAGCTATCAAAAGCGAGCGATAGTAGTGACGTTTTAACTTTTGGTTCATTTCGATTTTTTCTGGTAGTTTGTCATTCGAAACATTTTCGTTTGATCGCTTACGCAACGCCCACCTTAAAACAAGTCTAGACGCTTTTAGAAGGGATTAGCCAGACTTATTGATTAGATTATAATTAGGGCACCAGCATCGTAGTTAAAGACGTAGGTACCTACCTATTCGTAGATCTATTTTCATAGATTTAAACAGATTTTATTATTGATAATAGGCTTGCGTTTGACTGCTACCTCACCTGATGCTAAGCGATGGTTTGGTCAAGGATAGTACAAGCTTTCCCAGCAAAAAATATTCAGTCAAACCTTGAAGACAACCAGATTATACCTACTTCTCGATAACACAGAGGCCAGCAAAGAATTCCACTCTTTAGCGGTACGCATGATAAAGCTTTAGCAAATCGCTTCATGCGTAAGGGTGGAATGTCTACCATATAAGGGTGGCACATTGTCGTGTTACAGTAGTACAGGATAAATATCGGACATAGGCTAACTTCGTATTTATACAACTAATTGCTTTTCTTAGAAATGACATTGACATTTATAAAGGTGAAATTGAGAACGATCATAATTCCAACGCACTCTCGCCGAAACGCACAAGATAAAAAATGTATAGGCTAACAACTCCGTGCCAATTCTGAAGTATTTGTGGATCAATTATCATTTTCTTAAGGTGAATGCTAGCACGCAAAATTCAATATTTATTACGTTTTTTGCAATTTGTAGCTCTATTTCACGTTATACATTCGCAGTTCGCTGCAATAATATAAATATGTATATCTGCTAAATAGTACTCATAGAAAATATTAACCTAGCCCTATACAACTTGTTATTGAAATAACTGGAAACCTCTTAAGGGGTCTTCGTACTCATCACTATGAACAACTTTTACTATGGGACCAAAACTAAAATCGCGAAAAAAATCACATGTTCCCTAGATTTGTGTTCATATAAATCTACAAAATTTAAGGGATGAACTATTTTTTTACGATTTCCGGTTTCGTCCCATAGTAAAAGTTGCTCATACTGATGAGTACAATGACCTCTTGAGGTTTTCAGTTATTTCAGTAACACGTTGTATAATAATATGCTCTGCTAGCTCGATAATCGATAATTTGATAGTAAATTAATATTATCGAGCTTATGCTCTATTTATTTCCATTATTACTCCATTACAGAGCTAGGTTAAATTTTCTGTGAGTACCATTTAGTAAATATGTTATGATTGCAGCGAATCATATTTTGATCGATATAAAACGTGAAATAGAGTTACAAATTGCAGAAAAAAACGCAGGAAACTTTAAATTTCACGGGCTATTCGATAGCATTCATGTTCAATCCATTTTTGCAATAGCCTTAAAAGATCCATGGGCCTGTTACTGACCCCTACTACGAACATCTGCCGTAATCAATACGCTTGATCTCAATTCCATGGACGTATTCATGCATGGTAAGCTAGAGAGGTATATTCTTGCCAAGAATAATCCATACATTCGGCTTTATCCTCGCTGTGAAACAACAACTTCACACTCCGTAAACACAAAATAGAAGGGGGATAAAAGTTTCAATAAAGTACGATTTTGTTTCCATCTCTACGCAATCCTGTTACGAGCTCGTTCGTTCGTTAAGCGTACAGGCGCCCACGCAAGTTGTACTGTAGCAAGTTATACTATTTGTGTTGAGGCTGACTTGTTTATGTTGAGCGGTGTACTTTAGAGACAATGCTAGCTTTTTGCAGAGTATTTGTGCCGCTGTTCTTGTATGGCATGTTTTGAAGACACTTTAGAGTTATAAAAAGTAGATTAAAATATTTATAATGAAACAAGTTTAGCCAGATTACATCGCGTAAATTATTAAAATTGGTTTTCCTGAGTTTTTGTAAGCTTTGCAGCGTTCGTGGTCGCAGGAAGACTATGAAACAAAACTTTCACAATGACAGGAAAACCAATTTTAACAAAATTACACCCGCGCGTTGCAATCGTGCAACTAAAATGATTGATATTTTTTTGCGTCAACTTAGTTCTGCAGAATGCGCGATCAAACATACTTATGCTTAACAGGGTTCCTAACCAACATTCGCGCGATCATCAAATCTGTAACGTTAATGCAAGGCGACGAGTTAAACACTGACTAGGATAGTCAATTAGGACACTCAATTTCATCGCATAAACGTGCGATATTCGTTTCACGTATTCGCGCGATAATCGTGTAATCGCGTTGTATAAGGATGGTGCCTTACAGATAGTTTTACCTACTTATTTAAATTCTTTGACTATTTCGTATACCAAGTATATCCCCATTGTTAGCAAGACAGATACAGCTTCATAGTTTATTAACACTGCAAACATGGAGTCATCACGACTAAGAATCAGGGCGAGCACTAATTAGTCGCAATTCCCGACGTATGTTTGTTCCGACTTCTGCAGTATTTGTGTGTTGCTTGAGATATTCTTAGTGCAATGCAGGTAGGGTTACCAGGTCCTAAAAATCAGAAACAGACCAGCCAGCTATAAGCCGGACTTTTGACTTCGTGCGTGTGACAGAGTAACTGACTGAAGAGTAACACTCTTTGCCTTGTCATTGTTGCAGTCATTTGGAGGACGCATATTTTCAGCAGTAGGGTGAGTGACGTGAAAGCTAAATAATGAATTTGAATTTAAAATATTATTACTTATAGAAACAATCATGACATTTGTGTCGATTTTCTTGTAAACCATACTAAACTAATTAAGAAATTATCATACTAAACAAATTATTTTTAATTGTACACTATATCTCTTTATTTCACCAGCCCGAAAGTCTGGCAACTGGTCTAACCTCCGAATGTTGGTATTACCCAGTAACTGTGTTGCGGAGGTCTGATGGCAGTCGCTTCGCATAAAATACTGATGTTCAGCCGCATCTGGTTGGACTGGAAGCCGACACCAACATAATTGGGAAAAGGCGTGGAGGATTATGATATCTTTATTTCAAACTCCTTTAAAAAATAATAGAAAATATTAAGGAATGTCAAATTAATCTTAGTCTATACCCGTGTAGTTTACCGGAAAATTATCACGATCTATAAAGATGGCGCATAAGTTCATGCCACGTTAAAACACGTTCCGTGTGGTGCCGGACGTAAAAAATTGCACCCTACCACCCTATATCTTCTCGTGGGTGTCGTAAAAGGCGACTAAGGGGTTCACCAGAGGATTGGCAGCAGTGTTCTCTGACTATTTAACCAACCAACTGCGGTCGCCAACCCGCCTGCCAAGCGTGGCGATTATGCCATATCCCTCCAAACTGCTTAGGGGAGGCCTATGTCCAGCAGTGGACGTCATTCGGCTGAAATGATGATGATGACGTATAAAACAAGCTTGTAAACTAAATTTGACAGAACTAAAATTTTCGATGCTTTTCTAATGTTTTACTCAAACCTAAGTATAGGTACTAAATTGGTTTAGTTTTTAAACAATAGAATCAGCATTATTTTGACGAACTAGGAATTAAACTTCAACTAATTGTTTCAACGTGGACACTGACAGTTGGGCTAGTCCACAAATTTAAAGTCGCTCAGCGAGCTATGGAGCGAGCTATGCTTGGAGTTTCTTTGAAGGATAAAATCCGTAACGAGATTATCCGGAGAAGAACCGGAGTGACCGACATAGCTTGTAGGATCAGTAAGCTGAAGTGGCAGTGGGCTGGCCATGTCTGTCGAAGGACCGATGGCCGTTGGAGCAGACGAGTCCTTGAGTGGAGACCGCGTATCGGCAAACGCAGCGTAGGGCGCCCCCCTGCCAGGTGGACCGACGACCTAAAGAACGTGGCTGGGGGGGACTGGATGCGGAAGGCAGAGGACCGAGCGTTGTGGCGCAATTTGGGAGAGGCCTATGTCCAGCAGTGGACTGCGATAGGCTGAGTTGATTGATTGATTGAATTGTTTCAACTGTTTCACGAGATGACAATAACATTCAAAAAGATAATCAAAAGCGCACTTATAACAAAAAGTTTATACTTCCAAAAGAAAGCTTTGTACTGATCACCCCATATCTTTGTAAAGAGATCCTATATTCGGTTAACAAGCCCCAACCGAGGAACCGCACTGACGTTGCAAGAATTCTGAATGGCATTACTAACAATACAATGAGAAATCTTATGTGAAGAGAGCGAGATAAGTTTGTATGGAATTTCATCTTTGGCTCGCGGTGTAATGAGATTTGAACGTTTGTGTGGATATATGTGTCATCGCCTTCAAATTATAAAACTTCAACACCATGTTGGATAATATTTAGCATAAACCAGCCAAGTGTGAGTTGAACTCGCGCAGTAAGGGTTCCCTACCACCCATCAACCTGATACCCCATAGAAACTGATTTAATTTACGAGAGTTTATCAAAAGACATCAACACACAGGCGCGAAATATGAATTTTTGCATCTCTTTCTTACGCAGGTACCACCACATATGTCTGTATTTGTCTTATTTTTGGTATTTGTTGCTAAACTACATAATATGCACTATAATCTGACCAAGTTTGACGCTGGTATGTATTACCGTTTTGAAGATAGAGCAGAAACAAAAACGTAGAAAAAAATGCATGTTTTTTGAAGTTTCTTGTAGGTCCCCATACAAGAAATCTCAAAAAACATGCCCTTTGGTTTAATACTTTATTTGTTTTTAGTATTTGTCGTAATACCCCACATAGCAACACATATTCTGTGAAAATTTCAACTGGTTATTTATTACCGTTACAAAGATACAGCCCTGTGACAGACAGACGGACGGACGGACGGACAGCGTTGCGAGAGTAATAGGGTCCCGTTTGGCTCCCTTCGGGTACGGAACCCTAAAAAGGATCCAATAAGCACCAGAAAAGTTAAATTTTCTTGCGCTTATTGCCTTTTACTCTCTGTTTTTCGCTTGATACGGAGGGAAGTGGAAAATAATTTTCTTCCTACTCCTCCTAATTTCTTTTCCGATTAATTTCATTGCGAGTTTCGAGACAGTTCAATCATTTCCCCGGGACGCGCCGAGCTTCATTGTTTCGGCGTTCTTTTGGTTAGTCGCCATTGTAGCATTAGCTTACAGGAATTGCAGTGGTTGAGAAAGTGTGGCGGGCTTGTCCCAATAAAATAAAAATAAAAAAAGATATGGATCCAATCCACAAAATGAAAAAAAAAAATGTTTGTCATTAGAACGACACGTTCATGCTAAATTGTATGCTCCTTGGATTACAAGAACTGGCTTATAATTTAATTGCAGGATTTTTAGCAGACGGACAAACAAATGAACAAAAACGGATCAAATCAATTAAGAGTTTTCATCTAATATGTTCATAGGACTGTACTAAATCATAAAATCATGGAACCGTTAACCGACATTGCAATTAATAAAGCTAAAACAGTCTATAACTATAAACAACTTATTTTAGAGCTGTAATGTACACCGTTTTCATTTTATTACTATTCCAGTGTATTAAAATCAACTTATCGTAAAAGTAATACCTATCTTCAATTAATTCCATACAGAAACTAAAGACTTTAGAGAATCTTTGCCTCAAGAGGATCTTTGCCTAACTTTGAGACAGTAAGAGCCAAATATAACAGTTAAAATATGCAAACTTAGTTTTATAAGTATACCAACTATGAACAAGTTCTATATTTTATTTACGTTATAAAAGTTCACTTGATAAAATATCCACTTTATTTTCCAACAAAATCAGTACAAAAATTCGAAAAAGTACAAAATGAGACAGCTCTATAAATATCTGGGCACATTTCAGAGTTCTGTAGCACTGTCATCATTACGCAGTAATCACACGTTCAGTCTTATCCAAATTAGTCACTGATTTAAATGAATATCTCAAATTAATGGCAACAAAGATTCCTTAAGATTTCCTAGATTCCTGAACAACTTCTATGTATATTTTATACACGTTTTAAAAAGGTTACCTACATGATATAAATAAATGTCCACTATATTTTTCAAGAAAACCGGCACACAAACTTGAAAAAGTCTATAAAAAGAGACAGCTCTATAAATATGTATGTATGGGCACATTTAAGGGGTCTGTGGCGTATTTCAATATGCGGGAATAACACGTTCGGTCTTCACCCGAACTAGTCAAGTAATTTAAATTAATAAATAGGTACCTATTTCAAATAAATTCCAACAAAGAGACTAAACACTCTAGAGGATCTTTGCCTAACATTGAGACAGTAATAGCCAAATATAGTGTAATGTATTTAGGTTTACCCACATTTAATAGATGTTAATATCAAGTAGCATATAAGGTGACACACGAATTGTAACAGCCAGTTCGCATTATACGCTTGCTACCGACTCCCGTGTTTCATTTACAATAGTGAAAACTTCTCAGTGGCGACGAACGGATCGGATAATATTAACGTTTTCGGTGTGTTGTGTAAAAATAAAAATAAATAAAAATGTCGGTTGGAAAAGTTGGCAAAATAAGGGACTTTGACATGAAATCGGGCAATTGGACGCTGTACGTGGAGCGGTTGGAGATGTACTTCAAGGTTAACAAGGTGGATAAGGACATGTGGTTGGCGATTTTGATCACCGGCGTGGGCGATGAAACGTACGAGTTACTAAGCACTTTGTGCAGCCCGAGCAAACCGGCGGAGATAACGTACGAAAAAGCTGTTACAATTTTGAAAAATCACCTTCAACCAAAACCAGCTGTCATGGCAGAACGTTACCGTTTTCGTCAAAGAAGACAGAAGGACGACGAAAGCATAACACAATACTTAACCGAGATAAAAAAACTATCGAAAACTTGTGAGTTTGGCGGGAATTTAGAAGAGAATCTGCGGGACCAGTTTGTATGCGGAGTAAAGAGTGACGTCATCAGACAAAGATTATTCGCAGAGGAAAATCTGACGTACTCTGGGGCGGTTAAATTGGCTTGTGGGTTGGAAGCGGCGGAGCGAGATGCGGCGGTGGTGGAACAAAAAGCGAACGTGGAGGTACCAGCGACCGTACACGCGTTGAGGGCGAAACGTGGGCGTGATCAGCGCGGAGGCCACGGGCACGCGGCGCGGGGTGCGGGCGAAGGCGCCGGGAGCTGCACGGCGTGCGGCTGGCGTGGCCATACCAGTGACGAATGCCGCTATAAGCATTTTGTTTGCAGTAAATGCAAGCAAAGTGGACATTTGAGACGTGTGTGTCCCCGGTCTGGGTCGAACATTGGAAGAGGAATGAGGCGCGGGATGAACCACGTTAAAGCTACCAGGAGCGAGCAGTCGGGGGAAGGAGGTGAGGACTCAAGTTCGTCTGAACTAGAGGAAGAATTACACCAACTGTGTTTGAACGGCTATACTCCGGTAAGCTTATCATTGCTTATTGATAAAAACAATATCAAGATGGAAATAGACACAGGTTCGGCGATTTCATGTATCAGTAAAAAGACTTATGATAGATATTTTTGTAAAAGGTTAATTGAACCATTTAACTTAGTTTTAAAATTTTATGATGGTAGCTATGTTAAGCCACTAGGTGTGATAAGACCGAAAGTTCAGTACATGGACAAAATTAAGGATTTAGAGCTATTTGTGATCGACGGCGGTACAACTTCTTTAGTAGGCCGGCAATGGTTATCAGAATTGGAAATTAAAATACCTCCATTTCAAAGAACACTTAATTATAACCATATTGTCAAAGGAAAAACTGATAATGTTACTTTTTTGTTAAATAGGTATAAAGAATTATTCGGCAGTGGATTGGGACGGTACACAGGCGGCAAGGCAACACTCCGATTGCGGGAGGGGGCGACCCCGGTGTTTTGCCGGGCACGGCCATTGCCTTACGCTCTGAAGGGTCAGGTCGATGCGGAACTTGATGCTATGCTGCGCGCAGGCATCATCGAGCCCGTTGAGTGCTCGGACTGGGCGACACCTTTGGTACCGGTACGTAAAGCTGACGGTGGACTCCGTATCTGTGCTGATTATAAAGTCACTTTAAATCCTGTCTTACTGGTCAATAGGTATCCGCTACCGAAGATCGATGATCTGTTAGTGAGCTTGAATGGGGCTACGTTCTTCTCTAAAATTGACTTATCCCAAGCATATAATCAGATTGTACTTGATGATTCTAGAGATTTGACTGTAATAAACACACATAGAGGTTTGTTTAAATATAATAGACTCGTGTTTGGTTTGTCTTCGAGCCCGGGCATCTTTCAGAGGATTATGTCGAATCTTCTTAGTGACATTCCAGGGGTAGAGGTATTTCTCGACGATGTAATCATAGGTACGTCAGGGGGGCAAAATAAGCATTTAGAAACTTTAGAAAAGGTTTTTCATAGGTTAGAAAAGCACGGAATGAAGCTTAAAGGCAGTAAATGTCAATTCATGGTTGATGATGTCAAATACTTAGGATATGTGATAGCTACAGATGGTATAAAAGTAGATACGGATAAAGTAAACGCTATAACAAAAATTCCCAGGCCAAAAGATGTTACTGAGTTGCGTTCTTTCTTAGGTTTAGTAAATTTTTATGCAAAATTTGTTAAGAATATAAGTAGTATATTATCACCTCTTTATGAACTTTTAAAGAAAAATGCAAGTTGGAAATGGAGTTTTCAGTGCGAGGAATCGTTTGCAAAGATTAAAAAAATATTGACAGGTGCGGAAGTGTTGGCTCATTATGACCCAGATAAGCCATTAGTGTTGACGTGCGACGCGAGTGCGCGGGGTATAGGTGGCGTACTCACACAGACAAGCGCCGACGGCCGCGACCGGCCGGTGGTGTATGTGTCACGTGCGTTGAACAGCGCCGAGAAACATTATTCTCAGATAGATCGGGAAGCGTTAGCTATTGTATTTTGTTTACAAAGGTTGCATCAGTTTGTTTACGGCCGACGCTTTACTCTGCGAACCGATCATAAGCCATTAGTTAGCATATTTGGACCGAAGCACGGGGTTCCGGCGATGGCGGCAAGTAGACTACAGCGTTGGGCGATAATTTTATCGGCATATACGTATGATATAGAATACGTAAACACTAAAGAAAATGGTGCGGACGGACTATCAAGATTACCGGTTCCTTACAGTAGCGATGAGTCATTGCACGTTCCCGAGCAAACTTATTTACATTTTGCACAGAATGCGTTGTTGCTTGATTATAATATAATAAAACAACAGACTATGAGAGATCCAATGTTAAGTAGGGTTTTAAGTTATATTCGGGATATGTGGCCTGCGGATAATGACATTCGAGAATTACAGCCGTATTTTAACCGTCGTAGGGAACTGTATGAAGAGTTAGGCTGCGTCATGTGGGGACACAGGGTAGTTATTCCGGAAAATTGCCGAGCTAGGGTATTAAGCGAATTACATGAACCTCATATGGGCATGGTCAAGACCAAGGCGTCAGCTAGGAGTTATGTTTGGTGGCCGGGCATCGACGAGGCGGTGGTGGCGACGTGTCGGGGGTGCGCGGTGTGCGCGGGGGAGGCGGACGCACCGCAGCGGCACGCTGTCACGCCGTGGCCCTGGCCGTCTCGACCATGGGCTCGGGTGCATCTCGATTTTCTGGGTCCTATCTTTGGTAAAATATATTTGGTTATGGTAGACGCAAGGACTAAATGGCTAGAGGTATTTCCTGTACCTAGTACTGCGGCTAGTTTTACTATTGAAAAACTCACAGAAGTTTTTTCTAGGTGGGGGTTACCTAGACAAATAGTTTCTGACAATGGGCCCCCGTTTACAAGTAAAGAATTGTCAGACTTTTTGACTATTAACGGCGTAGAACATATTTTTTCTGCCCCATACCACCCAGCGTCAAATGGGGCGGCGGAAAATGCGGTACGTACTGTTAAAAGAATTATTAAAAAAGCGGTTAAACAAAAAGAGAATATTAATTTATTTTTGAGTACCTTCCTCTTACATTATCGTAATACGGAACATTGTTCTACCGGAGAAAGTCCGGCGACTCTAATGTTAGGTAGGAATTTACGAACAAAATTAGATGCTTTAAGGCCTAATAGGGAAGACAAAGTAAGGAAGGCTCAGGAGCGACAACAGAAGGCAGGAACGGAGGTCAAGCGTTCTTTACAGTTGGGGGAGGAAATATGGATGAGACAATATAGGGGAAATGAAAAGTGGTGTCCGGGACAAATAGTTAAAAGAATTGGTACTACTGATTATGGGGTTGTGGATGAGTCGGGGAAGGAAACGCATAGGCATATTGATCAGTTAAGACAGCGATCACGTAGTTCTTTGATTTGTCCAACTAGTACGTCAGAACGGAGTTCTCTCGAGGCGGACCGTCCCAAGGCAGTGGAGGTGACGCCCGTCCCAGTCACCATAGAGGTACCGATGGTTGAGACGCCGGGCCCTCGGAGCGTAGGACAGTTAAGTCCGGATCGTGCCGCGACGGTCGATGTGTTGCCGTCCACACCCGCTTCTTGTTCAGTCCCTTTGACTGTCGCTAATGTTCCCAGCCCTGATCCATGTAATATAGTTGTCCCAAATTCTGAGGATCCTGTTCCAGAAGTGGCCCGAACACGTCCTATACGGGAGTGTCGATTAAGAAGGCCTCCAAAATATTATGGTCATAGTTAAGCAGTCTAAATTAATGTTTAAGTTAAGTAATTAAGGTTGAGTATCTTTGTTTTGTAGCAAAAAGGTTTAAGGTGTCATCAGCACCTATTGTCTTAATTTAATTGTTTTGTATTCTATTGAATTGTAGTGTATTGTGTAGTAGTGTATTGAATAAAGGAGATGTATTATTTAAGGTGGAGAGTTGTAATGTATTTAGGTTTACCCACATTTAATAGATGTTAATATCAAGTAGCATATAAGGTGACACACGAATTGTAACAGCCAGTTCGCATTATACGCTTGCTACCGACTCCCGTGTTTCATTTACAATAGTGAAAACTTCTCATATAGCAGAGTCAAAATTGCAAGCCTAATTAATGTGATATATGTATTTTATAGAACCACATTTATATTTTTGCACGTCAGAAAAAGTTCGATTGATATAATAGCTACTCCATTCTCTACAGAATCTGTGCACAGATTCGAAGAGAGATAACTTTATAAACTACAAAAAGAGGCAACTCTATAAATATGTGGGCACATTTCAGGGGTCCGTGGCACCGTCATTATGCGGTAATCATACGTTCGGTCTTCATCCGAACTTGTCGAGTGATTGATCGAACCCAGTTGGCTATTGTACGATTTTGTTCTTTTATTAACTTTCGGTTCGAACCCGGCGTTTTTATTTTTCCAACCAAATCTAGCGTTTGGTTAAGCTTTGTTTTATTAGTAAGGATTGTTTTCTATTTTTATTTTGTGTAGGCTTTGCGTTACAGGCTCTGTATTTTTTACGGATGAGGTAGAATATTAAAAGGGTTTCAATTTTCATAAAGTATGGTAGGAGTTGTTTTTAAGCTTATTGATTCGGAATTCAAGTCTAGCTGATCTTTAGTAAAAACTAAACATTTGGAGCTATTTATATTTTGATTGGCCTTAATACGATACTGTTTAGAATTTCTAAGGTATAGCCCATCGTCCCACATCTTTAATTTTAACGTCATAATTTAAAAAAAAAACAGATTAAAAGCAAAGTATTTTAATTGATAAATAAGTCTTTATAACGAAATTGGCCACTAATTATTTCTTACAGATCTTTTGCTTTTCACGTCTTTATCGTCATGATTAAAGCTCAATTTTTTTAAATTATATAAGTATATAAGTAAAGTAATTATATAAGTAAAGGATTGATTACGTAAAACCAGTGCAGACCTGTTTAGAAATCAACAAAGAGAATATAAATCACTACGTTTAGAAATGAACATAAAGTTTTAAATGACTTTGTTCGTTAGCAAACCATTTTTTTTCAATAATGCTTTGAAATTTGCCGTTCCATGATACTTTGAAAACATCAAAACTTAGAGTAGGTTGTATATCCTAGCAAAAATCTAAAATCGCGTCAGGAAAAAGAGGAATTTGCAGAAATAATCTTAAATACAAGATACAAGATCATTTATTTGTTCAAAATATGAGTATACGCTACACACAGAGGACATGCAAAATGGTAAAATTCATTGTAAATATCAGTCATGTTTGCCTTTACGGCGTATAAATTATAAACTATTATAATTAACTATGTAGTATTAACTGAGGGGCTCGTAGCGATGCAACTACTGCGCGGATTGTACGATCTGCAAGGTTAAGCTGCACTTGCCGCGGTCAGTCTGTAGATGGGTGACCGTTTCGTTACACATCGAGACCCCTCCGTGCCTCGGAGAGCACGTTAAGCTGTCGGTCCCGGTTGTCATACGAATATCTTTGGCAGTCGTTACGGGTAGTCAGAAGCCTGAAAGTCTGACAACTGGTCTAACCTCCGAATGTCAGTATTACCCAGTAACTGGGTTGCGGGGGTCTGATGGCAGTCGCTCCGTGTAAAATGCTGATGTTCAGCCGCATCTGGCTAGACTGGAAGCCGACCCCAATATAATTGGGAAAAGGCTCGGAGGATGATGATATGTAGTATTAACTTAACTCTTATTAATTTGATAATTATTAATTATTATTAAACTACGATTTAAAATTAAAATTTATTATTTTCCATCCAAATTACATGAACGTTATTATAATAGATAGGAAATGTTATCTAGATTTCGAAACAATAATATTTTTGTATAGGTTTCTTATTGGAATATTGAAAAATCTTATAAGAAATGCAAGTAGGTACAAAATGGGCGGGCCAGGTCAAGATCAAGGACGCTTTCGCCATTTTGTTTTTTTTGAAATTTGTCTCTTGATAAACGGTGTCTTAAATAACAGTTTTTTATAAGTAGGAGCAATGATATTTAAAACTATAGATATGTCATACCCTAACAAAACTAATGAAAAAAATGGTCCGTATATACGCAACGGCAGCACAATACACATAAACTGGTGAGCAATCAAGCTATACATTTCCAGTATAAGCTGACCTCTCTTTGTACGGAAAGCCTATACAATGCGAGGTCAGATTATACTGGAAAAATATAGTTTAATGTGTAGCCGTGTGTACAAAGTAAGTTGGTTACTTCAAGTTACTTTCGCGTCATAATTGGAACATTTTCTGTACGATGGCATTATAGTTTTTTTTGGCACCGCTCACGCTCGGCGCCTTTCTTGACGCGGATTAATAGAAAAACGTTCTAATTAGGACGTTTTCGAGTCTTCAAGTTGCGAGCGTAACATATCTGTGAGTAGGAGCTAATTTTAGTCCCAAGTGGAACTGACAAGCTTCACCGGTATTGCCAATCTATCTTAACTCCATGATTGGGGCGCTGAACTGATCAGGAATATATCCGCGACAGTTTCAACGACTACACGATTGAACAATCTGTTTATGAGGTGTGTCTGCAGACTTATCACTATATAGGAGTTGTGGAGATGCGGTGGTGTGAATTCTCTCAAATAATTTGTTTGGAATGAGCGTTGTAACTGTTGCATTGTAACTGAATAAAACAAAAAAAGTTTATTAAATTTCGCCTTTACTAAAATATAAATTGTATTTAACAAACAATTTGGTAAGGCAGCATTCAATTTATTTTGATTTTAAAAACCTGTTTACCTATAAAGATATATAAAGAGCCCGGTGCCAGTCTGTGACATTCCTAAATGCACCACTACAGCGCATCTTAAGAACTGGGGAGCTGACCAAAGACCAAACACTCGAAAGCGATACTAGTAGGCTTCAAGAAAAGGTTTACGAAAGAAGCGCTTTCTTTGAACAGGAACCAGATAAGAATCCTGACAAGAACCCTCACCGGGCACTGCAAGCTGAATAAACACCTTCACAGGATGGGCCTCAGTGATACCACAGTTTGCAGGTTTTGTCGCGAAAAGGATGAGACGCCCATCTATATCCTATGCGAATGTGATACAGTGTACCACATAAGCAGCCAGCATCTTGGAGGCAACGTCATCTCAACGCAGGAGATCAAATCCTCCTCCCTCAAGGTCATAGTCGACTTCATGATTGACTTGCAGCTTGGGGATGTGCTACAATGCTGCAAGAGGCGTCACAATAGATCTTATTAGGTCGCAGTGCGATCGCCAACCCCCTCTTGGGGGAGGCATATGTCCAGCAGTGGACCACTTTCGGCTGAAATTATGAGGTCGCAGTGGCTTAGGGGCGTTCAAGTCCCTCAAAATAATAAATTAACTATAAAGAACAAACATTTTGGTAGCATGTTACCACTACAAAACTATAGTTTTAAACGACGTTTTTGATTTACAGGTTATTAAAGTTTGACTACATTTAAACAAAGTTATTTTTTCAGTGTACTTCATTTACACCTACGTCAATTCACAATAGATTTAGTTTTTTTTGTCGTAATTGAACGAGATATTATATAAATGGCATATAAAAATCTATCATATTAAAATAAAATAAAAACCGGCCAAGAGCATGTCGGGCCATGCTCAGTATTATAGGGTTCCTTAAGTAGGTCTAATTACAAACGAATCAAATCGAATATCAATCATTGCTATTTTAGTTTTTGCAAACAGCGCCACCTAGCGCTAAATTGTAGAAGTGTGTCATATCAATATAACACAAAGTTACGGTTTGTGATTTTTTTAAATAGAAAATAAATAAAGGAACATTAGTTGCAAAGACCATTTTTCTCTAAGGTTAATGACCTTTGAACTAGGACGTCTTAAATATTTTGCAGTTTTCTCACTATAACTCAAAAATTTATAATCACATTATACTCGAAATAATTTTAAAAGAGACTTTTTATAAAGATCTATCAATGTGGAAGATTATAAGTTTCTACGTTGCATAGTTTAGAAATGGCAGCGGGGGGGGGACACATTGCAAGCCACTTTGGCGGGCTGTATTTCGCAGATGGTATACCTGATAAAAAAGTTGTGTATGAAACATTACCTTCATTTTAGTAGACCTATTCAATGATAACCCACACGAGGGGGTGCAGCGAAAAAATAATATTCATCCCCATTTCACATGTATGGGCGCCACCCCTAAAATACGTAATCAAGATTTTTTTTCTTATAAAATTTAGATCTATATATAGACCATTTTTTAACAAAATTTCATTTACTTATGTTTATAACTGTAGAAGTTATTAAGCTGTAAAGGATTAGGACGTAGAAGTTATTAAGCTGTAAAAGATTAGGACAGACGGACAGACGGGCAGACGGACTGACATGACGAAACTAAAAGGGTTCCTTGTAGGTACTACGGAACCCTAAAAATCACGGAACCCTAAAAATCACTTCTTCTTACTGACCTTTTATGACCTCTGATAGCCCTATTTTCTGCCCAAATCATTCTTAACCATCCTAAGGTTGCCTGTAAGAAATCGTGGATCGTGATAAGGCAGCCATTTGTACAATAGTTTAAATGCATATTCAACGTAATTTATTTTATGGTGTACAATAAAGTATAATATAAAAATAAATAAATATGATACCCGTGGAATGCGTAGGTACAGAGGAACGCGTGATATTTTTTGGGAACAACGATCTGATGAGAAATATATTTAGGATAAAGATATAGCTATAAATATCATAGGGATCGAATTGACCTAACACACGTTAAAACTATGATTAAAATGATGGTACTGCTAGAACTTGGCCAAGTCGACTGCATGGCAGTGGTTACACTAGAATTATTACTGATTACGAAATAAAGGCGCTGTCAATGTGAAACTGTTACCACTGACTTGCGGTCGACCGTACCTATGTTTTGCAGAGATCGGAAAACACTCCTGGAGAGCGCAAAGTTCATGAAAAATAACTCTAATATTGGGCTAACACGGTTTAATTTCAATCACCATCGGCTCGCCTAGAAGAACGCTAAAACTCAAGAATTTTCTCTAATAACACATTTTATTTGAACATTTGAAACGAGGTAACAACTATTTTATCAGATTTTCTTGCAAACTGTGTACTTACTTAGCAAATTACTTCAACTAAGTTTTTGCTTTATATTACTTTGAATTTGAAATAGGAAAGTAATTCATAGCTTTAGGCTCAAAGATCAGAAACCGTCTGGAATAGATCAGAAATCATACGCTAGACACTCGTTATGTCTAGAGTGTCATAATAAATAAGTTACATTATTAATTTTACTAGAAATAACTTTGACCTCGGTTCAAAGAGTATTCGTAGCAGAGGTCACATTCATCAATATCGACTCAGCCTATCGCAATCCAGTGCTGGACATAGGCCTCTCCCAAGTTACGCCACAACACTCGCTCTTCTGCCTTCCACATCCAGTCCACCCCCAGCCACCTTCTTCAGGTCGTCGGTCCACCTGGCGGGCGGGTGCCCTACGCTGCATTTGCCGATTCGTGGTCTGCAATCAAGGACTCGTCTGCTACAGCGCCCATCAGTCCTTCAACAGACATGGCCAGCCCCATGCCACTCCAGCTTGCTGATCCTACAAGCTATGTCGTTCACTCCGTTTGTTCTCCGGATAGTCTCGTAATCTGTCACATTCATTAGTCTCTTAATCAGCTCGTTGAATTGATTCCACAGTAGTAACCTATAATATTTTTGAAATAAAACTTCTTTACGCACGCTTGAGTTGGGGAGTAAGCTGGTAAATGCGTTACGAAATGCGAGGCGAACGGAGGAGGTAGTGCGGGACGCGGGGAACGAGGCACGCGCTAGGCCAGCCACGACACAGCGCCGCGCCGCCATTCTTTTGTTCTCATTGAAATAGTATTGAGGGAGATAATAAGTTAGTGAAGTTTTACTTCAGTCGTGTGGTCTAAAGCACACTCGTTTTTTTTTATATACCGAATATGCTTGTGTTTGACGACCACCTCATCTGATATTAAGCGATGGTACGGTCGACGATGGTACACGTCCAGCAAAATCCTATTCAATCGAGCCTTGAAGACCACTTGAATATTATACGTATTGGGAAACTCACACGGCATGATATACCACTCCTTAGCGGCACGCATAATTATTATTAAGCTATTAACAAAACGCTTCATGCGTAAAAATGAAATGTCTACTACCTATATAATAGTGGCGCACTGCCGTGCGTCTGGTTGTCCGATGATAGAATGGGCTTGGAGGAATTGAATTATGTAATTCCAATGCACACTCGCTGAAATGCATCGATAAAAACCGATAGGCTAGCAACTCAGCGCCGATTCTCAAGTCTTTGTAGTTTGGCATCAACCAACGCATCATACTTTTTGTATTGTCAACCAAGTTATGGTTAACCGTTACTTATTATTTACTTATTTGTTACTATACCAATAAGTGGAATTGTCTTAGTATACTATTAGTAAGTTTCACAAGACAGGCTCTGCTTATTTATACTGGTTTGAAAGAAAGAAAGAAAAATATTTATTTGGCACAACTGAGACACATACAAAAGAAAGGATATAAGGATACAAGAAATAGATTTAGTGAAGAACAAATCGAAGAAAAAGTCATTGTGACAAATGGGTGTCCAGCTCAGCATATTGCTAGGTTATTAAACCTGACGCTGGTATTCTGCTGGATCCCTATTGTGACGTAGGATGTTGAGCAAACTACACAATTTGGCACCATGAATATGCGTTTTAGTGTATTTACTTTACTAGCTGGTGCTATCTGATAGCTAGCTAGCTGGTTTGATAGCTGATTGAAAATGTGAGTAAACCGCTGCGGTTTTAATCCGTCGTTCGTACACGGCTACACATCAGGCTGTACATTTCCAGCATAAGCTGACCTCGCATTGTATAGGCTTTCGATACAACGCGAGATCAGCTGATACTGGACATTTGACATTGACGACCTCTGTAGTCTAGTGGTTCGAGTGTCGGACTGCTGATCACGAGGTCGTGGGTTCAATTCCCACAGGACATAAATATTTGTGTGATAAACATGAGTGTTTGTGTTGGTCTGGTTGTTTCTTATGTATTATAAGTATGTATTTACAAAAAAAAAGTATACAAGTATTATACTCGTATCCATTGTCTAGTACCCATAGCACAAGCTCTGCTTAGTTTGGGACTAGATGGCGATGTGTAAAATGTCCCAAAAATATTTATTTATTTATTTATTTACAGCTTGATATGTAGCCGTGGGTACTCCATTCAACCCTATATGCTCAATGGCCTATGGGCAATACCATAATTAAGAGACAATCCTCAAGACGAAATTTATGTCAAGCCTATTTTCCTAATTCACTCGAAAACCGCTTTTATCGTTTTTCTATACACAATTTAGATAAAGCGCTCACAGTCGCTATTTTCCATTTTTCGCAGAAAATTATAAGGCTCTGTTGACAAAGTTTTTCGTCGAAATACAACAATCATACAGAATCCAGAGCTTTGTTGGAATCGACTTTTTATCTTTGTCACTAGTATTTTTTTGTTAGTTAAGTCTGTATGTATGTATTGTTGTGTACTTAAAGAAAAGTTGGTACTTAGAGAGCGATTTTCTTCAGCGAATACAATGATTTCAGGACGGTGACCTAAAAATTACAATCTTTTTTATCGATAGTAATCGATTCCCACTCCGATTTGTAAGTATTCACACTAAACTATAATTTTAAAAACACTAACTTCCAGTTTCTGAATTGCTGATTAACGCAAAAATTTACTAATCAACTGTCAAATCCGATTAGTTGTGATTGGTTTTTAGTATTTTTGCCGAAAAATAACAAAAGCTGAACGTCAGGGAAACCAATTTAAATAATATACGCTATAATATAATCGATCATCATTCATCATTTCAGCCGAAAGACGTCCACTACTGGACATAGGCCTTTAATCGATCGATAAAAGTTTAATCCGGTTAAACTTTGTTTTATTATAAGCTGACCTTAGATTTGACAACAGGTCAAATGCCTTCCAGAAAATGGCCGTCGACCTTTCTTACAACTACCATCGAAGAAGGATAGAAAATATTTAAAACAGTCAAATTACGAGGCCGAGACTTATTTTATAGGACTAAAACCTTTTACACTTTGCTAATATTTTTTGTTAGATGAGACATACCCGTGGTTTTTAGAAGGCTGATCAATTTGATGTGTCGTCAAATCTAATGTCAGCTCTTGTGATTGATAGGCAAAAATACTAACAGTTGTTAGTTAATCACAATATTTGACAGTTGATTAGTATTGCTTTCTTCTATAATTGGCTTCCTTCTCAGATGTATTGAGTCCGAAACACAAAACCTTCCATTTCCCACTAAATTTAGTACACCTACGTCATTTCACAGATTTTCCCGTGTTCGCACGAATTCGCAGAACCACTTAACCTCGATCCTAGTAGTACAGCCGCGCCGTGCGTACGAGCCCTTATTCTCTGTATCTACATTTTTTCTCCAACACACGCCACGTTTCCTCTTATCAATTTCATTCTTGTATTTTACTTTTTCACACGCCTTTCACACAATGTAGACGGGAAAATATAGATATTTGTTAAATAAGCCTCCTCTACAAATATTTGGTAACTTTTATAAACTTCAAGGTTTTGTGAATACGGAGAATATAACAAAACCATGTATGTAGCAGTCACGCTCCCTGTCAATCTTAGGGCGGCGTGTCTAGGGACTACTCCCTTTTGTCAGCAATCTGAATGCCTCCCTATGTCCGGCTATCTGAAGGCGTTCCTAATTCCGGCCTCCTGAATGCCTCCCTAATTCCGGCTATCTGAATGCCGACCGTGTTGGAATACAGGTACACCACAAATAATACGCACAATTGTTCAACACACGTTTATTTATTACACAGTTATTCCGAGCACTCTGTCTATTGTTATTTATTAGGTACACTTTATGGCGCTGTAACGTTATACACGATATACACACACACGATTTATATACAAGAACAAAGAAACTATTATTAATATATCGAAACAAATACTTATTTAAAACTGCCCTAAATTACTTCCTAATTACCCTAATTATCCTAAGAGAACACGACCACGACCTGCAGCATTACTTCCATGCTATTTCTTAGTTCTGTGACTGACCGCAACTGATTGACTGAATAACTCAAGAACGCTCTGACTATATATACTAAAGTGGCGTACAGCGACATCGGCGGGGCGATCGAGTCGTTTCCTGTTCCACCAAAATTCCCGTGGGAAAATAGACTCGCACAGATCCTCGCCCCCCGGTTACCCCACTTCAACCCCTATGCTAAATGAACCTAGCCAATCAGAGCGTATCTTTTTGATGTGATGCAATCGTTTACCTTATTAGGTAATGCTGCCGATCGGGTCACGGCTCCCGCCGCGCGCCGCGACGGGAGCAGGTTACGACTTGTTCGTAAAACAATTACGATGTTAAATGCTACTAGTTAGCAAACAATGCGACATTTTCTTCTTACTTTGAGCTATTGTTGCTAACTAGAGCCCTAATCCTAGACCATTGTTAGGTCATACACACCCTAGCCTTATCTTTATTGTTTTTAAAACTTACATACTAATGCCGACATCATTTCCTTACATCTATTTACATATGTCGCCGACATTCTCCCCCTCGTGCTCAGCACCGTCCTCTGCTTGCGGCGACTGGCGGGGGACGATCTTCACGATGCGGGAGCTGGGTCGCCTCATGACTCCGCCTGCAGTAGCCACGTCCGCCACGCGAACACGTCCATCCGGTCCCGGGTACACTCATTCAATGGTACCCCGGGGCCAGCTACAGCGGGGCAGAGTGTGGTCGCCTATGACGAAGACGTCGCCCACACGCAGGTCTCGTTCAGATGCTCTCTCGTCGATGTGTCGGGGGAGCAAGGTAGGCAAGTACTCTCGCACCCACCTGCTCCAGAAGTGATCTGCTAGTCGTTGTGCTGTCTTCCAGGTGTTAGGACCGACCAGATCTCGGTCGGAGAAGATGCCGATGCTCGTGGTACCGGAGGATCGCCCAATCAGAAAGTGATTGGGCGTGAGTGTTTCTTCCTCTGAGATGCCGACGTCTGTCAGAGGCCTGGAGTTGACTATGTGCTCGGCCTCCAACAGTAGGGTGTGAAGGACCTCTTCCCTCGGGTGTCGCTCGCGGAGTGTCGCCTGCAGCGCGGTCTTAATGGACCGCACCAGGCGTTCCCAGGTGCCGCCCATGTTAGGCGCGCCCGGGGGTATGAACTTCCAGCTCACACCCAGGTGCTCGGCTGCTGCAGCGATGTCAGAGGCCTTGAGAGCCTCAGCAGCCTCCTTCAGCTCGCGGTCGGCACCGACGAAGTTCGTGCCGTTGTCGCTGAAAATGGTCTTTGGCATACCACGTCTGGCGGCGAATCTGCGAAGAGCTAAAATCATGGAATCAGTAGACAAGGAAGGCGCCAGTTCAATATGAACGGCCCTTACAGTGAGGCAGGTAAATAGAGCCCCCCATCTTTTTTCGTGACGTCGCCCGATTGTTACTGTCATGGGACCGAAGTAGTCTACTGCGGTACATTGGAACGGTGGAGCGCCATGCCTCAACCTTTCAATGGGTAAATCTCCTGGAGGAATGTTCTGTGGTTTCGCTCGATACACGCGACACCACTGGCAGTTGCTGGCAATATGACGCAGTACAGTTCGTAGACCTATTACACAAAATCTTTGTCGAATCTCATTCATCACAGTTAGGTGGTTACCGTGATTAAATCGCTGGTGATAGTAGGCGATTAAAAGTCTTCCTATGGGATGTCGACTATCTACTATTGCGGGCCTTTTGTACTGCCTGCTTACTCCTTGTACTACGTCAATTCTTCCGCGTAGGCGGATCAGCTGGTCTTCCATGACGACGTCGAGTTTTCTCAATCTACTATTCCTTAGTATATCTTCATTCTGACTTAGCTTCTTGTATTCTTCGGAAAAACTTTCATTTTGACAGCGTTTTATCAATAAATTCTCTGCTTGTTCTAGCAGGTGCACTTCTATGGGAAGGTATCTTCTTTCTTCGGTCCGCACAATATTTTTCTTCTTTATGATTGGCGGTGCCTTCCCTTTCGTTTTCTTCCAGCTGGGATCATCGCTTCCTTTTTTCTTTCTTACGGCATTCACTTGTTCCTTGGGCTTGCACAGTTCTATAAATTGCAAGACCCTCGCCGTTGCACGTAGGAGACGATTCCAGTTTGATGAACGCACAGGATCAGGGGTCACATGACTATTCGGGTTCATGATCACTGCTGCGATAGCTATTTCCTTTTCTTCGCCAGTCTTTTCTGGATTAACATTTCTTGGTTTGGGCCAATCTTCTTCTTGCATGTATAGGAATGCAGGCCCGGTGAACCATCTGTGGGATGAGTCGAACCCACTTGGTATTCTTCTTGTGGCGTCATCTGCAGGATTCATTGCGGTGGGTACCCAGTGCCATTGTTGCGGCTTTGTTGTTTCCTCTATTTCCGCTAATCTATGCGCTACGAAAGTCTTGAATGACCTCGGGTCTGTCTTGATCCAAGCTAGGACAGTGGTTGAGTCTGACCAGTACACTGTTCTTTCTGCCTTCAGGTCCAATTCCTGCCTTATAGAGTGCGCCAATCTGGCGGCCAAAAGTGCTGCTTGAAGTTCCAGGCGAGGAATCGAAAGTGGCTTGGTTGGTGCTACTCGTGCTTTCCCAGCGACCAAAGTGATGTGTATGTTTCCTTCACCATCCTTTGTCCTCCAGTACGCTGCTGCCGCATATGCTGTTTCACTTGCGTCGCAAAACATATGGAGCTCCCCCTCAGTGTTGTAAGGAGCTATACATCTTGGAATATGAAGTATCGGTATAATTTCTAACGAAGCTACATACTTTCGCCAGGTTTCCTGTTCAGTTACGCCGATTTCTTCATCCCATCCTGTTCCGCTTCGCCATATGTCTTGTAACAGCTTCTTGCCTTGTATGAGGACAGGTGCGATTAATCCCATGGGGTCAAAGGTTGACATCACTGCGCTAGTCACTTGTCTCTTAGTTGGTGCTGTAGAACCCTTCAACACGCTATCCGGTGTGTTTCTTAAGTTTTCATTGAAACCTAGGACATCATTGTTCGTTATCCACTTCATACCCAAAGTTTTTTCTTCATTGTTCAGGATAGATACTTCTTCTATTTTATCCGTAACTTCAGGCATGACAGTTGTTAGTGAGGATATTTTATTTGAGGCCCACCCCCTCAGCTCGAAGCCTGCTTGCTTGTGCACAGTGTCTACTTGCGCTGAGATCCGTCGCGCTTCTTCTTCATCACGAAAGCTGTGCAAGTAGTCATCCATGTAATGATTGCGTACAATGGCTTTTGTTGCCTCTGGATATTGTTCTTGCATAGCCTCTGCGTTCTTATTCTTGATGAAGATCGCTGTACAGGGAGAAGACGTCGCTCCAAATATAACTGATGTCATTCGGTACTTCTTATACTTCTTGTCCGTGTCCTTTTTCCACAGGAACCGCAGACAATCTCTATCTTCTGAGAGTATTCTTATTTGAAGAAACATCTCCTTGATGTCTGCTGCTATTCCCACTGGACCTTCCCTAAACCTAAGAAGCACACCAAACAAAGATTGCAAAAGATCTGGACCGGGTAATAACATATCATTTAAACTCTTGCCTCCCGCTTTCGCAGCCGCGTCGAATACTACACGCAGCTTCTTCTTCTGCGGATGCACCACTGAGAAGTGAGGAAGGTACCATTTATTATTGTTTTCTTCAGTAGGTACTTCCTCTGCATAACCTTTTTCCAATAAATTTTCAATTTGAGCAGTATATTCTTTTTTCAGGTACTGATTCTTCTCAAATTTCTTCTCCAAAATGCATAGCCGCTTCTCTGCCATACCGAGGCTTTCTGGTATTCTTTCTTCTTTATTTTTCCATAAAAGGCCAACCTCGAATCTTCCACTTGGCAGGCGTCTGCTGGTCTTCTCTAAGATCTGGATAGCCCTATCATCAGCATCAGTACTAGGGCGCTTCGGCGCCACTCCCAGTGATTCTATAGAGAAGTGATCCTTCATCAGCTGTTCCAAGTCATCCTCAGCTGTATTGAGATGCAGGCACCGGTCTATGAAGTTGACCTGTCTAGTGTTGCAACCATGCAGCACCCATCCGAGTAAGGTCATTGACGCCACAGGTTGTCCAGATTTTCCTCTCTTCAGTGACCGTGTGACTATCAGCTCCCAATTATCTTGACCTATAAGCAGCTTCGGAGCTTGTTCCGAATAGCAGACCTGGCGTGCTATGTCTTTCAAGTGTGTATATTTACTGACATCAATTTCTTCTAGGCGCTGAGATGTCAGGTTCAGGTTGTCTATTTTTCTGACTCCTTTGAGGCTTGAGGCTTTCATATGGTGGGCGCCTTTTATTCTTATATTCAATCTACGTGAATAAGCGTTCACTATTCTTTTTCCTCCCACCGTCTCCAGAGCGAATGGGTCTCTAGGCCCCTCCACACCTATGGCCTCAGCCACCTTGGAATCTAATAGCGACACAGTGGACCCCTCATCCAGTAGGGCAAGCACAATCATAGAGCCCTTAGGTCCAAACAATTCAACAGGCAACATTTTCAAATAAGCTTTATCATTCCTAATCGCATTCACCAAGTTAGTAGTCACCTCAGTCTTATGCTCCTCTTTCTGCTGCTGATCAGCTGATGTCCGTTGTAGGTCCACATGTAATAATCGATGATGCCACCTTTTACATATGCCGCATCCATTTCGCTTGCATGCATCCTTGCGGTGCCTACTACGCAGACATTTGAAGCATAAGCGCAGCCCTTTTACAATATCCCATCTCTCCTGAACTGATACACTCAAAAATTTCCTGCAATCTGAAAGGTGGTGCTCTTCCTCGCAATGCGGGCATTTGATTCTATTATCACTATTATTTACAAATTTCTTATCACTGTAATTCTCTCTTGCCGTATGAGTGGCATGCTTATTCAAATAGTGCTTAGGCTTTTCTAGACTTTCAGGCGTTGCGAAGGCACCACACTTATCAGCTTCAATATTTAAAAAATTAGCAATATTTACCAGTTCAGGGAGGGAGCAATCCATCTCTGCTGCGTAATCGTACCATCGGTACTTAACCACTGAGGGCAACTTATCCACTATTAACTTCACTATTTCGGGTGAATGTAAATATTGCGGTTTAGATAGTCCCTTAATTGCTGCCACACTATTATTCACTTGGCTAGCAAATACACATATTTCGCGAGCGCCGTCGGTTGGTTTCACTAATGATTTTATTTTATCAAGTTCACACAACACTAGTGATTCTGGTCGTCCGAAACGCCGCCGCAATGCGTCTAATACTTCCATTGGTTTGCAATCCGAGTACAACAAACTCTTGATAGCGTCGCGCGCAGTACCTTTCACCGCTTTCCTTATCCGTGCTATATTCTGCACATCGTTGAACATGGCCGCTGTATCTTCATACACCGTTTTAAAGGCGATCCATTCTGACGTATTCCCGTCAAAGAACGGCAGCTCATGTATGTACTTAGGTGGCTGCTGACGCGTATTCAATGCTTTCACTATCTCCGTAGCAAAAACCGCTATATCACTTTTTCTTGTTGTCGACTTATCGCGTTGCTCATATTTACTCGGTTGCACTATAATTTCTTCGCGCACTGTGGTTTCTACCCACTCTTGAACCTGGCCGGTGCGATCCTCTGGTTCTCGTTCTTCATCGGAGCTCAACTGTTCGTCCGCCTGGAGACGCGCTAGCCTTGCCCGGGCAAGCGTGGTCCCTGCCTTGGCCTGTTCCAGTTCCAATCTGGCTAGCTCCTCCTTGGCTTCCAGCTCCTTCCTCTTGGATCGCGTCGATCGGATGGACGGAGCGCGCGGAGGACCCAGGGGCACCATCGTCATGTTGGACCCCCAGCCCGCTTTATTCTTCTCGATTAGCTCCGCCTTCTCATCCTTCTTCTGGTCGGTTGTCTTCGATGCGCTGGTTGTTGCAGTCTTTGAAGTGGCTGCTGTGGTCGTGGTCTCTGTCTTTGCTTCAGTGCTCGTGCCGTAACTAGATGCTGTCACCTCGGTTCCTGTCGGTGTCGTCGACTCAGTTCCAGTCGTGGCTGTCGACATGGTGGCACCCTCAGAGGATTCTTCTGCTGGTTGCTCAGCTTTTGAGGGCGCGCCCTTATTCGATCTCGTTACCGGCATTTTGATTCACGTATTTAATTAACACTGGTGTACCTGTTTATCCGGCTCGCTAAGGACCAATTTTGTAGCAGTCACGCTCCCTGTCAATCTTAGGGCGGCGTGTCTAGGGACTACTCCCTTTTGTCAGCAATCTGAATGCCTCCCTATGTCCGGCTATCTGAAGGCGTTCCTAATTCCGGCCTCCTGAATGCCTCCCTAATTCCGGCTATCTGAATGCCGACCGTGTTGGAATACAGGTACACCACAAATAATACGCACAATTGTTCAACACACGTTTATTTATTACACAGTTATTCCGAGCACTCTGTCTATTGTTATTTATTAGGTACACTTTATGGCGCTGTAACGTTATACACGATATACACACACACGATTTATATACAAGAACAAAGAAACTATTATTAATATATCGAAACAAATACTTATTTAAAACTGCCCTAAATTACTTCCTAATTACCCTAATTATCCTAAGAGAACACGACCACGACCTGCAGCATTACTTCCATGCTATTTCTTAGTTCTGTGACTGACCGCAACTGATTGACTGAATAACTCAAGAACGCTCTGACTATATATACTAAAGTGGCGTACAGCGACATCGGCGGGGCGATCGAGTCGTTTCCTGTTCCACCAAAATTCCCGTGGGAAAATAGACTCGCACAGATCCTCGCCCCCCGGTTACCCCACTTCAACCCCTATGCTAAATGAACCTAGCCAATCAGAGCGTATCTTTTTGATGTGATGCAATCGTTTACCTTATTAGGTAATGCTGCCGATCGGGTCACGGCTCCCGCCGCGCGCCGCGACGGGAGCAGGTTACGACTTGTTCGTAAAACAATTACGATGTTAAATGCTACTAGTTAGCAAACAATGCGACATTTTCTTCTTACTTTGAGCTATTGTTGCTAACTAGAGCCCTAATCCTAGACCATTGTTAGGTCATACACACCCTAGCCTTATCTTTATTGTTTTTAAAACTTACATACTAATGCCGACATCATTTCCTTACATCTATTTACATATGTCGCCGACAATGTATAAAGAGTTTACATGAGTAACATGATATAGGAAATTGCTTGCTGGTTTTGTTTCATTAACATAACATTACGCCTGTATTTCTCCGAAGGGGTAGGCAGAGGTGTATAGCACACCCACATTTAGCCAGTTATGTTATAGTCCCATGTAATAGGGGGCGAGCCTATTGCCATTAACCGGTCACAAATCCAGACTCCGGGCTGCTACTGAGAATTTCTTAATGAAAAAACCCAATGACACTTTTGCCCGACCCGGGATTCGAACCCAGGACCCCATGCTCAGCAGTCGCGCTTGCAACCACTAGACCAACGAGGCAGTTAGATAGATAGATAGATAGATTTCTTTATTGTACATCATTAACATTATTAAACTTAGGACTAACACGTAAAATAAATACACACGTAACACAGTTAACATTCATTCGTTCATCGTTTCACTAACATTCTGTTGAAAACTGAATATGTGCTCACCTGTACAGTGTACAGTCATCCTCATTTCACATCAGCTTACTCTTGGACATCTAGAAAGGAAATTGAAACTAACTCGGGTGATACCCTATTTAAAAGTGAATTGTACAGACATAAATAAAATTGTGAAAGGAAAAATTCGCTCACGAGCAGTGTTCGAACCCGCGACTCCTGGTTCGGTACACCAGTGCATACTCATACACTAAGCTACCATGAACTCTGCTCGTAAAATACTGGTATACTGAACCAGGAGTTGCAGGTTCGAATCTTGCCCTTGAACGTTTTTTTTTCTCAACAGTTTATATCATTACATTTCGCTCCGCGTGCGTTAATGCGTTAAATAATTACTTTATATTGTATTATCTTTACATAAGTACTAAATTACACACATTATTAATAAAAAAAATTACCCAGTCGCACTATATATATGTCACATATTATCATACAGGATGGAAAAAAGAAACGGGACATGGAGGAAAAGTACATTAAATATCGGAGACAGCATTTTTGACTCAAAGGAAACGTGCTTTTGTTTTAAAAAATAAGAATAACTGCATTCACAGTTTTTTTTTTAAACATACCTGAACCGGGAATCGTACCAACTAAAAATGAAAAAAATGTAAACTACTTTATACTAACTGTTAGGGTCTATGTTAAGGATAAAATCTCTCAAATAAACATTGTGGCTTACAATTGAAGAAGACCATGAAATCGTAACATTTGTAACAACAGACTCATTCGCAAAATAGCGAAACACGCTCCCGAAAAATTATCCTGGGTTCCACGGCCACCACGTACGAAACGTTTAGTTTTAGATGTCTGAGGCTGACACGGCTGCCACAGTCATACCAGAAAAAGAAAGAAAAAAGAAAGAAGAAAAAAAAAGAAGAAAGAAGAAGAAGAAGAGTAGAAGAAGTCATACCTGAGGATAACCATTAAACACATGAATATATTACTGCTCTTTAAATTGACGTAATTCTTTTTAATTCATCCTTGAGTGGAGACCGCGAATCGGCAAACGCAGCGTAGGGCGCCCCCCTGCGAGGTGGACCGATGACCTAAAGAACGTGGCTGGGGGGACTGGATGCGGAAGGCGAAGGACCGAATGTTTTGGCCCAAACTGGGCGAGGTGTTTGTCCAGCAATAGACTGTGATATGCTGAGTTGATGAAATTGACGTAGTGATGCTCAGTCACCTTTTATATTCCTATCCAATGCCAGGAATCGCGTGGTTCCCAAAATCTACACAGAAACAGACAATACTGAAAGACGTTGGTTTGAAAGACGCTCCACAAAGGCTGCAGTGTGTGAACATGCCCTAGACAAACCCAACCATTTTCTTCGATTTGATAAAACCACAAAACCCTAGCGCCCTGGCGAAGGGAAGTAGATATGTACCTAGAATGCTCCGTGAGGCTATTGGAATTAAATAACATCCTATTTTAATAGAGCAGATGGTTGGCAGCTACCACCTGTTTGGAACCCAGTTCTAAAAAATATCAACTCCCAAACAGCACTCTACACTGTAAAACATAATGATACTGTTATTTGCGTGAATCGAAATGATTTTAATTAATTAATTATTGTACGGTAGTTAACTTTTATTTTGAAATATCTGTAAAGACGCTTGTCTACTACTACTACTAATTTGATCGGAAGCATCAGGAATTCTACTCAAAACGTGGAGATATTCAGTTAAATTATGAACTCCGACACAAATCTAGGCTAAATTTACCACATTCCCGCTTAAAAATGCATTTAACTAGTCCTTACGTAATGTCCATAAAAATATATAATAGATTACCTGAGTCAATAAAAAATGAAAGCAAAATAAATATATTTAATAAAAAACTAAAACAACTATTATTAAAAAAATGCTATTACAATATTAATGAATATTTCGATGATCAATCATTACAAAAATATACTAGTTAAAATTGTATTAATATAAATCATAGACAATATTTCATTGAACAGTCAGCTTCCTCTCCTACATATTTACTTTGCCGTGCCCGACAGGGTTCACAATGATCACATAGTTTTAAGTCTACTACCTAAGTAATACATTGTGAATGCAATAAATATATTGAGTATTGAGTACTAACGGCCAAAATTAATATCCAATCTATCCATGATTTACCCTACTAGAGATAGATATTTTACATATTTTGTATGGAACTAATGTCAAACTCCTATCTCTAGTAAGGCAAAAAGTGGATAGATTGGATATTAATTTTGGCCGTAAGTCTTCCTGCGACCACGAACGCTGCAACATAACATAACATAACATCACGCCTGTATTTCCCCGAAGGGGTAGGCAGAGGTGTATAGTACACCCACATTTCGCCAGTTATGTTGTAAGTCCCATGTAATAGGGGGCGAGCCTATTGCCATCAACCGGGCACAAATCCAGACTCCGGGCTGCTACTGAGAATTTCCTAATGAAAAAAACCAATAACACTTTGCCCGACCCGGGAATCGAACCCAGGAACTCACGCTCAGCAGTCGCGCTTGCAACCACTAGACCAACGAGGCAGTTTAACGCTGCAAAGCTTTCGAAATGTCAGGAAAACCAATTTAAATAATATACGCTATGTAATCCGGTTAAATTTGTATTATTATAATGTGTAGTGATCGCGAAAACCTAAAAAAAATATTATACAGATTTTTTTTATAAAACTCTAAGCATTAATAGTACCACAACTTCGATTCGCTAGATTGAACATCATCATCATCATCATTTCAGACGAAATACGTCCACTGCTCGACATAGACCTCCCCCAAGCATCGCCATAAAGAAGAAAAGAAAGAAAAAGATTTTATTCTTGCGCTCCATTTGACGCACACACTACAAAACTTATACATAATACTTAATAATAAATAAATAATACTATACAATTTCATGACAAATTAGTATAGTTACAGTTAAATTGACAACTGACAACACTGGACATAAACAATACATGATCTGTGGTTATAACGGTAATGATCGGATTTTTGTTCTACATTATAGTCTGTGATTTACAGTTAGTCAAATCAAAACAAAAACAATAATAAAAAAATTTAAGTATTATAAATACTGCTGTGATCTTTGTGCGTCGCATGTGCGCAAAAATGTAGGTCATTGCTCAGCTTAATGCTGTGGCTTAGGACGACCGGTCCTGCGCCTTCCGCATCCAGCGGATTCCCGCGACCTTCACCAGGTCGTCGGTCCACCTTGTGGGGACAACATACCTGCTTATAACTGCAATCCAAAGTACAACCTAGCAAATCTAGATCTCATGCTTTTGGGTAAGTATTAAACTTTATTTGAAAAAGATAACCTTCATCAAATCATAATGTGCTGACATGCATGTGCAGGTAAACATAAAAGAGACATCATATAAGTATATTTTAATCTCTAAACTCATACAACCAATCAATTCATCCAATAAATTTCAGCTTACAAAATAAATGTAATCCAACGAACACAATTTTAAAACGCTTGAGTTATTAAAAATCCAATAATAATTATCAAAACGATTCATGTTCATCAATCCAATGTAAAGCGAGTAATGCCATCAACAAAATTACTTTTGCTTATGAATTGGGACGAATTGGAATATAATTTGATCCCACGTGGTACAGGATTAAACAGATTGTAGATAATTATGATCGGGTTTGAAAATTATGATAAAATTAGAACAATAACGATTATAGGACCTCTAAATGTGGAAATCCTTGTTTATGAATAAAAGTCCTGAGAACTTCCGACCACCAAGATAAGGGCGGCTCCACACGTTGGCACTAACGTTGGGACGAGCGTTGGCCCGTAATTATGCCTAGCGTTCACGCGTTGGAGATAATGTTAGTTTAGTCCCGTCAGAGCCAATGTAAAGACGTCTTAAATAGATTTTGTACTGGGCACTTTAGGATTTTTGAGTGCTTAAAAACTGAACTGTCAATTGAAATAACACAATAGTTAAACAATGGATGTCGTCATTGAAAAATGTTTTGACAAACAAGAGAATGTCATTATTATTTGTTAATGAAAATATTTGTTATAGAAATTCTTTAAATATTGCGTCCAGCCACTCTATGACATTTTTAAGACGCGGTGACCGTAGGAACAAGCTCATTCGATGCACCTTATTGCATAAGAGTTGCGGCAAAACTGAGCGAAGCGCCAACTTGTGGACGCTGGCGCATAATTCCATTGATAAAACCGACACGCGACAGCAAACTGCCAAAGCTCACCCCAACGTTCGGGCCAACGCTATTTTTCCGATCCACACGTTGGTGAATAGCGTTGGCGCCTACGTTCAGGCCAAGGTGTGGAGATGGGGTAAAAAAAAAACAATGTACAAGAAAATTCGATATATGCGCCAATGGAAAAAGAACAATCTAATACCAAGAGTATACAGTAATTACACTAATTACTGCCTATGAGCAGTATAGATGGTAAGAGACATGTCATTGGCAACTATGCGCTTGTCAGCACTGAACTGCAAAGCCTTGAACACCGGCGCAGGGTTGCTAGCTTATCGGTTTTTTATCGGATGCATTTTGGTGAGTGTGCGTAGTTGCACAATTTGATTCCCCTTAGCCCATTCCATTATCGTACGACCAGATGCATGAAATGCATCACCCTTAAGGGTGCCACTGACGATGCATCCAACAGTCCGAGTAGCGTGGCCATATTCCAAACTTTGTCCGTGAATGTTGAAAACGTATGTTATTTTTAGAACAAGTCAAGCTTTTTTGGATTTAGTTCCGAATGGATGCATCGTCATTATACCTTTATAGGGTTGATGCACTCTCAGCACGAAGCGTTTTTCTAACACTTTTATTATGTTTACCGCTAAAGTGTTGAATGCCTTGCGGCGTCTGTTTCCCACTGGGTATAATCCTAGGTATAATATTCTCAGTAGCAGCCCTGGATTTGTGCCCGGTTAATGGCAATAGGCTCGCCCCCTATTACATGGGACTTATAACATAACTGGCGAAATGTGGGTATACTATTACACCTCTGCCTACCCCAGTACCCCTTCGGGGAAATACAGGCGTGATGTTATGTATGTAATATAGGTATAATATTCCTGGAATTGTAGTCAATTCACAAATTGAGTGGAATAATGGTTTAACTGAATGTAAGACTAATATGAGACTTTAATTTGATTACAAGATTCAGTTTCCAATAAACTTAGGGATCCTGAATTATTAAAATAATATACAAAACACCAACACTCAAGGACTGACGAAGATTGGAACGTGTCACGTAAAAATATGACGAGCAAATAAAACGCGTGTGCTCAAAAATTGGAGTCTGAATTTTACAAAACGTGTACCTGAAGGGATTTACGACGAAGCAGGAAGCTAAAAAAATATAAGGAGCTGTAAATTTTTATTTTGTCCAAGAAAACCTACGTAAGCTTATCTTGAACATAAGTCATGTTCTAAATTCGTGCCATATTTCCACGCAAAAGGAAATCCCGTGTTTAATAAATCAACAACTAACCCCCGAAAATCTGGAATGGAATTCGAATTCTGATAACTTAATTTCCTACAAAATTATCGTTACACAAAGTGTAAAGTTTTAGTTAGTTAACTGATCAGGGAGTCACTAATGTCCCTATAATGTAGGCTGTGATGTAGGGGTTGATAGAACGATACTTCGCACCCTTTCGTATCTAGATTGTACTGAGGGAGCTTCAGTCGTGGCTCAAGCGTCGGGAAGGTCGCACGTCCCGAGCGATCACCCACCCATTCTGTAATAACTTCAACGGGAACGTGGCACTGTGAATAAAAATCGGTGTTCTAACTTTTCTGTGTTTGTGATCAAAAAGGGGATTCTATACTTTCCATAGATGTAAGTAGTTTTTTTTTTTAAATTAACCGGTAATCACTAACGACTTTTATTGAAATAGTGTGTTTAATTGCCGCCTGAAAATACAGTCTAATGTTGCGCATATGATATTATAATTATTTCAGGTTCTATTATTTTCAGTGGAAATCTAGCTTTATTTGCATCCGGTAATTTGTTAGATGTGCGGTGTTTAACTTAGTGTTGATATATGATATAATTTTAATTTCTCCGGGTAAAGGTCTCATTTAGAAAGCTTCACGTAGAACTTAACAAAAATTATATAATATTATTTTTTTATATTTAAAAAGAAATAAACAAAGCCCACTATTACTCAGGATTTGAGTAAGTTTTGGACCGAATTATTTTTATTTGATGTTGTTTAACATTGTACGCAGGCATCATCATCATCATCATCAGCCCTTTACTATCCCACTGCACGGGCCTCTTCTCAGAGTGAGAAGGTTTGATTTTCATGTCAGGTAAATAACAATTTAGGAAACCAATTTAAAGCTGACCTCTCATCATACGGAAAGCCTATACAATGCGACGTCAGCATATACTGGAAATGTATAGCTTGATGTGAAGCCGTGTGTACCACCAGTAAAACCGATCATTCATAATCTCACGATAAAAAATTTAACATTTTTATTCATGCCTCAAATACCTACTTCGAAAACGAATTTAATACAAATGGACTCGACGCTCACGTATCCCGACATTTTGGACCGATATTTCTACATTTACGTTCGGAGCGCCTATTTAGATTGCCCTGCAACAGTAATTTTGAATTATCTTTATGATGATTTGGAATCGGCAGAATGGTACTAAATAGGCAGGTCTACATTTTGATAAGGCTTCGAGGCTATATTTATTTAAACTTAGTGTAACAAAACATGTACAATGGAGGACTTCATGCCTTGTGCATTCTCTACCATTCAAATATAGGGTACAGAAATGATAATGCCAATACATTAAAGCATAAATATACCCACAAACCACATAAACCCACCCATACAATTATGAGCAACATAAAAATACATCAATATTTAAGCACATAATATACCTACATCCTGACATTTTTATCGTCTTGCATCGGTGGTCCAGTTCAAGTATTCATCACGAACATCATTACGAACAATTTTTACTATGGAAACAACCATGAAATGCGAAAGAAAATGCTGTTTTATAAATTATGTTTTTATTTATTTGAGAGCCATGATTAGTGTTTCCTAAAAGGATAGAAGGATAAAATCCGTAACGAGATTATCCGCAGAAGAACCAGAATGACCGACATAGCTTTTAGGATCAGTAAGCTAAAGTGGCAGTGGGCTGGTTATGTCTGTCGAAGAACCGATGGCCGGTGGAACAGACAAAAGACAATGGTCTTCAACCAGTGCGTCTTACCTGTCATGACTTACGGTGCCGAGACGTGGACACTGACGGTTGGGCTAGTCCACAAATTCAAAGTCGCTCAGCAAGCTATGCTTAGAGTTTCCTTGAAGAATAAAATCCGTAACGAGACCGGAGAAGAACCAGAGTGACCGCAACATAGCTTGTAGGATCAGTAAGCTAAAGTGGCAGTGGGCTTGCAATGTCTGTCGAAGGACTGATGGCCAGACCAACAACAGACGAGTCCTTGAGTGAAGACCGTGAATCGGCAAACGCAGAGTAGGGCACCCCCCCGCCGGGTGGACCGACAACCTGATTAAAGTAGCTGGGGGGGGACTGGATGCGGAAAACAGAGGACCGAGTGTGGTAGCGCAACTTGGGAGAGGTCTATGTCCAGCAGTGAACTGCGATAGGCTGAGTTGATGTAAAAAAAATTTCAATTGACCTTGATTTTGTAGGGAACAATAAATTTATATTTTTTTGCGATTTCAGGGTTACTCCCATACTAAAAGTTGTTCGCAATAATGAGTAGGTACGTCAACTCTGCTGTCGAAGCAAAAATATCACGGTCTATATATAATTATATGCAATGTATAATTATGTTAAATACATATCTATCGTATAAGTCGTCTTGTTGTGGCAATAAATCATTTTTCGTTCTTTTTATTTTTTTTAATCTATATTCCCAATTACTTAGATCTTTTACTGTATGTTGTGCAGTTAGGAAGGTAGTGCTCAAAGCTGAGCTGAGGCTGGGTAAGCGGATTTGTGATAGTATAATTAGGGCACGTAAATTCAAACCATGCGTAAATATTGTTACGGCTAGTTTTTAATCAACTAACCAATCAGGTAGGCATGTAATTGGAGCATGTTAACCAATAGTATATTTATTTTTACCGGATACCGGAATTCATGTGCTGATTCTAGAATATAAGAAAAGTAGGGTACGAGCATCCTATTATATACAGTTTAAAAGGTTGGATAAAAGGAAATTGGCTATTTTTATTGGATCTTCTGCTGAATTGTGTAACTCACTCGCGATCGCAATCATGTTGATTTCAATATTCATTGCCACGTATGTTTTGACAATCCGTTTTATGCACCAAGCAATTAATATTGTTGTCATATCCAATTGAAAGTTATTATACTATACTGTGAGTGCGTTACACAATCACTTCACTGCACTGGTTAGCAAGAGTAAAAAACTGGGATTGGAAACTGAAAGCTTCAGTTAATCCGTAAATTGATACTATTATAGACTTTAAAGTATTCGTAAATTATAGTGTTCTAGATAAGATTACAAAGTAATTTAGATGATGACTGGTGATATTATATGAACAGAATACAAAATATAATAGCTTCCCATTTCAGTATTTACTTTAATCATTACTTCAATGCTTACATTTTGATATTAAAAAAAATACGATGGAACTGAATAGAAGTTTCTGTCAAATTACACGCAATATTATTTTGTGACAAATTTTATGTTAATTTTCATTTTGACATGAAAAATTATCAATATATATAATTTCATAAGAAATACACAGTTCTTCTTTTAATATAAAAATATATTATATTTGTCAATGTTTTAACGGATCTCTCGTGAGTTGTTATTTATATTGTCAATGTTACTAACTGTTCAAATAAAATATATCTGGTACTTGTTAAATGAAATAAGACTGATGCGATGACTTATTATATTTTTTACTCAATTCAAGTTTTATCATAATCAGTAACCTTACATCAAAGCACATGGTTTTAAACAACAATCATCCTGAAAATCAATAAATTCTTTATTCAGTATTGCTAGGCGCCACATTAATTAATTCATCAATATCAACCCCAAGAGCAATAACTATTTGCTAACAACCTTAATCCTATTGGATATTAGATATGATGGATGACCCAGCCAACTGGAAATTCTGCAAAGTAGTTCGGTATAACCTTACTTCACAGACAGAACTTTCACATACGGATTTTCCACTCCAACTTTCAGCACATCAGGCTCTTTAATACAACAATTTAATTAACAAACTATGTAAATCACATTCAGAACAGGTACTGTTTCACTTAGTTAGCTGACTTTGCGCTGAGCTTTAATGAAGTTCACAGTTCTTGTTTTAAGCTCCTTTTGATATTATGCATAACGTAGCTACACATTTTGTTGTGGATGTTTTAGGGAAACTATAAGACGGGAATTTGAAGTAGTGCTTTTAGACTATGTGCTCACTTTTAAGAAGTTAATCTTATAAATCTTCAAACCATGTTTACTTATCAGGATAAGAAGAAGGTTCATCGTTGCTAGCTTTAATATATTTTATTTTTGAATCATAATAACAATATTGTTTCAAGACATTTTTGTCGTTTGTAAAATCTAGTAATAACTTCATTTTGAATCCTTTCCTGTAGTCTTTTAAATGTATTTTACAACGTTTTCTTCTGGAAATATAAAATTTGGACGGGTAGGTGCTTTAGATCAAAAACACGGACAGTATGAACTTTGCAACAGCAAAATAGACTGCATTTTTCACATCTGGCCCGTTTTTTATGGAAATTGAGTATTTCTATGTCAAAAAACCCTTTGTTCATATCTTTTTTAGTGTAAGTAACTAAAAACAATAGGCGAGTACTTAACTGGAATTCGTATACAGTGTAGTTTTGTTTTAGACTTGCTGTATTATATCATCAACCACGTTGAATAGGTGTAATCAAGATTTAAATAACTGGGCTAGGTTTCTAGGCAATAGATTGCTGCACTTTCTTGACTGTAATTGCCACAAGCACGGAGAATTTTTTTATAGCTGATTTGTGTATATTTGATTTGAAAGTGTTAAAAGTTTTTCAACCTATGGAAGATATAAAATCTGAGAGACTTAACACATACAATTTCAAGCCAATACTGAAAACGTATGAATAAGAAAAAAATAAACTTAATAAAGAAAATATTTACTCTGAACTATCACTTATCACAAACTAGATCGCAAAACTAAGCTTTCTACTAACTATGTAAATAGGTGCTAATACTGTTAATAAATGCTTCTATATTTTTCCTAAAAATGTTCTTAACATATTTTATATCATAAGTGCGATTATCACGTATATACAAAAGTTAGGAATCCACATTTTACCCAAACGAGGTGGCAGGTGGCAAACCACTGACCTCAGAGTATTTAGGCACGTTATTCATTATATTAGACCTTTGGGTTCTCTCATGTTTTCCTTCGCTAAAACCAAATAGTAAATTGGTATGTCCGTTTAGGGATTCAAACCGACCTTACGATCACCTAATGGTATAGAAACACGAGTCAATAAAAGTTCTAATAATGTCAGTACTGAAAGCTAATGACAATTACAAGTAAAATTACTGTTTGGAGTTCGAAATGTTTTAAAAATTACACATTTGTACTGAAGTATTGACGTCAATTATTCTTTCTAGGCATGCGAGCAGGTGATCAGTGGTTTGTACTTTTTACTGGATGATACTTATACACATAGACGTGAATATTATCGCTCTTAAGTATGATTAAAAAATTCTAAACTACATTAATATCTGTTTGTTTCTGTTATAATGATACTTTTATCGAATTCTAGATAAAAAAATATTATTACGTATTAGAAAAGGTTTCGTAAATATAATACGTAAAATCGAGCGTAATGTCGATGAGTGCATGCTCAGCCACACTGTGATATAGTGTTGAGATCCAAATTCGAAGTAAAAAATGCAATACAAAATTAGCAATGCAAACGAAATTTAATTCATTTTTAACCATATTAGTAGGAAAGTTTATAGTATAATATGCATCATTTAAATGTAAAATATCGTAGAAAAGTACCAGGAAAACAGCATATTTTTTTTAAAGGTATATACCAGATCAGAAGAAGAATGTTCAAACAAAATAAACTGAGCCTATAATACAAATAACCGCTTTCATCCCTGACTTTTATTTAGGTAAAGAAGCACATAAACTAGATAAAAGCTATAAAATAAAGAATAGAACGATAACCTTTTTCCAAAATACTGTCTTTATAACTTAAAATAGAATTTTCTCAGTCAAAATATTTGTCAGAAACACCTCGGCAAGGCTCTAAAGTGGATTCAAAAATTAATAAATCAAATAATAATATTCGTTGTTATCAGAACAAAGCTACTTTGCCTTCAATTTGCTACAATTTGTACAGAATCACTTTAAGGTTCTTGATATAAGCTCTGCCAAAATGTTTGAACACATTATGGGTATTAAAATTGTTTATTGGCGTCATTGATTGTATTCTTTTGAATTTGTATCTTTGTAAAGATAATGCAACAATTATTGTATTGTTTTATTTATGGAATTTACATTCATATTTTTTCTGTCTGGCTCGGAAATTGCTTCATTATTTTAAAAAAACCGGTCATGTGTGAGTCAGACTCACGCAGTAAGGGTTCCGTACCTGCTATCGACCTGATACCCCTTGGAAATTTATTTAATTTACGAGAGTTCATCAAAAGACATCAACGCACCGTGCGTGAAATATGAATTTTTGCAACTCTTTTTTACGCAGGTACCACCACACATATCTATAGTTGTCCTTTTTTAGTGTTTGTTGCTAAACTACATAGTATGCACTATAATCAGACCAAATTTGAGCCTGGTATGTATTGTCGTTTTGAAGATAGAGCAGGGAACAAAAACGTTGAATAAAATGTTGTTTTTATTTTTATAATCATGCTAGCGAGGTTTTAATTACACACTCACATAAATTGGGTGTTTTTAGGTAGAAAATATTTATTGATTTAATGCGCATTTTTTTTTCAAAAGTTCGAAAGTAGAACAAGTACCACGCTCGGACGAATTGGCGCAAATGAAAATTAGATACTGTTGAATTAATTTGTGTTTTGTTTCCTCGCAATTGAGAGAAAAGTACTACACAAGTCTCGGCTGAAATAGCAATTAACGGCCTCGTTTGGTTAAAAAGTCCGTCCTTTTAATATAATGAACCGGTCAAAAAAAAAAAGTATAACTTCGTTCATGGGCGAGGGGGTCCCCTGACCGCACATGTTTTTTTTTTTCTCATAATAATCATGATATCATCAAAGTGCCCGATACCTTCTAGATCATTCAGAATAGATCATCTTTGATCATTAAAGATAGTAATATTCCCTTTTGCTAACGAAAATAAAGTTTTAAAAATTAATCTAGCATTATATAAATAATATACTTTGGAAGATATCAAAGTAAGCCCAAGCTTCCGAAAACTCAAAAACAAGGAATTTATGAATAAGGAAAACCGTGAAATCAAAGTAACTAGGAGAATAAAATTGTTCCACTGTGGTTTGAAAGCGTAGCCTCCAGCGCGCAGCGTTCTGTTTCTTAAATACCCCATAAGGTTTCTTGCGTGACCTCGTTTTGAACACGGCATAAAGTATTACATAAATAGCAATTATTTATCTATTTAGGTTCACTTGTACAAAGCGATAGCGAAAAAGACCGGACCGTCAAGCACCGAATTAACACAGGATGGTTAAAATGGTGGCAAGTCACGGGAACAAGGGAAAATCTATAAGACCATGAGACCTGCTGTCCTATATGGATCAGAATGTTGGGCTACGAAAGGAATTAATGAAAGGCAACTGCATGATGCAGGGATGAGAATGTTAAGAGGAATGTGCGGTGTAACGAGAATGTATAGGATAAGCCCCCCTAGACAAGTTTACAATCTACAATCGTCAACGCTAATAGAAAACAATCAAAATGTATGAGAATGACATATCTCAACGAAAAAGTCATTCGTTCCCATACATTTTGATTATTTTCTATAGCGTTGACGACTATAGATTGTCAACTTGGCTAGGGGGGAAGGAATGAGTATGTAAGAGGGAGTCTGAAAGTAGCGCCAGTGACAGAGAAGTTAAGTAGCAACAGACTATCATGGTATGGACATGTGATGAGGAGGAATGAGGAGCATGTTACGAGGAAATTTTTAAGTATAAATGTGGATGGCTATATAAAAAGAGGCAGACCGAAGAAAACATGGATTGATTTTGTGAAAGATGATATGAATAGAAAGAAAGTGAACACGGAGATGACGACTGATAGAGATAGATGTATGGAAAAATACACGCTGCGCCGACCCCGAATAAATTGGGATAAGGGCAGGAGGACACCATTAATGGTGATATCTATGAAGGTAATGTTAACATATTTTCTCTTTCACCATTAGTTCGACCAGTGGCCCAATGAGGAACAAGTAATATAATAATAAACTTTTTTTTCAGACAGATTCTATAGTAGTAACATAACATAACATCAAACCTGTATTTCCCCGAAGGGGTAGGCAGAGGTGTAATAGTACACCCACATTTCGCCAGTTATGGTATAGTCCCATGTAATAGGGGGCGAGCCTATTGCCTATTCTATAGTAGTGTTAGTAACAATTCGCTTAAGACGCTGACAACAACCAAATACCGCAAATAGGCTTATCTTAAAAACATTTTTAGCTGTATCTATTCAATTTGTGGCAGTGAAAAAAATATGTGTTAGTAATAACTTCTTAGGTTTTCGATTTAATCCGGTTAAACTTTGTTTTATTATAATACCAGGCCCCTCAGAAAGTATTGCGAAAAAAAGTTTTTATATATGGGAGACTGGCCAGTTATAATATTTTTCGAAAATATGATTATTTATAAGTAAAAATAAGTAAGTTCCAATTTCAAAATTTCCCTCCACATTTTTTGCGAGGTAATTCAAAGTATTGTGTCTCACTGAAATATGGATCTGCGCCGGGAACATTTTAGAGCTATGATTTTATACGATTTCAAGTGTCGCCTGAAACCGGATGAATCGTACGATAGACTTCAAATGGCATTCATGGATGAAGGCCCTGCCAAGGCAACCGTGTATCGTTGGTATAACGAATTCAAGCGCGGTCGACCAACTTTGGGGGATGACGAAAGAAGCGGTCGCCCTTTGACGGCTGTTACCGAAGAAAACGTGCTAGCAGTGAAAAATTTAATCCAAGACAATAGGCGAATTACATATCAGGAGATTCAACACATATTGAAGATTGGATCGGGAAGCGTTCACGAGATTCTACACAGCCATCTTCGCGTGAGGAGGATAGTATCACGCTGGGTGCCGCACAACCTCACCGATGCTCAGAAGCAAGCCCGGGTGGAATGGTGCCGTGATATGCTTAACAAATTTGAAGCAGGCTCGTCTCGGCGTGTTTACGACATCGTTACAGGTGATGAGTCCTGGATTTATCAATACGACCCAGAAACCAAGCGCCAGTCGACTGTTTGGGTGTTTCAAAATGAGCCAACGCCTACCAAAGTGAAGCGATCTAGAAGCGGGGGTAAGATTTTGATCGCTAGCTTTTTTAATTTGACTGGCCACTTGGTATCAATTCCCTTACGGGATCAAAGAAGCATTAATGCCGAATGGTATACTACCAAATGTTTGCCAGAAGTTTTCTCTGTTATAAGCAACAAGCGACCAAACACAGGGCTCCGCGGGCTACTGCTCCACCACGACAATGCACCTGCGCACACCGCACTCAAAACGAGGGACTTCCTGGACAGCACGCCAGTCAAACTCCTGGGTCACCCTCCTTACAGCCCTGATCTAGCACCGTGTGACTTCTTTTTATTCCCAAAAATAAAAAATCAGCTCAAAGGGATACAATTTTCGTCGCCGGAAGATGCGCTGGCTGCGTTCGAGCAGGCTGTAAACGAGGTGTCTGCGGCGGACTGGAAAAAGTGTTTTGAAAACTGGTTTAGGCGCATGAATCTTTGTATAGAGGCTGGTGGAAAGTACTTTGAAAAGATTTGATAAAAATATATGTACGTATAGAACAATTTTTTTTAGTTTCGCAAAATTTTTTTTGAGTGTCCCACGTATGTGTTAATCTTGATCGTATTTTCTAAAACTGTATTGTGCTTAAAACACGTTTTCTTGTTGTTTTCTCTATAGAAAAGAATTGTAAACTAACCTTTTAAAACATGCTTTAAAGCAAACAATCTCTATTATGTACCAAATATTATAAATTAATTTAAGAAAACATTTAAGAAAGACTATAATCTAAAACATAGTTGTTTCTGTTTTTCAAGTTTTTTAATAAAAAAAAATATTATTGATTTTCATTCAAGTTGAGCGGCGCACCCGACGTCCCTCCGTTCGTTGCCTCTCTTTTAGTTCAGTACGAAACGAAAGTGACCGCAGAGGTCAGATTTTTTTGGTTTATCGTAGGTCAATTATGCTAATAAAAGACGTAGCAACATATTCAGTGTAATTCAATCAACACACGATTACAATGTAACGTGAAATTTTGTGATGATATTTGGAAGTTTGTTACTCAATCACGCTGTAAGAGATGAACAGATGAAATTTGGAATAAAGATAGAACATAACCCAGATTAACATATAATATGTAACAAAAACCCTGTTGTTCCTGTGAGGTACGTTATCAAAATCTATATTCATACGTAAGGACACAACTTATTTGGAAAAACTCTTCAATAAAAATAATCAAATTAAATATTAAATCATTCATCATCCTCCTTCCCTTATCCCAATTTATTTGGGGTCGACGCAGGATGTCTTTTTCGTGCATACATCTCTATCAGCCGTCATCTCCGTGTTCACTTTCTTTTTATCCATATCATCTTTCACACAATCCATCCAATATTAATTTAAAATTTAAAGTGATTATATAACTCAAAACACATTCATTCAGTGATTATATTAATAAAAATAGTCAAATTAAATACCTATTAAATCATTATGAATTGTAAATTGAAAGTGATATAATCACTTTTAATAATGATTTAATATTTAATTTGATTATTTTTATTGAAGAGTTTTTTCCAAATGAGTTATATCCTTACGAATTATTATCGTTTCTGATAACGTAGCTCACAGGAACAACAGAGATTTTATTACATACTGTATATTCTACTTTTTATCCAGGGAAAATGAACAGTATCCGGGGGATGCGAGATGCACGAAATCCACGCGGGCGAAGCCCCGGGCATAGGCTAGTTGAATAAAATGTATATTTTACACGTTTTTTTTTTTTATGGCGTTAAGACCGCCTTTGTACCCTGTTGTGCATAAAGAATTAAATAAATAAATAATATTTTATACAATCTCTCTTCATTTACTGCACAATAATACTTCACAAATAAAATTGCAAACGCTAATTTGGTATCTTCTAAGAATTTAGAAACTTATACATAAAAAATTAACCCTACAAAATTGAAGCTCACTCTATTCGCTAATAGGTACTCTAATTGATTCCAAGTAACAAATATTAAAGTCGTTCATTTAATTCAGATCTAGTACGACATCAAGCATTGTTCCGTCTGATTCGGTCCCCGCTTCTCGAAACAATAGTCAAGAGTGCTTTTGGTATAATAAATTGGTCTTCTGAATGGTGAGCGTAATAACTTTCATTGGTAATGTTAGCGTGGCGCCCTCTATTGTTGCTACAATGTCTAATTCATTAATCTGTGTTGAATGGCTTTAGAGACCGTCGCGTTGTCAGAAGATTTTGCATGATTAATTCGTCGTGGTATTCTGCTCTTTTTTGTTTCATGGAAATTTTGAAGGATGCTTTAATAGTTTTTTTTTAATTCTCTATGGGTTTGATTGCCTGGTGTTAAGCGATGGTGCGGTCGACGATGGTACACGCTTACCCAACATAAACCTATTCACTCGAGCCTGACGTAAGAATTGTCGTAAGCACAGAAATAGATAGAATGGCCATGTGGGCAGGGTGCGCGTGGCAGCACCATGCACCATAGTACAGGATATTTCAAAGCCTTTCTCAGCACGCCTTATGACTTGTTTCTATAAATACAGTAACAAAAACCCGCAAAAATGCCTTAATGTGCTGTTTCTAACTGCAGAAACAAAAGCTGTAAAGTACATTTGATTAAAATTAATTAAAAAAATAAAAATTACGTCAAAATGTAAGGCGTAGTTTGTTCGGAAAGTTGCCACGCATGAATCGCAAGTAAAATTGTGATTACAACCATTCTACCTATTTCTGTGGTCGTAAGACTCTTAAAGGATTCTGAGACTTTGCTAAATGATCTGAAGTGAACTCAAGACTAGCAAAGCCCATTCCTTGCCATTTGTGTTCGAGATTTTAGACAGCCTACAAGAAGATGATTGAAGGTTATAAGTAACTAATGTCTGCATTTATGGGATTGTAATTTCGGGTGTCGGTGAAATTACAATCACATGAGACTTTCCATCTTCATGTCTCAGTTTGGCGTACGCGACTTGCAGTTCCGTTTTCGTAACAGCCTATATAGGTGGTATTACAGTTGTTATAAGAAAAGGTAACCGCTTAAAATCAGGTGGGCTTTTGGCCAGTTTCGCCACCTTGTACTCTCAACCCAGCGGATCGCAGTCCACTGCTGGACATTATACTATAAAACAAAAAATATATTATTCGTATTCTAGAAACAAAGTGTCTGGTAGGTATTGTCAATGTTACTCAAACAAAATTTAATAATGAAAAATACCTGTAGCAAAGGAATGTGAATTGAATATACGATATTGCTTATACATGTTCACATTGCCACAGATAATATAATATAATACATATTACATAAGGGTTGAAAAGGGTAAACGTAAAGATTTAGCAAATAAGCTTTTCTTCTTTTGAAATCAGTTTCCATTTCGCTACGTTCCGTTATTGGGACATTCCGTCACAGTGCACATTATGGAATTCCAGTCACATACAGCAAAGGTGAACCTAAATGACGTTCAATCTTTTACGACTTTTCAAAACACAACGAGATCAAGATATAAATAGAGAAATAGCGAGTGAAATGCTCAGAATTTCGTATCTATAAACTGATTACTGCTTTCTTATTTCCACAGAACCAACTTTAGTGCTACGTACCGTAATCTACCAAGTTAGCAGAAAGGGTTTTATGAGTTTTTTATTGCAGCACCTTTTCCATCAAACTTTATATAACTTGAGTAAAACAGATCGGGTGAATTTCGAAGCGCAATAACTGTAATATTGAAAGTTCGCTTCGGTGTGAGGGTTGGACGATACTACTGCCAACTCGTGACTTTTTATCATGATGTCGTTTGGATATTGGGGAAAACATTATCCTAAGTATTACAAAACTGTAATTGTCTGTTTATTTGAGCATCATGCAAAAACTACTGGACTGATTTGATGTTTTTTTTTTGTGTTTAAAAGCTTGAGATTTGACTGGTAAAAAAAAAAACATAACATCACGCCTGTATTTCCCCGAAGGGGTAGGCAGAGGTGTAATAGTACAACCACATTTCGCCAGTTATGTTATAGTCCCATGTAATAGAGGGCGAGCCTATTGCCATTGACCGGGCACAAATCCAGACTCCGGGCTGCTACTGTTATTTGACTGGTAGATATATTTTATGAAAAAAAATACTGAAGAACCACAGAAACGAAGCCGTGGGCAGTCTAGTATTTTATAAAGTGTTTATTGAAGATTTAACAAAGATTTGGAAATGAATAGGGTAGATACTCCCAAACATTCGATAGATTATCTGTTACAATCTTATACCTATCCTAAATTTTGATTTTATTATAATTGATTACCTACCTAATAATTTGCACACCGTTGTCATGGCAGAATGTATATGATCTACTTAATATTCATTATCATCTTTTTTGTACTACATTCTTGCAATAAATAATTCTGGTTCTAATACCACCTCATTATTACTTAACGTTTCTGTACACGTGTTCTAGAGTGGAGACTGCGAATCGGAAAACGTAACATAGGACGCCCTCAGGCTAGGTGGAGTGACGATCTAAGAAAAGTGGCTGGTAGAAATTGGATGAGAAGAAGATAGAAGTCAGTGGCATGTTATTGGAGAGGCCTATATCTAGCAGTAGACTGCGCTAGGCTGATTATGATGGTAATAATGATGATTACTGTTAAGCCCAAAATAAAGTACTAAAATTATAATAAAACAAGTTTAACCGGACTTTGCCGCGTTCGTGGTCGCAGGAAGACTAAGATGACAAGCGTCTTTACAGATATTTCAAAAAAAATATTTTAATCTCCCGTACAATTTTTATTAATTAGAAAGTCGTTTCGATGCACACAGTAATCAGTGCCATTGTGAGTGATTACTGCGTGCATCGCAACGATTTTAATGTGTAGTGATCGCGAAAACCTAAGAAATTATTAAGTACTAAAATATTCCTGCAATATTTTTCATTCATTTTTAAACAAAACAAAAATAACATCACCTATAATTTTAAAAGCGATTATCATAGGAATTGACGTGAAAACTTCAAATAACAAAAGTTGAATGGTATCAACAATCGCGCTAGCCCCAAACACTTTATTATACTCAACTCAGCTCCCTTTGTCCCCCACAGCGTCATTTGCAAAACAACAACTGATTTCGAGACCGTATTATAAGCACAAAACGTTTATACGTGTGCCATTGTAAAAGTTTGGACGACGATGTTTGATAATAATAATAATTGAAAAAGTTATTGAATGCTTTAAAAGGCTTTGTGAGTAATTCATTCCGGAGTTCGCGTTATAAATTACCTACAATTTTCAATGTATTATGAACGGGAGTCGCTTTGATGACGTTTTTGATAAGAAGCATAAAGCTGTAAACCCACAGCAAGCGGAACTGAAGCGGGACGAAACTGAAGCGTATCGTCGACGGGGATGGTCGTGTTGTAATATCAGTATATAACTGTATTAGACAGTGCACACAGCGCCGCCGTCCTGCCGGGCGTTTTGACGGCGTGACCGATCCGCCTTCGCTCAACCTGGTGGAAAGACAACGCCGGGCGGTGCGCCACTGGCGTTGTATTATACAATATGTAACAAAAACCCTGTTGCTCCTCTGAGCTACGTTATCAGAATCAATATTCATGCGTGAGGAAACAAATAATTTGAAAAACTCTTTAATAAAAATAATAAAATTAAATATTAAAAAAATAATTATTAATTGTGAATTGAAAGTGATTATATCACTCAAAACTCACTCAATCAGTGATTATATCAATAAAAATCATTTAATGTAATGTTAAATCATTATTAATTGTAAATTGAAAGTGTTATAATTACTGTTTAAATGTGTTGCGGACCTTGTGGTGGGGGCTGCTGCGGCGGTGGTTGCTGCGGCGGATGCAGTTGCCCTTGCATCACCATCTACACCTGCTGCAAGAAGATTTGCTAGTGGCACCGAGTGGCGCCAATTCGCGCAGACAAGCCATGGTGTTTGCGGAGAAGTATGGTGCACCGACGCCTTCGATGTTTTTGTTTTCAAAGTTTACACTTCGTGCCGTTTTGTGGAAATAAACTACTATAAATAAAATTTAATATTTAATTTTATTATTTTTACTGATGAGTTTTTCCGAATGTGCTGTGTCCTTACTTACGTATGAATATCGATTCTGATAACGTAGCTCACAGGAACAACAGGGTTTTTGTTACATATTTTTTTATGGGAATGCATAGTTGTAGTCAAACAGAACGCGGAGCGTTTTCTTCTGGGGCTGTCATTCCGCCGCCGTTCAGTCCAGCGCGCGATCCTCCCACAGTGACATACACGCCTCGTCCACGATCGGTCGACGCTCCGCCTCAGTTCCGTCTCGCCTGCTGTGTGCCTGCACCTTAAGTATTTATTTTTATTTAAATATCAATTTCATAACACACAACACTTATAGAGGATACATAAAAAAGTCACTTGAGCAAAAAGGTTGCTTACTTCTAAAATAAATTACTTAGAGCAAACCTGCGAAAGGAGAGAAGAACAAAAATAAAACGTAGACACAGAATAACAAAGTAAAACAAAAAATAAGAACTCTTTAAAACTAAATATGTATAGACTCAAAAATAATTTTATTACATACATATAATAAATACCTACTAACATTATAAATAACGTGTTATTGAAATAACTGAAAACCTATTAAGGGGTCATTGTACTCAGCATTATGAACAACTTCTATTTATTTTATTATATTTTTTTTTTTATTTTTTTTTTTTTCTTTTTCATTGTTTTTTTTTTTTTTTTTAGAAATATTTGTAAAGACACTTGTCATCTTAGTCTACCTGCGACCACGAAATGCTGCAAAGCTTTCGAAACGTCAGGGAAACCAATTTAAATAATATACGCGATTTAATCCGGTTAAACTTTGTTTTATTATTATTTCATTTATTTATTTATGTACGTTTTAAAAACACGAAGAACAAACACTTAAGCACAAAGGTATTACTATAGGAACAACCCAGGAATTGCGAAAAAAACAGGTGTTCTCTACATTTGTGTTCACATAAAACGACAAAATATAGGGAACAGCTAATTTTTTTCGCGATTTCATGGTTGAACCTATAGTAAAATTTGTTCATACTGATGAGTACAGTGAATCCTTAAGAGGTTTTCAGTTATTTCAATAACATGTTGTGTTAAATAATAATAATTAGGTAGTATGTACACACGGCTACACATCAAACTGTACAAAACCAGTATAGGCTGACCTCGCGTTGTAACGAAAACCTATACAATGCGAGGTCAGCTTATACTGGAAATGTACAGCTGTAGTATTGTATGGGAGGAATTTTAATTTTCGTATTCGTGGATAAAACTGCGTATCTACTCGTACAGCTTTTTGTTACGCACAATCTGTTTTAACTCGAAGCAATCGATTATTGTGTTGTTCGTTGAGCAAGCAATGAGCTGGATGGAATTACAATCACATGAGACTTTCCATCTTCATGTCTCAGTTTGGTGAACGTGACTTGCGATACCATTTTGGTAATAGCTCGTATTTATTTATTTATTCATGAACAATTCACATTGTGTTTGAATGTCACTTAATATAAATATATATAATGAATATCACATAACATAATATAATATAAATAGTTGATTGAATTTTAAATTATGTCGATCATAAATTATTACTTGTAGGTATCATATTACTATTTAGTATCATTTGACATAAAATCGGACACTGAATACAAACATTTTTCTAACAGTTTGTTGTATTGCAGTTGTTATCGGCAAATATACACCGCTTAACATCAGGTGGGCCTTTACCTAGTTTCGCCTTCCTATACTAAATAAGAAAGAGAGAGAATGAGAGTGGGAGAGGCCTATGTCCAGCAGTGGACTGCGATAGGTTAAGTTGATGATGTTGAGTTGATACTGAATGTAAAAGAAATGTTGTATGAAATTCTATTTGTACTACATTTAAAATCCGACACATGAAATGGATTTTTAGAATAGATTGTACTTTGAGGCCCACCTTTTCGACGACGTCTGTGGTCTAGTGGTTTGAGTGTCGGACTGCTGATCACGAGGTTGTGGGTTCGACTCCCACAGGACATTAATATTTGTGTGATGAACATAAGTGTTTGTGTTTGTCTGGATGTTTCAATTTCAATTTCAATGTTTTTTATTTCAAATAAACCTAATTACAGGCACTTTTGAAAGGTCAGGCTCTAGTTGCACGGTTCCAAATTGTGGGTCCTATGGAGAAGAACCGGCAAGAAACTCCATGGATAAATTCTTTTTAAAATAGGTTATTGTTTATTACATCAAATTTATTCAAATAATGTGAGTATAATGTAGGTTTATGTCAGAAATAAACAAGAGTTTAAAAGTGAGTATATTGCCTTTAGAAATAAACGTAAGAAGAGTTGCCATAGTATGTAGAAGCTGACCTGTCCCGACAGACGGTTTCTTATGTATTATATGGATGTACTACATATACTGTATGGATTTACAAAAAAAAAGTATATAAGTAATATATCTATTGTCTAGTACCCATAGTACAAGTTCTGCTTAGTTTGGTATAGATGGTGCTGTGTAAAATGTCCCAAAAATATTTATATTTATTATATTTATTTATTATTTTCTCTTCCGTAATATATCGATTACAAAATCCAGGACATGGTCTATATTTGTGCTAAATTTCATCTAAATTCGTTCAGTTGTTTCGGTTTTAAAAGAAAGAACCATCTATTTTCGCAAAATACAGGTGGTACCAGATATGAAATTGGAGGTTTTAGAACAATGCTATATTTTTTAATTTAGATATAAATTTTAATTATTCAACCAATCGTTATGATATTATATCCTTTATTTGTCTATATACTTAATTTTTACATTAAAAAAAAATATATATATATATAAATAGCCCGCACCAGCATCGAGAACAGGGTTTAAACTACCGGCGGTCAGGGCCTCAGAAAGAAGAACCTCCTGACGATACACGCAGTGTCCAGGAGTACCACTTTCTGTGTCAAGTCTTGACCCAGCTGACCAACGCGAGCCTCCTCAGATGTATATCGAAGCTCTTGGCTGAAGCTATTAAACCATTGGCCGTAACGACAATCGGTACAATGACTGCTGAATCAACATCCTTCATGTCGACAACCTCGTGTGCCAAGTCAAGGTATCTGATTTCTTTCATATTACATTTATTGTGCTGAAAGACAAACAAACAACTAACCATACTTAGGCATTTAGGTATAATATTAGTAGGATTTCAGATCAAGAACCTACATAAAGTAAGTAGCCAATACATTTAAATAACTTAGAACTTATTGGAAAGTACATGTAACTACTCCTGGCCCATTTAACACAAACCTCATTTGCACGAAATGTTCTAAACCAGTACTTTGGACAGAATCGAATGGATTCCGGGTTACATACGTAACCCGGAATCTTTGTATTCATAGGAAGGAAGTTAGTTGCATATGCCAGTTGGATTATGGATTATCAAACTTGAGCCCCTATAGAGTAGTGAATGAATTGTTGTGTTGTTATCAACTGTTATTTGTAGGGGTTACATGGAATATGATATGCGTATTCACACACTCCGAACATATATCGGATAAAACTGAGTGAATAGGTAGGTACGTACGATATATATTCTATGCCAGGGGTGAATAGGGACAAAAGTGGGCAAGGATTTTAACATTGAAATAAGATAGTTTGTTGCTCACAAAGACTTAAGAATGTTTAACAAATGGCAGAACATTTTTGAAGTATTTGTGGGTAACAAATTATCTTATTTCAATGCTAGCTTTTACCCGGGGCTCTGTTCCCATGGTTCTTTATTCCACAGTAAACATACATTTTCATGGCATAAAATGTAGTACATGTCACTCTCCGGGCCATAAACAAAAAAAAACGCAAAACTTGATCGAAATCAGAAACATGCTTTTCGTATTTTCTTATCTACGGCGATCACTGTCAGAAACGAACTGCAGCGTCAATGCAACTTGATCGGCGCGTCATGAAATTACGTGAATTAGGGCCAAATTATCAAATTCTACCTGCAATTCTAGATAACTGCAACTGCACTTCCTTAGTTAAGTGAATTGGCCTATTGGTCTTATTGATATCGTAAGATAGGTAGTAATATTAATTTAATTTACCTCAATGATGTTTTTATTTCCACATCTTCATTTCAACTTCTTAGTTTAAACATTTATGCTTATGTATTATAAGTATGTATTTACAAAAAAAAAGTATATACGTATTATATCCATTGTCTAGTACCCATACCACAAGCTCTGCTTAGTTTGGGACTAGATGGTGCTGTGTAAAAATGTCCCAAAGATATTTATATTTATTTATTATTTATTTATTTAATAATAACAGTTATTGTTGGTGTCCCCAACATTTTATTTTACATAATTTTTGGTCTTGCATGTGTGTGTCTGACCGCCTTTGTAGCATATTGTTATTTGAAGTAAATACATATTTATTAATTTTTACCTTTATCTCTTTTTATATCAGTCCTACAGTATTTTTACGTTCCCCAACAGTTATTTGGACCCAAATGTTTAATTTAAACTTTCAATAAAATTGTAAATTCAAAACATAAATTCACTTTTACGCCAGATACCAGACGATAACTTTACAAAAAGCATTTCTACGAATCCTAAAACTAATTTCATATTTCAACTAAGCGTATCTAAAATAAAAGCAAAAATTTATTGTATTCATAATAAACTTGGTATAATTTTAGCTTTATACTACCCCAATTTTATTGCGAAGATAACGTTGGTATATATTATTTGCCTAATCTGATACAGCTCTATTGATTTTGCAATTAAAAGAGAAAAGCGTCGTTATGTTCTGCAATTTAAGTTTGTTTATTAAGGTAAATGAGATTCGCGTGAAAGGTATTATGGCGATGAATATTGCAAAAGTTTATGTTTATAATATTAACGATATTTATTAATGTTGAATTACTGTGCTTGAATTATATTGAAGCTGAAATTATGGATATCAAACTCGTAGCTAATATTAAAATAGTGAGGAATTGTTTTTAAGTGCGTAACATTTCTTTATTTTTAAACATTTTACATTTAGACTGATTAGTATTAACTTTATAGTACAGACATAGTAAAAAATATAGACAAAGTGCTGTATACAATCTAGTGAAGCCAAAAAAAAACTATGCTCCTTCGTGTACAACCAGAGCCAGGGCTCACGCACACACATGCACCCCAAACCATGCTGAACCCTCCATGCTGGCCTATGTCCAGTAGTGGACGTCTTTCGGCTGAAATGATGATAGGAGTGACAAATGGTGCTTGTACACAGTGCAAGTAGCTGGTACAAGTAACATGCGCGGGCTACATGTGCGGGCTAATACGGTACATTCATAAGGCACTGAACTCGCGTACGGTCGTTTACACGATGCATGTAATCAGCGCAAGTGCTTCAACATGCGCATTGCGCATGTTTCGTAAACATTTGATCACCCAGTATGGTTTTTAAAATGCACCCCCAAATGGAAACATAGAAAAGAGAAAAAGCGACTTACCAATTTTTTCTAAACACCGATTAAGTGTCACTTTTTCATTTGTATACGACCTACCTATGACTGACCGACTGTCTGTTTACCTGACTGACCATCTGACTGACCATCTGATTGACCGACCAACTGACTGACTGATTGAGCGACCGACTGACTGACCGACTGACATAGATATTGGCATAGTATAGTCATTGAAACAAATTTGCATGCAAAACATTCGTTTCAAGCTATACATCTTTTTTATATACGTTTTATAGCATTTTAGGTGAATTATTTCAACACTGTAATCGCAATCACAAATATTCATACGTGCATATGAATAAAAATGTCAGTTACCGACAAAATATTTGAATAAAATGCAAAACGAAGTGCTCATTGCTAGAAACCGTTTTCATGTTTTGTGATTTAGTATGATTAGTTTTTTAAGCAATTATGCGATAAAATAATGAGTACCTGATAGGTTTAAAAAATGTTCTCGATGGTTTCTATAGTCCCTCATCAAGACAGCCTACTGGAGTAAGATATTATTAAATTCTCTTATTCGAGAAAACATCCGCGATTTATTTAGTTGTACTCGGGTTGTCGCTATAGTACTGAAAACGATGTTGCCAAAGTCAGATCTTAGTGTGCTGATAACATAGCATTTGCGGACATTGACCTGATTTTTATACCGAAGTGCATGTTGTTAGCCTCTGATACACATGCCTGTAACTTGCACGCTTGCATACCAGCTCCTTGCACGTGCCAGCTGTTTTCATGTGTACACGTTCACTGGCATGCCTGTACCTAGCAAACAAGTAGCACAACATTTGATCTACTGGCATGCAATATGAGGGAGGGGTCGCGGGGGCTGCGCAACCGGCACGAGTGAACGTACGCGGCAGCTACAGGCATCCAGTGTCACCCAGTACCGTCTTCTTCTTTTCTTATTTTAGCTACACATCCTTCTGCTAGTAAAAATATACATACATACATATTATCACACCTGTTTCCCATTGGGGTAGGCAGAGACTATGGGTTTGCACCTGCTACGATCCTGACACACCTCTTTCGCTTCATCTACGTCCATTAACCTCGTCATGCATGCTCGTCAGGTTAGAGAACTCTTAACCTGGAATTTTTTGAGAACGTCCGCGATTTGATCGCGATACGTTCGCCGAAGTAGTCCCCTTCCAACTCTAACAACAATACGACACTAACTCTACTAACAATAACTCTACTAACAATATGACACTATTTAATTCACTCCGAAAGCTTTCCATTAATGCAATAACTAGAAAATGTGCTGTCAAGATATCGATAGCGTAGCGTACTGGCATGTCTATACTGCTTGCCAGTTACAGGTTTACTTGCAAATGTATACACAGTGTGCCGGTTACTTGCATATAGTAGCTGTAGCTGGCATGCTAGCTACTGCTTCATTTTACAGGCATGTGTATTCCGGTTATCATGTCATATTTAGCTAGCGTATCATTATACATGGGTTGCTATGCATAGACATTGATGTCAACGTCACTACCATAATACGCCGGTGATATCAATGTCACAAGTTTCGCAGAAAAATTGCATGCGTGGTTATCGTTGACATGACAAAATGCATTAGTAAGGAAGGGTCAACGTTCGCTATTGCCTTGTTATCCTACACGAAATATATCACAAAAGCATAAGTAATAATGCGTTGTGCGTTGAGAGTTCAATTTGTACCTTATGGTAATTTACTTTCCAAGTTTTGACGTTTTGTTATCTCTGCTGAAAATGTAGCTTAAAAGGAAACAAGATGCGGAAGAGAAAATTGAGTGCGGTCAGGTTTCGACCTTCAATTTATCCAATTACGGACTCAGTTAAATAAATATTTTGGATTTTGAATTCGAAATTGTAATCATCCGAAGGCTTTACTAGAACAAGCTTTTACCAAGCAATCTGAATCAAATACAAATTTAATCGTGGCTGTCAGTTTGATATTTTATTATTATTTGTGTATTGGTAGCCTTAAGCTTATCCCCAGATGCATAGGAACAGAAAATTATTTATTACCTATTAGAAAGCAAATTATTTCTGAAACCCATCATTCTATTTCTCTATAGTCCAAATTTAGAGTGAACCGATGTCATGACGAAAATAAAAAAAACCATAAGAGCTGCTTATGTATAAAACTATTGTATTACATCACACTTACATCCACATCTTCTGTTTGGACAAGCCTTTAATGTCTAGAATATTAATGCATTACATGTCTGTTTTGGCTATTATTATTATTATTATTTTTGCCTAATGTTTGACGGGTATGGCGCTGTGTGCCGAGATACAGGTCCTGTCCTACTTCGGATACAGATGCTCCCATTTTGTGTTCGTAAATATTAGCCAATAATTTTTGCTATAAGTGGTTGTATAAATTATTGTTGGTGAAATAATATTTGTTTTTTAATTTTTTTATTACGATACCAAGTGTGTCTTAAAACTCATTTACTCCATATTTTTCTCCAACAAAGGGTACCAAAGGAATTGGTACTGTTTATTTCAGCTTTCAGAAAACTTTACCTCAAAAATGTCCACTCCATTAGGCAGCACCTAACACAGTTTGCTCTTGTAGACGATCTTTATCTATCGGCTTTAGATATCTTTCATCGGCTAATAGACCTATAATAGGAGATGATCACTTATTCACGACCTGATAAACATGGTCTTGGGAGCAATTAATGCGATAACAGAGCACTTGCTAAGATAACATCAATTAGTCTAGTAAGGTAGTGTTTGTAAGCGGTGGTTTTGATTGGATACATGGGTATCGGGTCTTAATCTATCGTGCGTAGTTGGAAGGGTATCATTAGCTATATGAGAGAAATCTCTACCTTAGTGATTTTAGTTTTCTATGTTAGTTCTGAAAATGCCGTGAGTACTTTGGCTACTTTTGTATTTTTTTTCTTTCCACAACGCACCTATATCTTAAGACTGCGCCCGCTTGCGTAAATCAATTTAACAACATAACATCATGCCTGTATTTCCCCGAAGGGGTAAGCAGAGGTGTAATAGTACACCCACATTTCGCCAGTTATGTTATAGTCCCATGTAATAGGGGGCGAGCCTATTGCCATTGACCGGGCACAAATCCAGACTCCGGGATGCTACTGAGAATTTCCTACTGAAAAAAACCCAATAACACTTTACCCGACCCGGGAATCGAACCCAGGACTCCACGCTCAGCAGTCGCGCTTGCCACCACTAGAGCAATGAGGCAGTCAATCAATTTAAGTAATAGAATAATTCCTTTAGTTTTCTTTGATGGACAAACATTTCTTGAGATGCCATTCCAGTAGTCTGCAAAAAGTGAAAAGGGCAATGATGAAGCAAGGTGAAGATTTCATTTGATGTGGGTAATAAACATCAGTCTGTCATTAGTTACGCAAAAATATGAAGAAGCATTGTTTTTCAATCCATATCTACAGTGTAGATACAGTTTCTTCTTCGCATCGTTTCGAAATTGTTCAATCTATAAGAATATTAATCCCTATGAATCTGATGTCTTCTGCAGGTTTAAGCAATGACTCCAGAGATTGTCAAATTCTGCAGTGTGTATGTTGAAAATTAGGCACAGCAAAGGATAAAATTATTCCCAAGAAATACGAACCTGCTTCTTAAATTCAACCAAACAAGCCAACGTAAATATCTCATTAAAATATATCACCAATTACAAACGGCGAAGGGGAATGTCTTGTGAGAAGCCTTGCGTTTAAATATAAATTCTAAATGTATGTAAGGCTCTGAGAACCGACAGAGCCAACGCCACCTGTCGCTTGGCGCATTAACATATTCTATGCAGAGCTAACACCAAGACTTGTATTCTTAAACATATATTTGATGTTAGTAGGTATGGTAACGTTGTACGTATAGATATTTTTTTCATTGTTCATGCAGATCTAGGCAAGAAAAAAAAATGTATAATATTTATACGACCATACATACATACATACATATTATCACGCCTGTTTCCCATTGGGGTAGGCAGAGACTGCGGATTTCCACCTGCTACGATCCTGATACACCTCTTTCGCTTCATCTACGTCCATTAACCTCGTCATGCATTGTCATAATTATTTTCTTTACTTATTGTCTACTGAACTGTTGAAAGCTTTGCCAGAACAGTGCCTTTATAATTACGAGCTTCATAATCAATTAAAATTATACACTCTTCATATTGCATGGCTGTCCAGATGTTTACCAGTTCGTTAAACAACAGTAACAGTGTTATCCTTACATGTAGGTATGTATTCTGTATCTGTACTACAAGTTGTAAAAAAAACGGCAGTAAGTTTTTCTTCCACTTGCTTGGAAATTGCTTGATCATTTAAAAAAAGAATACTTCAATTGGCTCTTTTCCGTACGCAACAAAATAACACGTCAGAAATTTCCAACACGACAGTAATATAAATTGCAGGACAGTTTTTTTTGCTAGTGAAGTTTTTAATGTGCACATTTACATAACTTAGGTGTTTTAGGTACACGACATTTATTATTTTAAAGGCTGAATGCGCATTTTTTTTAAAGTTTGAAAATATAACAAGAACCGCGCGCGGCCAAATTGGTGTGAATGAAAATTAGATACTGTTGAATTAGTTTGTGTATAGTTTCCTCGCAAATGAGAGAAAAGTACTATACAAGTCTCGGCCAAAATAGCAATTAACGGCCTCGTTTAGTTTTAAAATCATTACGGAAGTAATTCGCTTCGCCTCGTCCTTCCAATATTACTCGGCCGTCAATTGCTTTATTTCAGGCCTTGACTACCGTCATTACTATGTACTATTATTTATGGTCTTAAGAGACCACTTAACCACTTACTATTATTATTATCATAGGCGGACTGACCATCAGTTTTTCAGAAACTAGGTTTTTGTGTACAGTTTGTGTACAGTTCACAGGTCAAAGACATCTAGGTATCTAGAAGTAGTTCAACTCTAGTCTCTAAAAAAACAACGTACAAGACCCAAACTAAACTTATATTCCTGCCCTTCAAAGCTATCCACACTTCATAGATTATTCGATAACTCATACGAAACCTTTTTCTTATTACAAAGAGGTCTTGTTTCGAATCCCAAGTCATGAAGGTCGAGTACTGAAAGAAGAATATCCTTACATTTGGGATTTATAAGGTTTCTTTGTTTGTATTCAATTTGTATGAAACATTGACTTTTTCTTTCATTCTTAGCTTAAGGGTTAACCCTTGAATTCGTATTTTTACGTGGCCTATAATATTTTTTGTGACTGATACTAAACTTGGGTTTCTTTTCTTGTTTTTATTTTTGACGGTATATTTCGTGGTGATCTCATGTGTTTATATTATTTGAAATGTTGATCTCTTTCACTACATGTTGAAGAAATAAGGAAGCAGATTTTTTATATATATTGTTAGACAAATCAATGTTTACATTTGATAAAAACTAGTCACTGATGCAGGATATTTCGTCCTTTAGAAATTATCTAGTTAATGAAAGACCAATGAAAGACACAAAGACGTAAAACTTATTACATCGAGGCATAGAAAAAAACTTAAGGCGCTAATAAAAGCTAAGTGGCGCCCCCATCTGTAAAAAAATAATTATTCGCTGAGTACATCATGTATCGAAAATTTGGGTTTACCAATTGGAATTCCTTCAGCGTCAGTGTTTCCCGAGAAGTATATCTTCCCGAGAAATAATCTGGTGGTCTTCAAGACTCGAGTCAATAGGTTTTAGCCGGGCAAGCGTGTACCATCGTCGACCGCACCATCGCTTAACATCAGGTGAGGTGGCGGTCAAACGCAAGCCCGTTAAGAATAAAAAAAAAAGTAAAAGTACTGTATAGTAAAACAAAGTTTAACCGGATTAAATCGCGTATATTATTTAAATTGGTTTTCCTGACGTTCCGAAAGCTTTGCAGCATTTCGTGGTGGCAGGTAGACTAAGATGACAATCGTCTTTACAGATATTTCTAAAAAAATATTTTAATCTACCGTACAATATTATTAATTAAAATCGTTTCGATGCACGCAGTAGTCACTCACAATATCATTATCTTTTACAGTGTTGCGTGCTGTTTGGGACTTGATTATTTTTTAGGACTGGGTTCCAAACAGGTATAAGCTGCCAACCATCTTCTCTATTAAAATTAGGATGTTTTTTAATTTCAATAGCCTCACGGAGCATTCTAGGTACATATTGGTTTTCCTTCGCCAGAACTTGTGGTTTATCAAATCGAAGAAAATGGTTGGGTTTGTCTAGGGCATGTTCACACACTGCAGACTTTGTGGAGCGTCTGTTCTTGACGTCAGCTATATGTTCTTTAATTCTAGTGGCTATACTACGCTTTGTTTAAAAGTAAAAGTACTGTATTTCAGAAACTAACACTAGAAACTATTTAATCTATAAATCATAGTTCGCTGTAGTTGCAGATAGAAACAATTTGATAATCGGCCATTTTCGGCACTTTTTATTATTTATTTATTTAATTCTTTATCTACAACTGGGTACAAAGGGCGTTTTTTCTTTGTTATATTTTTCTATCTACAACTACAACGAACTATAATTTACAGAGTTAATAGTTTATTATTAAACTACAGTATCTTAACTTCAATTGGTAAAACCGAATTTTCAATAAATGATTAAATGATGTACTCAGCAAGTAATAATTTTTTACTGATGGGGGCGCCACTTAGCTTTTAGTAACTTCTTAATGATTGAATATAACATAAAATCACGCCTGTATTTCCCCGAAGGGGTAGGCAGAGGTGTAATAGTACACCCACATTTCGCCAGTTATGTTATAGTCCCATGTGATAAAGCGCGAGCCTATTGCCATTGACCGGGCACAAATCCAGATTCCGGGCTGCTACTGAGAATTTCCTAATGAAAAAATCCAATAACACTTTGCCCCACCCGGGATTCGAACCCAGGACCCCCCCAGCAGTCGCGCTTGCAACCACTAGACCAATGAGGCAGTCCAATAAAGATTGAACCAATACAAAAATCTTTAAATTACTCCCTAAAAACCTCTCGTATCATAAATTAATAATATCATCACATTTCATAACTGTAAGAATTTTCCTAAAAGCCCTCTTAGTAATTAAATATCTAAAAATACTCTATAGAAAAATAAGATCACTATCAAATATAATTATTATACCCTATTAGCCCTGTCTCATTACAAGATAAACCGACCTATTCACAACGAAATAACTTCTGCGAGAGTAATTTCAACAAATTTCACCTTTTTTGTGTCAAAACCATATGTGGTACACGAAAACTGCCAACTCAAAAACCCTTTTCACATTTACACTGAAAAGGTCTGTTATCCAGTTAAATCACTCCATTTATAATGCCGTGTTCAGATGCGTTAAGTCAGCGTTTCGGAATTAGCGGGCTTAATTTTTCGTGTACTACCTCGACGCATCGTTTTTTAAGTGGAAGCGAGTAAAAAGGCGGGAGACATGGGTGAAAACTGTCTAGAGTGTTATGGGGTTGAATGATGCGGTGAAAAGAGATTTACAAAATAGTGTTTTTGAAGTAGAGTGATAGTGTTACAATGGAAGCGGGGGTATTTAAAGCTGTGAGCTTTAACAAACTAATGATAATGATGACATAACAACATAACATAACATCACGCCTGTATTTCCCCGAAGGGGTAGGCAGAGGTGTATAGTATACACCCACATTTTACCAGTTATGTTATAGTCCTATGTAATAGGGGGCGAGCCTGTAATAATGATGACGGGTCTCATAATTCTAGAAATATCTGAATGATAAATTTTATTCGAGTCAATAGTTAATTTTCCTACTTTTAGTTAACTCATAGTTAATTTCCATAGTTTCTGCCTACCGCAATGAGAAAAAGGCCTGATAATTATGAATGTTTGTAGATGATTGCAAAAAAAATCTATTCAACAATTATTTTTTTCTGTTTCTCTTTAAAATTAGAAATGTTTTAAACATTAAACATTATAAACATAAAATCTAGACAACAGAACCTTCTGTCATAACTCATAACAAATTACTGGCATCACACACCAACCCTCTTTTCCCACAAGTGTTAACCTCTGAACTCATGTTAATGTTGAAAAATGTTAGTTTAATTTCCTTCCATATGCCTCCGTCAGACCATTTGTTTGGATATAACTCAAGTGCTTAATGTTCCGAGAAATATGCTGAGCTGTGTTGTAATGTTACCGTCGACGAGGATCTGTGTCTGTCTATACATTTTCATCTTTTTCATTATCCTCTTTCGAAATATGGTCGGTTACTTCTTTATTGTTTATTGTGAGTCCACTGTTTTGTTGTTTTGAGTAGTTTTGTTCAAAGCTGTCTCGCTTTATTGCTATGGTCTGTTTTCGTTTCAGGTTTATTGCAGTTCACTAGGTCTTCAAAAATTTTTGTTTTTATTTTATACCGGCTGGTATTTATGGGTATAGTTATTATTAACATGCTATTCATGAAGGCTAGATTTCAAGTGGTAATAGGTTTTTGTTATTAAGCTACGAATAATTAACTAACAGCTATCTGTATCATCATCGTGTATTATTATTTATCTACACTCGTATCGTAAAATTCGAATTATGAACTCGAAAGTAATGTCATAATGACATACTTTACGCACATGCACCTGTAATGAATTTAAAAAGTTTCATTACGATACAGTTTGCTGAACAAAACAATGCGGTAATTTAATTTTTTTTCCATAACCGCACACTTCAGCCCAACTAGGGAGTTTTTAATGCCACTTCGACCAAACCAAGGAGTTTTCAAACCTTTTTTTTAGCAGTCGTACAGTTTGGCACCAATGAGTACACAAAATTCAGGGTGGCGCCACTAGTCATACATTGAAAATTTTTATCGTATAAAATCGCGTTTTTGGCAGAACTTTGGATTGTCATATTGCTTTTAATTATATTTAAGTGTTTACAGGCATATTTTTTGTATGATAAAACAGAGATTGACGGAATCCTGACGAGGATAGAAAATTAGTTCCGATTATAATGTTTTCGCCAGACTATATTTTATTATCTGTGTAGGTGCGCACCAGCGCGCGTGCGCGGCCGCGCGCCACGGCCTACTGGATTTGGTCATCGTTACTTGTAAATTTATTGTTATTGTTTACGTTATTATTATGGTTTTGTATGTCGAAAGTTTTATTCTGGGCAAAAATATCTGACTACAGCAGTGATACTGAACTGAGGAGAATATGACCCCGCCTGAATTTCTGGATGCAGCAACGTAAATGACGAACAATCTTTTACCAGAGAAATCAAGAAAAACAACGACAATGTTACCAAGATTTTGACTTTGGTATTTTATTTAAAATTGTATGAGTGTAGATAAAATAGTGTATGAAACTGACATAATTAGGTATTAAAACACTCGTGTGATACTATTGAAAACCTCGCCTACGGCTCGGTTTTTAAACTCACACTCGTGTTTTAATAACCCCTATTATGCAACAGTTTCATAAACTACTATTAATAAATTATTAATGTCAACCCGTATATTATTGTTGTTTAACATGATCTTCCAAATGACAGCTACTATGAACGTCAGTATGTTGTCGCAATCATTACAGTGTATGCGGGCTAACACGGCAATTAATAGCCGCATTGACCTGAATTTTATCCCGAAGTTGCTATTGATAAACGATATCGCTACCCATACTAATCTGTTGTCAATGTAACTAGCGCATAATTCACGAATTGCATGCAACAACCTTGTTGCCAACGAACAAGATTGTTGCATGGCCACTTCTGTGAAACACTAGTGATATTATTGTCACAAATGCGGAACAATCACATGCGTGGTTAATGTTGACATGAGAGAATATCAGTGAGGGGTCAGCGTCTGGTACTGTCTTGTTATCCCGCACTGCCTGAAGGCAAAAAAAGATGATCACAGTTATTGTTTTCAACAAAAGATACATTGTTGTCCATCATCTTATTTCTTAGATATTTCATACCTGTAACAATTTTTTCTATCCTCCTGCGGAAAAGGTTCCCTACTAATTTCATTTCAATCCTACTAGCCAAATAATTGAACTTCATTCCTGTTCTATGATACCAATAAAACATTTCTAAGGGAATAGTATATTTAGCATTTCTAAGTTTTCCTAGACTCACGGGTATAATATATCATACGAAAATGATTTCCGTTTACATATTTAAGGCTTCATCATTCAGAAGACAGGTATTATTACTTCTGATTTTAATAACAAAACGGGATATTACATTTCTGAGTTGTATTTTTGGAGTAACCGAAGCTGTAATTTTATATGAGCTCTTTTGGGATTCTTTATTTGAGAGGCTTATATGAAAATCAAAGTGAAACAAGAGTGCTTGTAAAGTATTAGGATGCTTGTCCTCTTACGTCGGTTGTTTAAGGGCTTTGGTTTCATCTAAATTTAGACCGCTGTCTTCTCTTTCTGTTACAAAAGGTGCTTGAGGTATAATATTAGAATGGTAAGTAGTATCTTTGCATACTTTAACAATGGCATACTCTTTTGATCACCCCTGTGCTGATTGTACTGTATTATCTTATTGTATTTGAAACTCTGCCATTAACATTATTTTATTACCCCAGGGCTATTTTTCATTTAACCTTTTAATTAACTCACGCTCAATAGTTCATATACAGCGTATAACCGTAAGGGTATATCTATCCGAAAGGGGTAAAGAGTACATCTGGTATAGAATCTCTATGCACAATTTTAGCCCAAAATAAAATAAACAACTCGAAAAAGTTAACCCAAACTTTTGATTTCATAAGTTTATTGAATTCAATTCGTAAAAAACGTGTCACCACACTACAAATGTCATTATCTTTTCACGTCAGTTGCTAATATTAAGATATAGGTGCTAGTAATTTTTATATTTCAGTTTGAAGTATTTGATTTCTTATACTGGAGTTTCTCCTATGTTCCTAATATGTAGATATAGGGATTAAAACCCTTGCCGACTTCATATCATTTTCAAGATAGCTTGTTCACTCTATAAAACAAATGGGGTCACCAACCTTTTTGAGTACCAATTTATCACTTCAAGTCTTCAAAAGAAAAACGATACACACTCTTAAAAAAACGAACCTTATTTCTAGATACCGCAAGCCACTCCTATCGAGCAATACATCAATTTTCCTTGTCCAGTGAAACAGAATCGGTAAATGACGTCTTCCACCTTTGTTAAAGTAATAATGCTGATATATTGAACCCTGTCGCTTGTTCCTTTGATACGACTTTGATTTAAGACGAAGGAGTATGAGGACGAAGCGAAAATTAATGTGTGTCTTCATTTGTGAAAGTGTTTGCTATCTATGAAGTACTTAGGGTAGATGGTAGGTTTCTAGGTTCATTAGGACATTATTGAAGATTGATTTGAATAATAAATCTTTGTTTGTATAGACCACAGAAACCTTAATAAAGGTTTGTGTGAATAGAATAGAATAGAATAGCATAGAATAGAATAGAATCTTTATTGGTTTGATTTTGGTACAGAAGATCTTAATTCTAATGTAGGTAGGTACACATACACATTTTATTATCCACAAAATCTGCCAGCAGTTGGCTTACACTCATGCATTATATAATTATTCAAAAACAAAATCATAATCAATGTCTAGTTTAAAAAAAAAAGTTATTAAAATCAAATTCAATCTCAAAGTTTACATACTAACCCCCAGTTTCCGAAAGGCTGATCAACGCAAAAATTAACTAATCAGCTGTCAAATCTCAGGTCAAGCAATTTGATCATTTTTGCCGGCCAAGCACAGTACCTGACATTAGATTTGACAACAGATCAAATTGATCACCCTTCCAGAAACTGGGGGTAAGTTTAGCGAATAATCACAATTTGATGTCAAAAAAAATTAATATAATGTCATACACAATCAATGTCAAACAATCTGTAAATAAGTGGTGGTGGTGGTGTGTTTGTGGTGTGAAGAAACTTTATGAAGTGGCAAAGGTGCGTGAACTTGTCGCCGCTTACAGTAGGCCAATTCGCGTAACTAAAGAAGTGCAGTTGCAATTAAGTTTCAATCAAACTAATGCTTTTCGTATTCTCTTATCTACGACGATCGCTGTCAGAAACGAACTGCAGCGTCACTGCAGCTTCATCGGCGTGTCATGAAATTACGTGAATTAGGGCCCAGGTGTCTTTCAGAACACCAGTGCGCGAATCTTTTGTTTGATCTTCAATTTAATTCAATTCATTTATTTTTCGTGAATATAGGTACAATGGGATGTAGACGTAAGGATACCTAGTCCAATCGAGATCCAGTCATTTCGCGATCTAGTCTTACGGGCAACCTAGACATATCGAGATAGAGACCAAAAGATACCGACCCGTTGTTATGTCAGAAGTATTATTAGCGCCTCTATATCCTGCCACTAAATGTAGCGTACAAAATTACAATTATAATAATATTAGAAAAACAAAAATAAAAAAAATGCTTTGCAAGTCATAATTAAACTAGAATAAAAATTAAATTAAATATACGATTCAAATTAGTCATAAGTCACTATGCATTTAAATAATTATCATGTTTAAACTTTATCTAAGTAAGTAATATGGTGGCCAACGTCGTCCTTAAAACAAAATCGAATATTATAAACTATTTGTCAGTTAGAAATTCAGTAATGGTGTAGTATGCTTTTTCTATTAAAAATGTACGAACCCTTTTTTTTAAACAATTTCTCGTTTCTTTTATAGCCATAGATAGTTTATCAAATATTTTTGGGGCCATGCAAAATACAACTTTATGTAGGAGAGCTGTTTGTGAAGGTTGAACACATACTCGTGTATTATTGTAATGTTTACTATTAAGTTTTCGAAAAAGGTGTGTATTAGTTCGAACGAATATGACAACTTCATAGATGTACATTGTCATTTTAGTCCGTGTGGTGCCAGACTTAAAGAATAGCACCACCCTTATCTCTTCTCATGGGTGTCGTAAAAGGCGACTAAGGGATTCACCAGAGGATGGGCAGCAGCGTTCTCTGAGTATTTAAAAAACCAACTGCGATCGCCAACCCGCCTGCCAAGCGTGGCGATTATGGCATATTCCCCCCTTAATTGGTGAAGGCCTATGTCCAGTAGTGGACGTCTTTCGGCTGTAATGATGATAGATGTACATTGATGGGAATGTAATTAAGACTAGACGTATGAAATGCGGTCTACAGGAGTCTGTTTTTTTAAGGTGACATTATACCACGTATGCATCTCTTTTGAGCAATGAACACTTGTTCCCTACCTGTGGCATTTCCCCAGAAAAGAATCCCAAACTTGTGTACTGAGACCACATACCCGTGATACGCCGTTAGAACCTTTAGTGCTGTTTTGGACGCAGAGCACTAAAATTGTATCTTGCAGCATATCTAGCAGCGGATTTTTTAGGCTTAATTAATTTTGCATTGAATGCTAGAAACATGGTGGGCGTGATTGGGTATTTATGTGTTGGTGGCGGAAAACCGGTGACATGCGTTCCCGTAGTAAAAGACAGTAGATAACATTTCTATTACCTTATTATTTAGATTTCTGTGGTATAGACACAATACGCTAAATAATTTATTCAATTGAATTATAAGGTCCTACATTATTAATACGAAATATTTGAAGTGATGAATCTACTCATCATAACACACAACATTACCACAGCGAAAGTAGTAGGAAAGAGCAGAGCTAGAGTTCCTTAGACTGTGACATTACTATGGGACCAACCCTGAAATCGCGAACAAAAAATCTGTTGGTCCCTACGTTTGTGTTTACTTAAATCGATAAAATGTAGGGACTACCTGATTTTTAAAAGCCTTTTTACCTGAAACTTAAAAGAATCGATTATTATAAATCGATTTTTTCATAGCTAAGTCACATCCCTAGAATAAGTGCGTGCAGTTTTAATGAAGGGCGCATGTAAATGTGTACCATACAAGCGTGTAAAAACGAGCTTATATGCGCGAATAATACGCCCAATCTGTAATCGTCCTATCATTTTGAGTTTGAAATACACTCATCTTGTTTACACGACCTTTTCCCCAATGTAAGGGCCGGCTTCCAGTCTAACCAGATGCGGCTGAACAATTTATCTGGAGGAACTGACATCAGATCCTCACAGTCCAGATACTGGGTAGTACTGGTTAGATCTATTATTCCTCCTAGATCGTATGGCAACCGGTATTGACGGCGACAGCTTAACGTGCTCTCCGAGGTACGGACGGGCCTCGATGTGCAACGAAACGATCACCCATCCAAGTACTGGCTGCGACTAGCGCAGCTTAGATTTTGGAATCCACGCGGATATTACTAAGCCACGAGCCCCTCTGAAATACAAACATCACAACAATAAATATTGTGATACATAACCATTTCAAAAGAATCTGTCAACCAAAAACACGAGTTGATCTTAACATTTTCAACACTTAACATTTCAAATTTAAACACACTTGACATACATTCTCGAAATCTCGAAACACGAAACCTCTAGTATATTATTAGCACAGCTGTAAGAAGGCTTTCGTTTATCTCCGAATATGAGGAGGGGAGTGGCACTCTTCGGGGCTTAAGGGCTCATATAACAGGATACAGAACCCTAAGTAGGTCGTGTTTGAAGGATTATGCGTGCTTTGTAGATTGAGTTCATCCTATTTAATGATCAACATAATACCTTTGTCAACAAATTGTAGTTGTAGGGATTTCGATTTGTGTGTACAGGGATTTTGTGTGAATGTTAGGTAATGTTCTTAAGTCTATTTTGTGTTGTTATAATGTTGCTAAAACAACATTGCGCAGTTTAAATTACTGATCAAATCGAGGTGTTGAGGATACTGGTGAACTGAATTCGCATCAGAAATGGATAGCGTTGAAGTACTTCGTCGTTGAAGTCGTCCGTGTGGTGCCGGACGTAAAGAATTGCACCACCCTCCCTCTTCTCATGGGTGTCGTAAAAGGCGACTAAGGGACTCACCAGAGGATGGGCAGCAGCGTTCTCTAAGTATTTAAACCACCAACTGCGATCGCCAACCCGCCTGCCAAGCGTGGCGATTATGGCATATCCCCTCAACATATGCTTGGGGGAGGCCGGTGTCCAGCAGTGGACGTCTCTCGGCTGATATGATGATAATATTCTAAAACAACATTGCGCAGTTTAAATTACTGATCAAATCGAGGTGTTGAGGATACTGATGAACTGAATTTGCATCAGAACTGGATAGCGTTGAAGTACTTCTATAAAATTTACAAATATCCATGATTATTCTTAACTGCAAAAACCATAAACGGAATTCGAGGCAGTACTAGAAAAAGTTGAAATACTTATAAAATAAGTGACTAAAATACACTAAAAAATTGTTGAAGATACTGCTTCAGATATGCCTAATCAAGATCATTTTTAACTGCATAAGTCAAAAACGTAATTCAAGTTGAAACTAGAAAGGGGTCAAGTTATGTTGTTGTGTTGTTGTTGTTGTTGGGTAAGAAGTTGTCAGCTAGAAGCGTTAAGGGGTTAACGCTTCTAGCAGACAACTTTTTGTTTATGGCATAAGATGTGTGTTGTTGTTGTTGTTGTTGGGTAAGAAGTTGTCAGCTAGAAGCGTTAAGGGGTTAACGCTTCTAGCAGACAACTTTTTGTTTATGGCATAAGATGTGTGTTGTTGTTGTTGTTGTTGGGTAAGAAGTTGTCAGCTAGAAGCGTTAAGGGGTTAACGCTTCTAGCAGACAACTTTTTTTTTACGGCATAAGATGGACTACCTGATGTTAAGGTGAATACTACAGGGTAGCCCGCGAAATTGATTTTTTTTTGGCGTTATGCAATGCGAAATAAAGCTACAGTTTGCAAAAAACTTTAAAAAATTTGAATTTCGCGGGCTACCCTGTAGCGTTCACCTTAAGCGGTTACCCTTGCCCATAAACACTGTAATATAACCTTGATTTTGGCGTAAATTATATTGCAAATTGCGTTCCCAAACAGACCTAAAAATCTCTAACGATTCGTGTAGAATCAAATGCTGTCACATTGTACAAGTTAATGACACACACACACATCATCACACATCATCAAACATCATCAAACATCACACACAGACCCATAGTTTTACACAGTAATACAGCTTTCTGACTTTTTTCCGATGATGATGATTACATCATCAACAATACCGATGATGACGATTACATCATCATCATCGCTATTGTGATTACTATTACTCACACACGAGTCTCTTTATAGATCATACGAATGATCAGATAGTTACAAGAGAGATTGTGCAGAAATCATTAAGTTTTTGTGTAAGATACTATAGGACAGCAAAGAAAGCTTAGATCACATCAATTAGATGAAAACCTTCGTCTTTTTGACTCAAGGTGACCCAAACAACATCATTTCTTTGTAAGAATAATAAGTCAATGAAACCAACAGCCTCACTGTAACCTTAAACTCACCCTGACCCATTTTCAGCGTCAAATTATTACTTTTAATTATGTAACAATTCCCATGAAACATGTACTTACCTAAACAATGAAAAACACCCTTTTCACTGTTGGTAGCAGGAGTGTACTGAAAACACGTTTTTTACAGTAACCCTTTGAATTAATTTTGTTTTGATAAAACAACTTATATCTGTACCTACGAATGGGCGGGTTTGTGGAATTCTAATTTAAGACTCTGAGTTGGTACGCTTTCAAAAACATGTATCGAGTAGAGGTTTTAATAAATATATATGGAATAATTATAATTTGTTGAGAATTTTGAGCTTTAAATATTTTATGAATAGGAAATATTTTGGCTATATGTTTGTTTAAGCGTTTTTGTAAAACAACTTGAGTTTAATATGCTTGTGGCTGTTAAATTTGTTGGAAAATAGAGGCAATAATGAGAGCAGCAGTGTTCAGATAGTTGCTATATTTATTAGTGGTTTTACATTTTTTACACAAGTGACATGTTATGAACAAAAGTCATTACTATACTTATTTTAAATCAGTGACAGCAATGTGTAAGTATGATTACTATATTCATACAGGCCAGTGCATACATATATGCGACCTCCAATACGCCCACTTAATCTATTACACATGCGTATGATTACTTCTGTACTTGTCAGTACTCGGTACATAAAATTAAATATATCGCTAACCCTTTTGTGTCCGACTGTACTCAAAAGTAGAATACAAAAACCCACAAAAACAGAAGAAATCTAACAAAATAAAGCATGCATAACGAAACTAAATTTAGAAAATTATCTATTACACAAAACACTTATAAAACCTAACAACATAACATCTAACTACTCATCGCCCCCTTAATGGAATAATTTGACAGGGATAAATCCTTTAAAAAACCTCTAAGCTTCGGGCTATGAACACTTTTAGTTAAGATGTCCGCTATCATCTTATCAGTTGACATGTACCTTAGTTCAACTTTGTTAGCCAGTACACATTCACGAATAAAATGATACTTGATATCTATATGCTTTGTCCTAATAAGCATCATTTTGTTAGCTGCTATTTTATGCGCCGACTGATTGTCATTATAAATTACTACCGCTTTATTATCCACAGCTGTTAAACTGTTCAGTAAACTACGTAAATAAAGAGCTTCCTTCGAAGCTTGGCTTGGAAAATAGAGGCAATAATGAGAGCAGCAGTGTCAGATAGTTGCTATATTTATTAGTGGTTTAAATTTTTTACACAAGTGACATGGTATGAACAAAAGTCATTACTATACTTATTTTAAATCAGTGACAGCCATGTGTAAGTATGATTACTATATTCATACAGGCCAGTGCATACATATATGCGACCTCCAATAAAATTTAACCAACGATAAGTATATTTAGTTCACCTGGGTACATTCAACATCGTGGACCACAGAAATAGATAGAATGGAAAAGTCGGCGGGGTGCGCGTGGCAGCACTACTTCATAGTGCAGTGCATTTCAAAGCTTTTCTCAGCACGCCTTATGACTTGTTTCTGTATGAGGATATCAGTAATGATTCCACCCAAAAAAAAAACGTTTTTGTAGTTCATAAAATACTTTAATCTATTTATTTTGATTACTGAAAAAATATGATTACCAACTGTGTGGTATCTGTGTGACTCAAAGAATAGCACCACCCCGTCACTTCACGTGGGTGTCGTAAAAAGCGACTAAATGGTTCACCAGAGGATCGACAGCAGCGTTCTCCGAGTATTTATTCAACGATTGCCAACCCGCCTGCCAAGCGTGGCGATCATGGCATATCCCTTATCCGAGGAAGCCTATGTCCAGCAGTGGATGTCTTTTGGCTGAAATGATGATGATGATGATGATGATGATGATGATGATGATGATGACTGTAAAAATATACCACAATTACGAAATTATTTTTATTAATATTTTTTTTAGGTATATATTTCGTACACATTTACATATACCTACCTGTAATACTCCAATACCGTATAAAATTATTTTATTTTATTATATTATTATATGAATGACAAGAACCCTTAAGATAATTTAGTTAAGTAATAAAAAATATTTACAAAGTACAAAATAAAATGATACAAAAAGGCGCGCCTAGGCGTCAAAACATAACATAACTGGCGAAATGTGGGTGTACTATTACACCTCTGCCTACCCCTTCGGGGAAATACAGGCGTGATGTTATGTTATGTTGTAGGCGTCAAAATATTCCTCCACACCGCTGTCATCTGGCATAGTGCCCATAAGACTGGCAGCGTTGCCAAGTTGAATGGCAACGCTTATTCTTTGCCAAAGAACAAGCCAGCCCTCTGGTCACGCGAAGTGTCTACCGTATAAATAACATGATATATCTAGAACTTGAAGTGTTCAACGTATATCAACCAAATCAAAAACTAATTATCTGCTCCTGCTCCAACAATAATACTGTTTCAATACGCAATCGTATTGATTTCACATTTATTTTGATCAAAGCCTATTAATTTTCATTTCGATCAACTATTTATAGAGCTCATTTGACGTAATGCGCAAATACATTAGTGTGTAAAAACACGAGTGCTACTCTGCAATATAACTTATTAACTCTGCAGAGTGCAATAAGTTTAATGCACACTTAAATATGTATGTTTTCAGTTCTTCAGCTAAGTGGTAACAATTTCTCACTTGTATACATTTCTCTGGAGATTTACGTGGCGATGCTAGACCCATTAGTCTCATTACTTACCTACTGTTGCTGATGGTAGCATTGTTATCATTTACATAGTAATTGCAGGTGTTAACAGTTAATGAATCGATTATACAGCCCAGTAGACGCCTATAGATTACGATGCCACCGAACAACTACTTCTTATACCCTCCTATCATATTAAGACGGGACTCACGCAAATACATACTCACGCATTTCACGCACATAGCGCCACCCTGCATAATCACATCCACGAGTAATGCACAAACGAATACTTACATAACTATTATTAATCTTGACCAACCACACACTACCTTACGCACATTGCACCTCATATCACTCACACTCAAATATGCACTCCTCACACAATATGGAACTTTAACAACTCTCATACAAACACACACACTTTATTGCCTGTAATAGTGACAACATAATGTACATGTATAGACTTAAAACTAGGATGAGGGCCTGGTGATTAGTAACACAGGGTTCTCCCTAGTACGGACTCCAGTCTCTCGCATTGGAGCTTATACGCACCTATTTGTTACATAATTCTAAGGTACCTATTTATATTAAGCCCACCTTTGTGAAGAGAGAAAAACAATTTGATTACTACATATAACTATTCAATCAACTCAGCCTATCGCAGTCCACTGCTGGACATAGGCCTCTCCCAAGTTGCGCCACAACGCTCGGACCTCTGCCTTCCGCATCCAGTCCCCCCCAGCCACGTTCTTTAGGTCGTCGGTCCACCTGGCAGGGTATATTACTATTACTATTGTTGAATTTCATATTTACCACAAATTCTATTTATTAGCTGAGGGACGAAGAAGCGGGGTACTGCAATCCGATTGGCCCCAACAAAGCTACTATTGGTTATTTACTAACGCGGAAGAGGGCAGGCAGGTTTTAAGTGGTTGAAACTGATTTAAGGTTTTCATGTGGCGTATAGTGGAGACCTACATCAGATCTATAAGTCAGATGTGTTGATAGACATCGGTCGCCTGTTATGAGGTGTCTATAGGATATATGGTCAATGAGTTAAGGGGAATGTAGCAGCCAAGTGGCGCCCCCATCAGTAAAAAAATGATTACTCGCTGAATACATCATTTATCGAAAATTCATTTTTAACGATTGAAGTACAGGTACTGTAGTTTAATCAGAAACTATTAACTCTTAAAATTATACTTCGTTGTAGTTGTAGATAGAAAAACCGGCCAAGTGTGAGTCGGACTCAAGCAGTAAGGGTTCCGTACCACCCATCGACCTGATACCCCATAGAAACTGATTTAATTTAGTGAGTTTATCAAAAGAAATCAATGATCGTACGCGAAATGTGAATTTTTGCATCTCTTTCTTACGTAGGTACCACCAAATGTGTCTATGTTTGCCCTATTTTTATTATTTGTTACTAAATCACATAGTATGCACTATAATCAGACTAAGTTTGACGTTGGTATATATCACCGTTTTGAAGATAGAGTAGGAACAAAAACGATGAAATAAATGCATGTTTTTCGAGGTTTCTTGTATGGGGACCTCCTTTGGTTTTAGACTTTTAGTTTTTAGGATTTGTCGTGATACTCCTCATATTAACACATATTCTCTTAAAATTTCAACTGGTTATCTATTACCGTTACAAAGATACAGCCCTGTGACGGACAGGCGGACGGACGGACGGACAGCGTAGCGAGAGTAATAGGGTCCCGTTAGCACCCTTTGGGTAGCAACTTTTGGCTTCAGCAAGTTATCATTTTTTTACTAATGGGGGCGCAACTTGACTGCTACTTTCCCCTTAACGTCGATTTTATAGCCTAATGAAACTCCGTATTTAATATGCATGATACACGGAACACAAGGCAATAATTACACACAGGCGCGATTGTCATTACAGCCAATCTTAATAACGTCAAGTATTCTTAATGAAAGGGCGACGTCTAATAGAAAATTAATTATTAAGGGTTAAATAGCAGGTTTTTCCAGCGGCACACAGCTCAACCGCTCAATATCTATTGAAACAAAGTTTAAATTACAGTCTACGTGAAAAATAATTATAGAATCTTCGCTTATCAGCATCGAAGCTTTTCGGGAGCCCAATTATTTTAAACGTAGTTAGGTTTTTGTTGGATACTCGAGTTTACTTAGGCACGTAATTAATGTTTTTGTAATTGTTTGACGTCATCCAGCGCTGGCAAGAACTTTGGAATTCTAAAATGTTTCTCGATTTCGAGGTTTTGTTGGTGAATAAGTTATTTAATCTGAATTTCTGTTATGTAAGGTCTAGAAATAAGACAATCTGTTACACAAAGATCTTCTGTAAGATAAAGCTTAAACAATAATACAATAATGAAATTAGTGTTATTGGGTTTTTTCATTAAAAAAATTCAGTAGCAGCCCGGAGTATAGATTTATGCTCGGTTAGTGGCAATAGGCTCGCCCCCTATTGCATGGGACTATAACATAACTGGCGAAATTTGGGTGTACTATACACCTCTGCCTACCCCTTCGGGGAAATTACAGGCGTGATGTTATGTTATGTTGTTGTTATGAAATTACAAAACGTAACACGCTCAAGACGTCACGTCACGTTCACGTTTGTCACGTTCTCTGAGTATTTAACCAACTAACTGCGATCGCCAACCCGCCTGCCAAGCGTGGCGATTATGGCATATCCCCCCCTTAATTGGGGGAGGCCTATGTCCAGTAGTGGACGTCTTTCGGCTGTAATGATGATGATGATGAACACGCTCAAGTAATCCTGCAGCGTCCAGAGTTAGATAGTGGGATGACGCTCTTATTTCTCCTCTTAAATCACTAATTTATTCATTACGAAAACGAAACACAACAACTCACATTTTAATACATTATCCCTTGTTACAGATAAAAAATGCAAGCCAGGAAACGTCAGAAGAAAAGGCGAGTGAAGAGAATTAGTGTCGTGCGATGGACGTGCCGTAGAAAAATGTAATTTAATGTTATGAAGTTAAAGTTCAAAATGGGTTTAGCAATTTTGTGGCCAATAATGGGCAGATTCACGAACAGAGATCTGTTGGTGGTAGTTTTGTTCTTGTGTAGGACAATAGTTTGTGACAGTCAGTGTCCAAAGTTCGCGGAAAAGCCACTCGAGACGAGAGTTCAAGATGCTTCTATAGTTTTTAGGGCGGTGGTCGTACAAACACATTATCAGGTGAGTTTTTTTGCTTTATACATAACATTTATAAAATAAAAACGTACATAGAGTGTATGTAACCTATCGTGAAGATTTTTATGTAAATAATGACACAGGGAAACTAATAAAATCTGTATTTTTTGTTGCTTTTTGATCATTTTATCCTTAGAGTAATAATTAGACTTTGATAAACATTCAAATGTTCCGTGTGGTGCTGGACATAAAGAATTGCACCACCCTATCTATCCTCATGGGTTTCGTAAAAGGCGACTAAGGGATTTACCAGAGGATGGGCAGCAGAGTTCTCTGAGTATTTAACCAACCAAACTGCGATCGTCAACCCGCCTGGCAAGCGTGGCGATTACGGCATTTCTCCCTTTTGGGGGAGGCCTATGTCCAGCAGTAGACGTGAAACGGATCACGGTATCAGTGGATACAACGCTCCGGATCCGTGGCTAATTCAGTCTGATCACGGGATCCGTGGAGCAAACCCGATTATTTTACGCAAGTTTTAAGTGAATCCAGGAGAAATGATTTTTCATACAAACTCTAATACCTTTCGCCAGTTATACACACCATACAAACCCTAAGGGGGGGTTAAATAATTTTTAGTGGATGCTTACGTTACGTTACTTTAATTGTTAATTCCACCACTAAAATGGGTATTCAAGTATCTATGAAAAATCTTCCTGGTGTCACAATTGGCACAAATACTCTTTATAGTAAATAATAATAAAGAAATAAGTCTATTTTCGTATCCAATAATTACGACGGGAAACATTATATGGGGCGATGATATTATATGTTGTTGCGCGCGCAATCTGAAGACTCGAAAACGTCCTAATTGGGACGTTTTGCTACTAGTCTCCGTCAAGCAAGGCGCCGAGCGTGACGTGAGACAAAAAAAAAAATGCCACATGATGGCACTTGTACAGAAAGTGTACAAATTATGACGCGAAACTAACTTAAAGTAACAACTTACTTACTTTGCACTAGTTTATGTGTATTGTGCTGCCGCTGCGTACGGAACATATTTTTCATTAGTTTTGTTAGGGTATGACATATCTATACTTTTAAATATAATATCATTGATACGGGGCATTTAAAAATTACGCGGGCAAATCCGCAAGAGCACTGCTAGTATTTATTTATTATTACTACTAAGTTAAGTCGCAAGCGCGACTGCTGAGCATGGGGTCCTGGGTTCGATTCCCGGGTCGGGCAAAGTGTTATTGGGGTTTTTCATTAGGAAATTCTCAGTAGCAGCCCGGAGTATGGATTTGTGCCCGGTTAATGGCAATAGGCTCGCCCCCTATTACATGGGACTATATCATAACTGGCGAAATGTGGGTGTACTATACACCTCTGCCTACCCCTTCGGGGAAATACAGGCATGATGTTATGTTACGTTATATTGTTATGTTACTACTAAGTTGTAGCAATATATTATTCGAACAGTAAATTACAAACGAAATATCTTTGAACTATCGGCTTTTGTGCTGCGAATATGTCATCAGAGGCATAGCGTAAAATTTTACGTCCCAGACCCACATCAATGATGAGGTCTGAAAGACCCTATCGAGATGGATTTATTAGCATTGAGATTAAACTGAATTTACTTATCTTCACTTATAAGAAGTTAAGAACAATGGTGCTTTATAAAGTGAATAAATCTTTAAATTTATCTTTGGTTCGTGGTTGGATAGGCCTAGTTCTAGCATATAAATTTTTACTAAAAAAACAATATTCTTTAGTAGAAATTTAAAGAATTGAAAATACAGATTCTTTATTAAAAAAATATACCTACACATACATGCTGAAATTTTAATCGCTTATTTCCCGAAAAGGGGTCACTGTACTCATCATTATGAACAACTTTTACCATGGGACCAATCCTGAAATCGTGAAAAAAAAAAATGAGGTGGTCCCTACATTTTATCGAGTCAAGTGAATACAAATGTAGGGACCAACAGATATTTTTTTCGCAATTTCAGGTTTGGTCCCATGGTAAAAGTTGTTCATAATGATGAGTACAGTGACCCCTTTTCGGGAAATAAGCGATTCAAATTTCAGCATGTATAGATGAATTGAGAACCTCCTCTTTTTTGATTGTCGGTTAATAAAATGGTTCTATAGTGGAAACCGCGTATCGGTAAACGTAGGGTAGGATGGTCTCAGGCTGGGTGAAGCGATGATATTGGCAAGGTGGCTGGTAGCAACTGGATGCGAGTGGCCGTGGATCGATGTCAGTGGCGTGCCATTAGAGGCCTATGTCCAGCAGTGGACTAATATAGGCTGATGATGATGTCCAGCAGTGGACTGCGTTAGGCTGATGATGATGATAATGATTACTGTTAAGCCCAAAAGAAAGTACTAAAATATTCCTGCAATATTTTTCATTAATTTTTAAACAAAACATAAAACAACATCACCCAAAATTCTAAAAAAATATCATAGGAATTCACGTGAAAACTTAAAATAACAAAAGTAGAATGGTATTAACAATCGCGCTAGCCACAAACACTTTATTTTGATGATGATGATGATGATGATGATGAATAAAATGCTAATGAGCCACAATCGATGATGAGCCGCAAAAACAGCAATTCATGGAAATTCCGAACCTAATCCACACCTTTTTTTTATTTTCATTTTTTTTGCCGTGGGGATCTCATGGACGCACTCCGCCCGGGGTAGGCGGAGCCAGTGTCGGACTCTTACCGACTAAAACCACCACGGTGTTCCTTCAACTACCTGACCCGGGGGCGTGGGAACCCGTGAGTATTCACACAACCACCCCTGACAGGTCCCGGCCCGCCACAAGCAGGCGAAACCCTTCTCCTCGTGCGGCCTAACGTTGGCCGCACCCTCCTAGGCGCACACGGAACACTGCACGCCACCTCACCTCATGGGCCTTTACCAGCTGCGCCAACTACGGCGGCTGTGCCAGCTACGCCAGCTGCTGGTCGGGCAGCAGACTACCCCGAGTCTGCTGCTCGCAGGCCCTACCTCCCGTAATTTTTTATAGAGGTTTTCTTCCTCGCGGTCCTGGCGGTGAAGCCAAGACCCTCGGTCCCAAGAGGCGCGAGAACACTACTCAGCAGGCACTCCCGGGGTTACGGGATCGACGGGAGCAGAGAAGGGCAGTCCCCCCGCTGCCTGCCCAGTGGCAGGGTGAGTGCACACCGGGCCCGCCCCTGCTCCTCCACTGTGCCCTCTGTTGGCATCAGAGGGACACGTGGAGCTACTCCCCACTGGCCCAGAACAGGCCCCTCCCGCGCCAGAATATTCGCCACAGGCAATAAAATCCCCCGAAGGTTAATCGCTCGAAAGGATTTTATTGCCCGTGCCCAGGATGCACCGGCCAAACAACTGCCGTTCCCTCCAGACGTGTCCAGAAGAACAAGCAACCGTCAGGCACACGTGGAGGTTTTCTGGCCAGCACCCCACCTAATCCACACCTACCGTAAGTTATTCTGATATTCATAGACAACCAAAACAAGTACAAATGCATTGGCCATGTTATGGCAAAATTACAACAAATTAAACATTTAAACAATCAAAATAAACTTCAGTGGTGTGCTTAATTAAATTTGAATGTGGAGCCGCGTGAAATGTTATCAATGAAATAATACACTACCACAATCAATGACTTCATCAACTGTTTTACAAAATGGTTTTCTTTTGTAATTATTGAATGTTCAAGCGAAAATAATTAGCGCAAATAATTTTACAACAGTTTGCAGGCAGCTTGCTTTGCGATTTTATATTAATAAAAATTTTAAAAAAAATCTTCCATACATCGATGCTCCAATTGCAAATGTAAGTTTGTAATCGCAAAAAAGTGATACAAATCAACGATTTTCGGATACTTTCTTTTCCTTTTTTGCCAATTTAATTTAATGATCCTAGGTCATCGGAAAGTACCCTATAGATAATAGGTTTTGATGAGTGAGTTTGCGAGCTTGGAGTAATAAAAAAGGCGGACGGAAACTCGCTAAATAAAAAGTGAAGCACCCTTAGTAAGACGGCTCGCTTAAAAGTGCGTGGTGGCACGCACACATTCACACCCATAGTAAGACAAAAAGCCTCGATTACGCAACAAACCTTGTGTGACGGGAGTCACTGTCGTAGTGTCACAAATAAAATAACAATATATAACTTACTAACTTACTTACTCCTCTAGCTCAGCGACCCAAAGTGAGTCATGGCCTCCGAAACGAGAACTCTCCACTTTCCTCGATCTTGAAGCTCACGTAGTTCAGTCTGAACAATATCTGGTGTGTTAAAATTATGACGAAATTATAGTGGGTTTAGGAAAAAAACGAAGTGCTTCAATCTTTTCTTAGCAAGATTCCGTCCGCCATTTTTTAATCATCCGAGTTTGCGAGTATCTAAATATGTGAAATAAATGGCCGATTGCGTTGACTTAGATGCTTGAATATGACCGTAGACTTTAGTATTTGATATTAATTTCAATTTGATACCTCCTCATAAAAAAATCATGATAGACAGACAGATGGAAAACAAAGTGATCCTAAGGGTTCCGTTTTTCCTTTTGAGGTGCGCATCGCTAAAAATAAACTTTTTGTTTTCATATAATAAGTGATACCGAATAATTCTATACCAATGATATTTAAAAGTATAGATATGTCATACCCTAACAAAACAAACAATAAATCTTTTTAACAAAAAATTGAACCAACGAAAAGTGAAACTGAAAAGCGAAAAATAACTAATTATGAGTCGGCGCCAAACGAACTTTTAACAAGCAAAGTGCGTGTAAGTTGCAAGTGGCCGAGCGGAGAACGCATTTTTGGAAAGTTATTGTTTATCGTTGAAAATTTCACGTTGTATTTGATGTGACGTTGTTTTTATTATTTATTTAAAGTAATTTAATGATCTTCGTTGATTGGTTGTTTGGCGCCGACTCATAATTAGTTATTTTTCGCTTTTCAGTTTCACTTTTCGTTGGTTCAATTTTTTGTTAAAAAGTTTTATTTTTCATTTTTTTGTGGTTAAAATCGAATTCCAGGTGTCCATTATGTCGTAGTGTCTAGAACTATATTTATGTGTGTCAAGTTTCAACAGAATCGGTTAACAAGTAAGAATTCAGTGGGTGAACAAAAACTCATCCCCTGTTTTGCTACCCTTAGGGGTGGATTTTGATTTTGAAATTAAAATGGGACCAACTTCGAGATATACCCTATCCATTAAAAAAAGAATCATCAAAATCGGAACACTCTGTAAAAAGTTATGCGTGGTCATACATAAAAAAAAAAAAAAAAAAAATATACGCGTCTAATTGAGAACCTCCTCCTTTTTTTCGTCGGTTAAAAAATGTTGCGTACGGAGCGGCCGCACAATGCACATAAACTAGTATAAAGTAAGTAAGTTGGTTACTTCAAGAAACTTTCGTGTCATAATTAGAATACTGTACACACATGACGTTTTTTTTTGTCACCGAACACGGTCCGGAGACCGCGAATCGGCAAACGCAGCGTAGGGCGCCCCCCTGCCAGGTGGACCGACGACCTAAAGAACGTGGCTGGGGGGGACTGGATGCGGAAGGCAGAGGACCGAGCGTTGTGGCGCAACTTGGGAGAGGCCTATGTCCAGCAGTGGACTGCGATAGGCTGAGTTGATTAATTTGATTGAACACGGTCGGCGCCTTACGTCACGCGGATTAATAGAAAAACGTCGTACGGACGTATTAGAGTCTTCAGATTGCGAGCGCTATTAACATATCTGTACTTTTAAATATCATTGTACCTGACTAATTTCTACTGTGAATTTAAGACTCTCCCATAGATATGTATTATCGGTTCATTAATAAAATCCTGGAAGTTGAAAAGCAATTCGTTCATTCGATACCGAAAATCTTGATACACTTCAAAAACCAACGTATTCAATTACTTCATGAAGACGACCCTTTGTGATAAATTTAGAAGACTTAAGATATTCGATACGCCCACATCAAACACAAGATTCTCCGTAACAATGCCTTGAATGTAATCAACCTACCGGGTATGGAGGCTGTAAGCAAAGTTGAAGTAATCCTCTCATACTTGTATATTAAAAGGAAACATCGAATTCTTAAGAATGTCCAATTAAGAAGAAATGTGGGCGGAGAGATTTTTGATAATCATGTATTTGAAGAAACTATTGCTGTCGCTCTTCGAGTGTTCGGCCTCGAAGCAGTGCGATAAGGAAAACTGCAGCTTCAGATTAGCCTAAGTAAAAACCAGCCAAGTGTGAGTCGGACTCACGCAGTAAGGATTCCGTACCACCCATCGACCTGATACCCCATAGAAACTGATTTAATTTACGAGAGTTTATCAAAAGACATCAACGAATATACGCAAAATATGAATTTTTGCATCTCTTTCTTCCGTAGCTACCACCACATATGTCGATGTTTGTCCTGTTTTTAGTATTTGTCGCCAAAATATATAGTATTCACTATAATCAAACCAAGTTTGACGCTGGTATGTATTACCGTTAAACCGAACATTAAAAAACTATAATCAACTTTATGCAATAACCATAAGGTGTTAAAATTGATTGCCGTGACGTTTTTTCTATTTCGCTCACATGCTTCCGAACACTAGCGGCAGCGGCTGAGACTTATGGCGCGCAGCGATCGATGGTGTTTTCTGATTGGTTAACCAAGTTCCCGCGTACTTAAAATGTGTCATCTGCGCAGGTACATCGGTGGGCCATATTAAATGTATACTACTCATTGAATTAAGAAACCTATGGAAGTGGCCCATTCTTCTATATCCACCTAGTTTATACAAATATCTATTAAATCGTTATTGAATTATGAAACTATTCTTTGTCTCTTGTTAACCAACGTGTTATGTCGTCTGGTGAAAGAGATCGCATGCTATTTGTATATTCTCTGTTTGGCAACATCTTTACGGGATGTCAAAATACCTACGCCGCGTGGCAACCCCGCTTACCCCGCAATGTGGCCCATAGTACATGAGCTGTCAAGTAATCAAACTAGGGCTGTTGATATTTTTAAATATTAGATTTTCGATCTATCGATATTTTTAAATATACAATCGGAGTTCAATATATTGAAAAAAAAAAGATATTTCGATATATTTAGGCCAAATTTCATGATTCTAGGTCAATGCGAAGTACCCTATAGGTTTTTTATGTGAGTTTGCGAGTATCAAAATGTGACATAGCTGTATGATTGCCTTGACCTAGAAGCTTGATTTTTTATGTCCTAGGGACAGCCGAACTTAGTATTTGATCTAATTGCATTATTTATTACTATTTGAAAATGATTTTAATCAGCACACATCTCTGGTACGAAACACGAGCATCGATATCGATACTTTTTAGTTTTGATTACTTACTTCCCTAGCTATGGCCACCATAACGGTGGCCCGGATATTGTAGGTATGCCACGCTTATTTCGTAGGTATTACTGGTCCATAGGTACAAGTCAATGATCTACTGTACCTATTTTGTGCCGCGAAACAGTGGTGCTTGCATTGTTGTGTTCTGGTTCAAAGGGCCAATGATGACATTACAATCACATGAGGCTATCCATCTTCATGGCTCAGTTTGGCGACCGTAATCTGTAATAGCTTATGTGGTATTGCAGTTGCTATGAGCAAAATAACCGTTTATTTATTTTATTTATTATATTCTTTATTGTACATTATACCAAACTAAAACAAAGACAATAGTTTACAGAAAGATTAAGTAAGTACAACGGGCTATCTTATCGCAGAAGGCAATCTCTTCCAGACAACAACGTTTAACATCAGGTGGGCCTATATCTATATACATGTTTGTATATGCTAGTAAATCATTTCATCGTTTCAGCCTTAAGACGTCCACTGCTGGACATTGGCCTCCCCTAAGCAAATGTTGGGGGGATAAGCCATAATCGCCACGCTTGGCAGGCGGGTTGGCGATCGCAGTTGGTTGGTTAAATACTCAGAGAACGCTACTGCCCATCCTCTGGTGAATCCCTTAGTCGCCTTTTACGACACCCATGAGAAGAGATAAGGGAGATGAGGGAGATGCTAGTAAATGCAATATCTTAATACACCCCAGTATACTAAAATAGTAGTAGACATCCTTTGTGAAAGAGCTCGTCCGGGGAAGTACTACCACCGTACCTACTTCTCCGCCAAACAGTGATGCTTGCATTGCTGTGTTCCGGTCTGAAAGGTGCGCTTGCTGATGAAATTACAATCACATGAGACTTTCCATCTTCATGTCTCAGTTTGGCGAACCGACTTGCGATACCATTTAGGCAACAGCCTAGGTGGTATTGCAGTTGTGATGGCCAAAGGTAACCGCTTAACATGAGGTGGGTCTTTAGCACGTTTCGCCATCGTATACTATAAAAAAACACTGTACCTCTAACCGTACCCCTGCTTTGCGGGAGACGCTAGACTCACAGAAAGTTACCTGCAATATTTAGTATTCTGTGCCACTGCCAAACATGGTGTTAAAAAAAAATTTAGCTTTGACCGTTTCTTCGTAGTTGTTTTTGAGTCATTGTAATATCGGGCTTTTATAGGCCGATGTGCAGAAAGGCGAGGATTTAGATAAGTAAAGAATTTTCTACGAAGAAAATATTTTTCGTCTTAAATTCCTAACTTAATTACGTAAGTATAAATTCATATGAAACGGTGTAAAAGCATTAAGTAATTGAAATTCATAAATTACATTTAAATGCTATTAATTTCCTTGAAAATTCCGAGACAAGGAAATCTAGTTTATACTTTTGAAACGTCATTTAACAGGTTCTCTCAATAAAAACTTCAATCGCGATTCTGAGAATAACAAATTGAATTCAAGATTGCCTTGTAATTTGCTTTTACTTCTATAATTTACTAAGAAATATAAAGCCATTTCATTGGATTCATGCAAACCAAGAAACAGCGTTCTTAAAATTTGATTTAGTTTAGAAATCTAGACCAAAATCAGGTATAACATTAGCAAGCTAAACAGTTACTGTTGACTAATTTCGGGATGAAACAAGGAACAATGTATTTTCATTCAAAACAAAGGGAGGATCCTTAGACCAGGTTGTGTCTGCACCTGGCAGGCTATTGCCCAACGATTGATGTTGGGCGCAAATATTCATGCTGCGTGTCACACTCTGCTTGGGCGATTCAGTATTTGTGACGTCATCTACTACCTCAATGTTGCTCCCCTGTAGCGCGTTAGATGTCGCTACAACGTTTGTAAAAATTTGTAGCCGTAGAATTTTTTTGACGTATCGAAACGTTAGTGTTAACGTTTTTTAATCAAAATTCAACAGTTTTATGTGAAGTTACCTTTACCCAAAACAACTACAAAACCACCTAGGCTATAAGTTGCCTAAATTGTATTGCAATTATTGCAAATCGCATTTGCCAAACTGAGACAAGAAGATGAAAAATCTCATGTGATTGTAATTTCACCGGCAACACAGCAATGCAAGCGTCACTGTTTGGCGGCAGAAGTAGGTATGGTTTTAGTACTTCCCCGGATGAGCTCATTCGCAAATAGCTCTACTAGTACTGCTAAACGTTACATCATCAACATCATCATCATCATTTCAGCCGAAAGACGTCCACTACTGGACATAGGCCTCCCCCGAAAAGGGGGGATATGCCATAATCGCCACGCTTGGCAGGCGGGTTGGCGATCGCAGTTGGTTGTTTAAATACTCAGAGAACGCTGCTACCCATCCTCTGGTGGATCCCTTAGTCGCCTTTTACGACACTCATGAGAAGAGATAGGGATAAGAACTTTACATCTCTTCTTCTTCTTCGTCGTTCCCTCACTGCTGAGGATCGCGACCACATAAGACGCATTTCCAAGCTATGCGGTCTTCCGCTGTGTGGACCGCTCGGTACATGCTGCCTCCGACAGCCCTCTTAATGGCGTCTGACCATCTTGCCGGTTCTCTGCCTTGAGCGCGCTTTCCTTCTATCCGGCCCAGTATCAAGAGCCTTTCCAGACAATGCCTAGGTGATCGCATAATATGCCCGAAAAGGCTGAGGGCACGCTCCTGGCATATTGTAGATAGTCGTTTGGTGATGTTGAGCTCCTCCAGTATAGACACATTAGTTCTCATGGCAGTCCATGGTATACGAAGTAGTCTTCGCCAACACCACATCTCGAAGGCATCAATCTTGCTGCTATCGCGACTTTTAACGCACCACGTTTCCATAAACCTAGCTACACACTAAATCATCATCATCATCATTTCAGCCGAAAAACGTCCACTGTTGGACATAGGCCTACCCCAAAAAGGGGGGATATGCCATAATCGCCACGCTTGGCAGGCGGGTTGGCGATCGCATTTGTTTGGTTAAACACTCAGAGAACGCTGCTGCCCATCCTCTGGTCGATCCCTTAGTTGCCTTTTACGACACCTATGAGAAGAGATAGGGTATAAGAACTTTACATATTATAAAAAACCTAGCTACACACTAAATAAGAAAAGAGATTCTTACATCCTATTAGGAACAAAATTCTGAGAAGGTCGTCTCTATGAGGGATGATGGCGGTAACCTGATATAGCTTGCCACAGCTTAATTAAGAGCGGCCCGGATCGTCTGATAAACGCGTACAAGCGTGGGCCGCTTTAGTATTTAGCTTCTAAAACTATGATATACATAGAAAGGATACTGGCAATATTTTGATACTAAATTCAATGTTTATAATTAACGGCTGAATTGGCTCAGTGACTGACCCACAGATTTGACATTTACCCCGTTCTACCGAGGGTAGATGTCAAATCTGTGGACTGACCATAGTTCTGGTAACCATGATAACCACCGTACCTACTTCTCCGCCAAATAGTGATGCTTGCATTGCTGTTTCGGTCTGATGGGTACGGGCGCCGGTGAAATTACAATTACATGAGACTTTCCATCTTCATGTCTCAGTTTGGCGAACCAACTTGCGCTACCATTTAGGCAATAGCCTAGGTGGTATTGCATTTGTTATGGGCAAAGGTAACCGCTTACCATCAGGTGGAGCTATAGCTAGTTTCGCCATCCTATATTATAAAAAAAAAAACATTTATATATTGCAGGAATCAATCAATCAACTCAGCCTATCGCAGTCCACTGCTGGACATAGGCCTCTTCCAAGTTGCGCCACAACGCTCGGTCCTCTGCCTTCCGCACCCAGTCCCCCCCAGCCACGTTCTTTAGGTCGTCGGTCCACCTGGCAAAAGCGCAAATCCTGTCGCAAGTTTTTTCGAGGCGTCTTCCAAGCTCGTAGATTTCTACGATGTGACCTCTGTGACGACGCATCGCAGTTTAGTGTTTCGACCAAGACTAAGGCCCGTATTCCAAAAGGATACTCAAGCGTTGATCTCTGTTTAAAACTAGTTTTAAGTTGAGCTTTGATTTTAGAACGTCCCTCAAGCAGAAATTTGTTGATCACAGTTCAGCTGAGTTTAGTTTCGTTTTATATTGTCACCTGTTTCGGTATTTGGGCAGATATTTGATCTGTAATCACTCAAGCGTGGTCCAGACTATGCTTGAGTAGAGATTTATATTATATTTCAGTTCAAATTCGTGTGTTTTGTTGTTGAATTAAAGTTTATAATTACCGTTCTGGAATAAGACCGATACTCAAGTAACGATTCTATCCTTAAGTAGTGATCAGGTGATTGGAGTTTAAACTGTACTTGAGGAAGCTTCTGTAATACGGGCCTAAGAGCGACTTGTATCGTCTAATAAACGCGATCAAGTGATGGTCAATTTAATATAAGCATCGAAATGCTGTGATGTAGAACGGATACTGGGAATATTTTGATACTGAATTTAAAGTTTATTATTGAAGCTGAATTGGAGCAGTGACTGAAAGCTACGGATCGCGGTTTTGATTTCCACACACACAAAAAAACTTGACATACGAATAGTAGTGAGGTGACAAGTATGTGATTTAGTTTGTCTGAAAAAAGCAAGACTTGGTAATTAAACCCAAAATCTGATTCTTACGTTTTCCAGCCTTACAACCACTATGATCAATGTTCAAAAAAAGTTTTCACAACTTATTCCGGACATAAAAAATAGCCCAATAAATATTAGGACGAAGATAATTTCAGGCACAGATATTATTTACAATAACAATAAATAATGTTAATTTTATTCTTGTATAATTTTCAAACATTTAAGAGCTTGGTGTACGATGCCGATTTCTTAAAGAGATTCTGTACAAATTGCAAGTGAATAGCAAGAGTTTTGTTCTGATCTTTGATTATATACCTCATTCTGATAAACAACTCAGAATATTATTTGATTTATTAATTGTCTAATCTTCTTAAACTTTGCTGAGATGCTAGTGGAAATGATGACTGTTAATTAGTTTGGTACCGTATTTATTTATTTTATTTTATTTTTATTTATTTAGCACACCAACAGCATAATCACAACAAGACAGAGACACTAAAAATTATAACTTACATAGTGATTACACAAATTAATTATAGGCATGCTTGACATTGCATATTATTATAAATGTTATAACAGAGACTACAGTTAGGTATACAATTTTAAAAACTATTTCGAATTATTGGTGGGTTTCAATTCATAATAACATAGTTTGGTTTTTCAATCCGGTTAAATAATATGTTTTGCTTAAATGGCTTATTGGTTCAATAAATGTAGGTTTTGGACGTTATGTCGACTGTATTTGATTTCATCCTGTATAAAAATAGTCAAAACTAAAATTTTACCCAACATCCAGGTATATCTTATCGTTCTCCCCAGCCGCAATCCCGCAAATTAGGTCCACTCTCGGCTTGGCAAAGATCCGGTATTTGAAACACCGGCAGTCCGTTTCGCAAATGAAAAACAATAATGAGGCAATTTGCCTAGCGGGCAGTGTAGGGTTGAGATAATTAGGACTTCATTTTAACCCACTCAACCCTTTATTTAGTTGGGTGGAGGGTTTAAAGTTGGTGTATAATGTTGAATTTTAGTTGGCTTTCTTTTCCGGGGTTTATTTTTGGCTTTAAACATAGGTTGAATTTATATATATAATTAATTATCCACATGTAGGCGTTGAAAGAGAGGATGAACGATAAAATATTGACAAAACGAGTATACGAGGCGAGAGTGGGTAAGAGTTAGCGGGGAATGACATTCTTTTTGAGGCGGAGAAAACGCCTGTCGCATTTCACGCCAACCGGGAGGGCAGCATGGTTATGTGAGAATCGTACCCACTAAAACTCCGCCATATAGGCACTCTCAAAGGTAACTGCTCAACATCAGGTGGGCCTTTAGCTCGTTTCGCCATCCTATAATATAAAAAAGTGTGATTTTGGCAACACTTTTTCCCGAACGAAGTAATCGTAAGGCCACTTCCTAACCCAATGGGAAACAGGCGTGATAATATGTATTTTAAAAGTCCTGGCACCAACCCTACATTAAAATATTAAAAGGCTTAACAATATAACTAAACGATGTAGCCTGTAGCCTAAATTAGGAAATAGCCAAACTCTGCCAAGTCAATGTAATTTCAGATTTGTGTGAATGACTCTGTTACGATGTACAGCTATTTGGCTCCAGCACAAGGACTCATCGCATGCAAGGGTTATACCCTTGTTATGGTATTATGTGCCTATATGAAGAAATTGGAAACGTGGGTTGTGACATTAATATGATTTTCTCAAACATGCTTGGAAATCCGAACATTATTTTGACAACCTTCTTCGAGATAAATCGAAAATGCTGTAGGTACTGGCATATAATAGATAATAATACTAGTAGTACTGGTCAAACACATACGAGCAGCGGCCGGAAATGTTAGTATGAAAATCCATATCTGTCCTGTTTAGCGGCCAAATAAATAAATATGAAAACTCATATCTATTGTGTAATTTAAAAAAAGAACGAACTTTTTACTCGGAAACATGGCAACCAAGGACGTAACAGCAAAGATTTTATTTCAATTTCGAACAGGCTTGCAAAAAAGAAACAAATTAACATATTGAGGCGTTAAAAATTATTGTTGTTTGTCATTGATTCTAGAATTCACATGGTACTATTTAGTTTGAATTTCCGCGCATTATTTGAGAAAAGATACATGTTTTGGCTGTAACCAGGCATTGATGGACTCACTTATGATGCGTTAATACCTCTGTTACGGTTACCAGCCACTGCAGTAATGTCATAGAATATAATATACTAACGACAAGAAGCGACACGTGCTCGTAAAATTGCTAGCGTCAATATGAGCGGGTAGGGGCGAGCGCGGGGGCTGTGCGCGGTGCGCGGCGTGTGGAACGGGCAGTCTTTCGGCTGCCCCAGCCAAGGGCCACTTCTCTCGCCATGTGGAACTTTGCAGACTGACTTAGTTGACTAACTTGGTACGCAGGGAACTTAATGCCTGAAAATGTCGGCAAATCGCCTTAAATATAAAGAAAATAACAAATATTGCTGCTGTCCAATATGGATGAAAGATCTGTATTTAAGTTATTAAGCAAATAAATGCACAAGCAACAAGTATACGAAGCTAGTGTGGATGGAAGAGTTGGAAGGGACGACCTCAGCGAACGTATCGCGATCAAATCGCGGATGTTCTAGAGCAATGCCAGGTTAAGAGTTCTCTAAACCGACGAGCATGCATCACGAGGTTAATGGACGTAAATGAAGCGAAAGAGGTGTGTAAGGATCGTAGCAGGTGGAAATCCATAGTCTCTGCGTACCCCAATGGGAAAAAGGCGTGATAATATGTATGTTGTATGTATAGGAGCAAGTATGAAAAAAGAAAAAAAAATTTTTTATTGTGGGTGATGTATGTAGGTACCCCATATGCTTATTTTGCACGATAAAAACTTGAAAAGCTTATGATAACAGCACAAATAAAGTTAGTGGAATATAGGTATTTAAGAATGGATAACTAGGTATGGATGTCCAGCAGTGGACGTCTTTTGTCTGAAATGATGATGATGATGAACTAGGTATGAACTTTGGACAATGGTTACAGTAAGGTGTGGTATAACGGAACATAGGAGGGCACTTAACTTGGTACTTATGACGAAGATCGACGGCTTTCCGGTACGATATTTAGCTGATTCGTTGTCCAGGAAGGCAATGCTGGCCTTCAGTATCCAAATCTCCACAAATTTCCTTTCTTCTTGCAACTTTAGAATCACCTACTATGACTCAACTCGTGATTTTTAGTACCGATTTTGCTAATGTTTTGAAATGTCCTGTCACGGTCGCGAAAATTTCTTGTTTAAACACAAGAATGGAATTCCCTTTAGTGAAACTCAGAAGAACAAGTTATTTCGTATAATTTTGAATGTTAAGTGGTTTTACAAGCAGCTTAGATGATTATCAGATTTCGTAGTTGAGTACCGCATCATCCTCCTGCCCTTATCCTAATTTATTTGGGGTCAGCGCAGCATGTTTTTTTCTTCTATACATCTCTATCAGCCGTCATCTCCGTGTTCACTTTCTTTCTATTCAAATCATCTTTCACACAATCCACACATGTTTTCTTCGGTCTGCCTTTTTTCTTATAGCCATCAACATTCATACTTAACAATAAAACTTTCCTCGTAACATGCTCCTCATTCCTCCTCATCACATTTCCATACCATTACAGTCTGTTGTTACTTAACTTCTCTGTCACTGGCGCTACTTTGAGACTACTTTGTCTTACATACTCATTCCTTATCCTATCCATTCTCGTTACACCACACATTCCTCTTAACATTCTCATCACAGCTGCATGCACTTGCCTTACATTAATTCCTTTCGTAGCCCAACATTCCGATCCATACAGGACAGCAGGTCTTATCATGGTCTTATAGATTTTCCCCTTCAGTCGGGAGTCACATGTAGTTCCCGTGACCTGCCGCCATTTCAACCATCCTGTGTTAATTTGGTGCTTGACTGTCCGGTCTATTTCGCCATCACTTTGCACAAGTGAACCGAGGTACCGAAAGTGACAGACTGACACATTTAAACAATCTAAAGAAAAAAAATCGCGTCAACATAGACCAAGTAAAAACTCCAATTGTATTTATCTAACAAAATATATATCTCAATATAAACTCAATGTTAAAACTAAACTAGATAATAAAATAAACTAACTACTTTTAATCTAGGGTGAAAGTCGTAGTACAATTTGCGAAAGTAACTTTTTATTGTTTAATTTTACCAAATTGCTTTATGCGAGTAGGGTGGCTGTGTCTGTGTTTTATTTTGGTCCATTGTTTGGTATGAATTATACTACATTGTATCAAGTAGGATGTTATGTTGACTTTAATAACTTTGATTAAATGCATACATAACATCACACTTGTATTTCCACGAAGGAATAGGCAGAGGTGTGCAGTATACCATTTAAACCATTCATTTGCCACACATTCATAAAAAGGTAACAGGAAGAATTACAAAGAACACAATATGTATATTACGTAATAGTTACGTGTGGTGCCGGACGTAAAGAATTGCACCACCCTATATCTTCTCATGGGTGTCGTAAAAGGCGACTAAGGATTTCACCATTCACCAGAGGATGGGCAGCAGCGTTCTCTGAGTATTTAACCAACCAACTGCGATCGCCAACCCGCCTGCCAAGCGTGGCGATTATGGCACTTCCCCCCATTGGGGGAGGCCTATGTCCAGCAGTGGACGTCTATTGGCTGAAATGATGATAATGATGATACTACATAATATGTGCAGCAAGGTATCCAGCTCAGTGTTTGCTGTGCATACACAGTACTGATTTTCAGCTAGTCCCTCCCATTTGTATAACTTAAAAGTGAACTTTATTTTATTTATTTTTTATAGGCGAAAAACTGCCACTTTTGGCACCTTTTTCTATCTACAACTACAGCGAACTATAATTTACAGTTAATAGTTTCTGATTAACTACAGCACCTGTACTACAATTGATGTCGGTAAAAAACATTTTAAAAACAAAAACACCGTCCAACCAAACCCAAGCACACCTACACACCCTAGATACATTTTCATGCTATATACGTGGGACACTCAGAAAGTTTTGCGAAACTAAAAAAAATTGTTCTATACGTACATATATTTTTATCAAATCTTTTCAAAGTACTTTCCACCAGCCTCTATACAAAGATTCATGCGCCTAAACCAGTTTTCAAAACACTTTTTCCAGTCCACCGCAGACACCTCGTTTACAGCCTGCTCGAACGCAGCCAGCGCATCTTCCGGCGACGAAAATTGTATCCCTTTGAGCTGATTTTTTATTTTTGGGAATAAAAAGAAGTCACACGGTGCTAGATCAGGGCTGTAAGGAGGGTGACCCAGGAGTTTGACTGGCGTGCTGTCCAGGAAGTCCCTCGTTTTGAGTGCGGTGTGCGCAGGTGCATTGTCGTGGTGGAGCAGTAGCCCGCGGAGCCCTGTGTTTGGTCGCTTGTTGCTTATAACAGAGAAAACTTCTGGCAAACATTTGGTAGTATACCATTCGGCATTAATGCTTCTTTGATCCCGTAAGGGAATTGATACCAAGTGGCCAGTCAAATTAAAAAAGCTAGCGATCAAAATCTTACCCCCGCTTCTAGATCGCTTCACTTTGGTAGGCGTTGGCTCATTTTGAAACACCCAAACAGTCGACTGGCGCTTGGTTTCTGGGTCGTATTGATAAATCCAGGACTCATCACCTGTAACGATGTCGTAAACACGCCGAGACGAGCCTGCTTCAAATTTGTTCAGCATATCACGGCACCATTCCACCCGGGCCTGCTTCTGAGCATCGGTGAGGTTGTGCGGCACCCAGCGTGATACTATCCTCCTCACGCGAAGATGGCTGTGTAGAATCTCGTGAACGCTTCCCGATCCAATCTTCAATATGTGTTGAATCTCCTGATATGTAATTCGCCTATTGTCTTGGATTAAATTTTTCACTGCTAGCACGTTTTCTTCGGTAACAGCCGTCAAAGGGCGACCGCTTCTTTCGTCATCCCCCAAAGTTGGTCGACCGCGCTTGAATTCGTTATACCAACGATACACGGTTGCCTTGGAAGGGCCTTCATCCATGAATGCCATTTGAAGTCTATCGTACGATTCATCCGGTTTCAGGCGACACTTGAAATCGTATAAAACCATAGCTCTAAAATGTTCCCGGCGCAGATCCATATTTCAGTGAGACACAATACTTTGAATTAACTCGCAAAAAATGTGGAGGGAAATTTTGAAATTGGAACTTACTTATTTTTACTTATAAATAATCATATTTTCGAAAAACATTATAACTGGCCAGTCTCCCATATATAAAAACTTTTTTTCGCAATACTTTCTGAGGGGCCTGGTAAACGTTTCAATTTCACAGAAGTGATGTCACCTCCACATAACCTTATAACTTTGACCTGACCTTAGCATTACTTAGCACTGATTTAGAGTCAACAAAGAGCAGCCTAAATGTATTTACTGATAAATAAACATGCGGGTCGGATAGATTCTTGGTATAAGAAATATATTGCTTTTCTAAATCTATTTCTGTAAAGTTTTGTATCTCTACACGGGTCTTTAGGCACAGATTACTTATTACTTTAGGTCCTCTGTGCTTTACGTACGCTTTGTTAATGAAGGGTTAATTCATAAATATAATCTGCTGAATATATGGTCAATCTTGGACAAATAAAAAAAGGCGGACGGAATATCGCTAAACAAAAGTGAAGCTCTCATAGTAAGACTGCTCGCTAAAATGTACGGGCTGGCACGTATACATTTACATCCATAGTAAGACAAAAAGCCGCAATTACACGACAAATCTCGTGTGACGGTAGTCATTGTCGTAGTGTCACAAATAAAATAACAATATTATCTATATATATATATATCTGGTGTGTTAAAATTCTGTCGAAATTATAGTGGGTTCAGGAAAAAACTAAGTGCTTCAATCTTTTCTTACCGATATTTCGTCCGCCATTTTTTATTCGTCCAAGGGGTCAATATATATTATTAATCTACATAATAAGATTAGAGCAAGATGCATCATGCTATTTATTTTGATGAATTATGCTGCAATCTCGAATAAAATAAGGTCTCAGATTAAAGTCTCCTTTATAAGTTGGTGAAATATTATTTGCACCGATGAATTTGATCACTAAGGCCCGTATTACAGAATGATTGTCAGGCGTTGATCACTGTTTAAAACTAGTTTTGAGTTGGGATTTAATTTTATAACATTCCTCAGGCAGAGATTTATTGATCACAGTTCAGTGGACTTTAGCTTTATTTTATACTGTCACCTGTTTCGGTATTTGAGCAGTACACTCATCTTAATCACTCTAGTGTGGTTCAGACTACGCTTGAGTAGAGATTTATATTCTATACTTCAGATCAAATTCGTGTGTTATTTTCTTGAATAAACGTTTATAAACCATATTGGAATAAGACCGTTATTTTATCCTATAAAAATGAAAAAAAAACGTTTTTTTTTTAAAGAAAAGCCAATAAGTCGAATCAGTGAAAGTAATATTTCCTTAACTAAACTGCAACTACGATACTGATTACCTGTTTCCCCCTTTCAAGGACTTACTACTTAATTGTTGTAAAATCATGTCTATGAAAATATAAATCTGAATATTACCATAAAACAAGTTTAACCGGATTACATCGCGTATATATTATTTAAATTGGATTGGATTGGATTGCGATATAATCCGGTTAAACTTGTTTTATTATAATGTCTAGTGATCGCGAAAACCTAAGAAATTATTATTCCTATAACCTTATAACCCTAACGCCTTTAAAACTGGTGTGAATCGGCACCTAATAGGTTTGCTCGCTCCATCGTCGACCACATCCTGACAAAGCTGTCTAGATTACGGTCAAGAGCAAATCTATATATCATTTTTTAAAAAACTGAATTTAGCATTGGTACCTGTATGCTTTATTTTATTTTTGCATTTTAATACGATGCCCAGACTTCCATAAAATAAATACACATAATCTTAAACTTAACAGTAAAATAACCCAATAAAAACTTTATTAATAACCTAAACGTGAATTTCAATCAGATTGCATGCGTGAACGTGACAGAAATTCTCACCTAATTCTGAACCGAATATTAACCTATGAAGATCAGATAACAACCTTATGATAAAGGTCGTAAGGTTAATATCACCTTATCATTATTACAGAGGTGATACTAGTCATATAATTTTATGGGGCACTCTGTTCTTATTATTCTAACTTCAATAAAGGTATGGATTGGATCTTAGATATGGAGTTATGGGTAATCTTGTGTTATCATGCCTATGAGGTTATGGCCTGTAGTAATTTTGTACGGGATTAAGTTTAACTATGGTGTTTGAAGCGGTAAGGTGCGGTTTTTTTTGGAATTACACTCAAAAATGCTTACTCATAAGTACGTACCTACTAGTTACCTACATTGTTCTCACACATAACTTTCAAAATAATGTAGGTAACAAACCATTGTAATCTTTAGTAGAAAAAGTTACATTTTTTCTTGTTTTATCATTACTTATTGATACCCGTTACGTCTGTGAAGTTTCGCAAACTAATTTGATTTACTTTATATAGTTACCTACATAGTTTTACGTTATAATCAAACTTATAATGACACAGTAAAGTATTTTTAAGCTTCTTATGACCTGAATTAAACTGTAACTACACTGTAAAGTTTCTCCCGAGTATCGTGTGTGAACTTCTCCATAACTCCATACTTAGGGTTCCAACAAACTTACTGCATACTCTGTGACATATTTTGTCACAACCACTTAGAAACTTTATAATGATAATGTTATAAATATCGTAGAATGATATTATTTTTATTTAAGTGGGTAAAACAAACGTTGCCTCATTTAATATATTTTCCTGCATAGTGGGTGGATTTACAGACAAAAAGTACACATAATTATTAGGTATGTGTCTCTGACAGACCAAAATAATAAAGATAGACGGAGGGCGTAGAACTAGTAACTGAAGCTGGAAAAGGGTATTCCTTTTTGCAAAGGAGTACCTACTATTCCGCCCACAGTGTTCGCGAGCCGCGATCGGGTGCGTGCGTCAAATTCTCAGACCTAAAGTATAAGACTTACGCTCCCAATTGCAGCCTACAACGACACACTGTGGCCGGAATAGTAGGTACTCCTTTGCAAGAAGGAATAACTGTATCTGGCTTCAGTTATTAGTACTACGCGCTCCGTCTATCTTATTATTTTGGTTGAGGTATGTGTATAACCCAAATTGTTTTTTGCGTGTGGAAATCGAAACTCATATCAGGAACGCATAAGCATATCGATAATATCGAACCTACATACGATACTTGTACGAGGTAAATACTTATAATAATGAAGAAACACTAAGTATGAAAAATTCAGAAAAAATTGAGTGACATAATTTTTTTCCATAGTTATTTCATGGCATTTATTTCATGTTATAGAATAGCGAAACGAGCTTATGGCGCATCTGATGTTAGGCGGTTACTTTTGCCCATAACAACTGCAATATCACCTATGCTGTTGCCTAAATGATATTGGTAATCGCGTTGGCCAATCTGAGACATGAAGATGGAAAGTCTCGTGTGAATTCAATTTCACCGGCACCCGTAACCTTCACACCGGAACATAGCAATGCAAGAATCAGTGTTTGGAGGCTGACACGGTGGTGTTAGTACTTCCCTGGACGACAAAGAGCTCTACTCATCATCATCATCATCATTTCAGCTGAAAGATGTCCACTGCTGGACATAGGCCTCCCCCAAGCATCGCCACAACGACCGGTCCTGCGCTTTTCACATCCAGCGTATTCCCGTAACCTTCACTAGGTCGTCGGTCCACCTTGTGGGGGGTCTACCCACGCTGCGCCTTGCAGTAGATAGATAGAATATACTTTATTGTGCACCATGAAAACAGTAATAAACGGAAACAATGTATAAATTATGGTTACATGGGCGGTGTTATCGCTAATAGCGATATCTTCCTGACTACCTTTGGATGGACAAAAAAGACGTAAGATCAAGATAATGGGGGAAGTTCGTGGCGTACTACTGCATGTTTATAAACAAAAATAAATAAATATCACAAAATATATTACACATATAGGTATCATAAATATATATAGTATATATATAAAACAAGTGTATATGTATAAGTATATAAATAATCTTACAATTTAGAATAGAGATTGGATACAGTTCTGGAGTGGCGACCGCGTACTGGAAATCCAGTACGCGGTCGCCACTCCAGAACTTTACTACCCCATCGGCCATCCGTTCCGTTAGGAGCTATACTACTACAGCATAAATATCTGTTTTTTTTTCAATTGTTTTTTTTTTTTTTTTTTTTTTATTCTTAACGGGCTTGCGTTTGACCGCCATCTCACCTGATGTTAAGCGATGGTGCGGTCGACGATGGTACACGCTTGCCCAGCAAAAACCTATTCACTCGAGTCTTGAAGACCACCAGATTATATTTCTCGGGAAACACTGACGCAAGGAATTCCACTCTTTGGCGGTACGCATGATAAAGCTATTAGCAAACCGGTTCGTGCGTAAGGGTGGAATATCTACCATATAACGGTGGCGCATCGCCGTGCGTCTGGTCGTCCGATAATGGAAAGGGCTTGGGGGAATTAAATTGTGCAATTCCAACGCACACTCGCCGAAATGCATTCGATAAAAAACCGATAGGCTAGCAACTCTGCGCCGATGCTCGAGACTTTGTAGCTTGGCATCGACCAGCGCATCGTTGCCAACGAGCCTCTTGGCGCGCCTCTCAATCGACTCGAGAGCCGCCAGTTGATATTTAGCCGAGCCATCACAGAGATGAGAGCAGTACTCCATACAGGACCGAACTTGTGCTTGGTACAAATTGAGCAGCTGTTCAGGTGTGAAGTACCATCTCACCTTAGAGAGGATGCCCAGCTTTACCATGTAACAGTCTTTTAAAAAATACTCCCCAAAAAGTCAATAAACATGTACACATAACTTTTGCTTGATACTGCGCGACTACAAAGACCGCTACTTATGTTCCGGACCAAGATCTCTGTCCACTTTATTTTACACGCCAAAGAAATATACCAGAGACAAGGGAAAATATTAATATTTCCCGACCAGCCCCTCATACAACCGTATGAGAAAAGACAGATACCTACAAAACTTAAAGTTCTTCCTTTTTGTCTACAGAAAAGTAAACTTTATTCACGTAGCCTAAAGCTGGTTTTTCAGTGTGAGAATTTTTATTACTCGACGGGCGATTATCTTCACGTTTTATGGATATGTCGCAGTCATTTTTGCAAATCCGTATTTTGTTTCTTTATCCCACTAAGACAAAATAAGCGTAGGGATGTTTTTTTTCTTGAAACGATGTACGCTCTTTACATAATACATGCTGAAATTTTAATAGCTTCTTTCCCGACAAGGGGTCATTGTACATGAGTAAAACAAACAAAATAAGTTATTTTTAGTAAGCAATACAAATTGTGTGTGTGTACACTTGCGAATAAAAAAAAACAGTTGGTCCCTACATTTGTGTTCACTTAAATCGATAAAATGTAGGGACCACCTGATATTTTTTTCGCGATTTTAGTGTTGGTCCCATAGTAATGTGACATTATGAACAACTTTTACTATGGGACCAACACTAAAATCGCGAAAAAAATATCAGGTGGTCCCTACATTTTATCGATTTAAGTGAACACAAATGTAGGGACCAACTGTTTTTTTTTATTCGCAAGTGTATACACACACAATTTGTATTGCTTACTAAAAATAACTTATTTTGTTTGTTTTACACAAAGTAACAGAAAAGTCGATTAATAACCAAGATTACAAAACACCACAAAATAAAAACAAGACTGGAATTGTTTACAAAAATCTATATACCTACAGAACATATTTTCCAAGTACAGAAACAACGCTATAAATAATTTAGGCAAACAAATTATATCTTCTTGTACATCAAAATTTATTTGAGTAAGGATAAATTACCTCAAGGGCAAACCGATAAAATAAAGTGATGCCTAAATAAACATCCTTTTTATCATTGATATAAAGGGAAATATTAAGGCTTTTCATTACCTGATCTGTTTTGTAAAAGTAAATAAATGTAGCAAATATTATTATGATGAATATGTACGAATCAAATATTTTGTTAGCTTTAAGTAACTTACAAAACATTATTTAAGTGATTCGGTACTATACACTATTTGAGTATAGTAAAATAGGAAAAGAAAATATTATCGTCATTTTAAAAGCCTGGCAGAGCCGAGTCAGTTAAACGAAGATTTTTTTAAACTTCAAAACTAAAGCGGTTAGCAGACCAAGAGCTATGCGAAGTTAATTTAGCTTAGCTCGACATAGCTAAGGTAAGTTTTCATACTTGTGAGCAGACCGCAAACTATTAAAAAGCTATCAATTTACTTTAGATAAGCTACGTTAGTTTAGCTTCAGAATAGCTTAGCTGTTGGTATGCAACCCGTTTTATTATGCTGTATTTATGGTATTTTGCATGAATAGAAATGTTGAAAATCATGGAATGTTGGTAAACTTATCGAAACTATCTAAGTAATTAAACATCACGAAAAAAAACAATGAAAAACGTGAACATATTGATGAAAACGTCTGTGGTCTGGTGGTTCGAGTGTCGCACTGCTGATCACGAGGTCGTGGGTTCGATTCCCACAGGACACAAATATTTGTGTGATGAACATAAGTATTTGTGTCCGTCTGGGTGTTTCTTATGTATTCTAGGTATGTATTTACAAAAAAAAAAGTATATAAGTATTATATCCATTTTTAGTGCCCATAGCATAAGCTCTACTTAGTTTGGGCCTAGATGGTGCCGTGTAAAAATGTCCCAAAAATATTTATTATTTTATTTATTTATATTATTTTAATAATTATACATTGTAATAAGATTGACATATAAGACATTTAGGCTAATTTGTAACTGTATTCTGAATTTTTTTTATTACAAGAATCGGCCCTGAGATATTTAATCAAAATACCTATATCAAACAGTAACTGTAACATAGAACAGTGTAAGTTTTACCTCTGCGGCGGGTAATATTACTTTACTGGCATAATATGTGGGTAATGTAGCTGCCAGTATTTACACAGTTTAATTACAATTAACACATGTTTAATTAGTGAAACTGTGTCACTGTTCCTTACAATTTAGCTGAACATCTATCTCCTTTACCGTGTTTTGGTTTTTATATTATCAGTAGTTGTCATCCGCAGTTTTGCTCGGGTGGTATATCAGTAAAAAGGAAGCTATGTCTTTCTCTGGGTTTCTTTATCTTTGTATCAACTTTTATGAAAATAGATTTTGTGATTTAGTCGTCAATAAATAAATATAATAAAAGGAATACTCATGGACACATTTCGCCCGGGGAAGGCGGAGCCAGTGTCAGACTCTTACCGACTAAAACCTTTTCTCTAAAAACCTTTGGCTGAGGGCGTGGAATAGCCTTTGCAGTCGCCAACCACCCCTGACAGGTTCTGGCTCACCACTATTAGGCGAGCCCCTTCTTCCCGTGTGGCCTAACGTCAGGCCCCACCATCATCGGTGGCGCGGAGCAACCGCATGTCTCCGTCACGGGCCTTGACTGGCCGGGCACTGGGCTACCCCTAGTCTGCCAGCCGCAGGCACTATACTCTGACTTGACCTTGAAATGACTCTTTTGCAACCAGACAAGTCTGACTTATTTTGTTGAACAACGAAAACATTCTAATATGAGAAAAGGCAAATAATAAGATAAGACCAGATAAGAAAACTGTATTGCAGACAGATCTCATTCCGAGATAATATACACCACTTAACACGTGCTTTAACTAAAAACATACCTGTCACCGTCATGCACACTGCACAGTGAATGAATGAATGAATTAATGAATGAATGAATGAATGAATGATATTTCTCGCCACAATATTAGTTATTACATTAGTTTTACATGGAATCAGAGTAAGTCATAAAAGTTAAAAATACTGTGGGAGACTGGTGCCTAAACTAAGCTCTAGGCCTGTATTATAGACGGATTTACACATTTGCCACCAGTAGGCTATTCAAATTTTGCCGCCCCTACCTACCTCTACAAGATGTTGATCTGTAAACGTGCCATATTTCCAGAGCAAATGATAAATAATGTGCTGAGTCATCTAAAAATACTTGAAAAATTCTACGATTATTTATTACCCAAATATTCACTTAGAAACATAGCGAGGGTTTGAAAATAAATCCCGAACGACTCTGAAAATAAATAATTGGCGGCATTGTCAATAGGTGGAAATACCTGCAAATTGTTTTGGTGGTTTCTCACGCATCGATTTTGTGTCGCACCCCTAATCAAATTATGAAAATTATTACATGACTTCCTCGTCGTATATTAATAATATAATAATATATCTTTGGGACATTTTTACACAGCACCATCTAGTCCCAAACTAAGCAGAGCTTGTGGTATGGGTACTAGACAATGGATATAATACGTATATACTTTTTTTTTTTGTAAATACATACTTATAATACATAAGCAACACACCCAGACCAACACAAACACTTATGTTCATCACACAAATATTTGTGTCCTGTGGGAATCGAACCCACGACCTCGTTATCAGCAGTCCGACACTCGAACCACTAGACCACAGAGGTCGTTGAATATTGTCGGGTAAGAGCAACTAACAACAACTAACTTAACTAACCGGTGATGTGGCGATGCTTGGGGAGGCCTATGTCCAGCAGTGGATGTCTCTCGGCTGAAATGAATGAATGAATGAACCTGGTGATAGTTTTCTTTTTATAATCTACAAGTCCTTAGAATTAAGGCCTTAACCTTCTCATATTGAGAAGAGGCCCGTGCCCAGCAGTGGGACAGTAATGGGTTGATTATGTTATGTAATCTACAAGTATTTTTGTTTGTTTCAGAGTAAAACGCTAGACTTGGCTCTAGTGTCAATATACAGAGGGGGCGTAGAGCTGGCTTCCATCAGCCAATATGCAGGCTCACCATACAACACAACAGATAGGTAAGTTCATCTTTACCAGCCTAAAAAAGTTCGCAAATGGAGATTAGGTCTCCCCATATCTTGATCCCTGACCTTTATCATCCAGTCACTCAACCTAGCCTGACGTTGTCCCATAATATGTTTATTTGCGGTAACTATAATGATTAAATTAATGTGGTTTTGCTTTTGAAAATTGTGTGATAATAATTATGAAAATTTCACGTTTCGTCTGAAATTATTATGTTAATGGTGCTTTAATGAATACCATTCAAAATTTCATTCGGTGTTTTGATTTAATTAATATTTTGGGCTTAGCTGTAAATAATTTAAAATGTCTAGCAATCACAAACACGTGTCCCTAATATAATTATGTATTTGGGCTACGGTTTAATATACACAATGCTGCAATGGAAATTACAGCTAGGTAATAAAATTAATTTATATAAATGAAAATGATTAGAAGCAACTATTCATGGGAAATAAACACGACAGTTTGTTTTAAAAACCGGCCAAGAGCATGTCAGGCCATGCTCAGTATTATAGGATTCCTTATATCAACTCAGCCTATCGCAGTCCACTGCTGGACATAGGCCTCTCCCAAGTTGCGCCACAACGCACGGTCCTCTGCCTTCCGCATCCAGTCCCCCCCAGCCACGTTCTTTAGGTCATCGGTCCACCTTATAGGGTTCCTTAAGTAGGTGTAATTACAAACGAATCAAATCGAATATTAATCATGGCTATTTTAGTTTTTGCAATAATCGGCAGCATTCGCGACTCAGAGCGTGTGTTAGTAGCGCCATCTAGCGATAAATTCAAGAAGCCAAATTCAAGAAGTGTGTCATTTCAAAGTTACTTTTTGTGATTTTTTCAAATAGAAAGTAGCTAAAGGAGCATTATTTGCTATGATAATTTTTCTCTAAGGTCAATGACCTTTGAACTAGGACGTTTTAAGTATTTTTCAGTTTTCTCTCTATAACTCAAAAAATTATAATCACATTATACTCGAAATAATTTTAAAAGTGATGTATCAAACATTACCTTCATTTTAGTAGACCTATTCAATGATATCCCACAAGAGGGGGTGCAGCGAAAAAAAAATTGTCATCGCCATTTCACGTGTATGGACGCCACCCCTAAAATACGTAAAAACTATTTTTTTATTCTTTTAAAATTGAGATCTATATGTAGACTATATTTTAACAAAATTTCATTTACTTATGTTTATAACTGTAGAAGTTATTAAGCTGTAAAGGATTAGGACAGACGGACAGACGGACAGACGGACGGACATGACGAAACTATAAGGGTTCCTTGTAGGACTTCGGAACCCTAAAAATGGCATGCGGAACGAAATCAAAAGATATAATTGGTGAAAAGAAAAATTCTAATCAAATTAATTAATTGTGCAAAGGACATGGATAGGAATAGCATTGAGTCTGTACAAAGATAAAAAAAATTACTACAATTACATTTGTATTTTTTCATTACTTACTATCGGACAGTACAGTAAACATTTCTTATTTTAAAGAGTTAAATGCATTGAAAATAATAAAATAATTAGTAAGGGTAATATCTATACGACTTCGAATTAACTGCTAAGTTAGTCGAGTCGGTTAAGAAACACTGTTTCTCAATAAGATATCGCTGATGTCACCCAAAGACGTTACCAAGTGGAAGTTAAATTTGATACCACGTGCAGTGTTCACGGTGGCTTAGTGGCTAAAGCACTGGCGTACCGAACCAGCCCCCCGATTCAGAACCACACGATGACCAGTTGTCGACCGATTCGGTTTGTTATCTCGTTTCGTCTAATGATTCACGCAACGAGAGAAAAAGAGATAACAAACCGAATCACGAAAACTGGTTATCGTGTGGTTCTGAATCAGGGAGCAGGAGTCGCAGGTTCGAAGGCTGCTCGTGAGCGAATTTTTCTTTCCATAATGTATATCTTTAAACACTAGCTAGTTTGTAAGGATTAGTATTGTCCAAAGCCTTGGTCTTAAAGTCTTACATTTTCGCCAAGACTAAGACCAAACCCATTGCGGATATAAACAAGTTCTTTGCCATAAGGGCTTTAACCAAATTTAATTTACGTGATTCCATCAAAAGTAATATCTGCTTTCCTAGTATGAAAACATTTTATTCATATTTTCTTCTTTTTATTTATTTTTTCTGTCGGATGCTCTGTACTGCAGATATAAATTTTGTTGGGCTTCAGGCTTTAGTACCACATTTTTATTGTCTCTTTCTATTGTTATTATTTTTAACCGATTTCAAAAAAAGGAGGAGGTTATGTATTCCGCGGGTTTTTTTTTTTTTTCATGTATGTACACCGATTACTCCGAGATTTGTGGGCCGATTTACGTGGTTGTTTTTTTATTTGGTAGAAGAAGCCCGCGCGGTGGTCCCATATAAATTTTATCGACTTAGGTTGAGTAGTTTTTTAACCAGCTTCAATAAATCAGTTTATTTTAGCTTCGCCTATCTAGATGATCTGCTCATTGGTTCGTTTTTTCTGAGAATTCTTGGCCGATATGCGTGTTTTTTTTTTCACGATAGTGATCGGACGTTTGGAAGAACATGAGCGAGACCTTTGCCCAGCAGTGGGATATCAAAGGTTAATAAAAAAAAACATTTATGAATCAACTCTCGCAATTATCAACTAAAAAGTATGAAATAAAAAACTTTTTAACAAAAAATAAAACCGACTTCAAAAACCTTAACTAATAACAAAAAAACTTTTTAACAACAATAAAACCGACTTCAAAAACCTTAACTAAAAAGTAAAAAATAATCCTTGTATGTATTTCAAAATCTTAACATAAACCAAAATTTTGAAGGTGGCGCGTGACTGTCCCTTTGCGTAATGTAAATACTGTCGAGCGCTTATCTATAGTAAAAAAACAGTTTATGCGAACATACATGAAAAACACGCGCCGCCTTCAAAATTTTGGTTTATGTTAAGATTTTGAAATACATACAAGGATTATTTTTTACTTTTTAGTTAAGGTTTTTGAAGTCGGTTTTATTTTTTGTTATATTATATTTATTATTATTACCTAGTTGTTAAATACTGATCCTTAATGTATCTAAAGAAAGAAAGAAAAAGATTTTATTCTTGCGCTCCATTTGACGCACACACTACAATACTTTATAATTCCATGACAAATTAGTATAGTTACAGTTAAATTGACAACTGACAACACTGGACATAAACAATACATCTGTGGTTATAACGGTACATCATCGGGTTTTTTGTTCTACATTATAGTCTGTGATTTACAGTTAGTGTGATCTACATTATATCTATACACGTACTTTTATAAAACAACATTATTAATTTTATCTACACCGGTATCGTAAAATTTGAATTATGAACTCGAAAGTAATGTCATAATGACATACTTTACGCACATGCACCTGTAATGAATTTAAAAAGTTTCATTACGATACAGTTTGCTGAACAAAACAATGCGGTAATTTAATTATTTTTTCCATAACCGCACACTGCAGCCCAACTAAGGAGTTTTTAATGCCACTTCGACCCAACCAAGGAGTTTTCAAACCTTTTTTTAGCAGTCGTACAGTTTGGCACCAATGAGTACACAAAATTCAGTGAATTTTGTGTTGATACTGAAGTGTCATACATTGAAAAATTGTATCGTTTAAAATCGCGTTTTTGGCAGAAGTTTGGATTGTCATATTGCTTTTAATTATATTTAAGTGTTTACAGGCATATTTTTTGTGTGATAAAACAGAGATTGACGGAATCTTGACAAGGATAGAAAATTAGTTCCGATTATAATGTTTTCGCCAGACTATATTTTATTATCTGTAGGCGCGCGCTAGGGCGCGTGCGCGGCCGCGCGCCACGGCCTACTGGATTTGGTCATCGTTACTTGTAAATTTATTGTAATTGTTTACGTTATTATTATGGTTTTGTATGTCTAAAGTTTTATTCTGAGCAAAAATATCTGACTACAGCAATGATACTGAACTGAGGAGAATATGACCCAGCCAGAATTTCCGGATGCAGCAACGTAAATGACGAACAATCTTTTACCAGAAAAATCAAGAAAAACTACAACAATGTTACCAAGATTTTGACTTTAGTATTTTATTTAAAATTGTATGAGCTTAGATAAAATAGTGTATGAAACTGACATAACTAGATATTAAAACACTCGTGTGATACTATTAAAAACCTCGCCTACGGCTTGGCTTTTAAACTCACTCTCGTGTTTTAATAACCCCTGTTATGCAACAGTTTCATAAACTACTATTATCAATCACTAGTCTATGGTCGCGGCTTCACCCGCGTATATTTCGGTTTATCACAGAAATAAATTATCGCGCATCCATCGAGAACTATTTATCTCCCGGGATAAAAGAAGTCTATATATTAATCCGGTTCAAGGCCTATCAGTGTGCCAAATTGCATCCAAATCCGTTCAGCCGTTTCAGCGTAACTGAAGGACAAACAAATAAACAATAAAACAACAAATATACATATTTTTTTTACCCTGCACCAATATATGTACTTTCTTATAATTATCTATAAACACAGTTTCTTCGTCCGTGTGTCGCTGCAGGGTGCCAACTGAAAATCAGCGCTGGACATTCAACGCCAGCACATGCTGAGTTGGTGACCCTTTTCGCATGGGCATGCCCGGCAGCAACTTCATGTTTTACTTATATCTATTTTAGTACTTTATTTAATGTTATTTGTTGTGCTGTCACTGTCCTGTGCCAAATGAAATCTTTCTTTCTTTCTAAACATCCATACTTTCGCATGTGTAATATTAGTGGTATTTAGTAGGTTTGTTTGATTTAAAACCATTTCACATTCTATTTAATTCTTTTGTAATGCGGAAACTTGTCAGAGGCGTACTCGTTGATTTTAATTAAGATTCTATAATTAGCGTCACACATATTACGCTTTAATATGAGTCTCCTGTTCCTACCTATATAAGACGCCGTAGTAATTGTTATTTGCGCTATTACGTAGTATTATGGTACGTCTACCCGACGAATATAACGATTTGATGGTTCGTTGAAATGAGAATTAGTATGAGCTTGGTAAATCTTTTGATCATCACTAATGATACGAGAAACCTCTAATTATTTTTAAGTAGAGGAGGTATTATTTATTTGTAAGAAGAGGTTTGGACTAAGATTAAAGGGCTCTTTGGGGTTGAACCTATTTTTTCTTAATTTTTTCTAGACGATAAAGAAAACTGATCCCCCTGCCAGGTGGACCGACGACCTGAAGAACGTGGCTGGGGGGGACTGGATGCGGAAGGCAGAGGACCGAGCGTTGTGGCGCAACTTGGGAGAGGCCTATGTCCAGCAGTGGACTGCGATAGGCTGAGTTGATTGATTGAAAGAAAACTTACAAGAATTACGTAAATTTCGTTATCTATCCTTAGTAAACAGTAGCATGACTAGGGCTGCCATCTGTCCGGGTTTCCCCGGATTCTTTTTAAGGATGTCCGAGGGTGAAACCGGATTTTACTGAATATCCGGGGTTTTAGAAGTTTTTGTCCGAAGTAGGCAATTTTGGTAATGGCAGTCCTAATCGTGACTAACTGACATCCCACACACATATTTTAAATTTGGAGGAAATATTCTTTGAGTACCGTAGAGATTCACCAAGGAAGGATTTTTTGAAATCCTATCTCTAAAAGGGTGAAATTGTTGGTAAAGTTTGTATGAAGAAAACACGGGCGCGAAGCTCCAAGCGTCAGCAAGTACCTTTATAAAATTCCAAATAACTTCAGTAAATCTTGGAAAACCATGTCATTTCTCTCAAAACATTTGATTTGAAACTTTACCCAAATGTTTCCGTATGTAACTTTATAGCCTTTCACCACAACCCGTCACAAAATAAATCATCTTACATACAATCAAGAGAGGAGTGTCATGTAAGACCTCAATCCTACCGTGTAGCGTAATAAAATGGTTAGCAAAACAAACTAAGTGAAAGCTACCACGATGGTATTGAAAGTGCTGAAGTTTGCCCCAGAAGACCGAAGCAAACACGCAAGTTTAGCAGTGTGGGTTAAATTATAAGAGTAGTGTAGTGACAGTGTTATATGTTAAGTGAGAAGTTTTCACTATTGTAGACAGATGTGGATTGGTTTGAGTTACAGACGTCTTAGTTTTTTAAAATTTTATTAAAATTTATGCTTTATCTCATATAATACTAGGATAAAGAAAATTCTAGGAGCGAAATACAGAAGAAGCGTTTTTAAATAATAGAAGGACAATGTATTTTTACTATCTCTTACTGTAAAAATAGAAGATACTGAAGGTTGCAAAACAAATGTTAAAATGCGCAATACTACAATAGGTACAGTCAGAAACAATAATATCTTCCTATCGGCGGTTTTAAAATCACAAACAATACGTAGCTATTTCACTGTGAATGAAACGGATAATATGTGCCTATGTACATAACATGACATGGGTCATAGTAGCATGAGTTTGTGGTTAATTATCATACCACGCTCAACAGAATGACTTGCTGCAGTATGCTATACTCTCTAGTTTACGTTAAGTAAATAACAACCCACCTCACTGCTAATTTAATCCTTTTGATACTTACACAAAATAAAAGAGTGGTATATTTATCTAGCCTAGAGCACGTGATAAAGACTAGTAAATACGGAATACAAAGTGAAAACTATTTCAAAGATCTAATTTTAACATTCACCGATATAAAGGACTTCTAGTGATTTAGCAACACAGAATCGTAATCTATCGAACATTCTAGAATACAAGTTTAAGACTTTGAACCGATAAACGGTTTCGCTTATCACTTGCGTCTTGCCACAGAGGAAGCAAGTTAAAGATTAGTGCGGAACTCAATTAAGGCAACGAAGTTTCTGAGAGATCGCGATCCGTATAATTAAATTTTCTCAGCAAAAGTGCTGCGTGATCGGAATGTACTTCAGATGCAGGCGTTGATGTTTATCGCTCGCAAACCCAGCTTTATTGAAATAAGGTCGAAGATACAGAGTAATGGAAAGCAGTTTCTTTGCAAATTCTTTGATGATAACGATTGAGTGAAAGATCTGTTTTTTGCTTTCTTACCTTTCGTAGCCGATAAAATGTTTTGCTTCAAGAATTGAGTTGATTGTTTCCTGGGAAATGTAGCAAAGAAATCGGAAAATTTACATAAATACTTTCATTATTCTTTTATTTAAAGAAAACACAACAACAACGGAAAAATAGTAGCATAAAGAAATTATTATTAGTAAATTGGTTGCTTTGAAATATTATTTAATAAAAAGAGGAGAAAGCCGTAGTTTCGAGGAAATACGACGAATTAAATCGGTACGGTACTGTAGCCAATTAGTTTTGCTAATAATTCTAAAATTTATAACTTTTCAAGAAAAATATTCTACGTTCATAAATATCGTCTTTTATATTATTCTTTTCTTTCTTATCTTCTTATTAAAAACATCGTGGTAACTAGTTTCAAATGTAACGTTAAACTTGAAAATATTTCGCAAACCATATTATAATTATAATAAGTCTAAAGTACCTACTCAAAAGCTTTGTTATAATATTGTCTAGTAACATAATTTAGTGAATAATCTTTTCAATGAATAAAGAGCCGTAAGTAAAAAAAAAATACTCGGATGAGTATTAGATAATTATGTTGTTAGAATATATGATTATTGTACGGAGACTCGATCCCATAGCTAAAACGACTACACGGTTTTGTGGGGCAAAGACGGCAAAGACATATTTATCAGAACTAATATGCCTATGACCTATAATAATAAATGATTTAAACAAGTTAACAAGAAAAATAGGAAAACTAACATTACACTGTTATTCATTTTCCGTTATACGAGTCCAATCATCTACGAAAAGTGAGTACAGATTCAATTTACTGCGGTCTTATACCTAAGCTACGCTCTGACATGGCATTTAGTCGGATTCCCACTCAATTTAGGACATGTTTGGGCTCGTATCGTGAAAAGAAGTCACGTAAGCTGCTCGTAAAAACTTTTTGCCAACTACCTTTATATTGGATTCGCGTTGCGGATAACCTTAAGTTTTACCAAAAGTAACATAACGACGTGTAAGGAAGGTGGCAACAAAAAACAAAGAAAATAAAGTTTCTAACATTACATAGTTTCGTCTCAAAATCATCCTTTATGTATGCTTTGAGTTTTGCTTTGAGTGTAGCTGTAAGACATATAGTTATAATGTAGATTTATGTTGACGATGTCATTATATCTTAGCTTATAATTACCGAAATAATAATTATAATTAATTGAAGAAACCGGAATCCGCTGGATGCGGAAGGCACAGGACCGGTCGTTGTGGCGATGTTTGGGGGAGGCCTATGTCCAGCAGTGGACGTCTTTCGGCTGAAATGATGATGATGATGATGATGATGATGAAGAAACCGAAGAAAACAAAGCTTAGCTACGAAGGTGCCTCTTTAGAGTTTTTTTCATTAAGATGTAACCATTTATGTCTTAATAATTAAGTCTTAGTAAGCGTTTTAAACACAGGTGGAAAATGCCACAATGTTGGCTTTTTAACATAGTATTAGACCAAATGATTAGAAAATAATACTTAGTTCAACAAGATAATAGTTAAATATAATGTCCAAAGAAGATGAAAAAGTGAATTTTTCTATGAAAGAATAGAAGTACCATTAAAAACAAAATTATTCAACAATAGCATATTGGTTATTCAATAGTGCAGGTCGTATAGCACGGCACGCCAATATAAACGAAATTATCCGTCGTGCTCTTGTCACCGCCGGCGTTCCAGCTATTTTAGAACCAATCGGCTTGGCACGTGACGATGGCAAGAGACCAGATGGTATGTCTTTGTTACCATGGAAGATGGGTAAGTCTCTGGTGTGGGACGCAACGTGCATCGACACCCTTGCGCCATCCCATCTTCCTAGCTCGGCAAGCTGTGCTGGCGCTGCCGCTGCCGCTGCAGAGAACCTCAAACGGCGAAAATATAATAACTTAGTTAGTAACAATTATATTTTCGAGCCGTTTGGGGTAGAAACCCTCGGGTCGTGGGGTCCGAGTGGGGCACCTTTTGTTTAGAAATATTTCTAGGTGGTTAGTCGACACTTCACGTGACCAGAAGGCTGGCCTTTACTTTGGTCAAAGATTAAGCATTGCCATACAACGCGGCAATGCTGCCAGTCTTTTGGGCACGTTACCAGTTGAAAGCGACACGGAGGGATATTTTGATACTCCTTTTTAGTTTTTAGCTTTAGGTGTAGTTTTATTTAAGGTTTTTTATTTTTAAATAATGTAGTCGTGATTTCTGAAATAAATAATTTTCAATGTCATATGAAACATCTTAAAAGTTATAATTGCAGATTTTTCTAACCGTAGTAGGTAAACCAATTAAGTTGAGTAGTCATATCGCAATATACATACCTACTATACTTGTGCATGCTCCGTATATTTTAATTTACTCACTTTCGCGAACTTTACTGCGGGTTTTATCACTGTATTTGAAATGAAGTCCCCAGTGTTATATACAGTAAGTCTTTTAAGTAGCGTGAAATTCATAAAACTAGCTGTACTTAAGGCGAATGCATGTTTTAAAGTCGGGAAAAAAATACTGCCGAGCTAAAATTGGTGCTGTGCAAAAACATGGCCTTTGTTAATTAATTTATGAATTTCCTTAGAATCTTTGTTTCTCTTTTTTCGACGCTTAATTAAAATTTGCAAACATCACAAAAGGTTTATAGAAAGGTTATTGGATATTTTTTAAATTCCAATGAGCTTAAGTTGAAAACAAAGCTATGTTACTATATTTAAATGTTTGCTTACAACTGAAACTTAAAATTGTCATAGTTTATTTTAAAAGATAAATTTAGAAGAAGAGCATATCCGGTATTTGCCTTTTTCATAAGTAAGGCCACCAAATACATAGCCTTTATGCATCTCAAAATAATATAACATGACTTAAAGTAACAAGTTAGAAAATTTCTTATTAAAACTAAACACAACACAACACACTGCTACGCTAATTATAATAACATTTCAACGGCAACTAAACTCGAGTTTTTAATTCTATTATTCATGATTATTACTGCTTAAAATTCCTATCATAAATTCATGTAAAATTTAAATTCCTCCCATTTATTGTATTATCGGTCCAAAACATCCGGTTGAGTCCTTTATAAATAACATTAATAACAGAAAGAGCAATTTTAATGTATGAATAATACAAACTTTCGGTTGAGTAATTACCAGACAAATGAACATTATTACGAATATTATCGAGGATTGCGTCTCAGAATTATTTATTTCGTTCGCGTTTTCATTGTGTCAGGTTTTGTATCTTTTGTTTAGTTTCTCAAATGATTTGTATTTGTAAGTTTTACAACTTGTGGTAGAAAAAAATAAAAAAGCACTTCTGTGATGTAACTGTTGCAAACGAAAGTTTTGCGCTTAATTTCTTCTTGCATTCTTGCTAATAACGTAAAAGCGGTACAAGCACAGAAATCTGAATAATATGTTGGGCAACAGAAGCTTTTCTTTCTACTTTCTTTAACAGATACGGAAAACTTGTTGCTTGCTATGGGATTAATTTTTTATTAATGTGCTACAACAGTACGACACAAAAAATAAGGCGCGTCGTCAATATTCGTTCGCATACGTTTCATATACGAAAAGACGATCGACGAAAACACCCGAAACATTAAAAAAATAATTCAACCTTATGCAATGCCCATAAGGTTTTAAAATTGATTGCCACGACGTCTTTTTCTATTTCGCTCACACGATTCCGTACACTGGCAGCAGTGGCTGAGACTTTTGGTGCGTAGCGATGGTGTTTTCTGATTGGTTAACCAATTGCCCGTGTATTTCAATTGTGTCATCTGCGCAGGTACATCGGTGGGCCATATAAAATGTGTACTACTGAACGAAGCTATCGATATTTAAAATTAGAATTGGTTAGTGTATTAACATTACATTAGTAAAGGACAGAATTGTATCTAGCAGAGTTATTTTCTATTTTCAAGATACTGCGCTAGAAAATCCTCTCGTTACAATAATTGATGATAAACCTTAAATAATGAGCTGAAGTTCAGACAGGTTAATATTTATAGATAGTAGAACGACTGGGAATTACTTTCACCCACTAGTTCGATACTAGAACTAGTGGGAATAAAAAGTCTCACTAGTTAGACGATCGAATTGGTCAGTCGAACTACTGGGAATAAACCGAATAAATTAAGGCAGTAAGTAAAAAAGTATAAACAAGGAGACATAAAGACCGTAGTAGTAAGACCGTACTCTTAAATTTTATTTTTACCTAAATTCGTATTTTCAGAGAAAACATGAAGACTCCGTTTATGTTTTCATTTTCAAGAATGCTTGGCACACTTGCTAGTAGAGCATTTTAAGATATAGCTTGAGCGTCTTTGCTAGTACTGCTGAGCTTCAAGCTACTGCTTAAGGGGAATGTAGTAGCCAAGTGGCGCCCCCATCAGTAAAAAAATATTACTTGCTGAATATATCATTTATCGAAAATTCGTTTTTAACGATTGATGTACAGATACTGTAGTTTAATCAAAAACTATTAACTCGTAAATCATACTTCGCTGTAGTTGTAGATAGAAAAAAATGCCAAAAGTGGCCGTTTTTCGCACTTTTTCTATCTATAACTACAGCGAAGCAAACCAACAGACAGACAGATCACACACAGACAGACAGACAGATTTACAGAGTTAATAGTTTCTGATTAAACCACAGTACCTGTACCTCAATCACTAAAAACGAATTTTCGATAAATTATGTATTCAGCGAGTAATTTTTTTTTTACTGATGGGGGTGCCACTTGGCTGCTTCATTCCTCTTAACTTGATACGTTTTAAACATCGTCATCCTCATCTTCTCCAACTAAGATTACAAGAATGATGAAGAATAATTTTAATTAATGGTGGAATGCTGCCTTTTAGGAGAAGTCTATCAAATGTTTAGATAGATTCTAACGGGTGTTAAAAGACCCATCATGAAGCCGACAGGCATGTGTTCTACCCATCATTACGACTTTTTTGTGTACTAGGCTATACCTGGGAACCAATGGAACCAGTGGGGCAATTGTGTAATGCATTCACTTTGACATTAGCTTTCATTTTGAAATAACAACAATATTCATTGCGTGGTACATAGTTGCCGATAAGACGAATTGTCAAAACACACGGAGCAATGAACATTGAAATCCTATTGATTGCGATCGCGAGTGAGTTACGCAATTCGGCAGCTGGTTATGGAGATATCGGAAGTCAAAGTCACAAGCTTTTATTGGGTATTTAGGAGTGGGTTGGCGTACCTCGCTCGCGTCTCTCTTTCACACAACTACACACACGTAGGCACAATCATTTGCATGCGTTATATTACCGGCTACTGATAATAGATATTTTTTATATTTAAAAATAAAAGTCATTTCCTAGCATTCTTTTTGCATATTGTTACTTGGTTTGAATATACAGTATGCCTAGATTTTGGCTTGGTGATGGATCGTTTTACACGGAGTATATAGACTTAGATTTTAAATAGAAGAATGCAACAGACTCTGAAAGATGAAAACTTTACTTCTTATATGAAAGGGGAGAAAAGCAAGTTGTGCGATTATATTTATTTCAGTGTTATAAATTTATAGGTAAAAACGTGTTAAAAGTTACTTCAAATTCAGTAATAAATAGACATAAAAATACAAAATATAACAAAGAAAAGGCTAAAGCAATTGAACGTACTACAAAATACAAAGCACAATTATTTCAAAACAAAGAGTCATTTATAAGACAGCTTGATAATAGGTACGTAAGGAGAATGATAGACCTCACTCCAAGATCAGTTGCCACTAAATTATTTTGCCTATCCTAAATACAAAAGAAGACAATAATAATAAAATAAATAAGACAAAGTATATTTACACTAAATGTATTTCTAAGAAACAAATAAATTATTAGGTAAGTAGATTAAATTGATACTACTTAACTTCAAGTAGGTACTCGAAAAAATATGTTCTCATCAAAACACTCAGCTATATTGTCATGAAATTGTGTCGCTTTATTAAATCACGGAGAAGGAAAGGAAAACTCAAAGTATTATATTACATGTGACAAAATTAAAAATAAAAATTTGTTAATCGAATTACATTGAAATATTCAAAAACAGTATCTTGTAACTAATCAATAAAACATGAAATTTTGACGGTGACTCCCAAACTAGGTATAAACAACAATTGGCGAACAATTTGTGGACAATATTTGAACCTAAGCAAACTTATATCAGACGAGCTAGATATTTTACAACTACCGTCTTTGTCAACAGGCAGGTGAACCTAAAAATCAGTCCACAACTAGGGGACTGCTTCAATTGGAGTATGACGCCGTCACAGAGTGAGTTGGTGGTCTTCGCGAGGATCAGTGATCCTGCTGTCGACTTGGAGACCACGCCACCTGATGGTCCGTGGCTGGAAGCTACATCTGCTGCAGTACCTTGGAGCTTAGGCGTTGATATTGCTATATGGAACGCTGTTGGTAAGTTTTTTAAATATTTCCACCCTTCTTTTTCTTTATAATCTAATTTCATTTCTGGTTTAGAATTTGAGTCAGTTCCATTTAAAATCAAGTGGACCCTGGCTTATCAGTCCGCCTCATCAGTATACCAATATTTCGGTGATCAGAATTATCACAGCAAATAATTAATCATGATTTAATATTTTTTCACCGTTGCCTCATCTGATGTTTAGTAATAGAGCGATGGTATTTGCCCAGATAAAACTAATTTTAAGCTCGATAATAACTCCTATACTTTAAAATCAACTATCTGCTTTCTCTATTCTATAATAATTAGTTGCAAAAGCCTTTTACAATCATCAGTTACTGTCAGTTTATAATGTATACATAGACGATCTGTACCATCATCCATATTATACAGTATTCTAAACATACACTACAAACCTCACAACGATTTCATTATTCATATCGGCGAGTTCCTAGACCTAGCATGTACCTACCGTCTGTCTCCCGCATTCCTTAGGGACGCAAACTTTCGTGACTTGATTCTATTAGTCTGCTGAGGAACGGTGTTGCCCATCCAAATGATGAAACTTCTCAGATACTAATTTGATCCTAGCTGGAGACAAAGTATTGTCTTGAATCTGTTTACGAATTCTAAGATAATCCCATTAATTACTTTGTAAAATAAAAGAAACAGATGAACAAAAATTTTAAATTGTCTGCATAAGTTTGAAGACTAAACTAAGAGCAATGAGTTTGTATTTTCTGATCTGAAATTTCCATTTGTAACAAACACTATAAAAATTCACGTACCTTGGATTGTTATGAAAAACTTTTAGTGGTAGACTGAAGGATGTAAAAAAAGTGTTGTCTACAAAGTTTTTACTTTAAAATTAAAATAGACACAAAGAAAAATATTGTATTCCATGAAGACTATTGTATATTTACCAGACCAGAATATTTTATCGTACCAAATTCATAATACCGTTTGTTATTCTACGTTAATCTACATATTCAGTCAGATAACGTTGAGTAAAGTTAGACATTCACAAAGTTGCTTAATTTGCTTCAAAACATGACTTAAAAGTGGAACCAGCCCAACATTTCATTATTCAACTTCTACTCACCTATCAAAAACAGAATGAGTTCCACCTAACAGCGCTTTACAAATGAAGTTTCATAGCTTCCAGTTGGAAAGTTCTCCACAAACAAGATTACGTAAAACTATTGCAATAACTCCCGCAGGAGAGTTCATCTATCAATATTGCAGGCTGGGCCGGGTGGGGGGAGTGGGGGGCGTGCAGCAGGACTTGCGGAAGGGGCCAACAAACTCGCAGGAGATACTGCTCAAGACCCACCTGCGAGGGGTACGGGGAGCAAGGAAGGGCATGTAACTCTTTCGACTGTGAAGGTAAGTTGATTTCCACTGTAATTAAGGCACGGAATTCGAACTTACTTCGAAATAGAACTTTGCGGGTTAAATCACGTTTATTGTTTAAATTCCCTTTGTTCCGATCCCTTTTGGGTAGACACCTGCTGTTATTTGAACTCAATACATAATTACTGAGAGAAGCTTGAGCGGCAGGAACATAAAATTCGTAATACTCTTCTGCATAAAACTCTTTCTACATCATGAATAAATAATAAGTTCAGGTATACAAAACCTGCACCATTCATGCAGGATATTAAGAAGCAATTTAAATTTAAATGCTTACTTTACCACCACTCAATTCAAAAACCTTAAAGGTGCAGGCACACAGCTGGCGGGACGGAACTGAGGTGGAGCGTCGACTGAACCTGGACGGGACGTGCATGTGTGAGACATGTGCGGGCGGATCGCACGCAGGACTGAACGGCGGCGGAATGACAGCACCAGAAGAAAACGTTCCGCTGTCTGTGTGACTACTACTATGTATTCCCATATAATACAATGCCAGTGTATCGGTCGCGTACCGCCCGGCATTGTCTTTCCGCTCGGCGGAGCGGCAGCGGATCGGTCACACTGTCAAAACACACACACACACACACACACACAGCGCCGTCCTGCCGGGCGGCAGGACGGCGCTGTGTGCACTGTCTAATACAGTTCAGTACATTACAACACGACGAGACACGCCGATGATACGCTTCAGTTCTGTCCCGCTTCAGTTCCGTCCCGCTTCAGCTTCGCTCGCTGTGGGTTTGCAGCTTAAAAGCAAAAGTTTCAGTAAACGTTTCACGTCACTAGAAAACTGCTTCTCGTCTAAACGTAAACGAATATTGGATTTTAAATTATTTCCAGACTAGCTCGTTAACTGACATCGTATAGCAGCATGAAATCGATAGGTCGACTAGAAGTTGTCCAACTACTCCGATCAAGCATGCAGGATGTAGTTGACATTTTGATGAAGCGAGTTTAGCTTCAAAACAGCTTGTTGCAGAATTATTTTTAATTGACTTTGTCATGGTACATGGCGTTGTGATTGATAGGTATGTAATGAGTGTACGTGGGACACTCAGAAAGTTTTGCGAAACTAAAAAAAATTGTTCTATACGTACATATATTTTTATCAAATCTTTTCAAAGTACTTTCCACCAGCCTCTATACAAAGATTCATGCGCCTAAACCAGTTTTCAAAACACTTTTTCCAGTCCGCCGCAGACACCTCGTTTACAGCCTGCTCGAACGCAGCCAGCGCATCTTCCGGCGACGAAAATTGCATCCCTTTGAGCTGATTTTTTATTTTTGGGAATAAAAAGAAGTCACACGGTGCTAGATCAGGGCTGTAAGGAGGGTGACCCAGGAGTTTGAATGGCGTGCTGTCCAGGAAGTCCCTCGTTTTGAGTGCGGTGTGCGCAGGTGCATTGTCGTGGTGGAGCAGTAGCCCGCGGAGCCCTGTGTTTGGTCGCTTGTTGCTTATAACAGAGAAAACTTCTGGCAAACATTTGGTAGTATACCATTCGGCATTAATACTTCTTTGATCCCGTAAGGGAATTGATACCAAGTGGCCAGTCAAATTAAAAAAGCTAGCGATCAAAATCTTACCCCCGCTTCTAGATCGCTTCACTTTGGTAGGCGTTGGCTCATTTTGAAACACCCAAACAGTCGACTGGCGCTTGGTTTCTGGGTCGTATTGATAAATCCAGGACTCATCACCTGTAACGATGTCGTAAACACGCCGAGACGAGCCTGTTTCAAATTTGTTAAGCATATCACGGCACCATTCCACCCGGGCCTGCTTCTGAGCATCGGTGAGGTTGTGCGGCACCCAGCGTGATACTATCCTCCTCACGCGAAGATGGCTGTGTAGAATCTCGTGAACGCTTCCCGATCCAATCTTCAATATGTGTTGAATCTCCTGATATGTAATTCGCCTATTGTCTTGGATTAAATTTTTCACTGCTAGCACGTTTTCTTCGGTAACAGCCGTCAAAGGGCGACCGCTTCTTTCGTCATCCCCCAAAGTTGGTCGACCGCGCTTGAATTCGTTATACCAACGATACACGGTTGCCTTGGAAGGGCCTTCATCCATGAATGCCATTTGAAGTCTATCGTACGATTCATCCGGTTTCAGGCGACACTTGAAATCGTATAAAATCATAGCTCTAAAATGTTCCCGGCGCAGATCCATATTTCAGTGAGACACAATACTTTGAATTAACTCGCAAAAAATGTGGAGGGAAATTTTGAAATTGGAACTTACTTATTTTTACTTATAAATAATCATATTTTCGAAAAACATTATAACTGGCCAGTCTCCCATATATAAAAACATTTTTTCGCAATACTTTCTGAGGGGCCTGGTATGTTCGGAAATTGATACAATTTTGGAGTAGTTCTAAAAGAGCAGCTGAAATGCTTTCAGGATGTTATTGAGACTGCCTCGTTACTGCAGTGCGTCGGAGATGTTTGCGCAAGCCCATACCGATGGCTTTTACGCGATTATTCGCAAAAAACAGCTTCGCTGCTGAAGAGAGTGAGGGACAGTCGCAACAGCATCCTGAGAACTGTAGCCGAGAGTTTCGGCTCTACTATTATAAAGCAGATTGTAAGGAGGGTGATTGGTACTAACACTAGATAATAAGCTATTTTATCTTATTAACAAAATATGGATACCTAATTTGATCCGAAATAAAGATTATATTATTATTATATTATAAAAGAGAGGAGTGTTAAATCCTAAAACCTGACTTTTATAGCCTGTTGTTTAAACGTCAGATAATTTTTAACGTTAATGTTTAGATCTTCTTAAAGGGACCATCTAAATAAGAACAATTTTATTAAAATGAATGACAATGAATAAATCGGACCTTTTGGAACAATTTTATCTGTCCTGTCACTTGGGGGTTGACACTGAAAATCAGCGTGCTATGTAGTGGCTCACGTTACAACACAGCATCAAGCTGAGTTTCAACATATTTGCTGCAGCTACGAAATACAAAGTTACTTTTCTTATTGTTACAAACAACTTCCACTATAATTCCGAAAATTATTTAAGAATAGAAAGAAAGAAATTATGTTTTATGTACACCTTTCTGTTGTTGTGGCAATAAATTATTTTTCTTTCTTTTACCACCCTCCGATTCCAACTATCTATTACGATGGTCAGATTTATGACTTAATTATATGTCACAGAATCACAACATTCCTTATCAAATGTACTGATCAAATGTCATATTTCCATCAACAGAAACTAATACTGGAATATTAATAAAAAGCAATATAAATTGAAACTTACCACGTAGTAATAATTTGTGTACAGCAATAACGTCGTCATACATTATAATTTAATTCATCTCAGGTACAATAAACCCGCTGGCGCCGGGCGCTCGGCGGAACTTCCACCCTGCACAGGCGAGGTGGGGGCCCGTGTCAGATCGACCGCATGCCTTCAGCCTAAGGCCTAACTCCTACATTTGGATCGCTTCCTCAGAACTATTCTCTGCGGGGAAGACTTTTCCTCGTGAATTTACATTATTCATCTCACTGAGATTGCGGCCCGAGGTGAGAAATTTAATTATGGTGTTTGAATGCAGCTTTTATACGACCAATATTATAAATAAATAAATAAATATTTTTGGGACATTTTTACACAACACCATCTAGTCCCAAACTAAGCAGAGCTTGTGCTATGGGTACTAGACAATGGATATAATACATATATACTATTTTTTTTGTAAATACATACTTATGATACATAAAAAAAAAAAAAAAAAAAAAAAAAAAAAAAAAAAAAAAAAAAAAAGCGAAGGTATGGATATTTGTTTGTTTATTTGTCCTTCAATCACGGTGAAATGGCTAAACGGATTTGAATGAAATTTGGCACACAAATAAACAATGACCCGGCTTAATTAACATACATGCTGAAATTTTCATGGCTTTTTTCCCGAAACAGGGTCTCAATTGATGGCTCATAGTAAATTGCTTTTTGACTTCCAAGTGAGTTGCTCAAAGAATTATTGATATGATAACTTTATAAAATGTTTGATAAAGTTATCACGAATTACTTGAAGACTTTTTGGTTGCTTTAAATTATATTACTTTTCAGAAGTTTGATAATTATGATAAAACAATCGGGGTTTTATGAATAACTTATGTTATCATAGTTTAGCTTGTTTAAATGTTTACTATTGCGATGAAACCTGAAGATAAGTTAATCTACTGTTAGTAGGGTAGGGTATTTGAAAACATTCAGTTCTTAAAAATGAGATTTTGATAGAATAATTTACATACACAATTAAAATAAATAAATTACAATGCAATTTAAGCACCAATAATACAATTAAACTGAATTAATAAAATTGTGTAAATTATCCGATTAAAATATCATTTCTAAGAACTGAGTGTTTGTGTGAATGAAGTTAATATTAATAATAAATTCATAAAAATAGATAATAGATGTAATTTTGTGGTTTCAAATGAAATAAATTATACTGAAATTATAACCCAATATTTGAGTTGAAAAAAACTACTAGAGTTAATAACTTAATTTCTACAGTTTGAAAATAAACGGTAAGCTCTTAATTTAGAGTAATTTGTGAAGCCAATGCCTAATTACGTTTTCAGGTTGAGTTTACTGAAAGCCTATTCTAAGCAGGAGTCTTATTTCGTGAGAAAAAGTAATCTGGATAGACTGGATTGGGTTGGGCGTGATGAAAATATAGACTATATAGATATTTGATAGACTGTTTTGACGTGATCTTAATAAACGACTTTGTCAATATTAGAAAATTTGTTTGAGATTTATATTTTAAAGTTACAACTGCGATTAGTTTCAAACTTTTTTACTAGATTTGAAAAATATAATATGTATCAAGAGCTTTAAAATGATCCATAGTTTTTAGAATGTTTTCGAATTTAAAAGTAATCTAGAAAGTACCTAGTCGTTTAGTTTATATGGTATTGTAAGGAACAAAAATGTAAAAAAAATACAATAACTCAAATAATTTTACGAAACGTAAGGTGCTTTTATGCTCCGTCCACATGCTCTGTCTTACTTGCACAGTTAAAATAATACTGTGTTACCTGTGCAAAAAGATATAACACAGAACAGTGGCTACACCATCGACCATACAACCCAATAGACGCCTAAATGTTGAATATAATGTGTACAATAAATTCTTCCACTAGTTCAGGTGGGATACTGCAATCCGATTGGCCCTACCAAGGCGGCTATTGGCTAATCAGTAACGCAGCAGATTTGACGGCTCATATGAAATCGAAACTGATATGAAGTCGCGAATAGTGACTTTCCATCTTCATGTCTCAGTTTGGCGAACCGACTTGCGGTACCATCTAGGCAACAGACTAGGTGGTATTGAAGTTGTTATTGGCAAAGGTAACCGCTTAGCATCAGTTGGGCCTTTAGCTCATTTCGCCATCCTATACTATAAAAAAATGGCGACCTACATTAGTGAAATTTCATAGATGTGTGACAATCATTGGTCGCCTGTTATGAGGCGTCTATGGGGTGTTTGGTAGATGGGCTACACGGTGCAAGTATAAGCTCGTGCAAACCGAGCCAGAGTGTCGTTATAATGTATTCGTGTTGAAAAAAAAAACCCGTCTGAAGCGCCGGTTGAATACGCTCAGGTAAAACCAATCAACCAAGTCAAGAATCGCTCAAACCGCGCTTTTGAGTGTGCACGAGCTACCGTTTTTCCATCCTCATGCTCCATCTCAACTGCACAAACTGGTTTGCACAAGTAAGCGTGTAGATAAGACGGAATGTGTGGACGGAGTATTATACTGTTTTATTTTTGAGCAATTAATTAAAAGCCAAAATTGAACCGAGTAGGGCAATGACGAATGATGCAGCCAATTTGACAACTTTAATTTCCCTTAATTTATATAATTACTAGCCTATGCCCACGACTTCGCCCGCGTGAATGTCGTTTATCGCGCATCCCTCGGGAACTGTTCACCGTCCCGGGATAAAAAGTAGTCTATATACTAATCCGGGTTATGTTCTATATGCATGCCAAATTTAATTAAAATCTATACAGTAGTTTTTGCGTGAAAGAGTATCAAACATCCACACATCCATACATCCTCACAGACTTTCACGTTTGTAATATTAGTAGGAAGGATAATTTAATTATAAATTTATTTGTTAAACTTGGACCAGATTACGTGGAAAAAACTTAGTGCAGGCTTACAAATTTAAGTACTTGTAACAGTAATGTAAGCTTAATTTTAATGAAAAATAATATTTATGTAAAATAAACCATACGGCAAAAATTACCCATGTTTAATTCACAAATTCTTCTACAGAGCGGCGGCTACGGGCAAGGAACCCTGTTCTCCTTGAGGTCACGAAGACGCACAGGTTCCTTCCTATCCCTGGAGCTCGCAGGCCGAGGGGCGGCCAGACTGGTCCACGCGGGCTCAGGGACCTCCCGGTCCATATACTTAGCTGTACCTTTATATGATTTTCGCTGGCATCATATTGCTATCAGGTAAGTGCTTATGAAGAACAGACAAAAAATTCTTTAGTCATAACTTAGGTAGGTAAACTAGCGTTGGTGGAACGTAGAAATGCAAGAGTGAAGTCGTAGCTCTCGTCAAAGGTAGTAATATAGGAGCAATGTCGTTGTGGTCTTTGTCGGTAGGAGTCCAAAATAACTCATAATCTAAAAAAGGCAAGGCATTGTTAAAATTTGTAGCTAGCTGCCCTGCCACTGCAACATAACAATAATAATGTCTTCCTAACCAAATTTCGATCACGGCGGCCAATCTCAACGGAGACTAGCCATCGGCTTAGGAATTATTATAGTGCACAAGTGTGAGCGCAAACACAGGTGCATGGTAGTACCCTCTATTCCCTCACTCTCTTGATCCGATGGGACGGCAATCCGACACGACCGGAGATATCAGGCACAGGACGAACGGCTTTACGTGTTCCCCGAGGCACGGGGGCAACTTCATTAAAATAATAATATAATATTATCTTTATTTCGGATCCAATTATCCTTATTGTATTGGTAACATAAAATAGCTTAGTATCTAGTGTTAGTACTGATAACCCTCCTTACAAACTGCTTTACAATAGGAGAGCCGAAGCTCTCAGCTACAGTTCTCAGCATGCTGTTTACTGTCTCTCACTCTCCTAAGCAGCAAAGTTGTTTTTTGCGAATAATCGCGTAAAAGCCGTCGGTGTGGGCTTGCGCAAACATCGACGCACTGCGGTAACGAGGCAGTCTCAACAACATCCTGAAAGCATTATCATACCTACTGGACGCGTAGGACATCCAGCGATCTTTTGGTGTAATTGACCAAACAATAACAGATAACAATAAACAGAGTATCCATTAGAAAATCTCCATATTAATGGAACCATGACACATATTTTATATGCTGCAATGAAATGAAAATGTTTAACTGTATTTCAGTTTCAGACATTTAAAACAATAGTAGATGTTTTTTTTTTCATAATTGAGACTAGGTGATAATAGGCAATAAAGGCCGGGCTAAATAAAACTGTTTAAGGGCCCTATTACACCGAGACGCCATGACGGCACAACCAGGTCGCGCTGCTAACAAAATGTATAGAACTCTAGGGAAGGTACTACACCTATCGTCCGCTTGGTTGCGCGACCAGGCGACCACCGATGCATGCACAAAATGTTACTGACGGCTCAACCGCGCTGGTCGCGCAACCAATCAAATGTAAAGCGCTCTATAGCGCAACCATGGCATATAATATATACATGGCACCTTGATGTAATAGGGCCCTTAGTGTCTATGTCTAGGTCAAAAGGTTTTCGTTTTTCTTTTGATTAATGTACTGACAGATCGCCAAATATTATTTCAGAATAATAAATTTTCATTTACAAAGATAATCTTCAAAGCAATTAATTACGTGATGAATGCGAAAATGGGAGTCGAGTAGTGGTTTTAATCATGCATTTATATTGCTAAGAAGTTAGGTTTATTTTTCATAGGGCATTAATTATCAAGAACCTTTGGATAAATAGTTTTGTAAAATTCAAGATCTATGTTTTAACACCAGAGTCAAGATTAAAGTTAAGTTGGTTTAATTAAGGTTTCCAATTTATATGAACATACAAAATGAGTGAAATAAATATTCCGTCATCGCCTTTTATAAATATAAAATAGAAAAACATAATTCTGCGCAGAAACGACAGTTAATAAGAAACACCTAGACCAACACAAACACTTATGTTCTTCACACAAATATTTGTGTCCTGTGGGAATCGAACCCACGACCTCGTGATCAGCAGTCCGACCCTCGAACCACTAGACCACAGACGTCGTCAACAAAAACATGAACAAATAATTAAATTAATTCTAGAAAATCCTAAAATTTCAGCCTATAAGGTTTCACATGCCCAAGGGACCCAAACAAACTTTTAATGTCAAAACCAAACAGTTACCTATAAAAAAGGCCGGAATCACACTCGAGATAGTACACAGATAGAATCACACCGTTGGGAACTGAACAGCGAAGCTATCTACCTCTAGGGAAACATAACCCTATCAGACATAACGATGGTACAACAGTAGTTCGATAAGGGTTCAGGAATGGAGTTACTTAGTTTTGTTCGATATATTGGTAAGTTATAAATGGTAGATGTTTTCGTTTCGGTAGTCTTAAAGGGCTGTTTCGGTAACAACGTTTATATTTATTTATTTATAACTAGACTACGCGGATTTGCCCGCGTTTTGAAATAAAATATAGCCTAGTCACAGACATAGTAAAAAATATAGACGAAGTGCTGTAATAATCATAGTGAAGCCAACAAAAACCGTGCTCCTCCGTATAAAAACCAGCGCTCACGCACACACGTATAACAATACTTTAAGTGTTTTTGGTATTTTTTCAATAATTACCCTGTACACTGAAAAAACTGATTGTTGAACAAAAAAGAATTTAACTTGTTTAAGAATTTTATGTTTAATCCCGAAAAGAAAATTATTTTACCGATAAACCACAATGTTATTGGGAATAAAGTCAAAATTATTAAAATATTAATAATCACATATTATTTTTGCTATAAATTAACTTGTTTGAAACAGTCATTTTTATTTTAATGAATTTAATTCACTGATCAAGATCCAAGGACTTAGTTAACTATAATATTTATTGTAGCAATCTGTGATAAATTTGGCTTTATTGGTAGAAAACAAGTAGCTTTATTAATAAAGCCGTTCGTATAGTACAAAAGTGTCATGGCAGCAATCTTTCTTTTTTTCAGTGTATAGTTTTCCGAACTACATCGTTGAAATGCCTTTTTTCTAAAGCTGTCAATCTATTTGGGCTTAGAATGACTACACATAGAAACCAAGTCCGCGCCCACAATTTGAAGCAACTAAATTGGAGCCAGAAATATCCGTTTAGTACAGTTTACACGCACCTGTGTGTGTCAGCGAACATTTTACGTGCCACACGTCAATTGTTTATGTGTTCAACTTTCACTCTATATCTCACTCTAAGTTATTTACGTTTAAATAACTTTTTCGTTTCTATACTAATTAACATCTATTCTTTAAACGAAAATAAACATTGTTTACAAACTTGTAAATAAAATAACCGCATATTTTCAATTGAGTGAAATTCAGAATTTGTTATTATTAGCTAAGGTAACTTTGGTTCTAGATCAAAAAATACGACACATGCGTACCTAAATTGATACAATAATATCAAGTATCAACGGCGTCCTTTATTAAACTAGGCCTCAGACCAAAGAATAAATAGACGGAGTGCGTAAAACTCTCTAATTCTACGCACTCTGTCTATCTTAAGCATCTGCTACACGGTGACAAACCAGCCTCCCCACCAAGGTGACCTTGCTGGTTTTCAACCGTGTAGACAGTGATTTGTCACCAAGTTTTGTTTGACGACGGCTGTCAAGCGTGTGCTACAAGATGAGCAACCAGCCTCCCCACCAATGTGACCTTGGTCGTTTTAAGTTAATCTACATAATCATCTTTGTTCCCAGCGTTCACGACGACAATACAGTCCGCGCATACGTTGACTGCCGCTGGCTGAGGACTGATGTCCTCGAAAAAGATGCCCTCGATACACCGAGGGACGCTGATCTCATTATAGGCTATCTCTTCTCTGTAAGTACACGATTTATTAAATTTTAATGAAATCGTAAGCGAACCGTGAGAAGGGACACGGTCAATATTTACATAGGACTTGTGATTTCAAACCGCCGGACATTGGACTACGTATATGTATATTACGTATTGAAGATACAATAAAGTTAATTTTTTATTATTATTTTGTACGTATGAGGTTTATTTAAGGCTCAGGGGGCCTACTCGCGTTTGACGAACGACAAACGAAGTACGAACTTTCGTTCCGATTGATACCTACACAATAAAGATAGGCACATAAAAAAGGCACAATATAGATAGACTATTGTTCACTGTCGTATGAAATTGATCAGAGACCAGAGAAACAAAAGTCAAAACACGATCATCGCATGCGATATGGGAACGATGGTTGACCGGAGTAGCAAATTGTGCGATGAACGATACGATTGATCGAATATCGTCGAACGCGAGTAGACCCCCTGTCCCTACACGAATTGTAGGTCTCTGGACTGCTGGGCGCAGTGGGGAGCTGGAGCACTAACAATTAGTTATGTAAAACATTAAATTAATGTAATTTTATCCAAAAAAAAAACTGAAATGGATTACTTGGCTTCCGATAAAATATATCGTGTAGGTTTCAAAATCATGTTCTATATAAATTTTCGGCATAAAATGAATTCTAAGTGTCAAAAAAATTTTTTTTTTCTATCAAGCGAAGTTATTTAAATCGTGTATCGATCTTTCAAAATGGATACATAATCTACTCAACTCCACCATATATTTATTCCATTCTCCCTACTTCAAGAAATGAAGACGAAAAATGGAAAGAAACAATGTACTTTTTTGGAGTTTGGCGACCAGATCGGTCCTTAAATACGGTCTTACTTTAATAATGGCAAATATTTAAAGTGTGTTCACGTAAATCGACAAAATGTAGGAAATGGCTGTTTTTTTCGCGATTTCAGTATAGCTTCCATAGTAAATGTTGTTCGTTATGATGAACAGATGCATCACTTGTGCCACCACCACCACCACTGGACCCACCTGGACTGGCTTGGTATTTGTTCACCATTTGCCATTATTACAGTAAGACCTTCTAAGTAAGTAAGTAAGCGGTTTCCGAAAAGGCTTTAGCACCGTATACCACATAAATACGCTGCGGCAGGTTATACAGAAGACCGAAGATTATAACTTGCCTCTTTGTTAAGCGATTGTGGACTACGAGAAAGCCTTCGATTCGATCGAGACTTGGGCGGTACTACAGTCTCTTCAACGGTGCCAGATTGACTATCGGTACATCGAAGTGTTAAAGTCTTTGAATGAAAACGCCACTATGTCAGTCCGATTACAGGATCAAGCCTCGAAACCTATCCTTCTGCAGCGAGGTGTGAGACAGGGAGATGTGATCTCTCCGAAACTGTTCACGTCTTTCGGCTGAAATGATGATGATGATGATGACAGTAAGACCTTATATTTAGATGATGCTGAATACTACACACCACAGAAATATAATGGAAAAGGCGGCTGGGCGCGCGCGGCAGCACTCTGCACCTTAGTGCAGCGTATTTCAAAGCCTTTCTCAGTACGCCTTATGACTTGTTTCTGTAAATACTGTAACAAAAACCCACAAAAATGCCTTGTTGTGCTGTTTCTAACTGCAGAAACAAAAGCTGTAAAGTACAATTGATTATAGTTTTTTTTTTTAAATTAATGACGTCAATATGGGAGGCCTAGTTTGTTCGTAAGTTGCCACGCATGAATCGCAAGTAAAATTGTGATGACAACCATTCCATCTATTTCTGTGCAGCAAACATTTAGTTAACTTCTTAACCCAGGTCACAGACAGCACTTGACCTGTCTACACGTGGTTAGTTTTGTTAAACGTGTAATGTTATACCGCATATTAGTCCCATGTTGCGTAGTTCTACGTGGGAAGCATTTAACGCATAGCTTGGATATGGGCTGGGTTCAATAACGGCGAGCTGTAATCTTATAAATTGTGTAGTTTAGTCTGACCACGCTAACTCTGCAGTGGAAATGTGTACTAGTAATCTTGTTTAGTTTAAATAACATAACAACATAACATCACACCTGTATTTCCCCAAAGGGGTAGGCAGAGGTGTATAGTACACCCACATTTCGCCAGTTATGTTGTAGTCCCATGTAATAGGGGGCGAGCCTATGGCCATTAACCGGGCACAAATCCAGACTCCAGGGTGCTACTAAGAATTTCCTAATGAAAAAACCCAATAACACTTTGCCCGACCCGGGAATCGAACCCAGGACCCCACGCTCAGCAGTCCCGCTTGCGACCACTAGACCAACGAGGTAGTCTTGTGATATGGATTTACTTAAACATGATTAACATCAAAGGGTGATGATAGTCTTCAACAACCTAGAGTCCAACCACGCTAACTCTGCAGTTGAATAAAAAGGCAACACCGTTAACAATAATTATCAAAATCGATGTAATGGTCGTATTATTCCAATGCAGAAGTTGTTAGTTTTGTCAGACTAAGTAAGTAAGTAAGTAAGTCATCCTAAGGTTGCCTGGAAGAAATCGCTGATCGCGATAAGGCCGCCATTTGTACAATAGTTTAAATGCATATTCAATGTAATGTCTTTTATGGTGTACAATAAAGCATATATAAATAAATAAATAAGTACAGACCAGATTTTGAGAAAAAAATTGTTTATGGTGTTGCCCATTTATTCCACTGCAGAGTTAGCGTGATTGGTCTCTAGGTTGTTAAAGACTATCACCCTTTGATGATAATCATGTTTAATTAAATCCATATCAAACGTTTTCTTATTTATTTAAACCAAACAGCATTACTACTACACATTTTAGAAGTCCCTTTATGTCTAGAATTTGTTAAACTGATTTATTTTTCACAAAACCACGGCTGTGAGTGTTTTCTTTGAGGATTTTGGTTTCATAATCCTTTTGATCGGTGAAGATTATTTTCGCTCATGCTTCAGTGTTGAAATACATTTCTCTATTATTAAGCACTGCACAAAGTATTTTTTTTGGAAAATATAATTTTATCATCATCATCATTTCAGCCAACAGACGTCCACTGCTGGACATAGGCCTCCCCAAACATCGCAACAATTTCGGGTCTTGCGCTTTCCGCATCCAGCGGATTCCCGTAAGAAAATAACTTAGATTTTCCCTACTCATACTGAAACAACAACATAAAATGTGGTCTTTAACGTTTTTCTCTTAAATATTTTGACTCCAAACAAATGCTGCACCTGCAAAACACAACCATATCTTGGTTACATAATTTCTAAGCTATTTCTTATCTTAATACCACACTATTGTTTTGTTGACAGGGCGATCTTGAGCAGCTGGTGTTGGTGCCAAAAGCTGGCCAGGCTCAGAAACAGTGTTCCAGCCAAGTGGTTGGCATCTCTACGCCTTATGTCACAACACATGAAACGTAACTGGGATTAAGAAGATTATACAACAAGGATTTTGGAACAAGTTTGAATAGAACTATGTAAGACAATGATATGAATATAAGACAATGATATTACCTATTATGATTATCAAAAAGACTTGATTGAGAATTTGTAAGGCCAGTGTTCACCAATATTTCTTTCTAGGCATGGAAGTGAAAAGCACTTAATTCAAAACTTACTCGGAAGTGAAAAGCAAGAGATTTGACTTCAGTGGTTTTCACTTCCGAGTAAGATTTATTCTCTGTTTAAACTACTGTTTACTTTAAAATTTCGAGAATATTTCTAGACTTGAAAGTGAAAAGCACTTAATTCAAAACTTAATCGGAAGTGAAAAGCAAGAGATTTGACTTGAGTGCTTTTTCCTTCCAAGTCTAGATTAATTTTCTGTTTAATCTACTGTTTACTTGAAAGTTTTACTATAGTTTTAGGAACGGACAGTTATCCAGAGGAAGAATGTTGGTGAATACTTATCATAATATAACATCGTATGGAAAATTTATTTGAGTAAATATCTATTGTTTGGTACAAGTACCCTCAGTGGGTACAAGTAAAGGCGTTTCAAAAATATTCAAAAGATGTTGCTGTTGAGAAGCACATTGTAATATCAATTTCCATTCTCACCTTTAGGAAGTATCTGACATAAAAACACCGAACTAAATAAGGGTCGGCCTTTATTTCCGCGCTCGCGCTCATGTAAGTACGCAAAAATTATGGTAACGGGCTCCAGTATTGCAACACATTCGTCCAACGAGCGCGTTGATCAAATGGATCCTTATTAAAATTTATTGTTTTAATTTTCTGATACGGTGTACCGGTCGTTCCCATCAGCACATACCTACGTAAACCTTTTCCATTAAAACTTCGACGAAGGGCGTTGAAATGTTTACGAAGAATCAATGTACCTACCTAATGATTTTGGGTGTAACAAAAATCAATAATATTGTAAGCTCAATAAATATGAAATAAAATATTGTATAAATTAGGACCATAACGCTGTATAGACTAAATAGATTACTCGTGAAATGCTATGATAAAAACGAAGATTTTGTTATCAACTTATTTATAGATCAAAGGAAAGCTAAATGTTATTTGACAAATTAAGTAAAGTTGATTTTCATTCAGAAAATTATTACTTAAGTATCTCAATTTTATTCTAAAGACATCAGACGTATAACTTACAAAGTAAAGAATATATTTTATTTGCATAATGATACTGTAATTGGTTGACATTTCTGTTTTTTTTTTTTTTCAAGGCAACTTTTTTCAGACCATTCCAAATTATCAACACGATATTTTAATTATTTACACAAATAAAATTGTCAGTTTAATGTATGTAAACATGACAGTATTTATTAAAATGTATTACCAATGATATTTTTAAAGTACAGACAGATATGTTACTAGCGCGCGCAATCTGAAGACTCGAAAATGTCCGCGTAAATCAACTGGCAAGACAAGGCGCCGAGCGTGACCGGTGACAAAAAAAACAACAATGCCGGTTGTGTACCAATTATGATGCGAAAGTAAACAAACAAAAAGGGATCTCATTGCAATGTGTATGTGTGTTGCCGCTGCGTACGGAAGATTTTTTTCGTTTGTTTTGTTAGGGTATAACACATCTATACTTTTAATTATCATTGTGTATTACACACTAAAATATACGTTTGTATATTAATTTATATGACACGATATAATATTAATAAAATTGTAATAGAATAGCATTTGAGATAGCGTTTCTTACATTAGATGGCCTAAAGATGTATATAAATTCATTGATAGTGACTTCAATAATTGTTAATTAAATAATTTTAGGAGTTTTTTTTTTGTGATATTAAATATTTAGCCCAACCGTTGATCTCATTTGTTTAAGTTTTTTTAATAGTTTTAAAATAATGTTGTTTTAACTGTGTAATGTTACGAAAGGAACTGTTTATATTTCTCTTGGATAACGAAATAAAGAATACATGACTGTATATTGTTTTAATGAAATTAATTCCTTTTTAAAGCAACTTCTGGAGTTTTCAAATTTTATGAAACGAATGAATGAATGAGGATACACAATACATAAGGAATTTTCTTCGAAAAGAGATGATTACAACCTCTGTGGTCTAGTGGTTCGAGTGTCGGACTGCTGATCACGAGGTCATGGGTTCGATTTCCACCGGACACAAATATTTGTGTGATGAACATAAGTGTTTGTGTTGGTCTGGGTGTTGCTTATGTATTCTACGTATTTATTCTACGTATTCTACGTATTACAAGAAATTGTTTAGTATCAAAATTAATTTAAGAATTCTTGAAAATATCTCTTTCTTTTGTTTGCATTGCATTGTTGTCACTTGATTGGATCTATTTTTCAGTATCAATCACAGAAATACGATCTCAAAATATTACTTACTTACGTAGGTATATTATAAATGCAAAATGTGTTTGTTGGTATGTTCTTCTTTCACGCAGCATTGGAATAACCGGATCGACGTGATTTTTTGCACAGATATATTATGGACAAGAAACTTTATATCCCGAAAATATGCACGGGATCCTGTGGGATTAAGAACAACGGGAGCAAAGCCGTGGGTAAAACTATATTCTGAGAATTCATAGGCACATACTATTAGGGAGAATAATATAAATTTATTAAATTTAAAATACACCCATATGACACCCATTCACTTTATTCATACACTAATGTACGGTTTACACCATTTCCAAAAGAAAATAAGCTTGAATTCAAGTTGTTACTAAATTAGACGTTTCGCCGCCACTCCGTCGGTGTGCGCTAACCCTAACCTATACCATCTGCGTCACAGTTTTTTTTCGCGATTTCAGTTTTGGTCTCATAGTAAAAGTTGTTCATACTGATAAGTACAAAGACCCCTTAAGAGGTTATCAGTTATTTCAATAACACATTGTATGTACCTATGTGTATATTTTTATTATCTTAGTTCCAACTACGGTAACAAAAATACAGTCAAAAATATACGCTAGTCGCTACCACACTAAGCGCCAATTTCCGTAACACCAACCAGTTCTCTCAATACATTCTCACTAAGACACAATTTTATTTTATTGGAAATAAATTTGAACTGACTCCACACTTCCACAGTATCAGCAATATCGATATTGTGTACGTTTTTATAGATTTTGCTTATCACAAGACCTTTTCGATATGGGTCAGAACATTTCTGTTGCAGTTACTCATCTCAACTGATTTTATCTAACATAACATAACCAGTCCATTTCTTTCCCACTGCTGGTCACGGGCCTCTTCTCAGTACGAGAAGGCTAAGGCCTTAGTCGACCACGCTGACCTAGTACTGGTTGGCAGACTACACATACCATTGAAAACTGTATGGAGCACTCTCAGGTATGCAGATTTCCTCACGATGTTTTCCTTCACCGTTAAAGCAAGTGATAATCGAATACAAATACGCACATGAATTCAAAAAGTCTGAGGTGCGGGCCGGGATTGAACTCACACCCTCCTGCATGGAAGGCAAGCGTTCAACCACTAGGCTATCACGTATTTTTAAAAGGGTATCTAATCTATGGAGTTTCTTGCCGGTTCTTCTCCATAAGATCCACCATTTGGAACCGAGCAGCAAGAGAAATAAATAATTATGATAAAAGTTAATACTGGTTTGTTTTATGTTTACCTTTTTCCTGATTTTGTTCTATAGTCCATGTGGTTGCCATATGAGGTAACAGTTACAGTGACTTATAAATATATCATTTATGTATGTAAATATGCTTAAATCTAACACACGCCTTTTTGTATCATTTTATTTTGTACTTTGTTGATATTGTATATAAGTATGGACTTGTAGACCTTTTTAGGGTTCCGTACCCGAAGGGTGCCAAACGGGACCCTATTACTCTCGCTACGCTGTCCGTCCGTCCGTCCGTCTGTCTGTCACAGGGCTGTATCTTTTGAACGGTGATAGGTAACTGATTGAAATTTTCTCAGAATATGTGTTGCTATGAGGTGTATCACGACAAATACTAAAAACAAAAAAAGTCTAAAACCAAAGGAAGTCGCCATACAAGAAACCTCAAAAAACATGCATTTTTTTCAACGTTTTGTTCCTGCTCTGTCTTCAAAACGGTATTAGTATACCAGAGTCAAACTTGGTCAGATTATAGTGCATACTATGTAGTTTAGCAACAAATACTAAAAACAGGACAAACATAGACCTATGTGGTGGTACATGCGTAAGAAAGAGATGCAAAAATTCATATTTCGCGCACAGTGCGTTGATGTCTTTTGGTGCAATTAAGATTAATATTTTGACTAAAAATAACCTATCAACTAATTTTAGAATCTTTACACGTGCTTAAATAAACTTTCCCGAATGTAATAAAATGTACAAAATGAATTTTAGTCACAGCACAAAAACAAACAAAGAAAATTCCTACCACCAAAATTATTATCGAGCATTACTGTCATTATAATTTCAAAGGCATCCCACAACGTGATTTATTTGACGCAGATCTGCGTTCATAAGATCACAATTCCCTTAGAATTCCAATTACGATGGTAGCGTGCGTGATAGGAATATAGACGGCCACCTACTAAGGGCTGAAGAAGCAAAGACGTCTAGAATTGGCATTAGTCTTGGTAATTCGACCTTGTTTCTGCTGATTATCGACTAAAGTTAACTAAGGATTTTGTACCTTTTGTTTACAGGCAAAATAAGAAAGAGACGTAAGAAAATTTAAATAAAATATTATTGTGTCATTTCCGCATCACCCTAAGGTATTAAATATAGATTACTGGCATACTACATACTATATAGCCAGCTAAGGCAGTGAGATTGCTTATGTACATTTGTTGCAAAAAGATTGTTTAAATAAAATTAGAGTTGTCCATTTAAATTCAACTAAAATTTACGAAACGATTTAGACTACTGTAGCGGCTGGAAACGCCGGGTCACCGGATCACGTCGGGGTCACCAGTTTACCTATTATGGGGTTTATTATATGTGTGTTGTGCAGGCCAGCACTGTGACATGCGTTGCTCTGTTCAGATTTCCAGATCAGAAAGGGTATTCCGTTAAGAGATGAATAAAGAACACGAAAACGACTTCACTGATATATATTATTTCAGTCCCGAGTTACATGTATAGGTACACAAGTTTACACTACGGCAGGAGGCAGACGACTGTACGGAGGAAACGTCACTGGATCGCTTTTGCTATGCAAGCATGTTATCGCGTTACGTTTCCAGCCGCTACAACTACATTTCTGAATATACCACAACTAGGTACTAGCTTAAAAAATAAAAAAAACTAAATAAGTTGTTGAAAGCACTTTTACAAGCCGGTTTTTTTTTAAAAAGGTATCGTCTTCTAACAAAAGTTTATGTTGCAGTTTACAGCGCTAAATTGTTTCTTTCTATTTCTTGTTTTGCTTGTTAATAAGGGATAGCTATATTCTTAGTAAAGTTTAGTTAGTACTCTACAAAATTAGCTCCATTATCATTATTGGATGACGGTCTCTGATAGGATAAAGCTTTAATTCACATCTGTAACAGTAGCTGTGGCCAACCAAAGTGTATGTTCATTATCTCCAAAGATAACGAATTTGCTTTCTCGAACAACCAATTAGACACGGTTTTATTCATGGCGGTGGTGAATATTTAATATTATTAAGGTTTTTTGACACTAAATTCAAATATTTTTAATTCAAATAAACGTAATTACAGGCACTTTTGAAACTTCAGGCTCTAGTTGCACGGTTCCAAATTATAGGTCCTATGGAGAAGAACCGGCAAGAAACTCCATGGATGTACTGTTTTTAAAATAGGTTATTATTTATTACATCAAACTCATTTAAATAATGTGAGTATAATGTAGGTTAATTTCAGAAAATAAACAAGAGTATAAAAGTGAGAATATTGTCTTCAGAAATAAATGTAAAATGAGTTGCCATAGTATGTAGGAGCTGACCTGTCCCGACAGACGGTACCCGTTCACGAGCATGACGCGAACATCAGCCATCGCTTAACTCAACCGTATTGAAGGGAACTTAACGATCCGACACTAACGCCACCATCAGCATGACATTTATGTGATCATGACAGACTCATACTGCTAGACAACAGCAGCAGCGGCAGGAATATATAGAATCACTGTTAAATATTAATGGCCACATCATACCACCTACATACCATTACCATACCATTTCAATCACCTTTTAAGTTTTTTTTAGCAGTTCTGTGACACACTTTGCAGTTCTAAGACAGAAAATAATGCAATATTAGAAAAAAGTGTAAATGAATAATTCTATAATGACGAAATAGTAAACAGTTAATAAAGTGTAAATAAATTATATAATGCCGACATAATAAACAATTAATAATAACTAAATAAGGACATTATGTCTGACTGATCAGTGATAGTGTTATTATCGCTCCTTTAATGCAGAACTAACCTAACGGTTACAAAAAATATTGAGCAGTCCACTTATAAGTAAAAGAAATTTTTATTTTGAGACCACTTTTAAGTAAAAAAAAAAATTAAGAGAACTCCAGGTACGTATGCAATTTTGCTATTAAAATATCCATTAATTAATTTACCGATTCTTCTACACCCATAACCAAAATAAATATCACATCCAGCAATATTTTTAGCATTCCCCGACCGATTGTTCTCACTAATATTTATTATTAGATTTCCCGTAAATTCCACGATGAAAGCCTACTAAATCTAGTTTTCGTATTTATGACGGGAACGTGCTGCATACCAATGATATTTACGAGTACAGATATGTTACTTGCACTCTCTGCGTCTGCGTGCGTTTTTGCGTCTGTCTGTCACAGGGCTGTATCTTTTGAACGATAATAGGTAACCGGTTGAAATTTTCTCAGAATATGTGTTGCTATGAGGTGTATCACGACAAATACTAAAAACAAAAAAAAGTCTAAAAACAAAGGGGGTCCCCATACAAGAAACCTCAAAAAACATGCATTTGTTTCAACGTTTTTGTTTTTGCTCTATCTTCAAAACCGTAATATATACCAGCGTCAAACTTGGTCAAATTATAGTGCATATTATGTAGTTTAGCAACAAATACTAAAAATAAGACAAACATAGACATATGTGGCGGTACTTGCGTAAGAAAGACATGCAAAACTTCATATTTCGCGCACTGTACGTTGATGTCTTTTGATAAACTCTCGTAAATAAAATCAGTTTTTATGGGAAATCAGGTCGTTGAGAGGTACGGAACCCTTACTGCGCGAGTCCGACTCGCACTTGGCCGGTTTTTTATTTCTATTACTCCGCGTCAAGTAAGGCACCGAGCGTGACCAGTGACAAAAAAAAACTAAAATGTCATCGTGTGTGTACAGAAAGTGTTCCAATTACGACGCGAAAGTAACTTGAAGTAACCAATTTACTTACTTTGTACAAGTTTATATGTATTGTGCTGCCACTGAGTACGGAACATTTTTTTCGTTGGTTTTGTTAGGGTATGGCGGCATATCTATACTTTTGAATATCATTGCTGCCAATACAATTTTGTTCCACACTTATGAATGTTGCCTAGGCTGGACGTTTTCATGTCGAAAGAATAAGATGTAGCGCTTACATCTTCCTATTTTATGTGTCAGATATTTTAGCACTTTGTTGCTGTCTGAATATTATTTATTCGTGCTGTTTCGATAAAAAATAAATTGTATAGAATGGCGAAACGAGTGATACGATATTAATAAAACATCGTGAGGAAACTCCGCTGGACGTGGAAAGTGCAGGACCGGTTGTGGCGATGCTTGGGGGAGGCCTATGTCTAGCAGTGGACGACTTTCAGCTGAAATGATGGTGATGATGATGATGGGTGATGTGGGACCAATATGCGGTATTTTGCACGTTTTACGAAACTTTGAACGCCGTGTGTTGTCGCGAAGTCTCATAAATAATAGGTATATGCTGGCCCTTATCACAACACATCAGGGCTGTCACACATAGGTAGGCTTGCAGCTTGACACGACACTTCCGGGCACACAGCAGTAAAAAAACATGTTCCTGCGAAATGTGGTTTAGCCTCACAGCCCTGGTCACGCAACGAGACCTTAATCCGGAGATAAATGCGTTTCGTCGTCGCTCTAGGAAGAATAATTTAGTTAGGTAAGTTTACTTTTCATGAAAAGTCTATTAAAGTTCGCTTCAAAAATGAAAATAAAATAGTAAAATGAAATCAAGTATGATACAAATTAAATTTATTTTTTAAATTAATTATTTACCCTGAAATACACACACATTCTGTCCAAGGGATTTACCAGAGGATGGGCAGCAGCGCTCTCTGAGTATTTAACCAACTACTGCGATCGCCAACCTACAATTGCCAATCGTGGCGATTATGGCATATCCCCCCAACATGACCAGCTTGGGGGAGGCCTATGTCAAGCGGAGGACGTCTTTCGGCTGAAATGATGATGATCCTGAAATAACGTAGAAGACTTGACAAACAATGCCAGGAGGTGTATTCGCGTTTGACAAACGAGGTACGAACTTTCGTTCCGACTGATACCTACACAGTAAAGACAGGCACAATAACTTCTTAGGTTTTCGCGATCACTACACATTATACCTGCAACCACGAAATGCTGCAAAGCTTTCGAAACGTCAGGAAAACCAATTTAAATAATATACGCGATTTCATCCGGTTAAACTTTGTTTTATTATAAAGACAGGCACTTCAAAAAGGAACAATAAGGATAGACTAAGGTTCAAAGTCGTATGAAATTGACCGGAGAACAGAGAAACAAATGACAAAACACGATCTAGATGGTAGACCGGAGTAGCAAATTGTACGATGAATGGTTCGATTAATCGAATATTGTCAAACGCGAGTAGACCCCCACAGCTCCCTATAAAACATTTTTATAAAATACGTGGTGTGTGGACAGTTAATAAAACTACACCATGTAACATTTCCTATCTACAAGTAATTCTTTCCCTTGGTTGCTTTTTACGATTAGGGTGGAGCTATAGGAAAAATAGATACTGTTTATATCCTTGTTTATGTCCTGATCAGCGTGGTTTTATTGCAAAAATACATTTTATCTAAATGTACTGGATTAAATTAAACGAGTCTTTTACTGAAGAAATCATCATCATCATCATTGGAGCCTGTCAGTTATCCATTCTTGGATGTAGGCCTCTTCCCTCCTTTTCCATTCCTGGCGGTCTTGTGCCCGACTCATCCAGTCATGACCTCCGTGCCGTCTAATGTCGTCGACCCATCGCTGCGGTGGTCGGCCTCTTCCTCGAGTATTGGCTCTGGGTCTCCACTCTAAAATTTTTCTAGTCCAGTTGTTGGTATCCATTCTTGCAATGTGTCCTGCCCATGCCCACTTCTTCGCTGCTATAGAAGCCATCACGTCACTCAGTTTTGTTTTGCTTCTGATCCATTCGTTCCGCTTCCGGTCGCGCAGTGTTATTCCGAGCATTGCCCTCTCCATGGCTCTCTGCGCGACTCTGAACTTCTCAGCTGACTTTTTTGTGAGCGTCATGGTTTCCGTGCCATAAGTAAGCACTGGCATGACACATTGCTCGAAAATTTTGGTTTTTAGATATAGTGGCAATTTGCCACGCAGTATCTTCTTGTTCGCGCCGAATGCCGCCCATGCCTGTAGAAATAATGTCTTGAAATAGATGTTTAGTTACACGAAAATAAACGAATTTTTGAACTAGGACTAAGATGAGGCAGTGATAACCTAGTAATTGAACGCATGCCTTATTTGCAAGAGGGTCTGAGTTTGAGCTCGTCCTGCACCTCCAACTTTTAGAATGTGCGGTCCAGAATTTGATTATATCAACTGAAACTGGACTAATTTGAAAGATATTTCATAAGAAGAATGTAGTACACATTGCCGCTGTGTTTTTTCTTTTTTCATTAATAGTTGTAAAATGTATACACTAGGCCTATGTAGACGGCGCGGCAGTCTAAATAGGCAATGAAAATATTTTTGAGGGATCCTAGAAATAATTTATCAACGAAAACGAAACATAGGGGCATAGAAAAGGCTGATATTTATTTTACTCTAAAAATCATTGCTTTGGGATTATAAACCAGAAAAAGAACAGTCGAGAGCGTTTTTATGGAGAAAAGACCACTCGCATTTCCTCCTTTAAAAAAGATACAAAAATGCATAGATAATAGAACGAATTGCAGTTTAAACTGCACGAAAACCAAATTTAAATTCATAATTCCATTAAAATTCAAAATCAGCTTCAAAATAAAGGTTTGCTAGTTTAAAAATAAGTTGTTGAAATATGAACGCAAACGACAAGACACTAATTAATTGGCTTAGTCAGAAACAATGGAGAAAGTTGGAAAAACCTTCAGCTTTGCTAGCTGAAACTTTAAAAATAAAAATAAACAATACTGTGAAGTTTTCAAAACTAGTTGAAAGCCATGTAAAAAGCCGAAGTTGCTGCTTCAAACTTTTGATCCCGAAAATGTAAAATCAGTACAAAAAAATCGAGTAAATAGTTGAAGCTTAGTTGCGGGCTTATTACTGAAAAACTTTCAGCCTCGTTTTTGTGGTATTAACATTAAAACATAATAAAATAGGGTAATTTTCTCATGTTAGCTTGTTTTTTATATTCATATTGTATTGGTTTTTTAAGGTCCATTATATTCATCATCATCATCATTTCAGCCCGAAGACATCCACTGCTGTACATAGGCCTCCCCAACCATCGCCACAAAGTACCGGTCCTGCGCTTTCCGCATCCAGCGGATTCCCACGACCTTCATCAGGTCGTCGGTCCACCTTGTGGGGGGCCTTCACACGCTGCGCCCTCCAGTACGCGGTCGCCACTGCAGAGCTTTACGGCCCCATCGGCCATCCATTCTGCGAGCAATGTGCCCCGCCCACTGCCACGCAATTCTTCGGGCTATGACGGTTACCTTTGTTCTCCTGTGAATTTCCTTACTTCTGATGTGTTCTTATTTCAAGCAAATGTGTTGCCATGAATTACTTACGGCACTCAAACGTGGTCGCACACAATGGGCCTGGTAAGAAGCCTCAAAGTCAAACAGCAATGAGAGGAGAGGGCTATTCTCGGACTGTCCCATTATATTGACATTTCAATCAACTCAGCCTATCGCAGTCCACTGCTGGACATAGGCCTCTCCCAAGTTGCGCCACAACATTCGGTCCTCTGCCTTCCGCATCCAGTCCCCCCCAGCCAAAACGTACGTTACGTTCTTTAGGTCGTCGGTCCACCTGATATTGACATTTATTAATTACTTATTTATTATTTTAAAGTATTAACGCATGCGGAGCGAAATCTAAAGATATACGTAAATTGTGGAAACAAAATTCGCTCCCGAGCAGGATGCGAACCTGCGACTCCTGGATCAGTACACCAGTGCTTTGTCCGCTAAGCTACCATGAACTCTGCTCTTGGTATCAAATTTAAATTTCACTTTGAATCCGTCTTTGGGTGACGTCAGTTTGCGTCTTTCGGTGAGGTCAGCTACATCTTATTCACGGTGATATTTATAAGTTCTTTTACTATCAACTACCAGCTCACTGCACATATATACTTTCCAAACACGTACAGTTAGCCATTAGCTACATATAAAAAATCGTTAAAATTTACTTAAAAATAAAAATTACATTATAGTTACACAATGACTTTATACAACGTGTACCAGAAATGCGCGGTCATATTTGGAAATCTCATTCAGGAAATGTTATCGAATAACTTTTACTATGGGGTCAACCCTGAAATTGCGAAAAATAATTCAGCCTATCCGTAAAGGTGCAGGCACACAGCAGCGGGCGGGACGGAACTGATGCGGAGCGTCGACTGAACGTGAAGGGGGCGTGCGTCACACTGCGGGCGGATCGCGCGCGGGACTGAACGGTGCCAGAAGAAAACGCTCCGCTGTCTGTGTGACTACTACTATGCATTCCCATATAATACAACGCCAGCGTATCGGTCGCGCACCGCTCGGCATTGTCTTTCCGCCCGGCGTTGTCTTTCGGCGGAGCGGCGGCGAATCGGTCATGCCGTCAAAAGGCCCGGCATCATGACGGCGCTGTGTGCACTGTCTAATAGAGTTCAGTACATTATAACACGCCGAGACCCGCTGACAATACGTTTCAGTTCCGTCACGCTTCATTTCCGCTCGCTGTGGGTTTGCAGCTTAAATTTCGGTCGAGCGGTATTGCACTTTTCTATGAAACAGATGTTTTATTTTTTCACGATTTCATTGTTATCACCATATTAAAAGATGTTTTATGCTATGCCCTGAATGAACTCTTCAAATATGACCATGCATTTCTAAAACACATTTAAAATAATATAAAATTTCTAGTAAAATATGTCAGCATCTGGATATTAATAAAAATAATAAAATGCATTTATTTCAGGTATGTACCCATATGACATAAAATTACATAAAATATAGACACAAAACACATATTTATAATTACAATAATAACATTCACAATCACATTCATATTGACAAAGAGAAAATTGCAAAGCGAAGCGAGATGAGATAAAACAGACATTGTATTTAGTATTCCATAGCTTCACGAGTGATATAATCCCGCTATCATATATATTATTAAGAAATTCCCCAAGGGTTGACAGACTACAGTACCTATATTAAATTATAATATAGTATTAGAAGGTGATCGATCTTCCCGAGGCCTTGAATTTTTGACTGTATTTTCCATTTTACACGCTCTCTTTTATACATAAACTGTAAGACAATATTCTGGAAAATCTAGATCACTTTTAGATACAGAAGTGTTAAAGACATTATTCATTTAGACCCATTTTGGTTTATTAAACATAAATGCATGACGAGGTTAATGAACGCAGATGAAACGAAGGTGTGTCAGGATCGTAGCAGGTGGAAATCCATAGTCTCTGCCTACCACAATGGGAAACAGATGTGATAATATGTTTGCATGTATGCGGCCCGTTCTTTCCATCAAAATTTATTTATTTATCCTACTGATGTACCTATTATATTTCCTACTAATATTATAAATGGGAAAGTATGGATGTTTGTTTGTTTAATGTTTGTCCTTCAATCACGCTAAATCTGCTGAACATATTTAGATGAAATTTAGCACACAGATAGACCATTTCCTGCACTAACATATGATACTTTTTATCGACATATCACAGGAGCGAAGCCGCGGGCATCAGCTAGTTAAACATAAACAAGTTTTCCAAGGCTAGCTATTCTTATCATCTATTCATAGGCTTTATAGAAATTTTTCTCTATTACAATATTATAATAGACTGCCAAAAGCCAACAGCCACTGTAATTTTATCTATCAGACCAACAAAAGTGTTGGACGTTTTGACAATGGCCATTGTGGTTCATATTACGTTGTAATAAGATTAGTTCCAGTTCTTGTCGGCTCGTTGATTGTATAAGGTAAAACAAATTAGCTGGCAAAACTTCACAGACATAATGGTTATCGATATCTAATGATGATAACAAAAAAAAAACATGATTTTCTAAACTCATCATTTCAAGTCAGCTGATCATGGGGTCAGCGGCCATGCGACGCGCGAATTACTAACTTAGTATTTTTACGTATACGGTACCTATTTAAAATCAATTGTAGTGTTATAGTTACTGGTATTTCTTAAAAAATACTATGTAAGCCGACAAAGTCACGCGTCCCGTGATTAGCGGACTGGAAATAATGAGATTAGTAAATCATATTTTTTCTTGTTTTATTATGATTAGATACGATACCCAGGTGATGGTCGCGGAAATCCACTGGGTGCGAGAAGCGCAGAACGGATCAGTGTGTCAATGCCTGGGGGAGGGCTATGTCTAGCATTGGACATCTTTCTTTTGAAATTATGGTGATGATGATGATGATCGATACCCACGACAACCACCGCCTATCCTCCACCTTGCCCAGGCGGAGGATATTGATTTGAATTTCTACCTGGAACAAAAGGTATAACTAGTTTTAAAGTCCAAGCATGATTTTTTTTAAATTATTTCACATATATTCCAATAGAACACAAAACGATAGAACTGAGAGGCTCATTAATTTAAACGTTTCTGAATTAAGTATCCATGAAATTCTAGATTAATGAAATCAAAAATGCTGAAACGAAAAATCATAAAATATTTTAAATTAGCATTTATTTTAGTTGCAGACGATAACTCAGCAAGTTAACACATCGTTTCTCATCTGAAAAAGTGCCATAACAGCGCTTGAAGCTATAAAAAATCTAAAATTAAAAATGTTTTGCTAGACTTAATTATTTTTTATAGCAAAAGAGCTGAAATAGCCGTGGCGATGACATCTGAATTTCTTAATGTAGATGTTTACACAAGCGTAAACTAGCCGGCTCTCGCGACTATAATCATGTTGTAAGCCAAGAAAAAATATTCTAACTTCTCCGTATTTTCTTTTTTGTATTTTTTTTATATTATAGGATGGTGACACGAGCTAAAGGCCCTCATGATGTTAAGCGGTTACCTTTTCCCATAACAAAAGCAATACTAGAACTACTAGAAGAATAGATTGTTGCCTAAATAATACCGCAAGTCGATTTGCCAAACTGAGACATTATCTATCACACACGTTTCAGGCAAATTTATTAAAATTGGGTAATTAGTAAAGTAGTGAAGTAGTAACAAAGAAACAGACAAAATCTCCGTCACAATTGAAGGGCTAAGTGGACAAAGGTGTTAACTAGCAAAAATTTATTAATGAGTAATGAGCGTTTTGAATCAGTTTGAATCATCAGTCAAAACCTATGTTCATGCATAAAATAATAATATTGTCAGAGGACACCTTTGTTCACTTAGCCCTTCAATTATTACTAAGCAGTCTTTTTTATCCTTCTAAAATACTTTAATTAAAGTGTTTTTGTATCTGCCCTGAATTCAAAATATCGAAGGGTTGTTTAAAATGATAAATTTAATCTAAAACAAACAGCCCTATAGCTGATAGCAGGCCGGTTTAATTAAACCTTGTTCTCCTATAAATCAATATTATAACAAAAACACAATTAACGATCTCCGTTTCTTACGTACTTTGATAATAAGACTAAATAGTTGAGTCAAGTTAATTTTCTCCGTGTCATAGGATCATGATTACTAAGCAGAAGTGTCCGCAAACAGTGAGCCTTACTAGGGTTGCTACGAATCCTGATTTTATTGAGACAATTACGTTTATAAGATTTGATCAAATGCAAAAGATAGTACTTCTTCTTCTTTCCTTTTCTTTCCTTACTTTCTTCTTTAGTCTTGTTTATTATTTGTGGTGTCTGTTGTTGCTCCCAAAATGAGGTGACTTTTTGAAAACATATGCTGAGTCGATCGTATGCTTGTTGATAGTCAAATTTAGATATATGTTTTTTTGAACCTTTATCTATCGTTTGACAAGACAGCTACAAAATTGGTTGATTTTTGTTCGATACTTTTTCAAAATCATGCGTTTTTAGAGATTTTTCGAATATTTCTCCTTTATTATTTAAGTTAGCTATAAAAAAAATATGCAAATAGGAAGATAATGAAGTTTATGAAATACTGGCTAGAGGAAATTTGTAAAGATTGTTTAGTATTCTTGTAATAAAACGAAAACTGCTTTGAGACTTACGTCATTTACTTTGTAAACCACATTACAACAACTTCATAAACATATAGGTTTTGTAAGTAATCTTTAGAAAAGGTTATCTCAATGAAGTGAGAATCAAAGATATCCAAGTGAAGCGGGCGTTTCTGGATTTTTTTTAATACTTATATTTTTACATTCATACAGTACTCATATAATATGTAATCTGTCCTGTAATTCCAAGACAAAAGCCTGGCAACACCAAGTATTACTTGCATAGTAAGAAAGTTTTAATGAATGTACTTAACGAGTTTGTTCTTTGAAACACTTGCGGTCTCTTATTAAATATATATTGTCTTTTCAAGTGAGATTGCTTTTTTGGAAGTAATTAAAATTTGGCAAATAAATGCAAGTATAAGTATTATGCATAATATAAGCACAATTTGGTTAAGTCAGCCATATTGACTGACGACCTGAAAAAGGTAGGATGGACTGAACGCTGAAGACAGAGGACCAAGTGTTTTTACACAACATTTATATATAACAATTTATGAACACAGAGAGTTGCAAAAAGATGAATAAAAAGAATGTTTAGGAAAATAAAGAACAAAAGTAGGTACTGCTTATATCTTAAGAAATCTCTTCCAACAGACTTGTGAGAGCAGCAATGAGAAGAAAAGATTTTTTATCCAGTAGTTGATTGACTGGATAATCGTAAAATTTATATTCAAAAGTTTTTATTTCGAATAAGCATTTTCATGCACTTTCAAAGGACATTGCTAAAGATCCTTAGTGACTCCGCCTTAAGGCGTTCCAAATTAAAGTCGATGCTCACCATATACAACTCAATGAAGCCAATGTATTGCAATACATTCATAAACACGGACAGTACTAAATATAATTTTAGATTTTTAATATATTTACTATTTTGACACATATAATCACAGATATCTGTGCTATTTTGATGTCATGTTTTGCTTTTTTTGTTATGTCAAACAACCTACAATGTCGTGAAGTTGTCAGTCGATGCCAATTTTTTGGAATTTCTTGTGTGAAAAGGAGTATATAATATTGAATCATAGACTATTGAGTATCGAAATAAAAATATGGATGATACTCAGATATCATGGATGATACAATTTTATCCGGTTACGTCATTAATGTATTGATACTCCTTAAAATATGAAAAATGGTTCTTGTACTGTCCACATTAAATACAATATATATTATGAAACGAAAAAAATCGCATATAATTTTCGTATGTTTTTATCAATGTCCTCTTAAAAATCTAGTTGCATGGTTCCAAAATTATATAAAGTCAAAGCAATCGAAGATTTGAAAGCAGTACCTGTTTTTTGATATAATAAATTACGCTAAGCAGACGGTCTGCCGATGCGAAGTTTCAATATTGTTATGACCATAACTATGAGATGTCAACTATATTCACGCAAATAGAGGCGATCCTCAACTCGCATCCTGTTTCATTATAAAAATGTGTTTATTTTCACCTCTATTATCCGAACCCATTGACTTAAATCCTCTTACACCCGGGCACTCCCTTCGCTTCGCTTTCAGCGGAGGACTCCGAAACCTAATTACAACGCCATTCAAAGGCTATGTCTTGAATTTTGGAAGAGATGGAGATTGGAATTTTTAGCGGTACTACAGCAAAGAAGTGGAAAGCAGGCACTGCAATTCCAAACGTTGAAGATATAGTAATCGTAAAGAAACCAAACTTGCCTCCACAACGCTGGTGGTTGGGACGTATCAAGCGTCTACGCACGAGCGCTGACAACGCATATATCGCATATACGCGGTCGACATATACAACGTATTATTGAAATAACTAAAAACATCTTAAGTAGTCATTGTACTCATCAGTATCAACAACTTCTGCTACGGGACCAAACCTAAAATCGCGAAAAAAAAAACAGCTGTTTCCTTCATTTTGTCGATTTATGTGAACGCAAATGTAGGGAACAGCTGTACCCATAGCACAAGCTCTGTTTAGTTTGGGACTAGACAGAGATGTGTAAAAATTTCTTAAATTTTTTTTTTTTTTCCTTTACAAAAACATCATCCGCCTACCTATGGGGGGTCCTGAGAGTAGTGTTGAAGATACTTCAAGGCCCGGAGACTATTAACGCGCGATCCTCTTGGGTCAAGGCGCCCGTCGGTGAATGTCACGCACACATCACCGCATTATGTGTGTGAGTGTATCGCATCATGTGATGACACTATGTTAATTCAAAAATAATAAACTACCAACTATTTTTATGCAACACAAGCAAGTATAAAAACCGAGGAAAGCCAGTTATTGTGTTGTCGCGTTAATATTTTATAAATATTCATGTCTTGGACAGACCGAAGAGATTAAAACAGCACTTATTTAGTGGCTCTCAGGCGTGGGTACTTCAAAATTTCAACCACGATGCAAGTTTTACGTGTGGTTAATCTTCTGTGTCAGTTTCTTGTTTTTATTGTTTACTAGCAGTGCTCTTGCGGCTTTGTTCGCGTAAAAAGTATTAAAATGCCTCGTATAACGTTCCTGTCGTAGTTTTGGGAAAATAAAAATACGTATTTCTTTATTATTATTTACTTTAAAGGCGTGATAATATTTATTATACGGAAAGAACATATTATTTTCATTCAAATACACAGGGTATAGTTGTGCGATATTGACTTTTGATACCTAGACTAACTGCCATATATTAGAGGGCATTGTCTTTTTCCGACTCCACAAATATATTTTCTTTCTTGAAAACTAGTATGATAGATCTCGAAGAACTGGTAATAAAGTCTTCAAACCCAGTGCACGCAGATGGTCTAAAAGACCAACAAAATTTATAGCCTCATACGAGCTAGGATGTGCCACAAAGTTAAGCAATGATCTCAATAAGCTCTTGCCAATTTGGAAATAAAATGGCATGCCAGACTCGCTGGCACCCTGCCAGTGTTTTATGCCAGACATAAAATGTGAAGTTCGACACATGCTCGATATCTCGCTCCATTTGATTTATCAATGTTTTGTGGCATTTCGTTAATTTGTTTTGACAAATTAATGGGTGGATGAAAGATTGATTGATTGTAGGGTTTAGTGAATCAGTTACTGTTTTTAACTCTAAGGTAATTTTCAGGATTCATCATGCCGAAAACTTTTTGTTCGTGATTTTAAGATTTATTGCCGTCCATCCTCTGGTAAATTTCTTAGTCATCTTTTACGATACCTATGAGAAGAAATAGGGTGGTGCTATTATTTATGTCCGGCACTATACGGATAACGTTTATTTATGCATAATAATGTATTTAATCAGCTTACTATATCACTCTGACTGAACTAGTGAATTCTAGATACAAGATCATCGGTATGTATGTAAGTATCAATGAAGCCGATTTATCGAAGTCAAAATTACAATTTCATGACTCCGATATCATACTAGTCCTTGGCGCATCATCATCATCATTTCAGCCTTAAGACGTCCACTGCTGGACATAGGCCTCCCCCAAGCAAATGTTGGGGGGGATATGCCATAATCGCCACGCTTGGCAGGCGGATTGGCGATCGCAGTTGGTTGGTTAAATACTCAGAGAACGCTGCTGCCCATCCTCTGGTGAATCCCTTAGTCGCCTTTTACGACACCCATGAGAAGAGATAAGGGCACATGGCCCTTGGCGCATGGTAGTTAAGAATTGTCAAAAAAGACGCATCCTGACTGAGATGTCAATTGACTAAATATATTATACTACGTTCAATAAAAAACTTACTCAAAAATGCAATAACAAACTAGTGTCGTGAACACTGAGTATTTGAGTATGTCAGATAAAGTTCAAGTTACATACGAAATGTGGCAACCCGCCAAACAGGAGTGTCAACTGTGCGATACCAACATGTTGTCTCTGAAAACTATGTCGTTCATTACAAAAGTGGTGAAATTCCATATTTTCTTGTTTTACAGCATCAAAAGTAATGGTGGTCTACTAAGTGGTACTCCAACAATGGGGTGCTGTTAACAACTTGAATTAAAATCAAATTAACTATAGGTATAATGATATTATGTACTTTGGTAACCTAAACCTATTATGTAGTACCTTTTTAGGGTTCCGAAGTCCTACAAGGAACCCTTATAGTTTCGTCATGTCCGTCCGTCTGTCCGTCTGTCCGTCTGTCCGTCTGTCCGTCTGTCCGTCTGTCCTAATCCTTTACAGCTTAATAACTTCTACAGTTATAAACATAAGTAAATGAAATTTTGTTAAAAAATAGTCTACATATAGATCTCAATTTTAAAAGAATAAAAGATTGGTTTTTCCGTATTTTAGGGGTGGCGTCCATACATGTTAAATGGAGAAAAAAAAATTTTTTTCGCTGCACCCCCTCGTGTGGGATATCATTGAATAGGTCTACTAAAATGAAGGTAATGTTTGATACACCACTTTTTTATCAGGTGTACCATCTGCGAAATATAGCCCGCCAAAGTGGCTTGCAATTTGTCCCCCCCCCTGCCATTTCTAAACTATGCAATGTAGAAACTTATAATCTTCCACATTGATAGACCTTTGTAAAAACTCTCTTTTAAAATTATTTCCAGTATAATGTGATTATAATTTTTTGAGTTATAGAGAGAAAACTGAAAAATACTTAAAACGTCCTAGTTCAAAGGTCATTGACCTTAGAGAAAAATTATCATAGCAAATAATGCTCCTTTAGCTACTTTCTATTTGAAAAAATCACAAAAAGTAACTTTGAAATGACAAACGTCTTAAATTTGGCTTCTTGAATTTATCGCTAGATGGCGCTACTAACAACACGTTCTGAGTCGCGAATGCTGCCGATTATTGCAAAAACTAAAATAGCCATGATTAATATTCGATTTGATTCGTTTGTAATTACACCTACTTAAGGATCCCTATAATACTGAGCATGGCCCGACATGCTCTTGGCCGGTTTTTTTTATGATGAAAGAGACTGGACCTCACGACACAGGGTATCCTAGTGTGAGGTTCAGTGCTAAATGTAATAAATTGTAACACTTTTCTTAAAATTAAATAAATTATTATTATTATTAGGTCTTTAGTGAATAGGTTTTTGCTTGGTAAACGTGTACCGTCGTCGATTACAGCATCGCTTAACATCAGGTGAAGTGGCGGTCAAACGCAAGCTTCATCATCATCATTCATCGCTTTTAGTCGCAGCTTTTTAGGTAGCCAGAGAGACCTGAAAAGATCTTTTATGACGCCTATCTTGCAATATTACAACACTTCTTCATGTTGCAAGTCAATCATGAAATCGACTACGGTCTTAGGATGGTTGATCTCCTGCGTTGGAATGACGTGGTCTCCGAGGTGCTCGCTTCCTATTTGGTGCACTGAATCACATCTGCATATGATATGGATAGGCATCTTCCTTTTCGCGACAGAACTTGTGTTTGCAAGTTCTGTTGTAGCACTTAGGCCCATTCTGTGAAAGTGTTTATTCAGTTTGTAGTGCCCATACCCAGTAAGGATTCTTATGTGGTTCCCGTTCAATAGAAGTGCTCTTTTGAGTCTGAATTTTTTTGCACTGAAACTCGTTAAAAATTGTCTACTTGGGCATCAGCGTTGCAATATACACAGCCGTTGATTTTAAGCGAAAACGAAATTCTTCAACGTTGTATACAGTTTTTTTTTATTCTTCGAATATGACGTAACTTAAACGGAGCTACCTCAAACTTTTGATTCAGAGAAATAATTTTTAATTTAGTTTTTTATAACCTTTAAAGAAACACGTGTTTCCTTTTTTACTTTAACTTAATTAAATGGGACTATAAACAATGTTACAAGCTTTGAAATATTTAATTTGCCTTCCTTTGAAATAGACTTTTAATTATTTCTTTCAAGTAATTAATTGACTGTATGTTTTCCTTTAGAGCTTTTATCTGTGAATACACGGTTTATATTTAACACAAAATGGCACGCTTGAATCTAGCTAAGTTAAATTAACAGTTTATTTTGCACAATTTTTACATTTCCTATTGTTTAGGCTCCTGGGAGTATCTCAAGCGCTCAATGAATTAAAGAGGAGCCTGGAAAAATACCAAAAATCTTTATCAACAAATTTACTTTTACACTTTCGCGTTGCATTCATCATCATTTCAGCCGAACGACGTCCACTGCTAGACATAGACCTCCCACAAGCATCGCCACAACGCCCGGTCCTGCGCTTTCCGCATCCAGCGGATTCCTAAAGATCACGAAGTTGTTTACGATTATATATACCTAGGAAAATCTGTCCAGCTAGGTAGGTCCAACTTCGAGAAAGAGGTCAATCGTTGAATCCAACTCGAATGGGCAGCGTTCGGGAAGCTACGCAGTATCTTCTCGTCCAAAATACCGCAGTGCCTTAAGACGGAAGTCTTTGACCAGTGTGTGTTGCCAATAATTACTTACGGTACTGGTTGCTCACAATAGGCCTGAAAAGAAGGCTCAAAGTCTTTGAGCTAGAGAGAGGGCTATGCTCACGTTGCACTTATAATTAACGCGCATGTTGACCTCAGAATTGGAGGGATATTTTATTTTTTGACGACGTCTGTGGTCTAGTGATTCGAATGTCGGACTGCTGATCACTTTACGTAATAACTAATCGGTAATCTGTGATCGTGGGTTCGATTCCCACAGAACACAAATATTGGTGTGATGAACATAAGTGTTTGTGTTGGTCTGGGTGTTTCTTATGTATTACATATACATACATACATATTATCACACCTGTTTCCCATTGGGGTAGGCAGAGACTATGGATTTCCACCTGCTACGATCCTGAAACACCTCTTTCGCTTCATTTACGTCCATTAACCTCGTCATGCATGCTCTTCGGTTTAGAGAACTCTTAACCTGGCATTTTTTGAGAACATCCGCGATTTGATCGCGATACGTTCGCCGAGGTCGTCCCCTTCCAACTCTTCCATCCACACTCGCTTCGTATACTTGTTTTGTCAATCTCCTCTCGTCCATCCTCTCTATATGTCCAAACCATCTTAACATACCTTTCTCAATCTTTGTCACTACATCTTCTTTCACTCCACAACGCTCCCTTATCACGTTATTCCTTACTTTATCTCTCAAAGTTACACCACATATACTTCTCAAAGCTCTCATTTCTACTGCATTTATTCTGCTTTCATGTTCATGTATACCTAATACTATCTACCTGTAATGTACCTCTTAAGGAAATGTAAAACTACAGTTATTTTTCGCAAATAAATGATTATCTTATCTTATCTTATTTACAAAAAAAAAAAAAGTATTATATCTACTGTCTAGTACCCATATTACAAGCTCTGCTTAGTTTGGGACTGTGTAAAAATGTCCCAAAATATTTATTTTATTTATTTATATTGCTGCATCAGTCTTATTGTTTCCACGACCAGTGGACTTGGTCGAAACATCGAGCTTAAAATATGTATGTGTACGATAAGACCCGTATCATACTGATAAGCTAACTACAAATTTGCTAAACATATTTTTTTCTTTCATCTAAACTTCATAGCTCCAAGAAACAGTTCCCATTCAACCTAACATGCGACGTCAACTAAGTCTGCACTTTTTAGCGGAAATAGGGGGCGTGGGGAGTCCGGAAATGACGTCATATTTCACTCCCAATGTAACACGGTGCATGCTTGTATAAAACGTAATGTTGTTGTTAAAATAAACTGGTTCATTTTGCTTGAATATTTACTTTGAGCATAGAAAAAAGAATGTTTTTAGAAAAATGATCAATTTTTTTTTTAAAGAGATTAGTTGAGTGTGGAATTTTTATTATTTAACACGCTTATCTATATTAGCTTGACTTCTTACTTTGTAACTATGTTACTCGGACGAATAAAAAAGGTGGACGGAATCTCGCTAAACAATAAGTGAAGCATCCATAGTATGCTTGCTTGCTTAAAAGTACGGGCCGGCCGGCACGCACACATTCACATCCATAGTATGCCGAAAAGCCGCGATTACGCAAAAAATCTAGTGTTATGGTAGTCATTGTTGTAGTGTCACAAATAAAATAACAGTATATATCTGGGCTACGTTCACTTATTACGCACTCAGTGTGAAAGTCACCCAGTGCGAATATCGCTCGATCATTGACGATTTTCTCAGAGATACTGAACGACTTCGGGCGACCTCATGAAACTGACACTAGAACAATGAAGCACTGACAATTATGACAATCGAAACCTCAAATTATCTGTCATTTCTTACTATTATCTGTCAACATGACAGCAGAGCGTCTTTTACCCTACTATTTCACGGGGTGACCGGTGCGTACGCTCGACGACGCCCGCTCACAATACTGAACGGTTTGGTGTGAACGCCCGGACGATCACTCCGAGTAACTGAACGACCAAACAACGCTCCGGGCGTCGTCCGCCGTCGTCGGACGATAATAGTGAACGCACCCCTGGTGTGTTACGAAATAGTGGTTTTAGGAAAAAATTAAGTGCTTCAGTCTTTGTTTAGCGAGATTCCGTCCGCCTTTTTTATTCATCCGAATTATGTTATATGAGCATAAAATATAATTTTTTCACTCTTAGATTACTAGAAAAACTAGGCTATAGTAGGTATATATAAACATTCGCATACATCCGTTAAGAAAAGAAAGAAAGAGAAAATATTTATTTGCTACAAAAGCGACGCACAAAATTACCAAAAGAATTCAAGAACATAGGAATACAGTTCCAGGACGAAAATAACTTTCATCACACGGAAATCATCATTCTGAAGTGGAACTAGGCTGGACACATCTGCCGCAAACTAGATGAGCAATGAGCCAAACTTACGACCCAATGGGCCCCTACAAATGGCAAACGCCAACACGGCAGGCCCAGACGGAGATGGCGGGATGAACTGGACTCCTTTCAAAAAGCCTGCTCATTACTATCCACAGATAGAGAGAGGTGGAAGGAGAGTAGAGAGGCCTTTGCCCTGCATGGGACAGTACAGGCTCTTAATAATAATAATACAGCCGTAAAAGGTTTTCATTTTTAATAAAGAAACCTTGTTACCTTATTCAACTATTGTTTGTTTTGTAGCGTGTAGCGTTTTAATAAAATACGTCTACAACTGCTGCTGCCGTCTGCGCTTCTTAGCGCTGCCTGCGCCGCCCGTGCCTCTGAGCGCCTGCTGGCGCCTCCACGCACCACTTACCTACGCGGCCACTGGCGTCGCCCTCCTGCTGTCCTCCGAATACGCCGCCCGTGCCTCTGAGCGCCTGCTGGCGCCTCCACGCACCACTTACCTACGCGGCCACTGGCGTCGCCCTCCTGCTGTCCTCCGAATACGCCGCCCGTGCCTCTGAGCGCCTGCTGGCGCCTCCACGCACCACTTACCTACGCGGCCACTGGCGTCGCCCTCCTGCTGTCCTCCGAATACGCCGCCCGTGCCTCTGAGCGCCTGCTGGCGCCTCCACGCACCACTTACCTACGCGGCCACTGGCGTCGCCCTCCTGCTGTCCTCCGAATACGCCGCCCGTGCCTCTGAGCGCCTGCTGGCGCCTCCACGCACCACTTACCTACGCGGCCACTGGCGTCGCCCTCCTGCTGTCCTCCGAATACGCCGCCCGTGCCTCTGAGCGCCTGCTGGCGCCTCCACGCACCACTTACCTACGCGGCCACTGGCGTCGCCCTCCTGCTGTCCTCCGAATACGCCGCCCGTGCCTCTGAGCGCCTGCTGGCGCCTCCACGCACCACTTACCTACGCGGCCACTGGCGTCGCCCTCCTGCTGTCCTCCGAATACGCCGCCCGTGCCTCTGAGCGCCTGCTGGCGCCTCCACGCACCACTTACCTACGCGGCCACTGGCGTCGCCCTCCTGCTGTCCTCCGAATACGCCGCCCGTGCCTCTGAGCGCCTGCTGGCGCCTCCACGCACCACTTACCTACGCGGCCACTGGCGTCGCCCTCCTGCTGTCCTCCGAATACGCCGCCCGTGCCTCTGAGCGCCTGCTGGCGCCTCCACGCACCATTTACCTACGCGGCCACTGGCGTCGCCCTCCTGCTGTCCTCTGAAGCTTCTTTTATAATCACATTGTAATTCATCTTCACTCATCATCTCATTCTTTTTATCTACTGTGAGGAAAATAAATAAATATATTGTTCGTCCTATTTTCGTTCTTTTCTTTAATAACTTGTCGCTACACGACAGTTTGTGACTCTAAATATATTTCCACTAGCAGTGCTCTTGCGGCTTTGCCCACGTAAAAAGTTTTAACATGCCCCGTATTATGTTTGACGTCGTAGTTTTAGGAAAATAATAATAAGCAGGGATTCATTTCTTTGTTATTAATTAATTCATTTTGTTGTGGCTTAGTTTGGGACTAGATGGTGCTGTGTAAAAAATGTCCGAAAAATATAAAAACTAAATATATATTTAAAAAAATCAAAGAGTATTTGTGTCAAGTGTGAACTTTGTTTGAGTTTGAAGGCGGTGCGTGATTTTCATGTACGTTCACATAAACTGTTTTTTACTATAAATATGCGCTCGACTGTACATTATATTTACATGACGCAAAGGGTCAATAATTTATACCCTAAGGTGCTGCATTGAATTTGCAACCGTCCCTTTCTAACATACGGCAAATTGCGCGTGTGAGAACAGAGCGGAATCGCGCTGTTTTGATGTTTTTTTAAATTTTTGCAAATATCTCTCAGCGAATAAACATTTAAATAAAAGAATTTTGGATTGTCATATTGCTTTTAATTATATTTAAGTCTTTACAGGCATATTTTTTGGATGATAAAACACGGATTGATGCAATCCTGACATGGATAGAAAATTAGTTCCGAATAAAGACGTTTTAGCCAGACTGTATTTTGTCTGTGATGACAAGCACTAGAGCACATGCGCGGCGCGCGCCATGGCCTGTTGGATTTGGTTGGTTGGATTTGGTTACCTTAAATTGGAATTTATTTTAATTGTTTACGTTATTATTGTGTTTTTGTAAGTCGTAAAGTTTTATTCTGAGCAAAAATGTCTGACAATACCAGTGATACTGAGGAGAATTTGACTCCACCTGACATTCCGGAATTAGCAACGAAAATAACCAGAAAAATCAAGAAAAACTTACGACAATGGTACCAAGATTTAACGTTGGTCTTTTGTTTAAAATAGATATTTCATAAGTTTAGATAAAGTAGTGTATGAAACTGACATAACTAGGTATTAAAACACTCGTGTGATACTATTAAAAACCTCGCCTACGGCTTGGTTTTTAAACTCACACTCGTGTTTTAAAAACCCCTGTTATGCAACAGTTTCATAAACTACTATTGTGACACTAAGACAATGACTACCGTCACACGAGATTTGTTGCGTAATCGTGGCTTTTTGTCTTACTATGGGTGTGAATGTGTGCGTGCCAGCCTGTGTTTTACAGCGAGCCGTCTTACTATGGCTGCTACGCTTTTGGTTTAGCGAGATTCCGTCCGCCTTGTTTTATTGGTCCAAGGCGTTGATGAATCAGTCAGTCTAGAAATATTTCTTTATAACTTTTATAAGTACAGATTGATACAAAGATAAATATTGTATCAAAAATAGGGCATTCTTTACTATACAATGAAATCAAGATTCTATTTTTAACGTACACTTCCATAGACAAACTCGACCTTTCCTAAACACGGGTAAATACAGGAAAGAGAACAATAACACCTACATCCAAAAAATAACGGTTGTTTTAGGGCCAACGCAGACACGATACTGTTAAGATCAGCGACCATTTTATCAGCGATCGATCAGAATTTGATTATCACTTGTGTTACATGCTCTTCAGCGATGTCACATTGATGAGCGGTATATAGAGATGCTGAGATGCCTATACAACGCTGCTACCATGACTGTTCAGCTCCAGGACCAAAAGACGAAGCCAATCCAACTGCGCAGAGGGGTGAGACAAGGGGATGTAATATCCCCGAAATTGTTCACTAACGCGTTGGAGGACGTCTTCAAGACGCTGGACTGGACTGGACAGGGTATCAACGTTAACGGCGAGAACATCTCACATCTCCGTTTTGCCGATGACATCGTTGTAATGGCTGAGTCACTGGAACAACTGGGCGAAATGCTGCACAGCTTAAACGGAGCCTCTCGACGTGTCGGTCTCGGCATGAATCTGGACAAGACTAAAGTCATGTTCAATATGCATGTCATGCCGAGGCCAATATTCGTCGAAGGGTCGGCACTCGAAGTTGTAACGGAATACGTCTACCTAGGGCAGGCAATTCAGCTTGGTAGACACAACTTCGAGAAAGAAGCCAACAGAAGGATCCGTCTGGGCTGGGCAGCATTTGGCAAACTTCGCCGAGTCTTCTCGTCGCCTATACCGCAAAGTTTGAAGACAAAGGTCTTCAACCAGTGCGTCCTGCCAGTCATGACTTACGGTGCCGAGACGTGGACACTGACAGTTGGGCTAGTCCACAAATTCAAAGTCGCTCAGCGAGCTATGGAGCGAGCTATGCTTGGAGTTTCTTTGAAGGATAAAATCCGTAACGAGATTATCCGGAGAAGAACCGGAGTGACCGACATAGCTTGTAGAATCAGTAAGCTGAAGTGGCAGTGGGCTGGCCATGTCTGTCGAAGGACCGATAGCCGTTGGAGCAGACGAGTCCTTGAGTGGAGACCGCGCATCGTTAAACGCAGCGTAGGGCGCCCCCCCGCCAGGTGGACCGACGACCTAAAGAACGTGGCTGGGGGGGACTGGATGCGGAAGGCAGAGGACCGAGCGTTGTGGCGCAACTTGGGAGAGGCCTATGTCCAGCAGTGGACTGCGATAGGCTGAGTTGATTTGTGTTACAAACTCGTGGATCAGCCAACCCAGAGACAAGTTACTTATCAACGGAAGGAACGAATGAAGTCACCATGTCTTGTATTTAGTCAATTATCATACTTTTAATTCATCGTATTTATTGTTACAACTTCCGGCTCCCGCCACCAACACTTCCTACAAATAGGTTACATTTTAAATGTCTACAATACTTTGTGATTAGAAGTAATGATTATAATTGATTAAGATTTTATTTACTTAATCAATTATAATCTTATCATAATTATGTTATTCGAAAACGTTGTGACGTCACTACCGCTGATTATTTATAAAAATAGGTAGTAACGTTAAAAGGGGCTCATGCTTCTGTTGTTGGTGGAACACAATAAACCTTGTGACTGGACGTCTACAGTTTATTTCTTCAATTCGCTATCGTGCTGCAATCTTGCTACCAACCGGCGTTATACTTGCTTTAACGGTGAAGGAAAACATCGTGAGGAAACCTGCTCACCAGAGAGTGCAACTAAAACCATCCTGTCTGCGTTAGCCCTAAACTCACCTAATATATCTACAAAAGTTACAAACAGAAGTATCTATCAAGTTAACGGTTTCCAGACTCGCTTCAAGAAGATTTACGTGTATAATACCATTAACAAAATAGGGGCTATGAAAATACCTAGCTATAAACAGGTTGCTGTTTAAATATTCAATTGCCTAATTAGATTATGGAAGTATTCAGTAAGATTTACAGTCCGTTTCATTTAGGTGTTGTCTACCTAAAAATGAATTGATGGCTGAAAAGGTAAGTTTTTTTGTTTTGTTTTTATAGTTGAATGTTTAGGCCTGCTTTACTTTAAATTTGTTTGGACTGGGTATAAAAACCTGAACCTGAGCCTGGTTTTTAATTGAAAAAAGAAATTATATTTTCGTTATTATTTCAGCCCTCTAAACAGCTACACGCTGAAATTATAAGGCCGTTTTTCCGGAAAGGGATCATTATACTCATCATTATGAACAAATTTTACTATAGGACCTACCCTGAAATCGCGAAAAAAATATCAGTTGGTCCCTACATTAAATCGATAAAATATTGGGACCAGCAGATTTTTTTTCGCGATTTCAAGGTCGGTCCCATAGAAAAAGTTGTTCACAATAATGAGTACGATAACTCCTTTTCAGGAAAATAGCCATTAAGAGATTCTAACTAAACGAGGCCGTTAATTGCTATTTCGGCAGAGACTTGTGTAGTACTTTTCTCTCATTTGCAAGGAAACAATACACAAATTAATTCAACAGTATCTAATTCTCATTAGCGCCACTTCGTCCACGCGCGGTTCTTGTTCTATTTTCAAAGATTTGAAAAACAATGCGCGTTCAGCCTTTATAACATAAATATTTTGTACCTAAAATATCTAGGTAATTATATAATTTATGTAAGTTTGAACTTAAAAACCTCGCTAGCACGATTTAAAAAATTAAAACTATTCAGCAATTTATATTAATGTCGTGCTGGATATTGCTGGCGTGTTATTTCTTTGCGTACGGAAGAGAGCCGATTGATGTTTTCTTTTTTCTTAAATAATGAACTAATTTACGAGCTAGTGGGAAAAAAATATTTTATCCATAGTGCAATATAAACTGATCGGATATAAAATTGCAGAAATAATTCTTAGGAAGCGGCTAGCGGGTAATAAAATTTTACGCAGTAAATTCATTACAGAATATCGGATATCGTATATTGGTTTTCCACAAAGTTATTGATCGAAGTAATATTATCAAGAAGCCTCATACGTTTATCAGAAGTATTGGATGTCTATTAAGATCAGTATATACTGATTTTCTACTACATTAGGATAAAACCACATTTTAATTGATAATTCCATTTTAAGCTCCAGACATACAGGGAGCGGAACTGAAGCGGGACGAAACTGAAGCGAATCACCGGTGGGCCTCGTCGTGTAATGTACTGAACTGTATTAGATAGTGCACACAGCGCCATCCTGCCGGGCGTTTTGACGGCGTACTGATCCACCGCCGCTCCGTCGCCGGAAAGATAACGCTGGACGGTGCGCGACCGAAACGCTGGCGTTGTATTATATGGGAATACGTATTGGTAGTCACACAGACAGCGGAACGTTTTCATCTGGCGCCGTCATTCCGCCGACGTTCAGTTCCGCGCGCGATCTAGGCATGGGTAACTCAGCAAAAATTCGTGAGCTGCAGCTCAGCTCACGGTTCAGGTCAGTGAACCAGAGCTGTGAACCGGCTCACAGATCAGCTCAATTTGTTTATCTGCCTACTTCGAGTTATGATCTATGATGCGAGTCGCTGAGCTTACAGAGCGTTCGATCTGTTTGAGCTGCGCTCACTCGCTCACTCTGCGGCTCACCGCCGATCTGTCACCGCTCCCGCTCACCGGTTCGAACAGGTCTTATTGATATGGACATCTTTTATATTTCGTGCAACGAACGTTGTCGCACAGATATATACTATTCTTTGAGCCGTGAGCTGCGTATTTTGTCAGTGAGCTGCAGCTCAACACCTCAAGCTTATAGATCTGCATATTTCAACCGGTTCTGAGCTGAGTTACACACCTCTAGCGCGATCTGCCAGCAGTGTGACATGCACGCCCCGTCTACGTTCGGTCGACACTCTGCCTCCGTTCCGTCCCGCCTGCTGTATGTCGGTACCTTTAAACCTTCGAATAGGGGGTTCATTCAAATAGCCTTTTTCATGTTATAGGATGGCAAAATGAGCTAAGATGGATTGTCAAAACATACGGAACAATGAACATTGAAATTGACATTGCGATTGCGAGTGCGTTACATACAGTTAGACGTGTTCTTGAGTGGTGACCGTGAAAAATACATGCATTTGGCAGATACAGTGCAGAAAATAAACCAGTTTAGGTTTTTCTGTACACCACTTGGTCCGTCGACATTCATTACACCAAGATGTGGGTGGGTGAACACGACGCATCGCGCTCACCCCGTGCAAAAATTCCCATATACCCTCAACTAATTTATATTACTTCTCAATAGCAAATTACTTACAAAAATACAGCATGTTTGTTTATCTTAATGCAAGAATTCCAAATTACTCTCTGTTTAACGTTCCATGTTATTTTAACTATCTAATTTAGAAATACGATAAAAAACTATGTGTTATCGATATTATTTCAAAAAAAAAATCTTAATTTCAAGAAAATTAAAAAAAAAAACCAAAATATTGCTTGTTCTTCAACTTTCAACGATTATATAATATCACTTGAATGAGATTCATTATACAAACACACTAGCTTAAATTCCTTATCTTCTTGGCTAAACAAAACAATCAAAGATTAGTTTGAACGACACTTGAGTCGGTCGTAAATTAAGTTTTTGTTAGGGTCTGTCTCGGCACGGCAAATGACGTCATGTGGCGTAATTGGGGGGGGGGGGGGCGTAATTGTCGCAAAAAAAAAACAAAAAAAAAACAGCCGAGCGGAGAAATTATAAGTCATTATTGGGATTTAATTCCTCTAAAAGGTGTTGAAGTTGTTGTGTTTAAAGCTTGAGTTATAATTTAATTCAAATCCCATATGTTTTCAATTTCAGTCCAAGATTCCAAGTCCAAACAGCGCTTTCACAACTTGGCTTGCCAAGTTAAGCTAAGTTTGTTGTCTTTTAATTCCGGGATCAACTTGGATCGATACTGTGCAATATTGTGGCGGGAACACACAAACTTGGCCAAGTTCCTGACTTGGACTAACTTTGGCTTCCTGTTTGTTTGTTCTCTTGTACTGAGAACATTACTTTTGCACGAGTAGGTTTGTACAATAACAATGGATTTAAATAAGTAATGTATTGGGTAGCTCCTAAGTGATTTGTGGGTAGTATTTATCCTGTTATGTTGCCAAATTAGGTTTGGCAACATAACTAAATTGTTAGCAGATTAACTTTTCCTAAAATCCTTCTAATATTACTAGTTTTTACTCGCGGTTTCGCCCGCGTTAAACTCGGTTTACCACAGAAAGACATTATCGCCAATCCGTCAGGAACTGCTCATTATCCCGGGATAAACAGTAACCTATATGTTTATACGGATTATGGTTTATCTGTGTGCCAAATTTCATCTAAATCCGTTTAGCCATTTCATCCTGATTGAAGGACAAACAAAAAATAAACATCCATACTTTTGTACTTATACCTATTTTTTTACTGGAAAATAGGTTTTTTAAATCTCAATTTTCTCCTAAAATAAATAAAGTTTCTAATATAAAAAAAAACATACAGCAACTTACTAACTAATTCAGACTTTTGCCAACACAATTAAATTGTAACATGAAAATAATTAAATCGATATCTTATCATAAACTTGGAATCAAAAGATTAATATTTCCTTGCGCTCGCGACGTGGACTCAGTATCACGCGATTTGGTCTCAGTATCACGCGATTTGGACTCAGTATCACGCGATTTGGACTTAGTATCACGCGATTTGGACTCGGTATCACGCGATTTGACCTCAGTATCACGCGATTTGGACTCAGTATCACGCGATTTGGACTCAGTATCGGGATATTTCTTTCTATGAAATACAATATGAAAACCAAAAATCTACTTCTCGTTGCTGTTTTCGTCAAAAAAGGGTAATACGGCTCTTAAGAAGGGCTAGTAACTTTTTTTAATTTACCTTTATAGTACCTTTAAAATCCTTCTAGTCAATTTTACTAAAAAAATTAAATTACACAGTGTAAATAAGTAAAAGTTGACAGCACTGCTACGTGCTACGCTTCCCATTTTCGCTACGTTGCTACGCGGTGCTACGAAGTTACGTAGCGTTTATGTTTGAGGTACATTTTTTACAAAAATCGTTTTTATATGCTTTAGAATTCATGTATTTAAGTTGATTTTTCAACATAACCATATGTAAAAAGGTATCCTACTAATATTATAAATGTGGAATATTCACTATTTGAAGATGTAATAATACAGCTGATGTGATGGTATTATAAAGCTTCGGTTTAATACTTACTCAAAATTTAACGTCTTTATAAATCAATCGTCAGAGCAACCGCCGGATGACAGAGAGAATTCTTACCAGTTCTAACTTTTAAAATTCTTTCACACATCATAAGCATTCATTCACTCTCTTGCTCACACATCTACAACTGAACATATTTTATCTCATTCATGCATCATATCTCTCAATACCAAAGTTCTGTTCCTACATAAATGTGAAAGTTTGTGAAGATGTTTGGGTGTTTGTTACTCAATCACGCTGCAAGGGCTAAACGGATTTTGATGAAATTTGGTACACACATAGAATACAGCCCGCATTAACCTATAGGCTACCGGGAAAATAAACAGTTTTCGAGGGTTACACGATAGTGTATTTCTATGATAAACCGAATAACAGACGGGTATAGCCGCGGACAAAGGCCAGTCAACCTCCTCACTTTTTCCCAATTATGTTGGGGTCGGTTTCCAGTCTAACCAGATGCGGCTGAACATCAGTGTTTCACACGGAGCGACTGCCATCAGACCCCCGTAACCGAGTTACTGGGTAATACTGACATTCGGAGGTTAGGAAAGTTGTCAGAATTTTGGGCTTCTGACTACCGTCACACCTCGGACACTCAATAGAATATTAATGCTAGCACCACCTACGCATACAAGATTACGTCTGTATACGAACGCACACACACGTGTCGGTTTGGGAAGCTCGCCGCTCGTAGTGCCGACTGGGTTCCAAGCTCTTCTCATTAGTTCTCAGAGATGGCGTGCTTGTATAGCGACTGGCGATTCACATCAATTGCAATCTTGCAGTCCAAGTGCGGTCAAACTGCAGGCACGTGCGGGGTGCGGGCGAGGAATCTTGAATTGGTGGGGGGCGGTGAGTGGCCGTTTTGTAACATTAGATATTCTGTGCTACCGTGTAACGACTGCCAAAGATATTCGTATGGCAACCGGGACCGACAGCTTAACGTGCTCTCTGTGGCACGGGGGGGTCTCGATGTGTAACGAAATGGTCACCCATTCACGGACTGACCGTGGCAAGTGTAGCTAGGGCAAAGGCTAGTATAAAATAATGATGTAATGTACTTTTTAACCGACTTCAAAAAAAGGAGGAGGTTATGTATTCCGCGGGTTTTTTTTTTTTTTGTTTTTTTTTTTCATGTATGTACACCGATTACTCCGAGATTTGTGGGTCGATTTACGTGGTTGTTTTTTTATTTGGTAGAAAAAGTCCGCGCGGTGGTCCCATATAAATTTTATTGACTTAGGTTGAGTAGTTTTTTAACCAGCTTCAATAAATCAGTTTATTTTAGCTTCGCCTATCTAGATGATCTGCTCATTGGTTCGTTTTTCTGAGAATTCTTGGCCGATATGCGTGTTTTTTTTTTCATCACGATAGTGATTGGACGTTTGGAAGAACATGAGTGAGACCTTTGCCCAACAGATAGCAAAGGTTAGTAAAAAAAATATGTCAAATTGGTTATATAATCATTTATGAATCAACCCTCGCAATTTTCAACTAAAAAGTATGAAATAAAAACTTTTTAACAAAAACTAAAACCGACTTCAAAAACCTTAACTAAAAAGTAAAAAATAATCATTGTATGTATTTTAAAATCTTAACATAAACCAACATTTTGAAGGCGGTGCGTGATTTTCATGTAACGTTCACATAAACTGTTTTTTTTACTATAGATATGCGCTCGACGGTACATTATATTTACATGACGCAAAGGGTCAATCACACGCCGCCTTCAAAATGTTGGTTTATGTTAAGATTTTAAAATAAATACAATGATTATTTTTTACTTTTTAGTTAAGGTATTTGAAGTCGGTTTTATTTTTTGTTAAAAAGTTTTTTATGTTGTGTAATAATGTGAATCATTATTATTATATAGCATAGTAAAATTATCTTGCTTGGAAGAATTACAGTAAAATGTATTTCGTGTAATTACAAATTAAGTGCTGTTGTTTATCTAACATAATAAAATGTATTAAATTAGCTCCTTATCATTCCACGTTGGTCGTTAGAGTCGTGGAAGCGAGAGGGCTATTGTTTTATTACTAAAGATACGATGAATTGATAACCTGTCCTAAAATATACTACGTCATCATCACCATCCTAGTCCGGTATCACCCACTGCTGGGTATTAGGCCTCCTTTCATTTTTGCCAGCCTCTTCGATGTTGTGCGTCCCTCATCCAGGTATTTCCTGCGGCTTTGGCGATATCATCAACCTAGCGCGCTTTTGGACGGCCTGGGTTTCTCCAACCTGACCTTGGCCACCACTCAGTCAACGCTTTACACCAGCGGCCATCTCTACGCCGAGCCAGATATACTAGGTAGTTATATCTATTTGTTGTTTGTTATTAGTTCCGTGTGGTGCCGGACGTAAAGGATTTCACCACCCTATATCTTCTCATGGGTGTCGTAAAAGGCGACTAAGGTATTACCAGAGGATGAGCAGAAGCGTTCTCTGAGAATTAAATCAACCAACTGCGATCGCCAACCCGCCTGCCAAGCGTGGCGTACATGTAATATCCCCCCAAACTGCTTGGGGAGGCCTTCAAAGTGAAGTCAAAGTCAAACGTTTTTATTTCGAATAAGCAATTACATGCATTTTCAAAACGTTAATTATGAATCTAGTTGCACGGTTCCAAAAAGTTGGTCTTATGGAGAAGAGCCGGCAAGAAACTCCATGGATATATTCTTTTCAAATAATAATAGTACAATAATTTGTTATATGATTTGATTAATTGGAAAGAATTGTGTTAGAATAATGTAGGTTAATGACTGAGACAAATTCACTGAAGTTAACCAATTAAAGATTAATAATTATTTTTACTATACCGCAAAGTTTGAAGACAAAGGTCTTCAACCAGTGCGTCCTGCCAGTCATGACTTACGGTGCCGAGACGTGGACCCTGACAGTTGGGCTTGTCCACAAATTTAAAGTCGCTCAGCGAGCTATGGAGCGAGCTATGCTTGGAGTTTCTTTGAAGGATAAAATCCGTAACGAGATTATCCAGAGAAGAACCGGAGTGACCGACATAGCTTGTAGGATCAGCAAGCTGAAGTGGCAGTGGGCTGGCCATGTCTGTCGAAGGACCGATGGCCGTTGGAGCAGACGAGTCCTTGAGTGGAGACCGCGAATCGGCAAACGCAGCGTATGGCGCCCCCCTGCCAGGTGGACCGACGACCTAAAGAACGTGGCTGGGGGGGACTGGATGCGGAAGGCAGAGGACCGAGCGTTGTGGCGCAACTTGGGAGAGGCCTATGTCCAGCAGTGGACTGCGATAGGCCGAGTTGATTGAATTATTTTTAAGTTTAGGCTCGACCATAATAGGAGGAAACCCAACGATCCGATACTCAATGCCATTAATAGCTACATTATGTTCACATTCACAACGATCAATTGAAAAAAAAAGGTGTATAATATGAAGCTTAAATGTAAAAAAAAAAACTGTAAATCACAATGTCAAAAAAATTAAAGTATAATAAAAATCACAAATGTTAAATTGTAAAGAAAAGTGTAAAAAAGTATAGAATATCAAGATAAGTCAATAAAACATTGTCTGTGATCAGATTGCCTATGTCCAGCAGTGGACGTCTTTCGGCTGTCAAAATGTTATTGATGATGATATTCTATTTGAGGGCAGTAGACTCTTTCTGGGACACCGTCATTGTACAATCAACGCCATATTTATTTATAATTAGGCAGATTTACTGTCAGCAGTGACAGTAGCTCTTGTTAGTCGAACTAGAGAGCCATCTACGTCATCTATTTTATTTTGGAGAAGGTAGAGAAATGAAGCAATTTACGGCCGAGTAATATTGTAACTTCCCAAGTGATTTTGAAAGGACGAGGCGCAAGCCGAGTCCTTTTTAACTAAACGAGGCCGTTAATTGCTATTTCGGCCGAGACTTGTATAGTACTTTTCTCTCATTTGCGAGGAAACACAACACAAATTAGTTCAAGAGTATCTCATTTTCATTCTCGCCAATACGCCCGCGCGCGGTTCGTGTTCTATTTTCAAAATTTTGAAAAAAAAATGCGCATTCAGCCTGTATAATGATAAATATTTTGTACCTAAAAACACGTAATTTATGTAAGTGTGTACTTAAAAGCCTCGGTAGCATAATTTAAAAAATAAAAAGTGTCCAGCAATTTCTATTAGTGTCCTGTTGGATATTACCGGCCTGTTATTTCGTTGCGTACGGAAAAGAGCCGATTGTTGTATTCTTTTTTTTGAATAATGAACCAATTTCCGAGCGAGTGGGAGAAAATTGAAGTTGTTTACCCCTTTCGATGGCTTAAATTACGCATAATTCAAAGTTCATTAGTATGTACTTGATGGTTGTATTGCGTTGTTTTTGATCATATAATATTGTTATATTTTTGATCTTTTCGACGACCTGGCGAAGGTCGCGGGAATCCGCTGGATGCGAAAAGTGCAGGACCGGTGGTTGTGGCGGTGCTTGGGGGAGGGAGGCTTTTGTCCAGCAGTGGACGTCTTTCGGCTAAAATTATGATGATGATCATTATTGATCTTTTGGTATTGGAAATCACAACGTGACAGCCAAATGTCGATGAACAAATAACTTCAGAATCAATTTTATCAGGATAATAATATAATAATTTATCGGAACTATCGTGGTTTATAGACAATACATCATCATTATCATCATTTCAGCCGAAAGACGTCCACTGCTAGACATAAGCCTCCCCCAAATAATTTAATTGTGCCATAATCGCCACAATGGACATGGTGCATTCTAAATATAACACCAATTATGTACACAAAAATGCAATAAAAAGTTCGAGTTTGGTTCCCTGGAAACGGAGACCTCGCGATAATGTTTTGATGAACTAAATTGATTGGGGAACAAACATGTTTAGCTAACGGGAGCACTACGTTTCACCGAAATACGATCCACCGAAACACGTTTTACCGACAACTATTCGTCGAACGTATCATTCCCCGATGCAACACTTGTTCGAAAGTACATTTAGCCGACGCAAGTTTCCCCGAATTTTTTTTCGTCGAAACACTATTTGCCGATGGCTTCTTTTACCGACGTACCATTGACCGAAGGCTCAGTTTGTCGAATCGTGGTTTGGGTATATCTAGAGTATGTAAACTGTATTTTTATAATTTTATCGATACAAAAAAAATTCAAGTAACTAATAACAGACACAGTTTTGACATTTCTACCCACTGTTTTATTATAAGTATAGATAAGTTTGATTGAAGATTGTGATTAAGGTGAATAGCCCGCGAAAATCAAAATTTCTTGTGTTTTTTGCAAATTGTAGTTGTATTTCGCGTTGTGTTAAATCAAAATATGATTCGCGATAGTAATAACAATATATCTATTGAATGATACTCATAAAAAACATAAACCTAGCTATATAAGCTCTACAAGCTCGAAAATCGATAATTTGATCGTAAATTAATATTATCGAGCTCGTACAGCTTATAGAGCTTAGTTAATATTTTTTATGAGTATTATTCAGTAGATATATTGTTATTATTTCCGCCAATCATATTTCGACCGATATACAAAAAGAAAAAAGCTACAATTCGGAAAAAACGCCAGAAATTTTGAATTTCGCGGGCTACCCTGTAGCATTCACCTTAAAGCTGTACGGACAGAAATATTTAAAATAAATACTTTTACTTAAGCCGCATGTAGCAGCCAAGTAGCGCCCCCATCAGTAAAAATATATTACTTGCTGAATACCTACATCATTTATCGAAATTTCGGTTTTAACAATTGAAGTACTGTAGTATCAGAAACTATAGTTCGCTGTAGTTTTAGATAGAATAATTGCGAAAAACGGCCAATTTTGGCACCTTTTCTTGGCACTCTTCTTCAATTTTATTTAACTAATGCGGGCGCCACTTGGCTGCTACATTAAGTAACAGCTAAACAATTCTGTGTAACCACAGACAAGGTATAAAATATAGAAGAAATACTGCGAACCACAGAAAAGATTGTTTTCTTTTTTCTGTGCTGCGAACAATCAAAGTGAAGCCAACAAAACCATGCTCCTCCGTGTACAAACTAGCGCTCACGTACAGTCAACAAATCGGAATCATGACCCACTCGGCTGATAATTCGTTTGAAATCGTGAAATCAGTAAGGTTTTCTTCTATGCTGCACTTAGGACATTTTGAATATTACAGAAACTGCATTAAAAAGGGTCAGAGGTCTGTGCCGTTTTGAGCTTTGTTATCAATGCAATAGATTTATAATTGGATTGGAAATTATGTTTTTGATAAAGCAGGAATTATGTTTTGAATTTCGAATTAGCTGTCGTTTCACGTGGTTTTTCTACAAACAACTATATTTTTTAAGAAACCTATACTAACTTTTTCGATTACAGAACATTAATAAATTAAAAATAAAAATGACAAATAATAAAATGTCAAGTATGAAAAGGTGTCAAACAATACTCTTATCGGCCAAATATGTGGATGTGGAACATACATTTAATTTATAATATCATCTGTACCATATTTCACGCAATAAATTATAAATAAATAACAATATTTGGAGTTAAACACTGTTAAACATCAAGAATAAAATTTATAAAAATAATTTTATTGGTAAACTAGCTGTGACTGTCAATAGCTAACAAAATTGATAACAAGTCTGTTGCCAGGGAAATATCTGTTTAAGCGAAATTCAACCTAATTGTATTAGAATGTCTGTAGGATATTAAGCTTATCGTGGGTCATGATTCCGATTTGTTGACTGTACATACATGCACCTCAAACCGTTCTCACCGCTCTCAGTACAAATGTCGTAGTACAGTTACTGGACGACCAGTAAGCATCGCGAAAACAAATATCCTTCAGGTGCATGGTGTATGCGTGAGCGCTGGTTTGTGCACGGAGGCGGTTTTGTTGGCTTCACTGTGATTGTTTGCAGCACTTCGTCTTTATTTTTACTATATCTGTGTGTGTAACATACAAGATCAAATCACATTTTTATTCATCACGAGTTCGCGATATCAAATTGCAATTTGCTGATAAAAATACGTATTCTGCAAAGCTTTCCCAATTCTATGAAATACGAATTACTAAGAATGAATCAATTTTGTATTCAGTAGCCGATGTATTAAATAAATTAGGGTCCCTTCTTTGTTTTATATTCAGTGCTGATCGCCCGCTGTTAATTGCTGCGATCAAAAAGTCGTTAGGACTGAAATTAAATTACTGAATGTAGTGCTGATAATTACATTTAGAGTACTTTAATAAGGTCAATTATTTGCTAAGAAAATTATAGCTTCTGCGTTTAGTAAATTATTTGTACATTACACAGACTCAACGCTGACTCCACTCCACCACGACTCACAGTAAAGCATTGAAATGTGAGCTTTATATCGCTTTACTTACGGTGGAATTTTCAACGTTTACTTGAAAGAAGTGTACGCCACCTCAGACCCGTTTTCCATTCTTAAACCTGCGTTGCCTACGCATTGGCCTCGCGTCGCAAACGCCCTTAGGACTGGCATGACGGCAGGTTAATTGAAACACACATGTCCTGTCACAGGTAAATCAATGATGAATGTCACTCTTCATTGCAATTGTAGCCTATATTTATGCATAACTATGGCAGTTCCGGATGCGGAAGGCAGAGGACCGAGTGTTGTGACGCAATTTGGGAGAGGCCTATGTCCAGCAGTGGACTGCGATAGGCTGAGTTGATTGATGGCAGTGCTCTTGCTGCTTTGTCCGCTTAAAATATTTTAACATGCATCGTATAATGTTCCTCGCCGTAGTTTTGGGAAAAGAAAAATACGTTTATCTTTATTTAATTTGAAGAGTATTTGTGTCAAGTGTGACTCCTGGAGGATTTTTTATAGAAACTTTAACACTGCTTCTTTACCCATGCTGAGTTTAATTTTAGAAAAATTCTGAAACACGTAATTCATTAATTGCTTTAAAGATATTTATACCAAGTTTCGACTCAATCCAGTAACGCAAAATTAATGTATAACTCTATTGGACCCTCATTTAGGAGTAATTTTAGAAAAGATTTCTTCCGAAGTTTGAAGTGAATCGATTTAGGAGAAAAGATTTTACATACAAACTCTAACACCCTAAGGGTTAAAATGTTCAATAATCCTTTCTTAGTGGGTGTTAATGTTACAAAAAGAACCAACTGTCCAAATATCATGTTTGTGACTTGAGTAGTTTCGGCTCTGCGTTGGTGAATCTGTCAGTCAGGACATCTCTTTTTGTAAGTATGGATAGACAGATATTGTATAAGTATTATGTATGAACACATTGATTATCATCATCATCATTTCAGCCGAAAGACGGCCACTGCTGGATATAGGCCTCCCCCAAGCATCGCCACTACGACCGGTCCTGTGCCTTCCGCATCCAGCGGATTCCCGCGACCTTCACCAGGTCGTCGGTCCACCTTGTGGGGGGCCTACCCACGCTGCGCCTTCCAGTACGCAGTCGCCACTCCACATTGATTAAAAATATACCAATTTTCATGCGCTTTATTGATACCGTCACGTTTTAGGACTACTATCGCTCATCTTACCATTTATCTCCAAAAACAAAACAAAATAAATGACTGCGTTCCCCCAGTTTCTTCCAACACATTAAGGCATCATGTTTTTTACGACTGAGCCGGTCAATCGGAACTTTTTTATTCCCCCGCATTCCACACACATGCTACCCCGGTTAATGAGGTCAGATATTTTTCGGGTCCAATTGAAAACGGGACTGTGATATATCTTGCAGTAATATCTCATGGGAGACACTTATGCGTGGAGGTTGAAGGAGTTACGGTTTTTAGAGCAATTGACTTTGTGAGAAAGTTTGATTAGTTAGAATTGGGATTGTTAGTGTTAGTGATGGAGACTTCTGACCGGTTTTTCAATCGTATGATAACTTTTATTAGATGTCTCAGCAATGAATTTCTTTAAAGACTTTGATCATCATCCTCCGCGCCTTTTCCCAATTATATTGGGGTCGGCTTCCAGTCTAACCAGATGCGGCTGAACATCAGTATTTCACAAGGAGCGACTGCCATCACACCCCCGCAACCCAGTTACTGGGTAATACTCACATTGGGAGGTCAGACCAGTTGTCAGACTTTCAGGCTCTGACTACCCGTAACGACTGCCACAGATATTCGTATGACAACCGGGACCGACAGCTTAACCTGCTCTCCGAGGACTTTCTATCATAGAAATCAAAATAATATAAGGCAATAGAAGTGGCAAAGGTGCGTGAACTTGTCGCCGCGTACAGGTGTCCCATAGGACACCAGTGCGCGAATCGTTTGTTAGTCATCAGTACTGTTCTCGGCAACTGCTTCTCGAAAATGTTCTGAATCGGAGAACAGACGTCACAAAACTGGGTAGCCAGTTATTGTATGTACAAAATGTTCATTGTTTGGTGGCATAAATGGCAATTTTGATGCCCATTATATTCACAATATTTTTTTATTAATATTTTATTAACATGAATATATGAAAATCTATTGTGTAGGTTACTCAATAAACGGCTGAACGGATTTAGATTAAACTCGGAATAGAGATTGCCAGAGAAACGCATAAACGCACGCCTAAACTTGTACTTAAGCACATAGACTTTTATTGGTATAGATACCACGAATGCAAGTAAAGCTGTGGATTTCACCGCATGCACGACAGAACAACAGTTCACTACTCCAAAAACTGCCATAGACGATATTGCCCCATCACTATGTTTATCAGACATATTGGTGTCCGATAGAACACTAAGGCCCGTATTACAGGACGATACTCAAGCATTGATCTCTGTTTAAAACTAGTTTTGAGTTGAGCTTTGATTTTAGAACGTTCCTCAAGCAGAGATTTATTGATCATAGTTCAGCTGAGTTTAGCTTTAATTTATACTGTCACCTGTTTTGGTATTTGAGCAGAGTTTTGATCTGTTATCACTCTAGTGTGGTCCAAACTACACTTGCGTAGAGATTTCTATTCAATTTCAGGTCAAATTCGTGTGTTAAGTTGTTGAATTAAAGTTTACAATTACCGTTCTGGAATAAGGCCGATACTCAAGTAACGATTCTATGCTTAAGTAGTGATCAGGTGATTGGAGTTTAAACTGTACTTGAGGAAGCTTCTGTAATACGGGCCTTATACGTCTGACAAACATAGTCAACACATAGTCCACATTACAAAAAAAAAATGTAAACTGTAATTAATTCTCACTATTTGTAACTTCTGTCAGTGTCTTCTCCCATTAGTTTAACAGAAGTAACACAGATTTGTACCTAGCTCAGAAGTCAGGGACTTTACAGATATTTGATGTAAAACTTTTTGTGTATAAAAAAATATTTATTTATTTATTTTATAGAACCAGATAGTACCTTAGTTATAAAAAAAAGGTACCGTGCTTACACGGTACCTTTTTTGTTTATAGTATAGGATGGAGAAACGAGCTAAAGACCCACCTGATGTTAAGCGGTTACCTTTGCCCATAACAACTGCAATACCACCTAGGCTGTTGCCTAAATGGTACCGCAAGTCAAGTTTTTCCACACTGACTGTTCATAACTTTATTGCCAGAACCACAGTTATAAAATTTCCCCAAGTACGGAAATCATAGCTATTATTTTTAAAAAAATACAAAGCTTATTCTACACCATGAATAATATACTTATACTTTCTACACCCCAGCCAATGGCAGAAAGAGAAACGGTATTAGTCGTTAAGCGACCAACATTGCCATCTTTCCCGGGCTGAAGACATCTATGAGGATGTTCGAACGAAAAAAAATGGTACAGATGTCACCACACTATCAAAATTGTATGTTACTGGAAAAGTAATAGACATGACTCTAAGGAAAAAATAAAAAATCCAATTCGATCACCACTCTAGTGTCAATCTTTCACCCCAAAATCAAAGGAGACACGAGACGATTCATAATTTTCCTTCATAACCTCCATCGACCTCCGAAGGGTATTAATATTTCCAGATTTATTTCTCTGACCACAATCTTCTGGCCGGTCATAAATCATGACGAAAGCCGAAAGCCGAAAGCCTGGCTCACCCTCCGTGGACATCACGCGTAAACGTGAATTATGGTCATTGTTATCCGATACTGGAATTCTTGGGAGAAATTGCGAGAATTCCCCTGTTTGTTTTTGATTGGGTATATGAAGGTCATATTTCTGGGATATTGGTGTAAGTAATGGAATTGGGATATGTTATAAGATTAGTTTTCGTTGTCATGGTTGGAGGGAAAAAATTACTATGTTATGTGGTTTACTGGTACAGATATGAGTTACATGTTCCTAATTAGGTTCAATCGTAAAGTACTTACAATTCAAATTCAAGTCATTTATTCTGTAACTCTGATGTTAAAAATCACATTTTACAAGTCACACATTATGCGATTTAAATTGTGGAAAGAAAAAATCGCCTACGAGCAGGATTCGAACTTGCGACTCCTGGCTCAGTATGCCAGTGCTTTAGCCACTAAGCTACCGTGAACCCTGCTCGTGCTATCGAAATTCTCATCCACTTGGCACGGCTTTGGGTGAAGTCAGCGATATCCTATTAAGAAACATTGTTTCATAACACACACATTATGGTTCATCGTCATCATCAACATTTCAGCTGAAATACGTCCACTGCTGGACATAGGCCTCCCCCAAGATGGAGGGTATATGCCATAATCATTAAAAAAAGTATCATATGTGTTAATCTCGGACATGGTATATCTTGGCGCCATATTTCATCCAAATCCGTTAAGCCATTTCAGCGTGATTTTTAAGGATAAACAAACGACAAGTACGGAAAATCTAAAAATTATATTATATATTATATTATTATACTTTATTGTACACACAAATACACATTAATATTACAACAGGAAAGCTATACATTTTGAATTTTAATAAATTTACTTAGTTATAGATACATAATAAAAAACATTGGAATGTTTCATTACAGCCGAAAGACGTCCACTACTGGACATAGGCCTCCCCCAATCAAGGGGGGGATATGCCATTATCGCCACGCTTGGCAGGCGGATTGGCGATCGCAGTTGGTTGGTTAAATACTCAGAGAACGCTGCTGCCCATCCTCTGGTGAATCCCTTAGTCGCCTTTTACGACACCCATGAGAAGAGATAAGGGTGGTGCTATTCTTTAAGTCCGGCACCACACGGACTGAATGGAATGTTTGATAAACACTTATTACAAATTCACTCAAACTGATTGTGCTTTGTGCTTTCAAAACATGATCTGAGAGAAAAAGATAAATCAAGGGCTATTTATCTTAGCCCGCATATAAGTAGTGGGAGTCAATTGCTTTTGACCCCGATCGCGAACTTACGCCCTTACCCTTCAGGGTCAAGTGAAACAAAAACCAACAGTGTGGAGTGTTCTTATTACTTCGCCAGCCTATTGTTTTCTTAGCCTACACGGGTGTCTATTTTTACGCAGTTCTGTCAGTTAGCACAGGCACAAAACTAAAATATAATTAATTGTACAATTTTCATATAAGCCTCCGTGAAAAGACACTATACGTCAAGATATCCACTGATAGACATAGGCTTCCCCCTTTTGGGAGAGGCCTCAAGAGGGTCAATAATATTATAAATACATAAATAAATATTTTGGGACATTCTTACACAGCACCATCGAGTCAAAAACCAAGCAGAGCTTGTATTATTATTATTTTTCAACTGAGGGTTCCTAAGTCCCTATCGATTTAAGGAGAACCATAATAATATACTGATCAATCGTAGTTTACAAGCATTTTTTTTTATTATGTTTGTTTATTTTTGTCTTTTTCAGCAGTCTTGATACTTTAGCTGTATTTCCTTAAGACAGTAAAAGCAATTCCATTTGTGAAGAACTCTATGGCGTTTTACGACATCTCATTAACTTAACTAAAGTTACAGACCCAAATTTCTTATTTTTCTCATCAACCTAATAGTCCAAATTGTAATAAAGACAACGATGTTATAAACTGGCAATTAAAGTTGCCAGTAGCACATTAGCCCCGGTCTGTTAATGTTCATAAAACACAGAGTAAAAACAAATGGAGTAACTACGTGCAAGCAGAAACAGCGTATTCCGCAACGATATTGGCATGTTTAATAGAACATTAATTAACACAGTTTATTAATTTAAAAAACAGTTTAGTATATATTAGACATAAAAACACTTTACTGAGATTTAAAAATAACAAAAAGGCACTAGTGCGTTAACGTAAAGTAAAAAGCAAGCGTGTTTGATAAGCTGCATTATGATTAAGGCGGTACAATAAAAGCCACTTTAAAAACCGTGTTGAAAAATATTATTTACGTGGCTGCTGACAGATATCCCTTCCCTGCACTACTCACGTCGAATGATTTCTACAAACCACCGCTGTCATCCCGAGGGTCTTTGTTAAAGCTATATTTCTTTAGACCTGTTCATTACAGTGGTTTTTCTTCTCTTCCCGTAATGGTAAAAGCCTGACATTCCAGAGTCTACCCGACGTTAAAGCATCGCCTCTCGTAGAAGCTATGTTATCGTATTTTGCTATTTAGAGAGTAATTATTAACTGTGTTAGCATTTCATTTGTTAATCCTCCGTGGATAATGTTCATAGTTACGAAGGCGTTTATTTGAACTTATCAGCGCACGGTTTGGCAACCTGCCACCGAGCGTGTCAATGCCCAGTATTTGGTTAGCTTTAATATTTAAGTTGGCTACCGTCGGCTATTTGTTAACTGAACAGTTTGAGAACGTGGATAAATATAGGCTATGTATCAATATAATTCGGATGATTTTTATTTGTTTGCGAGAGTTATTGTTGAGTGAAAGTTTAATGTTATGTTTAAAATACTAGCACATTTTTACACTCATAAAATGTTTGTTTCAGAGACGTTGGGACATGTAGTTTAAGTGTATAATATTCAAATATAGATAGTTCTTATTTAAATAATTTTTTTTTTTTTTTTTTTTTAGGTTTATATTCGCATAATCTTGAACGCAAACAAACTCGCACTTAATAACCATAATTCACTCTCACCACGTAATCATATTTCGTCCACAAACTCCTGAAGTTTTCAGCCGAAGCGACTGTGAACTCGAAACTGTAATAAAAGCAACCCTTTACTGCAGTTTCAGTTCATTCATTCAGCAATAAAACTCGAAAGGAAGTGTCGACAAACATCAAAGAGCTGCGATTAGGAATACCAATTTTGTGTTAAATAATCAGGATAAATATGAATTGTGGTTTAGAAAATTATTCGAGGACTTTTGGAAGGTAGGAAAGATTAAAACGTCTATGCTTTAGATATAAATAATACAAAGAACAGATAACAGCGTGGTAACCGGCCGATAATGGCAACAACTTTTTACTGGTGTTATGCCACGATCGATGGCTTGCGACTACCCACCGGGCAACGACGTGCCGCCAAGCGCCCTAGTCGTGTTTCGGTACGATGCCCGGTGTAGCCACTTGAGAGCATGGGTCAAAATCTAAATATATCACAGCCATCCTCTCACCTTTGCGGAGCAAGAGTGAACCATCGTCGACCGCACCATCGCTTAACATCAGGTGAGGCGGTCAAACGCAAGCCCGTTATGTCATCATCATCATCCTTCTCGCCTTTTTCCAATTATATTGGGGTCGGCTTCCAGTTGAACCAGATGCGGCCGAACAACAAACAACAGTATTTTACACGGAGCTACTGCCATCAGACCCCCGCAACCCAGTTACTGGGTAATACTAACATGGCACTTACAGGCAAGTCCGTTAAGTATAAAAAAACCGGCCAAGTGCGAGTCAGACTCGCGCAGTAAGGGTTCCGTACCTCTCAATGACCTGATACCCCATAAAAACTGATTTAATTTACGAGAGTTTATCAAAGACATCAACGCATAGTGCGCGAAATATGATTTTTTTCATGTCTTTCTTTCGCAGGTACCACCACATATGTCTATGTTTGTCTTATTTTTAGTATTTGTTGCTAAACTACATAATATGCACTATAATCTGACGAGACTTTGTGGAGCGTCTGTTCTTGACGTCAGCTATATGTTCTTTAATTCTAGTGGCTATACTACGCTTTGTTTGCCCTATGTATGATAACCCACAATCACAATCAATCTTGTAGACCCCTGCATCTTGTAAGGGAATGTGACACTTCACCGGTCTGAGGAGTTGGCTGATCTTTCTTTGGGGCTTGAAATAGGTTTAGATAGAAGCACGCTTCAAGATATGACCAATTCTGTCGGAGACCGGTGAAGTGTCACATTCCCTTACAAGATGCAGGGGTCTACAAGATTGATTGTGATTGTGGGTTATCATACATAGGGCAAATAAAGCGTAGTATAGCCACTAGAATTAAAGAACATATAGCTGACGTCAAGAACAGACGCTCCACAAAGTCTGCAGTGTGTGAACATGCCCTAGACAAACCCAACCATTTTCTTCGATTTGATAAACCACAAGTTCTGGCGAAGGAAAACCGATATGTACCTAGAATGCTCCGTGAGGCTATTGAAATTAAAAAACATCCTAATTTTAATAGAGAAGATGGTTGGCAGCTACCACCTGTTTGGAACCCAGTCCTAGAAATAATCAAGTCCCAAACAGCACGCAACACTGTAAAAGATAATGATATTGTGAGTGATTACTGCGTGCATCGAAACGATTTTAATTAACAATATTGTACGGTAGATTAAAATATTTTTTTAGAAATATTTGTAAAGACGCTTGTCATCTTAGTCTACCTGCGACCACGAAATGCTGCAAAGCTTTCGAAACGTCAGGGAAACCAATTTAAATAATATACGCGATTTAATCCGGTTAAACTTTGTTTTATTATACTACTACCTTACCTGTTTCTGCCAGCAAACAGTAATTATTGCATTGCTGTGTTCCGGTGCGCAGGGTAAGGCAAACGACTTCCAATACCATTTAGGCAACAACGTAGGTGGTATTGCAGCTAACCGCTCAATATCAGGTAGGTCTTTAGATCATTTTACCATCCTATTGTACACTAAAAAATATTGAAAATCCAGATCATCCATATCATCTGTTCAATCCACTACTTAGTGAGGTCCCTGTTTTTTAGTGTCATATTTCCGTGAGCAGTATTTATTTTTCAGAGCCACATTGAAACCTCATCATCATCACATCATCATTTCAGCCAAAAGATCTTCACTGCTGGACATAGGGCTCCTCCAAAAAGGAGGGATATGCCATAATCACCACGCTTGGCAGGCGGGTTGGTGATCGCAGTTGGTTGGTTTTATACTCAGAAAACACTGCTGCCCATCCTCTGGTGAATCCCTTAGTCGCCTTTTATGACACCCACGAGAAGAGATAGGGTGGTGCTATTCTTTATGTCCGGAACCACACGGAACCATTGGACCCTAGCCTTACGTATTATTATCAGAATCGTATTAGTTCCTAACAATCTTAATACATTCAATACTATATCTGCGAACAACATAACTTCACGAGTAAAAGAGTTCATAGAAGGAATAGCTTGTTAAAAAAAATTGTGAGCATTTCTACATAATACATCCTTAATACGTCTCTATCTTAAAACACGACATAGTGGAAAAGAAAATAATACACATTTTGTTCTAGTCCCTGAGGAACAACCGATCATAATATAGAGTATTAACCTGCCTCCCATTTCACTACAATTTTGCCATCCAAACTTTACAATAACAGTCCTTGTATGAGTGAATAAATAAATTATTAAAAACTTAATCCGCCCGAACACCTTGTCCCAATTATTTAACTAGGATGCCTCCCAAAAAAGTGTTACCCTAGCTAAAGAGAATTTCGGTTTCCTTACATTTCTTGACCTAATTAAGGAGTTACTAAGAGCAGAAGGAGTAACACAAGTGAACGGCACTGCCAACTTAGTCGGGTGTCATAGTCAGGTCCATTATAAAATAACCCGCCATTCATTCCAAAAACATCCTTCCTTTGAAGAACTCAAGGTTGAAGCTCCAAATTGCAGAGGTCTACACGAGATAGTTTGGGTGCAGAATATAGTTCTGTAAACTTGTTGGCCAGTATTAAAACTTTGTTGGAGGTTTGGTTATGATATGATACATACTGGGACTGTGTTATCGATTTTGAATGTCTAATGATTTCGAACCCTTCTGATGTTTGGGGATCTAAGGAAGGAGTTCGGGTTATGTGGGAAGATTATTGGGTTTCTTATTGGTATGTGTGGTAATAATAATGTATGGAGTATTTCCATAAACTTGTAAACAATTGGTATAGGTTTTAAGTTCACGTCTCGGACGAATAAAAAAGGCGGATGAGATCTCGCTAAACAATAAGTGAAGCATCCATAGTAAGACGGCTCGCTTAAAATTACGTGCTGGCACGCACACATTCACATCCATAGTATGCCAAAAACCTATTGTGTAAAAAAATCTAGTGTGACAGTAGTCATTGTTGTAGTGCCACAAAAAAAAATAACAATATAAATCTGGTGTGTTAAAATGCTTTTGAAATTGTAGTGGGTTTAGGAAAAAATTAAGTGCTTAGTCTTTGTTTAGCGAGATTTCGTCCGTCTTTTTTATTCGTCCAAAGTTCACGTGCCGTTTTTCATTTTAAAAATTATTAAACATTTACTAGGTTTCATAAGGTTTTAAGATTAATGTCTTAACTGAGTGAACTTTAGCTCGACAGTCTTGCTAATAAAATGAAATTAATCTAGGAATTTGATTCCATATTGATTCATAAGTTTTTATTTCTTACTTGAGATTGGTTTATTGCTCATTTTCTAAATTTCTGCTTCAATCGAAATGACCTTAAGACCAAATACTGTTTTGGTAAACAACGGATGACAATCATACTATCATCAGCTTATAGCAGACCATAGATATAGGCCTCTCCAAAAGAAGGCCACTGACACAACGGTGACACTCCGTGTACGTGTGAGCTCGCTCGCCGGTGACCTTGAATGTCGCGTGAATGCAATAGGCCTTGGCTGAGGCAACCGAGAGACTGCCCGTTCCACACGCCGCGCACCGCGCACGGCCCCCCGCTCGCCCCGACCCGCTCACATAGCCGCGAGCAATTTTACGAGCACACATGCTTAAGTGTCGCTTCTTGTCGTTAGTATATATACTCTATGCCACTGAGCTCTTCTATCGCATGTCTGACTTCAATTTAGGGCAATAAGCATATACTTCCGAAATAAACACATCTAGCTCATGTCTAGCTCATTATCTCTTGTAATCCCGTCGCTTGAGACAGACTAAAACCTTTTACTCAGCATTAGCGTACCTAATACCTACAAGAAAAACTCCGCTCAACTTAATTAATAGAAAATTAATTGGTCCTGATCTAAGCTCTTTACAACATTCCGCTCGTTCGGAACTAATTTGACGTTTTCCTTGAAGAATTCAGGGGGAATTGTTGATTATAGGGAAGTTTTCTTGGTTTCTTTGTCTTTTGTGTGGCTCAATTTTGTTTAAGGAGTACCTCAGACCAAAAGAATAAGATAGACGGAGCGCGTGGAACTAGTAACTGAAGCCAGAAAAAGGTATTCCTTTTTGCAAAGGTGTACTCATTTGCAAAAAGGGATTAACGGAATTATGGACCACCCGCGAGTTTGTCTGCTTAAACTAGGAAGTTACATCCGTTTTGGGGTTGATTATTTTTCTTTTATGGTATTTAGTATGGTGAAGCAAGCCGCCACCACCACTACCTAATGTTAAGCGGGTACCATTATTCATAACAACTGCAACACTGCCTAGGCTGTTGCCTAAATGGTATTGAGAGTCTCGTTCACTAAATTGAGACATGAAGATGGGAATTCTAATGTGGTTGTAATTTTATCGACATCCTTTGCACTGGAACACAGCAATGCAAACGATACTGTTTGGTGGCAAAAATAGATACTGTGTTAAAACCTTAGATTATAGAAAAACATAGATAGTTACAGCACTTCATACTTTACCTATTTATAAAATACGATGCCGCGACAAAAGTAGTCTACGTATCGAGTAGGACATGACTGTTCGTTATCAAAAGATCGCTAGCGATATTATGACATCCTTTTTCCGCGCGCATTATCCCTGTATCGCTTGCCTGTACGCTGGAGTGTTTTGCCTGGAGGCACACGTTTCCATTACACACACAGGTGAGTATCAGCGCACGGAGTCGATTAGTCTGTGCGTCCCACGCGCTGCCCGGCTGAATTATGAAATTTACTTTTTCTTTTAAAATATTGTATTTAAAGAAGTCCTCTTTCAGTTTTCACTCATGAAATCTAATACGTATGCTTTCGTATGCTTCCTTGTCTAACTTTTACACGTTTGTCATATGACAGTGACGGTTGATCGCAGACTAAGCAGGCGATTTGCGTACAATTTGAATTGCGCGAATTTTTGGTGGTGGCACGAACCGGATTGACATGCGGTATCTATGTTTTTCTATAATCTAAGGTTATACTTCCTTGGATGTGCTTTTTTGCAAGAATCTACTACATTTCGATAAAATATTCCCTAGTGCTGGCCTATATTGTTTAAGGAATGTCTGTGCAAAATATCAAGTTCCTAGACTCCGCAGTTGGAATGTGTGTTATCTGTCAGTCACGTTTTTAAACGTTTATGAGCCTATCATAATCAGTTGGATGATAAGTATCTCCTTAAAAAAGTTTTGGTGATAGTGCTACTGTCCTCCCGGCCGAATTTTGGTCAAGGTGGTCAGTCTCAATCGAGACTAGCCAGTCTGCGCGCAGATGGGCGAAGCATATTTTAGTACACAAGTGTGAGCGCAAACACAGATGTACTTTTTATTTCTTCACTCTCATAATCCGATGGGATGGCAATCCGACACGACCGGAGAGAGATCAGGCGCTGGAGCGACGGCTTTACGTGCTCTCCGAGGCATGGGTATTGTAGCACCGACAACTTCCTGATTCCGGGCTGCTATTGAGAAATGGTCTTGACAGAAAAACCCCAATAAACTTTTTCTCCGACCCGGAAATCGAATTCAGGACCACTCGATATTCGATTGAACACGTTACCGCTAGACTACCGAGGCAGTCAAAGCTTTTTTTTGCTTTTCTAATCAGAGGCATAGGGCCTGTTTCATCATCCGTCCGTCCGTCCGTCCGTCTGTCTGTCACAGGGCTCTATCTTTTGAACGGTAATAGGTAACCGGTTGAAATTTTCTCAGAATATGTGTTGCTATGAGGTGTATCACGACAAATACTAAAAACAAAAAAAAAACAAAAACCAAAGGGGGTCCCCATACAAGAAACCTCAAAAACATGCATTTTTTTCAACGTTTTTGTTCCTGCTCTATCTTCAAAACGGTAATATATACCAGCGTCAAACTTGGTCAGATTATAGTGCATATTATGTAGTTTCAAAACAAATACTAAAAATAAGATAAGCATAGACATATTGAGAGTTACGGAACCCTTACTGCGCGAGTCCGACTCGCACTTGGCCGGTTTATTTTTTATTTTGCACATGATTTCATACTATTTCTTGAAATTTATCTGGCAGATAGTGCTTTGTGAAATAAACCGTTAATCTACCTAATTTCTTAGGTTTTCGCGATCACTACACATTATAATAAAACAAGTTTAACCGGATTACATCGCGTATATTATTTAAATTGGTTTTCCTGACGTTACGAAAGCTTTGCAGCGTTCGTGGTCGCAGGAAGACTAAAATAAAATGACAAGCGTTTTTACAGATACTTATAAACAAAATTTTTAATCTACCGTACAATTTTAATTAATTAAAATCGTTTCGATGCACGCAGTAATCACTCACAATGTCACTATCTTTTACAGTGTTGCGTCCTGTTTGAGACTTGATTATTTTTAGAACTGGGAACAGGTGATAGCTGCCAACCATCCTTAATCTACCTTTCTTGTATTACATATTGAATGTTTGTAGACAATACTTACTATTCGTATAAAAAAACTCTTTTGACGTCTTGAAATTAATAGACCAGAACTTTATTGGATACTCACACCCACAGTCCCTAATTGGTTGAACCTACGTAAGTACGTTTGTCCTTGTCTATTCCCTTGACCTGAAAAGATGTACAAAATATAATTATGTAGGCAGATTTTCTGTATTTTACTTACAAAATCAATAAATAATAACAGAGCAATTCCCAAATAATTTATTATTGTATAGGTTTTGCGGCATCCCAAATTGTTTTCGGAGCTACTTTGAAGGTCGCTTATTTTAATAATGGGATGTTTTTGATGTACAATGTTACTATCTGAGCTTACATCGTCGTACCTTTTATAATTAATTTCTTTATCTCAACGTTTCGTTTTTATTTTTTAAAGTAAATCTTTCGTCAAAGAACGAATCATTAATATGATAACTGACATAATAATCGTTTCTCCCGCTTGCTCGGAAATTGGTTCATTATTCAAAAAAAAGAATACATCAATCGGCTTTTTTCCGTACGCAACGAAATAACAGACCCTGTAATATCTAACACGACACTAATAGAAATTGCTGGACAGATTTTATATTTTTTTAATCAAGCTACCGAGGTTTTTAAGTACACACATACATAAATTAGGTGTTTGTTGGTGCAAAATATTTATCATTATGTAGGCTGAATGCGCATTTTTTTTCAAAACTTTGAAAATATAACAAGAACCGCGCGCGGACGGGTTGGCGCGAATGAAATTTAGATACTGTTGAATTAATGTGTGTATTGTTTCATCGCAAATGAGAGAAAATTAAAGTCAAGACAAGTCTCGACCGAAATAGCAATTAACGACCTCGTTTAGTTAAAAAGGACTCGGCTGGCGCCTCGTTCTTTTAAAACCATTTCGGAAGTACTTGGCTTCGCCTCGTACTTCCAATAATACTCAGCCATAAATTGCTTAATTTCAGGCCTCGACAGTAATGTACTATTGTCAGAATCAGAATTTGATTATCACTTGCTTTAACGTTGAAGGAAAACATTGTGAGGAAATCTGATGTGATATTGATCTTAATATTTATTTTTAAGAAATCGTGAGTAATAATTACTTATTATATTTTCCAAATTTTTTGTGTATAATTTTTCTTTGCGATAGCGAAACGTAACAATTTGACAGGTGATCTGTGACAAGTTGAGTTTGACATTTATTTAGTTTGTTTCATATAGTGACGTATCGATTCGATTATTTTGATAGTCGATTATGCTTTATAAGCATAATTAGATCATCAAAAAAACCGGCCAAGTGCGAGTCGGATAGTATTATTATGTTACTTATCCATTCAAAAAAGCAAAACCGGATATTAAAAAACATAATACTGAACAGTTTAAAAATAATTAGAACATGGCATATTTTTTGTAAATATAAAAAAAAAAATTTTTGGACTATGTAACTCATACAAATAATATTTTTTGGGATCCCTGAATCCAAAAAAGCAATATTCATATTAATACATGAACTTTTAGAAGCTAGGTAGAGAGCCTAATACAAACTGGCCATGTACTTTTCATCCCCTGTTTTACCCCCTTAGGGGTAGAATTTATAAAATTCCTTTCTTAAAGAATGCCTACGTAATGAAAGGTATTTATTGTCAAAATTTCATGTTTCCAGCCCCAGTGGCTTAGATTCTGTCAGTCAGGTCATCTGTTCTTATAAGTATCGAAGATAGATTAAAGATTAAAGATATGTGATGGTATATAATTCTATTAAATATCTTGTCTTGTGGTGATTAAAGAAAAAAATCCTAAAAACAAAAACCGGACAAAAGTAAGTCAACAAGTAAGGAAAAGTAAGTCAAGTCGTATAAAAACGTAGGCAGGTTTTATCTGAGACGTGCAAGAGAACGCACTCAAGGCGTCGCTCTGAAGGTATTAGCACGGATTATACTCAAAAGAGGGACTATCAGCCGATTCCGTCTTCAGATTTGGAGAAAATCACCATGACAGGGCGCTTATGCCGCAGAACTGTAGGTGCTTAATATAATTGCTAAAAGGATGAAGAGCAGATAATACTTTTTGTCATCTTGTGTCGACGCTCAATGTCAGCTTACTTTTGAAACAGTGTTAATTTTAAAAGCTTCTATTTAGCTTGGTCTGATATCTTCTGTCTGCTTTACATTTGCATTCTTCTTCTTCTTCTTATCGTGTCTATGGTTCAAATAAATACATTCTCTGTTTAAATATATACTCGAGAGCAATTAATCTGGTCCACCAAAATAAACTTTAAAATCTCGGAACTAAGAACGATAGCTTATTCAAATAAAATGTTGAAAATAAATAGATCTATAAAATAGCAAACAGTCTATTGTTGTCAGTAAATAGTCCAATTAAATTGTTTTTGGGGTTCGGTACCCGAAGGGACCCTATTACTCTCGCTACGCTGTCCGTCCGTCCGTCCGTGCGTCCGTCCGTCCGTCCGTCCGTCTGTCTGTCACAGGGCTGTATCTTTTGAACGGTAATAGGTAACCGGTTCAAATTTTCTTAGAATATGTGTTGCTATGAGGTGTATCACGACAAATACTAAAAATAAAAAAAGTCTAAAACCAAAGGGGGTCCCCATACAAGAAACCTCAAACAACATGTATTTTTTTCAACGTTTTTGTTCCTGCTCTATCTTCAAAACGGTAATATATACCAGCGTCAAACTTAGTCATATTATAGTACATATTATGTAGTTTAGCAACAAATACTAAAAGTAAGACAAACATAGACATATGTGGTGGTACCTGCGTAAGAAAGACATACAAAAATTCATATTTCGCGCACTGTACGTTGATGTCTTTTGATAAACTCTCGTAAAATAAATCAGTTTTTATGGGTATCAAGTCGTTGAGAAGTAAGGAACCCTAACTGCGCGAGTCCGACTCGCACTTGGCCGGTTTTTTTAATTTTATCAAGCTATCATTCTTAGTTTCCGAGATATTAAGGATTTTGTTAGTGACCCGGATCCATTGCTCTTGAGTGTATTTTGAGTAAATTGGCCAAATACATTTGTATTTGTACGCCGAAAACGGCAAAATATTACGGGTTTGACCTCTTTTGTAACAAATGTGTTATTATTGTAGAACTAGTATTATTATCATTGTATTTAAGAACTTTACATTTGGTTTTGTTACCTTTTTTACACAAATGAATACATGTCTTATGACTTGTATAATATTTTTTAAAAGAAATGATATATATATCATTTATACATCATACAAGTAAATATTTTAACTTAATTTGTTACGTGCTTATTTAGCTATATGCTTAGTAATACGTAATACTAATATTAAACCATAGGATAAAAATAATATCCACTTATTTTAGTGACTTTTTGAACACAGCTCGGCACCTTTCCCGACCGTATGTCACGATTGTTATTGAAGGTCCTAAGATTATTTCGCTATTACCTTTTTTTTCGAGCCAACCGGGCGCTCAAGAAAATTTCGTCCTCAAGGTTTCAACTAAGAGGGAATTTTTGTCCAACTTACTACTTTTTAGGTACTCTTATTTTGTTTTATCTTGATGACGGAGTATACATAATTGGGTCCTTCATTTTCTTGATTAGAAGATCACAGAGATTTGTGTCATTGATAGAGGTCATATTACGTCACAATAATTGTGCCTGTTTTGTATTTTTACTCGGACCTTATGTTTCATTTCAGATTTTCCACAACGAGTTTGTACAAGCCAATTACTGCAACTTCAGTAAATCAGTTTCTGAATTGTGTAACTTATTCCAGATCGTAATCATGTTGTTTTTAATGTTTTTTACTCAATATTTTTTGTAAATCCATCTTATGGTGAATTGTGAGTGCGTTAAATAATTTAAATGTACCTATAAACAATGTTTGAACTGTGTTGAAACCCTATGATGAGGACAATGACCCTTAAGAGGTTTAATCTTTTGAATTACATAATATGTATTTTATTAGAACAGATTAATATGTTTCACTAACCGTTTTTCTACCCGTCTGTACAATAAACATTCGAAACATACTATATTTTTAAAACTTCTGATAGTGGTCCGAAACGGCCAATGGTAAAAGAATACTGGGGTGTTTCACACCGCGGTCCGAATCAGCCCATTATAAAAAAAGGTCTTGCTCGATTCACACCGCGGTCCGAAACAGCCCAATCAAAAAGAGTACTTGGGCGATTCCCACCGTGGTCCGAACCAAGCGTGGTGTGAAACGCCCCACTACCCAAAATACGTTACACAAAGTGGACGTGACTATACAACATCAAATAAAACCACATACAGAGTATCACGTTCTCTGACTGTACACAAAAAAAATATCAAATCCAGTTAATAGTTTAGCCACAAGAAATTTCTTTAATTTTATTAATTTTGAATGTAGGACCATTTTTCTGGTATAGACCGTTAGGTCAAAAATCTATGCTATTCCATATGATTTTAACTCTCTGTTTCAATAATTACAGATGATTGCAAATCTGCCGTGTCACTCGCAGGTCTGTTATCTTAAGATACATGAGTTACGCGTAACAGGTCTAAATCGTATTTTTTCATGATCCTCTATCACCCAGTAAAATAATATTTTAATTAACTATTACCAATTAGTCACAATTGCCTATCACCTAACTCTAGAAACTATGATTTTGCCATTGTTAGTTATGGCAAAATACTGTATCTTAAGTTACATCAATTACGCGTGATAAGTTGCGAACGCATCGAGCAAATCCTAACTCTGCTAACTACTAGATACAGTATTTATCCGTGACTGTAGTGCGCGTATTAACTGATGATGATGTGGTTATTATGAGAGCTTCACGAAAAAACATGGTTCTAAAAGTAATAGCCCAGGGCAACATGTGGACCAGCTGAAGAAAAATAATTACCTTTCTGAAATCAATAGGTGGATTTAAAAAATCGCGGTCGAATATGCAGGAGTAATGTTCACAAACCTATTTTTGTTGGTTAGTATATCAGCTTGATGTATCTCATTTACCGGGTTTTTGAAAAGTGTACGTACTTTAAAATAATTTTCAAAAGCCTTCAAAATACGCACTGTCTATGGTTGGTTTTCCACTGGTTATTTTATGAAAATGTGTGTTAATCAATTATTATTTTATTACACAGGAAATTGAAGTAAATAGGTCCTAAACAAGGCAATGAAAAGCCAACTGGCACCTTAAATTATGGATTCAGTCATGGTTTCAGAGTTTCAGATAATTTCTAAACGCTCGAATTGTGCTTAGATAAAACCAAACAGTTTTTAGTAACTTCGTTGGTAATTTTTACTGTTTGACGTTTATTCAATAACTACAAAATTTGTATAAAAAAGTGCAGTTATAAATGCAGTTTATGACGATACCCTTTAATCAGCAGTCGACTGCCACCATTACCTTATTTTCAAAATAATCACCTTATGTTGCTTCGAGGCTAGTAGTTCTGGTCTATACTTTCCTTTTAAGTATTTTTTGGTCTTACTATTCTGTTATCTTAGCTGGACCCTTGTTTTATTTATGACAACTAATTTGTGTAAAATATCTTATATATCGGCATCAAACGAAATAAAAATTTGCGTGAAGTGCTTAGCCGGTTGTTTTTTTGTTCGACTCAAAAGGGCATCGGTATCTTTCTCTTAGATACCCTGGGAAATCAGAATTTATGGCAAATATTGCTTCTTTATCACTTTTTAAAAACATCTATTACCAAGCTATTTCTTTAATATTTCATTGTTGATTTCCTACCATCAGATTAAATATCTTTTGGGTGTTTTGTGTTATAGTGGAAGTTGAAGGCTATTTACAGTAGAGGACATATTCAACGCTCTGTCTACTGGGATTTAATTCAGTTAACAGATTTTTAACTACAGCATCGGATGCAATAGATTCTCTTTATTCCGTCACTATGTAGTTTTGTGCTATTTTGGACAAAATTTAAAACGGACACGTACTGACAGCGCATTGTTGAGATATTTTTTTTCGAATGCAAGAAATTTATCATCTGGCTCTGATTAAATCCTTCTAAGTCTCGAAGCAAAAGTAATACAACAAAGAAATTTAGCGTAAAATCATCTGAAGGGTTGACGATTATAATGAGATCAAAAGCATTTCGATTGCATTATTATTTTTATATAAGACCGCGAACTTTTCAATCCACGTATTTAGGCATTAAGAATAGTTGAATTTTGAAGCTGCTCAACTTACATAGTCGCCAAAAAATCATACAATGAAAAATTATTCAAAGATTTGCATGTGTATTGCAAAAGTGTGTTGGACTTAGTTAAAAAAGAAGTACCCCGGGAAGTACCGCGAAGGAGTTTAAGTGAAAGAAAGAAAGCAGACTTAGATGCAGATGTAGATTTAGATAAGATCTTACATATCTAGGATTTAGTTTTTTTTGTATCTAAAATAATTTTGATAATACTAAGTTCTCATTCCAATTTTTATGTTAGTTATGAAGTTTATTAAGTTTATTTGTTTTAAAAGTTATCGAATCTTGGTTAGAAGAAGTTTGAGTCTTAGTTTTACTTTATGACTCATTAAAAAGGACATTTTAATGCATTTGAAAATTTGAGTTTTTACTAGATAAGTCATAAGTCATTATTCATTTGTTTAGATGAGTACTATTTTTTCTATTCCTTTATAAACTAATTTAATTTAATACTAAATAATTAGTCAGACAAACTTTAGTTAAAGATACCTGTGTTTTGCAAAACATTCCATATTACACTTGTTGCGGCTAAGTCACGTATCTTAAGATAGAGAGCACCGCGTAACAACCAATGTATAGAGAGCTTGTCACACCTATCTCTGTTATAGCTAATAACTCTGAAAATTACGAAGTTTTCAAAAATCTATAAATTGCCCGGTTTTCCTCAGACTTTAATACAACCAATTATGTAAAAATATTTCCCGAAAGTTTTGAAACATTTAAGATAGTCGCAATTATCTGTAAAAAACTTTAAACGGTGATATCTCAAAACTATGTTTCGTGAGATACAAGAGATAGGCCTGACACGGCAGAAATGGTGTTACTTAATTAACGATATTTTAATTTTTTTTTTTCTTAATCCTTTTACTTAATTTTCGATGAACAATTTATAGTGTTTGAAATGCTTCTATAGACTAGTAATAACTGTGTTTTCATTTTGTATTGTCATATTTACGTTGCATAATTTTTTAAATACTATAAACCGTAATTCTCCAATTTTCCGATAAAATCTTAGCTAGCAGTACCTATATTAGGGCGATTTCAGGTTAGCGTATTTAAAAAAATAATTGTAACGCCAATAACGCCTTGCTCGATTTACTGAAACTACATGTATTGTGACTACAGCTGGACGCGCGCATCACCAGATTCATTGCAATTTAGGAAAAACATACCACAAAATATACCTTTTTTAGGGTTCCGTACCCGAAGGGTGCCAAATGGGACCCTATTACTCTCGCTACGCTGTCCGTCCGTCTGTCTGTCACAGGGCTGTATCTTTTGAACGGTAATAGGTAACTGGTTAAAATTTTCTCAGAATATATGTTGCTATGAGGTGTATCACGACAAATACTAAAAACAAAAAAAAGTTTAAAACCAAAGGGGGTCCCCATACAGGAAACCTCAAAAAATATGCATTTTTTTCAACGTTTTTGTTCTTGCTCTATCTTCAAAACGGTAATATACACCAGCGTCAAACTTGGTCAGATTATAGTGCATATTATGTAGTTTAGTAACAAATACTAAAAATAAGACAAACATAGACGTATGTGGTGGTACCTGCGTAAGAAAGACATGCAAAAATGCATATTTCGCGCACTGTGCGTTGATGTCTTTTTGTGAACTCTCGTAAATTAAATCAGTTTTTATTGGGTATCAGGTCGTTGAGAGGTACGGAACCCTTACTGCGCGAGTCCGACTCGAACTTGGCCGGTTTTTTATAGTATAGTATGGCGAAACGAGCTAAAGGCCCACCGGATGATCAGCCGTCATCTTTGCCCATAACAACTGCAATAGGCACTAAATGGTACCGCAAGTTGGTTCGCCAAACTGAGACATGAAGATGGAAAGTCTCATGTGATTGTAATTTCACCGGCACCCGTACCCTTCATACCGAAACACAGCAATGCAAGCATCACTATTTATATTCCTATATTACCAATATTATATTCTGTTTATCTCCTTAACAAAAATTTCAATTTAAAAGAAATGCTGACTGTTCGCCACTTGGCTGTTACTGTTAAGCTCCAGCCGTGAATTTTAATGATCTCTTATAAAGCCGTAAGGATAACGTCGCTCGTATATTCTTCTGAATTACTCTGTTAATTATATTTTTAATATAATACAGCTTTAAAAACCTTCTTGGCAAATAAAAATTAAAATGGATGGTGTTATGTAATTATGACTTCTTTATTTTATTTTTCTTAACTCTGCAGTTCTTATAATTAACAGTTGGACGTGAAAGAAGTATTCTGAAGGCTTTTGAAAGATTCTAATATCAACTGTAGCGAAAGACGAGGAAGCTTGTAAACAAAGACATTCCATCTTTCTCTTGCATCTTGCATGCAAGTATGACGTCCCAAACGCGTAAGGTCTCACTTCAACGTAGCGTAGATCCCTTGCAAGTAATCGAATGCTGGGAATATGCTTTGATTAGCTGCAGCTTATCAAAGCATATATCCTATTGCCCTATATCTTCTCATGGGTGTCGTAAAAGGCGACTAAGGGATTCACCAAAGGATGGGCAGCAGCGTTCTCTGAGTATTTAACCAACCAACTGCGATCGCCAACCCGCCTGCCAAGCGTGGCGGGTGATAATAGCATATACTCCCCTTTTGGTGAGGCCTATGTCTAACAGTGGACGTCTTTCGGCTGAAATGTTAATGATGATGAATCGACGATCAAAGTTAAATTTTAATTACCTTCTATATAATTTCATCGAAATTACGAAATATTTATTACCTCCTGTCATACAGCATCTAGATAATTCACTATCACTTCAACCGAAAGAAAATAATACACTCACTATCTAAACACCAGAAACCGATAGATAGATAGATAGATAGAATATTCTTTATTGTACACCAATAACATTATTAAACTTAGGACTAACATGTAAAATAAGGGTACATTGGCGGTCTTATCGCTAATAGCGATACCAATACCACAGTCCACAACCAACTCAAAAACAACACAACCAACAACAGCTCACAGCGGAGGAGAACAAAAGAAGAATGAAAAACATTAATGAAGCAATTTGTTTCGTGTCCACACTATACGGGACAGGATTAACGGTATCTAGTCTGAAAAGAACGGAGGGGCAGGGAGAGGGGAGGGTGCAGCTGCCCCAGGAAAGGGTCATTGTAAAGTTTGTAGAAGGTGAAGTCTGCTTCTGCCGTAATTATTTGTATTTATTTAATTATTGTTTGGAAGACCAACAGCAATTACTTTAGAATAACAATGATGTATAAGATACAAGCTGTCAATAATAGGTCTTCACGATTAGCGACTGAGTACAGTAAGATACGTGGATATAATACTAAAGATAGATTTATTATTATTAGAATACTTAACTGAAATTTCTGAAAGAAATTTAGACTAATTAATTGCTCTCAATTATAAGTAGAATTTAAAATATAAGAAATGCGTGGCCCTATTTCGGAGGGGTAATTTATTCATCATCATCATTTCAGCCGAAAGACGTCCACTGCTGGACATAGGCCTCCCCGAAGCATCGCCACAACGACCGCTCCTGCGCTACCACATCCAGTGGATTCCCGCGACCTTCACCAGGTCGTTGGTCCACCTTGTGGGGAGCCTACCCACGCTGCGCTTTCCAGTACGTGTTCTCTACTCCAGAACTTTACAGCCCCATTGGCCATCCGTTCTGCGAGCAATGTGCCCTGCCCACTGCCACTTAAGCTTGGCAATTCTTCGGGCTGCCGGTTACCTTCGTTCTCCTGCGAATTCATTTGTGATTCGATCACAGCATAGTTATCATTATCACAATCATTCAGGGCATAGCATAGAACAACTTTTACTATGGGACCAACCCTGAAACTGCAAAAAAAGATGTTCCCTACAAAATCACCGATGTCGAAAATGTATGATTATCATCATGGTAATGACCCCATTAATAACACCGCCCGGTGGTAATAAACACCCGGTTATGTTATACTTAAAGGGTTGTATTAACTTAAATAAATCCTAACTATTAAAAACTGTAATTGTCTGTTTGTTTGTATGTTCGAGCATCACGCAAAAACAACTGGACCGATTTGGATGAAAGACATACTCATAGAACAAAATTAAAATATGACAATTTTTTTTTCCTTTTCATACCACGGGGACACCATGGCTGTACTCCAACTATAGACAACAGCTGATTATTTTTTCTTGATTTCATGGTTGGTCTCATAGAAAAAGTTTTTTTTTTGTTATGAGATACGGGGTGGACAGCAGTACGTGGTGATCGCGGGCTACTGTGGGGGAAACAATATTGTTTTCCCGGGACGTGCCAAAGGCACTAGAGGGGCACCGGCACGGTCCAATGAAGTTTCCGGAGCACCTCAATTTTGTGCGGAGGATGGCCACCGTGTGGTTTCAGTCAGTAAGAGTCCGACATAGTATCCATGAAGATTTCCTCCCGAAAAACAAAAGTCTGTTCTTGACCGCAATCTAGACAGCTTTGTCCAGATGTGATCGACGATCGAACGAGCAAACCTATTAGGTGCTGATTCATTCGATCTTTAAAGGCGTTAGGGTTGTAAGTACATAATACAAGCCCTTAAGAGGTTTTCAGTTATTTCAATTTCAGGTTATAAGTTATATCATAAAATGGACCTACTGCCCCATATCTATCCACTGTCCTTTGGGGAACCAGTGTGGTTGGGCGTTGTTTCACTAGATCATACTACACTAGAAATAGGTGACGCGTAAATTGAGCACCCATTTTCACACAATAGCGTGGGCTACTGTGACCTAAATGAAATTTCCGCGCCATATTTTTAAGGAAAGTGACGTGTCCGTGACTGAGGGGTTATATCAGGCGGATGGTGAATTTCGGGATAAGGGATACAGGAAAATACAATGTCAGTATTACCATAGAACAAATAATAGTAGTGTATTACCCAGTATCTGGGTTGCGGGGGTCTGATGGCAGTCGCTCCATGTAAAATACTGATAATGTTCAGCCGCATCTGGCTAGACTGGAAGCCGACCTCAATATAATTGGGAAAAGGCGAGGAGGATGCTGATGGGTACAGGAAAAAATAAAAAGCCCATGATCAGTGATATAGGATGGCAGAACGAGCTAAAGGCCCACCTGATGTTAAGCCGTTACCTTTGCCCATAAAAACTGCAATACCACCTAGACTGTTGCCTAATTGGTACCGCAAGTCGGTTCGCCAAATTGAGACATGAAGATAGAAAGTCTCATGTGATTGTAATTTCACCGGCACCCGTACCCTTCGCACCGGAACACAGCAACGCAAGCATCACTGTTTTGCGACAGAAATAGATAGTAGTGGTATAGCGGTGGTGGTACTTTCTTGGGCGAGCTCTTGCACAAGGAGATCTACTACTCAATGCCGTAGGTAGGGGGGGTTGAGGTTTAGACCCCCCCGAAATGCCTTTGCCATCCCACTGTTGTATACATACTAACATATTTTCGACTCTATCGATGTAAATTATGGGGGTCGAACTCTTCCGAAATGATTTAGCCATCCCACCATTTAATACATACTAACGAACATGTTTTCAACTCTTTCGATTTAAATTATAATTAAAATTATTTTAAAATATACCTAGTTGTTACTTATTGTATCTGGTCCAGAGCTTGACCCCCCCGAAGTGAATTCCTGGCTACGGCTCTGCTATTACTACTGATTTATATTAAAAAAATGCTCTCAATAATACCCTACATAATAAAGATTCTAACTACTAATACCTATAACAAAACACATCGAAGATACAGCCCAATAGATGCCTAATGTTGGATATAATACGTACAATAGATTTTGTCAACTTACTGCAATCTGATTGGCCCTGCCAAGGCGTCTATTGGCTTGTCACTAACGCGGAAGTTTTGAAGGCTCACGTAAGTGGTCGAAACTGATTTAAAGTTTTAAAGTGAGTAAGACCTACAATAGTGAATAGTGGCGACCTACATTAGTGATTATTTATTTATGTTTCTGCACATATCGGTCGCCTGTAATGAGGCGTCTATGCGATATGTTGTCGATGTAATCACCCCATCTAACCCGCAAATAACCTTCCTTTAAGACGAGGTTGTATTCAATTTGCGCCAACACCAATCTATTGGAACATGATCAATCACCTAAGTAAATAGCCCTTCAATTATAATCAATCACTCACGCAACCAATTATGACGGAAATTAAGTTATTAATTCGCTTGTAAAACTTAGTTTGCTGATTGATTCGACATAAAACAGGTGTTTCTTATTGTTAAACGTTGATGTTTGAGAACTTTTGTTTAAGTACAGTTAGAAACGAAAGTAAGTAACACTGTCCAAAGTTTCAAAACTGATTTATGGATGAAATCTTACTATATAAACTTATTCTTTGTTTATATTAAACCTCTTAAGGGGTCATTGTACTCATCATTATAAACAACTTTTAAGGCTGCGTCAAACCAACTGCAGCGCATCACAGCGCAGCGCGTCGCGTTGCAGCAGGTCATGTTCTAATGTATCTATGAAATCGTATGGGAGATGACGCACCAAGCGCGCAAGTCGCACCACTACGCGCAGCGTATGTATTCACGAAAAAAAGTACATTGGTTTTAGATCCATTGAAAATAAATAATTTTAATTTTAATTGTCTAGTACCCATAGTACAAGCTCCGCTTAGTTTGGGACTAGATGCTGCTGTGTAAAAAATTACCAAAAACTCAGACGAATAAAAAATGGCGGACGGAATCTCGCTAAGAAAATATTGAACCACTTAGTTTTTTCCTAAAGCCACTATAATTCCGACAGAATTTTAACACAACAGATATATATTGTTATTTTATTTGTAACACTACGACAATGACTTCCAGCACATGAGATTTGTTGCATAATCGCGGCTTTATGTCTCACTATGGTTGTGAATGTGTGCGTGCCAGCCCGTACTTTTAAGCGAGCCGTCTTACTATGGGTGCTTCACTTTTTGTCTAGCGAGATTCCGTACGCCTTTTTTTATTCGTCCAAGACCAAAAATATTTATATTATTTATCTATTACTAGATGATGCTGTGTAAAAAAATTCCCAAAATATTTATATTATTTATATATTGACAAGAGCCAAATTCCGTGTCACATCTTTCTAAAGTATCTGAGTTTCAAGTTAACTTAATTATAACCATCTCTTCTTACAAGCTAAGTGAAAATTGTTATAGTTCACGTCGGCACGGAGCCTTCACCACGTCATCACTTAAAGAGTTCATTAAATTTTCAAGCGAACATGATTCTCTTGAAAAACATTTTCACGAACATTTTATAGCCTATAGTGTTGATAACATACCACACGTTCTTCGTTAACAATATCACACACTTATCGACTTAAACATGAACTGCACAGTATGCAACGGTACTGTTGCACCTAACGCTGGGCAACTGATATGTCAACTATGTAATGGGAGATACCACTGCGAGTGCCTAAACATTACGCTGCATCAATATTTATTCTTTACACAAGATTATAAGAACGGTTGGAAATGTCCTGCATGCAGTAATATCACACGTCGCACACGGTCCAATCTGACCCCTCCTGTTCCGTCCGCGCATGTCTCAATAACTGAAGAATCCAGTATGAATATGTCTTGTGATAACATGGAACAACGAGCACTATTGCCGTGTACTAGTTCTACGTCATCTGCCGCAAAATATGTTAATAGCTCCACACCTGTCACTGAAGACAGTAACATCCAGTTATTCACTCAAAAACTGAATAGAACACTACAGGGATGGCAGACTAATATCGAACGTACTATGGCTTTGTTCAAAGAGGACATTAAAAATACTTTACAAGAGTGGCGAGATGAAATGGAATCAAGCATGACTGATTTTAATGACAGTGTTAAAAGCACTCTCTCTGATATAAAGCAGGAGCTAAACATTATTCGCGCTGATCAAGCTGAACTCAAACAGAACGCCAAAGAAATTACGAAAGACATATCCAGCCTTAAAGATTCCGTCCAGTTCCATGCAAACGAACAAGAAGACCTCAAAAAACGGGTTCAACAGATTGAATCTCTGAAAGTAGAACAATCGGCCATCTCAGTTCGTAATTTAGAATCGAAAATAGATTCATTAGAACAGCAGGCGAGACAAGGTAATCTCGAAATTTGTAACGTTCCTGAGAAACGCGGTGAGAATTTATTACATATATTGGGATCAATCGGGGAGGCCATTAGTTTTCCTATACCACAAAAAGACATAATATCTATCCATAGAGTACCGCACGCCCATCAACAAAATAATAGGCCGAAGAATATTATTGTGAAGTTTTCGACGCGCATACTGCGTGATAACGTACTTAGTGCTTATCGGCTGGCTAAGTCACTCAAAACTGATCAAGTAGGTATCTCTGGAAATTCTACAAATATCTACATAAACGAACATTTAACACTTAAGAATAAGATATTGTTTCGTAAATGTAAGGAAGCAGCAAAACTACACCAGTATAATTATGTTTGGATCAAGAATTGTACAAAACTTGTTCGTAAAAAAGATGGTGATTCTGCCTTTGCCATTAAGTCGGATGATGATATTTTTCAAATTAATAGCGGTAGTAGTAATAATGAAAAAAGTAAGAATAATAATAAGTAATTTCCGTATGTACCTTTGCACTCTGAATAATATAATCAACGATTGCACGTCCTTTCAATTAATTTTGTACTCATCTCTAACGTTTAAGACTCACATCAAAGGAGGGCCTGCAATTTATATTGTAATCAACGATCACATGTTTACTTTCCATGTTAGAATTTTAAGTACTTCATTTATACCTCTTACAATAAACTTGTATTCTTTTATTAATGTAAAAATTCTTGAGTTCGCCTATTTATTAAAGTGTTGTGACATCGGTATATTTGAGATGATATTACTTACTGTCTACATAAGTCTTATTATTATAAATCTTTCAAACTTGCTACCTGGAAAAACTCTTATCATGAATACGCATTCATATTTAAATAATAAAAATGACTGACAAAAATATCTCCTTATACTACCAGAATTGTGGGGGTTTTCGCACAAAAATGGACAAGTTATATATGAATATTGTTATGAATAGTTACGATATAATAGTATTAACTGAAACATGACTCATACCTGAAATTGGTAACAACGAGTTCATAAACCAGCGCTATATTGTATACCGATGCGATCGTGATCGTATTGCTACAAATAAAAAAGACGGTGGTGGTGTATTAGTTGCGATCTTATGAACATTAAAGTCCTCTGAACTGGACCTCTCATTAGTCCCGCTTAACTATCGCTCAAATAACCATTTTGAACATATCATCGTGGAACTTCCCAGCACTTGTAAAACGAAGCGGCACATTCTTAGTTCTGTCTACATACCACCCAAAACTCCAACTTTAGTGTACGAAAAGCATTTTGAAACGCTGCAGCAAGTGTTGGGTAATTCTAATGTTGATACCTTTTATGCAATAGGTGATTATAATCTCCCTGAAGCGAATTGGCCAATATCCACGATGAACTCTTACGGGATGACACTATGTACAGGAACAACCATGACTTGCGTAAACCTTAATAACCTACTGTCACTTCTCGGTGCCTCTCAATTTAACTATATAGTGAATAACAAAAATAGAATTCTTGATCTCCTGATATGCAATAACCCATGTAAAGTGTTTGGTACTTCAACTACGTTGCTCCCTGTTGTCAACCACCATCCTGTATTTACTTGTGAAACTCGTCTAAATATAAAAACTACCCCAATGAAAAAACGACCTCTACCCAAATATAACTTCCACAAAGCGAACATTGAAAACATTAATGATAATATCAAACAACTAAACTGGCCAGACCTACTTGGTCCTATGAAGTCAGAAGATGCCTTAAATAACTTCTACAATAAAATAGATGACATTATTAAACGAGATACCCCACTGGCCCACCCCAGATCATTCAGCTTCCCCATTTGGTTCAACCGGACTCTAATAACTCTATTTAAAAAGAAGCAAAAGGCTTGGGTGATGTGGAAAAAATATAACAACATCTCAGACTACGAAACATTTACAAACCACAGAAAAAAATTTAAGGATACGCGTGGGAAGTGTTTTACCTCGTACATTACGTCTACAGAAGAAAATTTAAGTAGAAACATCAAGCATTTTTGGACTTATATATCGAATCGTAAGGACAAACCTGGAATACCAGCCAATCTCCAATATAACAATATCGAATCAAATGATCCACAAACAGTATGTAACATGTTTTCAGACTTTTTCTTCTCTGTCTATGAACCCGCGTCACCCACTCTGTCAAATTGGAAGCCTTCACTAGACAATGCGGATCATGACGTGTCCATCTCTAATTTGTTTTTTAGCGAGCATAAAGTCTTGAAGGAGCTTAAATCGTTAGATACAACTAAAGGCCCTGGACCTGATAGACTCTCTGCGTATTTCCTAAAGAATACTGCGCCTACCATTTGCAAGCCTTTATTTATTATCTATAATAAATGCATTTCTGAAGGTGTTGTCCCCACAGTGTGGAAACAAGCGTACATCGTGCCTGTCCACAAGAGCGGCTCCAAACGCAACGTGGACCACTATCGCCCTATTTCCATTCTGTCTGCCTTGTCGAAGCTCTTCGAAAGGTTGGTTCATAATGAAGTGTATCCTGTACTCCATAACGTTATCATACAACAGCAGCACGGCTTCGTTAAACGGCGTTCGACGAACACCAATCTTTTGCTATTTTCAACCTACTTGTTTGACAACGTTGACAATCAAGTGCAGGTGGATGCAGTATATACCGATTTTCGAAAGTCTTTCGACAAGGTAGACCACGAACTTCTGCTCAGCAAAATAGCGTTTAACGGTATCCGCGGCAATCTTTTGAGGTGGTTTGCTTCCTACATCACCAACCGCTGCCAGAAGGTTGTAATCAATGGTCACCAATCCAATATTGCGCAGGTTACTTCTGGGGTGCCTCAAGGGTCAATTCTAGGTCCACTATTGTTCGTTATGTTTGTAAATGATATTTCCCTATGCTTTCAACATACTAAGTTTTTACTATATGCTGATGACCTCAAGGTATATAGATCCATAAAGAATTTGAACGACTGTTTTCTCTTTCAACAAGATTTGGACCGACTGACCAGCTATTGCCAAAGAAATAAATTACAATTAAGTCTACCGAAATGTAATTACTTGAACTTCACTAAGAACAAAAACATTATAAACTATACTTACACATTGTGTGATGCTCCATACTAAAGTATTGTACTTTAGTTAAGGGATTACCATACGTGATCTCGGCGTTATTCTCGATTCTAGATTGTGTTTGGACTTGCACATTGAAAAAAATGTCAATAAAGCGTATCAACTGTACGGATTCGTGATGAGATCGACAAGAGACTTTAAGAAGATATCGTCCTATATCTGTCTATATAAGGCTCTTATAGGTTCTCAACTAGAGTACGCCGTGTCCGTCTGGACTGATACTATAAAAAATATGTGAACATGATAGAGCGCGTCCAGTACAAGTTTTTACGAGCTATGCACTATAGATGCCATAGGCATTATTTATCGTACAGCCAATTACTCATTAAGTACAGACTCACAACACTCGAAAATAGAAGAAAGTACTTAGAAGCACTAAATTTATATAATATTTTCCAAAATAAATTTGACTGCATAGAACTGACTAACATGTTATGCTATGCGGTCCCTAGGACCGTCCACAGGCGAGAGGTTCGTGCAGGCATGCTGTTTTCAGTGGGCACATGCCGGTCCAATTCTGGATTGCGCTCACCTGTTCGCAGAATGGTCGACTCCTACAATAAGACTTTTGAACATGTGGATATCTTCATATGTACTCCAAATATTCATATTCATATTCATATTATTTATTTGCATTCCACAATGTAAATTAGGTGGTAAACATAATGGCTTAATAGCTAGTCACAATTATGGACCCTGTAGGGCACAGCAAAATTCAATACAATTAAAATTTATGTCATTATAGATATAATCCAAATCTCAGATAATAATAATAATCAATTAATATAAAAATTCATAAATAAATTTAAAGGCCTAGTTCTTAAAGAGCTGCTTCATTAATGATTAATTGATAACGTAGCTCATAGGAACAACAGTTTTTGTTACATACTGTATACAAATAGTGTAAGAGAGTCCTACCGACAATGACGTCACTCATTTTATATCTACTATTCTAACATAACATAATATAACATCACGCCTATATTTCCCCGAAGGGGTAGGCAGAGGTGTATAGTACACATTGAGGTAATATGTACTACGTACTGGAGCAGACATCAGGTACAAAGAATTTAGCACAACTTGCTGGCCGCGGAGCACGCGCGGCGCGAGCGTGGCTAAGCGAGTGAGAGTGCAGGAGCTCTAAAACGTGCTATAAACATTTAGTTCGAGGTGTCTTCTCTAGTACGTAGTACTTATTACCTCAGTGATAGTACACCCACATTTCGCCGGTTATATTATAGTCCCATGTAATAGGGGGCGAGCCTCTTGCCATTAACCAGTACTACTATTCTAGACTTCCAGAATTTGATTCAGTATTATCCACTGATTCCTTATCAAGATACATTTGCACACAAGTAACCCCTGATTTGGCACCAACTTTACACGTTCAATTACAAGAATGAAGACATACAGTCGGCAAAACTAGGCCAAAGTTAGATGTTATCTGGAGTTATGTTAGTAGAACATTTTGCTTAGTAATCTGAAAATTTCGCCTACATTGAAATACAGAGATAGGTTCTAGTTTAAACGTAAAGTTATGTTGACCTATGGCACTTGGTTAAAATCGACTGTTATAAGTAGTAATTAAGGATCATTTACTTTCACCATAAATCATATGTATTATATATATATATATGTGTGTATGTATATTATGTATATATGTATGAATCTATTTATGTATATAAGTATATATATCTTAATATAATTATTTTACTTTTAAATATTTTGTTAGATAAGTAGTGTGGTCAAAATTTTTGTTATTCTGTTGTACACTTGTTTTTATCCTCAATTAATATATCGACATCTCTCTATCGTTCTAAGGTTTGCTGTAAGAAAACTCATTTTTGAGTTAAGCTCGCCGATGTACATAAGATTTCCTACTGTAATAAAAATGTGTATATGTGTGTACAATAAAGTATAATAGTACAGTAACCCGTACCTCAGTGGTAACAGTTTGACATTGACAGCGCCTTTATTTCGTACTAGCCTGTGCCCGCGGCTTTACTCGCGTGGATGTCGTGTACCGCGCATCCCTCGAGAATTGTTCATCTTCCCGGGATGAAAATTAGCGTATATGTTAATCCGGGCTATGTTCTATCTGTATGCCAAATTTTATTAAAATCTATACAGCTTTTTGCGTGAAAAAGTAACAAACATACATCCATACATCCTCACAAACTTTCACGTTTATAAGATGAGTAGGCTAGTAAGGGCGGTTTTCTAATTCAAGTGTTGGGGTGCGTGTGTGTGTGTGTGTGTTTGGTTGCCATGCATGACTGTACCTCTATCTCCATCATAATTTTTTTATTGTTGATAATTGTTTATTTGTTCAGTATTGTTGTTTTTTGTGAGGCTTATCAACGACTGAGATAGTAAAAGTGATCGTAACAATGTACACACTTATTATAATTTGAAAACCCTGAATAAGATAGTTCCGCGAGGTTTGAGAAACAGTTAGTCGTTATTTAAGTTGTCCATATTAAAGACAAAAGATATTAACCCGTTCCTTGTATAATGAGCTATATACCTACCGGAGGATTTTTTATCCGTAACCATACCGTCAGTTACTGTAATAGTTATGCAATCTACTGATCTTTAGTTACTGATCTATGTTTTTTTTTAGGTAATTTTAGATATTTTTTTCATAAAATGATCTATTGAACTGAACAAACCCTATTCCAATCTATTTCCGGATGGTTTTTTTTTATAATATAGGTTGGCGAAACTAGCAAAGACCCTCCCCCCCCCGTTATACCGAAAGTCTGCCGCTTTCGAGAAAACATTTTCCGATGCAGCGACGGCTGCCGGGGGACGTAGCGACGGTGTCCCCCAGCAATGCCCTAAGCCGAGGTCCGAGCCCTTCCCTGGGGGACGCCCTTATGCGGCATTGCAACCGCGAAATTAGTATGTAAGTTAGTAGTTAGTGATTATTTCGGCGGATGGAGTCCCTAACGGGACTCTCCGCCCCCAAAGCCCGGTTAAGCAGAAAGAGCACTATAGTGCTTCCTGCGAGTAGCCAATTCGAAAAAAAAAAAAAAAAAAACAAAGACCCACCTGATGTTAAGTGGTTACCTTTGCCCATAACAACTGGAATATCACCTCCGCTGTTGCCTAATGGTACCGCAAGTCGGTTCGCCAAACTAAAACATGAAGATGGAAAGTCTCATGTGATTGTAATTTCACCGGCACCCGTACCCTTCAGACCGAAACACAGCAATGCAAGCATCACTATTTGGTGGAGAAGTAGGTACGGTGGTAGTACTTCCCCGGACGAGCTCTTTCACAAAGGAGCTCTACTACTACTATAGTAGAAAGAGTCACCTGTTTATGGTACAGGGCGATTGTTAATTGTTAAACTATTGTTACTGCTTTGTGAGACAGTATAAAAGTGATGAGCCATAATAAAAAAGTAGTGTTGTGATTTTGTTCTGAAGCAGCGGACTATAAAAAGCTGTCTTGATTGAACAACTGGAGGATAAAATATCGATTCATTTTAGAGCAACAAAACCGGAAAACAAAAAAAACTAGCATCATGGTAGTAGTAGAGCTCCTTTGTGAAAGAGCTCGTTCGGGGAAGTACTACCACCGTACCTAATTCTCCGCCAAATAGTGATGCTTGCGTTTCTGTGTTTCGGTTTAAAGGGTACGGGTGCCGATGAAATTACAATCACACGAGACTTTCCTTCTTCTTGTCTCAGTTTGGTGAACCGACTTGCGGTACCATTTAGGCAACAGCCTAGATGGTATTGCAGTTGTTATGGGCAAAGGTAACCACTTAACATCAGGTGGGCCTTTAGCTTGTTTCGCTATCCTATACTATTAAAAAAATGGTATAGTTAAGGTACATTCGAAGCTTAGGCTAGTTACCTAGTTTGAGCCTAATATTCATATAATAAATAGCTACCGCCAAAATCTAATATCGGGAAGTAACAGCCCTTGTTATATTTTTATACGATACGGCGAAGGATGGCGGTGTATCGATGTAGATAAGGCGCGTTCGTATAAGATGAAGACGTTTTTGTTGAGAAACTGAGACGTAATAGAATATTATGTAGGGATTGCGTGTCTGAAGGACAATTTTTTTTGCTGAGACGAAACCGACTCTACACCGCCACCACTTATCAACTCAGCCTATCGCAGTCCACTGCTGGACATAGGCCTCTCCCAAGTTGCGCCACAACACTCGGTCCTCTGCCTTCCGCATCCAGTCCCCCTCAGCCACGTTCTTTAGGTCGTCGGTCCACCTGGCAGGGGGCGCCCTACGCTGCGTTTGCCGATTCGCGGTCTCCACTCAAGCCGCCACTGAATTATGGTAGAAGAAAAATGATTTGTGAAAATCTGGGTCAATTATCACAAACAAACTTTGGAGAGTGTGCGCATGAGATCCATGAGCTTATTCCGCCATCTCCTTTCTTTCATCGGACTACGTGACGCACTGCAGGATATCATCCACATTTGGTAGAAATCCCTACTATCAGGACAAGCGCTTTGAGAACTCTTTCATAATGCGCACAGCCAAGTTAGGAATTCACTGCCGCCATCTGTATTTTCGGGCACTTATAACCCTAACGCTTTTAAAGCTGGAGTGAATCGGCACCTAATAGGTTTGCTCGCTCCATCGTCGACCACATCCTGACAAAGCTGTCTAGATTGCGGTCAAGAGCAGATCTATCATAAAAAAAAACATTATTTTCAAAGACAAGCTGAGTTAATAATGGTATCATAGTCGTATAATTCTACGCATATAACACATAATCAACACAATAAAGTGTCCTCATTATGGCTGGAAAGTAGGTACCTACTGTGAAAAAAATCATCCAACTGTGAGTCGAACAAAGACATTTCTATACTGAAGTATAAGTAACTCTATGGAGTCGAACTTGCACGCTACTGGGTTCCGTCCGACTACATAATATATCTGACTTTTTTGTTATTTTGAGTATTTCCCATGATATATGCCATAGCTCTGATGAATAAAAAAGACGGACAGAATCTCGCTAAACAATAAGGGAAGCAACCATAGTAGCTCGCTTAAAAGTACGGCACGCACGCATTCACATCCATAGTATGCCAAAAAGTCGCGATTACGCAAAAAATCTAGTGTGACAGTTGTCATTGTTGTAATGTCACAAATAAAATAACAGTATAAATCTGGTGTGTTAAAATGCTTTCGAAATTGTAGTGGGTTTAGGAAAAAAAACAAGTTTAGTGCTTCAGTCTTCGTTTAGCGAGATTCCGTCCGCCTTTTTTATTCGTCCGAGTGCCATAATAACACATATTTTGTGAAAATTTCAAGTGGCTACGTACAGTCGGCTGCATGACAGTGGTAACACTTCAATTCGAAAACCGCCCTTACTGTTTACGAAATAAAGATGCTGCTAATGTCAAAGTGTTATCCTTATCACCGATGTGCAGTCGACCGTACCTATTACATTTAAAAAGATTCAAACCTGTGACAGATAGACGGACAGACGGACTGACGGTGTAGGCTTAGTAATATGGTCCCGTTGGCACCCTTTGGGTACGGGTAAAAAAGGGTTCCTTCGCAAAAACTTCACACTTTTTTGATGACTTCACTTCTCGAAGAAATAACATACGTGGGACACTCAGAAAGTTTTGCGAAACTAAAAAAAATTGTTCTATACGTACATATATTTTTATCAAATCTTTTCAAAGTACTTTCCACCAGCCTCTATACAAAGATTCATGCGCCTAAACCAGTTTTCAAAACACTTTTTCCAGTCCGCCGCAGACACCTCGTTTACAGCCTGCTCGAACGCAGCCAGCGCATCTTCCGGCGACGAAAATTGTATCCCTTTGAGCTGATTTTTTATTTTTGGGAATAAAAAGAAGTCACACGGTGCTAGATCAGGGCTGTAAGGAGGGTGACCCAGGAGTTTGACTGGCGTGCTGTCCAGGAAGTCCCTCGTTTTGAGTGCGGTGTGCGCAGGTGCATTGTCGTGGTGGAGCAGTAGCCCGCGGAGCCCTGTGTTTGGTCGCTTGTTGCTTATAACAGAGAAAACTTCTGGCAAACATTTGGTAGTATACCATTCGGCATTAATGCTTCTTTGATCCCGTAAGGGAATTGATACCAAGTGGCCAGTCAAATTAAAAAAGCTAGCGATCAAAATCTTACCCCCGCTTCTAGATCGCTTCACTTTGGTAGGCGTTGGCTCATTTTGAAACACCCAAACAGTCGACTGGCGCTTGGTTTCTGGGTCGTATTGATAAATCCAGGACTCATCACCTGTAACGATGTCGTAAACACGCCGAGACGAGCCTGCTTCAAATTTGTTAAGCATATCACGGCACCATTCCACCCGGGCCTGCTTCTGAGCATCGGTGAGGTTGTGCGGCACCCAGCGTGATACTATCCTCCTCACGCAAAGATGGCTGTGTAGAATCTCGTGAACGCTTCCCGATCCAATCTTCAATATGTGTTGAATCTCCTGATATGTAATTCGCCTATTGTCTTGGATTAAATTTTTCACTGCTAGCACGTTTTCTTCGGTAACAGCCGTCAAAGGGCGACCGCTTCTTTCGTCATCCCCCAAAGTTGGTCGACCGCGCTTGAATTCGTTATACCAACGATACACGGTTGCCTTGGAAGGGCCTTCATCCATGAATGCCATTTGAAGTCTATCGTACGATTCATCCGGTTTCAGGCGACACTTGAAATCGTATAAAATCATAGCTCTAAAATGTTCCCGGCGCAGATCCATATTTCAGTGAGACACAATACTTTGAATTAACTCGCAAAAAATGTGGAGGGAAATTTTGAAATTGGAACTTACTTATTTTTACTTATAAATAATCATATTTTCGAAAAACATTATAACTGGCCAGTCTCCCATATATAAAAACTTTTTTTCGCAATACTTTCTGAGGGGCCTGGTACTTACCTACAACCAAGATTAAGAAAAATCCATCCAACATTTTTCCAAAGAGATGAAGTTTAAATCTAGAACATTTCTTCCACAAGTGGATTCATTCACTCACGTATTATTCGAATTTCAAATTGGGGTTTGTGCATTTCGCAGCGTGCATTGTAGTAATGAATGAACAATACGTTCTTTTTGTTGTCATTAGGTATGGGAGGCGAGTGAGTGAATGAATGCAGGATAATGAATTGAAGACGAGTATTGAATAGGGTTGGGAGTTGGGAACGAATAACTGACAAAGAAGAGGAGTTTTATTTGTAAAGTGCTCGGGTAGCTCAAACTACGCTTGCCTTTTGAAACTATGTCTGGTCAACCTGCAGAAAGAATTGTGGGTTTTGTATATGTATCTGTAAATCGCGATTGAATCGACTCGTGATTTGTAGCTTTCTATTCATGAACATGATTCGTGTTTGTAACTGGTGCGGGTAACCAGTGCGGGCTACACGTGCATGCTACTCTTGCGGACTAATGCGGTACATTCATAAGGCACTGGACCCACGCACTCGTTTACACGATACACGTAACCCGCGCAAGTGCCTTGACATGCGCATGTTACCCGCGCTGTGTACAAGTTTCATTAGTGTGCAAAAATATGTTTTTTATAATAAGAGTAACCATAGAGTTTCTTCTGCTATGCTTTTCCATTGGAAATTACATTTTGGAATGGGCAATTTACTTTTCCTACTACTTTCATCTTTAAAAAAACGCCTGTTTTTAAAACCATGGTCTAATAGAAATCAATGATTTGACTTATACTTACAATTTAGTATCAAGCGAAAATCTTCAAAGTAAAATAATTTTGCTTTGAAAATTTTGTAGTATTGTAAGAAAGAAAAAGTAAATAAACTTAAAGCACCTATACAAGTGAACTTAAACTAGGACAGAAGTCTGGAGGGAATTGTGTCTGCGGAGCGAAAATGTTTCTTCAAATAAATACTTAAGCGTACTTTCAAAACAATATTACAATTATTATTATAACATTTAACACAATTTCGAAATGTTTCATGCTGTTATTTCTCTGTTTATTTTAAGTAGATATTTGCTTATCATAAAACTCTGTGTAAATTTTTATCGGCAGACCATCCACGAGGTGATGTTATTTCACTGATTATTATAAACAGATATTTGCCTAATAATATACAACTTACTTTGATATCACGTGGTGATAATGGCAATACACGCTGAAATTTAAGTCGCTTAATTCCCGAAAAGGGGTTATTGTACTCATCATTATGAACAACTTTTTCTATGGGACCAACCCTGAATTCACGAAAAAAAAATCAGGTGGTCCCTAAATTTTATTGATTTAAGAGAACACAAATGTAGGGACCAACAGATTATTTTTTCGCGATTTCAGGATTGTTCCCATAGTAAAAGTTGTTCGTAATGATGAGTATAATGACCCTCTTTCGGGAATTAAGCGACTCAAATTTCAGCATGTATATCTATTGACAGGTGATCTAACACATTAATATTTTAAGAGATTCGTGATAAGATATTTCAGTACTTGGTCATGATCATGAGTACGGACGTTAAACTACTCCTTAACGTCATACTGACGTATGTAGAGGTGTGTAACTCAGCTCAGAACCGGTTCAAATATGCAGATCAATAAGCTTGAGCTGTTGAGCTGCAGCTCAATGACAAAATACGCAGCTCACGGCTCAAAGAATAGTATCTATCTGTGCGCAACATTCGTTGCACGAAAGATAAAAGATGTCCATATCAATAAAAACCTGTTTGAACCGGTGAGCGGGAGCGGCGACAGATCGTCGGTGAGTTGCAGAGTGAGCGAGCGAGCGCAGCTGAAACAGCTCGAACGATCTGTAAGCTCAGCGACTCGCATCACAGATCATAACTCGAAGTAGATCTCGAGGCAGGTACACAAATTGACCTGATCTGTGAGCCGGTTCACAGCTCCGGCTCACTGACGTGAACCGTGAGCTGACCTGCAGCTCACGCATTTTTGTTGAGTTACCCATGTCTAGACGTATGCAGACTCTGCATACGTCAGTATTATCATTTGACGGACGAGAGTAGTAGTGTGTAATGCGAGATTATGCGGAGATTTTATTGAATCATCAGAAATTCGCCGGATAGTCAAAATACCCTTAATCTATATATATGAGAAAATAAAAGACGCATTATGAATTAAATCTTTAAAATAATACTTCCAGTTCACAGACGTACTAGAGATGCTACGCATATGTTCCAGTTACAGAAAGGCATATACTAATGAACACAAATATTTTACATTAGTAATCTAACAAAATTATGTATTTATACAAGAAATTTTGGCACAGGTTCCATTCTGCAATCAATCAAATAACCGGTAGCTTAGTGAAAACACCGATTAGGCTCCGGTACTCGCTCTAACCGGTGATTATCTGGTTTTCGAGAACCGGTTCACACCACTAGACGAGAGCACTTTGCTGCGAGCGGCCTTTTACTTTAACAAAGTAAAAGGATATGCTATGTTAGAATGTTAGGCTATAACTTAGCATATCCTTTTATTTTGTAATCTTGATATGATGAAAGTAACTTACCAATTTGAATAAAAAATACAATCAGGGGTCGAGAATCCATGTGGCTTTTATTCACGGCCTCTGATATGCAAACATTAGTTTAAACTGCAATGCTGTAGTAACTTCTATCTGATTCTTCAACGTGTCAAAGTCATTATTTCGCCATAATATGTCGTGTACAAGGATATCACAATATTTTTTTATAAGTTCTTTTCCTTCACTTAGGCGTTGTGAAATTTATATCTTCTGATACATGTTGAAATTTGAATCGCTTGTTTCCTGAAAACGGGTAATTGTACTCATCATTATGGACAACTTTTACTATGGGACCAGCCCTGAAATAGCGAAAAAAAAACCAGGTGGTCCCTACATTTAATCGATTTAAGTGGACACAAAGTCACATTTATTTGTCAAAAATAATGTTCCTACCTATAATTCTCGTAATTCCTATACCGAGTCCTTATTAAAACTTGTCTTTCACTCCAAGAAAGGGGATTGTCTTATTCACAGCCAAGCTAATAATTTTGTCTCAATATAAACAACCTCTCATTGTTTACAAAACATACTCCACAACTTTCCTTAGAACTTGCTTAGTCAGCCGATACATTTATTTCTTTCTCAGATCTAAAGGAAATGACCCTCTATTTCGTTTCTTATATACGGTAGTTCTGAATACAAACACAACTGGCCCCTTAACCCACTCTTCAAATAGTGTAGGACCCTCAACAGTAACACAAACTGAAACCCCAAGTTCTAAGGGATCTTAAAGCCATGGAAATACAAACAATTATGAGTAAGGATTTCTGATCATGTGTTGTCTTACGGCCAAAATTAATATCCAATCTATCCACGATTTGCCCTACTAGAGATAGGAATTTGACATAAGCTCCATACAAAATATGTCAAATTTCTATCTCTAGTAGGGTAAATCGTGGATTATTATTTGATGAAAGAGGTAGGGTCTTAAACGCCCCTAAGTCACTGCGACCTAAAAGATCTATTGTGACGCCTCTTGCAGCATTACAGCACTTCCCCAAGCTGCAAGTCAATCATAAAGTCGACTATGACCTTGGGGGAGGAGGATTTGATCTCCTGCATTAAGATGACGTGGCCTCCAAGATGCTGGCTTCTGATGTGGTGCACTGCATCACATTCGCATAGGATATGGATGGGCGTCTCATCCTTTTCGCGACAAAACCTGCAAACTGTGGTATCACTGAGGCCCATCCTGTGAAGGTGTTTGTTCAGCTTGCAGTGCCGAGTAAGGGTTCTTGTCAGGATTCTTATCTGATTTTTGTTCAACGAAAGCGCTTCTTTCGTAAACCTTTTTTTGAAGCCCACAAGTAGCGCTTTCGAGTGTTCTTGGCCTGGGGATTTTTCCCAAAGACTAATACTTTGGTCAGTTCCCCAGTTTTTAAGGTAGGCTGTAGTGGTGCATTTAGGAATGCCACAGATTGGCTCCGGGCCCACATTGGGGCTTTCAGCACCAGCTCTAGCCAGTTCATCAGCGGCTTCGTTGCCCCTAATGCCACAGTGTCCAGGCTTTTCGTGGAATCGTGGATAGATTGGATATTAATTTTGGCCGTTAGTATGCAAAGCGATAATATGAGAGAGAATTAATTTTTATTAAATATGTAATTTATTTGAGGCATGGAAACGAATGCAAAGTACCGAATTTCCAACGAAGACACTTAAAAAAAATTGAAAATGAAAATTAAATGAAAATGAATTTCTTGTTATTAAACAAGAATAGTTTCTTAGATACCATGGCCGAATAAAAAAGGCGGACGGAATCCCGCTAAACAATAAGTCAAGCACCCAGTAGTAAGTAGGCTTGCTTGCAAGTACGGGCTGGCACGCTCACATTCACATTCATAATAAGTCTAACAGCCGCGATTACACAGCAAATCTCGTGTGACGGAAGTAAAAATAACAAATGCCGTCTAGTGTGTTGTTTTCTTAAACCCACTATTTCAACAGTGCTTCAATCTATTTTTAAAGAGATTCCGTCCACCTTTTTCTATTCGTCCGTGTTAGATACAAGCATAAGAACTCTTTTAATAATAACATTGTTACATACTCACCTATGGAACGCAAACATGCTCACAGCGTCAAAAGTCCGCACTTGGGGTTTGTCAGCGAGCAATGAAACGTAGTATCTTAGGAATTAAACTTACTAATCGTGTCCCACAACACAAATTGCTGATGTGGCCACACAGCAACCAAGCAATAATGAAACAGGGTTAGTCACATCAGCCACATGCCGGAGGAGCTATGGGCAAAAACAATAACACAGTGGGTCCCAGACAGCACCAAGCAACAACGCGAGAGGCTCAGAAGGAGATAGCGGTATGAACTTGACTCCCATCTGAAGGATTGAACCTAGACGGCGAAAGACAGGGACAAGTGGAAATAGGAAAGGGAGGATTTCGTTACACATCGAGACCCTTCCGTGCCTCGGAAATCACGTAAAGTCGTCGGCCCTGCCCCATCTCTCTCCGATAGTGTCGGATTGCCGTCCCATCGGATTATGAGAGTAAAGGAATAGAGAGTGCACCTGTGTTTACGCATACACTTGTACAATATAATATTATTATGACTCACGCAAATGGCTATTCTCCGTTGTTGAGATTGGCCGCCGTGACCGAAATTGGCCAGAAGGACATTATTTTTGTACTATTCAGTCCCTACTCACAACTACTAACTACAAGTAAGCTAAATAACTCTGACAAAGAAATTCCATCTCAGAAATCACAATGACAACCAACAAACTATTTTCTCTACTCGTAAACTACGCCTAGCAACTGTCAGCTAGCTTCCCCGACAAATAACTAAACATTCACTCCCATATATAACGCCAGCAAAACGAACTTTGTCTCAGAAATACTAGAATGATGAATGTGTACAGATACAATATAAGGCAGGAAATGGAACCGCGGAGCCATGTTACAAACGTTATTGAATTCGTAAACTAAAATGACGCACGAAAATGTAATTTCATACTTTTTTGCCGATCGTACGCCAGTGATAGGGCTGGCAGGTTTTATTGAAATGCGAAAATGAGCATAAAAATAAATTGAACACGTCTTTAAATCAGAGGAATATAAAAGAAAATCTGATCTCGGAAAAGAAAAGAATCATTATTACTGAGGACGTACAAATCAACCGAGGGGAAAGGTTATTGTTATACTTGTAATGTATTGAAATAATGTTAGCAAAATGTCTTAAAGTATGTAGGTCAATGTTACGGCATTCATACCTTACAAAATATGAATGATTTATGCGGTGATAATTTATGGTTTTAACTATCAGTTCAACTAACGGCCAAAATTAATATCCAATCTATCCACGATTTGGCCTACTAGAGATAGAAATTTGACATAAGCTCCATACAAAATATGTCAAATTTCTATCTCTAGTAGGGTAAATCGTGAATAGATAGGATATTAATTTTGGCCGTAAGCGTTTAAAGCCCGAACCATACAAAGCGCGGCTGTGGGTCGGACGCGGGGCGGGCCCGCGTCGGGTGGAGCGCGGGAGCCACGCGTGGCCCTGCGCGGCCCGTGCTCTGTCTGTAATGGCAGGAGACACGCGCGGCTCCCCCGCTCCATCCGACGCGGGCCCGCCGCGGGCCCGACCCGCGCCCGTGTTTCGTGTGATGTCGTCCATATAAAAACAGGTCAATATACCCGCTGCGGGCCCGAGCTGACCCGCGCCCGTCCCGCACCCGCCTTGTGTTTGATTTGCGCTTAAGGGAAACTAGAAAAGGTTTTTGTTCAGATGTGTGTGATTATTTTAATAATTCATACTGTATTTTTCTTGTTAGTGCTAATATGACATTTGTCAGCCCTAACTCTAACTAACATTCATTTTATAGCTCTTTTGGGAAATACATATTTTTATGGACTAAGAAGAATTTAATTTATGCTATTTGTTTATTTATCTTCAAACTCATCCCTTGGGTAGGCCAAGATCGCCATTTGTCACTGTCAAAAATGATATAAATTTAATTTTCGGTCGTTCTCCTCGGATATTGTTTCATACCCTCTGTTTTGTCCAACTATTTTTTTTCTTTGAGCTAGAACATCAGTATCTATTAATAGATAATTAAGGTTTAAAATAATGTATTAAACATCCCATGACAACCTAACTGGCTTTAATTTGTTATTTCCAGTTAAATTATCAGAGATTTTTTAGTTTTTTCTCTGGTTGAACCAAATTTTCGCGTTATTGTTTATCATAGTAGGTATACCATATATTTAAATAATGAATTTTCGTTAGGAAATTCTCAGTAGCAGCCCGGAGTCTGGATTTGTGCCCGGTTAATGGCACTAGGCTCGCCCCCTATTACACGTAAAATCCACGCCTAAGGGTAGGAAAACAGGGGATGAGTGTTTGTTCACCCACTAAATTCTTACATGTTAATCGATTCTGTTGAAACTTGGCACACATAAATGTAGTTCTAGACACTACAAAATAATGGAGACCTGGAGTGAGATTTTAGCCACAAAAAAATCTAAATAAAACTTTTTACAAAAAATTTAACCGACGAAAACAGAAACTGAAAAGCGAAAAATAAAATGAAGCTAAGTCTTTTCCTAACTATAAACTAATTTAAATAACTAATTATGAGTCGGCGCCAAACAAACTATCAACGAAGATCATTAAATTACTTTGAATGAATAATAAAAAACCGGCTAAGTGCGAGTCAGACTCGCGCAGTAAGGGTTCCGTACCTCTCAACGACCTGATACCCAATAAAAACTGATTTAATTTACGAGAGTTTACAAAAAGACATCAACGCACAGTGCGCGAAATATGCACTTTTGCATGTCTTTCTTACGCAGGTACCACCACATATGTCTATGTTTGTCTTATTTTTAGTATTTGTTGCGAAACTACATAATATGCACTATAATCTGACCAAGTTTGACGCTGGTATATATTACCGTTTTGAAGATAGAGCAGGAACAAAAACGTTAAAAAAAATGCATGTTTTTTGAGGTTTCTTGTATGGGGACCCCCTTTGGTTTTAGACTTTTTTTTGTTTTTAGTATTTGTCGTGATACACCTCATAGTAACACATATTCTGAGAAAATTTCAACCGGTTACCTATTACTTTTCAAAAGATACATCCCTGTGACAGACAGACGGACGGACGGACGGACGGACGGACGGACGGACAGCGTAGCGAGAGTAATAGGGTCCCGTTTGTCACCCTTCGGGTACGGAACCCTAATAAAAACAACATAACATCAAATACAATGTGACATTTTCAAAGAAAAACAATAATGTTCCAAAAATGCGTTCTCCGCTCGAACACTTTCAACTTGCAAGCACTTTGCTTGTTTGTTTGGCGCCGACTCATAATTAGTTATTTAAATTAGTTTATAGTTAGGAAAAGACTAAAAGCTTCATTTTATTTTTCGCTTTTCAGTTTCTGTTTTCGTCGGTTCAATTTTTTGTAAAAAGTTTTATATAATTCAAATTAGACATCAAGGGCAACGTCTACTTAAAGTCAATATTATGAAATATTAATATTATGAATGACACGGAAATGAAGGTGAAGGTGAAGGTCGCGGGAACCCGCTGGATGCGGAAGGCGCAGGACCGGTCGTTGTGGCGATACTCGGAGGAGGCCTATGTCCAGCAGTGGACGTCTTTCGGCTGAAATGATGATGATGATGATGACACGGAATTACAATGCTCGATTGTCACCCACCGCTCTTGCTAATGCTCGTGCACCGCTCTCGCTGACGCACCGCTCCCGCTGTCATCCAGGACGAACCCATATAAATGAACTAGCTTCTGCTCGCTTCTTCACATGCGTGTAATTGGGTTTATCACAGAAGGACGTTATCGCGCATCCCTCGGAAACTGTTTATCTTCTCGGGATAAAGAGTAACCTATATTATGTCCTTCTCCAGGTCCCAGGCTATCGTTTCGCCTTTCATAACGATCGGTTCAGAGGTTTCGTTGTGAAAAAGCTAAAAAACAAACACACAGACAGAGTTAATTTCGCATTTATAATATTGGTATTGATGCGTATTGTAATCATCGCCCCGCTTCCGCAGTAGCTCCCGCTCCGCCCGCCGCCTTAGTCGAGGGTGCGGCCTTAAGGCGGGCGTGGTAATTCACAGAATAAATGAAAGAATCATTCTTTCTATTTTTTTTGCTTAGCCTGTGACCTACATCAATAGTTATATAGATTATTTGTGGCAATGTCAGAAACATGTAGAATATACTAATATACCTATTTAAGTAGTACTTTAGATGCTTACTCAGGTTGTATAAACTAACAGATAATTACTAACTACTTAACTGGTAAGTGCTATTCTTTACTTTGGAGTGCTATATTATTATATTTACCATTGCCACTCGAAAAAGGGCATTTTATTCATCGATAACAGTGAATATAACTCTCTTTTACTCACAAGTGAGTAAAAACCTGTTGAATTTGGAACAAGCACGAACTATGAACAAGAAACTTGCTGAACGTACCTATTGGCTGGATGAATGGAGCTATCAAATTTAAATTAAGAAAATATAAATATTACAGTGGGGCAATTGTGTAATGCATTCACTTTGACATTAGCATGGTATAATAAGATGTTTCACCAGGTATTCTCTTCCCGCAATGACAGCGCGATGCCTCTGAGCTACGTCACGATCAGTGTTGCCGTTGATTGATATCTTCAATATACTTAAGGAGATTTTTGTTCATAATGAATATTAAATAAATTCCTAACTAGCCTATTTGTTATCTCTTGTTATTCATCTAATTAGTTAATAAAGGAAACTATATTAGATTACTAGTTAAAAAGTGATTCTTTATAGAAGAAAGTAAATGAAAAAATGCATTTTGCTCGGGTAATTTATTTTTACAAAGTGGCAGCACATCAACCTGACAAGTGTCACGCTAACAGCCCGCTATTGGCTCCACAGCCGATGACGTAGTACGGAGGCAATCACGTAACATAGCTGTCACGGGAAGAGACTACCTGGTGTTATTATACCATGGAATGAAGGATGTTTAGTACTTGATTCTCGTTCCAAATATGTATAAAATTTGTATCTTAATTTTTAAATATTTTTCTTATCGATTTCATCGATTTCTGTGGACACTTCCGCGCTTACAAATCAATTTTACATGCAATGAGGTGTGCACTTGGCACGGCAGTGTCCATCGGTGGCTATTTTCACCCTCTTCGTCTTTTTGTACAAGACAGCAGACCCCTAAACAGTCAGAGCTTGCGCGAGCATTTTGACTACTATAACTACGCGTGATTTGTTGTAGAATATTTTTTTCATCTTTTTTAGGGTTCCCAAAGTGTGCAAACGGGACCATATTACTCTCGCTACGCTGTCCGTCCGTCCGTCCATCCGTCTATCTGTCACAGGGCTGTATCTTTGTAACGGTAATAGATAACTAATTGAAATTTTCACAGAATATGTGTAGTCATATATGACAAATAGGTACTAAAAATCTAATAAAACCTAAAACCAAAGGGAGTCCCCATACAAGAAAACTCGAAAAACATGCATTTTTTCTACGTGTTTGTTCCTGTTCTATCTTCAAAACGGTAATACATGCCAGCGTCAAACTTGGTCTGATTATTGTGCATACTATGTAGTTTAGCAACAAATACTAAAAACAGGACAAACATAGACATATAAGGTGGTACCTACGGAAGAAAGAGATGCAAAAATTCACATTTCGCGAATGATCGTTGATGTCTTTTGATAAACTCTCGTAAATTAAATCAGTTTCTATGGGGTATTAGGTCGATACGGAACCCTTACTGCGTGAGTCCGACTCACACTTGGCCGATTTCATTTCTTTATGTGTACGTACATTCTACTTTATTCTTGAGTATGTCGCTCATTCATCCGGTCATGCTATATACTACTATTTATTTTCCCGCAGTCAATGGTAAAAACGAGAGTACACAACTCGTGAAAAAAAAAACCCTCGCTCTGATCAGGATTCTATTTTTGAATATTGTTGAATCCTTCGCTGCTCTCCGGATCCAACAGTCCCTCGAATTAAATTCCCTTTTTTTCACTGGTTGTATAATCTACTATTTTATTCTGGATTTTTAACTTGGTCTATCGCAGTGCAAAATTGGACTTAAGCCCTAAGCTGAATACCGGATATGGCGGAGTACTGAGAATTGCCTATGTCGAGATTCTCACTTCTCTGATGAGTTTACTGATATTATTGGCCTTGTATGACTCTGTAGTATAGTATTATATGTGCTCTGGGCAAAATCTTCTTCTATCTTCAGGGTTTATCTTTAAAAGAGCCTCCATGAGTGACGATATTTAATTGATCGTCCGGCGCACCCTGGGCAGTCAGCCCCGCTACCAACCTACTGACTGGCTAATCTTTTTCCAACGGCATGAGCTATTATCATGTAGCTCATGTCGACACGATAGAAGAAGAAGATCTTTGATACTAGCTTTAAGGTCAGGAATCATATGTGGCAGTGTTTATACACCGGAATACTTGCAGAATTAACCAGGAGCATAATAAAACTTTAAATGATGACTATGATTAGATACCAGGCCCCTCAGAAAGTATTGCGAAAAAAAGTTTTTATATATGGGAGACTGGCCAGTTATAATGTTTTTCGAAAATATGATTATTTATAAGTAAAAATAAGTAAGTTCCAATTTCAAAATTTCCCTCCACATTTTTTGCGAGTTAATTCAAAGTATTGTGTCTCACTGAAATATGGATCTGCGCCGGGAACATTTCAGAGCTATGATTTTATACGATTTCAAGTGTCGCCTGAAACCGGATGAATCGTACGATAGACTTCAAATGGCATTCATGGATGAAGGCCCTTCCAAGGCAACCGTGTATCGTTGGTATAACGAATTCAAGCGCGGTCGACCAACTTTGGGGGATGACGAAAGAAGCGGTCGCCCTTTGACGGCTGTTACCGAAGAAAACGTGCTAGCAGTGAAAAATTTAATCCAAGACAATAGGCGAATTACATATCAGGAGATTCAACACATATTGAAGATTGGATCGGGAAGCGTTCACGAGATTCTACACAGCCATCTTCGCGTGAGGAGGATAGTATCACGCTGGGTGCCGCACAACCTCACCGATGCTCAGAAGCAGGCCCGGGTGGAATGGTGCCGTGATATGCTTAACAAATTTGAAGCAGGCTCGTCTCGGCGTGTTTACGACATCGTTACAGGTGATGAGTCCAGGATTTATCAATACGACCCAGAAACCAAGCGCCAGTCGACTGTTTGGGTGTTTCAAAATGAGCCAACGCCTACCAAAGTGAAGCGATCTAGAAGCGGGGGTAAGATTTTGATCGCTAGCTTTTTTAATTTGACTGGCCACTTGGTATCAATTCCCTTACGGGATCAAAGAAGCATTAATGCCGAATGGTATACTACCAAATGTTTTCCAGAAGTTTTCTCTGTTATAAGCAACAAGCGACCAAACACAGGGCTCCGCGGGCTACTGCTCCACCACGACAATGCACCTGCGCACACCGCACTCAAAACGAGGGACTTCCTGGACAGCACGCCAGTCAAACTCCTGGGTCACCCTCCTTACAACCCTGATCTAGCACCGTGTGACTTCTTTTTATTCCCAAAAATAAAAAATCAGCTCAAAGGGATACAATTTTCGTCGCCGGAAGATGCGCTGGCTGCGTTCGAGCAGGCTGTAAACGAGGTGTCTGCGGCGGACTGGAAAAAGTGTTTTGAAAACTGGTTTAGGCGCATGAATCTTTGTATAGAGGCTGGTGGAAAGTACTTTGAAAAGATTTGATAAAAATATATGTACGTATAGAACAATTTTTTTTAGTTTCGCAAAACTTTCTGAGTGTCCCACGTATGTGTTGTACTTTTATCAGACTCATAAATCATAACCCAGATGTAACAAACAACACACTTTATTATCAATTAATGACACAAAGCCAAAAAGCCAAGCTTACAATTACGACAACAATTAGAAGACCAGCACAAATCCAACATTTCAACAGCAAACAAAACAAGAACAATTACACATATCTACAAGTACATTAAAATTACTTAGTTTATAAACAAACAGTTTAAATTGTGGTTAAACAAAGGAAATAAGCCGACAGTTTAGCTCTGGGACGTGTTTTCATATGACGTAGGTGCGCCTCCAGGTGGGTGATTAAAACTAACATTTACAGAAGTTTGTGATTACACGGGAAGATATTTCGACGAGCATATTTTTTATTTGCAGCAAATATCCTGACTTTATTAGGCAGTTAGAGCAGACGAATCCTTGAGTTTTCACTCAAGTCTTTGAGTGAAAGCCGCGAATCGACATAGTATGTCGTATTACGTAGCGTAGGGAACATAGCTGAGCGGACTGGGTGCGAAAAGCGCAGGACCAAGTATTGTGGCGCAACTTGGGAGAGGCCTATGTCTAGCAGTGGACTGCAATAGGCTGAGTTGACATTGATGGTGTACAAGCGCCCACTAATAATCTGAGAGCAAATTCTCTTATTTATGTTTTACGTCAACTATATTTATTTTCTACAATATTGTCATCTTTTATGTACTTAGGTAGATTTTGGTACTCTGTCTACGAAATCTGTTAATCATCTAGTTGTATGCTTGTGAAATTAATTGTTCTTCTGAGTTTTACTCAAGGGAAATCCATTCTTGTGCTTAAACATGAAATTTTGGCGACCGTGACAGAACATTTCAAGACATTAGCAAAATCGGAAATATAAATTGGATGCTGATAAGCAATAATGTGTCAACCCACAAAAATTCGAAAATTGAGTTAATGATGCAGTACGCTTCTTTGGCTGACAAAGAACGTTTTTCAATAGGGTTTTAACCTGATTGAATGGTTTTTATACCAAAAATGAGTATAAAAAGGTTGACACGAAATCAGTTCGAAGGGTAAGACATTTTGCAATAAGATGTTTAGGCACTTGAAACATTGTTTGATGACCCTAGGCACCATCTGTTTAAAGACAAAAGAAGTTATGGGACATGATCGGTTATTGCGTAATTAGTATTATCCATTTTCGGGTGTGTAAACAACATTGGCCCATATTTAATTAAAATTATACGTATAAAGTGGGCCTCACAATACTACTAGCCACGAATACTAAATGGAAAACGCAGTAGAAGACTTGGGGAATATAAGATCATCAAAGGTAAGTCAAAATATTACATAAATATAAGGATTTTAGCTATACAAGTTTAGAGGTCATTTTACCGGTAAAATTATTAAAACAGCGCTTTTTTATGACAGAATACTGTTTAAAATTACATTCAAATACGTTTTACATACTAACCGTGGTAATATTACTTATCTTAACTACCTAATTTCAGCAAAATGTAATATTTTTGATTAACAGGTTATTGCTTAACAAAAATTCTACTATTGACTAGCGCTTGTAAAAGTTTTATAAAGCTTGACACGTTATTGCTACAAAAAAATCTCGTTCACTTGTTCGTTCGTTTATTTCAATAGTATGCTAAATGACTTGAAACGTTTTTGAAAAACGTGGAATGAGGGAATTAATAAAACAAACAGGTTCACGACTGTAAGTATCCGCAAACAGGGTAGACAGACATTGTCTCAAATCTTCAGGTTCTGGAAATTATTACATTTTGGCACATACCCTCATTTTGCATGTTGTGTCTTATTTTTATAATTATTTTCAGAATGCCACCGCCAAGATCAAGAAGCCATGTTTGCAGATCATGTACCTAATACCTCACGAGGAAAGCCATGCGTCGCGTCCTACTTCTGACGAGGAATTTCAGTGTGAGGTTATTAGCCACGATGTTGAAGAAAAGAGGCGTATGGTTCCGTCAAATAGCAGTCTCATTGAGGAGTTTCCAGAAGTTCGGTCAGCAGAAACATACCTTCCGAATATTTATATTTCTGATCAAGATCTGGACTTTGAGAATACTCTGGATTTATTAGAGTTTCTAGCTGCTGTTGATTGCTGTTTATGGCTGATAATACAACACTAGCTCATTCGTCGATAATTGAGCTTATTCATCATACAGCAACTATTCAGTCCGAGCCCAATGAGTTGTCTGATTTATCATCAACTCAGCCTATCGCAGTCCACTGCTGGACATAGGCCTCTCCCAAGTTGCGCCACAACACTCGGTTTTCTGCCTTCCGCATCCAGTCACGTTCAGCCACGTTCTTCAGGTCGTCGGTCCACCTGGTGGGGGTCGCCCTACGCTGCGTTTGCCGATTCGCGGTCTCCACTCAAGGGCTAGTCTGCTCCAGAGGCCATCAGCCCTTCGACAGACATGGCCAGCCCACTGCCACTTCAGCTTACTGATCCTACAAGATATGTCGGTCAATCCGGTTCTCCTCCGGATAATCTCGTTACGGATTTCATCCTTCAAAGAAACTCCAAGCATAGCTCGCTCCTTGGTTTAAGACCTTTATCTTCAAACTTTGCGGTATATGTGACGAGAAGACTCGGCGAAGTTTGCCAAATACTACCCAGCCTTTTTTTTTTTTTTTTTTTTGCCGTGGGGAAATCCTCATGGACGCACTCCGCCCGGGGTAGGCGGAGCCAGTGTCGGACTCTTACCGACTAAAACCACCACGGTGTTCCTTCAACTACCTTAGCCGGGGGCGTGGGAACCCGTGATTATTCACAAAACCACCCCCGACAGGTCCTGGCCCGCCACAAGCAGGCGAGCCCCTTCTCCCCGTGCGGCCTAACATCGGCCGCACCCTCCTAGGTGGCGCACACGGAACACTGCACGCCACGAGTCTGCTGCTCGCAGGCCCTACCTCCCGTAATTTTTTATAGAGGTTTTCTTCCACGCGGTCCGGGCGGTGAAGCCAAGACCCTCGGTCCCAAGAGGCGCGAGAACACTACTCAGCGGGCACTCCTGGGGTTACGAGATCGACGGGGGCAGGGAAAGACAGTCCCCCCGCTGCCTGCCAGTGGCAGGGTGAGTGCACACCGGGCCCGCCCCTGCTCCTCCACTGTGCCCTCTGCTGATATCAGAGGGACACGTGGAGCAACTCCCTACTGGCCCAGAACGGGCCCCTCCCGCGCCAGAATATTCGCCACAGGCAATAAAATCCCCCGAAGGTTAATCCCTCGGCAGGATTTTATTGCCCGTGCCCAGGATGCACCGGCCAAACAACTGCCGATCCCTCCAGACGTGTCCAGAAGGACAAGCAGCCGTCAGGCACACGTGGAGGTTTTCTGGCCAGCACCCCAAATACTACCCAGCCTAACAAGAACCTTCTGTCGGCTTCTTTCTTGAAGTTTGTCTACCAAGCTGAATTATCTGCCCTAGGTAGACGTATTCCGTTACGACTTCGAGTGCCGACCCTTCAACGAATATTGGCCTCGGCATGACATGCATATTGAACATGACTTTAGTCTTGTCCAGATTCATGCCGAGACCGATACGCCGAGATGCTCCGTTTAAGCTGTGCAGCATTTCGCCCAGGTGTTCCAACGACTCAGCCATACAACGATGTCATCGGCAAAACGGAGATGTGAGATGTTCTCGCCGTTAACGTTGATACCCTAACCAGTCGAACGAAACGAGATTATTTTGTTGTAGGTAGTTTGATTTTGATTTTTAAATACTGTTTTAATTTAGATAATGTTGATTATGATGTAGGTAGGTAAGTATTCAAAGTAAATCTTGAAGATTGAATAGCCAATAACGTTCGATGGTCCCTAATTTGTTCCGTTTTTAAGAGGTAAATAAATATTTTAATATTGTAAGAAATCATGGCTTTTATTGATAACACCTTAACATTACAATTTTTATCTTAATAATACGTTTATCAATATAGGGTTAAGGTACTTGACATTAATCAAATTGAATTTAAGTTAATTGTTTTCAGTTTAGCAATAATGTGTTATAAGACTTGAAATGTATATTCAAATAAAATGTTTGCCGGCGCATTTTGCAATATCAAATTTAACGGTTTTTGGAATGAATATAACAGATTTTACAAGTTTAATGGGAGAAATTTGATCTAAACTGATATTATGATATAATTACTGCATATCATCAATATTTGCAGCAAATTCTTGAACAAACCAATTAAATTGGCGCTGTAATTTTGAAACACGATTTACTCGAAATGGCTTCCGTGTAGGTTGACATACTATTGCTTATCAGCATCCAATTATGAGTTGAGTCATAGTAAGTGATTCTAAAGTTTCAAGAACAAAGGAAATTGGTGGAGATTTGGATACTGAAGGCCAGCTGCTGCTGCTGCCAGCTGAACAACGAATCAGCTAAAGATAGTACCGGAAAGCCGTCAATCTTCGTCATCAGTACCAAGTTAAGTGCCCTCCTTTGTTCCGTTATACCACACCTTACTATAACCATTGTCCAAAGTACATACCTAGTTATCCATTCTTAAATACCTATATTCGACTAACTTGTCTTTATTTGTGCTATAATTTCATAAGTTTTATAGGTTTTATCGTGCAAAATAAGCATATGGGTTAAAGTACCTCATCAACTCAGCCTATTGCAGTCCACTGCTGGACATAGGCCTCTCCCAAGTTGCGCCACAACGCTCGGTCCTCTGCCTTCCGCAGCCAGTCCCCCCCAGCCACGTTCTTTAAGTCATCGGTCCACCTGGCAGGGGGGCGCCCCACGTTGCGTTTGCCGATTCGCGGTCTCCACTCAAGGACTCGTCTGCTCCAACGGCCATCGGTCCTTCGACAGACATGGCCAGCCCACTGCCACTTCAGCTGACTGATCCTACAAGCTATGTCGGTCACTCCGGTTCTTCTCCGGATAATCTCGTTACGGATTTTATCCTTATTTATTGGCATTAACCGGGCACAAATCCAGACATCAGGCTGCTACTGAGAATTTCCTAATGAAAAAACCCAATAACACTTTGCCCGACCCGGGAATCGAACCCAGGACCCCACGCTCAGCAGTCGCGCTTGCAACCACTACACCAACGAGGCAATCCAGGTTCACAATCTGAACTTCATCATTACAGCCGAAACATCATTACTGATCCTACAAGCTATGTCGGTCACTCCGGTTCTTCTCCGGATAATCTCGTTACGGATTTTATCCTTCAAAGAAATATCAAGCATAGCTCGCTCCATAGCTCGCTGAGCGACTTTGACGCTTTGTGGACTAGCCCAACTGTCAGTGTCCACGTCTCGGCACTGTAAGTCATGACTGGCAGGATGCACTGGTTGAAGACCTTTGTTTTCAAACTTTGTGGTATAGGCGACGATAAGACTCGGCGAAGTTTGCCAAATGCTGCCCAGCCCAGATGGATCCTTCTGTTGGCTTCTTTCTCGAAGTTGTGTCTACCAAGCTGAATTGCTTGCCCTAGGTAAACGTATTCCGTTACAACTTCGAGTGCCGACCCTTCGACGAATATTGGCCTCGGCATGACATACAAAGTACCTACATTCAATGTAATGTTTTTTATGGTGTACAATAAAGCATATATAAATAAATAATAAATAATACACCGCCCACAATAAAATCATTTTTTTCGTCTCTTTTCATACTTGCTCCCTAGTGCAATTATTTGCTAAATAACTTAAATATAGATCTTTAATTCATATTGGCTAGCAGTGATATTTAATATTTTCTTTATATTTAAGGCGATTCGCCTAAATTTTCAGGCATTAAGTTCCCTGCGTGCCAAGTTAGTCAACTAAGCCAGTCTGCAAAGTTCCACATTGCCAGTTCGGCTGAGTGAGACCCTGCTTCCAGCCGAGACCAGCTTCCCAGTGGATTCCACCGAAGGAAGGAGCGTGAGAGTATCTTAATTTTATTCCTTTTCTTAATCATTTCAACTTTGTCGATGCATAAATATTTTTCGTAGCACGAGTATAGATATTTTAAAGTTTTCATTAATTTCACATACTTACATTTAGTTTAATCTACAGTTCATAATGCCTTTAGAGGGTGGCGATAGATCCACTTCCAAAACTTCCTTAAGGGAACTACTTGTGAAACGAAGTTCAATTAAAGGACAAATTACCAAATTTAAAAGCTACATAGACAAAATCAGTAAATTACCTGAAATATCTAATATAGAACTGGCCAAGTTAAGTTTAAAACTAAATAAATTCCAAGGATTATCGACAAGGTTTGATGATTTGCAGACAGCAAATATTGAAGTAGAACTTGATGAGCGAGAACGCATTGAAGATGATATAGTCCAAAATATAGCTATAGCTAAGACCGAATTACAAAAGTACAGTAGTGATGATGATGCTAAACGCCGTCAATCTACCATGGTAAATGCAAACTCTGATCATCTAAGCGTGGGCTACAGGTTACCTAAACTACAAATTTCAAAGTTCGACGGTTCACATTTCCGTTGGCTTGAGTTTCGCGACATATAATTATGTCAGTTTGGTTCACAAAAATGATCGCATTCAAGACATACATAAGTTTCATTATTTAGTATCTTACCAAGAAGGTGACGCCGCGCGTATTATATCAAATCTTGAGAAATCTTCGGCTAATTATAAAGAGGCATGGATGTTGATTTGCGAACGGTATGATAGATAACAAAAGAATTCTTATCAATTATCATCTAGATTCCTTATTTAATATACAACCGCGAACTCGAGATATGGATGTCTCTTCGTAACTTGGTTGATCATGTTACTAAAAATTTAAGCTACTTAAAGCTTAGGCCAACCTACAGGTCACTGGGACTTATTGATAATATTTTTGTTAGCTTCTAAATTAGATAACTACTACTAACTACATTTTACTATACTAAAATGGGAAGAATACCGTATTGCGTTAGGGACTTTACTCATGACGCGACGCGATGCGAGCGATATCGCATCGATTGTCGACTTGAGTTGTACGTACGTTCTAATTGATACCAAAAATACTTCCAATAGATTACTAGTTAGGTTAATAGGCTCGCCCCCTATTACATGGGACTATAACATAACTGGCGAAATGTGGGTGTACTATGCACCTCTGCCTACCCCTTCGGGGAAATACAAGCGTGATGTTATGTTATGTTGTGTTATGTGATTACTAGTTGCGCAACAGAAGAGAATCGCGAAACAAGTGCCAGCGCTCGCACGCCCCCGTATATTTATTTGAAATAGGATCACAGGTCATTAGAACGTACATGCAATTCGATATCGAGCAGATCTGTGAGCGATATCGCCAATCCATGTGATTTAAGGTATAGTGATTATTTTAATGTATGTGATGTGGCTGTACTTTTATAAATAAATAAATCTTGTCTGAAGACATTTGCGTTTTTCAATAAATTTTCTTCGAACACATGTTGTTGCGATATCTGACCGATATGTAGGAACTAATAGGTAATCTGTGACGATATCAGCAATCGATGCAATTCTGCGTCGCGTCGCGCCATGAGTAAAGTCCCTTAGAGGACGTTCCAAACATAGAACAATTTAACAAATTCTTGATCGACCGCGCAGATGTTTTAGAGTCACTAATTATCCGTAATAAATATATAATATGTATAATAAAGTAATAATTCTAAGCTACAACCGTAAAATTGTATGAGTTTCATTTCGGTTTTAGCTGTAGTAGAAATTTTTGAAGTTATCGAGACTTAAGTAGGTAACTAAAATTTTTCAGCAACATGGTAGGTTTGTCAGGTTGAAAAAACACATTGTCAATTTATTGTAACAGGCTTTGTGACACAGAAACTCAATCTGTTTGTATGCTTTGTACGATGAAATAAGAATCTGTGTGTTCACAAAGCAGGGGACAGGGGTGCAATGTCACCGTATGCACTTACCAGCGCTACAAGACCTCCGGCCCCCTTCGTTACATTCCAAATTGGCAATAAAAATCAACTGCCCGCCTTTTTTAGAGCTCAAGCTTAATTGGACGCTGTGTTCTGACAATTCTATTTACTTGAGCTAATTTTAGAAGGTTTCTATTTAGTTCTTATATTATGTGTTTATGGAATTATATTAACGTAAGTTTTATATAATTATGTTAAAGTTGTTACACTAGGTTTATTCTTAGGTGGGTAACAATGCACAAAAATTGTTTACTATGTATGAAATTCATTATTTTTTACGCATTGACACAAGGGGGTAAAATCATTGAATGCTGGTATATTAGAAGTCGCTGATTCGAATCCTGTCCGTCGGTTAGTTTCTAAAATTGCGGTCTTTATTTTTTTTTTGTTATAACAATTTTTATCTTCAAAATTTCTGTTAGTTTTTTCCTACTTTTACCCAGAATCGTTGTGCTTAATTAATTATTACATTAAAAAAAAAATGGGACATTTTTACACAGCACCATCTAGTTCCAAACTAAGCAGAGCTTGTAATATGAGTACTAGACAATGGATATAATACTTATATACTTTTATTTTTGTAAATACATACGTTTAATACATAACCAAACCAACACAAACTAAGCGTTTGCGTTTGTTCATCACACAAATATTTGTGTCCTATGGGAATAGAACCCACGACCTCGTGATCAGCAGTTCGACTCTGGAACCACTAGCCCACAGACGTCAAACGAAACTAAATCACAACGATGACTAACGAAATCATCATTATTGTCATCATCAACATCAACTCACACTATCGCAGTCCACTGCTGGACATAGGCCCAAGTTGCACCACAACACTCGATCCTCTGCCTTCTGCATCCAGTCCCCCCAGCTACTTTCATGAGGACGTCGGTCCACCTGGCTGGGGGGCGCCCTACACTATGTTTGTCGATTCGTGATCTCCACACAAGAACTTGTCTGCTCCTTCGGCCATCCGTCCTTCGACAGACATGACCAGCTCACTGCCACTTCAGCTTACTGATCCTATAAGGTATGTCGGAAACTCCGGTTCTTCTCCAATAATCTCGTTACGGATTTTATCCCTCTCAAAGAAACTCCATGCATAGCTCGTTCCATAGCTCGGTGAGCGACTAATTTTCATACTCATCACCACACTTCCACACTTCTTGGCTCTGTACCTGTATTTGTTCTGTGTTCTTGAATTTTTTGGTAATTTTGTGCGTCACTTTTGTAGCAAATAAATATTTTTTCTTTCCATCTTTTCTTTGTTTAATGAATGACTAGAATTATCTACAAACATATAAATGGACTCATGGTCTATACTGTGCAGCGATTTCCCGTGTCCTATTACGATTGCGGTTATCCAATCAGACTTGCCTTGTACGTCACAGTATGCCAGATTGGTTGGTGCAATCTGGGATGCGTTATTCGCCTTAAGGCGAACATACATGTAATTGCTTGCTTGTTAAACATGAATGAACCTCCGTTTTGAACTAGATAAAATCATTCATGTCATTGTTTTGTTTAGTGTAGGTACCTAACTAAATAATACTAACCTAAATAAATAAAAGCCATAACACTCGCAACAGCATCCTTTTTTACCCGACTGCGCCAGAAGGAGGGTTATGTTTTTTCGAGTGTATGTATGTATGTATGTATGTATGGATGTATGTATGTATGTATGTATGTATGTATGGATGTATGTATGTATGTATGTATGTATGTATATTTCTTTGGCACGCTCTGTGGCCTAAATGGCTTGTTGGATTTGAGATTGAGAGGTGTCGTTAGATTCGTCTTAATTCTGAGAGTGACACTGGGTACATCAAAATTTAAAAAATTAAAATGGCCGCTTTTTGGCGCCATATTACCTCTTCAAAAAATTTTTTTTCCCGTCAAAAACTATCGAGTGGGGTATCAAAATAAAGGGTTTTATAAATGCTTTACAAAAATATATACAACTTATATGTTTAAATGTAATTTGGAAAGAAAAATGCTAAAAAACAACAAAATATTCAACGATAAAAATGAATTTGACTTTTCAAAAAAAACATTAATAGTATGATAAATAAAACATGACAAAACTAAAAAAAAAAAAAAAACTTAATATATATCTTTTCTGTTATTTTTACACGCAGTCGGGTTTTTTGTTTTCGTTAATTATTTTTTTAATATAGTATAGGATGGCGAAACGAGCCAAAGACCCACCTGATGTTGAGCGGTTACCTTTGTCCATAACAACTTCAATACCACCTAGACTGTTGTCTAAATGGTACCGCAAGTCGTTTTGCCAAACTGAGACATGAAGATGGAAAGGCTCATGTGATTGTAATTTCACCGGCACCCGTACCCTTCAGACCGAAACACAGCAAGCATCACTGTTTGGTGGAGAAGTAGGTACGGTGGTAGTACTTCCCCAGATGAGCTCATTCACAAAGGAGCTCTACTACTACTTATAATCCTGAAAATGATTGTTGACAGACCGGATCGTCCCATCCAGAGACACTGGGTGAAGGTCGCTATAGGTTTAAGTAAATAATTTATTCAGCAATTTAAGTACTAATAACACTAATATAGCATATAAGCACAATCTGTTACTAACTCATCACTAACAACTCATGGGCTGATGCCTGAAATAAAGACACTTTATTTAACTATTTAAATTGTGGAAAGAAAAAATCGCTCACGAGCAAGATTCGAACCTGCGTCTCCTGGCTCAGTACGCCGGTGCTTTAGCCACTAAGCAACCGTGAACACTGCTCGTGGTATCGAATTTAACATCCACTTGGATACGTCTTTGGGTGACATCAGCGATATCTTATTAAGAAACAGTGTTTCTTAACCGACTCGACTAACTTTGCAGTTAATTCAAAGTCGTATAGATATGCCTACCCTTACTAATTATTTTTAACGCATTTTCGCATGCGAAGCGAAATCTAACGATTTAAATTGTGGAAAGAATGTAGGTATGTATATTTATTAGTATTACTTGACACACTGTGTCTACATCTCTTTGCTTCAAATTTTCCTCTCGCAGGTCTGCTGGAAGAAATTTCTTATAGAAATAAGCAGTGCCTTTGTACTATTCATTTCTATGTATTTTAATTTTATTTATCTGTGTGTGCATAAATTTAATAAAAAAAAAAAAAAAAAAAAAAAAAAAAAAAATCGCTCACGTGTTCGTTCCTGTGTTCGTGTTGAATCCTGTTGGATTCGAACCTGCGACTCCTGGCTCAGTACGCCAGTGCTTTAGCCAATAAGCTACCGTGAACACTGCTCGTGGTATCGAAATTAACCTCCACTTGAGCCAGGAGTCGCAGGTTTAAATTGTTCACAATTTAAATCGTAAAATTTCGCTTCGCATTCAAAAATTCGTTAAAAATAAAAAATTACATTTTATTTATTTAGTTGCTAGTAGCGTCTTAAAGTCTATTTTCACAGGAGGCTATGTTCAAACTAGTCATAATATGATGTCATAATGTTACTTACAAGGACAAGAACAAACATTGTACAGACTATTGCTGTGTCTACTGGGAGATACTCAGACATTACAAAAGTAGGTACACTTAACGTGTAAATACACAATTAAAATAGCAATTCACCTCAAACTTCATAAGCTTGTAAGAAACATTACGGAGAAAGTTTACGCATTAAAAGAATTAAAAATAAAAATTAAAAGAACAAATTAAGTACATTTATTTGCTTTTGTTGCTCGGAAAACTACGAAACGTATGATAAAATATGTTTAGTTATAGAGGCATGAATATTATACTCTTATACTCTTAAGATAAATAAAATATACAAAAACATACCCTCTGTCTGGGGCAGTCGGGTAAAAATAAAACCAACCAAGCATTTCTTACCGGTGCTTCTCCACAGGACCTATTATTTGGAACCATACAACTAGCATCCCCCTTATCTATTCTCATGGGTGTCGTAAAAGGCGACTAAGGGATTCACCAGAGGATGGGCAGCAGCGTTCTCTGAGTATTTAACCAACCAACTGCGATCGCCAACCCGCCTGCCAAGCGTGGCGATTATGGCATATCCCCCCTTAATTGGGGGAGGCCTATGTCCAGCAGTGGACGTCTATCGGCTGAAGTGAACTAGCATCAACTATTCATAAGCGCCTGTAATTAGTTCTAGTTGTGCTGGCGCTGCCGCTGCATCTGCGGAGGCCCTCAAGCGGCGCAAATATATTAACCTATCAGGTAACTATGACTTTGTGCCGTTTGGGGTGGAAACGCTCGGGTCATGGGGTCCGAGTGCGCGCTCCCTTTTTAAGGAAATCTCCAAGAGACTGGTCGACACTTCACGTGACCAGAGGGCTTACATGTTCTTTGGTCAAAGAATAAGCATTACCATTCAACGTGGCAACGCTGCCAGGCTACTGGGCACCATGCCACAGCGGTGTGGAGGAATATTTTGACGCCTAGGCGCGCCTTTTTGTATCATTTTATTTTGTACTTTGTAAATATTGTATCATTTTATTTTGTACTTTGTAAATATTATATCATTTTATTTTGTAGTTAATAAAAGATAGTTGAGGAGATTTGCAGGAGAACGAAAGTAATCGACATACCCCGAAGAATTGCCAAACTTAAAAGGCAGTGGGCGGGCACATTGCTCGCAGAACGGATGGCCGATGGGGCAGTAAAGTTCTAGAGTGGCGACCGCGTACTGGAAGTCGCAGCGTGGGTAGGCCCCCCAAAAGGATTACCGACGACCTGGTGAAGATCGCGGGAATCCGCTGGATGCGGAAGGCGCAGGACCGGTCATTGTGGCGTCGCTTGGGGGAGGCCTATGTCCAGCAGTATACGTCTTTCGGCTGAAATGATGATAATGATGATGATGATAATAAATAAAAGACTGTTTGAATTTTGAAAAATGACACATGCTTCATATACAACGTGTTATTGAAATAACTGAAAATCTCTGAAGGGGTCATTCAACTCATTAGTGTTAATTACTTTTACTAGGGGACCAACCCTGAAATTGCGAAAAAAAAACAGCTGATCCTTACATTTTGCATTTTGTCGATTTATGTGAATACATTTTTTCGCGATTTCAGGGTTGGTCCCATAGTAAAAATTATTCATGCTGATGAGTACAATGACCCCTTAAGGGGAATGTTGCAGTCAAGTGCCAATAGTAAAAAAATGATTACTTGCTGAATACATCATTAGAATATAATAGAATAGAATATATTTATTGGCGTAAAACATGGTATAAAAAGGGGTTATAAAATTAAATATGTGATAATTCATGTTTTGCTTAAAATTAAAGTATGCAAAATTGTAGACATTATAGTCTTTGATCGAAAAATTCCCTAATAGTATAGAAATTATTTTTATTCAGCCATTTGTACAATTCATCATCATTTTCTTTTTTTTTTTTTACATTCATCGAAAATTAACAATTGAACTGAATGAGAAAATATTAACTCTAAAATATAATTCGCTGTAGAAAATGCCAAAAGTAGCCGTTTTTCGCACTTTTTCTATCTACAACTACAACTACAGAAATATATAGAATGGTTGTAATCACAATTTTACTTGCGATTCATGCGTGGCAACTTTCGAACAAACTACGCCTCCCATATTGACGTCATTAATTTTTAAAAATTAACTTTTATCAAATGTACTTTACAGATTTTGTTTCTGCAGTTAGAAACAGCACAATAAGGCATTTTTGCGGGTTTTTGTTACAATATTTACAGAAACATGTCATAAGGCGTACTGAGAAAGGCTTTGAAATGCCCTGCACTATGGTGCAGAGTGTTGGCACGCGCGCTCTGCCCCCTTGGCCATTCTATCTATTTCTGTGACTACAACGAAGTATAATTTACAGAATTAATAGTTTTTAATTAAACTATAGTACCTGCCTACGAAAACGTCATTCGTTGAGATATGTCATTCCCATACATTTTGATTGGTTTCTATAGCATTGACGATTGTAGATTGTCAACTTGGCTAAGGGGGCTGTACTTCAATCGTTAAAAACGAATTTCCAATAAATGATGTATTCAGCGAGTAATAATGTTTTGACTGATGGGAGCGCCACTTGGCTGCTTGCTACATTCCCCTTAAGAATTTTTCAGTTATTTTAATAATCATAAAAAAAACAAACAAAAAAAACAAAAAAAAATACAAAAAAAAAACAAATGTTGTTTCGATAAACATTAATCATTAAATATAGTAATATAATTTTATTGTGAACACTAACATTTGCATGTCATTATGTTATGACATAATATGCAGAACTACCTATTTACTAAATATATTACTGTAACCATATTTAAAAGCAAATCAATATTTGAATTGAATTGAATTGAAATGAATTGAATAACACGTTGTATTTTAACTAGAGTGTCTGGCATGTGCCCCAGGGCTAACTCAATAAAACTCTGTCAGCGGTCATTCAAACTTTAATAGGACCAAGCTCACTAAAGAAATACATAAATTTTGAGCAAGCGTGTCTTAATGTGATCTGAAGTGCTATTAAAGCTTGGGCGACGTGCTTTGTATTTATGTTTGCAAGAATCATAACTTTGTCCTTCTCCCCGTGCGGCACCAACATCGGCCATACCATCCTCTTTACTGGCGCGCGCGGATCACGACGCGCTACTGCACGGGCCTTAACTGATCGGTTGGCGGGCTACCCCGAGTGCGCCGCAGGCCCACTCCTAGGGTGGCTGGAGGTCGGCGTACGCCCTCCTGCGGCACCTGGTCTGTCTCCTGTGGGTGGGAAGAGACGTTGTCGCCTTTCCAACCCTTTTTGCCGCCTCCTTAGCGAGCATCACCTCCTTGCAGAAGGAGACAACGTCTTCCCAAGCGCAGTGGCGGATTTACCAGCAGGCTGAGTAGGCTGGAGCCTACAATACAAATCCTCTTTATTGCACAACAAGATTATATTAATTTCTTAAATAACTACTTATGCGCTAGTGTACAACTGGCGGTCTTATCGCTCCACGGCGATCTTTTCCAGACAACCATTGAATGCACTTAAATAATATTGGAAACTTAACTAATAACTTAACAAAACTAACTTAGCTAGGAAAAAAAAAAAAAATGCCAAAAAATATGTCTACTGGCGGCAGATTTTAGGGGCGGCAAATTTGGAGCTTAGTTCGTTTTAGGGTAATATGTTTCACCACTTAGATAAGCCTAAGGTGACACTCTGACCCATGATAGAGCTTTTATTAGCTCAGAAATATCCGAAAACCAAAAGCTATTTCTTGTTGGATTGTAAAAATAATCTAGGAACTGACACTTGTAGAGGTCGGTAGGGGCGGCAAAATTTGAATAGCCTACTGGCGGCAAATGTGTACATCTGCCACTGCCCAAGCGCTCTCGCTCCCGACCATAGACAGAACATCGGCTGGAAGCGAAAGATCACTGCCACTGCAGTGATAAGGTGGGCATTTCGCCAGTGTGTGCTGCGCCGTGTCCTCAAGGCAGCTTCTGCAGTAATGACACTCGGACGATGCGACAAGGTTATCTAACCCTGTCCTTGTGTTTAGTAACTTAATACTTTGCGATTGACTGTGAGCCATTTGGATGCCAAAAAGTCATAAGAGTTGTGAAACAATAAAAGATTCAAATTAACATTAGTAAGAGCATTCAAACTTCCAAATAGAACTGTTATTAAGTTGAAAAAGAATGTGAATTCACAACTTAAACCTTTTTTCGTAAGACTGAAATAAAATGTGGTTTCGACACGCATTTGAGCAATTTCTTGATTTTCTTTAGTGTCTTAAATTGCTGTTCTATGACTAGTTGTTACGATTTTATTTAGATCAATGTTATTTTTTGTGAAATATAGCTTAATAAAGATTGTCTAAATCATCCCACTGCTAAAACCGGCCAAGTGCGAGTCGAACTCGCGTAGTAAGGGTTCCGTACCACCCATCGACCTGATACCCCGTAGAAACATATTTAATTTACGAAAGTTCGTTGAAAGACATCAACGCACCATGCGCGAAATATGAATTTTTGCATCTCTTTCTTACGCAGGTACCACCACATATGTCATGTTTGCCCTATTTTTAGTATTTGTTGCTAATTTAAATAGTATGCACTATGATCAGACCAAGTTTGACGCTGGTATGTAGTACCGTTTTGAAGATAGAGCAGGAACAAAAACGTTGAAAAAAATGCATGTTTTCGATGTTTCTTGTATACTCTTCTTCTTAAGCATTAGATTTTTTTTACTGTAATACTTTTTTTATTTTTTTTTTATTTGTCGTGATAGGCACCATAGTAATAAATATTCTGTGAAAATTCAACTAGTTATCTATTACCGTTACAAAGATACAGCCCTGTGACAGACAGACGGATGGACGGACAGCGTAGCGAGAGTAATAGGGTCCCGTTTGGCACCCTTTGGGTACGGAACCCTAAACATTATCTAGTTTACCAAACATTTGTATTTTATTTTATTAGGAACTCCAACAAAGAATACACTTATACACCTTACATGCTAATAATTGGTACATTGATAAGATCTAGTGTTTCTTTAATTAAAGGAGAACACAGCGATCAAAAATAATAATCTTCACATACAAAAAAATTATAATAATAATATAACTCCAAAGAAACTCCTTTTTAAATAAAACAATTAAATTAAATTACTCTTCATGAAAAACTAAAACAAAATTTAGAGGAGAAAAAGAAAGAAAATGAGTAAAACACATTGTACAAATCAAATCAAATCGAACAAAATCAGTAGGTACTTAAATAACAGAAATAGTAGGTACTTGAATTATTATTATTATTATTAAGAGCCTGTACAGTCCCACTGCAGGGCAAAGGCCTCCCTACTCTCCTTCCGAATAAATAAATAAATAAATAATCAAACTAAAATTAAACTAAAACTAAAATCAACCTAAACTAAAATTAAAGACACAGTCTCAGACACATGAGTGTCTTTCAGCGTAGAATATAGAACTGAGCTAAAACAGTAGAAAATTAGCCATTTTTGGAAATAATTTTGAATTTGGATTGATGAAAGTATAATAAAGTGGCCAGAAAAACCAAATAGGGTGAGCAGCATAACGAGTTTGACCTCGTTACACCCTTTCGATGCAGAGCTAATGTTAAGAGTTATGAAATCGAAATATAAATCTTATAGTTAATTTTGTAACATAATTACGAATTGAAAGTTTTCGGAAAAATAAAACCATTTCACTGTAAAAAATCTAGTGTTTATCATTCCTTTTTTTAACAAGAAACTTAAAAAAATATATGAAAAGTTGTACCTACTTCTGCAAACCAATAACCACTGCCTAACATCAACCCTCACTCCATGTGAGCATTCATACTCCATTCGTAGCTTTATTTATTTAATATAGCCTATGCCCGCGACTTCGTCCGCGTAAATCGCGCATCCCTCGGAAATTGTTCATTATCCCGGGATATAAAGTAGCCTATGTTAATCCGAGTTATGTTCTATCTGTAATTCTGTATGCCAAATTTTATTAAAATCCATACAGTAGTTTTTGCGTGAAAGAGTAACAAACATCCATACATCCTCACAAACTTTCACGTTTATAATCATCATCATCATCATTATTTCAGCCGAAAGACGTCCACTACTGGACATAAGCATCGCTACAACGACCGGTCTTGCGCTTTCCGTATCCAGCGGATTCCCGCGACCTTCACCAGGTCGTCGGTCCACCTTGTGGGGAGCCTACCCACGCTGCGCCTTCCAGTACGCGGTCGTCACTCCAGAACTTTACTGCCCCATCGGCCATCCGTTCTGCGAGCATTGTGCCCCGCCCACTGCCACTTAAGATTGGCAATTCTTCGGGTTATGTCGGTTACTTTCGTTCTCCTGCGAATCTCCTCATTTCTGATTCGATCACGCAGGGACACTCTGAGCATAGCGTTTATAATATTAGTAGGAAATAGGATTAATCATTGGCTTCAAAGTATACTTCATCTCTAACATATACCTACCTACCTATAAACCCTTATAATTTGATCAAAACTATTGACACAATTTGTATTACCTTCGAGAAATTCCAGCAATTAATTATCACAGCCCAAACAAATAGGTACAAAAAATACAGTGTACCAAATAAAATACTGGAAATCTAATAAAGCGAAAACTAGTTGTTTACCTAACTATTCATCAATAAAATTGTGATTTGGGGTCAGCGCAGCATGCCTCTTTCTTTCATCATGTCAGGGTTCATTTCAATCCTAGCCATTATCATCGTTCACACAATGTATCTATCTTTTCTTTGGTATGTCTCTTCTTCTTTCGTATCAACGACATAATAAAATGAAAATTTAAATTTTATTATGTCGTTTTAGTATGTAGATACTTGAAAAAATATTTATAATCATTATTATTTAATAATCCCACATCAGCGTCACAATGTAACTTCAGCATAACTATGTGTATAAAACTCATAAAATATAATCAAAACTATTGACACAAATTGTATCACCTTCGAGAAATTCCAGCACATATCACAGCCTAAATAAATAGGTACAAAAAATACAGTGGACCAAATAAAATACTAGAAATCTAATAAAGCGAAAACCAGTTTTTTGTTCTTTTTTTATTGGAGTATTCTCTCGTGTGGAGAGCTCAATTTTATCGACTACCAAATTGAGGCTAGTGTTGGGCACTTCAAATTGTTTGAAAGCTCTTTGTGACTAAAAATTTTCGGATTATATTATTTATTTTGTGAGAAGAGTATTTTGTTAGAGGAAATTATTTTTATATAGCAGTAATTATATGTAAGTATTTATACAACTTGACAGGCGGGTCAGGTAAGTTAAGCGCTTACACGCTACACTGAATTCAGTCATCTTAATTAGGATTTAGGAAAGGAAATCAGGAAATAAGAAACGTGTGATAAGAGTTAGGTCGGTGTACTAAGGAGGTTCCTTTCTTCAGTCCTGATTAGAATTTCTGAATTCAGTGTCGTGTGTGTACTTTAATAGTCTTACAACCTTTTTTTATAATGTCTGTCTTTTCTCGACGTCAAACGAATTTCAACAAAATTTGGGATCTTTTTGCAAAATTGATAATCGATATATCGTACACATTTGTCGTGTCCAAATATACTTTATGTAACTTCGATTTCACTATCGTTTATACCAAACTTTAAACGATACTAATCGAGAATTGAAGATCGTAACATTTAAAACTAATAGTAGGGTTACAATTCGTAACGCTACCATCAGGGGCGGTCTTTATAAATAATAAATAATACATAAATATTTTTGGGACATTTTAACACATCACCATCTAGTCCCAAACTAAGCAGAGCTTGTGCTATGGGTACTAGACAATGGATATAATACTTATATACTTTTTTTTTTGTAAATACATACTTATAATACATAAGAAACAACCAGACCAACACAAACACTCATGTTCATCACACAAATATTTGTGTCCTGTGGGAATCGAACCCACGACCACGTGATCAGCAGTCCGAAACTCGAACCACTAGACCACAGAGGTGGTCGTCGTCTTTATTGAAAGTCAGTTAGTTTAGTTGAAGTTTTTTTTGACTTATTCCTCAGTTTAAAGTTAACTGGCTATTGAGCCAGTTAACTTTAAACTGAGGAATAAGTTTGAAATTTATTTATTTCTTTAAATCTGTCAAGACGTCACATTTATTCCTCAGTTAAAAGTTATTAAACTATTGAAATACCGGCCCACAGTTGTAAATGTAATTGACAAATATTTTAATTAGACAAGTAGCCAAACATAAATATGAAAAAACGTGCTGGTGATCAGCAAGGCAGTAGGCAGTATGTCTCTTTTTCAGACGTTGAACACATTGTTTTTGACTCATTCACAGCAAATATTGTCTATGACTTTGTAAAAAAATCTCAATATTTGTCTTTAAATTCGATGAACCACAACGCAACGGAACATTTTTTTGATATACTTGGAGCACTTTCGTGTCATTTCGATTACGATCGACGAAGTTTAAAAAAACAGTTGAGACCACCTAGCACCAGTGTGCTTGGAGGCTATAGTTTTAATGACAACCAGCGGGATGAGTCAGGGATACAAATTAAATTAAAGTAAAATACGTTTATTTTATAGCACCCATTCCCGTAAACATCGGAGAATCTACACTCGAAGTTGTTGACGATTATGTATACCTAGGACAAACTGTCCAGCTAGGTAAGTCCAACTTCGAGAAAGAGGTCAATCGTCGAATCCGACTCGGTTGGGCAGCGTTCGGGAAGCTACGCAATATCTTCTCGTCCAAAATACCGCAGTGTCTCATGACGAAAGTCTTTGACCAGTGTGTGTTGCCAGTAATTACTTACGGTACTGAAACGTGGTCGCTCACAATGGGCCTCATAAGAAGGCTCAAAGTCACTCAAAGGGCAATGGAGAGGGCTATGCTCGGAGTGTCCCTGCGTGATCGAATCAGAAATGAGGAGATTCGCAGGAGAACGAAAGTAACCGACATAGCCCGAAGAATTGCCAAACTTAAGTGGCAGTGGGCGGGGCACATTGCTCGCAGAACGGATGGCCGATGGGGCAGTAAAGTTCTGGAGTGGCGACCGCGTACTGGAAGGCGCAGCGTGGGTAGGCCCCCCACAAGGTGGACCGATGACCTGGTGAAGGTCGCGGGAATCCGCTGGATGCGGAAGGCACAGGACCGGTCGTTGTGGCGATGCTTGGGGGAGGCCTATGTCCAGCAGTGGACGTCTTTCGGCTGAAATGATGATGATGATGACGTTTATTTTCACATAAAGTCCATAGTCATAACAACAATTTGCTTAATATCTAGTGTTAGTAAACAGTCTTAAAAAATCAGGTACAATTTAAAATACAGTGTGGAGCTTCATCTATCTCTGCAGCGTCGGTGAATCCCACCGATCTGCGAATACAGTAGTGTACAGTAGTGGATAGTGTTGGAACTGCCGCGGATACGTGTCATCAGAAAGGCACACCTTTTTCTAATAATGGCGGCAAAACCATCAATATTATTACCAGCATAACAACTAATGCTCTCAAATCACGCTTCTGACGCACTGCACTGCCAAGGCAGCCTCAGCAGTATGCTCAGTGCATTATATTGGACACGCAGATCGCTGTATGCCCGCTGAGTAAAGTTGACCCACAGGCCGCACGTGTAGAAATACTGACAATAAGCTTTAAACAATTTTACTTTGACTGGATTCGTACAGCGTGCAAACATACGGGCCAGCATGTTACAAGGGATAGCCAGCGACCTACGTTCCCTCTCAATGTCACAATTATCTTTAAGGCCCATACGTAAAAAAAATACTCACTGAGATCGCTGTGAACATTGATCGAAAAATCGTTTTAAAAAAATTGAAGTAAAGGTACTGCAGTTTAATCAGAAACTATTGACTCTGTAAATTATAGTTCGCTGTAAAAATTTATAGAAAAAATGCGAAAACCGGCCACTTTTGGCACTTCAGTAAATCAAATCAAATCAAATGTTTTTATTTCAAATAAACCTACAGGCACTTTTTAAACGTCAGGCTCTAGTTGCACGGTTCCAAATTGTGGGTCCTATGGAGAAGAACCGGCAAGAAACTCCATGGATAGACTCTTTTTAAAATAGGTTATTGTTTATTACATCAAATTTGTTCAAATAATGTAAGAATAATGTAGGTTAATGCCAGAAATAAACAAGAGTTTAAAAGTGAGAATATATCCTTTAGAAATAAACGTAAAAAGAGTTGCCATAGTATGTAGGAGCTGACCTGTCCTGACAGACGGCACCCGTTCACGAGCATGACGCGGGCATCTGCATCAGTACCTACCTGTTAAAACAAATTTTCGATGAATGATGTAGGTATTCAGCAAGTAATTATTTTTAAGCTATTGCATAGCTTCTATCGTGGGCCTTGAGCGTGGAGACCGAATCCAGAAATTCCGTAACGAAAATAACATAACACCCCCCACTCCGACCGGCACAGCGGTGATACTTTCTAGTTTTGCCATCTATCGATGAATAGCAGAACTTTTAATGACTTTTTGAAATATCACGCTTGTCTCTTTAGTTCTGCAAATCGCCTCTAGGTGGCATTGGTTGTATCGGCGTTACTGCGTTTAAGCTATTGCATAGCTTCTATCGCGGGCCTTGAGCGTGGAGACCGAATCCAGAAATTCCGTACCGAAAATAACCTAACACCCCCCACTCCGACCGGCACAGCGGTGATACTTTTTAGTTTTGCCACCTATCGATGAATAGCAGAACTTTTAATGACTTTTTGAAATATCACGCTTGTCTCTTTAGTTCTGCAAAGCGCCTCTAGGTGGCATTGGTTGTATCGGCGTTACTGCGCATGCGTAATCCCCCTCTTCGCCCCGCAATCTAGTGACTCATGCCTGCTTAGAGTTTCGGCGTTAGGGCACCTCCTCTTTGTATTTACATAAAAAATGCTATGCAATAGCTTTATTTACTGATGGGGGTGTCACTTAGCTGCTTGGTATGCGCCTTAAGGTCTTCGGTGACCCAATGGCCCAAATATCTAAATTATATAATTTACATCTTTTTAATTTGAATCATTCAAATACCACCGCTCATGAAACGAAAACTAAAATACGCCACACTACGGCTACACCATCAATCACGTAACAGATGAGCATCATTAAAATCGTCGCCTAGCTGTGAATAACGCGATCGTCGTCATTGTACTCCCGCCATTATTAATGAGAGCCTCCAACACCATGAAATATGCTACCCTATGAAGAATGTTTTATTTAAGTGGAAAAACCATCAGCGTCGTTTTTAGATTCTCTGAAATATAATGGTGGTATTAAATAGCTTTGACTTTTACGAGAGTGTAATTTATTTTGTCGTACATTTTTTTCGAGCTCAGTGATCCTTGAAAAGGTCATTTTCTGACCCGGTTCCTTACTAACCGGGTCAGACAAAGTTCAGTGAGCTTTGCAATATATTTCCTTAATGAATTGTTCCATCGATATCAAAGAATTTGATCCTCGTTTCGATTGGTTTTAAATTAATTTAACATAATAATATTTACATAATTATGTTGCTTGATGTAATGAAAAGTATTTCTACATTGCATGGTGAGTACAATATTATAATGTTGTCTACCCTCATTATTAAGTGCTGCTAATTTAAGACTCAAATTCAAATACTCATCAAACCAAACCAATCATAGATGAACTCAAGTTATTAGTTTGTGAGTTGTTATTTGGTCTGTGAGTCTTACCTACTTCTTTCATGTTGACTAGTAGTAACGTATGCCATACGTTACTACTAAAAATTCCCTCATATCAATGTACCAGTTAGAGTTTAGGGTCGAAATTCTATATTTTCGGCTAACATACTAATTTGAATGTTTAGTTGCAACAAAGTTGTATCAAAACTATAATATCACGATTATGAATTTAAATTTAAAAAAAAAACATGCCCTGGAGTTTGTTAGTATTGCAATCCATCGGTGATATCTAAGAGCTATATGGTACCCCCGTTAGTAAAAAAATAATTGCTCTCTGCGTACATCATCATCGAAAATTTCCATATCGATAGGGGATCGGTACTGTCTCTCCTAAACACAGGTTACTTTGTTGCCTATCTAGGAGAACAGTACTCTACCCTTTAACTAGATTAAATAAGTAATTAAATTGTAAGCCTGTGCTAAAATCCTTCCATGTAATCTAGTCCAAGTTCAACAAAAAAAAAAAAAAAAATTATATATATATATTCGTTTTTAACAATTGAAGTACAGGTACTGTAGTTTAATCAGAAACTATTATTAACTCTGTAAACTATAGTTCGCTGTAGTTCGCCGTTTTTCACATTTTTTTTATCTACAATTACAGCGAAATATAATTTACCGAGTTCATAGTTTCTGATTAAACTCCAGTACTTGTACTTGAACTGTTAAACCCGAATTTTCGGTAAATGATGTACTCAGCGAGTATTATTTTTTTATTGATGGGGGCGTCATTTACTTTTTAGTAGGGCCTTTATATAATACTTATATACGATTGCAAATTCTTCAAAGCATTTTAATATATTATACCGACAGTAGTTTAAGCTTAACGGGTTAATTGCTACCTATATATCGATGGGTCCTATGTATAAGGGCTAATGTGCAAATTGACAACTTTTCAGTAGAGGCTCTCAAAGTTTCAACTTGATATATTTTTAACATGCTTCAACAGATGTTTGTGAAACTTTGCATAGTTACTATGACACATATATTCTTCACTCTAACTAGATCGATTTATTTGTATAAATATTAGTTTTTTAATTAATGTAGATATGCCTATATACGTGATTTATTTAGTTTTAATCACATTGAAAAAAACTGGTAAAAAGGCCAAAGTGTCACTTTGGACGATTTACATGGCATAAGCTAATTTTGAAAAAAACGTGTATTTAAAATTTTTGACTAATCCTAATTTATAAAAAATATTTAAAATAAATAAATAACTTAAACAAACAATAATAATATATTTATTTCATGAAATAACTCACATTGACACTTATACGTTATCTTACTTGGTGACGTAATATTCTCAACCTTCAGTTAGGTCAAATAAATGAAAAAAATTAAACAATTTAACTTCTTATTTTCTTTCCCCGAGAATTATTGAAGTTTCTGTAATGGAAAGGCAATCAAATAATTAATACTTGATGTTAAAAACCTTCTTTAAGTCCGTGTGGTGCCGGACTTAAAGAATAGCACCACCCTTATCTCTTCTCATGGGTGTCGTAAAAGGCGACTAAGGGATTCACCAGAGGATGGGCAGCAGCGTTCTCTGAGTATTTAACCAACCAACTGCGATTGCCAACCCGCCTGCCAAGCGTGGCGATTATGGCATATCCCCCCTTAATTGGGGGAGGCCTATGTCCAGTAGTGGACGTCTTTCGGCTGAAATGATGATAATGATGTTAAAAACCTTCCGAAATCATATTGGACTTGAGATCAATTAGTTTTTTTGTGTAGATACCTCAAACTAGGTTCGTAATTAAAGTTTTTTTAAATCAATACTTATTAAACATAATAAAAGATTCTTAAAACATTATCTAAGAGGAAAAACTAGAAGTAAATAAAAAATAACAAAAAAATAAACATTTTCAAAACGAAACGAAATCACTCATTGTCATCATTCATCATCATCATTATCCTCCATCCCTTATCCCAATTTATTTGGGGTCGGCGCAGCATGTCTTTTTCTTCTATACATCTCTATTAGCCGTTTCTGTGTTCAGTTTCTTTCTATTGATAACATCTTTCACACAATCCATCCATGTTTTCTTCGGTCTGCCTGTTTTATTATAGCCATACACATTCATACTTAAAATTTCCTCGTAACATGCTCCTCATTCCTCCTCATCACATGTCCATACCATGACAGTCTGTTGCTATTTAACTTCTCTGTCACTGGCGCTACTTTCAGACTCCCTCTTACATACTCATTCCTTATCCTATCCATTCTCGTTACACCACAGATTCCTCTTAACATTCTCATCTCAGCTGCATGCACTTGCCTTTCATTAATTCCTTTCGTAGCCCAACATTTCGATCCATACAGGACAGCAGGTTTTATTATGGTCTTATAGATTTTCCCCTTCAGTTTAAGGCAAATTCGGGAGTCACATGTCATCACTCATTGTCATCATTATCACTACCTAGTAATAATTATTGAATTATCATTTCATGCTACTATAAATACTCATGATAAACTGGTGGAATAATATTTTTGCGACATAACTCAATTAGGTCTTTTTTTTGGATGGATGTATTGGTAACAACTGATTGTATCATAGTTTTAAGTATTTCCGTAGATCTATCAGCCATTTGTCTTTTTGTTCTAACAGAAAGGTCAGAAATGTTAATGTGGTTTTCGAAAGCATCTTCAGATAGATCCAAATTGAAAAAAAAAAATATGGTTCATGTTAACTGACACGAACTTGTTTGATTTTAGACCAAGGAATTTTTTTTTTCTGATTTTTTAGTCCAGTTCAAACAAGCACTTGCTTGCATCTTTATGACGTCAAAAATCATGTTTTGAAATACATCTATCACATTATAAGGAGCTCCTTTTACTTTAGCCCATATAATTAATGAACTCCACTCAGACGGTGTATAAATATTCTTATGTCTTGAAGCTTTCTCAATTGTGGCGTGTATGGAATTATCCTCAATTTGTGTATGTCCTTTACGAGCTGTTTAGCTGCATAAATATACATAAAAACATTATCCTGTTTATATTTTGGCCAGTACAACTATCTGAACAAATTCTAAAATCATCACAGTCTTCTTTAGTCTTAAGTTTGATAATATTGTATACACAACTGATGACTGATTGGCCGTTGAAGTAAACAAAAACGCGGGATCTCCCCGCGTACAAGTCTCGAACAACCGTTTGGCCTTTATACGTTTAAAATTGTGTTACATAAGCCCTTTTACTGCAACAAAAAATAGTGTTTTCACTTATAAATGTGTATTTTTTTTTAGTGCACGTGGTAAACTAGAGTAAAAGGAAGCATTTAACACAAAAAAGTGAAAATGCTCAAATTGTTGCATTGGCCCATATACGTAGGACCCATCGATATGCTATGCTGACTGATTTTAATCCATCATCTGCTACATGTGGTTTAAAACCGTCCCAGGTACATGATTGAACAACCAAGCGGATAAATATTTAACATAATAATATGAGTTCAACTGTCCAATTAAATAAGACAACAGTTAAACAATGGACGTTGGCATTAAAAAGCGTTTTAACAGACACTAGTTTAAAACGATCAATACAACAAAGCTAATATTCAATTCCAATTCAATTCAATTTAATTCAGACAAATCACAATTAAAATATAAATCATCCATAGGTACATGTTTTAAAATAATAATATAATATATCATGTAATAATATAATTATGTCATACAGTCAATAAATCTTTTAAGCTATTGCATAGCTTCTATCGCGGGCCTTGAGCGTGGAGACCGAATCCAGAAATTCCGTAACGAAAATAACCTAACACCCCCCACTCCGACCGGCACGGCGGTGATACTTTTTAGTTTTGCCATCTATCGATGAATAGCAGAACTTTTAATGACTTTTTGAAATATCACGCTTGTCTCTTTAGTTCTGCAAATCGCCTCTAGGTGGCATTGGTTGTATCGGCGTTACTGCGCATGCGTAATCCCCCTCTTCGCCCCGCAATCTGGTGACTCATCTGCTTAGAGTTTCGGCGTTAGGGCACCTCCTCTTTGTATTTACATAAAAAATGCTATGCAATAGCTTTACCGCGGCAGTCTCCGTGTGCCACACGTCTTTTTTTTTTAAAGCTTTGGTAAGTAAGCGAAATTGCAGAAGTATTTATTACTTGAATGCTTACTGTCGCATGCCAATTTTCCATAACCATTATGAACCATATTTTATATGCAACATTAAAAAAACACTCAAGTCATCATGCATAGACAATTTTCTTGCAATCTCCAGTTCCCGAAACGAAATTACTCCCTGTAAGCAATTTTCCTCGTGTACGTAACTTAGATTGTATATATTTTTCCTCAAACGCCGGCTTCCTTATAAATCTCGCACGACAGCCTACAGTGACGTTACGTATCAGCCAAAAGCCTGAAATAAATCATAACTGAGCCTTCTCCTGTTTTTGTGGCTCCCACTGTACTATGTACGAAGGTGACACTCCATATGGGTAAGACAAAGTAAAAGGGATTTTTTGATGTTGGTTATCATGTTTCGTGTATTTTTCAGACCTGTCCTGGTTTTAAAATTTTCTTTCTTATTCTCATGCCTTATTTTAATATACATTTTCATTTTTTTTTTTTATATCTTTTATTTAATAACTTCTTAGGTTTTCGCGATCACTACACATTATAATAAAACAAAGTTTAACCGGATTAAATCGCGTATATTATTTATATTGGTTTCCCTGACGTTTCGAAAGCTTTGTAGCATTTGGTGGTGGTGGATTTTAATTAATAATATCGTACGGTAGATTAAAATATTTTTTTAGAAATATTTGTAAAGACGCTTGTCATCTTAGTCTACCTGCGACCACGAAATGCTGCAAAGCTTTCGAAACGTCAGGGAAACCAATTTAAATAATATACGCGACTTAATCCGGTTAAACTTTGTTTTATTTATTTAAACACATTTTTTACCCTAGACCGATACACGTACTTAGTTATTATTATCTATAAACAGTTCCTTTGTCCGTGTGTCACTGCAGGGTGCCAACTGAAAATCAGCGCTGGATGTTCCACGCCAGCACGTGCTGAGTTGGTGACCCTTTTGGCATGAGCATGCCCGGCAGCAACTTCATGTTTTACTTATAATTAACTTTAGTATTTTTATTAATGTTATTTTTGTGCTGTCCTGTCACTGTTCTGTGCCAAATAAAAGTTTTTCTTTCTTTCTTTCAAAATAATGGCATTTTTGGTAACTACATTTGTTCTTCATTTTTTTTCTAAAACAGAATACAATGACTATTCGTGCCGATTAGCACCCGCGCCGATGGAACGGCGCCAGCTGCCGTTTTCTATGTGAACGCGTCCTAATCCCCGCAGTCATCACTATTCCGAGGGAGATGCAGTAAAAGTCAACGATTGAACGCTGGAACTCATACCATGAAGGTAGATCTGAGTACGACCCTTTTTAGGGTTCCGTAGTCCTACAAGGAACCCTTATAGTTTCGTCATGTCCAACCGTCTTTCCATCTGTCCGTCTGTCCTAATCCTTTACAGCTTAATAACTTCTACAGTTATACACATAAGTAAATGAAATTTTGTAAAAAAATGGTTTAGATATAGATATAAATTTTAAAAGAATAAAAAAATCTTGATAACGTATTTTAGGGGTGGCGCCTATACATGTGAAATGGGGATGAAATTTTTGTTTTCGCTGCACCCCCTGGTGTGGGTTATCATTGAATAGGTCTACTAAAATGAAGGTAATGTTTCATACATAACTTTTTTATCAGGTGTACCATCTGCGAAGTACAGTTCGCCAAAGTGGCTTGCAACGTGCCCTTCCATTTCTAAACTATGCAACGTAGAAACTTATAGTCTTTTATATTGATGGACCTTTCTAAAAACTCTCTTTTAAAATTATTTCGAGTATAATGTGATCATAAATTTTAGAGTTATAGTGAGAAAACTGAAAAATACATAAGACGTCCTAGTTCATAGGTCATTGACCTTAGAGAAAAATGATTTAAGCAAATAATGCTCCTTTAGTTATTTTCTATTTAAAAAAATCACAAAAAGAAACTTTGTATTATATGACACACTTCTTAAATTTAGCTTCTTAAACTTAGCTCTAGGTGGCGTTGTTTGCAAAAACTAAAATAGCAATGATTAATATTCGATTTGATTCGTTTGTAATTAGACCTACTTAAGGAACCCTATAATACTTGGCCCGACATGCTCTTGGCCGGTTTTTTTTTTCCGTGGTGAAATCCTCATGGACGCACTCCGCCCGGGGCAGGCGGAGCCAGTGTCGGACTCATACCGACTAAAACCATCACGGTGTTTCTTCAACTACCGTAGCCGGGGGCGTGGGAACCCGGGAGTATTCACACAACCACCCCCGAAAGGTACCGGCCCGCCACAAGCAGGCGAGCCCCTTCTACCCGTGCAGCCTAACGTCGGCCGCACCCTCCTCGGTGGCGCACATGGAACACTGCACGCCACCTCACCTCATGGGCCTTTACCAGCTGCGCCAACTACGCCGGCTGTGCCAGATACGCCAGCTGCTGGTCGGGCAGCAGACTACCCGAGTCTGCTGCTCGCAGGCCCTACCTCCCGTAATTTTTTAAAGAGGTTTTCTTCCTCGCGGTCCGGGCGGTGAAGCCAAGACCCTTGGTCCAAGAGAAAACACTACTCAGCGGGCACTCCTGGGGTTACGAGATCGACGGGGGCAGGGACGGACAGTCCCCCCACTGCCTGCCCAGTGGCAGGGTGAGTGCACACCGGGCCCGCCCCTACTCCTCCACTATGCCCTCTGTTGGCAACAGAAGGACACGTGGAGCAACTCCCCACTGGCCCAGAACGGGCCCTCCCGCGCCAGAATATTCGCCACAGGCAATAAAATCCCCCGAAGGTTAATCCCTCGAAAGGATTTTATTGCCCATGCCCAGGATGCACCGGCCAAACAGCTGCCGTTCCCTCCAGACGTGTCCAGAAGGACAAGCAGCCATCAGGCACACGTGGAGGTTTTCCGGCCAGCACCCTATCTGAGTACGACCCTAGGCATCTTAGCTCTTACCGTTGACTTTTCAAAATTAATGTGTAAAACAGTTATCTTTACGTTAATTAACACTACCTATATAAAATGAATACAGGTTGGTTTAGTTAAGATAGAAGCTTAAATAAACATACGTTTAGGAACAGAGTTTCTAGTTTACATTATAATTTACCAGAATTTTTAGGTACCTATTTGTATTTCGTTGAAGGAACACATGAATTTGCGTTACTTACAAGGGTAATTAATAGCTGAGGAATATAGTTCAAAGCAACTAGATACTAAGCTTAAAAGCTAATTAAAAATTAAGCGTTAAAAATGACGTGTAACAGAAGTCCGAAATAAGCGCTCATCAGTATTGATGCTCGTATGAGCAACTATTTCTTTGGCAGTAGCTGAATTCGTAAAAAAAAAACAGATCTTCCCATACATTTTATCAACCAATATGGTAATGTTTCCATAGAAGACTTGTTTTTTTAACATGCCACCAAACCACCAATAATTACCATTTAGGTAAAAACCGAAGTGGTATTGCAGTTGTTACGTGCAAAGGCTGTCATGCAGCTTAACATCAGGTGGGCATTTAGATCGTTTAACCGTTAACCATTCTATGTATTAAGAAAAAAAAACGGTACAGGAAAAATTCTAGGGTAGGGCAACATTTTCTTTTTTAATATTTTTTTTTGCATCTCTCTCGATTCATTGTCTTAACTGTTTTATTTTCATGTCATGTTGTGTTTATTCTATTGCATTTGCCTCTTGCTTATTTTTCTTATCTAAATAACCAACTATTATGGTGTACAGTCAACCAAACGGAATCATGACCCACCATAAGCTTAATTTTCTACAAACATTCTAATACAATTAGGTCGAGTTTCGCTCAAAGATATTTCCCTGGCAACAAACTTGTTATCAATTTTATTGTGCAGTGACAGTTAGTTTCTTCTAATTTGATTGATATTATTCTGTAATTAAAAGAGTTCGTATAGGTTTTTGAATAAAAAGACAGTTAATTCGAAATATAAAACATAATTCTAGCTATATCAAAAACGTAACTTTTTATCCAATTATTAATCTATTGCATTTAATAACAAAGCTCAAAATTGCATAGACCTCTGACCCGTATTAACGCAGTTTCCTTAATATTCAAAATGTCCTAAGTACAGCACGATGCTAATAAGAAGGACATTTTTCTGTTTTGACAATATCATACGAATTCTTGGCTGAGTGGGTCATGATTCCGATTTGTTGACTGTACATGACAAGGCATTGCTCTTTCGTCTCGGTTTTTTCTTGTACTGTATTGTGTAATATCTTATGAAGGATCCCTGAAAATAACTGTTCCATGTATATAACTTGTTTTTATTTTTTGTTTATTTGTCAGTTTTTGTAACATTTTGCTGTTATGAATCTTATAGACTAGAGCTTCAGGATGTAGCTGCTAATTTATTACACTGGTTCACAAAATTTACATTTTTGTTGTTGCCACGAACTTTATGCTTGATGCCGTTTCCTTATGACATATTATTTTCAAATCTACCCTCAGAAATTTTTGGGCAGCTCAAATCTTAAGTATTTTTGAATAAGTATTATATACATTGTCTAGTACCCATAGTACAAGCTCATTGGAGAGGACTATACCCAGCAGTGGAATAATATAGGCTGATGATGATAATGATGTCAATACAATAAATCTTTTACAATTAAAATAATGTTTGCTAAAGGAATTCGATTGTTATTAGTTTTTAACTGTCTGTAAATAAACAGAAGATTGAATATATTATTTACAAGAAATTAATTAAATGGCTCCATCTCCTCGGAAGGTTGCAAGAATTCCCTTTACAATTTTCTTTTTCCCTTCTTTTCAATTACATTAATAAGCTGTGGTATTTGAAGTTTTTATAACAAGGCAAAGCTTCTTTGATTGAATTTTATTCTCCCAACGCTGACCAGAGACCATATTTCATATTTATTTTCGTTTTGCGTAAATTATTAGAAAAACAAGACGTAAGACTATTATTTTGAAATAAGAAGAGCTTCAGATACTTTAGAAACATTGAACGAAATGATCACTGACTCTAATCAAAGTTTATGTTACCGTTGCCTTTGATTAATATTATATCATAAGTGGCGAAGTCGTGAGAACGGTGCAGTCGACCAAAACACTTTATTTCAAATTTTCAGGTGGTTATGTGACCAGCCATTTTTCTTCCATGCTCTACTACTGTTTGTAGTTTTGCTCAAAAAGAAATTGATTACAAGAATACGAGAATTTTTTTGAACTGTACGAGTTCTATTTTCAACGGAAACATTAATTTAAGTACATGGAACGTCTATTTTTAGCAAAAAATATCCCGTCCTAGTCATAAGAAATATGAAGCTTGTAGATTTATTTCATTTCTTGGAAAGAAAAAACGTCATAGTCGAGACATAATGAATACGAGCCAAATATCTTAGCATGGTGCGTAGTAAAGTGTGTACTATTTGGGTCACACGGGAATAAAGTTTTAAGAGCAATTTATTTTATTTACTTCTTGTCCTGGCATCTGTAAGGCTTGTCAGCATGTATGGTTTATCCGTTCAAATAAGTGATATCAAATCAAACTCTGCCTTTCGATTGTTTTAATCAAAGACTTTTTATATACGTATAATACCTTTATGGTTTTAATACGTATACTACTCGCACCACAGATCTTTGAAAATGGAGGCACTTCTACTGTTCTATGTGCCTCTCACTCACAATACCGTACGTGTGAGCGAGATACAAATAATAATAATGAAGTGTTCTGTTTAGGCATCTGCATCGGTTACGCGCTCAGCGTTGCTTTGTATGAAACTCTTAGACTCAGCATGAAATATTTTTTTTAATAAAAATTAACCTATATTAAAAAATTGTGCAAACCAAAGACATTTCCATACTGACGTAATTCTACTATAGATTCTGAACAAACTATTTCAGCCAGATACAAACAAAATAACCAAAGAGATTTTTCTTCAATTTTATACCTACATACAAAATACGAAAAGACTTTTTCACTTCAGTAGCTCAAACATGTAGGTTTTGCTGCCCGAAATCAGTGAGCAAAATACAATTTTGCTCACTGAGTGAGACAAAGTAACTTTTTAATTATTATTTTCAGAAAGCCGCGAATATCTTATTCAGCCTTGGGTTAATCATCAATTCGAAACATTCACACTCTATCTCTTTCCCGCCATTAGAAAGAGAGAGAGACAAAGGCCAGCCCTTTCGAAGTTCCGATTTTGAATTCGACTTCAAAGACAAACACGTTCGACGTTCGAATTTCGTACTAACTAAAGAAATTTTGCAAAAAGTTAATTATGTCTTTTAATGTAATTTATTGAATTTTTAACTTATTGTTGTATTTAAACGAAAATAAGTATTTACTGTAAATAAAACTGATATTTAACCTGTAAATATTTATTTCTAGTTTCAATAATATTACGTAATATATTTTGAATAATAAAATATCATGGGTGCTATTTCCGAACACGCCTTAATTTAAATAAAAGAGCGGGAATAAAATTTCGTGGCTGGCGTAAAGAGTTGAATAAGTTAAAAAATATTAAAATAATCGTAAAATATGAGTGAAACAAGCGACGAGAACAGTATTTTAATACCGGAAGACTTAAAACAACAAGTTATTAATGCAGAATTAAGTTTCCTACCTGAGAAGTCTCGCGAGAATTAACTGAAAGCATATCGTATGCTTTATTGAATTGGTACCTCTATCTACAATGTTAATTATTTTGATTCACAATAAATAGTTTTTTCAATCTATTCCTGTTTATTATTTTATCTCCTAAAGTGTTCTCGCTGCTGAAGTGAAAAGTTATGTGTGTTACACGAGAGCAAAGTTTTTTGCATCTCGTGCCTTTGAATCCCTCGCCACACTCAGGATTCAACTTTAGAATCACTCACTACGCTCGTGATTCAATCGATGAATCCTTCGCTTGCTCAGGGTTCAAAATCAGCACTCGCAGCAAAAAACGACTTTGCTCTCTTGTTGCACAAATAACTATTCCCCGTTTTTTTTTTTACTTTAATGATTTCGAAACAGTTTCTCGAACAAATAGTTCACCAATCAAAACAGCCGTGTATCGCAAAGTTAACACTAGCCATAGAGAAAGAACTACTAACGAAGCGTGTCACGGCAGCTGGCGCCACGTTTTATATGGCCATTCTAAGCTCCGACATATCAAACGAACATGTGGATATTATGCTTCGTATATACACGCCATCTATATGGGAAATGTTAGGAAATGTGTTTGTAATGAGAATTTTTTAGGGGTTTTTGATGGTTAGTTTTGTATAGTTTTCTTTTTTGGCGTGGTTCTAAGTTGTTCAGGTGCTGAAGGGTTAGTTACGATGGAAAAATAAAGAAATCAAGCGATTTAAATTGTGGAAAGAAGAAATCGCTCACGAGCAGGATTCGCTCCTGGCTCGTGAGCGATTTTTTCTTTCCACAATTTAATTCGTTAGATTTCGCTTCGCATGCGTATTTACGCATTTGCGTTAAAAATAATAAAATAAAGAAATCAAGGTTATTCTTGGTTTCTTATTAAGAATTAACTACATACAAAACAGAAATGTATGTATGTATTGTTGTGTTATTTTTTTTGTGTGCAATAAAGAATAAGAATAAATCATTATATGTATTAGGTATATGAAATCATTATTTGACATATTGTGGTATTTGTCATAAAAATATATAATTATTTTATTATTTTTAATGCATTTACGCATGCGAAGCGAAATCTAAAGATTTAAATTGTGGAAAGAATAAATCCCAAAGACGTATAGTCGAGGATAATTTCGATACCACGAGCAGTGTTCACGGTAGCTTAGTGGCTAAAGCACTGCCGTACTGAGCCAGGAGTGGCAGGTTCGAATCCTGCTCGTGAGCGATTTTTTCTTTCCACAATAAAAAAAACTAAAAAAGACTTGATCGTTTTTATAGTATTTCAAACCGATGCAAACTTTAAACATCAAAATCACTCATTGAGTTGTCCCTCATCACATCCCGTAGGCTGAAAATGGTTATTACCGACGCATAATTACCCAGTGTGGATGCGGTCTAACCAATCCGAGTGGATATGGGTAGTGATTACAGTTTTATCCCCTGAAATAATTGGCTGTATCGGTCTCTAGGGAGCGAGATCGTCCAGGTAGGGGACGTTTACCGGCCGATTCGGATAATTATAATTATTGACTGTAACCATGATGTATGTAGTTTTTGTTTAAATTATGAAAAACATTTTCACCTCGTTTCTCTTGGGAATTTCATACTTATCAAATTTGAACGTAGCTACTGAAAATGCGAGTTATTTTTACTACGGGAATAACCCCGAAATAGTGAAAAGAAACTGATATTCATAGATTTTTTTTGGTATTTATCTAAAGTCAAGCTAAGTCAGGCAAAGTCAAGCACATATCTAAATCACACAACAAATTCTAACAAAGGACAATTCAAACTAAATATGTTCACAGGTGTGATTTTTATTTTGCTGTAAAAATATCGTAAAAAAATACACGGTTTTTTGCTGTGATAGTTTTGGACGGAATAGTTGAATTTACGTGAATTTGGCACCGTTTTATTTAAACTTTAAAACTAGTTGTTATTGAAAGCTATATAACCTAATTTGTTGCATTTTGACGTTAAGGCGATGATATCCGTCTTTCAATTGTTTTAAACTAAATATCACGAATAAACGAGTGGGTTTTCGATTTGATACAAATGTTTCTAAATGTAAACTAGATAATGTTTAGGGTACAGTACCCAAAGGGTGCCAAACGGGACCCTATTACTCTTGCTACGCTGTCTTTTGAACGGTAATAGGTAGCTGGTATTTTAATTTTTCCGAATATGCTTTTTTTGCTATGACGTATCACGACAAATACTAAAAATAAAAAAAGTTTAAAACCAAACGGGGTCCTTATACAAGAAACCTCGAAAAACATGCATTTTTATAACGTTTTTGTTCCTGTTCTATCTTCAAAACGGTAATACATACCAGCGTCAAACTTGGTTGGATTATAGTGCATACTATATAAGTATATGTATAGTGTAGCAACAAATAATAAAAATAGGGTAAAAATAGACATAATTAATGAGGACCTCTGTGGTCTAGTGGTTCGAGTGTCGGACTGCTGATCATGAGGTTGTGGGTTGGATTCCCACAGGACACAAATATTTGAGTGATAAACATAAGTGTTTGTGTTGGTCTGGGTGTTTCTTGTGTATTATAAGTATGTATTTAGAAAAAAAAGTATGTCAGTATTAGATCCGTTGCCTAGTACAAACTCTGGTTAGTTTGGGACTAGGTGGTGCTGTGTAAAAATGTCCCAAATATTTATTTATTTATTTATTATGTGGTAGTACTTGCGTAAGAAAGAACTACAAAAATCATATTTCGATACGAGAAAGATAAGGCCTTAGTCCACTACGCTGGCCTAGTGTGGGTTGGCGGACTACACACACCATCGAGAATTGTATGGAGCACTCTGAGGTGTGCAGGTTTCCTAACGATGTTTTCCTTTATCGTTAAAGCAAGATATAATCGAATTCAGATCTACACATTCCTTGTTTGCTAAAATGTATCTATGGATATGAAAAAAAAACGAAATACCTTTTGCTCCATCGAATATTTGGCTTCCCCTACAAGCTATGAAATTGGAGGAAAACATTGTGTTTTGTTCCACTTTCAGCAGTATTTTCTTTTTAATATTCATACAATATGAAGTAAATAATACGGCTTCTTATATTGAGAATCTACATCTTTGCACCTTTTCTTATAAATTGCCTTTATAATATGTAATGTATGGTACGCAATGTCAATGGTAACAATACCATTATAAGCAGAACTGGTTTAGTATGTAAACTTTATACTAGATAGGCTCTTCTTACACTGGATTATTTAGCATCGATATGTTGTTGTTGACTGCACTTATGCATGCATGTTGCCTTTTTGCAGTTCTGTTGACCTACTTTTATTCTGTGTTGTAGGTATTTCCCAGCTTTATTCGTCTTCGTACTGATACAAAAGATTGATTTGCTATTAGTCAATAAAACATAGGTACAATTACTATACAACATTAGTTTTTGTTCACCCTAATCCTGAAAAGGTACCTACTCATCATTATTAACAACTTTTAATTTTTGTTAAATTAAATTCTAATATCTAACAGAACGCAAGGAGCACGAAAACGAGCAGGAGAACGAAAGTAACCGACATAGCCCGAAGAATTGCCAAACTTAAGTGGCAGTGGGCGGGGCACATTGCTCGCAGAACGGATGGCCGATGGGGCAGTAAAGTTCGGGAGTGGCGACCGCGTACTGGAAGGTGCAGCGTGGGTAGGCCCCCCACAAGGTGGACCGACGACCTGGTGAAGGTCGCGGGAATCCGCTGGATGCGGAAGGCACGGGACCGGTCGTTGTGGCGATGCTTGGAGGAGGCCTATGTCCAGCAGTGGACGTCTTTCGGATGAAATGATGATGATGATGATGATCTAAAAGAAGTAAATTTCAAAATTAATATTAACTTACTTACTTACTCCTCTGGCTCAGCGACCCAAAGTGAGTCATGGCCTCCGAAACGAGAACTCCCCACTTTCCTCGATCTTGCGCGATATCTCGCCAGTTGGTAGCTTGAAGCTCATGCGGATCAACCTCCACGGCATCTCCCTAGCGATATCTGAGGCGACCCACTGGTCTACTAATAACAAAATTAATAATTTTGTGTTATTTGATGTCAAATGTCTTCATCCATACACTTTTTTTATTGTGCGCGTAATGGTTGGGACTAGCTAAAAATCAGTGCTGTGTATACCTACATGCACAGCAAACACTGAGCTGGATCCCTTGTTATACATATTATGTAGGATACATGTTGTGTTCTCTGTAATTTGTCCTGATACCTTTCCATATTACAATATGTATATTTTATGTGTGTGTGGCAAACTAAATGGTTAAAATGGTTTACAAGGTTACCAACCCTAATCGCAAAAAATCAGCCATTCCCTGTATTCAAACGCCGTTAATCAGGTCAAAGCCAACTCAGTCAGTTTACAACTGCGGTGTTCATATAGCAAAGGCTTTTATAATAAAGGACTATAGGGGAATATAGTCACCCAATTAGAAATAAATACAGGCAAACAACAGCTTACCCTTTATTGATTTTCGGCATCCTGCCCAGTTCATCATCATCATCAACTCGTGTCTCGCAATCCACTTCTGGACATAAGACTTTCCCAAGCAGCGCCACAACACAGTCACCCGCCTTCCGCATATAATCCACTCCAGCTACTTGCAGGTCTTAGGGCCACCTGCTGGGTGGATGCCCTACGCTGCATTTGTCGATTCGCGTCTCCACTCAAGAGTTTGTATACTCCAACAGCCATCAGTCCTTCGACAGACATGACCAGCACACTGCCGCTTCAGCATACTGATCCTACAATGTATGTCGGTCATTCTGGTTCTTCTCCGGATAATCCCAGTCCAGTTGAGTTGCAGAGATTATAAGACTATCTACAAATGAAATTCATTCACCTAGGATTGCGTCCACAAAAATGCACGCTAACTCTGCAGTGGGATTATGGCAACATCGCACCGTAAACAATAACTATCAAAATCTCTGTTATGATCTTATTATTCTAATGTAGAGTTCAATTTACTGGTCTTTACTTACTTACGGGCAAAATTAATATCCATTCTATCCACGATTTACCCTACTAGAGATAGGAATTTGACATAAGCTCCATACAAAATAGCGGGTAAATCGGTAATCTAGTAGGGTAAATCGTGGATAGCTTGGATATTAATTTTGGCCGTTAGTCTGACAAAACTAACTCTGCATTGGATTAATAAGATTATTCCAGATATTTTGAAAGTTATTGTTTAAGGTATTGCCATAATTCCACTGCAAAGTTAGCGTGGTCAGACTCTATCATATATGTTAACTTACTATACACCTAGACCAAAAAAGCTTAAAATTAGGTCAAACGTTCACTAGATAAATCAAAAAGACCTATTGACCGTAATATCGCAGAACAATAAAAACCATAAGGCTTTTTGCAGACAATAAATGCATTGTACAAAACAATGCTATTGACAGAATCGTAACATGGGTACGTGTGTGTTCGACATTTTGACATATGACTTACTTTAACGAAGGAAACAATAGGGCGTTCAGCTTTGTTTACAGATGATACGCCAATTGGAGTGATTGTGTTTCGATTTCCTGAATCAATTGGTTTGGAGTGTTAATGTGATTTAATGTGTTATTTTTTTTTTATTTTTTTTTATTCTTAACGAGCTTGCGTTTGACCGCCACCTCACCTGATGTTAAGCGATAGTGCGGTTGACGATGGTACACGCTTGCCAAAAACCTATTCACTCGAGTCTTGAATACCACCAGATTATATTTCTCGGGAAACACTCGGACTGTGTTAGGAGTAAATGCAGTTGAGCGTTCAATATACCAACTTGTTTAGGGCGCTACTGGGTTACCTCGACATAGCAGCACATTTAGCATGCTAGTGCGTATTAGAAAGCGTTGTTCATCAATACTGGTGGCAGGTAGGAGTTTCTGCTTTTAGCGCACTGGATACGCCTTCACAAGGACAGAAATCAGAATCAGTTCAGTTCGGGATCAGTTCAGGTGAGGGTTTACTCCCTCCAGCTGACTGTAATTTATTTATTTTAATTTTAATCATGTGCTACTTATATGACGTTATTTTAGAATAACAGGGCTCTCACAGCTCTTCTGGTAGAAATTTCATTGCAATAAGCAGTACTTTTATACTAAATGCTTTTAATCTGTCTCCTTTCATTTTTTGTTGTGTGTACATAAATTATAAATAAATAATTAAATGGATTGTGACACTTGATTATGTGTCTCAAAATAAATAGTTTTTTTTTGTTCTTTTTTCTCTTTAATGGATTCATCATTTCAGCCGAAAGATATCCACTGCTGGACATAGGCCTCCCCCAAGCATATGTATGTTGGGGGGATATGCCATAATCGCCACGCTTGGCAGGCGGGTTGGCAATCGCAGTTGGTTGGTTAAATACTCAGAGAACGCTGCGCGCTTTAATGGATTGTTTTAAGGTAATGACAGCCTCCACATCTTGATATTGGGTAGAATCCTACTATTCCTGGTTCTTGAAACATTAATTATAGGGCCAATTTGGTCCGTTCTTAGCTTTTATTATCCTATGTCGCATCCATTAGACTTTTGATAGTGTTCAATAAAACATGTAACAAAAACCCTGTTGTTCCTGTGAGCTACGTTATCAGAATCGATATTCATACGTAAGGACTTAACCCATTTGGAAAAACTCTTCAATAAAAATTATAAAATTAAATTATTATTAAAAGTGATTATAACACTTTCAATTTACAATTTGTTATGATTTAACATTAAATTAAATTATTTTTATTGATATAATCACTGAGTGAGTGAGTTTTGAGTAATACTCACTCGCAAGTAGTGTCGCTTTCAACTCACAATTAATAATGATTTAGTATTTAATTTTACTATTTTTATTAGAGTTTTTCCAAATCAGTTGTGTCCTTACGCATGAATATTTATTCCGATAGCGTAGCTCACAGGAACAACAGTGTTTTTGTTACAAATTTTGTACCTATTTATTTTATTATTTTTACAAATTTACGCATGCCGCTGAGCGAAAATCTAAAGATATAAATTTTTATTTTTAACGAGCAGGATTCGAACCTGTGACTCCGGGTTCGAATCTTGCTTTTTTTGTTTTCAGAATTTATGCAACGTGTTATTGACATAACTGAAAACCTCTTAAGGGGTCATTGTACTCATTAGTATGAACAAATTTTAATAAGTGATCAACCCTGAAAACGCCAAACAAATACAGCAGATCTTTAAATGTTTTCGATTTATTTGAACACAAATGTAGGGATCAGCTGATATTTTTTTCGCGATTTCAGGTTTGGTCCCATAGTAAAAGTTGTTCATACTGATGACTACTGATGAGTACAATGACCCCTTAAGAGGTTTTCAGTTATTTCAACAACAAGTTGTATATTTTTCAATATATTCATGACTCTGACTGTAGATTACTTCAAACAAGGCAAAACCTGGCAATACACTAAAAAACGTCACAGAATAAAAGAAAAATTATTTATTGCTACAACGAGACAGTAGGTAGCTACCTAGCTTTTTTCGATTCCTCGATTTAGCTCCACTTTTCCTGTAACTAGCTGAAGTAACGTTTACTTTCTCTTTAGTAACAGTGTTCCGAATTAGAATTCTGCTCCCAACAAGGAAAAAGGGAATGGTTCACCATTTCCCGGATCACTCCTCATATCCAGTGACAAAATACAAGTAAAACGTAACAGTAATAACGTATAATCGAGGACAGCTAATGTCGTCATCAAGTTGTAAGAGCAACGGAAAACTGGGTCCAATCACACAGTGAAATAGAAGCAGTGAACAACCTTTTGTTGGGATAAACCATAGAAATCGAAATAATAAGGTAATAGAAGTAGGAAAGGCGCTTGAACTTTTTACCGCATACAGGTATCTCGTAGGACACCAGTGCATGAACCGTTTGCTTAATCATCAGTGCTGTTTTGGTCACAAAAAAATATTTTGCAGCATATACATGCTGAAATTTTAATGTCTTCTTTCCCGAAAAGGGGTCATTGTACTCATCATTATTAACGAATTTTACTTTGTACCCAACCCTGAAATCACGAAAAAAAAACAGGTGGTCCCTACATTTTATCGATTTAAGTGAACACAAATATAGGGACCAACTGATTTTTTTTCGCGATTTCAGTTTTGGTCCCATGGTAAAAGTTGTTCATAATGATGAGTACAATGACCCCTTTTCGGGAAAGAAGACATTAAAATTAATCGCGAAAAAAAAACAGTTGGTCCCTACATTTGTGTTCACTTAAATCGATAAAATGTAGGGACCACCTGTTTTTTTTTTCGCGATTTCAGGGTTGGGTACAAAGTAAAATTTGTTAATAATGATGAGTACAATGACCCCTTTTCGGGAAAGTAGCCATTAAAATTTCAACATGTATAACAGAGGATTATTTTAGGCTTAATTTTTTTAGCTGCTGAATGCTAGAATGCTAGGTAATTGTGTATTTATGTGTTGGTAGCGGCAAACCGGTGGCACGCGTTCAATAACATTTCTATTACCTTATTATTTAGATTTCTATGGGATAAACGCTGTTGATTTTGCAGTAGCGCAACTAGCTGTACCAGTCACGGGCTAAGCTACTTACGCAATGACAAACAAACATCTTTACTTTCGCATTTATAATATTTAGTAAGTATACGATATAATAAGAAAGCAGACATGTTCAAATGTTCATAATCTGTCCCAAAAATCTTGTTTGTGGAAATTCCAGAAAGTTCGGCGAAGTTGATATACTATGTTCTCTCAACATTGGCAGTTGTCAGTCGGATCACGCTCTCGATAGGCGAACGACCCATGAGTGCCTCAACGTGCCTGTCGACCAATGAATATTTTCAACAAGCCTTTTGTTTTTAAAGTGACTGCTGTTGGAACATTTGGGGAAATATAAACGTTTGCATTGATATTTCCTGTTTGGTGTTAGACATTGCGAAAGATTTTCATAGCTTGCACTAGATTTAACTAAAAGGATTTTCTTTGAAGTACCTGCTGCCGAATTGCGTAACTCACTGGCGATCGCAATCATCTGGATTTCAATGTTCATTGTTCCGTGTGTTTTGACAATCCATATTATCGGCAACTACGTACCACGCAATGAATATTGCTTTAATTTCAAAATGAAAGCTAATGTCAAAGTGAATGCATTACACAATTGTCCCACTGATAGTTGCTTCACGTGACGTCTTTTAGATTTTTTATTTTATTGTATAGGATGGCGAAACGATCTAAAGGCCCACCTGATGTTAGCGGTTAGCTTTGCCCATAACAACTGCAATACCACCTAGGCAGTTGCCTAAATAGTACCACAACATGGAAAGTCTCATGTGATTGTAATTTCACCGACACCCGTACCCTTCATATCGAAACACAGCAATGTAAGCATCATTGTTTGGCGGCAGAAGTAGCAGGTATGGTGGTAGTACTGCCCCGGACGTGCTCCTTCACAAGGAGCTCTACTACTACTTGAAACTTACAGCACTGATAACTGAAACGGACAAAGAAAACTTAGGATAAGAAGAACAAGAACTAGACAGCAACGATCTCTCGCTTTCGGCCGTGTTTCTGTTCTTAGTCAGAAGAAAGCGAAAGAGCTTGAAAAGCCTTTGTCTCCTTTTGCGAGGCGGTAATGCTTGCAAAGGAGTTGGTACAGAGGGACTGAGAGGCGTCCACCTTTCTTCCATCCAGCAGGAGATGGACTGGGCGTTGCAAGCGTCCGATACGACAATGAGCCTTATAAAAAGAAAGATGAAAAGAGAAAATGTTAATTTTAAAATAGTCTTACAAATAGGTAAACGATCTAGAATACCAAAAGTCCGAACATAGGTCTTAATACCATGCAATTATTAATTTATACTAATTTAGGAATCGAACACAATGTTATTTAACGACAAGAAACGTCAGTTTTATCACTGCTTCAATAAGGTAGAAAATTGGTCAACTAAAGCGCAAACCATACACAGAGCGAGTGCGGTTCGGGGACGGGTCGGGCCCGCGGCGGGTGGAGCGCGGGCGCCGCGCGTTTCTCCTGCCACTCCCGACCCGCAAGGCCCGCACTCTGTCTGTAATGGCGGTAGATACGCGCAGCTCCTGCGCTCCACTGGCCGCGGGCCCGCGATTTGTGTGATGTCATCCATATAAAAATAGTGGAGTAATTGTGTAATGCATTGACATTAGCTTTCATTTTGAAATGTGAACAATATTCATTACGTGGTACATAGTTGCCGATAAAACTAATTGTCAAAACACACGGAGCAATGAACATTGAAATCCTATTGATTGCGATCGCAAGTGAGTTACGCAATTCGGCAGCTGGTTTTTTTTTCCGTGGGGAAATCCTCATGGACGCACTCCGCCCGGGGTAGGCGGAGCCAGTGTCGGACTCTTACCGACTAAAACCACCACGGTGTTCCTTCAACTACCTTAGCCGGGGGCGTGGGAACCCGTGAGTATTCACACAACCACCCCCGGCAGGTCCCGGCTCGCCACAAGCAGGCGAGCCCCTTCTCCCCGTGCGGCCTAACGACGGCCGCACCCTCCTCTGTGGCGCACACGGAACAGTGCACGCCACCTCACCTCACGGGCCTTTACCAACTACGCCAGCTGCGCCAACTACGCCAGCTACGCCAGCTGCTGGTCGGGCAGCAGACTACCCCGAGTCTGCTGCTCGCAGGCCCATCCTCCTGTATTTTTTTATAGAGGTGTTCTTCCTCGCGGTCCGGGCGGTAAAGCCAAGACCCTCGAGCCCAAGAGGCGCGAGAACACTACTCAGCAGGCACTCCTGGGATTACGAGACCAACGGGGGCAGGGAAGGACAGGCCCCCCGCTGCCTGCCCAGTGGCAGGGTGAGTGCACACCGGGCCCGCCCCTGCTCCTCTACTGTGCCCTCTGCTTTCTCAGAGGGACACGCGGAGATACTTCCCATTTGCCCACATCGGGCCCCTCCCCTGGCAGAATATTCGCCACAGGCAATAAGGTCCCCCGGTCCAAAGGAGACTTATTGCCCGTGCCCAGGGTGCACCGACCCAACAACTGCCGTTCCCTCTAGACGTGTCCAGAAGGACAAGCAGCCGTCAGACACACGTGGAGGTTTTCTGGCCAGCACCCCGACCCGATACGCGCCCTACTTGCACCCGCCTTGTGTGTGATTTGCGCTTAAGATCATATTTCAAAAAGCCAAAACAATATCTCTCTCTATTGATGGCGCATGGAACTAATTTTCCAAGGTGTGAACAGACATTATACATAATAGATGGTAATTTATTCGACAAACTTCTTTGTCATCCTATTAATGCAGTTTGGTTATTTTACATGCGACCTACTTGCATTGTAAACGATGAATTAATACATGCAGCAAATTGTCTAAAATATTAAGTTTGGAAGCTTACGTATTTTTTTAACTAATGCGATACTAGGCTGGTCTTTTCTTTGGTCAAAAAATAAGCATTGCTATACAGCGATGAGGAGGAACTTTTTGATTATTTTATTTTATTTTAGGCTACTGTATTGATAAGTAAGAGCTTCTTCACACTAGTGCTTCTCCGGCGTATACGTTCATCGAACGCCTACGCTGGAAAAACGACAACGCGAGTGCGTCGCGTTGTCGCGGCGTCTGCATGCGCTGCGCATACGTTTATAAATAAACTAGCTTTTACCCGCGGCTCCGCTCGCGTTAAATTCTGCTAACCCACGTCAGTCCAGTCCAGTTCAGTCCTAGGTACCAAATCTACTATGGCCAAAACTGAAAACACGTTTTTCTCCGAACTCATTAGTATGTTAATTTAATTTAAAACAGGCTCAGCTTATACTAGGTTTTTACCATCGACATGTTTTAACTGTACTTTACATGCTGACAGCAGATATAATATTTGTCGAGATAGGCACACATAGTAACACGTATTCTGTCAAAATTTCAACTGGTTATATATTACCGTTACAAAGATACAGCCCTGTGACAGAAAGACGGCCGGACGGACGGACAGCGTAGTGAAAGTAATAGGGTCCCGTTTGGCACCCTTCAGCTACGGAACCTATTAAGGTTCCTAACTAACTACTACTAACTAACTACTAGGTGTAACTATTAAGTTAAACAATCGCCCTGTACCATAAATGGCTCATTGGACAAAGAATGGGTCATGTATCATTACTTCATACAAGCACTTTTTCCATAAATGTTAGTGTCGACTACCAATTCAACCATATTTTATATCTACAGTCAGATATATGTAAACAAGCAGTAATACTCACAAAAAACACGCCAAATCCAACATAAATAATTCTCGTATATTTTTAAGCAAAGCAAAGCAAGGAAATCCGGCAGCGAAAGCCAGTATTAACATAATTTTATACTCTGATATGTTGTGGAGTCGCGCAACAAGTGAAATATATTTACCAATATGTCCGTACGATAAACTCGCAGGGATTTGTTTAATATCAAGTTGTAGCTCGTGATTTATACAATCACATTGCTGCTTGGACGAAGGAAAAATGGCGGTCGGAATCTCAGTAAGAAAAGATTGAAGCACTTAGTTTTTTCCTAAACCCACTATAATTTTGACAGAATTTTAACACACCAGATATATGTATATTGTTATTTTATTTCTGACACTACGACAATGACTACAAGAGATTAGTCGTGTAATCGCGGCTTTTTGTCTTATTATGGATGTGAATGTGTGCGTGCTAGCCCGTACATTTTAGTGAGCCGTCTTACTACGAGTGCTTCACTTTTTGTGTAGCAATATTCCGTCCGGCTTTTTTTATTCGTCCAATCATTGCTGTATGTTTGTGCTAGATCTTGATGAACTACAATATAAATATACAAAACTTATCTTGGCTGCCTCGTTGGTCTAGTGGTTGCAAGCGCGACTGCTGAGCGTGGGGTCCTGGGTTCGATTCCCGGGTCGGGCAAAGTGTTATCGGGTTTTTTCAGTAGGAAATTCTCAGTAGCAGCTTGGTGTCTGGATTTGTGCCCGGTCAATAGCAATAGGCTCGCCCCCTATTACATGGGACTATATCATAACTGGCGAAATGTGGGTGTATTATTACACCTCTGCCTACCCCTTCGGGGAAATACAAGCGTGATGTTATGTTATCAATCAACTCAGCCTATCGCAGTCCACTGCTGAACATAGGCCTCTCCCAAGTTGCGCCACTACGCTCGGTCCTCTGCCTTCCGCATCCAGTCCCCCCCAGCCACGTTCTTTAGGTCGTCGGTCCACCTGGCAGGGTGGCGCCCTACGCTGCGTTTGCCGATTCGCGGTCTCCACTCAAGGACTCGTCTGCTCCAACGGCCATCGGTCCATCGACAGACATGGCCAGCCCACTGCCACTTCAGCTTACTGATCCTACAAGCTATGTCGGTCACTCCGGTTCTTCTCCGGATAATCTCGTTACGGATTTTATCCTTCAAAGAAACTCCAAGCATAGCTCGCTCCATAGCTCGCTGAGCGACTTTGAATTTGTGGACTAGCCCAACTGTCAGTGTCCACGTCTCGGCACCGTAAGTCATGACTGGCAGGACGCACTGATTGAAGACCTTTGTCTTCAAACTTTGCGGTATAGGCGACGAGAAGACTCGGCGAAGTTTGCCAAATGCTGCCCAGCCCAGACGGATCCTTCTGTTGGCTTCTTTCTCGAAGTTGTGTCTACCAAGCTGAATTGCCTGCCCTAGGTAGACGTATTCCGTTACAACTTCGAGTGCCGACCCTTCGATGAATATTGGCCTCGGCATGACATGCATATTGAACATGACTTTAGTCTTGTCCAGATTCATGCCGAGACCGACACGACCGATGTTATTTTATGTTAAAACTTATCTTCTTCCAGCTTTAATGTTCGCGCGACAGACTATTGGAGTCAACTGATGACCATAGACTTTATTTGATAGAACTACTATAATTGTTATTAAAGTATATTACATACACAAACATAGTAAAAAATATAGACCAAGTGCTGCGAGCCATCATAGTGAAGCCAACAAAACCATGCTTCTCCATGTAAAAACCAGCGCTCTCGCACATACATGCACCTGAAACCGTGCTCACCACTCTCAGTACACATGTCGCGGCATCTTCCAGTAAGCATCGCAAAAACAAATGACTTTCAGATGCATGTGTGTGCGTGAGTGCTGGTTTGGAGGGGCACGGTTTTGTTGGCTTCAATATGATTATTCGCAGCACGTCGTCTACATATTTACTAGGTCTATGGTTATAAATTAGTGGGGCTGGGGCCGGGGCTGATAACTGAGGGGACTGGATGCGAAGGGCAGAGGACTGAGTGTTGTGGCGCAACTTGGGACAGGCCTATGTCCAGCAGTGGACTGCGATAGGCTAAGGTGATGATATACTACTGAACAGTTGAGGTAAACTTGCCGATGGACAAGAAAAAATTAAGAGTGGAGATCCAGAGCCAACACTCGAAGAAGAGGCCGCACACCGCAGTGATGGCTCGACGAAATCAGACGGTACGGAGGTCATGATATGGATGAGTCAGGCACAAGATCGCCAGGAATGGAATAGGAGGGAAGATGTCTTCATCCAAGACTGGATAAATAACAGGCTCCAATGATGATGATGATATATTATTAGCTTCGGCCCGCGACCTCGCTCTCGTGGTACGTCGAAAGTATTCTATATTTTAATCCAGGGTTTTTTAGGGTTCCGTACCCGAAGGGTTCCAAACGGGACCCTATTACTCTCGCTACGCTGTCCATCCGTCCGTCCGTACGTCCGTCCGTCTGTCTGTCTGTCACAGGGCTGTATCTTTTGAACGGTAATAGGTAACCGGTTGAAATTTTCTCAGAATATGTGTTGCTATGAGGTGTATCACGACAAATACTAAAAACAAAAAAAAGTCTAAAACCAAAGGGAGTCCCCATACAAGAAACCTCAAAAAACATGCATTTTTTCAACGTTTTTGTTCCTGCTCTATCTTCAAAACGGTAATACATACCAGCGTCAAACTTGGTCGGATTATAGTGCATACTATGTTATTTAGCAACAAATACTAAAAATAAGACAAACATAGACATATGTGGTGGTACCTGCGTAAGAAAGACATGCAAGAAATCATATTTCGCGCACTGTACGTTGATGTCTTTTGATAAACTCTCGTAAATTAAATCAGTTTTAATGGGGTATCAGGTGGTTGAGAGGTACGGAACCCTTACTGCGCGACTCTGACTCGCACTTGGCAGGTTTTATTTTATATGTCTATCTGTGTGTTAAATTTAGTAGTAGTAGAGCTCCTTTATGAATGAGCTCATCCGGGGAAGTACTACCACCGTATCTACTTCTCCGTCAAATAGTGATGTTTGCATTGCTGTGTTTCGGTCGGAAGGGTACGGGTGCCGGTGAAATTACAATCACATGAGACTTTCCATCTTCATGTGTCAGTTTGGCGAACCGACTTGCAGTAGCATTTAGGTTTTAACAACCTAGGTGGTATTGCAGTTGTCATAACAACCATTTGTCCATAGGCAAAGGTAACCGCTTAACATCAGGTGGGCATTTAGCTCGTTTCGCCATCCTATACTATAAAAAAAAAAAAAAATTAGTACCACGGTTTTTGCGTTTTTCAGTAACCTCAATCATTTATTTACATCAACAAATTACAATTAGTTATGGACATAACAAAACTGCTGGTATTTTTTCATTCACAGTACATAAAAAGTTCGTCAATGGTACAAGGCTTTTCACAGCACTCTTCGACGATGGGGCCACGCTTGCCGCGTGCGCCGCCCAGCGCCCGAACTGCATTCGCAGACCCCCACCAGCCAGCATCGCGCTTCGCTTCCTCAGGGCCATAGCAGAGAGCCGCCAACATTGTCGGAATCTGTCGTCCACAGTAAAACCTCGCACCATTCTGCGCTTCAGAGGACCAAGCGCATGACACAACCAGAACAAGAACCAAACACAATTTCATGGTGACTGAGATTTGTTAGATCTTGCCGTCTTTGACTTATTGGCCCAGAGGGTTGTATATGATGTTGGAAGATGTAAGAAGGCTTCTGTATCACTTATGTGGTCTGAATGTACTGATGCTTTCTAAACTTGAGCTTTTATAGGGAAACATCTCATTAATATTCAAACAAATAATATTTCAGGACCTAAGTGCGTAGGTTAAGTGGAATGGTTTACCGCACTTGTCAACTCGATTTCATATGTGAATGAACCACTTATTGATAAATCCGTGGGTGGCTGATAAATACGTCAGAAAACATTATTCAATATAATCATATTTAGCATATTGAAGAAAGTTCAGTTTTCATATTTATGCGCAGACGTAATTTAGTTTTTTTGTTTTCTCAAAGTTTGAAGACTTCTACCAGTGTGACCTACCTGTCATGTCTTACGGTGCCAAGACGTGGACACTGACAGTTGGGCTAGTCCACAAAATCAAATAAAAAAATATAAAAAAATCAAAATCCCTCAGCGAGCTATGGAGCGAGCTATGCTTGGAGTTTTTTTGAAGGATAAAATCCGTAACAAAATTATCCGAAGAACCGACATAGCTTATAGGATCAGTAAGCTGAAGTGGCAGTGGGCTGTTCATGTCTGTCGAAGGACCGATGGCCGCTGCAGCAGCCCCCCCCCTCCCCCCACCCGCCGTGTGGACCGATGACCTGAAGAAAATGGCTGGGGGAACTGGATGCGGAAGGCAAAGGACCGATTTTTGTGGCGCAAATTGAGGGGGAGAGGCCCATGTCCAGCAGTGGATTGCGATAGGCTGAATTGAGTTAATGATAGCTAATTTGAAAATTATTTATTATACCGCCAACGGACTACTAAATTAAACAATCATCATTCGGGAATACTGCCTGCAACCCATACTAAGTGTGATACTTGCCAGAAGAACAAGTCGTCATTGAATAGTATTATTAGTAAGTTAAAGTAAGAAAACTACTAGAAATAATCCGTAGTCGAAGATTAACCTCTGAACAAACAGACAAACCCGCACTAGACCAGCGTGCTGGACTAAGGCTTTTTGTGGCGTCAGTGAACTTTGGAATAGTTTTCATTTGTAGGTTAGTCACGTATATTTTTACTGGTAAAGGTTTGAGTGACGAAAACTTGGGCTTCAGTTTTAGTTCTAAGTATAAATTGGTTCGTCCGTGTGGTGCCGGACGCAAAGAATTTCACCACCCTATATCTTCTCAAGGGTGTCGTAAAAGGCGACTAAGGGATTCACCAGAGGATGGGCAGCAGCGTCCTATGAGTATTTAACCAACCAACTGCGATCGCCAACCCGCCTGCCAAGCGTGGCGATTATGGCATATCCCCTCAACATATGCTTGGGGGAGGCTCATGTCCAGCAGTGGACGTCTTTCGGCTGAAATGATGATGATGATGATGATAAATTGGTTTGCGCTCACTGGTATATGAATTGTTAGCAACTTTTTTTCTCGTAGCTGCTCTTGTGATAGCCGAGTTGATTTATGTGTGGATTAGAATTTGTTTTAACGGTGAAGGTAAACGTCGTGAGGAAACCTGCCCACCTGAGAGTACTCCATGAAGTTCTTGATGGTGTGTGTATTCCGCTAACCCGCAGAAGGCAAGCGTGGTGGACTAAGGCCTGAATCCTTTTCACTCTGGGAAGAGGCCCCTGCCCACCTAAGAGTACTTCATAAAGTTCTTGATGGTGTGTGTAGTCCATCAACCTGCAGTAGGCAAGCGTGGTGGAATAAGGCCTGATTCTTTTTCACTCTGGGGCTCTCGGCTCGAGCCCTGCATTGGGACACTAATAGGCTGGTTATGTATGTCCGCAGTTTCGCTCCCGTAGTTCTTCAGATCTATCATACATACATCGTATACAACGTGTATCAGAAATGCGTGGTCATATTTTAAGAGCTCATTCAGGGCATAGCACAGAACAAATTTTACTATGGGACCAAACCTGAAATCGCGAAAAAAATATCAGCTGTTCCCTACTAAATCACCGATGTCGCTCAACAAAATGTAAAGATCAGCTGATATTTTTTTCGCGATTTCAGGGTTGGTCCCTTATTAAAAGTTGTTTTATGCTATGGCCTGAATAAGCTCTTCAAATATGACCACGCATTTCTGATACACGTTGTATACTAGTTTTAAGTCCAATCACAGGCTTTTAAAGACAAAAACATAATCAAAATCGGTCCGGTAGTTTTTGCGTGATGCTCAAACTAACAATCAAACGGACATTGGTGTCGATTCTCTTATTCACGAACTAAACTTATTTTAAACTATCGTTCCTTTTTACTAATAATAGATACAAGAAAAGGATGGCAACAATTTTACTGTCAAATTAGTTTACGTGTTACATTTCCTTGTATTTTAGTGGGCACGGTCTGAGATCACGACTAAACTTGTATGGAAATTTTAATTCGGACTAATTTGACAGCTCTAAAATTGTTGCCATCCCTTTCTTGTATCTACTATTAGTAAAAGAGAGCGATAGTTTAAAATAAGTTTAGTTCGTGAACGAGAGAATCTACACCAGTAACAGTTTTATAATACTTTTTTTTTATTATAGGATGGCGAAACGAGCTAAAGGACCACCTGGTGTTAAGCGGTTACCTTTGCCCATAACAACTTCAATACCACCTAGGCTGTTGCCTAAATGGTACCGCAAGTTAGTTCACCAAGATGAGACATGAAGATGGAAAGTCTCATGTGATTGAAATTCACCGGCATCCACACTCTTCACACCGGAACACAGCAAAGCAAGCATCACAGTTTGGTGGTGTTGGGGATGAGATATAGGGGCTGGTAAATTTTAGGATAGTTCGAAGGACCTGAAATTATAATTATAGTTTTTCATGTGTGGAGTAAGCTACTCTGGTTTCTGATCTTTGCTCAGGCTGCACAGGGTAAAAGAAATGAATACCACCAACCTTTCACTCCCACGCAGTCGCTCTTAGCGCAGATCAGCTCAGCACGGCTGAATGTTCCAGTCCAACTAAGGTGATTGGGTAAATATAGCCACACCACACTCGTCACAGGAGGGTTTGAGAACGTCTCAGTAGCAATAGTTTATAAGTATGCGAGTTAATCGAAACTGAAGAAGTGCTAGGAGCGCGACACGGTCACGTACACATCAATCGGCGGCTACGATCCAACTGGTTCTTCATGCCGGCGCAAGGGGCGCGGCGAGCACTAGCGTCGCCGATCTGCAGCATTCAAACGAGGGTAGTCGTAGAAAAATTGATGGTAAACAATTCCCTCTACCCACACTTTTATTTGAGCAAAGATCGAACATAACCCCACACCGAAATTATCATCATAATTTCACATAGTTATAAGATTTTTAAGATTACAAAGGGGTTACAATATAAAATTGTCTAAGACAAAAAGATTAAAAAAGCTATAAGATAAATATATATTTTACTAAGTTTGTCTTAAGAATGACAGAATAGTAAAGTTAAATTAATAAGGAAGTTTAGTTTAATTAGAATAAGGAAATGCGGTTCAAACTTCCCTTTTGCATCCTCAACGTTAAGACACGATTCATTCTGTCTGGCCCCTCATGGAGACGCTCCACTATGGCACGGCTCCAACGAAGAGGAGAAGTTAAATCGGATTTTATGAGAACGAAGTCACCAACTTGATTGTCAGATGGTGATTTGAACCACTTTGCTCTCTGTTGCAATGTATGCAAATAGTCATCAGACCATTTCTTCCAAAACGTTTGGGATATTTTTTGTATACACTGCCAACGAGACAAAATATATTTCATAGGTAATAACAAGGGATGCTTGCTATTGCGGGGTAAATCTCCTTGGGAGATTCTACCCCCCACCCTGAGGAAACCTAGGGGTTCCACGAAGGGTGCCAGATTCCGTAAGGACGCAACTTTGTTATTTTTAACTTGATTCATTTTAGTACTATAGAATCTAAGTTGTATAGTTTTAAGGATGACGTCATGGGACGTTTTCAACACATTAGTTGAAATAGGGCCAACCAAAGGTTCACGTTTCAATTTTCGAAACGGCGAAAAATACTCGAACCATTTTTCAGAATAATTGTCATCGTTGTTTTGAAAACCAAATGATAAAATATCTACGATTGATTTTAATTCTAAGATCATTATATTTTTTATATAAAAAGTGTGTATTGGCCACTGATGAACGTCATCAGATAGTGACCAAACTGGGCAGTTAAGCCAGCGTTCAAGTTTCGGGATGGACAAAGACTTGATTGGCGCAACTTTACTTTTACTGTTAATCAGTACCTTGAGTACTGACCGTTTTGTATAAGTATTTTCCATAAAATTATATTTAAACGAAAAGTAAGCCTCTGAAGGTGACCACTTGAGACCTAAAACTTTGAGTGAAGAACACACGGTGTCATCACTAAAGTTTATTGCTGCTGTTTGGTCGGCACCGATCCTGGACAGTAACTCAGGCGAGTTACTTGCCCACTTACGGAGATCGAACCCACCTAATTTTAATAGAGCTATGAGCTCGTCCTGTAACGTACAGGCTTCTTCTGTGGTTTGTGTTGACCACAAAAGATCGTCAACAAAATAACCTTGCATAAGAATGTGTGCAACACGCGGGTACCGCTCACCTTCATCATTCGCTAGCTGTTGCAAAGTGCGCACAGCAACAAATCCTGAGCTGCGTTAGCCATAGGTATTTGTTAATAATTCGTTAGTTTTAATTTCCTCTGTAGGAGACTCCTTCCAGAGTATATGCTGGTAGCAGCAGTCGGCAGGGTCTTGCCTATACATTTTAGATATATCGGCAGTGAGACAACAGGTCACGTGCAACTCGGGAGATCGAGCGAAACGTCGCTCCGGGTGATGGAACCTACGCACGGCGTGGTTACAAGACTCACCAAGATCAGCACGATTCGGATCCAGCTGAATGGGAGACACATATCTGCCACTACTGTCGCGATAATGACGTTCGGAGTAGATTTGCTCCGCAAGTTTATCAGCAGGGCTGATAGGGTTGTCGTACGGCGATTCTTCAATTTCCCAAAAAGATTTTAGACATGAGTTGATGTCACTATCGTTGATGTACGACACCAGATTGCAGGACGTTGCAACGTTGGTGACGTCATCGGAAGTACACGGTACTTCTATTTTCCCACACAATACGTACCCGAATACACTGTTAAGTGCTGTGGGTAATGCAGGATTAACATTTATTTTAGTCCCGTCATAAATGTCCGGGAATACATCGCCTGCAAGTATAATGTCCACAGGGGATTTTTTGTGGAAGTAAGGATCCGCTAACAACAAATGTTTATACTTACTGCAAACATCCTCGGATATTTCTACCGTCGGTAAATCAAAAGTTATTCGTTGTAGTATTATTGCGTCTATTTTAAATGTTGGATTGTCACAGTGCCTTGGTTTAATAGTGCATGATGTAATGCCATAGTTTTTAACACTATTTCCGGCTAAGCCAAAAATATTAAAAGGACACTTTTGTCGTGGCAACCCTAGCCGCTCTAAACAATCCAATGTTATGAAGTTTGATTGAGCGCCCGAATCTATTAAAACTCGGCAAGCTTGCTCATTACCGAACGCATCAATAACATTTACGATTGCCGTACCTAGAAGTACTATATAGTTTTTAATATTGTCTACGCTGGAGCTGGACGAGTGAGATGTGTTAGCGTGCGTACCTGTTGAGAACTCATTAGCGGTGGTAGTGTGCGCGGGCACGGCTCGCGAAACCGGTTTGCTATCTGAGTTTAGGTGTAATAATGAGTGATGTCGTTCATTGCACGTAAAACATTTAAAATCACTTCGACAATCGGAAGTCGCATGGTTTTGCTTGAGACAATTATGGCACAATTTCAAATGGTCAGCACGGCTGACTCGTTGTGCAGGGCTCAATTCACGGAATTGTACACAACGAAAAATCATATGATTTTGGCCACAATGGAAACAGCTGACATTATTGTTACTACCTTCATTTTGTCTAGAATGCAATGTTTGAGAAAATGCCTTCTTATAATTATTATCACTCGGCCGTTTGTTTACATTAGATGTAGACTGAATTTTATTTTGCGAAACAGAACAACTAGAAAAGGATTGAGAATGTTCCAAGACTTTAATTTGATTATGTACGTGGGACATTAAACTTTCATAGGTAGGTATCGTTTTTTGATCGATATTTTGTTCGAACGACTTTCTTGTGTTGGGATCTAGTCCCTTTAGTGCAATATGACACAGTACGTAGCTTGACAGATGTTCAATGTTTAAGGCATTAATAGCTCGATAAGAGTGATCGAAAGTCTCGATAAAATTATTTAAATTAATCGACGACTCCGACTTGAGCGCAGGAAAGTTCAACATTTTATCTAAATATTTGCCTACGAGCATTCTATTGTCTTGATATTTATCAAGCAACGCCTGCCATACTACTTCGTAATTACTTGACGTAATAGGCACACTTTTAACTAAACTAAGTGCGGAACCCTTTGTACACGATAACAAATAATGAAATTTGTCGATATTTGAAACACTTGTTTGATTATGCACCAGAGAACAAAATGTTTCGTAAAATGTAGTAAAATGCTCGATATTCCCATCAAAGCTGAATAGTTCGAGTTTAGGTAAGCGTGGTCGAACGTCGACCTTAGCGTTTTGCTCCTTCGTGTCAACGTGTGCACATGGTGGAACGTCCACAATTTTAGAAGCACTCATTTTAGAAGCACACAATTTGACATGATAGAATAAATCATCGAAACTTTCCATGTCTTTAGTAGAGAATTCAGCATCGGAATCTAACGTTAATTTAAATTCAAAAATATCCATGCAGGTATTTTCGAATGATTCACGCAATGATGTTATTTCTGAGGCACGCAAAAGAAACATTTCCTCTAAAGCAGAATTAGTTTCTAGCTTTTTTGAAAGATCATATATTAATTGTAACTGCGAGAAAATGCGTTGCTTTTTAGCTAAACATTTATTAATGTTACGCATTATTTCTAATTCCTTTTTAGAAGGAACTTTCTCTTCTGAGTTAGGCATTTTCGAGGGAAAATATTAAAATAAGCTATGGAAATGAAATATAATAAGAAACAAGCACGGCTTGTGTGCACAAATTGAACAAAGAAATTGCACGGCAACGGTTTATTCAAAATGGCGTCCTAACGTCTAACTAAAGCACGGCTGAAATCAGACTTTAGGATTTGAAATATGAAAATAAGGTATTTTAAATCCGACTCGAAGACCAAAATGTTGGGGATGAGATATAGGGGCTGGTAAATTTTAGGATAGTTCGAAGGACCTGAAATTATAATTATAGTTTTTCATGTGTGGAGTAAGCTACTCTGGTTTCTGATCTTTGCTCAGGCTGCACAGGGTAAAAGAAATGAATACCACCAACCTTTCACTCCCACGCAGTCGCTCTTAGCGCAGATCAGCTCAGCACGGCTGAATGTTCCAGTCCAACTAAGGTGATTGGGTAAATATAGCCACACCACACTCGTCACAGGAGGGTTTGAGAACGTCTCAGTAGCAATAGTTTATAAGTATGCGAGTTAATCGAAACTGAAGAAGTGCTAGGAGCGCGACACGGTCACGTACACATCAATCGGCGGCTACGATCCAACTGGTTCTTCATGCCGGCGCAAGGGGCGCGGCGAGCACTAGCGTCGCCGATCTGCAGCATTCAAACGAGGGTAGTCGTAGAAAAATTGATGGTAAACAATTCCCTCTACCCACACTTTTATTTGAGCAAAGATCGAACAGGTGGCATACATACTTTTAAACACAGCTTGCATTTTTTAAGTTTCTTATTTTCCTTATTTTCTTCTTTATTCACTTTCAATCGTTGAGGTCCTAATTTTATTTTTCACGTAGTTTAATCAAGGTTTAATTTCATCCAAATTTTTTTAGTCGGTTCAACGTATTTCAAGGACAAAGAAACAAACATCCACACTTTCGCATTTATAATTTTTAACTAGAACTAGGATGTTATAATAAGATACGATATGATAAGTTATGATATCATATTATACGATACGATACGATACTGTATAATTTGATATTATAATGTCCTGCCGGCCGAGTTTCGGTCACGGCGGCCAATCTCAACAAAGACTTTAGCCGTCTGCGCGGGCGTATAGTGCACAAGTGTGTGTGCAAACACAGGTGCACTAAGCTATCTATTCCCTCCCTTATCCGATGGGACGGCAATCTGACACGACCGGAGATACGATAAACAAGGATTGCTATAAATACTTACATATTTTAGATTTATCATTTTAAATAATAAAGGCGATTTGATTTTGATTTTGATTTTAATAAATCATAAACCTACGGATCTTCAAGAAAGCCAAGTTCAGAAGCATCTGACGCTATATAATAATAACACAGCTCAAACTCGCCGACAATTTAAAACCATTATTGAAACTCACAAAGAAAAGTTAGGGCTTGTAGTGAAAGAGATATAGACCAAACTTGATATCAATGAAAACGCTTGGAAAATAGTAAGGAACAATAAGATTAAAGAGTCTTTGCTTCCAAAGGACTACCAGAAATCCGCTTTTGTTTGTCATAATGGTACTCATACCGTAATGTAACGAATCTCAAAAAAGGGAACACTCTTAACCAACGAGCATGAACGCAGATGAAACCAATGAGGTATGTCGGGATCGTAGTGAGTGGAAATCTATAGTCTCTGCCTACTCCAACGGGAAACAGGTGTGATAATATGTATGTATGTCATGAGTACAAAGAGAGAAGAAATTCTTTCTTCAAAATGTTTCTCTCTCTAATAGTAAAACTAGTGCAAAAAAAAATATGAAAAAAATGGAGACATCGGATCCAAGCAATTTGAAGGCATTAGTGGTCTCAGAACTGTATTTCTCAGAAAAGTAATCTCACAAATATTGTCACTATAAGCGTTAACGTTAATCTGTCGGTCCCGGTTGCCATACGAACATCTTTGGCAGTTGTTACGGGTAGTCAGAAGCCCGAAAGTCTGACAACTGGTCTAACCTCCGAATGTCAGTATTACCAAAGAATAAATAATAGTAGTAGGTATTACCCAGTAACTGGGTTGCGGGGGTCTGATGGCAGTCGCTCCATGTAAAATACTGATGTTCAGCCGCATCTGGATAGACTGGAAGCCGTCCCCAACATAGTTGGGAAAAGACGAGGAGGATGAAGATTATCGTGTAACTGTATTTTTTGCAAAGTCTGCTAGTTCCTGTCTTTATTTTACAATTTTGAAGATTACCCCAATAATCATAATCAGCCCATCACTGTGCCACTACCGGGCATTGGCCTCTTCTCAGAATGAGAAGGTTTCAGGCCTTAGTCCACCACGCTGGTCTACTGCGGGTTGGCGGACTACACACCATCGAAATCTGTATAGAGCACTCTCAGGATTGCAGGTGTCCTCACGACGTTTTCAGCAAGTGATAATCAAATTCTGGTGCGCGTATGAATTTGAAAAGTTAAAATGCGGGAGCCGGGATTGAGATCAGAACCTCTGGCATGGAAGGCAAGCGTTTAACCACTAGGCTATCACTACTACAGTGATTACCCGAGTGAAATGAAGTAATTCCCAATGCAATATGGAATTCATGATTCTTCTAGATGAAGAAAGATCGCGAAGGCGAGTTGCAGACTAAAGATAATCACATGATTATGGAAAGACCTACATTCAAAATTGGATGGTTAATGGCTTTTGAAGAAGATTATAATGATTCCGCAGTGATGCGCAGGGGGTCTACTCCCGTTCGACGATATTCGATAAATCGTACGATTCATCGCACAATTTTCTACTCCGGTCAACCATCTTTCCCTTATCGCATGCGATGATCGTGTTTTGACGTTTGTTTTTCTCATCTCCGGTAAATTGTATACGACTATGAATCGTAGTCTATCTTAATTGTGCCTTTTTTATGTGCCTATCTTTATTATGTAAGTATCAGTCGGAACGAAAGTTCGTACTTCGTTTGTCGTTCGTAAAACGCGAGTAGACCTACAGGAGTTCTTCGATGCCTAAGTCTACCTTTTTTTGTGTTACATTTTTAATCTGTATTTTTTACAAATTTATACAGTAGATAGGTATTAAGATGTGTTTAAAATAACTATAATAATATATACTAAAATGTCTTCTGCAGTATTTTTTTTTATTGATTTATTTCAAACTAAACTTTGTAATTATTTTTTCGCAGCACTTCGTCTCCCGTGGTATGTCGAAAGTATTATATATTTTAATCTAGGTTATAGTATATCTGTGTGTCAAATATAATCCAAATAAGTACACTAGTTTTTGCGTTTTCAGTAACCTCAATCATATATTTACATCCAAAAATTACAATCAGTCATGGAAATTAACAAAAATACTGGTGTTTCTTCATTCACAGTACATAAAAAGTTCGTCAATGGTACACGGCTTTTCACAGCACTCTTCGACGATGGGGCCACGCTTGCCGCGTGCGCCGCCCAGCGCCCGAACTGCATTCGCAGACCCCCACCAGCCAGCATCGCGCTTCGCTTCCTCAGGGCCATAGCAGAGAGCCGCCAGCATTGTCGGAATCTGTCGTCCACAGTAAAACCTCGCACCATTCTGCGCCTCAGAGGACCAAGCGCATGCCACAACCAGAACAAGAACCAAACACAATTTCATGGTGACTGAGATTTGTTAGATCTTGCCGTCGTTGACTTATTGGCCCAGATGGTTGTATATGATGTTGGAAGATGTAAGAAGGCTTCTGTATCACTTATGTGGTCTAAATGTACTGATGCTTTGTAAACTTGAGCTTTTATAGGGAAAAATCTCATCAATATTCAAACAAATTGTATTTCAGGACCTAAGTGCGTAAGTTAAGTGGAATGGTTTACCTCACTTGTCAACTCGATTTCATATGTGAATGAACCACTTATTGATGAATCCGTGGGTGGCTGATAAATACGTCAGAAAACATTATTTAATATAATCATATTTAGCATATTGAAGAAAGTTCAGTTTTCATATATGCGCAAACCTAATTTTGTTTTTTTGTTTTCTCAAAGTTTGAAGTCTTCAACCAGTGTGACCTACCTGTCATGTCTTACGGTGCCAAGACGTGGACACTGACAGTTGGGCTAGTCCACAAAATCAAATAAAAAAATATAAAAAATCAAAATCACTCAGCGAGTTATAGAGCGAGCTATGCTTGGAGTTTTTTTGAAGGATAAAATCCGTAACAAAATTATCCGAAGAACCGACATAGCTTATAGGATCAGTAAGCTGAAGTGGCAGTGGGCTGTTCATGTCTGTCGAAGGACCGATGGCCGCTGGAGCAGACGACTCCTTGAGTGGAGACCGCGCATCGGCAAAGGCAGCGTAGCCCCCCCCCCCCCTCCCCCCACCCGCCGTGTGGACCGATGACCTGAAGAAAATGGCTGGGGGAACTGGATGCGGAAGGCAAAGGACCGATTTTTGTGGCGCAAATTGAGGGGGAGAGGCCCATGTCCAGCAGTGGATTGCGATAGGCTGAATTGAGTTAATGATAGCTAATTTGAAAATTATTTATTATACCGCCAACGGACTACTAAATTAAACAATCATCATTCGGGAATACTGCCTGCAACCCATACTAAGTGTGATACTTGCCAGAAGAACAAGTCGTCATTGAATAGTATAATTAGTAAGTTAAAGTAAGAAAACTACTAGAAATAATCCGTAGTCGAAGATTAACCTCTGAACAAACAGACAAACCCGCACTAGACCAGCGTGCTGGACTAAGGCCTTTTGTGGCATCAGTGAACTTTGGAATAGTTTTCATTTGTAGGTTAGTCACGTATATTTTTACTGGTAAAGGTTTGAGTGACGAAAACTTGGGCTTCAGTTTTAGTTCTAAGTATAAATTGGTTCGTCCGTGTGGTGCCGGACGCAAAGAATTTCACCACCCTATATCTTCTCAAGGGTGTCGTAAAAGGCGACTAAGGGATTCACCAGAGGATGGGCAGCAGCGTCCTATGAGTATTTAACCAACCAACTGCGATCGCCAACCCACCTGCCAAGCGTGGCGATTATGGCATATCCCTCAACATATGCTTGGGGGAGGCTCATGTCCAGCAGTGGACGTCTTTCGGCTGAAATGATGATGATGATGATGATAAATTGGTTTACGCTCGCTGTCATATGAATTGTTGTACTCCATGAAGTTCTTGATGGTGTGTGTATTCCGCTAACCCGCAGAAGGCAAGCGTGGTGGACTAAGGCCTGAATCCTTTTCACTCTGGGAAGAGGCCCCTGCTCACCTAAGAGTACTTCATAAAGTTCTTGATGGTGTGTGTAGTCCATCAACCTGCAGTAGGCAAGCGTGGTGGAATAAGGCCTGATTCTTTTTCACTCTGGGGCTCTCGGCTCGAGCCCTGCATTGGGACACTAATAGGCTGGTTATGTATGTCCGCAGTTTCGCTCCAGTAGTTCTTCAGATCTATCATACATACATCGTATACAACGTGTATCAGAAATGCGTGGTCATATTTTAAGAGCTCATTCAGGGCATAGCACAGAACAAATTTTACTATGGGACCAAACCTGAAATCGCGAAAAAAATATCAGCTGTTCCCTACTAAATCACCGATGTCGCTCAACAAAATGTAAAGATCAGCTGATATTTTTTTCGCGATTTCAGGGTTGGTCCCTTATTAAAAGTTGTTTTATGCTATGGCCTGAATAAGCTCTTCAAATATGACCACGCATTTCTGATACACGTTGTATACTAGTTTTAAGTCCAATCACAGGCTTTTAAAGACAAAAACATAATCAAAATCGGTCCGGTAGTTTTTGCGTGATGCTCAAACTAACAATCAAACGGACATTGGTGTCGATTCTCTTATTCACGAACTAAACTTATTTTAAACTATCGTTCCTTTTTACTAATAATAGATACAAGAAAAGGATGGCAACAATTTTACTGTCAAATTAGTTTACGTGTTACATTTCCTTGTATTTTAGTGGGCACGGTCTGAGATCACGACTAAACTTGTATGGAAATTTTAATTCGGACTAATTTGACAGCTCTAAAATTGTTGCCATCCCTTTCTTGTATCTACTATTAGTAAAAGAGAGCGATAGTTTAAAATAAGTTTAGTTCGTGAACGAGAGAATCTACACCAGTAACAGTTTTATAATACTTTTTTTTTATTATAGGATGGCGAAACGAGCTAAAGGACCACCTGGTGTTAAGCGGTTACCTTTGCCCATAACAACTTCAATACCACCTAGGCTGTTGCCTAAATGGTACCGCAAGTTAGTTCACCAAGATGAGACATGAAGATGGAAAGTCTCATGTGATTGAAATTCACCGGCATCCACACTCTTCACACCGGAACACAGCAAAGCAAGCATCACAGTTTGGTGGCATACATACTTTTAAACACAGCTTGCATTTTTTAAGTTTCTTATTTTCCTTATTTTCTTCTTTATTCACTTTCAATCGTTGAGGTCCTAATTTTATTTTTCACGTAGTTTAATCAAGGTTTAATTTCATCCAAATTTTTTTAGTCGGTTCAACGTATTTCAAGGACAAAGAAACAAACATCCACACTTTCGCATTTATAATTTTTAACTAGAACTAGGATGTTATGATAAGATACGATATGATAAGTTATGATATCATATTATACGATACGATACTGTATAATTTGATATTATAATGTCCTGCCGGCCGAGTTTCGGTCACGGCGGCCAATCTCAACAAAGACTTTAGCCGTCTGCGCGGGCGTATAGTGCACAAGTGTGTGTGCAAACACAGGTGCACTAAGCTATCTATTCCCTCCCTTATCCGATGGGACGGCAATCTGACACGACCGGAGATACGATAAACAAGGATTGCTATAAATACTTACATATTTTAGATTTATCATTTTAAATAATAAAGGCGATTTGATTTTGATTTTGATTTTAATAAATCATAAACCTACGGATCTTCAAGAAAGCCAAGTTCAGAAGCATCTGACGCTATATAATAATAACACAGCTCAAACTCGCCGACAATTTAAAACCATTATTGAAACTCACAAAGAAAAGTTAGGGCTTGTAGTGAAAGAGATATAGACCAAACTTGATATCAATGAAAACGCTTGGAAAATAGTAAGGAACAATAAGATTAAAGAGTCTTTGCTTCCAAAGGACTACCAGAAATCCGCTTTTGTTTGTCATAATGGTACTCATACCGTAATGTAACGAATCTCAAAAAAGGGAACACTCTTAACCAACGAGCATGAACGCAGATGAAACCAATGAGGTATGTCGGGATCGTAGTGAGTGGAAATCTATAGTCTCTGCCTACTCCAACGGGAAACAGGTGTGATAATATGTATGTATGTCATGAGTACAAAGAGAGAAGAAATTCTTTCTTCAAAATGTTTCTCTCTCTAATAGTAAATCTAGTGCAAAAATAAATTTTGAAAAAAATGGAGACATCGGATCCAAGCAATTTGAAGGCATTAGTGGTCTCAGAACTATATTTCTCAGAAAAGTAATCTCACAAATATTGTCACTATAAGCGGTAACGTTAATTTGTCGGTCCCGGTTGTCATACGAACATCTTTGGCAGTCGTTACGGGTAGTCAGAAGCCCGAAAGTCTGACAACTGGTCTAACCTCCGAATGTCAGTATTACCAATGAATAAATAATAGTAGTAGGTATTACCCAGTAACTGGGTTGCGGGGGTCTGATGGCAGTCGCTCCATGTAAAATACTGATGTTTAGCCGCATCTGGATAGACTGGAAGCCGTCCATCATAGTTGGGAAAAGACGAGGAGGATGAAGATGATCGTGTAACTATATTTTCTGCAAAGTCTGCTAGTTCCTGTCTTTATTGTAAAATTTTGAAGATTACCCCAATAATTATAATCAGCCCATCACTGTCGCACTACCGGGCATTGGCCTCTTCTCAGAATAAGAAGGTTTCAGGCCTGTAGTCCACCACGCTGGTCTACTGTGGGTTGACGGACTACACACCATCAAAATCTGTATAGAGCACTCTCAGGATTGCAGGTGTCCTCACGACGTTTTCAGCAAGTGATAATCAAATTCTGGTGCGCGTATGAATTTGAAAAGTTAAAATGCGGGAGCCGGGATTGAGATCAGAACCTCTGGCATGGAAGGCAAGCGTTTAACCACTAGGCTATCACTACTGCAGTGATTACCCGAGTGAAATGAAGTAATTCACAATGCTATATGGAATTCATGATTCTTCTAGATGAAGAAAGATGGCGAAGGCGAGTTGCAGACTAAAGATAATCACATAATTATGGAAAGACCTACATTCAAAATTGGATGGTTAATGGCTTTTGAAGAAGATTATGATGATTCCGCAGTGATGTGGAGGAGTTCTTCGATACCTAAGTCTACCTTTTTTTGTGTTATATTTTTAATCTGTATTTTTTTACAAATTTATACAGTAGATAGGTATTAAGATGTGTTTAAAATAATTATAATATATATTAAAATGTCTTCTGCAGTTAATTTTTTTTCAGTGATTTATTTCTTTATTTATGATTTATTTATGATTATATTTGTGTTTTTATTGAGAATAAATTTATTTAAACCTATTTCAAACTAAACTTTGTAATTATGTTTTCGCAGCACTTCGTCTCCCGTTATATGTCGAAAGTATTTTATATTATATTTTAATCCAGGGTATATCGTATCTGTATCAAATATAATCCAAATTAGTATACTCGTTTTTGCGTTTTTAAGTAATCTCAATCATTTATTTACATCAACAAATTACAATCAGTCATGGACATTAACAAAGATGCTGGTGTTTCTTCATTCACAGTACATAAAAAGTTCGTCAATGGTACAAGGCTTTTCACAGCACTCTTCGACGATGGGGCCACGCTTGCCGCGTGCGCCGCCGAGCGCCCGAACTGCATTCGCAGACCCCCACCAGCCAGCATCGCGCTTCGCTTCCTCAGGACCATAGCAGAGAGCCGCCAGTATTGTCGGAATCTGTCGTCCGCAGTAAAACCTCGCACCATTCTGCGCCTCAGAGGACCAAGCGCATGCCACAACCAGAACAAGAACCAAACACAATTTCATGGTGACTGAGATTTGTTAGATCTTGCCTTCGTTGACTTATTGGCCCCGAGGGTTGTATATGATGTTGGAAGATGTAAGAAGGCTTCTGTATCACTTATGTGGACTGAATGTACTGATGCTCTCTAAACTTGAGCTTTTATAAGGAAAAATCTCATCAATATTCAAACAAATAATATTTCAGGACCTAAGTGCGTAGGTTAATTGGAAATGTTTACCTCACTTGTCAACTTGATTTCATATGTGAATGAACCACTAATTGATAGTCCGTGGGTGGCTGATAAATACGGTAGAAAACATTATTCAACAATATAGTAATATCTATATATATAAAACAAAGTTGGGTTAGTTACACCATTTATAACTCAAGAACGGCTGGACCGATTTTTATTAAATTTGGCATACAGATAGAACATAATCCAGATTAAAATTTAGGCTTCTTTTTATCCCGGGAAGATGAACAGTTCCCGAGGGATGCGCGATAATCGACATTCACGCGGGTGAAGTCGCGGGCATAAGATAGTTAAGCATTTGAAGAAAGTTCTGTTTTCATATACGCATACCTAATTATGTTTTCGCAAAGTTTCAAGACAAAGGTCTTCAACCAGTATATCCTACACGTTATGGCTTACGCTACTGAGACGTGGACACTGACAGTTGGGCTAGTCCACAAATTCAAAGTCGCTCAGCGAGCTATGGTGCGAGCTATGGAGATAGCTATGCTTGGAGTTTCTTTGAAGGATAAAATCCGTAACGAGATTACCCTTGAGTCGAGACCGCGAATTAGCAAACGCAGCGTAGGGTGCCCCCAGGTGGACCGACGACCTGAATAATGTGGCTGGGAGGGATTCGATGCGGAAGGCAGAGAGAGGACCAAGTGTTGTGGTGCAACTTGGGAGAGGCCTTTGTCCAGCAGTGGACTGCGATAGGATTTTTTTAAAGTCTGCTGGTGTTATTATTTTATAATTTTGAAGATTACCCCAATAATCATAATCGGCCCATTACTGTCCCTCTGCTGGGCACGGGCGTCTTCTTTGTTTTTGATTATTTGTTTGTTTGTTTCTTGTTTTCTTCATACAAACTTAACCGCATCTTTTCACCCTTTTTAAAATGGAAATTAAAAAAATAATTGAGTGTGTTTTAGACCACACGACTGAAGTAAAACTTCACTAACTTATATCTCCCTCAATACTATTTCAATGAGAATAAAGGAATGGTAGCGCGGCGCGCGTACATCTGCCGGCGCTGTGTCGTGGGCGGGCGTCACGCAAGCCTCGTTCCCCGCGTCCCGCACTACCCCCTCCGTTCGCCACACTTTTCGTAACGCATTCACAAGCTTACCCCCAAGTCAAGCGTGCCTAAAGAAGTTGTACTTCAAAAATCTTCTTTAGTGGACATAGGGTGCTCAAAGAATATTAATTCCTTCAAATCTCTAGGTCCTCCGGTTTAGGCTGTGTGTCTGTCAGTTAGTCAGTCAGTCACAGTATTATTTTAGGTATAGAGTACGTGCCGTAAGTAATAACTGGCAATACACACTGGTATCAAAGACTTTCGTCTTGAGATATTGCGGTATACTGGAAGACGCAGCATGGGTAGGCCCCCCACAAGGTGGACAGACGACCTGGTGAAGGTCGCGGGAATCCGCTGGATGCGGAAAGCACAGGACCAGTCGTTGTGGCGATGCTTGGGGGAGACCTGTGTCCAGCAGTGGACGTCTTTCGGCTGAAATGATGATATGATGATAGAGTACGTCATACGTATCACCTAACTTACATAACGGTGTAACACAGTCCCAAGTTAAATGCAACGGACAAAGTTGAATCCATTTTAAAGTTAGTTCCGGCGGGGCTTTTAGCGCAATAAATGCCTTCCTTCCTCCTCTTTCTTAAAAGTTTCCTTTAAAACAAAAAGATTTGTTTCTTATTCTAGAACAAACGGCCGTCTTAAGCATCGCTACTGTCTCGCGAGCGATTTTCTTAGAACTATTTTCGCAATTTGAATCGAAATGAGGTATTTTCTTTTTGGTTTCCGATTTTCCTTTGTTAATCCGCTTCGTTTTTCTTTTACCTTTGTCTGTGACTTGGGTAATAAGTTCGGATATTCGCCCGTTTAAGCTGTTAAATCTTGTTGGAGAAAATATTATTTTTTTATGATAAATGTCGTTATTGTTTCGGGGAAGTTTTTTGAATTTTATATATTATGTTATTTATTAGGATAAAAAAAATGGTTTGGTGTAATTAAAGTTTTAATGAAAACTAATAACATCTTTTAATAACCACCTGTTGCTTGGACATAAAACATTACTAGGTAATTTTTTTGTGAAGCTCTTCCGATGTTTTGTTATAATTTTTATAAAAAAAAACTGATACTCCTTTTTAATTTCTTTCTTGATTTCTCCTGTATCGTAGTTGTTACACAAATAAAACCGGCCAAGAGCATGTCGGGCCATGCTCTATTTTATAGGGTTCCTTAAGTAGGTCTAATTACAAGCGAATCAAATCGAATATTAATCATTGCTATTTTAGTTTTTGCAAACAGCTCCACTTAGCGCTAAATTTAAGAAGTGTACCATATCAATAGAACACAGTTTTTTTTTGTGATTTTTTTAAATAGAAAGTAACTAAAGGAGCATTATTTGCTAAGATATTTTTTTCTCTAAGTCAATGACCTATGAACTAGGACGCCTTAAGTATTTTTCAGTTTTCTCACTATAACTCAAACATTTATAATCACACTATCCTCGAAATAATTTTAAAAGAGAGTTTTTATAATGGTCTATCAATGTGGAAGACTATAAGTTTCTACGTTGCATAGTTTAGAAATGGGGCACTTTGGCGAACTGTATTTCGCAGATGGTATACTTGATAAAAAAGTGATGTATGAAACATTACCTTCATTTTAGTAGACCTATTCAATGATACCACACACGAGAGGGTGCAGTGTAAAAATAAATTTCATGCCCATTTCACATGTATGGGCGCCACCCCTAAAATACGTTATCAAGATTTTTTTATTCTTTTAAAATTGAGATCTTTAATTAAACCATTTTTTAACAAAATTTGATTTACTTATGTTTATAACTGTAGAAGTTATTAAGCTGTAAAGGATTAGGACAGACGGACAGACGGACAGACGGACAGACGGACGGACATGACGAAACTATAAGGGTTCCTTGTAGGACTACGGAACCCTAAAAACGTAGTAAAATTTATTAATTTTATATTAAATTTATTTGTTTTATTGTTTATCGCGTTTACGCATGCGAAGCGAAATTTAACGATTTAAATTGTGGAAAGAAAAAATCGCTCACGAGCAGGATTCGAACCTGCGACTCCTGGCTCAGTACGCCAGTGCTTTAGCCACTAAGCTACCGTGAACACTGCTCGTGGTATCGAATTTAATCTCCACTTTGTAACGTCTTTGGGTGACGTCAGCGATAACTTATTAAGAAACAGTGTTTCTTCACCGACTTGACTAACTTTGCAATTAATTCAAAGTCGTATAGATATGCCTACGACTACGAACAAAACTACTACTACTATACGACTTTGAATTAAGTGCAAAGTTAGTCGAGTCGTTTAAGAAACGCTGTTTCACGTTGTGATTTTATTGGTGATTGAAGAATTTTATAAAGAACTAGCTTTTACCCGCGGCTCCGCTCGCGTTAAATTCTGCTAACCCACGTCAGTCCAGTCCAGTCCAGTCCAGTCCATTCCAGTCCAGTCCACTGTCCCGCTGCCCCGCTGCCCCACTGCCTCACTGCCCCGCTGCCCCGCTGCCCCACTGCTCCGCTACCCCACTGCCCCGCCGCCCCGCTGCCCCACTGCCCCGCTGCCGCACTGTCCCAATGCCCCACAGCCTGCCCCGCTGCCCCCCACTGCCCCGCTGTCCCGCTACCCCACTGCCCCTTTACCCCACTGCCCCGCTGCCCCACTGCCCCACTATCCCACTGCCCCGCTGCACCGCTACCCCACTGCCCCGCTGCCCCACTATCACACTGCCCCACAGCCTGCCCCGCTGCCCCGCTTCCCCACTGCCCCGCTGCCCCACTGTCCCACTGCCCCGCTGCCCCACTGCCCCACTGCTCCGGCACCCCACTGCCCCGTTGCCCCACTGCCCCAATTCCCCGCTGCCCCGCTGCCCCAATGCCCCGCTGCCCCACTGCCCCGCTGCCCCACTGCCCCGCTGCCCCGCTGCCCCGCTGCCCCACTATCCCACTGCCCCACTGCCCCGCTGCCCCGGTAACCCACTGCCCCGCTGCCCCACTGCCCCGCTGCCCCACTGCCCCGCTGCCCCACTATCCCACTGCCCCGGTAACCCACTGCCCTGTTGCCCCACTGCCCCGCTGCCCCACTGCCCCGCTACCCCGCTGCCCCACTATCCCACTGCACCACTGCCTGCCTCGCTTCCGCACTCCCCTACTGCCCCGCTGTCCCGCTACCCCACTGCCCCACTGCCCCGCTGCCCCGCTACCCCACTGCCCCACTATCCCACTACCCCGCTGCCCCGGTACCCCACTGCCCCGCTGCCCCGCTGCCCCGCTGCCCCACTGTCTCGTTGCCCCGCTTCCCCGCTGCCCCACTGTCTCGCTGCCTCGCTGCCCCGCTGCCCCACAACCCCACTGCCCCACTGCCCCGCTACCCCACTGCCCCAATATCCCACTGGCCCACTGCCGGCTGCCCCGCTGCTCCACTACACCACTGCCCCGCGGCCCCGCTGCCCCACTGTCCCACCGTCCCACCGCCACTGTCCTACTGTCCCACTGTCCCAATGTCCCACTATCTCAATATATCACTATCGTCCCGTCCCATGTCCCATGCCCCATCCTATGTCCAGTCCCATGTGCCGTCCCACTGTCCTGTCCCATGTCCCGTCTCATGTCCCGTCCCATTTCCCGTCCCATGTTCCGTCCCCTGTCCCGTCCACTGTCCCGTCCCCAGTCCCGTCCCCTGTCCCGTCCCCAGTCCCGTCCCCAGTCCTATCCCCAGTCCCATCCCCTGTCCACTCCACTCCACTCCATCGTACATTACTATCCGCTCGTGCAAATGCTTCGATCTGTCGGGTGAGTACGCAACCCACGATTATTTTTTTTCTTTTTTTCTTTCTTTCTTTCTTTCTCAAAACCCATACCAGTTTTTAAGTCAGATCATCAGCTTTCAAACAAAAAAAAATTATCTAAATCGGTCCAGTAGTTTTAGCGTGATGCTGGAACAAACAAACAAACAGACGTTTACAATTTTATAATAGTTAAGATTAAGAAGAAGAAGATAAGATAAGAAGAAGAATTAAAGGTAATTAAAAATTGTAGACTGATAATAGTATTTTTTTAGTTACACCAAGATAACTTTATGCTTATTCGTATATTAAGAAGGATACAATAATTATAACAACGTTTAGGTACTTCTAACATAATTTTATTGCTTTTCATACAAAAAATTTGAGTAATCGCAATTTAGAGGTAGCTTCCGGTCCTTGTCTGTAAGTCGAAAGATTCTGATTTTCGGTTGGCTCAAAAGACTGCATTTCCAAGATGGCACCACCCACATACGACAGGATTCTTTTTTTCTACTCTGGACAATTCGGCCCGACCAAAAAGTTTTTAATGCAATTTCTATAGCAGCCGTATTTTGTCTATGGAGGCGCGCGCTAGAGCGCATGCGTGCGAATGACAGCTGGATATGAGCGCCTTAATGTATGCAAAATGTTGTAGAAAAATTTAATTAAAAATCACCGGTTCCCGTCATCGTAGCGAGGTAAAATACATACCAGTTTTTAAGTCAAATCATAAGTTTTTAGTCACAAACAGTTTGAACAAAATCGGTCCAGTAGTTTTATCGTGATGCTGGAACAAACAAACAAACAAACAAACAGACAACTGACATTTAAAAATTTTATAATAGTAGTAGATAGTAGATTAGGTACCTATTATCGACAAGTTGGTAAGCTCAGAGGAGTGATGTGAATTAATGTCAAGTTATTTAGGGTGGTTCAATAAATACTTGTCATAGTAGTATTAGAGCTCCTTTGTCAAAGAGCTCGTCCGGGGAAGTACTACCAGCGTACCTACTTCTCCGACAAACAGTGATGCTTGCATTGCTGTGTTTCGGTCTGAAGGGTACGGGTGCAGGTGAAATTACAATCACATGAGACTTTCCATCTTCATGTATCAGTTTGGCGAACCGACTTGCGTTACCATTTATACAACAGTCTGGGTGCGAAGTTGTTATGGGCAAAGCTAGCCGCTTAACATCAGGTGGGCCTTTAGCTCGTTTCGCCATTCTAGGTATACTATAAAAAATAATAAAAAATTGCGTAAGTTTAATTTTATTAGATTGAGAAATTTATAATCGTATATTCTTTTAGGTTTGTCCCTTGTTAATCCTTTTGATCGCTCTTCGCAAAACTGTTGCAATACAAGTGATTGTGCTGCCTATTTTACATTAAGATTGGTAGTAAAAGTAGCCGATTATTAGCTAGCAATTTAGCGTAATACTGTTATCATTATTATAATAAAATCTGCACAAAATCCTTAATGCAATTTAACAAACAATTGAAATTTTCCTTGAAAACAGTAGGAAAATAGTATAAATCAGTAAAACGCTTAAAACTTATTCGCTTACACGCTCACGTGTTGTTTTAAACTACCTAATTACAATTTATATTGCAACTTCTCAAATGACGTAATTTTAATTCCTAGTTACATTGCTCAGGGATATTAAAGTGCTCACTTGTTGTGGTTGCGTACAGGTTAAATCCGTGATTTATAACTCAAAATGCAACAGTGAATATTTTAATAGTAAGTACTGAATATCATGTAGGCCTAAGTTATACACTGTTTACAATAAATAGTGGAAGTAAGATATAATGGAATAGAATGAACTGGCGATATGTGGGTGTATTATACACCTCTGCCTACAAAAATATATACAAACAATACAATGTTATGTTATGTTATGTTATGATATGTTATGATATGTTATGATATGTTATGATATGTTATGATATGTTATGATATGTTATGATATGTTATGATATGTTATGATATGTTATGTTATGATATGTTATGTTATGTTATGGAATGGGATGCGATGAAATGGATCGGAATGGAACATAATAATAAATAAATAAATAATAAATATTTTTGGGACATTTTTACACAGCACCATCTAGTCTCAAACTAAGCAGAGCTTTGTGGTACTAGACAATGGATATAATACATATATACTTTTTTTTGTAAATATACTAGTCAAAACAAAATAAGGGCCACTTATAAATTTCGTAATCAGGAGTGATTTATTGATAATTATCTGTATCCATGTGGCAAATTGTATAACCTTAATTGTTCCCAAACAATTTTACAGTATTTCACTTGCAGTACCGTTTTAATTAAATGGGTAGATTTGTAAAAATTGTTGATACCACTTAATTTTACCCTATTTTTAACGTTAAGCTTACCATTTGATCTGTTGTGAACAGTTTTCTTTTGCCAAGTTAGTGCATACATCAACATTTTAAGAAACCAATGCCTCGTATTTGACGACATATGGACTTGACTATTACAGCAAGGGCCATAACACTTATTCGAAAAGGCCATTTACAGCGGTATGTAGCTTTGCAGCTGAATTTTTCGCGGCGAGCAATTCAAAATGCCTGCAATCGCTTTCAAAAGACCGGGAGATTTACCAGAAGACAGGGATCAGGCAGAACTAGAGCAACCACCACGCAGGAAGACCGCTCCTTATGTTTAACTGCACTTCGAGAGCGCACCGACACCTCACGCTCCTTGCAAACCCACTTGAGCCAGGCCACAGGCACGCGCGTCTGTGACCAAACGATTAGAAACCGATTGCATGAAGATAAACAATTCTCTAGGAGACCAGTGGTGCAAATTCCACTGACAAGTGCTCACTGTGCAAACCGATTACCATTAGCAATGCAACAAGTGGACTGGCAAATTCGTGATTGGGGCACAGTACTTTTTACAGATGATAGCAAAGTAAAAATAAAACTTTTTAACAAAAAATTGAACCGACGAAAACAGAAACTGAAAAGCGTAAATAACTAATTATGAGTCGGCGCCAAACGAACTTTTAACAAGCAAAGTGCGTGTAAGTTGCAAGTGGCCGAGCGAAGAACGCATTTTTGGAAAGTTATTGTTTATCGTTGAAAATTTCACGTTGTATTTGATGTGACGTTGTTTTTATTATTTATTTAAAGTAATTTAATGATCTTCGTTGATTGGTTGTTTGGCGCCGACTCATAATCAGTTATTTTACGCTTTTCAGTTTCTGTTTATATGGTTAAATTTTTTGTTAATTTTTTTTATTTTTCATTTTTTTGTGGTTAAAATCTAACTCCAGGTCTCCATTATGTCGTAGTGTCTAGAACTACATTTATGTGTGTCAAGTTTCAACAGAATCGGTTAACAGGTAAGAATTCCGTGGGTAAACAAACACTCATCCCCTGTTTTACTACCCTTAGGGGTGGATTTTGATTTTGAAATTTAAATGGGACCAACTTCGAGATATACCCTGTCCATTAAAAAAAGAATCATCAAAATCGGACCACTCTGTAAAAAGGTATGCGTGGCCATACATAAAAAAAATAAAAATGAAAAAAATATATACGCGTCGAATTGAGAACCTCCTCCTTTTTTTCGTCGGTTAAAAAATAGTGATGATTTTCGCATACGGGTATGGAAACCAGAATGTGAGTGATTTGCAGATGCCTGCATTCACGGAAGTGATCGCTTTGGGGGACCCAATGTTATGGTCTGGGGCGGCATTAACCTAACTGGAAGAACTGAGCTGATAATTCTTAACCAGCATACAGTGATAGCTCAACGATACGTCGAAAAGGTCATAAGACCGTACATGGTGCCATTTGCACAGCAAGTAGGTACAGGATTCAGGCTGATGCATGACAATGCACGTGCCCACACTGCAAGAGCCACGAGAGGGGCCCTAGAAGAGGCTCGTATACAAATGTTACCGTGGCCGGTGTACAGTCCCGACTTGAACCTGATATAACACATGTTAAATCTGTTGAAAAGAAGCGTCTGAGAAACAAATCAGCCAGTACACAATCAAATACAGCTCATAAATGTCCTGAAAACGAGTTAGGAAAAAATCTCTCAAGAAACAGTACTACAACTGATTGAAATTATGCTTTCCAGGTTTTAGGAATGTGTCAGAAAAAAAGGAGGACACACCGGATATTAATCAAAAAGTGATGAAAGTGAAAAGTGATGTAGCTGTACTTTTATAAATAAATAATATAAAAAGTAAAAAATTAAAAAAACACGATGCATTTGCATTTTTAACTTGATTTTTAGTCCAGTAATTTTTTTGCTGTAAATGCAAGAAATTGTACTTGTCGTCAAAAATGTATTAACTTGTATTGTAATGTGTAAAATTTAAGCCTATTTCATTAAAAACAAATCATTGCATCTAATTTTATCATTTACAAACACCAAAACCCCTTAATTTGCTAAGGATATCAAAAATACATGGTGGCCCTTATTTTGTTTTGACTAGTATTCATACTTATAATACAATAAGAAACACCCAGACCAACACAAACACTTATGTTCACCACACAAATATTTGTGTCCTGTGGGAATCGAACCCATGACCTCGTGATCAGCAATCCGATTCTCGAACCACTAGACCACAGACGTCGTCTAAATAATACAATAGAATAGGAAGGAATGAAATGGAATAGAGTAGAAATGAAATGGATAGTGAATTAATTTTTAATTCTTTTTTATTTTATTTTTGTAGGTCGGTTAAAATCTAGATAGCGTCGGCAGGCGAGCTCACTATGCAAAGAAAAAAAAAACAGCTGGTTCACTAAAATCGATTATATAATTGTGTTCACTTAAATCGATAAAATGTAGGGACCACCTGATTTTTTTTGCGATTTCAGGTTTGGTCCCATAGTAAAAGTTGTTCATAATGATGAGTACAATGACCCCCTTTCGTGAAAGAGGCCATTAAAATTTCAGCATGTATTATTAATTTATTATTCCATGTCGTGGATGTTGTAACAAGTAGTTTACACATAATTACCGTATTTCACCACGCTTGAAATAATCAAAGACTGTCTGAGAAATGATTTAGGCCGACGCTCCAGGTTATGATTTTGACAATCACAATCATCAACATAACAGCCCGACTACACACCTAAATGACTGTCCAACCCAATAGGCTATTAGACGGTCACAGGGCCATAAACACCCAATAAGGCAAGGATTCGCTATTGCGGTAGGTGTATTGTTAATATAAACCAGCTATCCATCCTCTTGAAATGTTCGCCTTTTATGACACCCAAGGTAGTTGAAGAATCCTCTTAATTGCGAAGAAACACTCATTTGTATATCAAAATGTTGCGTTTCAACCATAGAAATAGATCGAATGGAAAAGTGGGCAGGGCGCGCGTGCCAACACTTTGCAACATACTGCAGGAATTTCAAAGCCTTCCTCAGTACGCCTTATAACTCGTTTCTATAAATACTGTAACAAAAACCCGCAAAAATGCCTTATTGTGCTGTTTCTAACTGCAGAAACAAATGTTTTAAAGTACATTTGATTAAAGTTAGTTTTTAAAAATTAATGACTTCATAATGTAAGGCGTAGTTTGTTCGAAAGTTGCCACGCATGAATCATAAGTAAAATTGTGATTACAACCATTCTATCTTAATCTATTTCTGGGGTTTCTACTATGCATTTTAAAAACGCTTTTACTTTGCTTTCTAATGCTTATATCAAAATAATGCTTATCGGGGTCACCACTGTAGAGGATATTGAGGTATTAATCTCCTCAGGCAGAAAGGCAGGATCCTTCAACCAGGCGAGGTCTTATTGCCTGGCAGGCCGTGACTCAAAGCTTGTTTTTTTTCGAATACACTCTATCACAGGCAGTACCAAGCTACTCTTGCTGTGCTTAACCAGACTAATGTGTGGGGTCTCCATACGCTCTCAAATGTTGATGTCGGGCATTTGTATTTATGCTAACTGCGCGGCACCATCATACTTGCGCGATTCAGGATTCATGACGTCATCCAGTACGTCAGTGGTAGTTCAGATATGGCGCGATAGATGTCGCTACACTCTCATGGCTTGGCACATACACAAACTGCATGCGGCAAATGTTAGAGCATATCGCGTTTCATTATGAAACCACTACAGCAGGTGTACGGGTAATACGCGACCGTTCAGTTATATCCGGATTATATCGTGGTGGTAGGTTATTAGAATTCAGTGGTCATTTAAATTGGATTTTAGGATATGATTGGTATGAAAATGGAAAAATAGATGGATAAAATTTAAATTGTGGAAAGAAAAGATCGTTCACGAGCAGGATTCGAACCTGCGACTCCTGGCTAATAAGTAAAGAAAATAATTAGTAAGGGTAGGCATATCTATCTATACGACTTCGAATTAACTGCAAAGTTAGTCGAGTCGGTTAAGAAACTGTTTCGTAATAAGATATCGCTGACGTTACCCAAAGACGTACCAAAGTGGAGGTTAATTTCGATACCACGAGCAGTGTTCACGGTAGCTTAGTGGCTAAAGCACTGGCGAACTGAGCGAGGAGTCGTAGTTTCGAATCCTGCTCGTCAGCGATTTTTTCTTTCCACAATTTAAATAGTTAGATGGACAAGACTTTGAACCAAAAACTGTAAAATATGTAACACAGTTTAATTTATAGATGGGAATAAGTTTTAAAAAACTGTAAGCATACGACATAATGATAAGACACCCATAAGTACATAGTACAAAGTATAAGCCACTTGGGAACCGAGTCCTAAATTATAATGTGGTTAGTCTTCAAGCGAAAAGCAGAAAAGTATTTAAACTCATAATGATTTCTGACGTTCTCATTATATTCCATAGAAAGATCTTTTTATTTTAATGAGATATAGATCTGCTCTTGACCGCCATCTAGACAGCTTTGTCAAGATGTGGTCGACGATGGAGTGAGTAAACCTATTAGGTGCCGATTCACTCCAGCTTTAAGGGCGTTAGGATTGTAAGTGCCCGGAAATACAGATTCCCAGTGAATTCTACTACTTGGCTGTGCGCATTATGAAAGAGTTCTCAAAGCGCTTGGTCCTGATAGTAGGGATTTCTACCAAATGTGGATGATATCCTGCAGTGCGTCGTGTAGTCCGATGAAAGAAAGGAGATGGCGGAATAAGCTCATGGAGCTGATGCGCACACTCTCCAAAGTAAGTACAGTTTGTAAAACACCGACAAACAAGCAATTGTGCGTCTATGGGCTAAGCTTAATTAGCCTCTCAGCTCTGCAACGAATCGAGTCAAGAGCGGTAAGCTGGTATTTGGCGGAGCCATCCCATACGTAAAAAATCCCATATAAATTTCCATTACTGACTTAGATATCCCGATAGATAGATATAGATAGCCCAGATCGTGTGATAGTGAGTGGAGCCCACGTTGCGAGCGCAAGGAAATAAAATATAGTCTTAAGATTCAAAGTTTATAATAAGATATCTTTTTAATTATTCTCAAGTTTTAATTAGTTGTGTTGACAAAAGTCAGAATTTAATGTTGTATATTTTTTGTATTAGAAACTTCATTTATTTTAGGAGAAAATTGAGGTTGGTAAACCTATTTTCTTAAACAGCTTCTAGTAAAAAATAACCGAGATCCAGGACGTTAAAATACCGCTTCTTAGCGTTTAAGCAATATGGTGGTTTGATGAAAAGTTATTGATAGTCTAAGACGCATCAAATGAAAATTCTACAAAATTTTGTAACTGTGGCATGAATAAAACTATCATATTTCACAATCGAAATTTTAAATAAACACTTCTATTACTGAGACCTACGACGCCACTTCTTGCGTTTTTTTGTAAAACGGCTCTTGCATTCCCTTACAGCAGCTACATTTAGCAGCCGAGTGGCGCCCCCATCAGTAAAACAAATGATTACTCGCTGAATACCTACATAATTTACTGAAAATTCGTTTTAAACAATTGAAGTACAGGTAATTTAGTTTAATCAGAAACTATTAACTCTGTAACATATAGTTCGCTGTAGTTGTAGATAGAAAAAATGACAAAAGTGAAAAAAAAAACGCACTTTTTCTATTTACAACTACAGCGAAGTATAATTCACAAAGTTAAAAGTTTCTGATTAAACCACAGTATCTGTACTTCAATCTTTAAAAACGAATTTTATACAAATGATGTATTCAGCTAGTTATATTTTTTTCGTGATGGGAGCGCCACTTGGCTGCCACATTCCCCACTTTTGGCATTTTCTCTATCTACAACTACAGCGAACTATATTTTACAGAGTTAATAGTTTCTGATTAAACTACAGTACCTGTACTTCAAATGTTAAAAACAAATTTTCGATAAATGATGTCAATCAATCAACTCAGCCTATCGCAGTCCAGGCCTCTCCCAAGTTGCGCCACAAGGCTCGGTCCTCTGCCTTCCGCATCCAGTCCCCCCCAGCCACGTTCTTTAGGTCGTCGGTCCACCTGGCACGGGGGCGCCCTACGCTGCGTTTGCCGATTCGCGGTCTCCACTCAAGGACTCGTCTGCTCCAACGGCCATCGGTCCTTCGACAGAAACAAAAATAAAAATGTATTCAGCGAGTAATCATTTATTTGGGTGGGGTGGATGGGGGCGCCACTTGGCTGCTACATTACCCTTAAGCCAACGCCTTACTTATATTTACTATATTTACTATACACTCCAATAATGCTTAATTGAGTGCAACACCCTCGATAAACAGATTGAAATACTATCTTCGAAGGATAAAACAGCCAATCTCCAAATCGACTCCTTTTCAAGATAACATTAGATTCTCCATTTTTCTCTCGCCCAGATCAAGAAAGATGCAATTTGATTAAAACTCAGTCCAGTACAATTTTTCTTTCACTTCGTTTAAAATCAATTTTCGCGACTTCGTTAACTTTATCGTTCAAACATAAATTGTAGGCGACTGGAACGTTTTCGCCAACCATTAATTCTATATTGATGATATTGGTCCGTGTAGTGCCGGACTTAAAGAATAGCACCACCCTTATCTCTTCTCATGGGTGTCGTAAAAGGCGACTAAGGGATTCACCAGAGGATGGGCAGCAGCGTTCTCTGAGTATTTAACCAACCAACTGCGATCGCCAACCCGCCTGCCAAGCGTGGCGATTATGGCATATCCCCCCCTTAATTGGGGGAGGCCTATGTCCAGTAGTGGACGTCTTTCGGCTGTAATGATGATATCGATCAGCAATTACTTCAGAGGAATGATTTTTAAAGGTTTGTTAGAAGAAAGTTTTGTGGAGTCAATGAACTTTGGAATAGTTTTCGTTTTAGGTTAGTCACGTACAATTTTATTGGTAAAGGTTTGAGTGACGAAAACTTGAGCTTCAGTTTTAGTTCTAAGTAAAAATTTATCGTAGCTGCTTTTTATTATTATTATTATATCATTTATTTCAGACCATTTGGTCCATAATTGTTAGTACAACTTAAAAACTATGTAAGTAACTCGGACGAATAAAAAAGGCGGACAGAATCTCGCTAAACAAAGACTGAAGCACTTCATTTTTTCCTAAACCCACTATAATTTAGAAAGCATTTTAACACACCAGATTTATAGTTATTTATTTGTGACACTACAACGATAACTACAGTCACACTAGATTTTTTGCGTAATCGCGTCTTTTTGTTATACTATTTGGTATGTGAATGTGTGCGTGCCCGTACTTTTACTATGGATGCTTCACTTATTGTTTAGCGAGATTCTGTCCGCCTTTTTTATTCGTCCGAGGTTAGTAAAGATACAATTTTAAAATTTATTAAAATAAGGAGATCGGTGTTTTCAACAATAAATATCTAAAACGATATTGCTGACTACACTCATCTCTCCGTATGAAGCCGAATAGCCCGCAACAGAATTGGGCAATCCATTCGGCCTGCCACAGCGCTGAGAATGCTGTTGGCGCTGTCATGTACCCTGCTTAGCATAGAGGCTGCTCGTTTTCTAAGGATGGCATGAAAGCCATCAGATTCAGTATGAGCCTTTTTTGTGATAGCCCAGCGGTTAAGTATTTTGGAACCCGACACGCACCTTTGTTTTTTATGATTTATATGCGGATCAGATTTTGACTATACAACTTGCTTTAACAGTGAAGGAAAATATCTAACAGTGAAAGAAAACTGTCCACCTGAGAGTGTCACATAAACTCCCTAATGGTGTGTATAGTCCACCAACCCACAGTAGGTCAGCGTGGTGGACTAAGGCCTGAGTAATTTTCACTCTGGGATGAGGCCCGTGGCCAGCAGTGGGACAGTAATGAGCTGGTTATGGTATGTATGGTTATGTGTTTATTTATTTATACATGGTAACTTCACAGCTTACAGTAAATAATTAATCTAGATATGTTACGCCAATCAGTCAATCGCCAATCGTTCTCAGTAGCAGCCCGGAGTCTGGATTTGTGCCCAGTCACTGGAAATAGGCTCGCCCCCTATTACATGGGTATAGTCCCATACACATAACTGGCGAAATGTGGGTGTACTATTACACCTCTACCTACCCCTTCGGGGAAATACAGGCGTGATGTTATGTTATGTTGTGTTACGCCAATCATGAAGTACACTATTAAATTAAAACCATAAACTTATGCAGAGAGCCTTCTTGGTCATTGATATACATTTGTAAGGGGGTATGTGTGTTTTTGTATATGAATAAACATGTGAGGAGTGAGTAGTGAGGTATTTGTGTAATTTGTGTAATTCGAGCACTAAGCGGCAATGGCCTGTGACAACGTTTTAAGGATTAATTTTATCCACATTTTTTTTGAGGAATCAAATGGGGTGTTGACGTAGAAAATACAGCATCTCAGCTGCGTAACATAGTTGCATTTCCAACGACAATATTACATATTACAGACAAGTGTGACAGCTCGTATGTCTCTAAACATTAATTAATGTGGTACTCAGAAGTTTCCGACATCAACTGTCGGGGACAACAATTTGCCAGGTATTACATATCCTCCGCTAGCGAAACTGTGTTAGTCATACTATCCTAAGTTTATAAGGGAAATAAGACATATGTATTACCTGATTTATTACTATTTTAAGTAGGTAATTAATCTCCGATTTTGTACATCTTATTCATATTATACACATTATATTTGTCCACCATGTTCATGTGGTCTTCTCAATTCTCTTTCCCTCATTAATTAGCCTGAAGAACTTCACTGCACAGCATGAACATTGAGCCTCTCAGTAACCGCTTCTACATTTTAACGTCTATTAGGCGTTTAATTATGTTATAATAATGTCCTCCCGGCCGATTTTCGGTCATGGTGGCCAATCTCAATGGAGACTAGCCATCTGCGCGGGATATATTATAGTGTTTTAACCCAGATGTTTGCGCACACACTTGTGTGCACTCTCTATTCCCACATTTTCATAACCCGATGGGATGGCAATCCGACACGACCGAAGAGAGCACAGGACCGATGGTTTTACTTGCTCTCCGAGGCACAGAGGATATTTGATTATGTTTTGTAATTATCTAGATAATCGAAAACATAAATGAACTATAACTGCTTTGGAATAATCCTCATGAATGGACTCCGCCCTGGGAATCCAGGCTCTTACTGTCTAAAACTGTCAGTTCGTGCCTTTTCTATGCCAGAATATTCACCACAGATAATAAAGTCCCCCGAAGAAGAGTTATTGCCCTTGCCCATGGTGCATTGGCCTAACAGACTGCTGTTCCTTCCAGACATATTGAGAAGGTCCAGCGGTTATCGGGCATGAGTAGGTTTTATGGCCAAGCACTTCCTTAGAAAAACCCATGATATGATAGGGGATATCCCTTTCCTGTCATATAATATCCCGCTCATTTTATAAGAGAAAACAGTCGCTTTATTTGTCTTTTTTACCGCTTTCTGCAAGACTATTTTGCTCGAAATCCCAATCAGTAAAACCATTGATTACTTTACTATCACAATTGCCAATAATGCAGCAACACATTCGATTATTATTTTCAAAATGAGCACGTTTGGGCAGCGCCCAATCAAATATGCAAATAGTGCCGTGACGTAGTGACGCGGTATTTATCGAGCGATTGCAATGTATTAGGGCTCAGGTGTGTGGTTCCAGTTTGGTCAATCACTAATGAGGATTTTTTTGAGAAAGAAAATTCATTTTGAGTTAGAGTAATTCTGACCAACCGACTGCCCTTAATATATGTATTTATTGCACTGGTTCCAAACTCAAGCCGTAAGCCATAGCGAATGCGTATGGTTTGCTTCCAGCAAATACTGAATATCTGCAACGGCTTATATTACTTGCGTTAAACTGAAAATAATTATAGATAAATGTTTTTTTTTAACCTTCTATCCTCAGACGAATAAAAAAGGCGGACGGAATCTCGCTAAACAATAAGTGAAGCATCCATAGTATGCCAGCTCGCTTAAAAATACGGGCCGGCCGGCACGCACACATTGACGGTACTCATTGTTGTAGTGTCACAAATAAAATAATATTACCTATAAATCTGGTGTGTTAAAATGCTTTCAAAGTTATAGTGAGTTTAGGAAAAAATTAAGTGCTTCATTCTTTGTTTAGCGAGATTAGCCTTTTTTATTTTTCCGAGCTACTATCATTATTTTTCTCAAAGTAATTCAGTTCAAACTAGCTCGGCTACAGATGCTTTAATAATTTTTGTACAATGAAAACATTGCCTATGTATAATTTGAAACTATGTACTATTTTCGTAAATAAACGTTATTTATTATTTATTATTTATTATTATTAAACTACCTTACTAATGTAAAAAAACACCACTGTTCTCCACTGACTCCTGTTCCGTGATTGATACTGGTATCAGTAGTGAAAACAATGTTTTATACCAACTAAAAACGCAAATTTTGATCAAATGAATCCATTCGTCTACCCTTACCTTTACAAGCTGATCGCCGAGCGCCGTGTTAGGATTATGCGGCAGTATTGGTTTGCACAAGCACCGTGATTAAAATTAGTTGGATAAAACGATGAAATACATGTGATTATTCCCGTTCGTTCGTTTACGTCCGTATGGTGCCGGACGTAAAGAATTGCACCACCCTTATCTCTTCTCATGGGTGTCGTAAAAGGCGACTAAGGGATTCACCAGAGGATGGGCAGCAGCGTTCTCTGAGTATTTAACCAAGTAACTGCGATCGCCAACCCGCCTGCCAAGCGTGGCGATTATGGCATATCCCCCCAACATACATATGCTTGGGGGAGGCCTATGTCCAGCAGTGGATATCTTTCGGCTGAAATGATGATGATGAATCCCGTTTATCCTATTCAGAATAGAAGCAGTATTAGCCTCCCATGCAGGAGTATGATATATTTCGACACCGGATCGTACCTGGAACGATGAATGATGAAAATGCTATTGTCATTCTATCCTACTAATTATAAACGTGAAAGTTTGTGAAGATGTTTGGATGTTTGTCACTCAATTACGCTGTAACGGATAAACGGATTTGGATGAAATCTGGCCGACATACAACTTTTAATATGGGGCCAACCCTGAAATCGCAAAAAAAATACCAGTTGGTCCCTACATTTGTGCTCACTTAAATCTATAAAATTTAAGGACCGACAGTTTTTTTTTTCGCGATTTCAGGCTTGGCCCATATTAAAATTGTTTGTTATGATGAGTAGATTCACGTCTGTGGTCTAGTGGTTCGAGTGTCAGACTGCTGATCACGAGGTCGTTCGGGGTTCGATTCCCACAGAACACAAATATTTGTGTGATGAACATAAGTGTTTGTGTTGGTCTGGGTGTTTCTTATATGTTATAAGTAAGAACATAAAAAAAAAGTATATAAGTATCATATCCCAGACAGTTTCATTCTAGTACCCATAGTACAAGCTCTGCATAGTTTAGGACTAGATTGTGCTATGTAAAAATGTCCCAAAAATATTTATTATTTATTAAATTAGTTGACGAAGCTTCACAGACGTAATGGGTACCGATATCAAAACATAATTTAAAAAAAAAACTAAATTAATCAATTCACCCAAACAGCTGATCACGGGATCAATAGTCATCGGACACATGACCTTGTAGGTTTACATAGTATTTTTAAGAAATATCTGATACCATAACACTAAAATTGTTTTTAACTACTTTTCATGCGTCGCACGGCCGTTGACCCCGTAATCAGCTGGCTGTAATTGAAATTATATGTTTAGAAAATCCCAATAATATTTCCCATTGTTATATTATTATCATTAGTCATCGATACCTACCACGTCTGTGAAGTTTCGTCTTCGCATTAACATTCTTTGCATCTATCCAACAAGGGGCTCGTGGCTAAGTAGCAAGCGTGTGGATTGTACGATCTGCAAGGTTAAGCTGCACTAGCTGCAGTCAGTCTGTGGATGGGTGACCGTTTCGTTACACATCTAGACCACTTCGTGCCTCGGAGAGCACGTAAAGCCGTCGGTCCTGCGCCTGATCTCTCTCCGGTCGTGTCGAATTGCCGTCCCATCGGATAATGAGAGTGAGGGAATAGAGAGTGCACCTGTGTTTGCGCACACACTTGTGCACTTTAATATGTCCCGCGCAGATGGCTAGTCTCCATTGGATTGGCCGCCGTGACCGAAATTCGGCTGGGAGTACATTATTATTATTTTATTATTGACCCAACAAGAGAAAAATATAAGTCCGAAAGAATTATTCTCAACGCCAGCAGTTTCATTATGGTAATGATTCAACCAATCTTTGATATCGCAGCGATTATTACCGTTTGTTACCGTTTAGTCGTTCAATGTAGTCATTTTGGAACAATGGGATCTCTTTTTCGCTTTCACTAATATTTTTCTTGCCCATAATGTTTTTATTAAAGCGATAAAATATTATTTGAAGGAAAGCGGTTACGCTTCGCATCTAATTGAAAACGGGAAATGTGCTTTGAATTTCCTTGTTTTTTTGAGTGATTACTTTTAGAATAAATGTTTCTTTTGGTATGTTTTCAACATAGAAATGTAATTAATAAGGCAATAGAAATGTTTTTACTACCGGAACACCATGGCTTTCGGCTACCAACACATAAAAACGTAGTTACGCCCACCATGATTCTAGCATTCAAAGCAAAATAAATTAAGCCTTAATAAAATATAATTTAATTATTTCACTTAAAAATATTTTGTTAGATAAGTTGTGTAGTTTTTTTTTGTATTTTTTGTTATTCTATTGTACACTTGTTTATATCCTCTATTAATATATCAACATCTCTCTATCGCTCTAAGGATTGCTGTACGAAAACTCATTTATGAGTTAAGTTCGCCGATGTACACTCGACCAAACGGAATCATGACCCACCATAAGCTTAATTTTCTACAAACATTCTAATACAATTAGGTCGAATTTCGCTTAGAGATATTTCCCTGACAACAAACTTGTTATCAATTTTATTGGGCAGTGACAGTTAGTTTACCAATTTCTTTTAATATTCTTCTGGAATTGAAAGAGGTAATTGAAAAAAAAAAAAAAAAACTTCTTTTTTATAGGTAAACTATGCGGAACGACAGTTCATACTAAATTCAAAACATAATTCTAGCATTTACTTTTTATCTAACTATTAATCTATTGCATTTAATAACATAGCTCAAAATTGCATAGACCCTGACCCGTATTAACGCAGTTTCCTTAATGTTCAAAATGTCCTAAGTGCAGCACGACGCTAATAAGAAGAAAATTTTACTGTTTTGACAATTTTATACGAATTATCGGCTGAGTGGGTCATGATTCCGATTAGTTGACTGTACATAAGCTTTCCTACTGTAACAATAATGTGTATATGTGTGTACAATGTACAATAAAGTATAATAATAATAATAATTACAATTACCTCTGACTCCACAAGGTCAGAGGTACCGTACTACAGGTATGCGCCCGACCCAGTTCTCGAGAATGACCATATCACGTTGTACTGGGACCGATCTATCATCACTGATAGGACTATTTTACACAATAAGCCTGATATAGTGATAATAGATCGATTAGAGCGCCGCACAATGATTATTGATATCGCCGTTCCGCATGACGTGAATCTCGTGAAAGCTGAGACAGATAAACAAATGAGATATTTGGACTTAGCGCACGAGGTTGTCGACATGTGGGATGTGGATTCGGCAATCATTGTGCCGACAGTCGTAACGGCCAATGGTCTCATAGCCAAGAGCCTCGACCAACATCTTAAGAGGCTCTCGTTAGGTGGCTGGGTCAAGGGCCAGATTCAGAAGGCGGTTCTCCTCGACACGGCACGTATTGTGAGGAGGTGGTTCCTGTCTCTGGGGCCCTAACCGCCGGAAGCTTGGACCCTGCTCCCGATGCCGGTGAAACACTATTTTTTATATATTTAAATGTTTTTTTTTTCTTTTTGTAAAAAATATTTAAAAATGTCTTTAATAAGTTAGTGACTAAATAAAGGAAATAATAATTTCGCTGTTAGATATGCTGCAAAATACAACTTTAATGACTCTGCAACCAAAACAGCATTGATAATTAAGCAAACGATTCACGCATTGGTGTCCGCGGCAACAACTTCACGCGCCTTTACCATTTCTATTATCGTATTTTATTTTGATTTCTGTGGTGTACTACTTCTCATTACTTCAGAAAGTTGGACATTATACAGCTGTGTGCTTTTTTTGTAAATACGTACTTATAATTCATAAGAAACACCCAGACCAACACAAACACTTGTGTTCATCACACAAATATGTGTCCTGTAGGAATCGAACCCACGACCTCGTGATCAGCAGTCCGACACTCGAACCACTAGACCACAGACGTCGTCAAATAGACGCTACTTTTTATAAAGTTGATAAAATCCGTCAGATCTTTATGTAATCAGTCACAAAACGAATGATGTTATCTAAATCATTCTAGAAATTCACTACCAGTGGGGCAAATGTGTAATGCATTCACTTTGACATTAGCTTTCATTTTGAAATTAAAGCCACATTCATTGCGTGGTACATAGTTGGCGATAACACGGATCACGGATTGTCAAAACACACGGAGCAATGAACATTGAAATACAGATGAATGCGATCGCGAGTGAGTTACGCAATTCGGCAGCAGAATAGAAACATATTACAAATTAGAATAACTTAGTTAATAAAGAGCTTATGTACAGGCTTTGAACCAAATTAATTAAGTAAACACTGATATTTTCCTTTCAACTTGTTTCCGAAACTGTTAATAACACGTCCCTGGGGCTCGTACCGTGGATTTGTTTTATTAAGGCATGCTCTAAATATGGGATGGGTTCATTTTATCTACATCGACAGTTAAGTTGTGATAGTATTTTAGAGAATGTTACAAACAATTGATTCTTATGGGGTAATGGGTGGGGTTCTAGTGTAGGCTACTTCAAAGTCAGTTACAAGAGACCAAAGAGAGATGTGTGAGTGAAGTTATATCTAAGATCATGGGGTGCTGGCTAGAAAACCTCCACGTGTGTCTAACGGCTGCTTGTCCTTCTGGACACGTCTAGAGGGAACGGCAGGTGTTGGGCCGGTGCACCCTGGGCACGGGCAATAAGTCTCCTTTGGACTGGGGGACCTTATTGCCTGTGGAGAATATTCTGGCATGGGAGGGGCCCGTTGTGGGCCAATGGGAAGTTGCTCCGCGTGTCCCTCTGAGAAATCAAGACCCGGGGTAGTCTGCTGCCCGACCAGCAGCTGGCGTAGTTGGCGCAGCTGGCATAGCTGGTAAAGGCTCGTGAGGTGAGGTGGCGTGCAGTGTTCCGTGTGTGCCACAGAGGAGGGTGCGGCCGTCGTTAGGCCGCAAGGGGGTCGGGTCGGGGGTGGTTGTGTGAATACTCACGGGTTCCCACGCCCCCGGCTAAGGTAGTTGAAGGAACACCGTGGTGGTTTTAGTCGGTAAGAGTTCAGCACTGGCTCCGCCTTCCCCGGGCGGAGAGTGTCCATGAGGATTTCCCCAAGGAAAAAAAAAAAAAAATACAAGATCATCCATTAAAATTTGTGATAAGTACTTTGGAAATCCAAGTCTGATTGTATCATGTATGATATCATACACCGTAGCGATATATGGTCAAGATTAAGTAAGTCCCTATAACAAAGATAAAAATGTCTTATCCAAGACGCAAAATCTGAAATAGTGGTGTATCTTTATCCACGATTCTTCTTCTGTCGTGTCGATATGAGCTATATTAATAGCTCATGCCGTCGGAAAAAGATTAGCCAGTCAGCGGAGTAGTAACGGGGTTGACTGCCCAGGGTGCGCCAGATGATCAATTAAATATCGTCATATGAGGAGGCTCTTGATAAAATGGGACAAGACTGTCATTACATAGTTTACAAACAGACCCAAACAATAGCTCCTAATTTGGGACTTAGATCAACAGAACATTTCAACGGATTAACACTAAAGAATTAAATTGAGACCAACACGTTAAAAGCCTTACGTTTAATGTGTTTTATAACGAAATTAGAAGTTGTTCAAAACAATTTGCTTAGCATCCAACTGGATGAAAACTACACTAGACACACACACAGTATTATTTGTTTAGCTCCGATAGACTAGACTTACCCTTATGCCATAGACAATCGTTGATTGTGTTTAGTGTTGTCAGTTGTAAATTTTACTGTAAATGTACTAATTTGTTATAAAATTATAAAGTATTATGTATAAGTATCGTAGTGTTAGGTTATTGTGTGCGTCAAATGGAGCGCAAGAATAAAATATTTTTCTTTCTTTTCTTTAGAATAAAATTGTAAATATAACGATTTTTTATAATAGACGTGTTTTTGTAATTTGTGTCGGGTTGGACTTTATACGAGTTTAACAGTTCTGTTTTTGAACACATATTTTAACTTGAATGCAGTAAAAGCTTGGAGGTAAAACTTTAAAATTATTCGCTTGAAAGGTTTGTTTAAGAGTTGAAATGTTATTTTTTAGATTGTTTTATTTATCACTATCAGTAGAGGACAGATGGGTTGCCAGAATCATACTTGAATTTTTCTGAAAATAATGGTAAATATTATACCTATCACCAAATTTAGTAAATCACCCCGACTCAGACAGGTTAGGTTCAAAGGGTATGGCGGGGTCTAGTGAGTGAGCGAAACGAGCGAACTGAGACCTCGCCATCCCCTTCGTGGTAATTTTTTTTTAAATCTTTGGTCCCCACAAAGCGGGGCTCTGACTATGCCTTTTACGAAACTCAATTTGGAATTGGTTGCTTTATGTAGGATCACAAGTTGTAAACATTTTGGTTCTAATATCACGCTAAAATGGGGATTTAATTTTGGTAATTATTTACTGTTTTTGGCAATATAAAATGATTTTTTGCCGTAAAATTTTTCTATATCTGGTTGTTCGTTAAACATAAGCTATTAAGTTATAAGTGAGAATGATATCCGAGTTCATATCCAGCCCGCACCTCTGAAATTCATATGCGGATCAGAATTTGATTATCACTTGCTTTAACGGTGAAGGAAAACATCGTGAGGAAACCTGCACACCTGAGAGTGCTCCATACAGTTCTCGATGGTGTGTGTAGTCTGCCGACCCGCAGTAGGCCAGCGTGGTGGATTAAGGCCTTAGCTTTCTCATTCTGAGAGGACATTAATGGGATGCCTAAAGCCAGTACCTATATGTTGGACCACCATGATATAATACTGAAAACCATGAGCTGGGTCTAAAACGAAATGTACTGTCAAATACTCATAAAATAAATATTACAGTGTATAAATATTTAGACATGTCCATACAGTTGGTTAATACAAGCGCTTTTGCAGAGCTTTCATGCAAAGCTTGTGGTGGAAATGTTAACAAGTCGGAACCCAGCATTGGTTATAAAAGCTGACTCGTCTTAGTTTAAATGTAGTCAGTCCTTCTGGACATCGATGATAATTGTGACTAATTTACATAATAATTATGCTACTACTGAAAATATTTTATGTTTGGTAGCTATAAACCACTGTGAAGAGTGATTGGCATAATTATGTAGTTTTATGTAGTGAATGTAGGGTACACAGATATAGATAGAATGGCCATGTAGGCAGGGCGCGCGTGGCAGCACCATGCACCATAGCGCAGGATATTTCAAAGCCTTTCTCAGCACGCCTTATGACTTGTTTCTATAAATACTGTAACAAAAAATCACAAAAATGCCTTATTGCGCTGTTTCTAACTGCAGAAACAAAAGCTGTAAAGTACATTTGATTAAAATTATTTTTTAAATAATAATGATGTCAAAATGTAAGGCGTAGTTTGTTCGGAAAGTTGCCACGCATGAATCGCAAGTAAAATTGTGATTACAACCATTCTATCTATTTCTGTGGTAGGATACTTTATTTGTCATTTATTTTTACATGGTACAGTCGACTGCATGACAGTGGTAACACTTGAATGAGAAAACCGCCCTTACTGCTTACGAAATAAAGGCGCTGTCAATGTCAAACTGTTACCACAGACGTGCGGTCGACTGTACGTCAAATTATTATAGTCAGTTTATATATATGAGTATTACTACTATACTGTTTAGTATTTGTGTGTGTGTGTATCTGCAAGTGCCATGAAAAGAATAGTACTACTGCAGCGGCCAAAGGCATTGTTGGACGAATGTGAAAATGTGGGCCGAAGCGAAGCCGATGCACACATACGTAAGTCTCTTCGATTGTAATCTTAACTATAACCTGTTTGCGGATGATTGGAAGAAGATTATGTTAGTATGCCCGAAGCATTGCGAGAGAGATTTATGAAAATTAACTAGGTATTTGATGTGTTATTTCTCTATCTTTAATTACTGTTGGTCCGTTGTAATTAAAGTAAAATAAATAAATATTTTTAGCTTTGTATGTTTAGGTAAAACTTACTCTTTTCAGAGCTTATTGTCAGTCGTTCTACTCCTGCAGCCTGTGGGTAAGGTACACGCAAAAGGCTTACAATGCTCTGCACATACAATATAATAATGCGCCGAGGATGTTGTTGGGGCTGCCTCGGTTTTGCAGCGCATCGGGCATGTTTGCTTCAGCAAACAATGATTTCTACGCCATTATGCGCAAGCGATAGGCCTCGATGCTGAGGTGATTCCGGATTCCTAATAGTATTCTAGCCACACTGGCGGACAAAATTGATGGACCAGAAATGGATGGCATCAGGCACTGGGCGGGTATACATGTATGGAGAGACATGTATGTATCTAATTAGGAAATTATGTGTTGTTTAAATATATTACTAACAATAGGATAAGATCATACTAACATTACCAGGCCCCTCAGAAAGTATTGCGAAAAAAAGTTTTTATATATGGGAGACTGGCCAGTTATAATGTTTTTCGAAAATATGATTATTTATAAGTAAAAATAAGTAAGTTCCAATTTCAAAATTTCCCTCCACATTTTTTGCGAGTTAATTCAAAGTATTGTGTCTCACTGAAATATGGATCTGCGCCGGGAACATTTTAGAGCTATGATTTTATACGATTTCAAGTGTCGCCTGAAACCGGATGAATCGTACGATAGACTTCAAATGGCATTCATGGATGAAGGCCCTTCTAAGGCAACCGTGTATCGTTGGTATAACGAATTCAAGCGCGGTCGACCAACTTTGGGGGATAACGAAAGAAGCGGTCGCCCTTTGACGGCTGTTACCGAAGAAAACGTGCTAGCAGTGAAAAATTTAATCCAAGACAATAGGCGAATTACATATCAGGAGATTTAACACATATTGAAGATTGGATCGGGAAGCGTTCACGAGATTCTACACAGCCATCTTCGCGTGAGGAGGATAGTATCACGCTGGGTGCCGCACAACCTCACCGATGCTCAGAAGCAGGCCCGGGTGGAATGGTGCCGTGATATGCTTAACAAATTTGAAGCAGGCTCGTCTCGGCGTGTTTACGACATCGTTACAGGTGATGAGTCCTGGATTTATCAATACGACCCAGAAACCAAGCGCCAGTCGACTGTTTGGGTGTTTCAAAATGAGCCAACGCCTACCAAAGTGAAGCGATCTAGAAGCGGGGGTAAGATTTTGATCGCTAGCTTTTTTAATTTGACTGGCCACTTGGTATCAATTCCCTTACGGGATCAAAGAAGCATTAATGCCGAATGGTATACTACCAAATGTTTGCCAGAAGTTTTCTCTGTTATAAGCAACAAGCGACCAAACACAGGGCTCCGCGGGCTACTGCTCCACCACGACAATGCACCTGCGCACACCGCACTCAAAACGAGGGACTTCCTGGACAGCACGCCAGTCAAACTCCTGGGTCACCCTCCTTACAGCCCTGATCTAGCACCGTGTGACTTCTTTTTATTCCCAAAAATAAAAAATCAGCTCAAAGGGATACAATTTTCGTCGCCGGAAGATGCGCTGGCTGCGTTCGAGCAGGCTGTAAACGAGGTGTCTGCGGCGGACTGGAAAAAGTGTTTTGAAAACTGGTTTAGGCGCATGAATCTTTGTATAGAGGCTGGTGGAAAGTACTTTGAATAGATTTGATAAAAATATATGTACGTATAGAACAATTTTTTTTAGTTTCGCAAAACTTTCTGAGTGTCCCACGTATATGGATCTGTGATCTGAAATAAATATTTTATTATTATTATTTAACATCCTCGCTCACACTCACCCACGCCTTACCCCATAGCTTAAGTTTACGACCGATGGTCGATGGGCTTAAAAGTGGTCGCAAAATTTCAACTGTTGTGATACGAATCCCCAATTAGAGAGGTTCAAGCCCCTGGGATCCCCGGTTCGGGAACACGTACCAGGTATTAGAAGAATCAATCGATTATTGTTTACGGGTTAATTAGGGGCTTAGGAGAGGAAATCTGTTTGGGGTCTGTTTTGATTGAAGATTGTACGTAGATATTTCAAGGTTTTGAAGAGTTTTCAATTAGAAAATATAAACCGTTTACTTACCAGCCAATAAGTAAAGGGTTATTTGGTGAGCCAACTCAAAAATAAACGATATACCATTTTTTTTATAGTATAGGATGGTGAAACGAGCTAAAGGTCCACCTGATGTTAAGCGGTTACCTTTGCCATAACAACTGCAATACCACCTAGGTTGTTGCTTTAATGGAACCGCAAGTCGGTTCGCCAAACTGAGACATGAAGATGGAGAGTCTCATGTGATTGTAATTTCACCGGCACCCGTACCCTTCTGACCGAAACACAGCAATGCAAGCATCACTGTTTGGCGGCGAAGTATGGTACGGTTGTAGTACTTCCCCGGACGAGCTCTTTCACAAAGGAGCTCTACTAATACAAAATTTTCTTTACTAGGTACTAATAATTTATGACACGCCGCATAGTTGTTGCAAGAATAGAATACAGTGTTTTTAGAAATTTCTAGTAGTAGTAAAGCTCTAAACAAAAGAGCTCGTCCGGGGAGATACTACCACTGTACCTATTTCTGCCACTAAGCAGTGATGCTTGCATTGCTGTGTTACAGTGCAAAGGGTACGGGTGCCGGTGAAATTACAATCACATCAGACTTTCTATCTTTAGGTTAAGTTTGGCGAACGCGATTTGCAATACCATTTAGAAAGAAAGAAAAAGAAAAGAAAGAAAAATAGTTTATTGTCACAGTTAACGACGCGCAACATTTAAAACACAGTGATAAACACAAGCAGGCAACTAGGCAACAACTAGTCGTATTGCACATGTTATGGTCAAAGGTAACTACTTATTATAAGGTGGGTCTCGTTTTGCCATCCTCACAGACAACTTATTGGTCTGTGGCCATCCTATACCATAAAAAACTAATTCCCCATGATGAATTGCATTCCCATTCGCTGAGTGCACTTTTCAGCGGAAAAAATTAGGCAAGATCGGACCAAAAAATCGGTTTGCTGGTGGAAACCTCAATTATGAGTTAAGCTCGCCTTTGTACATGTAATTTCAAAACTATTATGTGATTTTTTTTTTTGTGTACAATAAAGAATAAGAAGAAAAATCGTATCCTTCTGAGTATTTTGTTGCTGAAAAACCCAAATGCGTGTGGTAATGCAGCATCGAATTCACGTGAGGTCAAAATGGCGTCGTTGGCAAGTTAACGCTATATCGCTCGTTGAAATAGAAAGACGGTATATGTAGTTTTAAACAACGCTTGTTATCTGAAAATAGCCTTCATGACATCAACGAGTCAGTCCGTGTCATTTAACACAGACCAAATTTAGTTGCCGTCCAAAAATTCTACGTATCACTGGTATCACAGAAAAAAACCTGGTTCCCAAAAGAAATCCACGCATCCCTATCGAAAGCCCCTATTATACTAAACAGATAAAGTTGATACCGTATAACGAGGTCTTCGAGCATACCCCGGTAATACATCACGGTGATTGTTGGGATCAACAGTCGCGTCGCGTACGGAGTGCTTGAATGGGGGAACGTGACCGGCAAATAGTAGATCTAATGGGGGTATGGAGATGAGGCATTCAGTTTGGGGGTATCAAGTACTGGAGTAGTGGAAAGATGTTGTTAGTGACATTATTGAGATAGAAATCTGTGTTGGAATCTAAATAGAACACAATATATTGGCTATAGTATAAGTACCTATTATATCCGTTGTCTAGTACCCATATTACAAGCTCTGCTTGGTTTGGGACTAGATGGTGCTGTGTAAAAATGTCCTAAAAATATTCATTTATTTATTTATAGTACTAAAATACAAATTTAAATGAATAAATTAAAATGATGGTGACGTCTGATGAGAGAAATTAATTGAAAAACAAAAGATGATCACCTGTGTTATTAAGGTGAATGCTACAGGGTAGCCCGCGAAATTCAAAATTTCTTGCGTTTTTTGCAAATTGTAGTTGTATTTTGCGTTGTGTATAATTCGAAATATGATTCGCGGTAGTAACAACAATATATCTACTGAATAATACTCATAAAAAATATTAACCTAGCTCTATAAGCTGTACAAGCTCGATTATATGAATTTACGATCAAATTATCAATTATCGAGCTTCTAGAGCTTATAAAGCTAGGTTTATATTTTTTATAAGTATTATTCAGTACATGTATTGTTATTACTACCGCAAATCGTATTTTGATTGATATGTAACTCAAAACAGAGCTACAATTAGCAAAAAACGCAAGAAATTTTGAATTTCGCGGGCTACCCTATAGCATTCACCTTAAGCCAAACAAAAAACATCTTTTTGGTTTCACAAAATTTTTAATTAATAATAAAATAATAATAATAATAAATATTTTTCGGACATTTTTACACAGCACCATCTAGTCCCAAACTAAGCAGAGCTTGTACTATGGGTACTAGACAATGGATATAATACTTATATACTATTTTTTTAATTGTGTTGTAATTGTGTGTATTTTTTTGGGACAAGCCAGCCACATATTTCCAGCCACTGCAACTCTTGTAAGCTAGGATCTACAATGGCGATCAACCATAAAAACTCTGAAATAATGAAGCTCAGCGCGTCCCGGGGAATGATAGAACTGTCTTTGAACCCACAACAAAATTAATCAGAAAGTAAATTAGGAGGTGTAGAGAAACTTTGTTTCTACTTCCTTTTGTGTCAAGCTTAACATAAAAACTAAAGGCGCCTGAAAAAGATGTCTGCAACTGGGTAAGCCCAGCACCAAGAATTAATAAATGTAATAATATAAGGAGCTGTTGTAGATGTTATATTGTTTAGGATGTGTCATCATCATCATCATTTCAGCCGAAAGACGTCCACTGCTGGACATAGGCCTCCCCCAAACATCGCCACAACGACCGGTCCTGTGCCTTCCGCATCCAGCGGATTCCCGCGACCTTCACCAGGTCGTCGGTCCACCTTGTGGGGGGCCTACCCACGCTGCGCCTTCCAGTACGCGGTCGCCACTCCAGAACTTTACTGCCCCATCGGCCATCCGTTCTGCGAGCAATGTGCCCCGCCCACTTCCACTTAAGTTTGGCAATTCTTCGGGCTATGTCGGTTACTTTCGTTCTCCTGCGAATCTCCTCATTTCTGATTCGATCACGCAGGGACACTCCGAGCATAGCCCTCTCCATTGCCCTTTGAGTGACTTTGAGCCTTCTTATCAGGCCCATTGTGAGCGACCACGTTTCAGTACCGTAAGTAATTACTGGCAACACACACTGGTCAAAGACTTTCGTCTTGAGACACTGCGGTATTTTGGACGAGAAGATATTGCGTAGCTTCCCGAACGCTGCCCAACCGAGTCGGATTCGACGATTGACCTCTTTCTCGAAGTTGGACTTACCTAGCTGGACAGTATGGATGTGTATGGATAGCTGGATGTGTATGTCCATCTTAATGTGTTACCTACATTGAACGCAAATAAACGAGTGATTTACCCCGATATCATCAATGCAGGGTGTGATGATGCATCATAATGATTGCTAGGATCAACAATCGTGGCACGTACTGTGAGCTTGAATGAAACGTGACCAGAAAATAATATTAGACCTAATGGGTATGGAGATATTTAACGTTTAGTTGCAGGAATTATTATACATACATTAAAATTATTATACATTAGAATTATTATATATTACTGCAGCGACCGGCAACAGGAGCATTGATGGACGAATGTGAAAATGTGGGCCAAAGCGAAGCCGAGGTACATGAGTACGTGAGTCCATCAATGCCTAATAATAATAAATAATAATTGCGGCCAAGGCTAGTATAGTACTTTTATCAAGTAATGCGCGGAAATTCTAACTTAGTAGTACCTAGTATGTCAATTCTAGAATCAATGACGAACAACGAACAACAATAATTTTTGACGCGTCAATATGTTAATTTAATTGTTTTTTTTTACTTTAAACAGCTTTATTTGCAAGCCAGTTCGTAATTTAAATAAAATCTTTAATTAGTGACCTTCTTGGTTGCTATTTTTTGAAGTAAAAAAGTTTTTTCAAACGACATATATGAGTTATCATATTAATTTATTTGGCCGCTAAACAGAACAGCATTGGACTTTCATACTAATATTGTTAGCCGCTCCTCGTATGTATTTGACCAGTACAGCATTTTCGATTTATCTCCAAGAAGGTTGTCAAAATAATGTTTGAATTTCCAAGCATGTTTGAGAAGAAGTTATTTTCAGTATAATAGTACAAACCTGAAAGTAGTTTTTTCAAATTCATTAGGAGAATCTATTGGGATAGTACTTATACCATGTTACATGTAAACAAAAGTGTTTTATGTATCTGGTGGCTCGAGTGAATAGGTTTTTTCAGGCGTGTACCATCGTCCACTGCAACATCAGGTAAGGTAGCCCATTAGGAATAAAAAAAGTGAATCTATCACTGAACAAGTGAAGCAGAAAATATTCCCATTATTATAATCATGCCGAAGTTCAGTAATGTAATTTGAAAAGACCCTGTAACTCAAATGTTATACATCTGAGTTTTTTATTGAGAGAATTTATGATTAAAACCTCTATCCCAAATTACACACAGACACAAAAAAGTTCCCTGAGCCTATTCGAACACAAAAGCATCACTACAAAACAGAGGATCGTCTAAAGTGAGTAATTATCCCCGTATCCCCTCGAGCCGAGTAATTAACATAACAATTAACATACACTGTTATGGTCTTAAATTATAATCCTCCATTGAGACTAAAGTCACAATAGAACTTTGGGGATCGGGATGTATAACTTTAGCGGGATATTTCGGATCCCGCCCGGGTATTCGAAACTCGCCCGGATATCGTTCTGGTAATTCAAGTATTGTTACGAGAGGGTTAGAGATATTTTAATTGTGATATAGAACTGACGGTGAGTATGATTTTGTTTCAAATTATTGTGTTGTGGGTCTATTCATAATCACACTCATAATACACACACACTCGCAAACGATTTTTACAAATGTGTAGTTTGCTCGACATCTTACGTCAGGTTTAATAACCTGGCAATATTTTGAGCTGGACACCCATTTGTCACAACTTGAGACACACATGGCGCATGACTGTCAAAGACTTTTTCCTCGCTTTGTTACTTCTTCACTAAATATATTTCTTGTTCATGTATATCCTTTTTTTGTATGTGTCTGAGTTGTGTCACATAAATATTTTTCTATCTTTTCTTTCTTTTAGATGAACTACAAATACCTAACAGTGACTATTGTTTTTTAACTCGCTCAATCCGCCATTGGTGTCGATTCTCTTTTTCACAATAATTTTGTCGTCGATTTCTTTCATTACAATTATTTATCGATCACGTAGTACTTTAGGGATGTAACCTGGAACATTGCCCATCTAAGACACATAGCCGACCAGTGGGGTAATGCATTCACATTGACATCAGCTTTCATTTTGAAATTACAGAAATATTCATTGCGTGGTACGTAGTTGTCAATTTGACGGATTGTCAAAACACACGGAGCAATGAACATTGAAATCCAGATGAATACGATCGCGAGTGAGTTACGCAATTAGGCAGCAGTCCATATTATAGCCTCTATCCATTTGAGATGTCAATGCACGTATCATATGAAACAAACGGTTACTATTGGCATATTTACTGTTATGTCTCCTACTGGCTATGAATAGGTGCTATTGATGGCAGATGGACTGGACCGAAGTGACATTTACTGATTTGGGGCAATAGATGCCGTATACTGGTTTATGGTTACGATTGAACATTCCATGAAGCTCGCTTCGCATAGATGAACGGGAACTAGCATGCAAGAAAGTAGTTATTCTTTTACTGTAGATATATTTTAGTCAATCAACTTGCTTTGTTACCGCAATGTTTGAAGACGATGGTCTTCAACCAGTGCGTCCTACCTGTCATGACTTTCGGTGCCGGGATATAGACATTGACAGTTGGGCTTGTATACAAATTAAAAGTCGCTCAACGAGCTATGCAGCGAGCTATACTTGGAGTTTCTTTGAGGGATAAATCCCAGTGGGCTGGCCATATCCGTCTAAGGATCGATGGCCGTTGGAGCAGACGAGTACTTGAGTGGAGACCACGGATCAGCAAACGCAACGTAGGATCGATGACCTGATGAATGTAGCTCAGGGGGACTGGATGTGAAAGACAGTGGACCAAGTATTGTGGCGCAACGTGAGAAAGGCCTATGTCCAGTAGTGGAATGCGATAGGCTGAGATGATGATGATGGTGCGAACGAGCTTTGTCTTGGTTCTATTCGAGATTCCTTCCTAATTTCCCCTTTTTACACACTCGCATACCTACATATTCTACCCTCTTAAATACTCTAAAGGATGATATCCACCAAACGGCTCGCATCACATCGGATCGGAAAGGATACGAACGGATGTGGTGACAGCCGTGGCTTGCGAACGTATGCTTTTCTGCACCATATAAGTCAAATAGTTTTATCCCTACCGTGTTAAGGTATTCTAATTTTTGAAAATGCTTGACGTTGACGTAGTATTGCTGCCTACTGCATTAGAAGAACAAGAAAATAATCGTAGCAACCATACTGATGTACCATAAATATATTAAGTCTGGTCTGCCATAAATACTTCAAAAGAATGAGTGGTGCCGCCCAGCCACGGCTTTGAGCGCATGCGACGACAGCCGAAAGGAACCGATCGGATACGAGGACACGTGAACGGAGACGATCGCGCGTCGCAGCATACTTTCGGCGTTTCGGCTACGATCGCGTGTCGCGGAAGACGCCCGCGGTCAAGCTGCTGTGCGCGGCTTGGTAATATAGACTTTAAATACTGTGTACACGATTTAATATCGTTTAAAGATTATATAATCCGTTCCAATGCGATGCGATGCGAGCGGTTTGGTGGAAATCATCCTTAAAATTATATTAAGTACTAAAACCTAACCTATTAAACAACTAGACACATAGTAAAAGCAGTAATACAGGATGAAATAAAACAAACTGTATGTACTAAGAAACCCTAATGAAGGCTAGATGGACAACATTTTGTTGTAATCGCCCTCGATTCAGCTCACAATGGCGGATATAATAAAGGAAAAGTGAATTGCGTCATACTCGAGTATATGACACACAGTAAAGATGTTTATCAAACAAATTAAGAACTTTGTTAGGTAAACCATTTTACCCTACTAGATCAATAGATATTTGAAATAAGCTCCATACTTTTTATTTTAAATTTCTATCTTTGTATTTTTAGGGCAAATCGTGGATATTGCAAAAGGCCGTAATAAAAATAGTGGTTAGGTTTAGTCAGATTTATCTAACTTGGTATATTGTGTGGTGAGGTGGCGGTCAAACGCATTATCATATTGAAAAAAAAATGTGATTTCCAGACCAATCAAATGCAGGTGACTCTTGTGGGCTTCTGAGACCCGTAACTAATGACACAGCTATTTGAATTACAATTGGGATGTCGGTTGTCCAGCTGTGCTGACTTTGATGCTCAATGCTCGAATTTTAATTAATGCAACCTAAAAAATTCCGCGGAAAGCGCTGCATTATCTTAGAGTGTAGCTTGAATCTGTTTAAAGCACAAGACATTGAGTGGGAAGCATTGTACCAAGAATCTTGCAGTATTGTTGTAGTGACGAAGCCGCTGTTGCTTTTCCCTTACTTCATCGATGGAAAATACCTTCAAATATATTATTTAAGGCTGGTTTCAGAGCAGTGCCTATTTATCGGCGGACCGTCCGCACGGAGCTCCAGAGCGGAGACACACGTGTGGCGTTAGAACATCGTTTTACAGTGACGCGAAATACTGCGTACTGAATGCAAGTTTGAAACTTACTCATATGCGGTAGATTTCGTCGACTTTCATTCATAAATCAGTAATCATCTGGCGCAAACGAGGACGAACTACTTACTAATTTATGAATGAAAGTTGACGAATTCGGTAGCGATTTTGATAGCGTATGCGTATTGTTTCAAACTCAGAATCTGCATTCGGAACACGCTTCCCATGAAGTCCCTTCGGCCTGCAGGCGGACCGTCCGTACGGACCGTACGCATTGCTGTGAAAAACCAGCCTAAGAGATTAAAACAGATAGAGATATTTTAAAAACATTTATTTTACTTCTTTCGATGTTTGTCCTACTTTATAACCGTGTGTCAGTAATATTAATATCCGTTTGCGAAGAATATCAACAAGAGGGAACGCAACAAATAAACGTCATCACAAACAAAGGAGCCTGTGACCACTGACGAGCGGCCATTTAATATAGTCATAATTGCAGCATCAATCTTCTTATTATTTGTAGTAGATATACTAACCTATTTTTCTTAGACAATATCGTATTGGGCTAATGAAAAAATAGTACAAAGATTGTGTTGTATTTGTGATTATAAATTAATAGAGTTTACAAAGTACCTATTACATAAGGTCCTACATTATTAATCCAAAATATTTAAAGTGGTGAATCTACTCATCATAACAACCAACATTTACTATTGGACCAACCCTGAAATCGCGAAAAAAAAACAGTTAGTCAAAGTGTTCACTTATATCGATAAAATGTAAGGACAACCTGATTTTTTTTCGCGATTTCAGATTTGGTCCCATCTTAAAAGTTGTTCATAATGATGACTAGATTCACCACTTCAAATGTTTCGGATTAATAATATAGGACCTCAGATTAATGTAGGACCTTATATTGTACAGGATTTTTTTTTAAATTAACCAGTGCGCAAATTTTTTTTGGTGCTTCGGTATGTGAACAGATCGCCATTTTTTTTTTATCCGACTTATAATCAACAAAATATGGACACAATCTGTTCGTAATAACATCAATGAAAGCGCGTGACGGCTGACTCACGCGGCCGTCCGGGAGGGGGTTGTACCCCCGATGCAAACTCGCAGCGGCATGAGTCAGCCGTCGCGCGCTTTCATTTTATGTTATTACGAACAGATTGTCCATATTTTGCTGATTTTAAGTCGGATAAAAATATAAAAAAAAGTATTGAACAATTAGTGGAAATGTGTTCTATTACTCATACTGAACCACCAAAAAAAATTTGCGCACTGGTTAATTTTTTTTCCTGTATATTATACCCATGTCATTAATATGCTTATACCGGCTTAGTTTTAATTCATTAGCTATTTTTTACGGGATGGCTGTACTCATCATTACGAACAAATTTTACTATGGGACCTACCCTGAAATCGCGAAAAAACAGCTGAAATGTAGGGAACATTTTGTCCAATAATGTGAAGACAAAAATGTAGGGATGATTTCAGGGTTGCACCCATAAAAAAATTGTTTAAATTGATGAATACAAGCATCTCTCAAATAGTAGCTAATGAATCAAAAATAACCCTGTATAGGATAACTGGTTGAACGAAAGACTTGTTGAAGAAGGATGTTCAGTACTTGATTTTCGTCCAAATATGTATAAAAAATTTAACCTTAATTTTTGAAATATTTTACAATCGATTTCATCAATGACTGTGGAAACTATTCCACGTTTATAAATCAAAGTTTCATGCAGTAAGGTGATGCACCTAGGCACGGCAGTGTCCGGCAGTTGCAATTTCTACCCTCTCCGCCTTTGTTACCAGCCAGCAGACTCCTAGACAGTCAGAGCTTGCAGAGATTTATCGTGGATATTTTATTATATAATTTTTTTCATTACTTGTGCTCACATACATACATACATATTATCATGCCTATTTCCCATTGGGATAGGGAGAGACTATGGATTTCCATCTGCTACGATCCTGACACACACCTCTCGCTTCATCTACGTCCATTAACCTCGTCATGTATGCTCGTCTGTTTAGAGTACTCTTAAGCAGGCATTTTTTGAGAACGTCCACGATTTGATCGCGATACGTTCGCCGAGGTCGTCCACTTCCAACTCTTCCATACACACTCGCTTCGTATACTTTTTTCGTCAATCTCCTCTCGTCCATCCTCTCTATATGTCCAAACCATACCTTTCTAAATCTTTGTCACTACATCTTCTTTCACTGCACAACGCTCCCTTATCACGTTATTCCTTCATTTATCTCTCATATCACGTTATTCCTTAATTTATCTCTCATATCACGTTATTCCTTACTTTATCTCCACTGACTTTTCTTCATTATATGTTATTATGTTCCAGTAATTTTTGTTGTAAATACTAATTGTAAAATAGAATAATAATTAATTGAGAATATAATATGTCAAAATAAGAATATTATTATAATAAATTTTAATAATATACTAGCATGTAATAATGATAACTGAAAATGTTATTTTATTTACTTAAAAGGTGACTTATAATAATTACTATTATCAATAAATAACTATGAACTATGAACTAATCACCTCCGTGTGATTCCGGACATAAAGAATAGCATCACCTTAATCTCTTCTCGTGGGTGTCGTAAAAGGCGACTAAGGGATTAAGGGATTAAGGGGACCAGAGGATGGGCAGCAGCGTTTTCTGACTATATAATCAATCAACTGCGATCGCCAACCCGCCTATCAAGCGTGGCCTATGTCAAGCAGTGGACGTCTTTCGGCTGAAATGATGATGATGATGATAAATCTCCTTATTTACTTCTAATAAATTATACTGCTAGAGTCCGCTGTACTTTGAAGTGGCTATTTTATGAGTATTTTAAGTGTCCATTTGATGATTTTAGTCTCTATGTACAGCAAAATCCTTATGTTAGGCTCTGACTCGCTAACAAAAAACAATGTATAATAGTAGATTATACAACAAGTGAAAAAAGAGGGAATTTCATTCGAGGGACTAAGTTGGATCCCGAGCAGCGAAGGATTCTAAGATTGAACCACGAGCGAAGCGAGTGGTTCAAAAATTGAATCCTGAGCGGAGCGAGGGATACAAGGCCCGAGATGAATTTTTTTTTCACGAGTTGTGTACTCTACTTTTTATCATTGACGGCGAGAAAATAAATAGTGGTATATAGCATGACTGGGTGAATGAAAGACATATGCAAGAATATGGTAGAATGTGCGTACCTACACATAAAGAAAAAAAGATGAAAAAAATATTATACGACAAATCACGCGTAGGTATAGTAGTCAAAATGCTCGCGCAAGCTCTGACTTTTCGGGGTCTGCTGTCTAGTACAAAAGGCAAAGAGGTTGAAAATAGCCACCGATGGACACTGACCTAGCAAGGTGCATGACCTCACTGCAGGAAATTTTGATTTGTAAGCACGGAATAGTGTCCACAGAAATTTATGAAATCGATTTTAAAATATTTCAAAAATTAAGGTACAATTTTTTACACATATTTGGAACGAGAATCAAGTTACACATCCTCCTTCATTAAGTCTCTCGTTGAACCAGCCAACCTGTAGTATTTATTTTTTCTTAATTTAAATTTGATAGCTCCATCCAGCTAGCCAGTACGTACGTTCAGCACGTTTTATTCATTTCTTAGTACATAATTCGTGCTTGTTCCAAATTCAAAATGTTTTTATTTTCTTGTGAGTAAAAGACAGTTTTATTCACTGTTATCGATGAATAAAATGCCCTTTTTCGAGTGGCAATGGTAAAAAATATATTACATGTTGAACCTACACGTAACAACAATGTTTATTTTAATTAATTTACAACAAAAAACGCGAGCCCATCTGACGAAACGTTCTGATAAAGTGACGGAAATTTTTCATGGCACCCATAATTGAGGGAATAAAAAATAACAACGCCGAAATGTTGATTGTAATTTTCAATGCGGGAATTTTTCACCTTTGAAGTGGAATTATGAGCTCATTTTTGTATTGAACTTGTATATTTTTGTTTGAACTTTGAAGTTTAATATTTTCTACTGTTAATTCACAAATTTTCTCTTCTTCTCCTTAACCAATTAATTTCTTTGCAGGTAGTAAATTTTTGGTCAGTAAGTTTTCTGTTAAATAGCATGTGGCAGCCAAGTGGCGCCCCCATCAGTAAACAAAATATTACTCGCTGAATACATAATTTATCTAAAATTCGTTTTTTATAATTCAAGTAAAGGTACTGTAGTTTAATCAGAAACTAGAAACTCTGTAAATTATAGTTCGCTGTAGTTGTAGATAAAAAAGTGCGAGAAACAGGCACTTTTGGCTTTTTTTCTATGTATCTAAAACTACAGCGAACTATAATTTACAGAGTTTATAGTTTCTGATTGTTAAAAATGAATTTTCAATAAATGATGTATTCAGCGAGTAATAATTTTATTACTGATGGGGGCGCCACTTGGCTGCTAGATGCCGCTTAAGTGTGTGTTAATGTTTTTTTCGATGATTGCAGATCCGGAGCAACGGCATGTTACTGTAGTAAACATTGTACTTGATGACATAAAGAAAATATCTTCTTCAACTCAACTCAGCCAATCGCTGTCCACTACTGGATGAAGGCCTCTCTCAGGTTGCACAACAGCACTCGGTCCTCTACCTTCCACATCCAGTCCACACCAGGTACCTTCTTCATGTCTTCGGCCCACCTAAGGGGGCACCCGATGTTGCGTTTTCCGATTCGCGGTCTCCACTCAAGGACTCGCTAGCGCCAACGGCTGAAATGTCTAAATACAAGTATTTGTTTTAACAAGCTAGGATAAGGTAAGTAAGTTACCTACTACTACCAATTTCTTAGTATGAACTAGACACCTTTGGTAAAAGAAAGAAAAACTTTTATTGGGCACAGAACAATGACATGACAGCACAACAATAACATTTATGATAAAAATACTAAAATTGTTATGTCCCTGTCTTTGCCGTCTGGGGCCAATCCTTCTGATAGTGGTAGCGCTGGGTGTGTAGTTTATTTATTAGTTATTTAAAGTTTATTAGTTGTTTAAAGTTTTTTTTAAAGTTCAGTGTGGCTGTAGGCTTGCACCAAGGGTCGGCTCTAAGTCCCGGAAGTCGGAAGTCTCTTCCTACTTATAATGGATGCTTTGAGCGGATATCCAAGAAGAGGCACCCTGGTGCATGTTATTTGCCGATGACATTGTTCTTGTTAGTGAAGATGGACTTGAGGTCCAGAACAGATTGGCAAAATGGCAACAATGTCTGGAGAACGTTGGCTTGAAGATCAGCAGAACTAAAACAGAACATATGTTCTGTGATTTCGGCGGTCTCTCCAATTTTGTTGCTCTTGCGTTAGATGGCGTTCCCTTGCCTGTCTGTTCCGACTTTCGGTACCTCGGTTCACTTTTGCAAAGCGATGGCGATATAGACCGAACCGTCAAGCACAGAATTAATACAGGATGGATGAAATGGTGGCAGGTCACGGGAACTATCTGTGACCCCCGAATTCCCCTTAAACTAAAGGGGAAAATATACAAGACCATGGTTAGACCTGCTGTCTTGTATGGATCGGAATGTTGGGCTACGATAGGGAGGAATGAAAGGCAATTACATGCAGCTGAGATGAGAATATTAAGAGGAATGTGTGGTGTAACGAGAATGGATATGATAAGAAATGAGTATGTGAGAGGGAGTTTGAAAGTAGCGCCAGTGACGGAAAAGTTGAGAAGCAGTAGATTGTCATGGTATGGACATGTGGTGCGGAGAAATGAGGAACATGTTACGAAAAAAGTTTTGTGTATGAATGTGGATGGCTATAAGAAAAGAGGTAGACCAAAGAAAAGATGGATGGATTGTGTGAAAGATGATATGGATAAAAAGAAAGTGAACACGGAGATGACGGCTGATAGAGATGTATGGAAGAAAAAGACATGCTGCGCCGACCCTAAATAAATTGGGCTAAGGGCAGGAGGATGATAGTTGTTTAAAGTTTATTAGTTATTTAAAGTTTATTAGCTTTTATAACCTTATTACCTATATATAGACCATCCGACTACCACATATAAAATAAAATAAATATTTTTGGGACATTTTTACACAGCACCATCTAGTCCCAAACTAAGCAGAGCTTTTGCTATGGGTACTGGACAATGGATAAAATACATATATACTTTTTTTAAATATCAGACCAACACAAACACTTATGTTCATCACACAAATATTTGTGTCCTGTGGGAATCGAACCCACGACCTCGTGATCAGCATTCCGACTCTCGAACCGCTAAACCACAGACGTCGTCAAATGAAATGAAATAAAACAAGTTTAACCGGATTACATCACGTATATATTATTATAATAGTTTTCCTGACGTTTCGAAAGCTTTGTAGCGTTCAAATATAAAAGGTTAAACTTGTTTTATTATAATCTGTAGTGAATAAAATATTAAATTTATTTATTTTAAAAATTCAATGTTAAAATCACTTTTACAATAATTAGCGATACTTACATAAAACAATGAGCATTGAAAATATATTTTTATATGCGTAAATTATAGTCTTAAGTTTGGTTTATTGTAACCTAATATTAAGTGATAACATAAAAGCTGTCAAGTTTCCTTAACATAAAAAATGCTTTTTATTTCTAATAGTTTTTTACAATATTTACAACAAACATAAAAAAACAAGCTCAAAACAAAACGATACAAAAAGGCGCGCTAACATAAATAAATAATTTAATTAATAACTAGACTTTGCCCGCGACCTCTCCCGCGTACCTATAATTTGGCTTAAACAGAAAGACTATTCGCACATTCCTCGGAAAGTATTTATTTATTTTCCCGGGATAAAAAGTACCCTATATCTTAATCCGGGTTATGGTTATCTTTGTGTCAAATTTCATCCAAATCTTTCAGCCGTTTCAGCGTGATTGAGTAACAAACGTCCAAATGTCCAAACATCTTCTTAAACTTCCAAATGTTTATTATTAGTAGGTTATCAAACAATAGATCTAATTCTAAACTCTTCAATACAAGAAGGTACCTACACTACCCTCGTTTATTTGGGGATGAAAGAGAAATTCTAAAGGTTATCTGATACTTATCTTCCCACAGTATAAATTACAATTAAGTATTTACGTCATAAGCATAGCCCAAAGGGCTGAGGTGAAAGTACTGCTTAGCACCTACACTTTGCCATTATGATTTAAGATATAAATCAATCCCGTACTAATGGTACGTAAGCGGCTTATTTTTATAAAAGGATCATTGAGACATAGGTTCTATACACCTCGTTCTTATTAGCGAGAGAAAATATGTTATAAAGGACTATATACACATAATCCCTGTTCTTTCTTAGTTGTCTTATATAGTAAACAATCTTGCAATAAAAAAAAACTAAAAAACTTTTTTATGAAATTCGTCAATAAATATTATTAAAAGACATTATGTTAACAATTTCACAAACTAAATAACACTTTTTAACCTAATTACATGTGCAGAACTAGTAATTATATTTTATCAGTAGTTATTTGAATAAAGATACGTGCCTAGATTGTTTACTAAATAAGACAAGAGAAAAAAAACAGAATATAGACAATATAAGAGACATAACATATTGACATATTGGTTGCAAGCGCGACTGCTGAGCGTGGGGTCCTGGGTTCAATTCCCGGGTCGGGCAAAATGTTATTGGGTTTTTTCATTAGGAAATTCTCAGTAGCAGCCCGGAGTCTGGATTTGTGCCCGGTCAATGGCAATAGGCTCGCCCCCTATTACATGGGACTATAACATAACTGGCGAAATGTGGGTGTACAATTACACTTCTGCCTACCCCTTCGGGGAAATACAGGCGTGATGTTATGTTATGTTGTAAGAGACATCATAAGCCCTATACTGAGCCCGAACCTCTTTGGAGGTTGGATAATGAGAGGAGGTTAGATAACACACATATTTAGATCTTTATTAGAGTCTATGCTATACACACAGCGTATTTTCTACGCGCAGCCGACGCGATACAAACGCGATACACACGCGCGTCAGACCTTTGCACACTTCCAAAAATTCAGTTACGCGTTTTCATCGATACAAATGAGCAGATACGTTGATACTGTCGCAATGTATTCGAGCATTTGTATATGTCCATTTATATTCAACTTCAAAACAGCTGCTTCGGATAAACTGACCTAGCATTGTGTAGGCTTTCCATACAATAAGAGGTCAGCCCGTCAGCTTATATTGGAAATGTATAGCTTGTTATGAAGCCGTGCCATACGATGGCATCGGTGCAATGTACAGATAACGGAATATAAAGAGATCGGGCAAGTCACCTAGTTTGCATGGAATCCAAGTGTCGCAAGCTCAACTTACGCATATAACGTAAAAAACGCATCAATAAATTACAACAAAAAGCACGTTCGCTCCTTACGGCATTATGAAAATAAAAGAAAGTTTTCTCTCAAATAAGCGTGTATACGCGGGTGCAACTGATGGTGAACTAGCGGCAGTGTATGCCCGCTGTGCATACAACGTGCAACGGTCAGCCTTTACGCAGTGGCTTGTCCTCTCTCTAGTATTCTGTAGCTCTGAGGTACAACACGATACAGATGCGCTTCAAACGCGCTTTGCACGCTCATTGTACGCGCGTCACTTTTTACTGTTTTTACTATTCACACGTTTATATCAACAAAAATGCAACAATGAATATCGAAAAATATTGCAATATCGCAGAACGCAAAAACGCAAACGTCCTATTTCTAACGCGTCGATACTATCGCGGCAGTGTGTAAGATCGCATGTGTTTTAATACAAAATGTACTAAAAGCAATCATATCAACATTATCAACCGTCATACAACGTGTTATTGAAATAACCTCTGTACGGGTCATTGTACTCATCAGTATGAACAACTTTTACTATGGGACCAACCACGAAATCGCGAAAAAAAAACAGACGTTCCGTAATTTTTGTTGATCTATTATCTGTGAAGACAAATGTAGCCAACAGCAGTTTCTTTTTTCACGATTTCGGGTTTAGTCCTATACTCATTCTCATTCATTTTACTCATCAGTATGAACAAATTTTTGTTCATACTGATGAGTATAATGACCCCTTAAGAGGTTTTGCAGTTATTTCAGTAACACGTTGTATAACCGCACCTGTGTGGTAGCGCCTTTAATTCGTATGAGCACATTGACCTCAAAAAAATGTTGCCTACAGTCATTCATCCAAGAAAAAACTTACAAAAACATAACCCACACAAGCCACATTTGTCTCGTGAAACTGTCAGTCTAACACGTCACGTCTGAGCCACATATCTAGGGTTCCGCTATATCCGACAGCTTATCTTGTACTACCCTCCTTGTAAAATCCTAACGTTTGAGAATATTCTTCTCTAGAATTGAACATTAATAAGGCTGAAGACGCCGTTATTGGAGCTTGAATAATTTTACATGTATAAGTAATTCTTTGGATAAGTAGGGATGTATGTGAATAGTTGACTAACTTAGCAACTTTTTAAAATTCATAATGAACTATATTTACAAGACTTTTCGCACACAATTAAATCAAAACAAAACAAACATTTTGACAAACCTCGACGTTTCAGCCAAGTTGCATTGGCCGTGGTCACGAGCAGACTGAAGTATGCGGGTTTCATCGTCTTGAGCGGCGGGTGTTTTCTCGAACTACCCGCGGTTGTTTTTTCGTAATGTACTTAGCTATCCGTAACATGATATGCTGAATCACGACACACAATGCTGACAGTTTCGGTGGACATACATGTAGACAAACCACGACGCAAACTCTTCTCGATTACTGTTACGATCGAGTTTTACATTATATTTTGGTAGTAAGTAAAATTATTACGAACAATATTTTGCTCTTAGCTATTTTGTGTGATAAAAACTTTTTCGAAGAATAAGAAGTTCTTTTATGTATTATATTTTTATTGAGAATAACAGAATAAGTATAAAAGAATATAAGCTGATTATATCGCATTGTAAAAAGAATAAAAATAGTGGCTCTGCCGATGGCAACAACAGACAGTATATTTTCCGGCGCTATTATTTTTTGTATCTTGTCTTTTTTCTTAACCTTTATGGGCTTCAAATATAACATTTCAATTAGATTTTTGCCACATCGAATAACATTCAAGCTTTTAGCCATTCAAGTGGACGTAAATGTTTTGAAAAAAAGTCGAGAGAATGGTTGATTTGTCCTAATATGGCATACGATAAAAAATACTTTTAACGAAATGCTATTATACTACTAATGATTACCTCTCTGACAAATTATAATTATCGAATCTAAATTCTAAAATCTATATCTGTGTCTTTAAAATCTATATTTGTTTTTATACCTCACTGACAAATTATAATGATTGAATCTTTTAAAATCAATATCTGTGTTTTTTATGTAAACTTAAATGTATTGTACGCCAATATGGCAGGTCATAGCAGCACTTTATTTTTTGTTATAACAACTGTAAAACTACCTATGTATCACAAAACACAATAAATTGAAATTGAAATTGAAATTGATAATGTATATTTACTGTTTTATTGTAACTATGTACGGTTCCGTGGTGCCGGACATAAATAATTGCACCTCTTCTCATGGGTGTCGTAAAAGGCGACTAAGGGATTCACCAGAGGATGGGCAGCAGCGTTCTCTGAGTATTTAACCAACCAACTGCGATCGTCAACCCGCCTGATAAACGTGGCGATTATGGCATATCGCCCCCATTGGGGGAGGCCCATGCCCAGCAGTGGACGTCTTACGGCTGAAATGATGAATGATGATGATGATGTAGGGTGTCCCATCGCTATGCTTTTTGGAGGGAAAGTGCTTTAAATTATAGAAAATTAAATATGAAATTTTGCATAAAGTGAACTTCATTTTATTTAAAAAAATAAGAAATTCTGCATTCACAGAGTATTAAAAATTACAATTCACAGATTATTAATAAAGTCTCTTTGTTCGAGCATCACACAAAAACGACTAGACCGATTTTGATGGAATTGGACACAGACTTTTTATCGACATTACCACGGGAGCTAAGCCACTGGCAAAGTTATGAATAAATTGATATCCCAATGAAATCTAAAGCAACTACGCTGTTGTGTCTCCTCCCACAGGTCAATGAATCTTCAAGTTAGAGTATATTAGAGACTTTTTCTTTTATAAAAAACAAAGACGCTCGTTTTGAAACAAAGAATGACCAGTACTAACATTATTTTTATTAATGTGCTGTCCTGTCACTGTTCTGTGCCAAATAAAAGTTTTTCTTTCTTTCTTTCTTTCTTCTTTTACTCAGATAAAGAGAATCTACCACATCTGCAATAAGTTTTATTTAACGGTCACGACGAAGGCGCATTCACTTTAATAAATCGCACTGTACTGTAATGCAACATACATCACCCAGCGATATATTTCACTCGCACGTCCACATAACTGGACGTAGTTGGGTAACGCCTGGCCCACACGGCATATTTGCTAAGAGATTTTCGCAGTTCACAATAAAAATTTGTCTTCTTCTTTCTCTATTGGCTACTGTCCCAATTTATTTGGGGTCAGCCCTCCTAGTATTCTTGCGCCACACGCACCATACCGTTGTGGATTGTCTCTTCACTCATGTTTAGACATTTCATGTCATTTTTTATTGTTTGTAACCAGGTCATTTGTAGTCGTCCACGGCCCATTTTTTTGTCTTCTATGTTCATCACTCTCTCAGTCATATGGTCATCATCTCATCTCATCACGTTGCCGTACCAGCGCAGGCAGTTTTCTCCAAGTTTTTCGTGTATTTGGGAAACTTTAAAAGTACCATGGCAACACTGCCAAGCTTCTGGGCACTATGCCAGATGACAGCGGTGTGGAGGAATATTTTGACACCTAGGCGCGCCTTTTTGTTTTTTTGTCTTTTGCCTTTTTTTTTTTTTTGTTTTTTTTGTTTTTTTTGTGTCTTTTTGTTGGTCTGGTTGTTTCTTATGTATTATAAGTATGTATTTACAAAAAAAAAAGTATTTAAGTATTATATCCATTGTCTAGTACCCATAGTACAAGCTCTGCTTAGTTTGGGACTAGATGGTGATGTGTAAAATGTCCCAAAAATATTATTATTATTTATTATTATTATTTTCTTATTGTATCCGCTTTAGAGACGTTTAAAAATTATAGTTTTCAGAAAAAAATACATAACCAGCCCACCCCTGTCCTGCTGGGCATGGCCTTCTTTTGAGAATGAGAAGGATACAGGTCTTAGTAGGATGCTGGCCTTTTTTTTTGTTTTTTTTTTATTTTTCGTGGGGAAAATCCTCATGGACGCACTCCGCCCGGGGAAGGCGGAGCCAGTGTCGGACTCTTACCGACTAAAAACCACCACGGTGTTCTTCTACCGACCCTTGTCCGGGGGCGTGAGAAGTACTCCCGTATTCACTAACCATCCCCGGCAGGTCCCGGCTCGCCACTAACAGGTGAGCCCCTTCACCCCGTGCAGCACCCACATCGGCCACACCCTCCTCTTAACAGGCACGCGCGGAACACAACGCGCCACCGTCACGGGCCTTGACTGGTCGGGTGGCGGGCCACCCCGAGTCCGCCGCCCGCAGGCCCACACCTAGGGTGGCTGGAGGTCGGCATACGCCCTCCTACGACGCCCAGGTCGTCTCCTGCGGATGGGAAGAGAGGTTATCGCTTCTCGAACCCTCTCCGCCGCCTCCTTAACGAGCATTACATTACATACTTTGCAGAAGGAGACGACGCCTTCCCAAGCGCTCTCGCTCCCGACCATAGACAGAACCACGGCCGGAAGCGAGAGGTCGCTGCCGCCTACTGCAGTAATGAGGTCACGGCGCTCCGCCAGTGTGTGCTGCGCCGTGTCCACTGGGCAACTCCCGCAGTGATGACACTCGGGCGTCGGCTCCCAGCCTATGCGACACAGATACTTCCCGAAGCAACCGTGCCCTGCGAGCATGCTGGCCTACTGCGAATTAGCGGACTACACATATCATCAAGAACTGTATGGAGCCGGACCGGGTGCCGTCTGTCGGGACAGGTCAGCTTCTACATACTATGGCAACTCTTTTTACGTTTATTTCTAAAGGCAATATACTCACTTTTAAACTCTTGTTTATTTCTGACATTAACCTACATTATACTTACATTATTTGAATAAATTTGATGTAATAAACAATAACCTATTTTAAAAAGAGTTTATCCATGGAGTTTCTTGCCGGTTCTTCTCCATAGGACCCACAATTTGGAAACGTGCAACTAGAGCCTGACCTTTCAAATGTGCCTGTAATTAGGTTTATTTGAAATAAAAAACATTGAAATTGACATTGAAATTGGAGCACTCTCAGGTGGGCAAGTTTCCTCACGATGTTTTCCTTCACCGTTAAAGCAAGTCATAATCAAAACATGGTAGTCTGTACTGGATAAGTGGTTAGTAGGACGATATAAACCTAGATTTATTTCGAAAAGTAGTTGCAAAGCTTGACATTTCCGGTGACTTGATATAAAGGCCGGCAAAAAAGGAAGTGCTTGCATTTTTCTGAAAGTCGATCTTTAGAAATTCGTTAGCGTGCGACGGCAGAAATTTTATCATTGGACTGGTTGAAGGCACTGACAACAAAAAAACAAGGTGTGTTGTGTTGTCATATTGAACTATATTTACAAGACTTTTTGCGCACAATATAATCAAAACAAAACAATCATTTTGACTAACCTCGACGTTTCGTCCAAAACGTGTTCACATGTCTTTAATCTATACTTATAAAGACAGATGTCCTGACTGACTGATTCATCAACGCAGAGCTGAAACTACTCAGGTTAGAAACATGAAATTTGGACAGTAGGTTCCTTTTGTAAGGTAAGCACCCACTAAGAAAGGATTTTTGGAAATTTTAACCCTAAGGGGGTGAAATAAGGTATTCGATTTTTTATGAAAATTCTTTTCTCCTGGATCGATTCACTCAAAACTTGGAAAAAATAATCTATTGAGTAAATAATGGAACATTATCTTAATTTTTTTCGAAATTACGCCTAAAAGTAGATGCAATAAGGTTATAAATTTTCTATGGGAGAATATTACTGCGTAGCTGGATTGAGTCGAAACTCAATAAATAATCTTTAAAGCAATTAATGAATTAAGTGTTTTTTATTTTTCTAAAATAAACTGAACGGGGGCAAAAAAGGGATGTTAAAGGTTCTATAAAAAATATTTTTGTTAATAATATTTTTTTATTTTCAATAATTGACATGTATTAAATTATTACGCGATTTTAAAATAAAATACTTAATGAAGAACTTTATTCTAAGATGCACTAATCACAAATATTCTTAATTTTTTAAACATATGTTTGAACGTTAATTTTGTTGCAAGATAATGAATATTTTTTTAATTTTTTTTTAAATTTCCAATATACATTGTTCTACACGATTAATGATATTGCCGTACACGAAAACCGCTAACGACTTATCTGTGTACGGCGACTTAATTTATTGTTTAGTCCAATTTTTACAAATATGTGTAGCTCTAGCTTCTAAACTAGGGACTAGCCAGTTACTTTCCTGTATACAATTTATAAGTCAAATGAAAAAAAAAAAAGAAACATTAAAATTATTGAAATATTAAACAGTTTTGAAAAGAAGAAAGAAATGCAATGTTAGATTAGTTGAATATGTGTGTACGGGGGATCTGTGAAAGAGTACGTAAGGGTGTGTCGGGGTGAAAGTATGCGTGTATGAGAGTATGTGATAGTGTGTTTTTACGAAATATGAGGCACATCAACGATTCATTATTTTATTTCTGCGGGACACTTGACACAAATAATCTTCAAATTAAATAATAATAAAGAAAATACGACAACTGCGATCGCCAACCCGCCTGCCAAGCGTGGCGATTATGGCATATCCCCCCCCTTGGGGGAGGCCCATGCCCAGCAGTGGACGTCTTTCGTCTGAAATGATGAAGAATGATTATTTATCCTTAACTCCTTACACCTTCGCGGAATACAAGTGTGAGGTGTGTGATTAAATTATGTTCAAAACAGCCACCAAGACACTACCCCGTAATTTCGCGGTGAAACTAACACCGTGTGAGTCGGGCCTAACAGAGTGTAGCAATGGCATTTACCAAGAAAATTGTATCATTACTGTAACACAACACCAGAGTGGTTTACAGTTCCCGTGGTATTGCCTCTATATATCAACCGGATGTGTTCAAGAGATATCACTTAATGTAGCTAAGTGATAGGAGGTGGCGATAGCGGAATTTATTACGTCATAAAATACTAAGCCTTTAATCTTGAACGTAGGAAATGTTAGGTCCTCACATAATTATGAAGTTGTCGTTTTTTCGAATTGGCCACTTTGATCTCAAATATCTGGAGTTTTGTTAGAAAATTTAATTTCAAACTTAGCTCGTAATTTTATTTATTTATTTAAACTTCATGCAACATGTGTACATAGGCGGACTTAATGCCTTAGGCATTCTCTCCCAGTCAATTTTGTGTTTCTAATTTAGTTATTAATTTGTTTTCGCGTGATTAAATTTTTCTTTGACATCGGTCTGTTCACAATATGGAAAACTTAAAATATCGCGTTATTTACGAATACATGGGAGTTCCACTTTGGCACCAGCGCTGCAGAAACACTTCGGAGGATTAATGATGTGTATGGGTCCCTTTACATGGCAGACGTCAACGCGGCAGGCCCAGACGGAGATGGCGGGATGAGCTGGACTCCTTCCAAAAGGACTGGACTCTTGTTGCAATAGACAGGGAGAAGTGGAAGGAGAGTAGGGAGGCCTTTGCCCTGCAGTGGGACACTTCAGCCTTATAATAATGGGGCAGCTACTGCAAAAGAAAACACGGTACGTTTTTGGTCCCAACGTTTTCGTTCTGGAAATTTTGACCTACAGAACAAGCCCCGAGGATGGCCGGAGACCCAAGTTAATAACGAAGAATTAAAAGTGACCGTAGAAGCGAATCCATCGCAAACCACATCAGAGTTAGCGGCAGGCTTCAGTGTGAGTGATGAAATAGTTTTAATTCACTTGAAACAAATTAGAAAAGTAAAAAAGGTCGTAAAATGGGTACCACATGAATTGAGTGAAGCACACCAACAAACACGCGTCGAGTGCTGCTTTAAATTACTCAACTAGCACAATAATGAGGATATTTTTAAATACAAAATACTAATACAAATATAGTTCGGAAAAACGCCAATTTCATATGTAAGGCCCTGATAGTAAGAGACTCATTGACAACGATGCACTGGTTGGCGTTGAACTGCAATGCCTTGAACATTGGCGCAGAGTTGCTAGCTTATTAAGCATTTCGGTGAGTGTGCGTTGGAATTGCATAATTTAATTACCCCTAGCCGATTCCATCATCGGACGATTAGACTCATGGCGATGCGTCACAAAATATTATTTATAAGATAGATTATAAGAGAATAACACGTGTTAAATGTGACCTACTTAACTATGACACACATTTTTAAAATTTTAGTGACTATTCCAACATAACACCACAGATGAGTATCACTTCTAAGATTAGAATTTATATGGATATAAACTGTGGTAAGAAAAATTCGCTCCCAAAACAGGATTTGAAACTGTGACTCCTGTTCCTGTATACCAGTAGGTCTACTCGCGTTTTACGAACGACAAACGAAGTACGAACTTTCGTTCCGACTGATACTTACATAATAAAGATAAGCACATAAAAAAGGCACAATTAAGATAGACTATGGTTCATAGTCGTATACAATTTACCGGAGATGAGAAAAACAAACGTCAAAACACGATCATCGCATGCGATAAGGGAACTTTGGTTGACCGGAGTAGCAAATTGTGCAATGAATCGTACGATTTATCGAATATCGTCGAACGGGAGTAGACCCCCAGTGCTTTATCCGCTAAGTAACCGTGAGCTTTGCTTGTTTAATTTAACTTCGACTTTGTCTCCGTCTTTGGGTGACGTCAGCACGACGTTTAAGTGAACTTTTCTTTCCACAATTTTTATCTTAAGATATCGCTTTGCATGCGTAATTATGTTAAAAATAGTAAAGATGAATACTTTACATTTGTACCTACATAGATTATTTTCTCTGTTGCCAAAATCTCATGGCTTGTACCAAATCCCACGGATCGTTGAAACTATTCAGCTATTCCAAATGTCAAGACGGTCTCTCGCTGCGATATATCTCACATATCCATTTCAGTCTCCATCAGCTATCGTGACGTCATATGAAATAGTCATAACATCCATAAAATAGCAGATAACAAGTAGGTATTTGAGGAGTACAACCTGTAATACAATTTTATTTTCAGCAGTTTGATCAGAATCACTAGGAGAATCGATTTAAATATTTTTTTATACCATGTAAAATTCACCTTGTCCAAAAGGTGGCCTGATGACCTGGTGAAGGTCGCGGGAATCTGCTGGATGCAGAAAGCGCAGGACCGATCGTTGCGACGATGCTTGGGCGAGGCCTATGTACAACAGGGGCCGTCTTTCAGCTGGAAATGATGATGATGATGTGAAATTCTAACTAATGAAACGTATGCGGTCAGTGTGTGCGTGTGCGGAAGTTATTATTATTAGTTATAGCCATCAGGAACGAAGTTATCCTTAAAATTCTTATTTAATATTATTCTGCTTTTCTGAAACGTATGTTATAATTATAATTTTTCAAACACCTTTTGTAGTACATTGAGTTATTATAGTACACATAGAAATAGTTGTATCCTGAATGTAACATTTTTACATTCAGGATACAACAGTCAAAAGGTAAGTGCAATTAGTGAAACACTGTCTCCTAAACTAGGGAGTTGGACATCCTAATTGGACAGTTTGTCCTAGGTATACATAATCGTCAACAACTTCGAGAGTAGATTCTCCGATGTATACGGGAATGGGTGCTATAGTATAGTAGTATAACGGGCTGGTTTCCGCAACTCCACGTCCAAGCGTGTATTTTGCGTACGGGTGGGAACTTACTCGATCCACCCCAGAATGGAATGAGTGCAATAGTAGTATTGTGATGAGTGTGAATGGGTGCTATATGGGAATTCGACATAACCTTTGTCTTATCCACATTCATTTTAAGACCCACTCTATCAGAAGCTCTACTGAGGTCATCGAGCATTGTACCGAGGTCCTCACTGGTCTCGGCCATAAGAAAAAAAAGTACTGAATTTAATATCAATATAGTAGCTCTCAACCAACCCGCACTAGGCCAGCGTGGTGGACTAAGGCCTTAACCTTCTCATACTGAGAAGAGGCCCGTGCCCAACAGTGGGACAGTAATGGGCTGATTATGTTATGTTATGTTATAGTAGCTCTAATAACAACGTTATGTCGGTTAGCGGTCCCCCTACGATGACTTTCATCGTTGATAACCCCCATCTAGGAACATGATATTGTTTTTGTAGACTGCTTCTTTAGTTTATGCAGTACAGTACTAGCATTACCCTACTTTTACTACATTCTGCATTCGCTCAATAACATGATAAATTATGTCTCAGTTTGACCCAGACATCTTAGGACATCAAAATCGTAAACTTTGTAAGTTATTTGGCTGATAACTATACATGAACCTAATTTACGCCGTCGTGGAGTCTTCAAAGCAAAATTATTTTATTTATTGATATAAAAATATCTGATTTTCGTGATGAACGTAATTCTTAGAAATGAATATGCGATATTCTGTGATTTTCAAAATATTTTGAGTCTTCATTTATGAAAAGGAGTTTTTTTACTGAGCAGAGAACAAAGTTATGAATGATAAAATGATGATAAATAGAGGCCGCAATACAACATGTATCAAAAACCCTGTTGTTTAAAAAAAGAATTATAGGTAATTTAACCAGTTTCTGATTACCAGCTCGAGAATCATGTACACTAATCTAAGCTTTCACTTTTTATTACCTTGGGGTGCATTAAAAGAGCCTCCACGAGCGACGATATTTAATTGATCATCCGGCGCACCCTGGGCAGTCAGTCCCGCTACCAACCTGCTGACTGGCTAATCTTTTCCACAAACGCATTTTTTTTTGACACAATCGAAGTAAACGAAGATTACCTTAGAATTGCTAACAAGTAGTTCTTGAGCTTTAGAAAGATTATTATAATATAATGATTCGAAGTCATTCCTCTCAACATTTTGCAGACTCATATCATCGACTAGGCACTCTAACCGAAACTGCACTTGGTCATATTGTTTGGTACATTTTCAATCTTACCAATTCTTAGCTGCAACTTGGTTACCTGCTGTGGGCTTAATGTATCACTCAAATCGCTTAGATATTAGTTGGCAAACACAGTAAAGGCCAAAATTAATATCCAATCTATCCAGGATTTATCCTACTAGAGATAGAAATTTGACATATTTTGTATGGAGCTTATGTCAAATTCCTATCTCTAGTAGGGCAAATAGTCAATAGATTGATAATAATTTTGGACGTTAGACGGCCTTTAAAACTGGCTCGTTTCTTTATTAGCTCCTTCTCCTCTTTCTCCGTCATTCTGAGAGCCCAAGACTGATCCGGTTTACCTGGAATTGTTAGAATTTACAATTAGAATAAGCTCTTAATTTTTCAGGTACAACAGTTGAATGATTGATGGCCTAACAAGACAATTAAGGTAAGATTCAGGTAAGGCTTTTATAAAACTTGGGTATGCTGGTATAAACTGATTAACTATGATTTTATAATGATATTACAATATTAAGATGGAATTACTACGTTGAAAGTATGCACTAATTAATTAGGTATAACGAATGACAGAATGACTTGCAAAAATGACTCACTTTTCACAATATAAAATTATTCCAAATAATCCAGTAAATACCTGTTTAAAACTAAGGATACAAAAATAATAGGTATTGAATTTACAAGAAAAACCTCGTTTCTGCTTAGAATACACAAAATAGTGTAGTTTTAGGCTATTCACTAAGTTACCTAGTTTCACAATGAAACTGCAAAAGATTAAACAAAAAAACATAACCCTCCTTCTGGCGCAGTCGGTTAGTAAAATAAACGCTGATCACTTCCCTCGTAATGCGGCGCGATGGATCATATCAAAAATTATTCCTCCTTTCCAGTAATTAGGTACGTTTGGCTGGTAGATATTTAAATAAAAATCTAGGTCTTCCTGGTCGTATACGTGTAATCCAGATTCTTACAAGTTCAGTGTTAGAAGAGAAATATCAAATACATTGAGGGTGGAAGTTTTTAAACTTTCGCGAATTTCACTCATATTGAACTATGTTTACGGGACATGTCATTACTATCCCAGAATTGTACGAGAAGCGATTGAGATAAATAAATATAAAAATTTCAATCGGGAAGATGGATATAGCTTGTCCTCCTCGTAGAATCCGGTAATCGAGAAGTGTTCGCGTCGTGGTATGTCTACATGTATGTCCGCCGAAACTGTCAGCATTGTGTGTCGTGATTCAGCATATCTTGCTACGGACAGCGACGTTACGAAAAACCAACCGCGGGTAGTTCGAGAAAACACCCGCCGCTCAAGACGATGACACCCACATACTTCAGTCTGCTCGTGACCACGGCCAATTCAACTTGACCGAAACGTCGAGGTTAGTCAAAATTTTTGTTATATTTTGATTTAATTGTGCGCGACAAGTCCCGTAAACATAATTCAATACATTGAGGGTGATCTTAAATTAATTTTAAGATAACAATTTTATGAAGCTACCTACGTATGAGAAAATAACATGCAGTGTGATTTGCTATCAAAAATCGACTAGGCGTTTGCGCCTAAACACTTTTCCTGATAAACATTGGCCGCCAGACGAAATAATAAATTCGACTTCCCACACAAAAAACCTTTATCGTCAAAGATTTTGAATAGGAAGTAAAAAATTACGATCGATCAATTGAAATAAATTATAAAAGACTTTAAAAATAAACAAATCAGCTAAGTACAATTTAGCAAATTTGAAATACGTTCTCAGAAAAAAAAATAACTCCAATAAAACACAGACAAATTCGCCCGATTACAAAAATAGACGGCTTTTTCCGAAAATATGGCGAATATAACGTACACAGTTTGCTTGTGTACGGCAAAAATATACGCAACATTACACGCGGTGCTCTGATTTAAAAATTTCCTTACAAAAATTTCTCCCCTATGCCGTATATTTCCCGACAGCCAACATCCTTCGTCTGTGGTATTCAAATATTTACGTTAGACTTGAAGCTAAAATGTTACACTGTTAGGAAGAATGACGAACGAATTTTTGCATCGCATCGGTGACTGTGGGGTTGCACAGGTGTCCATAGGCGGTGGTGATTGCTTGCAATCAGGTGACCCGCTTGCTCGTTTGCCCCCTCTATTATCATAAGTAGGTATATTTTAGCAGTAGTAGAGTTTTTTTTTAATGAGATATAGATCTGTTCTTGACCGCAATCTAGACAGCTTTGTCAAGATGTGGTCGACGATGGAGTGAGCAAACCTATTAGGTGCCGATTCACTCCAGCTTTAAAGGCGTTAGGGTTGTAAGTGCCCGGAAATACAGATGGCCGGTAGTGAATTCCACAACTTGGCTGTGCGCATTATGAAAAGAGTTCTCAAAGCGCTTGGTCCTGATAGTAGGGATTAGCTTCTTTGTGAAAGAGCTCGTCCGGGGAAGAACTACCACCGTACCTACTTCTCCGCCAAATAGTGATGCTTGCTTGCTGTGTTTCGGTCTGAAATTACAATCATATGAGACTTACAATCTTCATGTCTCAGTTTGGCGAACCGGTACCATTTAGGCAACAACGTAGGTGGTATTGAAGTTGTTATGGGCAAAGGTAACCGCTTAACATCAGGTGGGCCTTTAGCTAGTTTCGCCATCCTATATAATTAAAAAAAAAAATTGGTCCCTGTCTTTGAAGCAAACCTGTCTTTGTGGGGTAAAACTTCGTCCATGACTTAGTTGACTCTCTCGCTAGTAACACCTGTAAGTACAGTCCGACAAACTTATATTTACTGTGTTAGTTATGTCAAATAAATGTTTTTTCTTTCTTTTTTTATTTGTTCCGGTGGCGGCGGCGCTGCGATCGACGACAACATGACGCATTTTCACCAGGAAAGACAAGGTAAGAACGAGAAAGCATGATAGTTTGACAAATCTTTCAATTAGTATTCAATTAGTAGGTACAATGTTTGCTCATCGGTCAGGTTTGTCAGACTAAATTGGTAGGATAATAACTACCTACCCAAGTTTGTTTTTTTTTTTTTTTTTTTTTTTTTTCACAGTGTGTGTTCGTCCGACAAGTGAAGTAGACGTGCATAACGTTTTATCGAATTATCTTTCGCTTACTATTGTTTGAGACGCGCGCGCCGCTCGGGCTTGGGTCGCGATATCGGCCGGCCTACTACCTGGGTGGCCTTGAGCTATGTTGTAAACAATGTCGAGTTGCGGCTTATTAGGGAATAATATCAACACAATTATGGAGTCGAATATGCAAGAAAGAGAAGACAATACACAATTAGACGAGATGGCGAGAAACAGTGAAGACCGACAAATAAATAGTGATTATTTAAAAACATCAAGGAAAAAACGAACGAGGGAGATAGATGATGAGGACGAAACCTGGAATTTAGTCACTAAATCAGGAAAACGATATCGGAGTTTAGGTAATCTTGATACACAGGTAGCAGAAGAGAAAATAGAAGTGTCAATAACTTGCAAGGAAGCCTTACCTAAACAGTTTAAATTAGCCAAACTGTTGAAAGCTAACAACATTAACAATATATTACGCATTAAATACGTTAATCCATTTAAAGTGATGTTACAATTTGAGAAGGATTCAGACTTACAAAAATTAATTAACTGCACGGAATTCAAGGAGAAGACATGGACTATTTCAAAAACTATGGAGGTTGAAATAACGTATGGCATAATAAAAAATGTAGAACTTGATTGTGAAGATAAGGAGATTATGGAAAGTTTATCGTGTGCGGCAGAAATAATATCTATAAAACGTCTTAGCCGCAGAAAAACGGATAGTTCTGGATGGACTGATAGTGAGACTATAAGAATTTGTTTTAGAGGATCCTCATTGCCAGCATATATTTATATGTATGGCATTAGAGTAAATGTGGAGCCATATGTTTATCCCGTAACACAATGCTCTAATTGTTGGAATTTCGGCCATTTCAAAAGAATATGCCCCTACAAGAAAGTTGTTTGCCCTAAATGCAGTAAAAATCATGAATGTTGTGAAACAACTACGTATACGTGCGTAAATTGCAAAGGTGACCATATGGCACTTAGTAAAGTTTGTCCAATGTATGAAAAAGAAAGAAAAATCAGGAGTATTATGTCTCAGTTCAACTGTACTTACAAAAAGGCTCTCACGTTGTACGTTCCGTCTTCGACACCAATCCCAGATACAGAAGTTCCGATTACAGGTACTTTTGTGACATACACTGAACCACAAAATGTATATGAGAAAGAACATAGAAATCCAATTCCTTCGCAAACAACACCATTATATTCCTCTGTTTGTGTACGCAATATAACGACGAACGAAAAAAATAAAGAGGACAGCAGACCCTATCGTCCCTACAACGTCGTCTAATAAAAAAAAAGACAGATATAACTACACCAAGGAGTAAACAACAAAAACAGAAGATCAATGATATTTCATTTGATTGGGAATGCTTGTGTTCGGACTCAGATTGTGACACTAGCAAAAAAGATGATGACACTCAACGTGAAGAACACAAAAAAGAGGATCAATTGGGTAAAATGAAACAGTTGTTAAGAAAATTGGAGGCAGTGATTTTCAAGAAAAAAAAATCGTTATCCAATAAAATTAAAATTTGTTCTCAAATATTATTTGAGTCGCTTATACAACTGATTTTGAACAACATTTTTGACTTGCCTTTTTTTAAACCTAGACCAAGCAATGGCGATGACGAATAATTGTAGGAACAGATTTAATATTATTCAATGGAACTGTCAGAGTTTAAAAAATAAGGTACAACCATTGGAAGCCCTCCTTTCACAAGAAAAGATACATATTGCTGCACTATCAGAGACCTGGCTTGAGCCGGATTTCAACTTGCGAGTGAGTGGGTATAATGTTTACCGGAAAGACAGATGTGATAGTTATGGAGGAGTTTTAATATTAGTTCACTACTCAATCAATGCCCAAGTTTCCCACATTCAGACTCGAAATCCTGGCTTAGAAGTCATACATCTCAATATTTATAATTGTGAGTCATTGAGTAATATTATATCCGTATACTGTCCTCCTTCTGTCCGCACATGTCAACAAGACTGGGATGATATATTTTCACTGTGGGATGAGAAAACCATGCTGCTTGGAGATTTGAACGGTCACCACAAAAACTGGTCATACAAAAATAACGCAAGAGGCAAACAAATATTTGATTCCCTGTTGTGTTACAATTTTTCAGTGATGAATGATGGAGCTCCGACTAGAATCAAGTTAGTGAACGGGGTTATACAGCGATCTTCTCCTGATCTGTCACTTATAACCACAGATATTGCAATTAAATACGACTGGACCGTGACCAATGAAACCCTAGGAAGCGACCACCTTGTCATAAAAATTTCAACTAACTGTGCACCTCACAGGAAACCTGATTCTAGAAGAAACTTCAAGAAGGCTAATTGGCAGCAGTTTCGTCTATTTTTAGAAGAGGCGTTTTATAACTTTAATATTACGGACAATCTACAACACGCATATGACCAGTTTCTGGATACATTAAACAAGGCTGCGCAGTTGCACATACCAGTGGTAAAGATCAATAAAAATCCCAGTAATAATTTTAAACCAAAAGCATACTGGAGTCCAACATTGTCTAAAGTAGTAGCTGAACGTAGACTCGCCCTAGTTGTGTTTCGCAGCAACTCAACTCCTGAAAACTTATCTGTGTTGCAGTCTAAAATTAATATTGCTCAAAACTACATAAGAAAGGCTAAAAGTGAATCATGGCAAAGCTTTTGTTCATGCGTCGATTGTACAACATCTTCTAGCGATATGTGGAGAAAAATGAAGTGGTATAAAGGTTATCACAACAATCGCAATACTTATGTAAATGAAAATCAAGTAATGAATTTATTACACAGTCTAACACCTGATTATGTCACAAATGAGCAGCCAAATTTTAAATCCAATAACTCTGATCTAGAAAAATGTATCTCCCAACATGAATTAGATAAAAATATAAAAGCATCAGATACGGCTCCAGGTTGTGACGGAATATCATTTTCAATGTTGAAAAATTTACCACCTAACGCTAAACTTATATTAATTAATTTATATAATATGTTCTTACAAAATGGATTTGTTCCAAGACAGTGGCGTGACATCCGTATATTCCCTATTTCGAAGCCTGGACGGAATCCTGACTCGTTAGATTCATTGAGGCCAATTTCCTTGATATCTTGCCTATGTAAGACATTTCACTCAATCCTTAATAAACGTTTAGAATGGTATTTAGAAAAAAACAGTATATTTTCGGACAATATGGTGGGATTTAGGAAAACACGCTCCTGTCTGGATAGTCTTTCTAGTCTTGTTTCTAAAATACAGTATGGTTTTGCTACAAACTTGTTCACCTTGTCTTGCTTTATAGATATAAATAATGCATATAATAATGTTGACATTCATAATTTATTGATAAATCTAGATAAGTTAGGTGTAGGTGCCAAAATATGTTCATATTTGTATAATTTTTTGAAGGAAAGGTCTTTACAAATTAAATGGGACAGTTTCAATGCGCATAGAAACACGGGAATTGGTTTAGCTCAGGGAGACCCGTTATCACCATTACTATTTAATGTAGCAACTTTTAAAATTTGTCAACAGGTCTATAAGAATGTATCTGTGTCTCAATATGCGGATGACATTGTTATATATGTAACTAGCAAAAAAATTAATGAGGCCGTAGCTGATGTTCAATTTACGTTGGATAATACTGTATCTATCTTGACAGAATTAGGTCTTGAAATATCTCCTACTAAAAGTAAATTATGTTTGTTTTCCAAAGGTCGTAAATATTCAAGACATCCAATTGACATTAATGTAAATGGCACTAATTTACCTATTGTTGACCATGTTAAGTATTTGGGATTGTGGATGGATCGTGCCTTAAGATGGGGGAAACATTTAAATGAAATTGTCGAGAAAACCCACAAATTTCTTAATATTTTTAAAGTATTGTCAGGATCTGGTTGGGGTGTTCACCAAAAACATTTACGGCGCTTGTATATATCGCTCATTCGAAGTCGCTTAGATTACGCTAGTTTTTTGTATGATACCAGTGCCAAAAAGTATTTAAATAAATTAGATGTTGTACAAAATCAATGCATGCGAGTCATTGGAGGGTTTATTAGAACTACACCGATCCATGTCATGGAGTGCGAACTCAGTTTGCCACCTTTGGGAGTCAGAAGATCGTTTCTGGCAGGTAAATTTTGGCTAAAAATAAATTCTTTTGAATCAAGTACAATAATATACGTTTTAGAAGAGTTAAGTAATATTTACAACAGACGTAATGTAAGAAATAATAAAGTTCCTCTGCTTGTCACAATTCATGGTAAATTAAAAGAATTTCCTATTAGTTCCCGTAAACAATTAGAAATGTTTTCATTTGATACTTGGATGGCAGATATTGATTTGTCTAATGTCTTAAAAACTAACATTGATTGTATAAGTAAAGCAAAAAATACTTATAATATTTCTAAATTAAAAGAGGATACTTTGGAATATATGAATAAATATTCACAATTTTATAAGATCTATACTGATGGTTCTAAAGATGGGGATGATATAGGAAGCGCATTCTATGACGAACAAACGGAATGTTTTATGAAATTTAGAATAACCGCCAATGTATCTATCATGTCTGTAGAACTGACTGCTATTTCTGAAGCCTTGTCATACATTGAATCTTTAGATCATGACAAATATGTAATATACACAGATTCAAAGAGTTCTATTAAACACCTGGCTCGATGCACCTCGACCTTTCGAGGTAGACCGATAGCCTATACAGTAATAAAATCCATATTAAAACTAATATCTCAGAACAAACAAGTCATGATCCAGTGGATACCGTCTCATATAGGCATAGACGGAAATGACAAGGCGGATTATTTAGCAAAACAGGCTTGTACAGATGGCACAGACTTCCAAGCAGTTCCACATTATTTGGATTATATACCAGCTCTTAAGAAGATTTGTATAGCAAACTGGAAAGAATACTTTGACCTTCGATCTAGAGACAAAGGAATTTGGTACCGAACACTCCAACCACAGCCCTCGTATGTACCCTGGATCGATAAATGTTTTCTTAGCAGAGAGGATTTAACCATATTAGTGCGACTTCGTTCTGGACATATGCCCCTTAGTAAATTTGCATTTTTAATGAGTAAGGTACCATCACCTTCTTGCAGTGTGTGTAATGAAGATGAAGACACATATCATATTTTAATGAGGTGTGTCCGGAATCAATCACTGAGGAGACAAATTGGTGCACACAACATAAATTTATCTAATCCTTTGTCAGACAAAATAACTCCTGTCATAAATATGGTTAAATTCGCCTTGAAAAACAGATCTGAAACATAATTTAACTATAATTTTATTGCAAATCCATACTTTTAATAACTTTACCTTGCTGATTAATGTTACTTTTTGTGTACCTATAGAGTGACATATTCGCATTAGCGAAAAAGCTCTTTAAATAAAGAAAAAAAAAAAAAAAAAAAAAAACATTTTTTTTCCATAAGGAGATAGTAAGAAAAGTCGACCAAAACCAACATGTACTCTTATTTGTACACTTGTTTCTATCCTTTTAAGTATTTATCATGTCTTTATCGTTTTAAGGTATCTTGTTAGAATACTTAATTTCTGATATATGATTACCTATGCGCACAAACTTTCATATTGTAATTACTTTTCTATTGTATTCGGAATAAAGAATAAGAATTTAAAAGAAAAACACGAAATAGCGACACTTATTCAAACGAAAAAATAAAATGTAAAATATTTGCCAATTCTTTCTCTGTTAGGAAGTAGATACCTGAAATAGTGCTAAGTTCTCATGGCACCGGCTTAATGGGAAGATGAGTTATGGCAGTAGAAAATAGGTCTTAAGTTGGTTCGTGGAACACTGAAATGGAGTGTCAGATATAAATGTTACTGAACTAGAATTGTGTTCTGTTTCCTATTAATGTTCGTCAGATAACTGACTACTGTTCTTGTCTGTGTTTAACTCTTCTGGAAATAAACTGCTTCATTCAAATATATTGATTAATTTTTTGAAGCAGTTGTGTACAAAATAATTTATTTAATACAGCTAGCGACCCGCCCCGATGTCATAAGAATTGCAAATTATAGCTTATAACCTTTTTAGATAATCCCTCTTTCTATATGTGAAAACCGTATGAAAGTCATTAAAGTCATACAGAATATGAAGTTCACCAGGTCGTCGGTCCAACTTTAATTTATAATATTTAATAATAATACAGTAGCAGTAGTAGTGTAATCATATATGTTGCTATTTTCTTTTGTGTACAATAAAGAGTATTTGTATTGTATTGTATTGTAATAAGGTTGATGATATGAAACGGAATTCAAAGGAGGAAGAATGTCGGTTTTTTTTATAATTCACTGTAAGGCCCATGCCACACCTCGGCCAATACAATATTAATGCTAGCACCACCTACATACAAAAGATTACGTATATATACGAATGCACACACACACGTGTAGGTTAGGGATGCTCGCCGCTCGTAATGCCGACTGTGTTCCAAGCGCTTCTCAGTAGTTCTCAGAGATGACGTGATTGTATAGCGACAGGCGATTGACAACCATTGCAATATTGCAGTCCAATTGCCGTCAGACTGCGGGTGCATGCGGGCCGCGGTTGAGGAATCTTAAATTGGCGGGGGGCGGTTAGTGGCCGTTCTGTACGTTAGTACGCACGGCTACACATCAAGCTGTACATTTCCAGTATAAGCTGATCTCATTGTACGGAAAACCTATATACCATTAGATATTCTGTGCCCATGCACGCTGATTGTAAATAGCGAGGTTTGAATCGGAATTGAGGTTGGAATTGGAGTGACACCGCTGCATCACTCTGCTCGTGACCACGACCAGTAGAATTTGGTAGAAACATCGGGCTTAAAATAGGTATGTAAGAAAGAAAGATAAAAAGAAAGAAAAATGATTTATTGCCACAACAAGACGACATGCGGTAGGTGCACATAAAAAGATTACTTAATTAGGACGATTGATTTTGTACGCGTTAGCCTAAACATTGTTTAAAGTAACATCGGTGTTTTACATTTCTAGGTGCAATGTCGTACTGTGTCCAAAAATTCACAGCATGTCTAATGTTGCAGGTAACTGCTGCGCTGATTTTCGGCTCAAGCGTCGTGACAAGAACTTCTAATGATTTACGAGTATATGAGCAAGATATTTAAGGATCACGTAACCGTTTGTTTATCAAACAGTGACGTGATCCTTAAATATCTGTATCTATCTAGCGGCTTAGATCAGCGTGATCGAATCAGAAATGAGGAGATTCGCAGGAGAACGAAAGTAACCGACATAGCCCGAAGAATTGCCAAACTTAAGTGGCAGTGGACGGGGCACATTGCTCACAGAACAGATAGTCGATGGGGCAGTAAAGTTCTGGAGTGGTGACCGCGCACTGGAAGGCGCAGCATGGGTAGGCCCCCCACAAGGTGGACCGACGACCTGGTGACGGTCGCGGGAATCCGCTGGATGCGGAAGGCGCAGGACCGGTCGTTGTGGCGACGCTTGGGGGAGGCCTATGCCCAGCAGTGGACGTCTTTTGGCTGAAATGATGATGATGATGATGATGATGATCTATCGGCTTCAATTAATTTTGAAATCAATCAAATTATTGTAGAAAATAATCATTTCGTAAAATGTGGCTGTACAATATTAGTACTCTTGCTGATAAAATATTCTATGTATACTTGGTAGAATCATCATCATCAATTCAGCCAATCGCAGTCCAATAATCTAGACATAGGCCTCCCCCAAGTTGCGCCACAACACTCGGTCCTCTGCCTTCCGCATCCAGTTCCACCAGCCACCTTCTTCAGGCCATCGGTCTACCTGTTGGGGGGGCGCTATACGCTGCGTTTGCCGATTCGCGGAGTCAAGGACTCATCTGCTCCAGCGGCCATCGGTTCTTCAACAGACATGGCCAGCCTACTGCCACTGCCACTTCAGCTTACTGATTGTACAGGTTCTTCTCCGGATAATCTCATTTGGTAGCAGACAATGATTTTTTTACCGGTTTCAATGAAGGCGAGGATAAACAAAAATAAAGTTCACGTAAAAAAATGGCCGTGTGTCACTTAGAACCAAGAATACAGATACACACATTAGGTTGGAACCCGCAATCTGCTGCCGGCATCGAGAATCTGTTAAGGATACGATCACTCGATACGATGGCGTTTAGGAGACGCCCCTTTCTGATACTTCGCAAAACCGAACGTGTCGTAAATCGAATCCAAATTGGAATCGAGATTACGGTGGGTGGCACTCGATTTTTTTGTGAATCGATTTAAATTTCGAGTGGTTTTAGGCTGGATTTGCTGATGTTTACTGGCTTTTACGAGCAATTTCAGGGTAATGATATGATTTCGATTTGAAGATTATTTTGCTAAGGCTGCAGTTGACGTGGCATGTAATTTTATTGACACGTACTCACCTAAATTTATATTTATGTGCTGCAGTCTTTGATATTTGTTTTACATTCATTTTTAGGGTTCCGTACCCAAAGGAAGCCAAACGGGACCTCTCACTACGCTGTCCGTCCGTCCGTCCGTCTGTCTGTCACAGAGCTGTATCTTTTGAACGGTATACGGAATAGGTAGCTGGTTGAAATTTTCACGCCAAATACTATAAATAAAAATGACTAAAACCAAAGGGCTCCTCAAACAAGAAACCTCGAAAAATAAGCATTTTTTTTATTATTTCCTGCTCTATCATCAAAATGGTAATACATACTGGCGTCAAACTTGGTTTGTTTATAGTGCACACTATGTAGTTTATCAAGACGTACTAAAAATAGGGCAAACATAGACATAATTATGTGGTAGTACCTGCGTAAGAAAGAGATGCAAAAATTCATATTTCGCGCACGGTGCGTTGATATCTTTTAGTGAACTCTTGTAAATTAAATCAGTTTCTATGGGGTATCAGATCGATGGGTGGTATGGAACCCTTACTGCGCGAGTCCGACTCGCACATGGCCGTTTTTTTTCATATTCATTTAAATAAAATATCTACGTATTTAGACATTTTCTTGCTGTTGTTTTCCAAACAAAGATAATTAAAAAACTTAAAAAGATAAATCGACTTACAAACTAAAAAGAAAAAGTTACAAAACTGTTCGCAATAATAAAATATTTTTCCAATCCATCCATCTTAAAAATAAAGTGACAAACAAACTTTGTATTGTTCACTTTATCTTTAAAAAATTCTTAACAGTCTAGCCTCAATTTGTCAAACTTAACTTTAAATTGAGATAGAACTAAATATCTACTAAATTTTCTTCTAAATATAGGTCCAGTAATCCAGTATAAAATATATCTTGACAATTAATGACGGCTCTGATGAAGGCAATGTCACCAAAAATATTAATATGAAAAGGGGACAAGTTCGGTACAAAGGTAGTGCAGGATTTTAATTCCTTCTTCTATGTCAAAAATCAAGTTTCCAAGTCACACAGGTAGTGGTCTAGGTTTTATATTAATGAGTTCGTGATCAAAATATTGATTTTTATATATCAATATTAGGTCTCGAAAGAAAGAAAGAATCATTTAACTGAGAACTGAATCGAACTGAAAACAAATAACTGAACGAGAACTGTAATAATAATATCTTAGGTTTTCGCGATCACTACACATTATAATAAAACAAAGTTTAACCGGATTAACGGACGGACCGGCGAAATGTAATGTTTTAATTTATGAATATTGCGATTTTAGGTAATTAACAAGTACAAAAAACCCCAACTTTGTAGGTCTAGGTATATTTTGAGTTATGAGGGAGATCAAAAGTAGCTCAAAACGCTTCGTTTAATATAAAACAAGGCTGCGGCTGGTGCGTCGGCCTTTTCTTTTCCGAACTTGGTTGGACCTCCGTCTAGATTGTCAACTATACTTCAAATTCATAGGTCCATAATTTGCTATGTATCGAGTTACGTAGGTACTGGGCACTACAATGGGAATGTTAAAAATGGAGCCACTATTTTTTTTATCATCCTTTGCAAATAGAGTTGCGAAACGTTAGAAAATTGGACAGTCGGGTTCAACACTAATTGCATCAGTGTCGATTGGAACGCAGTGGCGTACTCAAATTTCTTTAAACTTCGACCTTTGGAAAATTGGCAAAAGTAATATTCAAAGCGGTTTAGATACTATAGCGGTTAGTGTGAACATTTGCGTTGGAAATTATCTTACCGATTTTTGAAAGCTCTATCCCAAGGGGCAACCAATGCAGACAGTCAAACTAACCAGCTGTCAAATCTCATGTCAAGTATTGTCTTTTGGTCAACCGACCACATCAGAAGCCCAATTCTCGTTATTAAAAATGTTCAAATTATAATTCCGATCTAATCTAATTAGACTATGATTATGGGAATTATATTGAACTAAGTTTACGGGACTTGTCGCGCACAATTAAATCAAAATATAATACGCATTTTGACTAACCTCGACGTTTCGGTCAAGCCACGGCCAATGCAACTTGACCGAAACGTCGAGGTTAGTCAAAATGCTTGTTATATTTTGATTTAATTGTGCGCGACAAGTCCCGTAAACTTAGTTCAATATGAGTGAAATTCGCGAAAGTTTAAAAACTTCTATTATGGGCATTTTCGCGTAGAGAAATATCAAAACAACATTATAAACATCGAATCAGGAGCAAACAACTGGATACACTCGCGCTGAAAATCCTCTCCAAAGATCTTAATTTCTATCCCAGAATTGTGCTTGACGTGACTGAAATAAAAAAGTATAAGAATGTCAATCGCGAAGATGGATATGTTGTTCTCCTTATCAAGTGCGATTTATCTACAAGTGTGTCCGCCGAAACTGTCAACATGTGTGCATATAATGTTTCGAACAGTCATTTGTTACGCAAAATCAACTACGGGTAGATCGAGAAAACACCCGCTGCTCGAGACGACGACACCCCGCATACTCCACAGTCTTCTCGTGACCACGGCCAATGAAACTTGGCCGCAACATCGAGGTTAGTCAAAATGTTGTTTTGATTTTTCTGAGCGCGAAAAGTCCCGTAATCATAGTCTAATATAGGTAAGTGAAATTCGGGAAAGTCATAAAGCAAAATGTAACATTGTATAACACAATATTCTCCAAAACGAGTTTCATCCAACATCAATAGGGTTCTCAAATCTGACATCACTCAAGATATAAGTCAAGCAAAGAGCAAAAATATTTCAGTCTAGCCTTCTAAAATCTGATTTATACCCAAAATATTCTCGGACTAATATTGAAAGGAAAACCTCGTTTACAACCCAATTTCTTTTATGTCCCAAAATGTCCCGAAAGCACTTTTTAAAGAGATAGCACATTTAGATAAAATGCTAATTTATTCATTGGCGGCGAAAAAGAAAGGAATAAGCCTACTGGCGCTCCAATTGAATCTTGAGTCTGTAATTTATTTTTTGATGTTAAATTAAAAATGTGTTTACCGAGAACAATAATGTTGGTAAGTGGATTGGATAATTCGTAATTCGAATGCTTATATTTTTTCCACTTTTATTTGTATAAAGTAATTTCGCTTGGCGGAAAAATTTGGGTGACTTGGCAACGAAATAAATTATTTGTTTAAGCAGCTTGTTGAAACAAAATTATGTGAATTCGCTGTACGATTGTTGAAGATATTTATTTTCTGGGCAATGGGTTTTTCTTTATGTTAACTGGGAGGTACGTTCTTCATTAATTAAAAGATAAAGATGCTCATTAAATCAATAATAATTTTGATAATCTTTGACCTTCATCAACTCAGCCTATCGCAGTCCACTGCTAGACATAGGCCTCTCCTAAATTGCGCCACAACACTCGGTCCTCTGCCTTCCGCATCTAGTCCCCCCCAGCCTCGTTCTTCATGTCGTCAGTCCATCTGGCGGGGGGCGCCCTACACTGCGTTTGCCGATTCGCCACTCAAGGACTTGTCTGCTCCAGCGGCCATCGGTCCTTCGACAGAATCTTTGACCTTGAATTGTCTAATATCTAATTTTTTTCGAAACTTCTATTTTGTAATTTAATTATGTACCTACCTACTACATTCAAATACAATTTTATTGTAAATAGTTCATGAATAAAGAATAATAAAGATCATCTAAAAAGTTTAGAATTTATTTAAGATTTACAAAAATAATTTTTGTTTATGTCAACCACTTCATGAGCTTTCGTTTGAACCAATTTACGAAAACCCCAACATAAAGATGTCAAATAACACGGAAAAACGTTGCTGCCATCATCCATTTTATGTTGTAACTTCTTTGACTGCAATAATATACACGGGGTCACATAACATCACTGTTAAATCCATGAACTTAATGAACAAATTACACAAAAAATTCTCAAATAAAACCTAAGAAAAAACGTCAAAACAAACTCGACAAACGAATTCAAACTCGCTTGAAATTTTAAACATGCAGTTTTAACTCCATAAAGCTTGGTCGCAGAAAATAATTGTATGAGAGAAAAATAGATTACACGCCTCTCGGGAGACTCCCAATATGCATAATAATGGTAATGGATTCAGCGACGCAAGATGGAGCCACCGTAACGTGTGGCTCCACCGAGAGATGAGCGAGAAAATGCTACTGATTTCATTTTGCAAGCGACCGTTTTTGGGTATGGGATGCCGTAAATTTTTTGAACCCAATTGGATTTGAGCACTTTGATCGTACGATAGGGGTGTGAATTGATGTAATTTTTCTTAACCGCTTGGACACTTCGAGCACATGTATTTACGCAAGAATACGATTGGATTTTAGACTATTTATAAAATTCAGTTTTATTGAGCTATATTATGAAAATGACGTGTAAACTGACGACGTCTGTGTTCTAGTGATTCGAGTGTCGGACTGCTGATCATGAGGTCATGGGTTCGATTCCCACAGGACACAAATATTTGTGTGATGAACATAAGTGTTTGTGTTGGTCTGGGTGTTCCATATGTATTATAAGTATGTATTTACAAAAAAGTATATAAGTATTATATCCATTGTCTAGTACCCATAGCACAAGCTCTGCTTGGTTTGGGACTAGATGGTGATGTGTAAAATGTCCCAAAAATATTTATTTATTTATTTATTATTTATTTTAATTAAATATACCAATGAATGAAACGATCATTTGACTACAGATATATATAAACTCTTGACATACTTATGAGGTAGATTGATTCATAAGTTCCTATATCTCGGTTGGTTCTTGTATATTATAAGCACGTATTTACAAAAAAAAATAATGTAAGTATCCATTATATCCATTGTCTGAGGATGGGCAGCAGCGTTCTTTGAGTAATTAGCCAACCAACTGCGATCGCCAACCCGCCTGCCAAGCGTGGCGATTATGGCATATCCCCCCTTTTTGGGGGAGGCCTATGTCCAGCAGTGGACGTCTTTCGGCTGAAATGATATCCATTGTCTAGTACCCATAATACCAGCTCTGCTTAGTTTGGGACCAGATAGTGCTGTGTAAAAATGTCCCAAATATTTTTTTATTTATTATTTTATTTTTGAACTTACGTTTCATTTTGAAAGCTTCCCCATTTGACTTCGCCAAAGAGGAATCCAAATGATGACGTCAGTCAATCACTATGATATATCCCATAACGTATTCCACGTTTTAGGCAAGATTGAGCTGAAACGCGGAAGTTTGCATTTACCAAAATCTAAATTAATCACGTTGGCAGAACTAGTTTGTCTTTCATGTTTCTTGACTATGTAAATTTTTATCAACAGCAATTTTGCCGATTTCATTATTTTAACATGTTAGTAAGAAATTTATAGAAATTCAACGATTCCTATGCTTTTCCAGGTTAGAAATACTAACCTAGAATTTGGTGGCACGGTTTCCGTAGATGGTGTAGAACAGCCATTCCCAAAGTGGGCGATAACGCCCCCCTGTGGCCTCTGCAGGCCTAAAGGGGAGCGGTAAGAGACCCAGAAAAAAATGGGGGCGTTGTGTAAAAGCTTGGGGGGCGATTTGTAATTTCATCTAGCTAGGAGGACTCTAAGACACCGACTGAACGCTCGACTTTCGTGTATAGAAAATAAGTTTGGGAACCACTGGTGTAGAAGGAAACCGGCAAGATATTACGTAGATATAATTTTTGAACTTTCTTTTTGAACTAGCTCATTCCTCGTTTAGTTTTCTACTAATGATGACCCTTACCTGAAGTTCACCTGAAATGGGAGTGCAGATTGAATGCCGGTGTAAATTTGAATTTTAAAAATTCAGTGATTATTATCCATTGAAATAAGTAAAAAAATACGTTTCGGTTGAATCTTGGACAGATTTTAAAAGTAGTTTTATGGATCGACTTTATGAGAACCCTTTCATGTGAAATGGAATTTTAAATTCGAAGACCTAAAATATCACCGTTTTTATTTCTATTCGAGATTCAAGAATTTGTTTTTTTTTCCTGCGCTTTGATTTCAATTTGATACTGCAGTGTTCATATTGCACTGTCCTTAAAATATTCATGCTCTAAATTGGAATAGTTTTAATCAGTGGTTAGATCCTATCTTACGCAGGGAAATGACAACTGCACGTGGCGGGGGGGAAATTAACGACACATTAGGGGTCTAAAATTATTTTGAGGTCGGAGGTCGTTTATATTTTTATTTAAGTATTATATTCGATGGCTTTGCTGGCACCAACCACCGACCTCAAAAAAAATTGTAGACCCCTAATGTGTCGTGATATATATTATTTCATATTTTTTGTTAATTTATTTTTGAAGTCGATTAATTTTTTTAAATAAATTTTTCTGTAAGAGACTTTTATAGCGGGCTGTAATGAGTTTTGAATTTGGAACATGAATATTGTTCCTTAGTATTCCGCACAGACCAGTAAGCTTCAAGACTCCGCATAAACAAAGTTTTGTATTCAAACGCAGTCGTAAAACGTTGGTGGGGTCAGGGGAGCGGACGGCGCGTTATGATTGGCCGGTTCAAAAGTTCGGTGGTATGATTCCTTATGATTGGTGCCGCTCGCTGACTGAGTGACGTTCCGATTGGCGGAGTGACGTATGATATGCAGTGGTAGAGCATATGCGTTGTGACCGGGGGTGTCCAGCTAAGCGGCGTCTAGAGGCTTACTGGTCTATGGTATTCCGCAACAAAGAGATCGAATGCAAATAATGTATAAATAAAGTTCCCGGCCGGTAAGATGGACGGTGGCGCCGGCTAAATAAGAAAATAAAAAAACGAATACCGCGGGTTCGAGAACTACGTCCCGGTCCTCTACTCTCATATTCATGGATTGTTAACACAGCATTGTAAATAATTTTGAAATATGAATTATTCTGGTATAACATTAATGCTAAGAGTGTTAGAACAGACGCAAGTGTAACTAAAAGCGCCTTTTATTTTTCTCATAGCAGCAGATGAAAAGCAGATTGCAAAGGCCTCCCTACTCACCTTCCACCTCTCTCTATCTGTGGCTAATAAGGACCAGTCTTTTTGAAAGGAGTCCAGTTGTCTGTATCACTTGGCCGCAAAAATATTTTTTCCTCGGGTGAAGTATTTTGAATCCCTCCTTACCCTCAGGATTGTACTCTAGAATCCTTCGCTCCAATCAGGATTCAAAATAGCGCCCTCGCCATAAAAATATTGTTTTGCTCTTTTGTGATACAATCTACTAATTTAACCTCCTTTCATTATACCTAATTCAGCTCAAATCACACAGTATACAGAAATTTCTTTTCACTAAACAAGTCCTGAAACGAAATTTTCAGCTCAAAATTCTCAGTACCCGAATCAAATACGTTTGTTAGCATTTTTATCTCATTCCCAGTCTCTTTGATTGCTTTGACGCATCAAATTTAATTACGAAATCCTGTATAAAGAAATATATTTTTCCCTCGGGAGATTTTTGGAACACCATGTTTATTTACGGGTTCTGAAGGAACAAATGTATGATTAATGTGTGTAGATTGTTTTTTTGTTTCTCTTTGAGCTCTTGATTAAGTTCGACACGTGATTTGGGTTTGAATATAGAATTAATTTGCGTAGTAATCGAGGCTGCAGTGTAAGTATGAATGGGGACGGAATGAAGTCAGTATTTAAGGGTCGTAGCATGTGAAGTTTCGTAGTTTATATTTCGAGATGTTATCGCGATGTTATTTAATTATTTTTATTTAATATTTTTTCTTTATTTTTACTTTCATAGCCGAGATACTTCGATCAAATATACTATAGATGCACGGTCTTGTACGAAATCAAACCCATCAAACGTCTTTGCGATAAAATGTACTCTTCTTCTTCTTCGTGTCGCCATGAGCTACATAATAATAATAGCTCATGTCGTGGGGAAAACATTAGCCAGTCAGCAGGTTGATAGCGGGGCTGACTGCCCAGGGTGCGCCGGACGATCAATTAAATATCGTCACTCGTGGAGGCTCTTTTAATGCACCCCAATAAAATATAAAATGTTACAAACTCGTGGATCAGCCAACCCAGAGACAAGTTACTTATCAGCGGAAGGAACGAATGAAGTCATCATGTCTTGTATTTAGTCGATTATTATACTTTTAATTCATCGTATTTATATCCAGTCAATTAAATTATTTAATAAATCTAGTCACTAGCCAACATGATCATATTATATAATATTAGCTTAATTATCGATTTACTTAACAATGTATCGATTTGAGAATTTCATGTTGGCAACACTGATTCCTAGAAATTATAAAATAACGTGCAACTGTCATTTGGGGGCTGTCCGTATTGAAACTCCGAGTAAAGAACATGTCCTGACGCTTCGTGTTACTGCATTCTTTACCTACACCCAGGTTCAGGAGAACCCGCACACCAAGGTTCACTTCCAGCTACCCCTTCGTTACAAAAATGTACTCGTGTTTATCGTGAATCGTTTTACCGCTAGCGCGGTCGTGAAGTGGCTGAGAGCAAAACTGCACGTTACTGATTATTGCACAGTTTTGATAGCGCCGTTTTTCAAGCAGTGATCGTGCATCTATAGTATATTTGATAGAAGCCAAGTGAGCATCTATAGCTAAAGATCAGAATTATCTAAAATAGTTATGTGAGCAATCGATTTATTGACTGACAGGCACCTTACAACCCCAAACACATCACATGAGACTTTCCATCTTCAGGTCTCAGTTTGGCGAACCGACTTGCGGTACCATTTAGGCAACAGCCTAAGTGGTATTGCAATTGTTATGGGCAAAGGTAACCGCTTAACATCAGCCCCCCTAGCCAAGTTGACAATCTACACAATCGTCAATCGCCAACGCTAATAGAAAACGATCAAAATGTATGGGAATGACATATCTGAACGAATGATTTTTTTGTATGTCATTCCCATTCATTAGCTCGTTTCACCATCCGATACAATAAAATAAAAAAACAACTGGGTCTAGAAACTTCAGGCTAAGGAAATCTATCTTAGTATTTACCTACATTATGTCCTTATGTGGGACTCATGGTGAAGTATAAACTGCGTGGATTGTACTATCTGCATGGTTAAGCTGCGCTTGCCGCGGTCAGTTTGTGGATGGGTAACCATTTCGTTACACATCGAGACTCTTTCTTGCCTTGGAGAGCACGTTTAGGCTGTTGGTCCCAGTTATCATATAAATATCTATGGCAGGCGTTACGGGTAGTCAGAAACCTGTAAGTCTGAACCTCCGAATATCACTATTACCTAGTAACTGGGTTGCCGGGGTCTGATGGCACCGCTCCGTTTAAAAAACGGATGTTCAGCCGCATCTGGATATACTGGAAGCCGACCCCAACATACCTGATTGGGAAAAGGCGAGGAGGATGATGATGTCCTCAGAAAATAATAATGTCCACGTGGGATACGCAGCTTGGGTATTCCCCTCACAAGGTGGACCGACGACCTGGTGAAAGTTGCGGAAAACCACTGGATGTGGAAAGCGCAGGATCGGTCGTTGTGGCTATGCTTGGGGGAGTCCTATGTCCAGCAGTGTACGTCTTTCGGCTGAAATTATGATGATGTAACGTTAGATAGATAGATAGAATAGATAGAATATTCTTTATTGTACACCAATAACATTATTAAACTTAGGACTAACATGTAAAATAAGGGTACATTGGCGGTCTTATCGCTAATAGCGATATCTTCCAGACAACCTTTGGATGGACAAGGAAGACGTGAAAAATAGATGGGGGCAGTATGTGGTGCACTTTCATAAAGTTTACTAATATTTAATATAGTAAATAAATAAATATTTACCTACCATAGAAAATATTACATGTATAAATATATAAAATAAATTCTAATATATATCCATAAATATATACCAAATATATACAATATATACAAATGTAACAACAAATAATATTCTTTAATAAATAACGAAATAAAATACGTGTATATACCAGTGTAGCAACATCTCACTAAAATACCAGTTTATACAGAGAGGTAATGTTCCTTTACAAGATTTTTAAAAGAAGCTAGCGACTGAGCACGTCTTATAGGCACAGGTAACGCATTCCATAAACGAGCAGCTTGGACTGTGAAGGATTTGTCATAGAATATAGTTGAATGTGCTGGCATCTGAAGTCTCATGTTTTCCGATGATCTTAAGTATCAAGTATGTGTGTCATGAAGGAACATAAAACGTTCTTTGAGATAAATGGGGGTTTAGGATTAAACAGAGTAATGTAGAGAAGTGATAAAATATGAGTATTCCGGCGAAGCCGTATTGGAAGCCACTTGAGCTTAGTGCTAAATTCGGAAACGTGATCATATTTGCGCAAGCCAAATATAAATCTGATACAAAAATGTTGGAATCGCTCAAGCTTATCTAATTGTGCCTGTGTAAGATCTAGATAGCTGGCATCGGCATACGGCCAAAATTAACATCCAATCCATCCGCGATTTGCCCTAAATTTGACATATTTTGTATGGAGCTCATGTCAAATTCCTATCTCTAGTAGGGCAAATCATGGATAGATTGGATATTAATTTAGGCCTATAGTCAATTAGTCAAGGATTGGAAGAAGAAGGGATTGGGCAAGCGCAGTTTTCGTAGCAGTTGGGAGGAAATTGCGTAATCTCCTCAAGGATCCCGCTGACGCAAAAAATTTGCGACTGAGTTAGCACAGCTAGTACCTAAATAATATAATATATATTGTAGTAAATAATATATTTACTTGACATATCTACGTAAGTTACAAGGAACAACAAACTACAAACACTAAGTGCTGACATAACTCGACATTGTACATTAATACTAATACAAGTTGTATACGATGTAACTACCGCATAACAGCGGCCCGCTAATGGTGATGCAATGTCTAATTATCACTCAAGTATGTCATTAATCATTTTACCTGTATCTCAGACAGTTTACATAGTGTTGGATGGAACTAGGGTTGCAACACATCCATACGTACCTACGTACATCCTACTAGTATCCTACTTTAATATTATAAACGTGAAAGTTTTTATGTTTGTTATTCTTTCACGCAAAAAGTACTGTATGGATTTTAATTAAATTTGGCATACGGATAGAACATAATCCGGATTAACATATAGGCTACTTTTTATTCCGGGAAGATGAACAGTTCCCGAGGGATGCGTGACAAACGACGTCCACGCGGGTATAGCCGCAGGCACAGGCTAGTACGATATAAAGTATCGTATTCTTTTTCGCTTAGGCGTACTTTATAATCTACGAAAGTAATAAAGTACGCTTGAATTCTCCTTCACGCAGCCCATTACTGTCCCACTGCTGGGCTCTACTCAACATGTAAACGAAGGCCTTAGTCCACCACACTGGCCTTAATTTTTTTTTTTTTTTTTGAGCTAGTTTACACGCAACCTCTGCAGATATTGTGCGGTATCCGCGTTCTCCGCAGCAGAGCCTTGTTTTGGGCATTCAGGGACTCCACCACACTTGCCTAGTACATGTTGGCAGGCTACACATACCATCGAGAACTGTATGAAGCACTCTCAGGTGTGCAGGTTTCCTCGCAATGTTTTCCTTCACCGTGAATAACAACATCATCTTAGCCTATCGGAGTCCACTGCTGGAGATAGGCCTCTCCCAAGTTGCGTCACGATACTCGGTCGTCTGCCTTCCGCATCCAGTCCCACCCAGCCACCTTCTTCAGGTCATCGGTCCACCTGGTGGGGGTGCCCTACGCTGCGTTAGCCGATTTGCGGTCTCCACTCAAGGACTCGTTTGCTCCAGCGCGTTGGTCCTTCGACAGACATGGCAAATAACAACGCTAGGTTGAAATTGCATAAAATGTCATTGTTGGCATCCCTATATCTAAGTACCACTCTCACTAATAAAGTAGATTTCTAATAAATAATACCACGTACAAACATCGCTACAAGTAAATACGAGAGGCAGTGTATCCAGTTTTGTATCACATCAAACGGAAAACCCATTCGGGTGTAAAACGGAGTGAACAGTTTTGCACCGTTGCTCACAGAACAACCCTGTGTAGTGCAGTTTTTTTCTGTGTTCCATACATGTTATGGTCTTGTACACAGGAAACTATACTGGCCTATTTGCGTGAAGTAATGTATTGTCACAGACAAGACTCTTTCCCGGTCAAAACTAGTTTTGACTGACGAATACAGTCAAAACGATCAGTTTTGACTAATTGCATCAGTCGTAAAATGAAAGTAAAAAAAACTAAATCCCAACTACGACAAAAAATGCTCACTAAGAAGGTATAAGTAACATCCCCAATTATCGACATTTTAAGGGACGATCGAACTGAAGGTGTACTATGTAACAGTTCTATGTTTATTAGATAATATTTAACCGTATACCAAATTATAATTTTGCTCATATTTCTGAAGTTGGTTGTTTTTTGTCGAACAATGGGGCACTGTCGGTAACTGGGGCTTTTACTATACCTACCTGTATATTAAGAGTAATAGGTTACATAAGATTTATGAGTAAAAGTACATTTGAAACTTAATAATTGTGCACAAGAGAAGTTTTTACTCCTTAATGAACCATTACCGCGATTTCAAAAATTCATTCAAACAACATTTCTAGCTAAAAATAAATTCTGGAAATACCTAGTTACCGCTTGAAACTTCCAACAGGAAAATAAATAACAAGCAGAACGGAACCCTTGATTGTTTTTACTATTTCTAGACACTAGACGGGGTGCAGAGTTGAAATTTTTCACAGGGGGCCAATTTAGTGCAGTGACTAACAAGGGATTTGGAAAAGGTAGCGCTATGCTTAGTGAGATCTGGATTTTGAGCGTATGGGATGGAACGATATTTATTTTGTTCGGTTGGTACATCTTTTGTTACTAGCTAAAAGCTTATTTTGGCTTTAAAATAAACACTATTTAATCAGTTTTCTAACTTTAATACCTTTATAATCACGCGCCTCGTTGACTGACTGCCTCGTTGGTCTAGTGGTCGCAAGCGCGACTGCTGAGCGAGGGGTCCTGGGTTCGATTCCCGGGTCGGGCAAAGTGTTATTGAGTTTTTTCATTAGGAAATTCTCAGTAGCAGTCCGGAGTATGGATTTGTTTCCGGTTGATGGCAATAGGCCCGCCCCCTATTACATGGGACTATAACATAACTGGCGAAATGTGGGTGTACTATACACCTCTGCCTACCCCTTCGGGGAAATACAGGCGTGATGTAATGTTATGTTGTTATGTTATAATGACGCGCGGCATATTAGCAACATACAATGCCCACCATGTTCAGTGTGGTGCCGGACGTAAAGAATTCAATCTCAAAAATCAAAAGAAATCAATCAAAATCAATATAAATCTGAAGAATCTTCTCATCGGTGTCGTAAAAGGCGACTAAAGGATTCCCCAGAGGATGGGCAGCAGCATTCTTTGAGTGTTAAACCAACTAACTGTGATCGCCAACCCGCCTGCCATGCGTGGCGGTTATGGAATATCCCCCCTTTTTGTGGAGGCCTATGTCCAGCAGTGGACGTCTTTCGGCTGAAATGATGAAGTAAGTAAACTTTATCGTTTCTGATTGAGTGGTTACAGTTGTTATACATAATGCACGGTGACGATCCTTCCCGGTGGTACATTTTGTCGACAAAATCCCTTGAATGAACCCTGCTACATTACACGTTGATTGATGCCTTCGAGATGTGGTGTTGGCGAAGACTACTTCGTATACCATGGACTGCCATGAGAACGAATGTGTCTATACTGGAGGAGCTCAACATCACCAATCGACTATCTACAATATGCCAGGAGCGTGCCCTCAGCCTTTTTGGGCATATTATGCGATCACCTAGGCATTGTCTGGAAAGACTCTTGATACTGGGCCGGATAGAAGGAATGCGCGCTCAAGGCAGAGCACCGGCAAGATGGTCAGACGCCATTAAGAGGGCTGTTGGAGGCAGCATGTACCGAGTGGTCCACACAGCGGAAGACCACATAGCTTGGAAATGCGTCGTATGTGGTCGCGATCCTCAGCAGTGAGGGAACGATGAAGAAGAAGAATATGGCTGCCATCGATTATTATTTTTTTTTTTTTTTTTTTACTATAAAGTATACATATTTGTGTGATACTTTATTTTTATTACAATCTAGCCTTAAGGCTAATGAATAATTTAATTCTATCCTAAATTGCTATGTAAACTATAATCCAAGAAGGTGTCCAATAACTTTTTTTAGGTTCTATTAAGGGCAAGACACTTAGTTTGTGTGTTCTTTATAAGCAGCACTTATCACTACATTTTATCTGTCAATATTCACTAATCACTACACTAATTCATATGGTTTTGTCCGCTTTAGTCTTCGAACTGTTTCCGTGTTATCGAGGAGCTGGATTGCCTCGACATTCACGTGGTGGTGAAGTCTAAATTCATGAACTTCTGCGTATTTTTTTATGGTTGTGTCTACAACGTCCACATTGAGGTCCCGATGAAAATCGATATTTCTGATGTACCATCGAATATTGAGTGCAAGCCTTAGCCTGGTGGTTCACCGGAAAGATTTCCGACTGTACACCGTGTACACTCGAGAGCAATAAATCCGAATAAACTAATAATGGTAGCTTAGATATTTAAATAAAAAGTATTTTAAAGACTATTTAATAAAACCACAAATTGTCAATTTATTATTGTTAGCTTTTTAAGACCTTAAATAAGCTATCATTCTTAGTTTCCAAGATGTTAAGGTTTTTATTGGTGACCCTGATTCATTGCTCCCGAGTGTATATCTTAATGTTATATATGAAGCAGTGACTAGTTTCAACTTTTATCGTATTGCTCATGTATAGTCATTCTTTTTTAATTTTTAAGGGTCTTGATGCCTGAAAAAAAGACGTTTGTGTCATAATAGCATAAATAAGCCCACGGCTGTTCATTCCCTTCAAATAAATATAGGTAACGACAACCACAATCCACGGGATTGTGTGGCTTAATCTTTACTAAAATCCTTTTAGAAAAAATACCTAGAAAAACGGTTTGTAGTTCTGTATTTAAATAACAATGGCAAGATGGCATGATAACCTAATACAGTTTGTTGCAAAAAAAATAATTTAAATTTTGTTTCATTTCCATAATTTATAATTCCTGAACCACTATTTACTTCAACAAAACTTTCAATCAAGCTCCTTTGGGAGCTCAAGCACAATTACCTTTGACCTCGTTTCTCTGCGGCTTCATTTTCCTAGAACTTGAAACAAAAGACCTTAATTTAAGACCTTAAGGGGAATGTGCCAAGTGGCGCCCCCATCAGTAAAAAAAATATTACTCGCTGAATACATTCTTTATCGAAAATCCTTATTAACGATTGAATTATAGGTACTGTAGTTAAATTAGAAACTATCGACTATGTAAATTATAGTTCGCTGTAGTTGTAGGTAAAAAAAGTGCAGAAAGTGGCCCCCTTAAGATACTTCAACGACAACATATGAATCAATCAATTTGACACATAACTTCTTCCACGACAAAAAGAACAATTCCTTCGAAGATCTTGAAATTTTATTTGACCTCGTTTCTCAGCGGCTTCATTTTCCTAGAACTTGAAACAAAAGACCTTAATTTTAAGACCTTAAAATACTTCAACTACAACATAATATTAGTCATCAATCAATTTGACACCTGACTTCTTCCAAGTAAAAAAAAAACGATTCCTTCATCTGATCAAAGTTTCCTAAACTCAAGGCTCCCGTTGGGCGAAACTTTAAAATACCTTCGAAGATATTCGAGCCTAAGCATAAACAAAGGTATTAACGCTCCGGAATACTGTTTAGAACTTCGTTAGGAAGTTATTCAGCAGTTTCCATGAAGTTTCCAAGGCAGGGTCAAGAAGCTCAAGCGTGTACGTGATTTTTGTACGAAACAATGTTTTCGAAAATGTTCAAAAAGTTTTAGTTGTTGCGTTAATTTATTATTTCTTAAATTGTTGACTGAAGTGCTTTTTTATTTGAAGTGTTGTCACCTTAATTTTTTTTTTAAAGGGAGCGAGGTGTTTTCAGAAAAATTGGTATTTAATGAGTTGTCGACAACTCCAGTCTATATCTATGATAATATTCCAGTCTATAAATAAATAAATATCTTCGGGACATTTTTACACAGCACCATCTAGTCCCAAACTAAGCAGAGCTTGTGATATGGGTACTTGACAATGGTTATAATACTTATATACTTTTTTTTTTTGTAGTCTATATCTATAATACTGCCTCGTTGGTCTAGTGGTTGCAAGCGCGACTGCTGAGCGTGGGGTCCTAGGTTCGATTCCCGGGTCGGGCAAAGTGTTATTGGGTTTTTTCATTAGGAAATTCTCATTAGCAGCCCGGAGTCTGGATTTGTGCCCGGTCAATGGCAATAGGCTCACCACCTATTACATGGGACTATAACATAACTGGCGAAATGTGGGTGTACTTAATACACCTCTGCCTACCCCTTCGGGTAAATACAGGCGTGATGTTATGTTATGTTATATCTATAATAATATTATCTTCTTCTTTAAACATATAATAAAACGGTAGAAATGTCAAAACTGTGTCTGTTAGCTAAACATATTTGTTCCCCAATCACACAAAAACTTTGGAATACCTACATTTCAATTAATAGTCTGAAGTTCCCATAGTCTGAAGCTACATATAGGATTTATCTTATCTCAATTATTCAATTATTGGTTTTATTTGGTCCTGCGATGCAACTAAATACTCTAATTTACATCCAAAACGCAAGAGTTTTGTAGTTTTTGCATAATAAAACTTGTTCATAATGATGAGTACAGTGACTCCTTTTCTTATCCAAAACCAACGAAAATTCACCGTGTAGAAACACATATTCAACACATCACATGTTTAAATTCTCAGAGAATATGTATTCTTTGAGAATTTCACCTAGCTACCTATAATATTACGGTAAAAAAGATACAGCCAAGACTTTTTGAATATCAGCAGAATGATAAAATTCGTGGATAAAACGTTACATCCAAATATCAAGGCATTGATTGATTGCTTGAATATTTCACACATTTTCTTCTTAAAAAATAAATCACTGCTTCTTCTTTTAATCAAAGCAATAACTTAATACATTATTCTACAAACAACATAAGAAATAAAACCAATTAACTGTTATTCCCTCCACAGCTCGGCTAATGAAATTCCTAGAGGGGATATGACTTACAGACAGTAAAACTAGCAGAGTCGGGATGAAATATTATAGTAATAAAACAATATTTCTGCTAGCTACATTGCAAGATAATAGGAAATCTAGATGAAAATATCGCAAACAAGACCTTAATGTGATAAACTGAGACCAGACAAGCATAAACCCATAGAAATATATTTCGTATAATATTGTAATATTTTAATAAACACAATAAGTAATTGTTACTTTCCATTTTTTTTTTTTAGATTTGTCTTCATCAATCGAAGCGCTGAATTCTAGTCAAATAAATAATATAGTCCCAAACTAAGCAGAGCTTGTACTATGGGTACTAGATAATGGATGTAATATTTATATAGTTTTTTGTTGTTGTAAATACATACTTAAAATACCTAAGAAATACCCAGACCAACACAAACAGACCAGACCAGGTAGAATGTACTGGGACTTATTACTTATTATGTGTTTTCAACTTATGTACACATTGAACGCAAATAAAGACGATTTGATTTTGATTTTGATTTTAACACTTATTATTCATCACACAAATATTTGTGTCCTATGGGAATCGAACCCACTGTGATCAGCAGTCCGACACTCGAACCACTAGACCACAGACGTCAAATCAGTCAAAGAGGCTTCAAAGAGAATAAAAATCCCCAATTCAGAACCAGTAAGATACAGGACGTGTTTTATTCATAACTAGCTCTCAGAAGGTCGCGGTTTGCCCTTTTACGGATTACATTACCATAAATCCGTTCTTAGCCGTTATCTATAAATAATACATATACAAAATGTGGTTAACGTTGTCATAAGTTATTCAAGAACTATAGAAACAGGAAAATCTTTCTATTTTCGTCAGTATTTTTCCATGTGTGATAGTGATATAGGTGTGGCTGATATTTGCACTATAATTAAAAGTATAAAAGTAACATTCATTTGTATTCGATTTGATAAACCACAAGTCCTGACGAAGGAAAACCGATATGTACCTAGAATGCTCCGTGAGACTATTGAAATTAAAAAACTGGGCAAGTGTGAGTCAGACTCACGCAGTAAGGGTTCCGTACCACCCATCGACCTGATACCCCATAGAAACTGATTTAATTTACGAGAGTTTATCAAAAGACATCAACCATCGTACGCGAAATGTGAATTTTTACATCTCTTTCTTACGTATGTACCACCACATATGTTTAACCAAGACCAAGTTTGACGCTGGTATGTATTACCATTCAACTAGTTATCTATTACCGTTACAAAGATACTAGACCTGACAGACAGACGGACGGACGGACGGACGGACGTACGGACAGCGTAGCGAGAGTAATAGGGTCCCGTTAGCATCCTTTGGGTACGGAACCCTAAAATACATCCCAATTTTAATAGAGAAGATAGTTGGGAGCTACCGCCAGTTTGGAACCCAGTTCTAAATATAATCAAGTCCCAAACAGCACGCGAGTCACGCGACTCTGTAAAACTTAATGATACTATGAGTGACTACTGCGTGCATCGAAACGATTTTAATTAATTAAAAATTGTACGGTAGATCAAAATTTATTTTTAGAAATATCTGTAAACACGCTTGTCATCTTAGTCTTCCTGCGACCACGAACGCTGCAAAGCTTTCAAAACGTCAGAAAAACCAATTTAAATAATATACGCGATGTAATCCGGTTTAACTTGTTTTATTATACTAACCTGTGCCCGCGGCTTCACCTGTGTGAATGTCTATCCTGCATCCTTCGGGAACTGTTCATCTTCCCGGGATAAAAAAGCCTATATGTTAATTCAGGTTATGTTCTATTTGCATGCCAAATTTCATTAAAATCCATGCAGTAGTTTTTGTGTGAAAGAGTAACAAACATACATCCTCACAAACTTTCACATTTATAATATTAGTAGGAAGGAAATTGGATAGGATAGGAAGGAAGTAGGAAGTAGGAAGAATGAAGTAGGATAGAATAGGATAGGATTCTAAGTTTGATAAAAATATCAGATATGTGACACTTACTTTATTTGTGACTAACCACGTGGATTGAAAGATCTGCGAAGTTACGCTGCGTTAGCTACGGTCAGTCCTTGGATGAGTGACCACTTCACTATTCATCAAGACCCCTCCGTGCTTCGGAGAGCACGTTAAACTGTCGGTCCCGGTTCCCATAAGAATATCTATGGCAGTCGTTACGGGTAGAAAGAATACCCGAAAGTCTGACAACTGGTCATAGGACATCGGTATTACCCAGTAACTGGGTTGCGTGGTCTGATGGTAGTCGCTCCGTGTAAAATCCTGATATTCAGCTACATAAGATTGTAAGCGAACCCCAACATAGTTTGGAAAAGATTTTACTCTTCACAAAAAGAGACGTCACGTTTTCACTCTTAAAGTAAAAGTACCTCGTGATCGAGGTATCAGTGATACCACGAGGGAAAAGAGTAAGAGGCTGCTGTCCTACACGTTGTTCTGACCATATCTGCATCTCTCTTTCCATCTCGGTTCACAATGCTGTCCAAGGGCCTTACTGACTGGCTTGAGCTCTGAACCAAATCAAGATAATGTCAATTCCTACAAATTGGAGTACGATTTGACACTAACTCGAATTCAAATTCGATTGATACAGCACTCGGTCCAGGCAGGTATAAGGCCGCTGACCGCAGGTGATCGCAAAAGGTGGCGGAACATAATTCCCAAGCACAGACCAGTAAGCCTCTAGACGCCAATTAGCCGGACACCCCCGGTCACAACGCATATGCAGTAGCACTGCATATGATATGCCCCGCCGCCAATCAGGACGTCAATCCGTCAGCGAGCGGCACCAATCACACGGAATCATACCACCGAACTCACCGAACCACACTGTCATCTGTCATTAGTTCACTTGACAGCTGTCTTGCAAACACACGTAAATTTTATCAACGGGTGAATTTGGAACATTCTGCTTATATGAGATCGCGTGCCTATGTATTGAAGTCGTTGAATTTCGCAAATTAAACTAAAGCATGAAAAATCAGAAACAAACAGATTTCTTACGGAACATAGAGACAACTTTCTTTAACACTCACTTAATGAAAGTTACAAGATTAATCCAAAGAATTATGGAGTTAAAACTCTCAAGCTGACGTTATCTTCATTCTACTTTAAAGGACAATTGATTAATGAAAATTTATTATTGTTTTGTCGAGAGTTAATTAACGCGAGGAACTCCCTGCTCGTGCCTACAGCGTAATTTCAACTTGTGACAGTTTTCTTTTTCCAAAAGTTTTGGTTGAGAAAAGTTGCGTCAAATACCGTCGAGTCGACGTTTTCATAAATTCGGCAGAAGGAAATTGAATTTCTGTTGACGTGTGCTCGGTTTTTTTTTAAATAGATTTTTTATTATTTGGAGCTATCCAAAAGTGTAAGGACATTTGAGACAAAGAAAGACGACTAATTGTGCAATGTGTCAAATAAACCCAGTACAGTCAGCTGCACAAAGATGTATACACAAACAAAATTAAAACACAAATTTTAGGAAAAACTTGGTGGTTATGTCTTCATATTTCACAAACCAGGTATTCATATGTATTAGCAGATTTCAATCCCAAATTTTTCTTAAATTAACGTTTAAATTTCGCCAAGTTATACAAAGGATTGAAAGACGCTCGAGCCCTTGCTGTAACGGAAGGCGAGTAATTCCACTCATCTTGTGCTTCAACGATTGCAAACGTCCTCCACGGGACAAAATACCAAGTACTCGTATGTATTCATCATCATCATCATCATTTCAGCCGAAAGGCATCCACTGCTGGACATAGGCCTCCCCCAAGCATCGCCACAGCGACCGGTCCTGCGCCTTCCGCATCCAGCGGATTCTCGCGACCTTCACCAGGTCGTCGACCGAGGTCGCCAGGAGGTCCACCTTGTGGAGGGCCTACCCATCGTATGTATTAGCAGATTTTTAACCGACTTCAAAAAAAGGAGGAGGTTATGTATTCCACGGGTTTTTTTTTTTTTTTTTTTTTTATTTTTTTTTTTTTTTTTTTTTTTTTTTTCATGTATGTACACCGATTACTCCGAGATTTGTGGGCCGATTTACGTGGTTGTTTTTTTATTTGGTAGAAAAAGTCCGCGCGGTGGTCCCATATAAATTTTATTGACTTAGGTTAAGTAGTTTTTTAACCAGCTTATTTTAGCTTTGCGTATCTAGATGATCTGCTCATTGGTTCCTCATTCTGAGAATTCTTGGCCGATATGCGTGTTTATTTTTTCACGATAGTGATTGGACGTTTGGAAGAACATGAGCGAGACCTTTGCCCAGCAGTGGGATAGCAAAGGTTAATAAAAATATATTCTCAAATTGGTTATATAAACATTTATGAATCAACCCTCAACTAAAAAGTATGAAATAAAAACTTTTTAACAAAAAATAAAACCGACTTCAAAAACCTTAACTAAAAAGTAAAAAAATAATCATTGTATGTATTTTAAAATCTTAACTTAAACAACATTTTGAAGGCGGCGCGTGATTTTCATGTACGTTCACATAAACTGTTTTTAACCGACTTCAAAAAAAGGAGGAGGTTATGTATTCCGCGGGTTTTTTTTTTTTTTTTTTTTTTTTTTTTTTTTTTTTTTTTTTTTTTTTTTCAAGTATGTACACCGATTACTCCGAGATTTGTGGGCCGATTTACGTGGTTGTTTTTTTATTTGGTAGAGAAAGTCCGCGCGGTGGTCCCATATAAATTTTATTGACTTAGGTTAAGTAGTTTTTTAACCAGCTTCAATAAATCAGTTTATTTTAGCTTTACGTATCTAGATGATCTGCTCATTGGTTCCTCATTCTGAGAATTCTTGGCCGATATGCGTGTTTTTTTTTTCACGATAGTGATTGGACGTTTGGAAGAACATGAGCGAGACCTTTGCCCAGCAGTGGGATAGCAAAGGTTAATAAAAATATATTCTCAAATTGGTTATATAAACATTTATGAATCAACCCTCAACTAAAAAGTATGAAATAAAAACTTTTTAACAAAAAATAAAACCGACTTCAAAAAACTTAACTAAAAAGTAAAAAATAATCATTGTATGTATTTTAAAATCTTAACTTAAACAACATTTTGAAGGCGGCGCGTGATTTTCATGTACGTTCACATAAACTGTTTTTACTATAGATATTGCGCTGGACTGTACATTACATGACGCAAAGGGGCAACCACGCGCCGCCTTAAAAATGTTGTTTAAGTTAAGATTTTAAAATACATACAATGATTATTTTTTACTTTTTAGTTAAGTTTTTTGAAGTCGGTTTTATTTTTTGTTAAAAAGTTTTTTACTATAGATATTGCGCTCGACTACATTATATGACGCAAAGGGTCAACCACGCGCCGCCTTAAAAATGTTGTTTAAGTTAAGATTTTAAAATACATACAATGATTATTTTTTTACTTTTTAGTTAAGGTTTTTGAAGTCGGTTTTATTTTTTGTTAAAAAGTTTTTATAAGTGTATAATATTGAAAGATTTCAATCGTTACTTTTTCTTAAATTAACGTTTTAATTTCGCCAAGTGTATTCTTTGTGCAGCTGACTGTACCAACTAACTCTCTATGCCGATCTACTACGTTAACCCCGCTTTTCTTTTTTTAATTTTCTTTATATTGCCATTCCACTCTAGCTAGTCTCCATTAAAATCATCACTCTACACTTCGTCCAATGGTGGACATAGGGTTTTCCTTAATTGCATCACAACACTCGGTCCTCCGCCTTCCATATCCAGTCCACCCCAGCTACCTTGTTCAGGTCATTGGTCCACCTGGTTTTCGACCGAGGGGCACCCTATGCTGTGTTTGTCAAATCGCTGTCATCACTCAATTTAAATTTTAGTATTATTGTTAGCTATTCGAGAGAGATAGGTACGTTACCCGTGTCGTCCATTCTAGATCTGTAATGAGTCTTCTCATAAATTTTGGTAACATTATTATTAGATGACGTGTTGTTGATATTTTTAGAATCACTTCACAGTAGAACACATTTGAAAAGAAAATTAGACCAAATGAGGTTCAATTTGTACCAATCAAAATAATCTAACCCTACACAAATGTTAATAGAAAGACCTAACGACCCTTTCGCTCTAGTATCGACCTTATTCCAGAGAATTTTGGTAGGTACTAGCATCAACTGCTGACACAATATACTCGGTAATGACGTAATTTATGATTCGTCTAGGAATTTCTCTGTGGCAAATAATACTGACTAAAGGATTATTTGTCAAAGGAAAAGGTATTCACAAGATTTTGGTGGTATATACTTTACACGACAAAGGTATACGTAGTTAGTTATAGTTAGTAATTAGAGTAGGTAGTTGAACATAAATTTTCTTTATATTTAAGGCCTTTGATGACAGAGATGGTAATTGTAGCCGATTTGAAAATTGTTGATGGTAATTGTTGTGAGCGGCCGTAGAGGTCGGACGTCTGTATTATTCTTGAGACTACACTAGAGTTTGGTCAGTTTGTTGCTAGTAGCTGTACAAGGCGGATGCCTTGTATTATTGTAAAACAGTTTACTCATTTTATTACGAAACGCCGTAGAGGACGGACGAATTAGCTTGTCCATTATCTTGTGAATATTATTATACAAGTTGTTGTAATTCTGACTAACACTAACACAAAGTAAATGCACTCTCAGTGCTAGAGAGTCTTTGTTGGTTTCATTTCCTATGCCCGCTCTGGCCTACCTGACAAGCACACATTGGTTATAATTGTAACACTATACTCAATTCTACAATAACCACGTTTGTGCTCTAACAAAAGTATAAGGTATCGTAAGGTGCTGGCAGCATCATATATTGTTATCAATCAACTCAGCCTATCACAGTCCACTGCTGGACATAGGCCTCTCCCAAGTTGCGCCACAACGCTCGGTCCTCTGCCTTCCGCATCCAGTCCCCCCCAGCCACGTTCTTTAGGTCGTCGTTCCACCTGGCAGGGGGGGCGCCCTACGCTGCGTTTGCCGATACGCGGTCTCCACTCAAGGACTCGTCTGCTCCAACGGCCATTGGGCCTTCGACTGACATGGCCAGCCACTCCGGTTCTTCTCCGGATAATCTCGTTACGGATTTTATCCTTCAAAGAAACTCCAAGCATAGCTCGCTCCGTAGCTCGCTGAGCGACTTTAAATTTGTGGACTAGCCCAACTGTCAGTGTCCACGTCTCGGCACCGTAAGTCATGACTGGCAGGACGCACTGGTTGAAGACCTTTGTCTTCAAACTTTGCGGTATAGGCGACGAGAAGTCTCGGCGAAGTTTGCCAAATGCTGCCCAGCCCAGACGGATCCTTCTGTTGGCTTCTTTCTCGAAGTTGTGTCTACCAAGCTGAATTGACTGCCTTAGGTAGACGTATTCCATTACAACTTCGAGTGCCGACCCTTCGACGAATATTGGCCTCGGCATGACATGTATATTGAACATGACTTTAGTCTTGTCCAGATTCATGCCGAGACCGACACGTCGAGAGGCTCCGTTTAAGCTGTGCCGCATTTCGCCCAGTTGTTCTAGCGACTCAGCCATTACAACGATGTCATCGGCAAAACGGAGATGTGAGATGTTCTCGCCGTTAACGTTGATACCCTGTCCAGTCCAGTCCAGCGTCTTGAAGACGTCCTCCAACGCGTTAGTGAACAATTTCGGGGATATTACATCCCCTTGTCTCACCCCTCTGCGCAGTTGGATTGGCTTCGTCTTTTGGTCCTGGAGCTGAACAGTCATTGTAGCAGCGTTGTATAGGCATCTCAGCATCTCTATATACCGCTCATCAATGTGTCATATATTGTTATGTAACAAGAAAAATAATTATAGATCTAGACATGTCTTCTATAGACCGCATCTATGGTGGTCGTGAGTAAACAGAAACCTAGTGAGTTATTCTGCGTACGTCCGCGAAGGTCCCTGAAAAAAAAAGATATATCTATCCAAATTCAATCTATCTATCAATATAAACAAAAATTAATACATCTGTGATGGAGCACCATTTGAGGACGGCTCGACTGATTTGGTTGTTTTGTTTTGTTGTGTTATTAATTTTCAGGACAAGGTTAGTACCGTAAGAACTAACCTAACCTAACTTTGCCCACAAGCCCTACTTTGCCTGACGCATTAACTCGATTTTTACACGCACTAATTCTTTATAACTGAACCAAAAGTTAGCGTTGTCATAGTTTTTAAATCTCCCCAGGACGGAAATCATAGCTATTATAGTTTACTCAAAAAACAACTAGGCAAAGTAGGGCTTGTGGGCCAAGTTAGGGCAGTTTACGGTACAAAATAAAAATTTGGAAAAAAAATTGTACCGTGTGAAGCCGGGGCGGGTCGCTGAATCTATTTTAATAATTCTATATTTACATAATATTTTTTTTGCAGTTCCTCCAGACGTATCCAGACATAAATACAATAGATAAATAGTAAATAATTTTTACACAGCACCATCTAGTCCCAAACTAAGCAGAGCTTGTGCTATAGGACAAGTCTAGTAAGACAATGGATATAATACATGTATAGTTTTTTTGTTGTAAATACATACTTATAATACATAAGAAACACCCAGACCAACACAAACACTTATGTTCATCACACAAATATTTGCGTCCTGTGGGAGTCGAAGCCTCAAGAACTCGTGATCAGCAGTCCGACCCTCGAACCACAAGACCAAAGACGCCAAACAATAAACAAGTTGAACCTTTAATCCGAACAAGTATTCGCCAAAATCAAGCTTAAAGGAAACTTAAGAACTAAGCTTACATATTACTCCGTAGATTAGTAGAATGCTAAAGTTCATTGACACTGAAAAGTAATTAATCTTCATCTAAAGTTTGGGGTGGATTTACAAGCTAAGTTTTGCAGTTTAAATTTTGTAGTCCGTGAAATTAAGATCATTGGATAATATGTTCCAGCCTTATAAGGTAATTGTAGAACACACACGCAAAATTATACGTAATCAGACCTTTTTAAGGTTCCGTACCCAAAGGGTGCCAAACGGGACCCTATTACTCTCGGTACGTTGTCCGTCCGTTCGTCCGTCCGTCTGTTTGTCACAGGGCTGCATCTTTTGAACGGTAATAGGTAGTCGTTTGAAATTTTCTCAGATCTATCACGATATTCACAACACATACTAAAAATTGAAAAGTCTAAAACCGTAAGGGACCTATACAAGAATCTTCGAAAAACATGCATTTATTTCAACGTTTTTATTCCTCCTCTATCTTAAAAACGGTAATACATACCAACGTCAAATTTGGTTTGATTATAGTGGATACTATGTAGTTTAGCAACAAATATTAAAAATAGGGTAAACATAGACAAATGTAGTGTTACCTGAAGAAAGAAATGCAAAAATTCATATTTCACTCACGGTGCGTTGATGTCTTTTGATGAACTGTCGTAAATTAATACTCAATTCAATACAATACATACAATTCATTTATTGCACTCCACGAGTATTTAAAGGTGTTACATTATAGTTTAAGTATCATATTAAATATATATCAAATTAGTTTCTATCTGGTATCAGGTCGATGGGTGGTACGGAACTCATACTGCGTAAGTCCGACTCGCACTTGGCTGTTTTTTTTTACCACTGCTGAGCACTGGCCTAATTAGAATGAGCCGGATTTGAATTCAGACCTTAGTTGACCGCGCTGGTCTACTGTGGTTTAGCAGACTGTGTAGTCTTTCAATTGTGTGTGTGTGTACACCATAGATAAATAAAACAAGAGAGATGTGCCAAGTAAGAACAATGCTTGATGCTTGGGAAATATTATCACATCTCTGACGTAACGCTCGCAGATTGAAGCACTGTATGCCCACTTCATGCAGGCCAGGTATGTTAGGGTACTGTAACATGTAGCTAGCGTTGCTGCGTGCTTCCTGGTGTGCATGAGAAAATATGAATATGTGCGCCGTACTTATTTTTTTTGTTTCTGGATTTGTTATATAAGAGCTCCTTCACACTAGCGTTTCTCCGGCGTAGGCGTTCGCGCAGCACAGATGCCGCGGCAACTCCACGCAGATAACTCGTTAGCGTAACAAATAAATTATAATATATAAATTACGCGGCGTTTCCGCATTACATAGCTGGCCAAAATGTGGGTGAACTATACACCTCTGCCTACACCTTCGGGGAATACCGGCGTGATGTTATATTATGTTGTCTCCACGACGCTGAAGCGACGCCTGAGTCACGTTGTCGCGGCGTCTGCGCTGCGCGAACGCCTACGTCGGAGAAACGCTAGTGTGAAGGAGCTTTAGATGGGACAAAAGTGGCGATACCTAAACACGTGCACTTATGCATTGAAGGCATATATCTCCCTTATAAATGAAATATATGCCATGGTGTACACTATCGAATTTCCAAACCACAAGATGTTTTTATTTTATTGACTGATCGACAGACAATACACAGCTCAACCTGCTGATTCTAGAAATACTGCACAGGTTATCTAAAAGTATAGTCGAGTGCACGTCAAGAGTTACCTCTTGAATTTAAAAAAACCGGGCCTTACCGCTTACGAAATAAAGACGCCGTCAGTGTCAAACTATAACGACTGAAGTGTGGTCGACTGTACATTGCATAGTGTATACTTGCACTAATGAAGGATGTTACGGAATTAATTTCTAGTTGAAAAATTACTGAATCGCGTTTCTATGCTTAAGATCCTTATTCTGGTTTGAGGCTGCAAACTATTTTCGTAGGTAGTTTTTGACTAGGTAAAATTAAAATTAAAATGAGAGCATGAACATTTATAAATGATTAAAGCATCGTTGTAAACATTAATAAAGCCAAATACAATGTGAACAAAACACCAATAAATAAATAATTAACATCAACCACAATTACAACAAAACATTAACAGATTTTATGTCTAAAACATGCTTGTGGCAACTCACATGCAACTTTGAACATTTAGCTTGGTAACGACTAAATAATTCAATTATACTGACTAAATACAACGTAGTTATTATAATTTTGAAACACAAAATTGCCTATGATTACTTCTGAAAATTTGGATCGTAATTAAGTCCTCTAGAATTAATTATAACAAAACTGGCTTCGAATTTCTAGTCGAAATTATTTTGGTATTCAAAGACGATTCTATAATGTTCTTTACTTTTAAAATTGGTATTTCGTTTCTGAGTTTGTAAATAAGTCTTCATTAAGTTTCTTGAGACTTCCCGATTTATTAATGTTTTTAGGTGTAGCAAAATTGTTATTATTTTACCTACCTTCGTTTATTGCTTTTAACTTTGTTTTAATTTTGAAAATAAGGTTTCCGTGTGTCAATAAACTTGCGATATTACTTTGCTGGTATAATAATTACGTTCTTCTATTTAATAAAATAATTCAAAATCTGGTTTTGATTATCGTCCACGAAAATTTGAACTAGCGTATGGGACAAAATAGCTTGAAAAAGAGACATGATCTCCGTTAGTATAATGTGTAGAGAAATTTTAATAATATCAATAAAATCATCGTCGACCACATCTGACAAAGCTGTCTAGATTGCGGTCAAGAGCAGATTTATAAATCATAAAAAAAATTGCAAAATACAAACAATACATTAAAACTTTTTTTATTGAACCAGTTTTTACTTCTCCTGAAACATTATATTTTAGCCAATAAAAATTTCCGCAGTGATAATTATTTAATTCTTAAATAAAAGTAAGCGTTCCAATATATAATCTTATCAGAATGCTTTATAAGTCAAAACAAGGCTGTTTCAGTAGCAGTAAATGAATTTATGTTTCAGGAAGTCGGTATGAAGAGAATTGGCTTCAATTTGCTGCGTCCGCAACACACGTCGTTATAAAACTCACGGGAAGATATTTTAGCAAGCTGGTTCAAACCAGCTTGCTAAAATATCTTGGCTTGATACCCAAAAGGTGCCCAAGGGCACAAAGTCTACGCAGTCTGTCCGTCTGTGTGTCACATGGTACATCTTTTCAAACCATAATAGATCCCAGAATAAGTGTTTCTATGGCTTCTATCGTGGCAGATACCTAAAATAGTAAAAAATTGTACGGAATCCTTAGTCCGCGATTCCGACTCGCACTTTGCTGGGTTTTTTTTCGTCAAGCTAACTATAATAACAATTTAGTAGGTAATAATGTTCCATGTGGTGCCGGACGTAAAGAATTGCACCACCCTAATCTCTGCGATCGCCAACCCGCCTTCCAAGCGTGGCGATTATGGTATATCCACCCTTAATTGGGGAAGGCCTATGTCCAGTAGTGGACGTTTTTCGGCTGAAATGATGAATGAGGTAATAAATTATATGAGTATTTAACCAACCAACTTCGATCGCCAACCCGCCTGCCAAGCGTGGCGATTATGGCATATCCCCCAACATATGCTTTAGGAGGCCTATGTCCAGCAGTGGACGTTTTTCGGCTGAAATGATGATGATGATGAGGTAAAAAAATTGTAAAAGACCAAGTTTTGATGAATTTTCAGTAGCAGCCCGAAGTCTGGATTTGTGCCCGGTTAATGGCTATAGGCTCGCCCCGTAATACATGGGACTTAAACATAACTGGCGAAATCTGGGTGTATACTATATACCTCTACTTTCCCCTTCGGGAATACAGGCGTGATGTTATGTACGTATGTATGTAAGTTTTGATGAATTAAAAGCTTGTCACAAACTTTGCCCCTATATTTCACACACAAAATGCCGAACACACACACATAAAGCTGACTCGACACAACCTTAGGGTGTAACATGAACTTTCCATACCCAAAGGTCTCATGGGTCACATGAAATTTGTATACACGGTGATACATCATTTCCGGTTCAAGGTTACGATTAGTTTGAGGTTAATGTATGAATTTTCTTATTCGGAAGATTTTCGTAATTTTAGTATCTTTAACTAAGTGGGCGTAAAATGGACGGGTAGTTATAAATACATACCTACCCATATACATGGTTATGTAAACTAATCAAAGACTACCTAGGTTATAGCAGAATTGTCAACTATTAACGTGGGTCTACTGGGCGAGCTGATAAATTATTTACTCTGTTACTTGATAGTTTGACAGCTGTATATAGAGGGTTATTTATGGAGCAGCCTGTAGCTTTCCGTTGTTGGAATTGGAATATATAACAAATTTTGTAGTCTTGTAGCTCATGTTTGAAGTTATTAACATTCTTAAATTTAAAACAAACAGATTTCTCATAGAATAAGACTGTAATCATATTATCATAGTGTAGTTTCTGATTTTGTTTTTTGAAATTGCCAGTTTTGTGTTGTAGGTACATACACATAACACAGACCAACAGAAAAAAGGACGCATAATGTATACTTTGTGCGTTTGTATTTCTACTGACTGAAATATCTTTGATATTTTGAGACATGGCTGGATAGATATTATTTTGTATTTGATGCCCATTCAAACCACAATCATTCCGTGATTCAATTCACTGTGGTATTTCCAAAAAAAGCTTCCAAAAATTCAATATAATTAAGTTATATTGTTAATCAGAAGTTTGTCAACCAGTACGCCTTATGACTTGTTTCTGTAAATACTGTAACAAAAACCCGCAAAAATGCCTTATTGTGCTGTTTCTAACTGCAGAAACAAAAGCTGTGAATTCATTTGATTAAAGTTAATTTTGAAAAATTAATGACGTCAATATGGGAGGCGTAGTTTGTTCGAAAGTTACCACGCATGAATCGTAAGTAAAATTGTGATTACAACCATTCTATATATTTCTGTGGGTCTGATACCTATATACACAGCTTCTACTTGAACAGAACATATTAAACAAGGTTCTATAAAATACATTTTTGTAAAATACTTAAACAAATAAACTTAAAGAGATTTTAGCTTTTTGTCTTTTTACATCTCTTATTTCAAATTTACATAGCATTTCGCAGTCGTTGCCTATAAATTTCAGAGTAGAAGTCATAAATTTTTTATTTTACGCTTTCCACTTTCCGCTTATATTTAGCGACATGAACTGGAATATCTCTTTTATTGTCTTATAGATTAACTTTATTTCTCGTGGTTTATGTTACATTAACGTTATGGCTGCCTTTTATAGTGTTATTATATTTTGCAAGAGTTACTGTTAAAGCAATAAAATTCATTTGGATGGTTTTATGATGTTTTATTTTATCCAATAAGATTTTTAATAAGCCCTTAGTACACTCATATTAGACTATGATTACGGGACTTTTCACGAACAGAAAAATCTAAACAACATTTTGGCTAACCTCGTCGTTCCGACCGAGTTGCATTGGCCGTGGTCACGAGAAGACTGAAGTATCCGGGTGTCGTCGTCTTGAGTGATGGGTGTTTTCTCGATCTACCCGCAGTTGATAACTGTCCGAAACACGACATGCTGAATCATGACACAATGCTGACAGTTTCGGCGGACACATTTGTAGATAAATCGCGACGCGAACTCTTCTCGATGACTGGATTCCATGAGAAGGACAACCTTTAACCATCCTCCTGATTTAAAGTATTACAATTTTTATTTCCACCGCTTCACGAACAATTCTCGGACATTAGTGACCAATGGGGAGCAACACCTTCAGTCCTGCGAAGGACTGGAATAGCGCTCTATTTTTCTGCTGGCGAATTCGCCTGCACAGTATGGAGCCGCTCCTCTCACGCAAGGTTAGTGGATACAGCTCTAAATGAAACGTGCTGGAATATAACTGGTTGCTTTAAACCGACCCCGGTACGAATGCTGTATCATCTGACTGGCATTGCTCCTCCTGATGTTCGAAGGTTGATCATCATTTGGAGTATACAAAAATCAAAAATTACATATGATGATTAGTGGATATTATGTGAGCTTTTGATCCTCACCTACTTTATTTTATTGTCATCATCATTGTCAGCTTAATATTTTGTTAGTAAAAATATTATTAAAATTAAAAGCTCGATTTTTAAAACCAAACAGCTCCTTTGATTTTCAAAGAACATAAGTGTTTGTGTTGGTCTGGGTGATCCTTATGTATTAGAAGTATGTATTTACAAAAAAAAAAGTATATAAGTATTATATCCATTGTGTCTAGTACCCATAGTACAAGCTCTGCTTAGTTTGGGACTAGATAGATGGTGCTGTATAAAATGTCCCAAAAAACATTTATTTATTTATTTATTATTATTAAAGAAGCCGCCTAAAGGGCCGCTACAGTTTCTTTAAATCAACAAAGGCTTTGCAAGTTTTTCAAATAGAGGCCCGTCGAAAACTGTGATTGGAAAAATTAACTCCACCGGCAAATTATATCCAACCCAATGAGGAGCTCCCTGCAGGTTATAATCTCCCCTGGCCTACATGGAAGTCCCTAAACCGTCTCAACCCAGGTAGGCAGATGTAAGCTGAACATGAGTAAATGGGGCTACGTAGACAAAATAGATACAGCTTGTACCTGAGGCGTTGATCCTCAGCCTCGGTTGTTATCTTGCTCTCTTTGCCCTTACACCTGCACATTGAGCGATCTGAAAAATGCTATAGATTAACGCAATTAAGGTGGCCAATTTCTGGTCCAGCAGTATATGAATATTGTACCATCAACACGAAGAAGAAGAATTTTCAAAACATACCCAAAACGCTCAAAGGAAAACAAGAAAAAACAAATATTAAAAAAAGTTAAAAGCAGGATTGAAATTTTCAACCCAAAACGAAAAGAAGCTTTTAATATTGTGTGAAAAAATTGCGAAATCACAAAAGGAAGATTCTTACCTTCCAAATGGTTAAACTTCTAACAGATTGTTAAATTAATTTTCTCCTAAACAAACACGCTTATAATATCTCCTTAACGTTGAAATGTATATTAGGTAGCTGTTTTCTTTTTACCGGGCTTCCAAGAAAATAGGATAAATTATTTAATCGTTATTACGTTAACATTTTCAAGCACTTTTGCCTTACAGGGTGAGTAGAACCACAGAAAGTAGAACTGACGACGTCTGTGATCTAGTGGTTCGATGGTCGGACTGCTGATCACGAGGTCTTCGGTTCGATTCCCACAGGACACAAATATTTGTGTGATGAACATAAGTGTTTGTGTTGGTCTGGGTGTTGCTTATGTATTATAAGTATGTATTTACAACAACAAAAAAAGTATATATGTATTATATACATTGTCTAGTACCCATAGCATTAGCTCTGCTTAGTTTGGGACTAGATGGTGCTGTGTGAAAATGTCCCAAAACTATTTATTTTATTTTATTTATTTATTTAACTCTCAGCGAAAAGCTTGGCATTTCAAACAGAAGAAGTGATTGAACATACATATAAACATATTATCACGCCGGTTTTCCATTGAGGTAGGCAGAGAAAATGGGCTTCCATTTACTTCGATCCTGATACACCTCTTTTTGCTTCATCTACGTTGAATAACCCTATCATGCATGCTCATCGGGTAAGAGTGCTTTTAACCTGGTCTTTTTAGGGTTCCGTACCCAAAGGGTGCCAAACGGGGCCTATTACTCTCGCTACGCTGTCCGTCCGTCCGTCTATCTGGCACAGGGCTGTATCTTTTTAACGGTAATAGGTAGCTTGTTGAAATTTAAAAAATATGTGTTAGTATGACCCCTATCAAAAAAGTCTAAAACCAAAGGAGATCCCCGTACAAGAAACCTCGAAAAATGCTTTTTTTTCAACGTTTTTGTTCTTCTCAATCTTCAAAACGCTGCGTCAAACCTGGTCTGATTATAGTGCATACTATGTTATTTAGCAACAAATACTAAAACTATGGCAAATATAGACATATATGGTGGTACCTACGTAAGAAAGAGATGCAAAAATTCATATTTCGCACACGATCGTTAATGTATTTTGATGAACTCTCGTAAATTAAATCAATTACTATGGGGTATCAGATCGAAAAGTGATACGGAACCCTTACTGCGTGAGTCTGACTCGCACTTTCCTTTCGCCGGTTTTTTTTTTAATTTCAGGTAGATTAAAGTTCGGCTACATATAACAAACTTTTTTTTTGTATACTTTCTTATTTACCAAATAAAATAAGCCCACATATTCCGCGCCCATCTTACACAAAGTGCATGGGAACATAAATTCTTAGCGCATTGCTCACGTACAAACTTTATACACATCACTTTGACGTAGACTTAAAAATTGTACTCCGCCGAGTAAAATAGAAAACGTGTGTTGCTTGCAAGATGGAGCTCTATGTTGTTACTTAGTTACGTGCGATGGCGTATCAGTAACTTTGTTATTTAAGTTATACTTTCTTGAACCAGATGTAGAAGGTGAGAATTGAAAAGCTGGTGCTACAAATGAGTCATTTGTAAGCGTGTTCCTTGCGTTTCGTCGATAAGGGCTTAGAATTTATTTCGCTATAGAAAGTAACTGTGTACCCGTGTCCTTAATTTATGCTTCAGTTGGATTCGAGTTGGTTGGTGGTTAGTTGGTGTTGGTTTTGAGTGGTTCAAGTTTCGGACTGCTGATCACGAGGTCGTGGGTTCGAATCCCACATGACTCAAATATTTGTGTAATGAACATAGGTGTTTGTGTTAGTTTGGGTGTTTTTTATGTATTATAAGTATGTATTTAAAAAAAAAAAGTATATAAGTATCATAACCATTATCTAGTACCCATAGTGCAAGCTCTGCTTAGTTTGGGACTAGATGGTGCTGTGTAAAAATGTCCCAAAAATATTTATTTATTTTATTCAAACAATGTTTTGCTAAACAATATCAAGTTTTCAATTCAATATAAATTCAGTCATATTGTTACTTTTCCAAGAGAGAATTCGAGACCTCTCGTTGTTAAGGAGAGTACGTTAAGCTGTCGGTCCCGGTTGCCGTACGACTATCTATAGCAGTCGTCACGGGTAGTCAGAAGCCCGAAAGTCTGACTACTGGTCTATCCTTAGGATGTCGGTATAACCCAGTAACTGGGTTGCGGGGGTCTGATGGCAGTCGCTCCGTCATCATCCCAGGCATTTCCCAATTAAATTGGGGTCAGCTTCCAGTCTGGATAGATGCGGCTGAACATCAGTATTTTACACGGAGCGACTGCCATCCTACCCCCGCAACCCAGTTACTGGGTAATATCGACATACGGAGGTTATACCAGTTGTCAGATTTTCAAGCTTCTGACTACCCGTAACGACTGCCACAGATATTCGTATGACAACCAGGACCGACAGCTTAACGTGCTGTCTGAGGCAAGAGTGGTCTCGATTTGTAACGAAACGGTCACCTATCCACAGACAGACCGTCGTAAGTGCAGCTTTACCTTACAGAACGTACAATCCACGCAGTCATTGCTTCGCTACGAGCCCCTCTGCACGAAAATCGTCAGTTCATTAAAATACCAAATTCAGCACTCTATTATTTAACAAATCTCAAACACGGCCGACTATTAAAGTATCTTAACAATAACTAGTTGCGCAGCTTCCAACTAATTGCGCGTAAAATCTGTCTTCGTGAGAAATTTCGATAATTTACTATGGCCAAATTAAATGGGATTCGCTTGATTGGCTACCCTTTGAACATAAATGACAGCCAATTTCTGCTGGAAGGCTGTTTTATATGGGATCATGTTGAATGGTAATAAGGAATTAAATATTCCATGATAATTAGTTAAAGCTTGCGCTGATAATTATTGTTATTAGGCTAGCTCATCTTTTATGACTAGTCTTAAGTTCGCAGCTTTAGCCGCATATAATTCGGTTTATCATCGCAAGAAGTCATTGCACATCCCTCGGAAACTGTTTATATTTCCGAGATAAAAAGGAGCTTATATTTTAATCCGGGTTATGGTCTATCTGTGTCAAATTTTATCCAAATCCGTTACGCTGTTTCAGAGCGATTGAAGGACAAATAAACAAACAAATATCCATACTTTCGCATTTATCATATTAGAAGGATTTTGTAGCATACTGGGAAGATTGCCACCATGGTTTAAGAAAAAAAAAACACACACATTTCGCGCAATTGTAGTATTTCTTCTTCCTTGTTGTTACATTATTTCTTCTGTAGAATCTGCTTAAAAATCAAATTAAGTTATATCGTTGTTAACCCTTACATAATTATTAATATAAACGGTTTCACTCACGTTATACACCCTAAAAATCCCTTACATAACCAAATAAAAACGGCCTATTATTAGCAGAAATACTTAGATGTAAAGGGCAGTATAAAATAGGAAAAATCCTGAAAAAAAAACTTGAACCGGGTAAAAACAATTACTTGGACATTTTCAATCTTTCCTTAGACACTCCACTGACAGAAAAGGGTTATGATGATAAACTTGTACTGGAAAGCGACAGAATATCGTCATTACTATCCCAGAATTGTACGAGAAGCGATTGAAATAAAGAAATATAAAAATTTCTATCGGGAAGATGGATATAGGTTGTCCTCCTCGTGGAATCCGGTAATCGAGAAGTGTTCGCGTCGTGGTATGTCTACATGTATGTCCGCCGAAACTGTCAGAATTGTGTGTCGTGATTCAGCATATCTTGTTACGGACAGCGACGTTACGAAAAACCAACCCCGGGTAGTTCGAGAAAACACCCGCCGCTCAAGACGATGACACCCACATACTTCAGTCTGCTCGTGACCACGGCCAATGCAACTTGACCGAAACGTCGAGGTTAGTCAAAATGCTTGTTATATTTTGATTTAATTGTGCGCGACAGGTCCCGTAAACTTAGTTCAATATGAGTGAAATTCGCGAAAGTTTAAAAATTTCTATACCTTACACCTAGTTTCGGATTTGGCCCCTATACATATTTATAGATGAAAGTTCCAGAAACTTATCCGTCTACAAAGTAAATCGACAGTTGACAAAGGTTTTTGACAAAGAATGGAGTGTCTGCGTCTAAATTATTAACAATGTGTCACGTGGAGGAAAAATAAGAAGTGGTGGTGTGAGTTCGAATGAAGGAAATAGTGGAAATTGCTATTGCCTTCATTTAAGCTCGACCCACGTAGATATTTTTTAGGGTTCCGTAAGTTCCAAAGGTGCAAACGGGACGCTATTACTCTCGCTACGCTGTCCGTCCGTCCGTCCGTCTGTCCGTCCGTCCGTCTGTCTGTCACAGGTCTGTATCTTTGTAACGGTAATAGATAACCAGTTGAAATTTTCACAGAATATGTGTTGCTATGAGGTGTATCACGACAAATGCTAAAAATATGAAAAAGTCTAAATCCAAAGGGTCCCCATACAAGAGTTCCTGTTCTATCTTCAAAACGGTAATACATACCAGCGTCAAACTTGGACTGATTATAGTGCATACTATGTAGTTCTGCAACAAATCTTAAAAAATCCGGCCAAATGCGAATCGGACTCGCGCAGTAAGGGTTCCGTACCTCTCAACGACCTGATACCCCATAAAAACTGATTTAATTTACGAGAGTTTATCAAAAGACATCAACGCACATTGCGCGAAATCTGAATTTTTGCATGTCTTTCTTACGCAGGTACCTCCACATATGTCTATATTTGTCTTATTTTTAGTATTTGTTGCTGAACTATATAATATGCACTATAATCTGACCAAGTTTGACGCTGGTATATATTACGGTTTTGAAGATAGAGCAAAAACAAAAACGTTGAAAAAAATGCATGTTTTTGAGGTTTCTTGTATGGGGACTCCCTTTGGTTTTAGACTTTTTTTTGTTTTTAGTATTTGTCGTGATACACCTCATTGCAACACATATTCTGAGAAAATTTCAACCGGATACCTATTACCGTTCAAAAGATACAGCCCTGTGACAGACAGACGGACGGACGGACGGAAAGCGTAGCGAGAGTAATAGGGTCCCGTTTGTCACCCTTCGGGTACGGAACCCTAAAAACAGGACAAACATAGACATATGTGGTGGTACCTACGGAAGAAAGAGATGCAAAAATTCACATTTCGCGTAAGTTCGTTGATGTCTTTTGATAAACTCTCGAAAAATTTAATCAGTTTTTATGGGGTATCAGGTCGATGGGTGGTACGGAACCCTTACTGCATGAGTCCGACTCACACTTGGCTGGTTTTTTATTCTTCAAAGCAAAAATATCTAGGAGTATATGCTGAGGATACTTACATATCGGTACCAATAAATCACTACTAATTATTTCCGAAAACTGTTAACTGGTTTGCTATATTTGAACATTCACATTATTTGTAGTAAATAATAAACTATACTTAGATATCAAAATACACTATCAATCATAAGTTTTTGGCTTCGGCTTCGGCGCTGTCGTAACGATTATTCTAAAGTACGGCTAACGCAATAATTGAAAAAAAACAGCTATGTCATCTAATACCCTTCAAAATACGTAATACCACAAAAATAATAATGGAAAACTTTTTTCTCTTTCATTATTCATAGTTCTTAATAATAATGTAGGTCAACAGATATGACAGGATTTGATTCAGACATAAGTCTTTGTTTTATTTAAGCTTTTATTGAAGAATATTTAATAGTTTGTGCGACTGGTGACTACAGCTAAGTGATAAAGATACTCTTAAGAAAAACTCATGAAAAATTTACTTGAGTGAGGTTAGATACTATTTCAGTATTGTAGCGTTTCTTGCTTTACGATAAAAAACGAGCAAGGGTAGGTTGTCACAGGCTTAAAATAGATTACCTGTCATCCCATGTCTCCCTTTGAACGTTATAGGAGTTGACTAAAATATTTTCTCAGATAACCACCTAAAACTGTAATAAACAGACAGAAAGATTCCATTGTATATACGTCTGGGTTCTGATTAAAACCTCCCAGAATAATCTTGTACAAAAAAACCACAATCATGAAATAAAATGGATTAAAACAGATGCGCAGCGTTTGTTAATTAGCAAGAAGATGTGAAAATATTGAAATAAAGAAGTAAAAAATGCAGGAAAAGTCATAACTCTTACGTAAGCACCAAGAAATGAAACAATCTCACCCCAAAATGAAAAATATCATGCAAGCTGGATTTAATTAAACTAATTAAACTAGACAATATAATAAGGAAAATGGGTACAAGAATAAAATATAAAACGAAGCTTAAACTAGGGGCCAAGATGAGAAATGAAGGTATAATAACAGAGACTGTAGTTTCAAGAAATTATGAATTGCAAGAAGTAATTAATGTAATTGTATCGTTTTATTCTGGTTTATTCTACAATTAAAACAAACTCAGTATCAAAACTGCAATTCCATGTCTTTCACAGAATAATTATAGTCCAGCAGGGCACAAGCTGTACTGAATTACTCTTATAGCTCATGCTTATTTATTTAATCGTATGACATCTTAATAGGCTATCTATACATCTGTATTATTTTATATTACTCACAATGATAAATTGAGATCCTTCAAGCAGATGGTGGTGTCAGGTGTAAGGGTGAAAAGATCCTCTGGAGAGCCAGGGTACGACAATAAAGGACATTGTTGGATTATATGGTCCATAGTCTTTTCTTCGCCGCATTCACAGAGGCTGGAGTTACTCCATCCCCGCTTGTATTTGTAGTTATTTCTTCCATGTCCCGTTCTCAGTCTGGGCAATTGGCTCCACAAATGTAGGGGAAAGCCAAAGCTAGGCAACTTTGCAGTGGGGTTTATGGTTTGCAAACCCAAACCAAACGTTGCATTAGCCCACTCATAGCTCAGGCTAAAACAAGAAGTTATCTTTCTTCTAGATCAACTAAAACCCACTAAAGAACCTATCGATAAAGCTTACAAAATCAAGTAGTCATCAAAGTAAAACAAAAAACATTCGTCTCTCCAATAAAGAACCACCACCATACGACCGACATGTTCGATTCCATCGCAATAATATTGAAATATAAAACACGCAAGAACGGTACGTCCCGTTTGGAATGCAATCGTGCGAGAAATTAGGGGCGAGTAAGAAACATGTACACTCTAAATTGAAATCTGTCTCGGGTTGTTGAGGCCCTCTGGTGCAGTAAAAGTAAGGGGAGTTGAGCGGACTTAATTGGGAGACAAACACAAAGCAAGAGCAGATAGCAGCATCTCCGTTGATACCCGTAACATCCAATCAGAAGGAGTTAAAATGTAGAAATAATGTCGAACATATTTTAACCAACAATGATGGCAGTTTATTTATTTCTTTATTTAATTCTTTATGCACAACAGGGTACAAAGGCGGTCTTAACGCCATAGGCAGCAATATAGTGCAGTTGGCACCATTAAATCTACAGTTTCCTCCTACACTGAATGAGCCTAACATAAAAATTGTTTTAAGATTTAGAAGCAATGAAGGCATTATTGATGGGAGTGCATAAAGTATTCAGCAAGCTAGAAATCTACAATGTCAATCCTAGGAAGACGCGATGATTATCTAATGAAGAATTTGTTTTATGAAAAGCAATCATAATTATGACATTAAATAAAGTTGATTCTAGAATGGTGATGAAGATGAGAATCTAGGATGATGGAGCTTGCGCTAAAAGAGAAAAAGCCAGAGGATGAAATCAAGCCATAAAAGGCGTGTAAGCGCTAGTAAAATTTTTGAATACCACTTCATTTTTGCGCAAGATGCGAGCAATTATTTATCTTGATGCGAATGGAAATCATTGCATTTACCGTAACAAAATAAACAAAATGTGCCTTCTTACCCTTTTGACTTAAACCAAACATAATGCTGTCCGTTATTTCGTGAAGTGAGTTTTACGTCGTGAATACGTAATTCATGGAAACCTTTTGAGGTTTCCACTGGATTTTTTCATGTATCCTTTTATATTTCAACGGGAAAACTTGATCTGTGCAAACCCTCTCAAATTATACCACCGAAATGTTATTGAAATTGGATAATTGGTTTTACTGTAGACGAAGTTTTGGTTTCCAATTTCTTAACTATATTATTGGGTTTGGAAATGTGATCAACATTAAAATTTACTTACTCGTTCATTTTCAATACATTATGTTATAATAACGTACAAATTGTTCAAATTGTTTTATTCAAATACAATATGTAACAAAAACCCTGTTGTTCCTGTGAGTTAAGTTATTAGAATCGATATTCATACGTAAGGACACAACTCATTTGGAAAAACTCTTCAATAAAAATAATCAAATTAAATATTAAATCACTATTAATTGTAAATTGAAAGTGATTATATCACTCAAAACTCACTCACTCAGTGATTATATCAATAAAAAAAATCCAATTAAATATTAAATCAAATTAAATATAATTGAAAATGATTTAATCACTTTTAATAATGATTTAATATTTAATTTGTTATTTTTATTGAATAGTTTTTCTAAATGACTTGTGTCCTTATGTATAAATATCGATTCTGATAATGTACCTCACAGGAACATCAGGGTTTTTGTTACATGTTGTATATCTTATTACAGGCACTTATGGATAGTCAACTTTAGTCGCACGTTTCCAAATGGTATTGGGGCCTTACTCCCGCCTGGTTTTCGAGTTCTGAACCAAATCGAGCTAAAATCAATTCCTAGAGGAACTGGAGTACGAGTTGATACTAACTTCAATTCAGATTCGATTGATACAGAACTCGATCCAGTCGGAAGTAAGACCCCTGAGCCAGGAGTCACAAGTTCGAATCCTGCTCGTGAGCAATTTTTTCTTTTGCTAATTTATATCACTTTTTTGACATCAAATTGTGATTATTCGCTAAACTTAGTATGTAAACTTTGAGATTGAATTTGATTTGATTTGATTTTATTTACTTTATTTTTATTTTTTTAAACTTGACATTGATTATGATTTTGTTAAATTTAAATAATTATAATGCATGAGTGTAAGCCAACTGGCAGATTTTGTAGATAATAAAATATGTATGTGTACCTAACTACATTAGAATTAAGATACATAGTTTATTGTACACCATAAAAAACATTACATTAGTGTGCATCGTAATATTGTGATGACACTTTCTGCAGAAAATCCGTTTGGACGAACTTAGCCCGTGTCCCGACTTACCCCAAGTCACTATAGTGTGTTGTTAATGTCAAGTTGCTTAATAAATAACTGGAGCGTGAAACCCATTGACCTTCCACCTACCGCAGACAGGTGAACTTGGACCCCAGTATGTTTGTTTAGGACTGCGGCTTGTGTGACGCTTGATAAAGACTTTCATATTGAGGATGAAATTATTATGAAACAGTTTGTGTAGTGTTTTGAAGAGGTAGGTTTCGTTTGCTATTATTTATAGGTTTCATGTTTTAAGGTTCCTAATATAATAAAAATATTCAAGCTTACATTAAAATGGACGTTGTTATCAAGGTGGAACGTCATCCACATCCATAAGAAACAGTGTTTCTTAATAAGATATCACTGACGTCACCCAAAGACGTGCCAAGTGGATGAGAATTTCGATACCACGAGCAGTGTTCACGGTAGCTTAGTGGCTAAAGCACTGGCGTACTGAGCTAGGAGTCGCGGTTTCGAATCCTGCTCGTGAACGATTTTTTCTTTCCACAATTTAAAATCGTAAGATTTCGCTTCGCATGCGTAAATGCGTTAAAAATAACAAAATGATAATATGATGTTTTGCTAAGGCACGCAATGAGAATAGATCAATCAACTCTGCCTATCACAGTCCACTACTAGATATAGGTCTCTCTGGGCCTCTCCCAAGTTGCACCACAACACTCGGTCCTCTGCCTTTTATACCCAGGCTAACCCAGCTAATACCTTGTTTTCTTGTTTAGGTCATTGGTCCTCCAGACAGGGGTGCGCCCTATCTGCCTTAGCCGATACGCGGTCTCCACTCAAGAACTCGCCTGCTCCAATGGCCATCGGTTCTTCGATATACATGGCCAGCCCACTGCCATTTCAGCTTGCTAATCCTACAAACTATGTCGGTCACTTCGTTTCTTTTTCATTTAATCTCATGAGAATAGATAATAACTGTGAAAGAGCTAGTGGTATTTAGCTACAATTGTGACAAGTAGCGTGGCGATTATGGCATATCCCCCAAATATATGCTTGGGGGAGGCCTGTGTCCAGCATACGGCTGAAATGATGATGATGATGTGACAAGTAAGAGATAATTAGTGGAAAAAGCAGTCAAACTACTCGAGTGATTTAAGTCACAGTAATAACATAATTCTATAACAAAAATCTAGAAACATTGTAGGTGACTAAAAAGAAAACCACACATTTAAAACTAGTCTTGTCACACAAAACATCTAACGTAGGTACGTTAACGTCCAAAATCTTAGATTCAAAGCCAAAAATCTGTAATACCTAAATTTTTATAAAAAATTTGGTCTTGTATTGGTTTTATGCCAACAGACTCCCCGCGGAACAATCCGGGGTTTAGATAAACATGATTTATACGCGTAATATTATACGTAATATAATGTCACCCAAAGGACTTTACTCTCTACATCGTGGTTAATATTATTATTAACGTATGGTTAAGTTAAGTGAGCTTATAAGCCCAGATGGTCTTAATTGACATTGACATTGTGATTTACTGTATTTTTTTGACATTTAAGATTTTTATCATACACCTTTCTGAAATTGATCGCTGTAAATGTGAACATAATGTAGCTACTAATGGCAAAGAGTATTGGATGGTTGGGTTCCCTCCTATTATGATCGAGCCAAAACTTAAAATCATTATATGTTATAATAAAACAAAGTTTAACCGGATTAAATCGCGTATATTATTTAAATTGGTTTCCCTGAAGTTTCGAAAGCTTTGCAGCATTTCGTGGTCGCAGGTAGACTAAGATGACAAGCGTCGTTACAAATATTTCTAAAAAATTATTTTAATCTACCGTACAGTATTATTAATTAAAATCGTTTCGATGCACGCAGTAATCACTCACAATATCATTATCTTTTACAGTGTTGCGTGCTGTTTGGGACTTGATTATTTTTAGGACTGGGTTCCAAACAGGTGGTAGCTGCCAACCATCTTCTCTATTAAAATTAGGATGTTTTTTAATTCAACATTCCCTTACAAGATGCAGGGGTCTACAAGATTGATTGTGATTGTGGGTTATCATACATAGGGCAAACAAAGCGTAGTATAGCCACTAGAATTAAAGAACATATAGCTGACGTCAAGAACAGACGCTCCACAAAGTCTGCAGTGTGTGAACATGCCCTAGACAAACCCAACCATTTTCTTCGATTTGATAAACCACAAGTTCTGGCGAAGGAAAACCGATATGTACCTAGAATGCTCCGTGAGGCTATTGAAATTAAAAAACACCCTAATTTTAATAGAGAAGATGGTTGGCAGCTACCACCTGTTTGGAACCCAGTCCTAAAAAATAATCAAGTCCCAAACAGCACGCAACACTGTAAAAGATAATGATATTGTGAGTGATTACTGCGTGCATCGAAACGATTTTAATTAATAATATTGTACGGTAGATTAAAATATTTTTTTAGAAATATTTGTAACGACGCTTGTCATCTTAGTCTACCTGCGACCACGAAATGCTGCAAAGCTTTCGAAACGTCAGGGAAACCAATTTAAATAATATACGCGATTTAATCCGGTTAAACTTTGTTTTATTATAATGTGTAGTGATTGCGAAAACCTAAGAAGTCATTATATGTTATTAATTAGTTTACTTCAGTGAATTTGTCTCTGTCATTAACCTACATTATTTTCACACAATTCTTTCCAATTAATCATGTAACAAATCATTGTACTATTATTATTTAAAAAGAGTATATCCATGGAGTTTCTTGCCGGCTCTTCTCCATAGGACCAACTTTTTGGAACCATACAACTAGATTCATAATTAACGTTTTGAAAGTGCTTGTAAATGCTTATTCGAAATAAAAAAATGTGAATTTGACTTAGAAATAAAATGTTTGTTAAAAAGGATGAATAGAAAATTAAACTTTCTTAGCAACATTTGGGCATGACAAGGTTTCCTAAAGAGAACGCTATAGAGAAGAATCATGGAAAAAAAATCTTTTAAACTAATAACTACTAATAACATCGAAAGGCATATTTATGTAAATCTGTTTTAGGTGAATCCTCATACAAGTAAATTATAGCACTATACACAATAGGAAAGATTCTATATTGTTGCCTTAAAGAACATTTTATTATAACGCTGACATTATTGCCAACAAATAAATGAACCAGTGGGGTAATTGTGTAATGCATTCACATTGACATCAGCTTTCATTTTGAAATTACAGCAATATTCATTGCGTGGTACGTAGTTGTCAATATGACGGATTGTCAAAACACACAGAGCAATGAACATTGAAATCCGAATGAATGCGATCGCGAGTGAGTTACGCAATTAGGCAGCTGTTCAATAGCCAACCTGAGTCCTTGATTTACTTATTGTGATTAAAAGACGTAAGGAAAGAAATTATCTTTAACTTAAAACTAAAAAAAGTCTATTAAGAAAACTAACTCCCCAACTAACAAACTGCCCCATGATCTGAATCTTACGTCTTTTGTGTCAATCTAAAGGTAGTTTGAAAGATATCATTTAAGCAATAAGGCTCCCAATGTACCCTTAATAAACATGTTATTCCTGTTTTCTTAGAAAGAATGAAAGAAAATGGAGAGAAAAATGTTGTTTTGGTGAACAAAGCATATTTTTCATATCCTTCTATTTCAATGCTATGATGTGTAACGGCCAAAATTAATATCTCATCTATTTTATCCACGATTTTCCCTACTAGAGAAAGAAATTTGACATAATTTGTATAGAGCTTATGTCAGATTTTAATCTCAAATAGGGAAAAGTGAAAAGATATAATTGTTTTAGTTGAATATGTTGTTTTTGTTGAATTGTATATGTAGTATGCTACTCAATCTCACAAAATACACTAAGTTGATTAACCCTGATCTATACCTAATAATACAAATTGACCTATACACCGATTTTAACAGTTCAACGAAAACTCGTTACGTAAGTTACGTTTAAATCTATTACGTAAAGTTAAAGGTTGACCGCATTCGTTCGTAATATTAATGTAGCTTACGGCTCAAAACCCCTTGGGCATAATAAATTTATAAAACCTTTCCCGGTACATCTTTTTTGGAGTTCGATAGTTTTGGGCGCAAAATATTAGTATTAGTGACGGCAGGATGTATTTTTGAGATTGCTTTTTGAGGTAGATTGCTTTCTCAGTTGGGTTTTAGGTAATGAGGAGGAAATTAAAAAAAATGTGAATCAGAATAATTACTTAATATCGGATTTACCAAGCGACTGAGTTCAGTGGGTTCAATCATAATTATCTTATTTCACCATTGCAAGGCCTACATAATGTATACATTCTGTAGACTGCCTCGTTGGTCTAGTGGTCGCAAGCGCTACTGCTGAGCGTGGGGTCCTGGGTGCGATTCCCGGGTCGGGCAAAGTATTATTGGGTTTTTTCATTAGGAAATTCTCAGTAGCAGCCCGGAGTATGGATTTGTGCCCGCTAAATGGCAATAGGCTCGCCCCTATTACATGGGACTATAACATAACTGGTGAAATGTGGGTATACTATACACCTCTGCCTACACCTTCGGGGAAATACAGGCGTGATGTTATGTTATGTTATGTCTGTATATAAGTATAATGAAAATTATATGAATGCATTATGTTATGAGACATCGGGGCTTACCAAGGAGACTGTCTACCGAGTGCGAGTGGCACAAAGGGCCATGAAGCGATATTGAGGCATAAATCTCCTCGAGAGAGTTCAAAACACGGAAATCCGTGATCGATATACTATTTGTAGTCACAAATGGATTAATCGTCATCATCATTTGCAGCCTTATTCTAATTCAGTCAGTCAACTCAGCCTATTGCAGTCCGCTGCTGGACATAGGCCTCTCCCAAGCTGCGCCACAATACTCGGTCCTCTGCCTTCCTCATCCAGTCCCCACCAGCCACGTTCTTCAGGTCGTTGGTCCACCTGGGCGCCCTACGCTGCGTTTGCCGATTCGCGGTCTCCACTCAAGGACTCGTCTGCTCCCCAACGGTCATCGGTCCTTCCACAGACGGCCAGCCCACTGCCACTTCAGCTTACTGATCCTACAAGCTGCAGTGCCTGTCGGTGGCAGATTTCGGTCGTGGTTTGGTAAATCTTGCAACGTGGTATCACGTCGAAATCAGGAATCTTACCGAGCCTGGGCCGAAGCGTAGGCAGTGCGTAACCCGATCTCCGGCACTTTAAAGAAACTGTATAACACAGCCTCCAGATCCTTTAAGAAGGAAATAGCCGGTGCGAACTCCAAGTTCATTGGCAAAATTGGCGAGAGATTAATGCGCTATCCTTCGGGATCTCGCGCATTTTGGTTTCTTGCCAAGGCTGTCCAGGGGAACTTGTGTCATTCGTCGTTTCCACCATTGCGCAGGGATGACGACTCGCTTGCTCACACTGCAAAAGAGAAAGCTGATCTCTTGGGCTCTCTTTTTGCGTCTAACTCGACTCTTGATGACCAGGGAAGCACACCTCCTACTATCCCGCGGTGTGACAGCTCTATGCCCGATGTCTGTTTTACGCAGGAAGCTGTTCGTAGAGCACTATTTACCCTGGAAATTCATAAGTCGAGCGGACCAGACGGCATCCCTGGTCATGTACTTAGAAAATGCGCTCCGGAGTTAGCTCCGGTTTTGACGCGCCTATTTCAGCACTCGTACTCTACCGGCGTAGTCCCACACTCATGGTAGATAGCTTTAGTGCACCCGATCCCTAAGAAAGGTGACCGCTCAGATCCATCTAACTACAGGCCCATTGTGCCATCACCTCCCTACTTTCCAAAGTAATGGAAAGTATAATTAACCGCCAGATACTAAATTACCTAGAGGACCACCAGTTGATAAGCGACTGCCAATATGGTTTTCGTAGTGGTCGTTCAGCTGGTGACCTTCGTGTGTAAAAAAGCTATTCTACTTACTACCTGCTAATTGTAGGCTTGTAGATCTCTTTTCTGCTATGGCTAAAGACTAACAATTAAGATTACAAGATTATACAACAATAATAATTCTTGGCCTATAAAGACTAATCAAATAAGAACGAAGAACGATTATTAGCTAAACAATCAATAACCTCAACCTTCATCTCATTACTTCGAGACTTTGAAAACGTCTAGTAACAAAAGATAAAACACAAGACAATTTTCCGTAAAAACCTTATACATTTTCCTCGGAAACAATAAGCTGGCGTGCAAAAAAAGGGGTGAAGGATTGAATTTTTCGTCGAGATATTTATCGAAAAGTGGCAAGACCTTGTGTTTTGGACAAAGGCGTCCGTTGCTAATTAATTACGATTGCTGTTTAACGAACCGTTACGTCCCAAGGAAATGGTTGCAGATTTTTTGTCCGCCCGTGTAAAGGGAATTGGTGAGGCCAATTTCGCGTATTTTTTGTATCTCTTTAGGAATGAAATTCGAAAGAGTTTGTTCGTCTTTTGTAAAATAATGTTTGCGCAATATTTTTAAAGGTGAATTTGTAAAATGTAAAGTGAACCGAAGACCTGAAGAAATTAGCTTGTGGTAGACTGGTTTGCGAAAAGAGGCAGACAATGAGTTTTGGTGCAACTTGGAAGAGGCTTGTGTCCAACAGCGGACTACGATAGGCTGAGTTGAGAAATTAAATATGTCATTGATTTTTTTAATTCCTAAATAGGCTTGCGTTTGACTTGCACCTCACCTGATGTTAAGCGATTTTTAGCAGAGTCTTGTTATTTTAATATACCTATAAAACAACTTTTTTGATTCTAGTTATCTACTACTATTATAAAATTGTTAAATGTCAGTTGTCTGTTTGTTTGTTTGTTCCAGCATCACGCTAAAACTACTGGACCGATTTTGATGTTTTTTTTTGTTGTTTGAAAGCTGATGATCTGACTTAAAAACTGGTATGGGTTTTGAGAAAGAAAGAAAAAAAGAAAAAAATTAATTCGTGGGTTGCGTACTCACCCGACAGATCGAAGCTTCTATGCATTTGCACGAGCGGATAGTAATGTACGATGGAGTGGAGTGGAGTGGACAGGGGATGGGACTGGGGATGGGACTGGGGACGGGACAGGGGACGGGACTGGGGACGGGACAGGGTACGGAACAGTGGGATAGCGGGGCAGCGGGGCAAAGGGGTAGCGGGGCAGCGGGGCTGTGGGGCAGTGGGATAGTGGGGCAGTAAGGTAGTGGGGCAGTGGGGTAGCGGGACAGCGGGGCAGTTGGGCAGTGGGGTAGTGGGGCAGCGGGGCAGCGGGGCAGCGGGACTGTGGGGCAGTGGGGCAGCGGTACAGCGGGACAGCGGGACAGTGGGACAGTGGACTGGAATGGACTGGACTGGACTGGACTGACGTGGGTTAGCAGAATTTAACGCGAGCGGAACCGCGGGTAAAAGCTAGTATAAAATAAAAATAGATATAGTAATGAACATCTATTTAGTTTTTATCTAGGTGATAAAATCAGGAAATCCTACTTTTAGATCTCATATTATTATTTCATATATTTGTGGCAAGTATGCAACCCATGAGGAAATTCGCAGGAGAACGAAAGTAACTAACCTAGCCCGAAGAATTGACAAACTTAAGTGTCAGTGAGCGGGACATATTGCTTGCAGAACGGATGGCCGATGGGATCGAAGTTCTGGAATGGCGACCGTGTACTGGAAGGCGCAGCGTGTGTAGGCCCCCCACAAGGTGGACCGACGACCTGGTGAAGGTCGCGGGAATCCGTTGGATGCGGGAAGCGAGGGACCGGTCGTTGTGACGATACTTAGGGGAGGTTTATCTCCAGTAGTGGACGTCTTTCGACTGAAATTATGATGACGATGATGACCAATCGATGAGACGAGCAATTAATCTAGATTTTTTATTCCATTTTTGTAGTTTAGTGATGCATTTCACTAATCTGTTCAAATCTCTCTCTCTATCGATATTCGTGAAGACCTTTTAATAGGCAGAATTCATTACTATAACATTGTTAATTTTAAAGTTTATTGCCCTTGGTCTTCCAATAAATAAATAAATAATCTCCTAAACGCTTCACACGTCACCTATATTAGGAAGCTTAATTAGAATCAATAAAACTAATTCCTTCCTAAAAGCGTCGTCGTGGAGAATTGCTTCAGGAAATTCTAGAGAATGTCATTAAATGAATGTTATGTCTGGTATTTGAATTAATTTTGAGCAATTCTAAGATACGGGCTTTACATGTGGGTGAAATTGGGACAGTAAGAATTTTATGTGAGTATGTAATCGAATCCGAAAGGAGGTGATCCGACAGAGAACGAAAATTGTCGACATAGCCTGTAGGATTAGCAAGCTGAAGTGGCAGTGAGCCGGCCACATTAGCCGAAGAACAGATGGCCGTTGGGGTAGATGTGTTCTTGAGTGGAGACCGCGAATCGATAAACGTATGATAGGATGCCCTCAGGGTCGATAGAGCGATGATATTGGCAAGGCGGCTGATAGCAAGTAATAGCAACTGGGTGCGAGTGGCCGAGGATCGATGTCAGTGGCGTGCCATTGGAGAGGCCTAAGTCCAGCAGTGGACTAATACTAGCTGAAGATGATGATGATGTACAGTCAAGCTCATATCGATACTTTCAAATCCAGTAGATATATGCAGAACCTGTCCTGTATGAAACTTACATAATAACTTATAATGGCTTTGTTACCATTTATATGCAGTTGACTGTAAATAATATTTTACGAGAGAGAATAATATCGATAATATTAATAATGTCGATAATATTCATAAAATCTATAAATTCAAATTCAATTTTATTTTCAAATAAACCTAATTAAAGGCGCTTTTGAAACGTCAGACTCTACCTGCACGGTTCCAAATTGTGGGTCCTATGGAGAAGAACCGACAAGAAACTCCATGGATATCAACTCAGCCTATCGCAGTCCACTGCTGGACATAGGCCTCTCCCAAGTTGCGCCACAACACTCGGTCCATGAATATACTCTTTTTAAAATAGTTTATTGTTTATTACATCAAATTCATTCAAGAATTGTGTGTATAGTCATAGAAAAAATATAGGCTAATTTCAGAAATAAACAAGAGCTCAAAAGTGAGAATATTGCCTTTAGAAATAAACCGAAAAAGAGTTGCCATAGTATGTAGGATGACGTCATCTCAGTACCTATTATAAAATAATATCGATATTATTTTATAATACTGAGATGACGGCTGATAGAGACGTGTGGAAGAAAAATACATGCTGTGAAACCCCAAATAAACTGAAATAAGAACATGAGGATCGAACCAAGAAATTAATCAGAAAATGATTATCACTTGCTCAAAGGTGAAGGAAATCGTCGCTGCCCACCTAAAGGTGGATTTCCGTGGGTCGCGGCCGATGCGACATACGCGCACAACCGACGCGCTGCAGCTGCCGCGACAGTACAAGTACCGCAGCGGTATGAAAATGTATGGCATGGGCATGTATGGCATGTCTGTTGCGGGTCTCGGAAGCAGCGCCATACATTTTCATAGTGTTTAGCACGGTATAATAAGATGTTTCACCAAGAACTCTCTTCCCGTAACAGCTAGGTTACATGATTGCCTCCGTACTACGTCATCGGTTGTCGAGCCAGTAGCGGGCTGTTAGCGTGACACTTGTCAGTTTGATGTGCTGCCCCTATATGTAAATAAATCAATAATTAATCATCATCATCATTTTAGCCGAAAAACATCCACTGCTGGACATAGGCCTCCCCCAATGGGGGGATATGCCATAATCGCCACGCCAGGCGGGTTGGCGATCGCAGTTGGTTGGTTAAATACTCAGAGAACGCTGCTGCCCATCCTCTGATGAATCCCTTAGTCGCCTTTTACGACACCCGTGAGAAGATATAGGGTGGTGAAATTCTTTGCGTCCGGCACCACACGGGCGAATAATTAATAAATAATAAATTATTAATAATTGGGGTATCTATCGTCCATACTGCATGATCCTTGAGTGGTGGTGATGTCCCAGGTGTGCCCGGACATCGCCAAAAGAGTGTACAATGGAAGCATGTAGGCCCTGAAGTGAGCCGCGCTGGGTGGGTCGCGAAAGTCATGCGTAGCAGTTCTCGTGGTCCATCCACCCAAGGTCCATCCACGAAAGTAGGCACACGGCGGAGTTTTTAGTGGGTGCAAGTCCCACATAACCACACTGCCTCACCAGTAGTGGGGCATGCGATAGGCATTTTATCCGCTTAAAAAAAAAAAGCCAGTTTAGTGGAATAATTACAATTTTAAATTTACATCAAATAATATTTATATTCATATAGTTTTTCTGAAAAAATATAAAATAATAATATAAAATATTTTGTTACTATAACATTTCATAAGTATCGAGAACTAACAACTATCAACATATTTTTACAGGTCCGTAAATACAAGCAATACCGAAAACACGATTTGTGACATGTTCTATGAATTTTGTCTGAATTAATTTTATGAAAATATAATAAGTGAAAATGTATTTATCATTTTCTGGGTATAGTTTAGTTCTTATTTCTTTTGAACTTTATGCTCTTTAGCACGATATTTATTTATATGTAGTTTCTTTACTTTCACACGCTAAAATCAGAAGTTAAATTAATGACATTTAAATTATATGAACCTACTAGCATATGCCCGCGGCTTCGCCCTCGTGGACGGTGTTTATCGCGCATCCCTCGGGAACTGCTCATCTTTCCGGAAAAAAAATCCGAAATTACATCCGAATCCGTTCAGCCATTACAGCGTGATTCAATTTTTTTTTATTTCAAACAAACCTAATTACAGGCACTTTTGAAACGTCAGGCTCTAGTTGCACGGTTCCAAATTCTAGGTCCTATAAAGAAGAACCGGCATTAAACTCCATGGATATACTCTATAGGTTATTCATTCAAATAATGTGAGTATAATGTAGGTTTAAGTCAGAAATAAACAAGAGTTTAAAGGTGAGAATATTGCCTTTAGAAATAAACCTAAAAAGAGTTTCCATAGTATGTAAGAGCGGACCTGTCCCGACAGACGGCACCCGTTCACGAGCATGACGCGAGCATCAGCTATCGCTTAACTCAACCATATTTAAGGGAACTTAACGACCCGATACGCGATCAAAAATTTTACCCGTGTATTTTTTTAACTATTTAGATCGACCGAGTTATTTGTAATAACAGAAATGGTTACATTTATACAAAAGAAACTGTATAGTTCCCAACCATGTATCTTTGTTTCATTCATCCCAACCATGTTTGTTTGTTTCATTATTCTTTGTTTGTTTGTTTCATTTGTTTCATGTGTCTTTGTTTATTATCGGACACAGTATCATTCAAATTATGGCATTGTTGTTTGAGACTTTCAATTAAAAACCTATTTTCAGAATTCAGACAAACATTTCTAGAGTAATCCTTCATTACCAAATGATCGTAACTTTTTAAATTATCAAAAAGTAAATCACCCAAAGCACTCAACAGATTTGGATAATTCCTTCAAAGAGAGATTCAAAGTAAATGTTTATTAGAGAAGGGAAAGCTTTTTTAGTATCAAAGTAATGAAAATAATTATTTAGCCTAGCACAGCCAAGTAACTAGGCAAGAGTAATTTAGGAAAATATCTTGCTGTTTTACGCTAGTTTTGTTATCTTAAGGAGTACTTCAAACTAAGTAGATGTACCTAGATGTTTCGTAGATAAATATAGCTTTTTTCCAGTCTAGGTATACCCTATATGTAATTCGTGAAAGCGATTTGGCGAAAGTCGTTCTAACCGTGAATACTATACTTCATTTATTATAAGATTAGACAAATATGTTTAGCAAGGGAATAATGTCTTTTGATCCACTTTTCCGTGCAGAGTTCAGTTAATTAAAATTGTCCTATTCGGTTTTAAGAATGAATGGATAAAAGGAAAAATTAAGAACGACAATCTTTTCAATACTAAACAAACGACGCCTTTTAAACCATTTATTTAATCTTCAATCATTTAAATTTAAATCCTAATCCAAAGACATAAAGTTCTAAATGCTTTTTTGGATTATCCTGGAACAATTATAATTCCGAGAGCTAAGCAATTATAAATAAAAGTCGTTTATTACTGTATTTTTATTAACAGGACATTTAATGTTTAATTTAAAATATTTGAATGAACCGACCGACCGATGTGGCGACCGCGTACTGGAAGGCGCAGCGTGGGTAGGCCCCCCACAAGGTGGACCGACGACCTGGAGAAGGTCGCGGGAATCCGCTGGATGCGGAAGGCGCAGGACCAGTCGTTGTGGTGATGCTTGGGGGAGGCCTATGTCCAGCAGTGGACGTCTTTCGGCTGAAATGATAATGATGATTTGAATGGACGTATATTCTTGGATAATGGTGGAGAATTAGTAAGCTATGAAAACTCATTTTATTTTGTGGCATTTAGAAGTACACACCAGTGTGTATATGGAGGGGCTCGTGGCTAAGTCTTAGCTAGGTGGATTGTATGATCTGCGAAGTTAAGCTACGCCGGCTGCAGTCAGTCCCTGGATGGGTGACCATTTCATGACACATTCATCCCCCTCCGTGCCTCAGAGAGCACATTAAGCTGTTGCTCCCGGTTGTCATACAAATGTCGATAACAGTCGTTAAACTATTCAGAAGCCCAAAAGTCTGACAACTGGTCTAACCTTAGGATCTCGGTATTACCCAGTAACTCGGTTTCGGATCGACTGGCATTGGAGCCAGTCGATCCGTGTAAAATACGGCTATTCAGCAGTATCTGGTTAGATCGGAAGCCGACCTCAACATAGTTGGTAATGGTTCGGAAAATGTTGAGTGTGTAGTTGACTTACAGAAGAAATAAGTTCGTTTTAAATGTGAACATACATCACGCCTGTATTTCCTCGAATGGGTAGGCAGAGGTGTATACACCCACATTTCGCCAGTTATGTTATAGTCCCATGTAATAGGGGACGAGCCTATTGCCACTAACCGGGCACAAATCCATACTCCGGGCTGCTACTGAGAATTTCCTAATGGAAAAACCCAATGACACTTTGCCCGACCCGGGAATCGAACCCAGGACCCCACGCTCATGCTCAGCAGTCGCGCTTGCGACCACTAGACCAACGAGGCAGTCAAATGGGTTATTTTAAATGTGAAGACAGTGAAAATAATGAAGACAGTGAGCAGTGATAGCCTAGCGGTTGAATGGTCCATGCAGGATCTGAGCTCGAACCCGGATCGCACCTGTGTCTGTTCGAATTCATGTGCGGATCAGAATTTCAGTATCACTTGTTTTAATGGTGAAGCCACGTCACCCAATGCACAACTACAGTACAGTGCCTCAAAGGCTTCAAAGTCGTAAAAACTTTTTCAGGTGCATGGATCCTGCTGATACCAATGCTTCAAAGGTAAGGTGCGATCTCTGGCGACAAACATCTGAACCCCCTGTTTTCTTTGTAAAACCATCGGAAACCCTACCACCTCGGCATGTACTCCCGTGGTCAACTTGAAAATCCATAAATAGACTTCGGACCCAAGTTGTAAAACTTATAAATTTCCCCACATAAAAATATTATTTTATGTGGGGAAAAGATTAGCCAGTCAGCAGGTTGATAGTGGGGCTGGCTCCTTGCTGTTTAACAAACTAAACTGGCATGACAAGTCTTGATTTGGAAGTCAGTCTTTTGGACAAAGATTAGTATATAATTTAAGCATAAATTCTAATTGCACTTTTGGTCACTTCAACAGTGTGTGATGCTCCAAATATTCATTAAAGTAAATAAATGTCAGAGTAATAGCCAAGAAGTCTCAAATCCGTCTAATTTCAAACCGCACATCACTCGTCAGCCGTCACTACATCCCAAAATAATCCATCAAGCAACAAGGAGGTACCATCAACGGTGGTTCCTCGCGCCATTCATCTTGGTACCATCGTAGGGACAAATTAAACACTTTAATACATGAGGCGTGACTAAAAAAGGAAAGATGGGATGAAAAAAGTGCCATATCGAGTGGCAGTACTGATCCTTGTGAGACTGGAAGTGTCTCAGACAGCTGTTTTGAAACCAATAAATATTTTTAAAGAATAAATTCAGTTTCCTTTACACCCAAAATGTAAGTGTTAAAATATAGTGAATATAGGCCAGTTATCTTTGCAAAACTCTTTTTTGGTATTGATTCAACTGACTTGACAATGGTTACAGAGTCAGTCTTAATAGAAGGGAAACATTGTTTCATAATTAAATTTAAAAAAAAATTATAGAGTTAAAAAATTTCAAATAAAGAAAGTAAAAATATTTGTATGCGAATTAAGAAGGTACGCACGGTAGCGATAGATTATCGATATAAGATAGCCCTAGCTAATCTCGAGTATCCTACCGACTGCGCCAATTACGAAGGCTGCGGCCGGAGGACTTAAAAAAAACCAATTTAATTTTAAAGTGATTTAATTTTAAGTAAACTTATTACAGTAAAAATATTAATAGCTAACTAAAACCTATTGTCCCGATCGATGATGTATCAGAAGTGAGTGCCCTCATGGCACGATGCGACGGTCTTCATCGATATCGCTTATTCAGCTACTCGTGCCTCGTGTTGCGAATTAAGCATTTAACTTGTTTATTGAAAATTATTGAGGGCAAGCTTCGTCAGCGGTTTGCCTATGCTACGATGGCGTAACACCTCCACCCGTAGATCAGCAACTATTTTAAAACGCTAAGTGAAAATGTTGCTGGGAGCTTGTCTTGCTGATTATGTAATTTTGAAGTTTCAGGAACGGCGTATTCATGATTTTCAGTTCCTCTGGATACAGCATCTTTCCTGGTCTTTAGAGTTCTGGAAACATATCTCCAAATTATGAGCACAGCCGTTATGATAATTGCAAGAAATATTATAGTGTAAAACGGTATAGTAGTATGGTATAACGTTTCAGTAATTCTGTCTGCTTGTATTGGCGCCTGAAGTGTTATTCTGTCCTGAAGACTATGAAGTTTACTTAAGTTAACTGAAGCCAAATTCGCATGTATTAGACTTGTTCCTTGTGTTTCAACATTATAAGGGACCTTCAGTATTTTTACAGGTTGACCTTTAACCTCGTCTCTTGTATTAATTAAGGTTAGTTCTGGTGTACGTAACGAACAGTGCAGTGGAATTGTAGCAAGATAACTGCCTTTCAAAGTGTCGTAGTCGTCATTTCCGCAGCTCATGTGAACCCTCGTTGGATTTGGGAATGAAATAACATAGTGTCGGCTGTCAAGTTCCTCTACGGCTTCTTTTGCTAATTTTACAGTTGTTAATGTACAGGATTCATCCAAAGTCTTGCTTGAAATGAAAGTTTGTATACAGTCTGCTTGGATTTGAACGTAGTGGTTAGTTCTTTGTTCACAGAGATACCGATTATTATTTAACTTCGGGCATTCAGCCTCCATGTACATGAATGCCTTCCCATTAGTTGCTATTAAAGGATAGGGAGGAATGAGAGCCTGGTCGTGTTTATTAGGAACAATAGAAAGTCTATAAAGTAAGTAAGTATCTACTGAAACTACAGGAAATCTAAAAACTATAACTATTTTCCTATCATCATAATAATAACCTAATTTTATTATATCATAATAGTCCCGTAACTCTAAATCTAATATATGATTACTATCGTAAATCCCCTTTAATTTATCTAACATACTACCTAAAATATCTATTCCTAACATACTATGATGAGTTGTCATAGCCCGAGTAAATGCTAGAATATTTTCTATCTTATATAGCTCAGATAATAAATCTTCTATATTTTCGCTAATAATAGTTAATATTTGTGCGAAATGTGCAAAATGTATGAGATTTTGATTGTTTTGAGTGTAACCGTCTATCAATAAATCTAAAGTGGTATTAATTTTACTTTGATTTTCGACAATTTTATTCAATATATTGTTGTGGGATAACATCCACTCTTTACTGATACTAATGTGCTCATTAAACTCATTAATAGTTTTTCTCTGGTTGTTCTGTAAAATTTCTATGGCATTATTAAACCGAATAGCATCCGTATAATCAAGGTTTCCTGTAATGCTCTTAATAACAGACCCTAGGCCGTCTACAAGGCCTCTTTTAAAACGACTAGGTTCTAAAGAATGTAACTGGTTATTGACCTTAACCAATTTACTCACGAGATAATCTAACTGATATTCGTATAAGGAAAAGGTTTCGTTAGTCATGCGTAGCTTAAAATCCTGTAATTGAGTCTTTAGTACTGAAATATTATTTTCGATATCGTCCAGCTTCATATATTGGAGAAAAGTATGGTAATGAGTTATTAATCTAGTCGGTCCAAGTTTAAACGGTAGAAGTCCAATTCCAGAGTCTAAGGTCTCAAGTCTTATCTCCTGGCTTCGTGTCAGATGTAGGGTCGCTATCAGCACCATCCTGTAACAATTTCGCAGTCTTAGGTACTCGTTTCAGTCTTGATTTCGCTATGGGGCCACGTTTCTTAGAGGTGTAGATGTGAATAGGTAAGTCAGCTAAAACTACGTCATGGGTGTATCTAGGGGCTAATTTTTGTCGTGAGGTGACTGGATTCTTAACAAAAATCTGTTGCTGAGGCTGATACTCTTCTTCTGGTTCGCGGGTCTTATTCCTATTCTTAATTATTGCGGTACGATTGTTAAGAGAGGTTTCATTTATGATTTGGTATACTGTTTTCATTTGTTCTTTATGATTTAAGATGTACTGCTGTAACATGTGACTACTTAAATCGATGTCCCAAGGATCTCGGGCATCAAAGTGACCGGTTATTACATCAAAGGGTCGACACTTAGTGAAACTATGAATCGAACTATTGTAGGCAAGTAAAGCATAAGGCATAAGATTAATTGCAGGTTCATCTTTCTGCTGTAAACGTAAAATACGGAGATGTTCAAGCAATGTTGAGTGGAACCTTTCTATATTACCGTTATCATTAGGACTATGTGCTAAGGTTTTATGGTGATTTATTTTATGGAGTCTAGTAAATTCAGCGAACAATTGATTCGTGTACTCAGTGCCATTATCTGTAATTATAGTTTGCGGAAAGCCATGATGAGTACAAAATTGTAGTAAGCCCTGCAAAATGCTAAGCGCTGTACCATCTCTCATAAGATACGCTTGTCCGTACTTAGAGAAGACATCTATAAAGGTTAAATATTTCTCATTCTGAACAGTAAAAAGATCCATATGAATAATTTCGAACGGCTTTATTGCTGGTGGTACAATATTAAACTTCTGTTTGATAGGATTACGGTCGTACTTAGCCTCACCACATGTTGTACATTCATTTATAATACAGTTATAAAATTTCTGCTGAGGAATATGCACATCTCCATCTGGAGCATTTATGGGCAAACGAATGAGCCTAGTAGTATTAGCTGGTATCATATCCTCGTATAAGTTGACGTTCCGAGAGTTAAACATTGTTATAGGATTTGTAGCGTTATCTGTAATTAATAAATTATTTTTCAGGTCAATTTTCGTATTCCATTTACTTAGTAGGTCTAGTCCAATAAGTCCGTCGAAAAATTTATGAAAGTCAAAAATAAATAATTTAATATTATTAGGATCATTGAATTCCTGAAAGGCTGGTATGATAATTGAATAGTCGCTTCTACTGGTAGCGTGGGCGTTGGTAACCTCAAAGGGGTCAAAATTAAGTGGCATGTTTGAATAATATTTTTCAACAGCTGAAGGACTAATGAATGACTGGTTGGCTCCAGTATCAATTAGAAAATTTAATGGAGGATTCGATAATTTTATATAAGGAAGTTGACGTTGAGTTTGTAGGTTAACTTCTATTTTGAGGGTTTTGAGGGGTGGTCCGAATAAAAATCCTGCTCCTCATTACTAGTAGAAGGTTGAAAATTAACGTAACTGTCAGGTAACTCACTAACTGTGCAGTAAGGCATAGGTGGCTCATACTCATAACTGTCATGTAAGTTACAGTCAGTATAGTCGGTATATTCGGTTTGGTCATAGTCATATGAATAGTACTCGTTGTCCGGATAATAATTAAAATCATAATCATTAAAGTTATTAAAGTTCATCTCGCGGGTTTTAAAATAATTAGTTGGTGGTGGGTTGCCAGATTTACTCCAGTCATGACCACTGAACTGCATCGGCTTTGGTACATAGTGGCTAACTCCACTCATTGGCTGAGAGCCTGAGGTTTGATGACGTGGTTGAGTTCTAAATACGTTATTAGTGTTATAATTAGGCGGCGGCGCGCGGAACATCTGCTGAGTACGTGTAGGCATGTTAGGTACATTAGGTGCACGTTGAAAACCATTTGACTGATCACCATGGGGTTGGAAGATAGGCTTCTGAAAACCATGTGACTGGCTACTATGTGGTTGGAAGTTAGGCCTCCAACTATTTTGTGGTGGCAACGGACGTTGCCAGTAAGGAGTATGCTGTTGATTAGCTGAAAAACCTGCAGAATACAAAGGTAACTTAGGCATAGTAGCGATTGGAGGTGGCCTTTTTACGTGCGCATTATCGCTACGATTTTGTAAGTACATCACATTTAATTCCTCCTGGACAAATTCTAATGCCCTTTCAATATTATCCGGGCGCATACAACGTATACGAGAACCTAATGGTTCTTTAAGGCCACGTACAAACGCTTGCATCGTTAATTTTTTATATAATGTGCGCTTCGCTTCTACGGTAGTAGGCAGAGTTTCATGCAATGAAATATAGGTCATAATAGTACTAAATAACGACTGACAATGGTCGTAATATTCCTGCGGGGTACTGTTACCTTGCATTGATACTAAGAGGTCATTGTACAGGGCCGTCTCGTCCCTTTGGTCAGCAAAACTATTAATTAAAGTGTTTCTTATTCCTGCCCAACTATCCGGAATGCCATTTGAATTAATTCGACTTGCCGCGGGGCCTTTAATTTTATTTAATATTCCGTTTATTAAGCACAAATTTCCTAATTCACTACCAGGTGCGTTACTAAGGTAAGCAGCAGCTATCTGGTCACATAACTTAATAAATCTAGTGAGGACGTTGGGGTTCCCATCGAACTCAGGGACTGGGCGCAGAGCCTTGTGAATCGTATCTGGTTCGTGCGCCATAGTGGATTCCTCGAATAAAATATCTAAACCTAAATTAATATCTCTATTTAAATCTAGCCCTAATTGCCTGCGATTCGGTCTACTCGGTGTAGACTCGCGAGGTCCTACGTTCCTTGGATGGAAAATTTTGAAGGATTATATTATGGAAATACACAGGAAGCAACACAGGGAATAATTCAAGTGTACTTACAAAACCTTCATATCGGTCTCTGGGGTCGATATCTTGATCCCGTTCTCTCCCGGCAGCAATCCTTAGGTTCTGGATACTCGATGAGGCTGGATAGCTCGATTAGCCGCGATCGCTCACGCACGGTAGCGATAGATTATCGATATAAGATAGCCCTAGCTAATCTCGAGTATCCTACCGACTGCGCCAATTACGAAGGCTGCGGCCGGAGGACTTAAAAAAAACCAATTTAATTTTAAAGTGATTTAATTTTAAGTAAACTTATTACAGTAAAAATATTAATAGCTAACTAAAACCTATTGTCCCGATCGATGATGTATCAGAAGTGAGTGTCCTCATGGCACGATGCGACGGTCTTCATCGATATCGCTTATTCAGCTACTCGTGCCTCGTGTTGCGAATTAAGCATTTAACTTGTTTATTGAAAATTATTGAGGGCAAGCTTCGTCAGCGGTTTGCCTATGCTACGATGGCGTAACATGCGTCTAAAGTGACGCAAAAAATCACCAAAAATATAAACAAAAACAAATGTTAAAACAGGAACACAGAATCAAAAAGTGTGGTAAGATATGCTTCAAATAGCTACAATTGTGACACTCGGTACTCGTGCTTAGGTGCTCGTGGTTAGGTGCAGTTTGCGAAAACATGTATGAGTACTCATACACGGTATTGCAAACTGTTTTTGGACATCGAGATATGTTTACTTTTAATGTGTTGTTTAACTATCCACACCGGACTGCTCCCATATATTTTTTACGTCTTTCTTGTCCTTCCAAAGGTTGTCTGGAAGCTATCGCTATAGTCTACAAAACCCCCAATGTAGGTACCCTTATTTTACATTTTGTTCCAAATTTTTGCTATTGTTACTTTTTATTTTATTTTATTAAAACGGCTGAAAGTCAATTAAAATAATTAAAGATTATTTACATGAATAAAGAAATAATAATAATACACACTTTCATACATTCATCTCGCAGTACTCCAGACTTACTGACAAAATCGTCTTCCAGTCCTCGGCGAACATATCAGTCAGGCTTGGCGTCCAAGAGGACGTTAAACGCAGTAGAAGGGCAAATAATCAATGCCTCCTGCTACGGCTATAGTTATGGTAAATAATAAAACATAATTTATTTGTTTTTTTATCTAAACAAGATACATAAATACATAATCAACCCTTTACTGTCCCACTGCTGGGCACGGACCTCTTCTCAGTATGAGAATGCTAAGGCCTTAGTCCACCACGCTGGCCTAGTGCGGGTTGGCGGACTACACACACCATCGAGAACTGTATGGAGCACTCTCAGGTGTGCAGGTTTCCTCACGATGTTTTCCTTCACCGTTAAAGCAAGTGATAATCAAATTCTGATCGGCACATGAATCCGAAAAGTCAGAGGTGCGGGCCGGGATCGAACTCGCAACCTCCTGCATGGAAGGTAAGCGTTCAACCACTAGGCTATCACTGCTCTCAAGATACAGATCCAAATAATTTACAAGCCGCTTCCAGGCGCTTTAAATCTACAACAGCCGTTAGCCATCAGTTGCGCACCGTAACGCCAGCAAAAAACTCAAGTCCCCCCCGATATCCGGATTCTAAATCCGTCCGCAGAATACCGACCCCCACTTTGACGTTTAGAAACGATACCTTTGATTAGTAATTTTGTATTTCTGAACACGTAAATAGTTTGAGTTGACTCGGCACTGAATGGGACGTAAAACGCATTTGAAGGAATTTTATTAGTGCGACCTTTTTTGGTAGTTACGTTGAGATTGTTAAAGTGGCGTGAATTGGAAATGGATGGGTTTTTCTTAATAGGATTTGAGGTGCAATTAAGAAGAGTGTTCTGAGCTCACATAAGACAAGTTAGAGAATTCATTTTCTAGACTTTTCTGACTGAAAAACCAATTAAGTATTCTAGGGATGTTTGTTTATATTTGTTTTTTACAAGCTTTTATTGAATTTCACTTTTTATGGCCAACTGAAATACAAATTTGACATATTTTGTATGGAGCTTATGTCAAATTCCTATCTCTAGTAGGGCAAATCATGGATAGATTGGATATTAATTTTTGCCGTTAGTGAGTTATAATAAAAGCCCTAGTTACCGACAACGCCCCGTTGTTCGTCAAAAAAGCAACCAATTTCAGAAAATAAGATCAAAATTGTAATTTGGTAGACGGTTAAATATTATCTAATAAACATTGAACTGTTACCTGTTACCTGTTACCTGTTATGTGTGTTATTATAAAAAAATATAAAGCTGCTTAAAAAAAAAAAGTGCGATTCTACATTTGGTTATGGCACTATCTAGACTACTCCTAGGCATTCTTCTTTGTGACTCCTAATCGATATAATTGTTTTGTACTGTTTTCACCAAAACTACCTTAAAACAAGTCGCCGAACAAGAGAATTAAAGTCTAACTATTGTCATACATACTACAAAAAACCGGCCAAGTGCGAGTCGGACTCGCGCAGTAAGGGTTCCGTGTCTCTTAACGACCTGATACCCCATAAAAACTGATTTAATTTACGAGAGTTTATCAAAAGACATCAACGTACAGTGCGCGAAATATGAATTTTTGCATGTCTTTCTTACGCAGTTACCACCACATATGTCTATGTTCGTCTTATTTTTAGTATTTGTTGCTAAACTAAATAGTATCCACTATAATCTGACTAAGTTTGAAGTTGGTATATTATACCGTTTTGAAGATAGAGCTGGATCAAAAGGGTTGAAAAAAGTTCATGTTTTTTTTGGTTTCTTGTATGGGGACCCCCTTTGATTTTAGACTTTTTTTTTTTTTTTAGTATTTGTTGTGATACACCTCATAGCAACACAATTTCTGAGAAAATTTCAACCGGTTACCTATTACCGTTCAAAAGATACAGCCCTGTGACAGACAGACGGACGGACGGACGGACAGCGTAGCGAGAGTAATAGGGTCCCGTTTGTCACCCTTCGGGTACAAAACACCACAAGTACCTACGTAAAAAATCATCACCGAACCATTTTTTTAAATCTTGTGATCGTCCCTTAAAGTGTCGATAATTGGGGATGTTAGTATGTTTGAGATAAATCTTGCAAGTAACTTTTGAATCAACTGATTCCCATTAACAGAAATTGGCTGAAATTTGGTCCACGTAATTATGTAAACCCATTTAAAATTCAAAAATACCAGGTTTAGTACCAGCGAGCTGATCTGATGATGGAATATAGAAAGTAGACAACGGAACACCTGAGATTGTGCTTATTTAGATCAGCTGACAGTGACAAATATGTGTCATATAATAGAAGCTTCTTCTTTTGGATGCATCGTCAGAGGCACCCTTAAGAGAATCGCACACGAAACCCATTTTAAGCCACGGCCACGGCACTAACAATGCCAATAAGAAGAAGTTTTTAAAGAAAGTCTTGTAGCGTTGTGGATCTCATTAGTTTTAGTCGAGTGAAAGATATAAAACTTAACCGGTGTTGCGCATCCCTAAAATGTGTGCACAACACTAGTTATCGCGTTGGCCTCTGTCACTTTCTACACAGCAGCTTCCAAGGAAGTAACTATTCCTTCTGGAATACATAATCTTCCCCAATCTCGGGTGAGTTCTTCATTAATCTAGCTAATATATTATAAACAGTGTATTAGGGAACTGATTCAGTCATACGAACTTGTTAATGTTTAATTTCTAACATTTTCATGGCCGGCCACGCGGTCATGCTTACTTCCTGTCTCAAGAAGCTAAAATATGTGTAATTAACTGCTGCATCAGCTCTATGCTATGCCTTACAGTGTGCTGCAACCTATTTCATGTGCCATCAGCGAAGATCACTGTCCTTTTATATGTTTTGCACGCCTCGTGTCACTTAACCTACAATTATGCACCTGTCATATACTATGCTGTGACTGCACCCTTTACTGCCTGTTAACCGCTGTGATGTGTGAGCTTCCACTATCCTCCTTCATCACCGTTCTTTGTGTCACTAGAGGGCGGAGAAGCTACCACATCGCACGCGGTTGTATTAACCTGGCCGCCACTAACATGCGCACCCTTCTGCACGCTTCCAGGGTTCTACGCTCCGGCTGAAATCCTTCCGGTTGGAATTCTACCTTCCGGCTGGACTTTTACCTTCTGGCAGTACTACAACCTTCTGGCTGGACTTCTACGTTCCGGCAAGAGGCGTACCCGCTGCAACCACGAGGCAGCGTCTACCTGCTGCCCGCCGGCCTGCCGTACCATCCACGTGGCGGAGACGAGGGACGGTACCCTTACCACCTTCCTTCCAAAGTGTGCGAACGCTCAGTGAACAATAGCCTTACCCGCGACCTAGCCGAGTGTCTTTCAATATATGTATTAAATCTTCAAGTGTTATCTATTTATCTCTCTCTCTTCCTTATGTCACTGCGGTGCCTAACACCGTAGTGACACCTTTTCTTTTGTAGCGGTCTGCGCAGCTTACCTGCGTAGACTCTAACCGTTTCAGTCTATAAATATATAAGTATTGCATTTCAGAAACACATTTGCTTTTTTTTTCAAGTTTTTCTATATTACTAAAACTACATTGACTTTCGCTCGAAACAGTAAATCTGATAGGCTGATTATCATCATCACCATCAGCTTATTACTGTCCCACTGCTGGGCACAATAAATCTGATAGGCTGATTTCAATACTATTTAATTCTGATAAAGTTCTTGAAAACTAAACTAAGACCAGTTAAACTGAAATATTAACTTTCTCAGTATTTCGTTCCATTCCAAAAATAAGTCTATTACCTATTTAAATTGCCGTAGACTTCTACTATGACACACAATGAAGCAAAACCTGCTTACTTTAATCTTCAATTCATTGCGGGGTACAGATGTTTTATTTGAAAGTTACAGTCCAAAGCAAGCGATGGAACTGAAAATAAATGACCAAATGTCTTTAGTCCAAGATTTCCAAAATTAGAATCGTCTAGACATCATCTGACTGCACTCTTTAAGAATGTCGCTCGGACGAATCATACAAAATCCTAATTATACAATTTCTCAACTTTGTGTTATTTGATACTAAGATTTTTATGGCTTTTGACAGTATCTAAGTTCAAAAAGCGGTCTTTGATGTTAATCTTTCAGCTATTTGGTCCAATAATGGACCGTTTAGGCATAAGACAAATTCAAGAGAACCGAAGTGCTTAAAAATAATGCGGCTTAATGATTGGCGTGCTAGCCCTAATACTCACAATTCGCTAGAATTGCTACAATCAATACAATCCCATTATTTTGATGGAAACTATTATCTGTAACTTCCAATCACCTAAAAAACTCTTCCACACTTAATATCCCGCACAATGACTCACACATGCTCCTGAGCACGTGCTCAAACTTTTTTAAATCGACAGCCATATCGACAACCCTATCCATTCGTAATTTACGATTTTACCCGAGGTTTTACGACGTCATTCGACTACGTCACAGCCACGATCCCGTTAATGAGAATGGGAACTATCAGTCAGCAGCGGGCCGGAATCAACGATATTGGATGGAGAACGGATATCTATTTAGAGATTTTATCTATCGTTCTATGTAAGTGCATAGCCGGTAAAAGTGTGGAATACCTTATTCAATTTTATGAGATTTTTCCTTTATATGAGGAATAACCCGAGGATTTTGTGGTTCGGTAGTTGGAGGAGCTTAGGGATAAAAACGTTTCATATTGATATGTTTATAATAAAAACTGATCCATCTTTCATATTTATTTAGTATTGGCCATCATCAATAAGATCGCTCAGCGAGCTATGGAGCGAACTTTGCTTGGAATTTCTAATTAATTAATCTCTTAATTTGAAGTAGAGTGACCGACATTGCTTGTAAGATCAGCTAGCTGAAGTAGCAATGGGCTGGCCATGTCTGTCAAAAGACCAATAGCCGTTGGAGCACACGAGTCTTTGAGTCATCATCATCATCATCATCATCGTCAGCCTATATTAATCCAATGCTGGATATAGGCCTCTCCAATAGCATGCCACTGACATCGATTCTCGGACACTCGCATCCAGTTGCTACCAACCACCTTGCCAATATCATCGTTCCACCGAGCCTGAGGGCGTCTACGTTTACAGATTTGCGGTCTCCACTCAAGAACACGTCTACCCCAACGGCCATCGGAAGAAAACTACCTTTCTGAAGAAGAATAATATAATCATTGTGTCTCGAGCATCGGCACGAAGTTGCTAGCCTATCGGGTTTGTCATCGGATGCATTTCGGCGAGTGTGCGTTGGAATTGCACGATCTAACTCTCCCAAGCCTTTTCCATCTTCGGGCAACCAGACGCATGGCGATGTGCCACCTTTATATGGTAGACATTCTACCCTTAAGAACAAAGCCCGGTTTGCTAATAGCTTTATCTTGCGTACCGCTAATGAGTGGAATCTGTGGTTCCGGAGAAGTATAATCTGGTGGTCTTCAAGGCTCGAGTAAATAGTTTTTTGCTGGGCAAGCGAGTACTATCGTCGGCTGCACCATCGCTTAGCCTCCAGGTGAGGTGTTGGTCAAAAGCACGCCCATTCAAGTCATATTCAGTGTCGTACGTCAATGTACAACACAAATTCGCATCTGTGTGTAAATCGAATGGGCCTAATTATTTTTTATGCCGAATACACAGACATATTGAAAATATAGTCGAAGTGCTGCGAACAATCATACTGAAGCCAAAAAAAAATTTCCTCCTTCGTGTATATTCAGCGCTCACGCACACACATGTACCTCAAACCGTGCTCACCGCTCTTAAATAATAAATAATGTCCTCCCGGCCGAATTTCGGTCACGGCGGCAAATCTCAATGGAGACTAGCCATCTGCGCGGGACATATTATAGTGCACAAGTGTGTGCGTAAACACAGGTGCACTCTCTATTCCCTCACTCTCATAATCCGGTGGGACGGCAATTCGACACGACCGGAGAGAGATCAGGCGCAGGACCGACGGCTTTACGTGCTCTCCGAGGCACGAAGGGGTCTCGATGTGTAACGAAACGGTTACCCATCCACAGACTGACTGCGGCTAGTGCAGCTTAACCTTGCAGATCGTACAATCCACACGCTTGCCACTTAGCCACGAGCCCCTTAAACCGCACCACACCGCTCTTAGTATACATGTCGTGGCATCGTCTAGTAAGTATCGCGAAAGAAAATATCCTTCAGGTGCATGGTGTTTGCTAGAGCGCTGGTTGTACGCGAAGGAGCATAGTTTTTTTTTAACTTCACTATGATTGTTCGCAGCACTTCGTCTATATTTTTTACTGTGTCTGTGCCTGAATACTAAACTAAAAAAATTCAAATACGAACAAAGTAGGTACCTTGAAAATAAAATATCATAATTATTTTGTTAACCCATGTTTTGTACAATATAAATGAGATCAAACGCTTAGGATGTGATTCATAGAGCTTCCTCTAAGCACGTATTATTTTCACGAAAGAGATCAAAAGATATTTCAACTGGATATACTGCCATAGATCTTGAGTTCATTGTTTTATAATGTGTGTAGATATTTGTACGCGTAAAAGATCATGGCGTATTTTGTACTAAATTGAATTTGACTCATTCTTCTATGATAGCACCATATAACTATATCCTCTGATTTAGCGTGGCCATCTTGCACGATCTGTCATAACTGGCAAGCCCCAAGGTCACGTCTAGGTCACGTAAAAATTCGTTGCGTTGCGACCCTAGCAACATTAGCAAAATTTTATTATTCTATGATAGCATCATAGTATCTTTAATTATGTGTATGCTTCGCCAATAAAGATCTTGCCCTTTGAGGGCATTCTAAGAACCATTATTGCAGTAACTTTTTGTATAATTATTGAGGAATTTCCAGACGGCGATCGCGCGTTCAAGCGTACCACGTTCGGGTTCTGCGTTCTTATTTTAAATATCAAATCAAATATAATTTGATTTTCAAAAACAGGTACAATTTTTCCATTTTATACTAAACGAATCATAGTTAATTGTTTAAAAATATTCTACTATATTAGAGTAAACAGCCGTGACTGCTAGTATTATAAACTGTGTCAGACAGCCTTCCTCCCACAAAAATGATACAATTTTTGATCAACTTTCTAATGGTATTTGCTCGATATTATTTAAATGAACATGTTAATGTGAACAGTTCTGTGTGTTGTATTACGTCACATACACATAAACAGCATGCATTTTGATCGCGTTGGTTAATTAGGACGTAAGTAACGTGAGCAACTGCACGCTGAACGCAGAACACGAACGCAGAACGCTTTATCGCGTCACCCTCTCTTTGCAGAATCCATAAGAAAATGATCGCCTTGTTCCCAATCATGCTGTGGGTCACCTTTTTGTCTCGCAGTATTTTCATGAAGTGACAGACAGACCTATAACCAATGATATTAAAAAGTACAGATATGTTACTAACACTCCCAATCTGAAGACTCAAAAACGCCCTAATTGGGACGTTTTCAACTGCCAAGGCCAAGGGGCCGAGCGTGACGGGTGACAAAATATAAAACAAAAATGCCGTCTTGTGTGTACAGAGAGTGTAAAAATTATGACGCGAAAGGAAACAAACAAAAAAGGGATCTCACACCTATGCGTACGTGTGCTGCGGCTGCGTACGGAACATATTTTTCGTTTGTTTTGATAGGGTATAACACATCTATGCTTTTAAATATCATTGATTATAATTTTTAATGTGTAACATTACTACTAGCTGAGATTTTTTAAGGGGCGAATGGACAATCAGAAATATTTCCAGTGAACCACCACTAAAGCTAAAATCGCTTGCACTCAATGTTCGATGGCAGCCGTAGGTACGTGTAATGTAGCAGGATTCGTTCAAAGGACTTTGTCGACAGAATGTAGATAGATAGATAGATAGAGTATACTTTATTGTTTGCACACCATAAAAATAAAAACAAAGTTATAACAAACATGAGCACAGTACTAACAATTGGCGGTCTTATCGCTTAAAGCAATTTCTTCCAGACAACCATTGGATGGACTTGAAATGTACAAGAAAATATAACAGGTAGTTGGCGGTGTACTATAGAGAAAATACTATATAAATAACTAACATAAAAACAAAAGGTTATTAATATATATATATCAAAATTATAAGTGTACGGTGCAACCATACATGCAATTATTGCACTCTCATCAATATTATAATAATTCAATCAGTTCACGCTCCGACCGCGTCATAGCAACACCTATCATTATCAATAGTTAAGGAGTGGACTCAATACAAGTATCAAGAGAAAATATATCGTTTTATTTAATATCATTATCAATATCAATCAGTAAAAGACGTATGGTGAGAACCGTACATCTTTTTGGTCCTTCGATCCATCTAGCAATCAGTGACTTTTTGGTGAATATCAGTGACTATCAAAACAATATCAGTGTCTATCAAAACATTATCAGTGATCGTATTCGACTCTTAAACTGTGCAGTGCTGCTAGCAAGAAAGGGGCACGAGCCAGGGAGTTGCAGCATATCAAGTAAGATCGTTTTAATTTGCCATTACGTGAATATCTTACTTCATCATGGAAAATATTCACGCAAACCAAGCTGAGATTTTCGAGGCTATGACCAAGCTATCGGCCAATATCATGAAGGATAGCTCGAGTCGTAAGGTTGGCGATTATTTTAAACGGCGTTTAGAAACATTAGAATCTTATTGGGTCGATTTTCAATATAATCATGGTCGGCTTAGTACGGAGGAAAGCAGGTCTCACCCGTACTTTATACAGAAGCATTACGAGCGTGCAGCGGAGTTGTACAGGTCTGTTAAAGCGTTAATTATTCAGCAGCAAGGATTAACAAGAACAGGTCAATCTGCTGTCACGGAGCAGGAGGTGAAACTTCAACAGAGAGATGATCAACCATCAGGTACGTCTCTAGCAAGTATGCGAGATGAACAAGCATCGCAACGTTCGTCTCCAGAGCGGTTATCAAGAGGTACATCTAGCAAGACGGATGATATGCTCAAAAAACAATTTAGCAACATCAAAGCTTTTCAGCGAACTATAGCAAGTATTAATTTAGAGGATATTTCCGAGAAGTGGGAAATGGAAGATGCTCTGAAGACTATTCAATCAAGATGGTCTGTAATTGATACTTTACATTGGGAATTGGACGGGGAGTTGGAAGAGACGGATGAACATTACGAACAATCATATTCTAAGCAGGAGAAAATATACAACGACTTGAAAAAGGCTGTAAACAGCAAGTTATGGTCTGTCGCACATAAAGTCAAATCAACTCCAAAATTGGACATCCCTAATTTTAGCGGATCATATCAGCAGTGGACGTCCTTTAAGGACTTGTTTACTGAAACGATCCACACTAACTATTCTCTGTCTAACGCTCAGAAAATGCAGCACCTCAAGAGCAAATTGAGAGGAGAACCTGAAAAACTAATCCAGCATCTACCAATATCATCTGATAACTACAATATTAGTTGGGATATTTTAAATCATCGTTATAATAATCTCAAATTAATTTGTAGTTCTCATTTAGACACGTTAATAAACATCCCGGCGGTGCAACATGCTACTATCAATCATATCAAGCGTTTGCATGACACCACAGTCGAGAGTTTGAACGCTATCAAGAACTTGGGGGTGGACGTTACTTCCTGGGACCCTTTACTTATACATCTTTTGTCTCCAAAACTAGATTCGGAGACTTATGATGACTATGCAGAATCTATCAAAGACCCCAGGGCTCTACCTAAATTACAAGATTTTCTGTCGTTTCTAGAAGGGAAATTCACTTCTATGGAATCGTCACGCAGAAAACAAGATAATCAATCAAGCAAATCTGGAAACTTCAAGCAATCATCGTTTGAGGCTAAACAATCACGACAAAAGTTTTATTCGCAACAATCATTTACTGCGAATGGTGAAGTCATTTCGCAATCGACAAACAATAAAAATGTCAATCAGACGAAAAATTATAGTTGTCCGATTTGCAAGACAAATGAACACTGCACCTTTTATTGTCAGCAATTTCTACAAATGTCACCGCAAATAAAACGCAAAACTCTATCTAAATTAGATGTGTGCAAAAATTGCCTTTATAATCATAACGGTAATGCTTGTTATTCAACCAAACGATGCCGTGAATGTAATGGAAATCACAATACATTACTACATGCAGCATTCACACAATCAAACAACGCTTCCGTTGCATTAAGCACATCAAAAGCGACGGAAAACACTACACCTGCCACGAAATACGAAACGCCGCAACTGACGCGTGGAAACTCGCACGTTTCACTTCAACAAAATAGGCCGGATGTACTTTTACCTACTGCAATGATCAAGGTCCAAGCAAAGGATGGATCGTTCCAGATTTTACGAGCACTTTTAGACCAAGGTTCGCAAACTTCCCTGATAAGTGAAAACGCAGCACAGCTTCTGGGCATATCACGCAAGAAATGCCCGGGCGTTATCTGGGGAATAGGCGAAACGGAAACAAACTGCAAAGGAATCATGACTATCAAATGTGCATCAATTATCAACAGCTTTGAGTTTGAAGTAGATGTTTATATCATGAATAAATTAGTCAAAAACTTGCCTAATCGTACATTCAACAAACCAACATGGTCATACTTGGATAATATTTCATTAGCAGATCCCGATTTCAACATAAGTCGTTCTGTTGATTTACTACTCGGTAGCCGAGTTTATTCAAAATTATTATTAGAGGGAGTTTGTAGAGAATTTGAGGACTCTGCGTCAGCTCAAAATACACGATTAGGCTGGATATTAAGCGGAGATATCATACAATCGTATCAGTGTAACGTCATTTTACATAACCTGGAGGACATTCAGCAGTTCTGGGAGATAGAAGACATCACTGACGAGACATCATTATCATCAGGAGATCAGCAGACTATAGATTATTATCAAAAAACTACGATACGGCAAGAGGATGGTCGGTATCAAGTAAGATTGCCTCTTAAGCCTAATTTTTCAGATAAGTTAGGATTTTCTAAACCGAAAGCTGTAGCGCAGTTTAAATCATTAGAGCGAAAGTTTCAGCAACATCCTAACGTTCAAGCAGATTATCAGAAATTTATGACTGAATATCAAGAATTAGGTCATATGAAACTCGCGAGCAACAGCTCAAAACCCGATTGTTTTTTAACGCATCATAACGTACTTCGTCCAGACTCAACCACTAACAAGTTTAGGGTTGTTTTCAACGCGTCTGCCAAAACATCAACAGGCAACAGCCTGAATGACGTCATGGAAGCTGGGCCAAATCTACAGCAGGACCTCCAGTCCTTGATCCTCAAATGGAGGCAGTATAAATTTGCATATACAGCAGACATTGAGAAAATGTTCCGCCAAATCTGGATTCACGAAGATGATCAGCGATATCAGAAGATTGTTTGGAGGAACACATCATCAGACCCAAGACGTCAAAATAACCCAATACAGGATTATCAGTTAACGACAGTTACCTACGGAACCAAAGCCGCACCTTTTCTCTCTTTGATGACGTTAAAACAACTAGCACGTGATGAAAGAGCCAACAACAAAAACAACTTAGCAACAGACGTCTTGGAGAACTCGTTCTATGTTGACGATCTGTTACATGGATCCCATTCACCCGAATCAGCAAAAACACTAACACGCGACCTAATCAAACTTTTAAAATCGGGAGGTTTTAATCTCAGAAAATGGAAATCAAATATCCCTGAGTTATTAGAACACATACAGACCGATAACAAAACTCAAGACAGTTTTAATTTTAAGCAATCAGAACCATCGAAGACCTTGGGCCTCATCTGGGACCCCAAGGAAGATACTTTCCGGTTCGAATTAAAAATCGAGCTATCAACTACTCCAGTAACAAAACGATCTTTATTGTCAGATATATCAAAATTATTTGACCCCTTGGGATGGCTATCACCTCTGTCCACAAGGTTAAAAATCATTTTTCAAAAAGTTTGGATACATGATATAAAATGGGATGATCCCCTGCCTAAAGATATTCTGACCGATTGGATAAGCGTCAGAGATACTATTTATCGTGTAAATCAAGTACAGTTGCCGCGCTGGATAGGCACACAAGAACGTGACAGTATAGAATTACACGGATTTTGCGATGCGTCACAGAAAGCGTACGCGTGCGTGATATACTGTCGAATCAAAGGGCATAAGCAGTCAATGCCTATTTTACTAGTCGGAAAAACAAGACTAGTCCCATCAAGCAAATCAGTATCATTACCAAGGTTGGAGTTATCAGGAGCTCTATTACTATCAAAACTTATATCAAAAGTTCAGCAGTGTCTAATAAACTACAACGTAACTATTTACGGTTGGGTAGACTCTATGGTTGTGTTAGGTTGGTTAAATGGTGACCCAACAAGGTGGAAATCATTTGTGGCCAATCGGGTACGCCAGATAACCAATATTATGCCTACAAACTGCTGGCAGTACGTAAAATCATCAGAAAACCCAGCAGATTGTGCCAGTCGAGGCTTGACCGCCGCTCAACTGGAAGATCACTCTCTGTGGTGGAAGGGTCCTTCGTGGCTATCAACATATGACGCCAAAAAGGAACCAAAATTATCAAACTTCACAACAAACGAAGAAATCATAAATAATAAATTACAAGTAAATGTAACTCAGCAAAATAACGACTGTAGCGTTATAAGAGATCTGATATCAAAGTACAGTTCATTTACACAACTTATAAATGTATATGCAAGGCTTTTGCGTTATTCTAAACGATTACGACTCAAGCAAATGGTACAAACTAAACATCTAAGTCTACGAGAAATCAGACAAGCAAAAATGAAACTAATTAAGTTTGTACAAGAAACATATTTTTTTGAGGACATACAAAATTTACAACAAGGCAAACCTATATCAAGCAAGAGCAAAATATTGAACTTGAATCCGTTTCTCGATCAAGACGGCATTCTTCGAGACGGCGGGAGGCTCAACCGCGCCAACATCGATCCTCAAATGAAGCACCCAATTATTCTATCAAATCGTTTAGCAGAACTTATCATTGACGAGTCTCACTTTCTAACGTTTCATGGCGGACCTCAACTAACATCAGCATATACACGCCAGAAATATTGGATTGTTGGCGGAATCAGAGCCGTCAAAATCCGGGTTAGACGTTGTGTTAAATGTCGCCGTCATAACCCTAGCAATCAGCATCAAATCATGGGAGATCTACCACCAGGAAAGTGGGCAATGGGAAGGGTGAATCAAGTGCACCCCGGCAGTGATGGATACGTCAGAGTAGTCACACTGCAAACAAAAAACGGATCAATGAGAAGACCCATCGTCAAGCTTACACCATTGCCAGATTGCTCCGACGAAGAAGACAAACAAGTGTCAACTTCAGATCAATCACATCAAAATATCAAAACATCACCTCAACTCAAAACCCGAACGAGTCAAAGCCTTAGTTCTACCTACACCACTATAGTGTCTTTATTACTACTTTTATTATGCTTAGTATGCAACGTGCATAGTGCATACAATATAACACAATTACAAGGCAATCAAGCAATTTATTTTGATAAAATATCAGAAATGAATTTAATCCAAGATCAATGGAAAATAGTAGTATATTACGACATGCACCCATATTGGCATGGATCAAAAATCTTTAGCATCTATATGAATCACCTTGAAAACCTATGCACACAAACAAAACGGAGATCACATTGTGACGTTATCATGTTGCAGCTACGTCACAAATTCATGGAGCTAGAGTACTACGACCGCATGTTGCTCAATCAGCGTTTTGAAGCACATACGCGCACGCGCCGAGGTCTTATCAACGGGATCGGTTACGTTGCAAACAGTCTCTTCGGAGTACTTGACGAACATTTCGCAGAACAATACCAAAAAGACATTACTTTAGTCAGGAAAAATCAGAAACATTTAGCATTACTATGGCGAAATCAAACATCTATCATTGAAGCAGAGAACAACTTGCTGAAACGAGTGGAAAGTACGATGGAAAAGCAACATAAAATATTTAATCAACATTTAATCAACTTAGACCAAGCTCTCTCCACATTAAAAAATGAGGTGGAGAAAGTAGCAGTCACAGAAGACTTTATTTTATCAACATTGAGATGCGAGCAACATCCTGAGCAGTCTAAAGAACATTCAAGATTCGTTGTTGGACACGATCACCAACGTTCAACACTTCAATGTTCATCTTATAACACCGGCTCAACTACAAGATGAGCTAAATATCATTTCAAATCAGTTGCCCAAAGAACTATCATTACCTATCAATAGCATTACTACTGACCTGTACAAAATATATCAAATCATGCAAGTAAAAGCTCGTATGACACGAGAGTATTTCATTTTTGAAATACAAATTCCTCTAGTAAATCGAGAGAGTTACGAAATTTATCACATGATTCCTATTCAACATCAAATAAAAGGAAGTATGGTAAACGTAGTCCTAATATCAGAGTACATCGCCATCAATATCAGAAAGGATATATACTTACCTATTTCCGGATATGAGCTCCAAAAATGCATTCGATTAAATGCCAACACAAACCTTTGTCAGCTGCAGAAACCAATTTATCAACGAGATTCAGACCAAAATTTTTGCATCAAAAATCAAGAAGGAAATACCTGTACAACTATCACTGCTACATGCAAAACAACGTGGACACAGCTAAACGTAATAAACACATTCATAATCACTTGTTGTGGCCATTGCACTCTACGGATAATATGCGGAGATCAAGTTACCACTGAACAGGTGACCGGAGTGAAAATAATAGCACTAGGAAACAACTGCGTCATCAAGGGTGAGACCTTTATTATTACGTCACATAAACAACAAACGACTAACATGAAAATTAAGCCAGATATTATTGCCGTAGAGATCGCTCCCGTCAATAACTTAATCAATTTATCAATACCAACCAATGAGTATAAGGAAGAAAGATACCAAACATCTTTGCAAAATATCTCAAAACAAATAGAGCAAATGAAAGCAGCCTCAGAACAAACTGATGATGGTGTGACTTATCACGATGTCCACCATTACGTGGCCATCTACTGCGTGGGGGTGGCAGGGCTAGCCTTCGCTGCGTTAGCGTACATACGCTCGCGCCGGCGCCGCCGCACCGTGCAGCTGGCGCCCACACCTGCACAGCCTGGCGTACACTATCGCGCCAGTACGAGTGATCTGCGTGCGACTAGTATGCCAAATCAAAGTGATCAGTGCGCGAGTGAAGTGTATCATAGTGATCAGCGCGCGAGTGTAACAAACAACTCAAATGCGTGTGTAACCGATAGAGCTACTTCACCTGTTATAAGAAAATGTAGTTTCAAAACATCTACTAACAACTTAGCAATTTAAGTATCATTGTTTTATCACCTTGTATCATCAGATCATACTAACAACACCATCTTTCAGCATCAGTCATCTCGCGCCCGGGAGTATGTACGGTGCAACCATACATGCAATTATTGCACTCTCATCAATATTATAATAATTCAATCAGTTCACGCTCCGACCGCGTCATAGCAACACCTATCATTATCAATAGTTAAGGAGTGGACTCAATACAAGTATCAAGAGAAAATATATCGTTTTATTTAATATCATTATCAATATCAATCAGTAAAAGACGTATGGTGAGAACCGTACAATAAGTATATTTAAGATATTACATGCTTACCGAAATATAACATAACTGGATATATATAAAGATACATAACTCTATTATACAATTATCTTAACTATTATAAAATTGTAAACGTCTGTTTGTTTGTTTGTTTGTTTGTTTGTTTGTTCCAGCATCACGCTAAAACTACTGGACCGATTTTGATGATTTTTTTTTTGTTTGATAGCTGATGATCTGACTTAAAAACTGGTATGGGTTTTGAGAAAGAAAGAAAGAAAGAAAAAAAGAAAAAAATTAATTCGTGGGTTGCGTACTCACCCGACAGATCGAAGCTTCTATGCATTTGCACGAGCGGATAGTGATGTACGATGGAGTGGAGTGGAGTGGACAGGGGATGGGACTGGGGATGGGACTGGGGACGAGACAGGGGACGGGACTGGGGACGGGACTTGGGACGGGACAGGGGACGGAACATGGGACGGGAAATGGGACGGGACATGAGACGGGACATGGGACAGGACAGTGGGACGGCACATGGGACTGGACATAGGATGGGACATGGGACAGGACATGGGACATGGGACGGGACGATAGTGAAATAGTGAGATAGTGGGACAGTGGGACAGTGGGACAGTGGGCCGTGAGACAGTGGTATAGTGCGACTGTAGGACAGTGGCAGTGGGACGGTGGGACGGTGGGACAGTGGGGCAGTGGGGCAGAGGGGCAGCGAGGCAGCGGGGAAGTGAGCCAGTGGGGCAGTGGGATAGTGGGGCAGCGGGGCAGCGGGGCGGGGCAGCGGGGCAGCGAGGCAGTGGGGCAGCGGTGCAGTGGGGTACCGGGGCAGCGGGGCAGTGGGGCAGTGGGGTAGCGGGGCAGAGGGGTAGTGGGGCAGCGGGGCAGTAGGGGAGTGGGGCAGCGGGGCAGGCAGTGGGGCAGTGGGATAGTGGGGCAGCGGGGCAGTGGGGCTGTGGGATAGCGGGGCAGCAGGGCAGTGGCGCAGCGGGGCAGTGGGTTACCGGGGCTGTGGGACAGTGGGATAGTGGGGCTGCGGGGCAGTGGGGCAGCGGGGCAGTGGGGCAGCGGGGCAGTGGGGCAGCGGGGCAGTGGGGTAGCGGGGCAGTGTGGGGCAGCGGTGCAGGCTGTGGGTCAGTGGGATAGTGGGGCAGCGGGGCAGTGGGGTAGCGGGGCAGTGGGGCAGTGGGGCAGTGTGGGGCAGCGGTGCAGGCTGTGGGTCAGTGGGATAGTGGGGCAGCGGGGCAATGGGGCAGCGGGGCAGTGGGGCAGTGGGGCAGCGGGGCAGTGGGGTAGCGGGGCAGCGGGGCATTGGGGGAGCGGGGCAGCTGGGCAGCGGGGCAGTGGGGCATCGGGTCAGCGGGGCAGTGGGGCAGCGCGGCAGTGGGGCAGTGGGGTAGCGGGGCAGCTGGGCAGCGGGGAATTGGGGCAGTGGGGCAGCGGGGCAGTGGGGTACAGCGGGGCAGTGAGACTGTGGGGTAGCGGGGCAGCGGGGCTGTGGGGCTGCGGGGCAGCGGGGCAGTGGGGCAGCGGGGCAGTGGATTACCGGGGCAGCGCGGCAGTGGGATAGTGGGGCAGCGCGGCAGTGGGGCAGCGGGCAGTGGGACAGTGGGGCAGCGGGACAGCGGGGCTGAGGGGTAGCGGGGCAGTGGGGCAGCGGGGTAGCGGGGCAGTGGGGCAGTGGTGTAGCTAGGCAGTGGGGGGCAGTGGGGTAGTGGGGCAGTGGGACAGCGGGGCAGTGGGGTAGCGGGGCAGTGGGGTAGCGGGGCAGTGGGTCAGCGGGGCAGCTGGGCAGCGGGGCAGCGGGGCAGTGGGGCAGTGGTGTAGCGGGGCAGTGGGGCAGTGGTGTAGCGGGGCAGTGGGGCAGTGGGGCAGCAGGGCAGCGATGCCGTGGGGCAGAGGGGAAGTGGAGCAGCGGGGCAGCGGGACATCGGGACATTGGGGCAGCGGGACATTGGGGCAGTGGGGCAGCGGGGCAGTGGGGCAGCGGGGCAGGGGGGCAGCGGGGCAGTGGGGCAGTGGGATAGTGGGGCAGCGGGGCAGTGGGGCAGCGGGGTAGCGGGGCAGTGGGGCAGCGGGGCAGCGGGGCAGCGGGGCAGCGGGGCAGTGGAGCAGTGGGGCGGCGGGACAGCGGGACAGCGGGACAGCGGGACAGTGGGACAGTGGACTAGACTGGAATGGACTGGGCTGGACTGGACTGACGTGGGTTAGCAGAATTTAACGCGAGCGGAGCCGCGGGTAAAAGCTAGTATATAATATAAATATATAAGTAATAACTATTACATAAAAATAGTAACAAATTAAGGAGCTAAGTAATATTCCTTTACCATTCTCCTGAAAGCTGGCAACGATTGTGCACGTCTCACAGACACCGGCAGTGCATTCCACAGGCGTACGGCTTGAACAGTAAAAGAGTGGTCATAGAAACGTGTGGAATGCTTGGGCATCTCTAGCGTTAAGTTTTCTGATGACCTCAAGGAATGTTTATGTGTATCACAAACGAACTGAAATCGCTCTTTAAGATAGAAGGGAGTAGTGGGATGAAAAAGAATACTATAAAGCAGTGATAGAATATGAGCATTCCGACGAAGGCGTATTGGAAGCCACTTGAGTTTTGCGCGAAAATCTGACACATGATCATATTTGCGTAAACCAAATATGAATCTAATACAAAAGTTTTGAAGTCGCTCAAGCTTTTCGAATTGGTCCTCGGTGAGATCTAGATAGCTGGCATCGGCATAGTCAAGAACAGGAAGAAGAAGAGATTGTGCAAGCCCAAACTTAGTGGCAGTTGGAAGAAAGTTACGCAGTCGTCTTAGCGATCCTGCTGAGGCATACATCCGACGACTGGTTTCTTGTAATTGTGGACCCCAAGACAAGTTTTTATCCATCAATATGCCCAAGTTTTTCACCTTATCACTAATGGGAATTTGAATACTGTCGAAGATAACTTGCGGAAGGTGGAACCAGTCAATCCTCGAAACCATACGTGAGCTGCCAATAACAATGACTTGGGTTTTTAAGGGGTTAACTCTCAGTCCGTAGCACTTGCTCCACTTAGATATTTCAGAAAGATCTTTATTAACATTGCCGATGGCTTCCGACAACTGTTCCACTGAAGTTTGTGAATATATTTGAAGATCATCTGCATAAAGGTGGTAAGAAGAAAGCAGTTTATTAGAGATTGAATTTATAAATATTGCGAAGAGTAATGGGGATAAAACGCCACCCTGAGGCACACCAGCAGCTGTATCGTTCCATGAAGAGAATTTATCTTCAATGCGAATACGTTGCCTTCGGCCATACAGGTAACTACGAAACCAATTAATAACCGTTGGAGATATGTTCAGAGAGCATAGTATTCCAAGCAAAACGTCAAAATCAACAGCATCGAAAGCGTTGCTAAAATCCAACAGTGCGAGTACTGTTAACTTTCCATTTTCCATGCCTAGCCTGATGTCATCCGTAATATTAACCAGGGCTGTGACGGTACTATGACCAGGACGGAAACCGGATTGGAAAGGATTTAGAAGTCTATTCTTACATAGGAATGAACTGAGCTGATTGTGAATTAGACGTTCTAAGACTTTGGATAGGAATGGTAATATGGATATTGGACGATATTCGGAAAAGGACGCAGGATTGGATTTTTTTGGTAAAGGAGTAATTTGGGCGTCTTTCCAAGCAATTGGAAAAACACCACTGGAAATGGAATGATTCAGGATGTGACATATAACAGGAAGAATTTCGTCAAGGATAGGAAGGATCATATTACGGCTGACACAGTCACTTCCAACTGCGTTAGAAGTTATAGATAAAATGCTCTTCTTAACATCACAATCAGAAAATTGATTAAAGACGAATGAGGAATAATCGGGAATCGGAAGTGTAGAAAGGTGACTAAGTGTTTTAGCTTTGATTGTCCTATCAAAATTGGACGAGGCAGAAAAATGTTGATTTAATGAATTAATGTCTAAATTATTAGGAATTGTATCTTGGCGAGATTTTCCGATTCCCATTGATCTCAGGAACTTCCAGACTTTAGCCGGATCTCCATTTTGAACAGAACTATGAATATGTTGGCGTTGAGCATTCCTACACACCTTATTGCAGTCATTTCGAGTTGTCACATACTTTTCCCAGTTCAAAGGAGTAGGCCGATACTTGTATCTGGATTTAGACGCTACTTTTTTGGACATAAACGTTTTTATTTCGTTGGTAAGCCATGGCGACGGCAAGTGTTTCACCTTTACCGCTCGAATAGGTGCATGGACATCATACAGATTTATTATATTTGTACTAAACAAGTTAACTTTCTCGTCCACTGAGTCCGAAGTAATGAGGGGCACCCAGTCGATGTTACTCGCATCCTCTCGAAGGTTTTCTGGATTCATGCCACTAAAATTGCGCTGTAAGAGAATTCTTGACTTTGCCTTAGGAGGACGAATTTTGTATGACAGAAAAATTAGATCGTGATAAGAAAATGCATCAGCTGAGCACTGCCCGTGCTTAGCAACATGATCACGAGAAGAAACGAAAATTAGATCAAGAAGAGATGGGCGTACGTTTGGGAAATGATGAGTTGTATTAAGAGGAAGAATAATAAGGTTGGTAGATTCAATAATGGTATGAAGAGAAGAAGAACGAGAATCATTTTTAAGGAGGCAGGTGTTAAAATCACCCATGATAATGGTATGACTGTAAGAGGCGACTAAATTTTCTAGAATTTTTTCAAATGAGCCGAAGTAATTTATGCCTGAGGAACAACAGTAATAAACGCCAAGAAGAATTTTAGAATGGTGTAATTCTACTTCTAGAAAAAGATGTTCACCGGCGTTTGACGGAGGTGGCTGCACTGACGCATCTACCATAGAGAAAGAGAGATTTGAACGGAGATATATGGCCACACCGCCACCACGTTTACTAGTGCGATCATTTCTGATTAGCTGGAAACCAGGCAAAGTGTAGGAAGAAGAAGGGAGACAAGGATTTAGCCATGTTTCAGAAATAAGTATAGCATGGATATTCTTACAGTCAAAACTAGCCAGCATATCGGAGAAATGAGCCGGAATGCTCTGAGCATTGAAGTGAACAACATTAAAATTCCCAGGAACATCAGAAAACCGCGCCACAAGAGTATCATTAAGTGAGGGGATACTGGTAAAACTGTCATCGTCGCTAACTGCCGAAAAATAGGTTTCAGAATCGTTACTACTATCATTACTACTATCATATATAGACATAAATTATAATTCGAATAAATATACTTATAGGTTTATAATACAATACAATGTAAAAAATATATGTATGAAAATTACACAATTATAACTAAAACAAAAAGTAATAAAAAGTCCACCCGCCGGTTTTGTGGTTTGTAGGAAAACTAATACCTACTTCACTTGCAGAACAAAAAAATAAAATTTAAACATTTTGTATGAAAAGCAATGTACCACCAAAAATGTACCACCGGGAAGGATCGTGAACCTACATCTACCACCGTACCTACATCAAATAGTGATGCTTGCATTGCTGTGTTTCAGTCTGGTACGGGTGCCGGTGAAATTACAATCACATGAGACTTTCCATCTTCATGTCACAATTTGACGAACCGACTTGCGGTACCATTTAGGCAACAGCCTAGGTGGTAGTGCAGTTGTTATGGGCAAAGGTAACTGCTTAACATCAGGTGGGCCTTTAGCTCGTTTCGCCATCCTATAAATTTTTTTTTTTTTCGAAATTAATAATTAATATCTTATCTTATCATAACAGTTTATGGAACTTCCACAGCTCAGTGGCGCCCCCATCAGTAAAAATTAAGCTACATATAGTGTTATAAGTATGTAGGATTATTTTTATCGACATATTACTGGAGCAAAGCCGTGAGCATCCACTAGTAATATATTTTTCAGAGTCTATAGTTTATGCGGCCTAAAAATAGATTCCTGAGGTTTCCAGCTGTCTTTTACACTGACATCGCTTCCGAATATATTAACAATGCTTGAAGGCTTTATCAATGTACTCAGTTATTATATACTTACGTTGCCAGCTTAGCATAAATTATCCAAATGCGCTAATGACACAAAAATAAAAATACATACGGAGGCCAAGCTCTCTATCTGTTGCGAGTTCTGTATCGTGAAGCTGGATAAAAAAGACACAGATAGACGATATCATGGATATATAAGATTCCTTTAATCGACACATTACTGGAGCAAAGCCGCGGGCATCGACTAGTAATATATTTATCAGAGTCTATCGTTTATGCGGCCTGAAAATAAATTTCCGAGGTTTGCAGCTGTCTTTTACACCGACATCGCTTCCATACAGGATGTAAGGGAAACGCTTCCGAAAACGAAGACAGGTGATAGTGCTGGTGATTACTGATACGAAACCACGAAAAAAAACGTGATTCTTTTTTCAGATTTAAAATGTATGATGTTCATTATGTATGAGTTTTATTTAACTGCCCAAAGATGGTAATGTATGAAGAATGCAAAAAAATTATAATATGAAAAATCTAAAAAAATAATTGCATTATTTTTTCGTGGTTTCGTATCAGTGCACTTCACTTTCGTATCGCATCTTCGTTTTCGGAAGCGTTCCCCTTACACCCAGTATTAACAAAGCTTGAAGAGTTTATCATTGTACTAATTTATTATTACGGAAACGTTAAGAATAAAGCTCAAATCACACACAAGGAGGGTGTGGGTCGCTCGGGAGTACGGCGGGTATATTAACTTGCTTTTATATGGACCACATAACATGAAACGCGGGCGTGGGTCAGGCCCGCGGCCGGTGGAGCGCGGGCAGGAGCCACGCGTGTCTCCCGCCACTACAGACTGAGCGCGAGCCCGCGGCTCTCGTGCTCCACCCGACGCGGGCTCGACTCGTACCCGCTCTGTGTGTGGTTTGCGCTTTATACTTACGATGCCAGTTTAGCATATTTATCCCACCCCTAATGTTCTGAAAAAAAAAAAACACGACTTCTTGCACTAATGACTCAAGAATAAAAATCCATACGGAAGCCAAGCTCTCTACATAAAGCCGACGGTGCGTACGGATGAGTACGGCTTCCCATACTAATCGTGCTTTTTGTATGGACAAACCGCCGATCGCCGTCGATCAATGTGTCGTGACCCAAACTGAGCCGGCACAAGCCGGTTCTTACCACAGCGGAGCGTACGTGAACCCGTCGGTGAATGTCACGCACACATCGCCGCACTATGTGTGACGGTACCAGCTAGCTTGGCTTTTGTATGGATTTTTATTCATGTGCTTATGATACACCTGAATGACACACGTCATTTTTAATTTATTCTACAGATATAAAACAGACATTACAACCATTCGGAATTATTCCGAACAATAAAACAGCACAAAATGAGAATATGGAAACAGTTCGTACTCGTAGATATTCGAAAATTCATTGAACAAAATGATGAAAAATTAATTTTATTGCTCCAGTTGCATCGGATGGCAAAATACATTACGGATTCGATACATCGCTTTTTACGGATGTAACTTTATTAAGGGCGTAGGGATGACATGAAAACTTCAATTATTAATTTAAATTGGTCAACTAATTACTGATGCATTTGGTTTTAAGCCACCAAAACTTCAGCTTACCTAATGAAGAAAAACGTAAAAGTTAATTATAGCCACATTTTGGACTTTCTTTTCCAATAAATAGCTAACACCCACACTTCTACATAGTTACATAAACTACAGAGCACTCTTCTCTCCCTAATGTTTCCATCAGTTACATATGAACTTCAGTTAAAAGCGAATGACATCGGCATACCTTTCAGCCGCAGCCGAGTGAACGAACCCGAGTACACCCGAACACGCTTGCGCTTGCGCCGGTCTAAAATAACCCGACGGAGGGCGCTCGCTCCCCTCTTCTTTTGTTCCTATTTTGAAATTCAAAAAATAGAATTGAAGGGTGTTTCGGGATGTCCGTGAGTCAGTGTCGGACGGCGCGCCGGCGCGTGCGCAGTTTCCGCCGCGGAAATCGGGTTAATTGAATTCCGGAATTCCGTTTTAGTCTTTTTTTTCGAAGTGGTGTTGAGTGGCTGTGTTGCTGGATTTGATACGGATGTGTGTTGTGAATTGTGTTTTTGAATATTTTTGGAAATTAAAGTATTCGGTAAGTTTAAATAAATTTTGATTTATTATTTCTCATTAGGTATAAGTTAATTGTTACACTATGTCGTGAAATATTTCACAACATAATATTTATATGTTCTGAACGATTTACTTACAATAAAAATACAAGATTTATCTCATTCGATTCCGATTAACGGCTCGTTAATAAGGTTTATAAACGCGTAAAATGTGTAATTAATATTACAAAATTATTAATGTTTTAATATCTTCCCATTTTCAGCTCATTCTTGTAACCAAATTACGATTTGTATTTGCTAACCAAATTCTCATAACTACGACATTTAAAACCATTTAAACCAATTATTTTGCCACACATACACAAAATATACATATTACATGCAAAGATAACAGGAAAAATTAATGAGAACACAACATGCATACAACATAATATGTGTGGCAAGGGATCCAGCTCAGTATTCAAGACATGACATCAAGTTGTTACCTACTTCTAGAAGTAAAATTTTCGCGCGAAATCTATGTACTTTACTTTAAAGTACCTATCCATCTATACAGATACTTTTTTTAAATACTTCCCTTTCAACAATGATATTTAAAAGATCATTGCCTTTCAGTAAATTATCCGTACGGAAGATATTGAAACCCAGCATAGTCTACCTAAGATTTAAATAGTTGAGCGACCTCATTATTTGTAAATATCGTAAAAATACGTCATTGGCTCTCTTACTGTTATAAAATATACCTTGTTTCTTGCTAATTCTTTAAAATAAGTATAAATACAAATATAAAATTCTAGTACAGATGTACTAGAACTTTCTGAATGTAGGGTTTATTATACATAGGTACATCTAATACAATATTTAATAAATATTTAAGTATTTACGCCAAAATTATTTGAAACCTCATCATGCGAAATTATTAAAAGCGGCGCTTAACGAATTAATAAAGAGTAGTTACCGGCCTCATTTATATGAATCGCTAGTGTTGTAGTCGGAATTTGTAGATAATGCGAACGGTTTTTTTTATAGTATAAAATGGCGAAACGAGCTAAAGACCCACCTGATGTTAAGCGGTTACCTTTGCCCATAACAACTGCAATACCACCTAGGCTGTTGCCTAAATGGTACCGCAAGTCGGTTCGCTAAACTGAGACATTATCATAAAACACGAAAAATTATCATAAAGTTCCTCAAACTGAGTGACACCGACTTAATATCGGTTGCTTGGCTTTTTACAAATACCCACGACCTGCCTGCACTTGTGTTTCTGATTTATTCTCATTAAATCACTTAAGAGCTCAACTGCCAATTAAAATAACACATAGTTAAGCAATTAACGTCCTTTTTAAAAGGTGTTTTGGCATACGAGGGGTTAATAAGTAAGTTATCTATCTAGATGACTCGCTCATTGGTTAATATTTTCAAATGGCTATAACTTTTTTCTCCCAGTGGTTAGAGATTTGCCGCACTAGAATAAAATAATACGATTGTTAAGACCTTTCGTTTAAGATATGTGAGAACATGCTACAGCTCTGGGGACGAGGTCCATACATTTTGCCCATTGTCCTTTCCTTTGCGGTTACTGGCTAAAACAAAATTAAACGGGTTTTGCCTGTTGCTTTGGACTAAATGCCAATATAATTTAGTTACGATGCATAAAGCTACAGTATTTTTGTCCATGTTTAAGTGCTCTCCGGATCACGTTGGTCCATAACGTTTTCGTACAAAATGCAAGTTGGAACCACCGCGAGCCATAAACGATGGCCCCATCCATTCAAAATAAAACACTAGAAATATGTGCACAAAATACTAATTGTGGATTTGTCGGACATCTAATATGTAAAAACATGTATTTTTACACGACTGCCTAGAAAAAAAGAGTGTAATTAACATATTTTGTACCATATCCTTATGAATAAATATCTTTATCTGTTTAAATCAAAGACATTTCTATACTGACTAATACCTTTATGGTTTAAATACTTATTTGGCTACCAAAATTAACACTGCAATCGTGGAAATAACATAACATAACATAACATCACGCCTGTATTTCTCCGAAGGGGTAGGCAGAGGTGTATAGTAAACCCACATTTCGCCAGTTATGTTATAGTCCCATGTGATAGGGGGCGAGCCTATTGCCATAGACCGGGCACAAATCCAGCCTCCAGGCTGCTACTGAGAATTTCCTAATGAATAAACCCAATAACACTTTGCCCGACCCGGGAATCGAACCCAGGACCCCACGCTCAGCAGTCGCGCTTGCAACCACTAGACCAACGAGGCAGTCAATGGAAATGAAGAGAAATAAAAGAGCACGCATGGGGAAGTACTTCCATCATGCCTATTTCTATCGCCAAACCATAAGGCTTAGATTATTGTATCTCAGTGTGAAGGGTACGGGTACCGATGAAATTACAATCACATTATGAGACTTTCCATTTTAATATTTCAGTTTTTTGAACGCAACTTGCAATGCCATTTAAGCAACAGCCTATGTGCTATTGCAGTTAATAAAGCAAAGGTAACCACTTCACATCAGGTGGGCCTATAGCTCGTTTCGCTATCTTATAACATAAAACACATAACATAACATCACGCCTGTATTTCCCCGAAGGGGTAGGCAGAGGTGTAATAATACACCCACATTTCGCCAGTTATGTTATAGTCCCATGTAATAGGGGGCGAACCTATTGCCATTGATCGGGCACAAATCCAATTTCCGGGCTGCTATTGAGAATTTCCTAATGAAAAAACCCAATAACACTTTGCCCGACCCGGGAATTGAACCCAGGACCCCACGCTCAGCAGTCGCGCTTGCAACCACTAGACATCATCCTCCGAGCCTTTTTCTAATTATATTGGGGTCGGCTTCCAGTCTAGCCAGATGCGGCTGAACATCAGCATTTTACACGGAGCGACTGCCATCAGACCCCCGCAACCCAGTAACTGTGTAATACTGACATTCGGAGGTTAGACCAGTTGTCAGACTTTCAGGCTTCTGACTACCCGTAACGACTGCCATAGATATTCGTATGACAACCGGGACCGACAGCTTAACGTGCTCTCCGAGGCACGGAGGGGTCTCGATGTGTAACGAAACGGTCACCCATCTACAGACTGACCGCGGCAAGTGCAGCTTAACCTTGCAGATCGTACAATCCGCGCAGTCGTTGCTTCGCTACGAGCCCCTCATAACCACTAGACATAACAAACTTAAAAAAAGATATAAAACTTTTCATTGCTCTAATAATGTTGTTATCTTATGTCCTAAATGTTAAACTTTGTAATAGGTAATTATTAAATCTACCCTTTCTTTTCTCACATGGCATCCAAATTTTAAGTTTGGAAAATATGGTCATGAATGTCATGATAATTTTTTTGTTTTATGAAAGATATTTGCTGTTTTAAACAACACAAATAACTGACAAACTGCTTGATCTTGAACAAATAGTCTGTTTAATGATGCGAAATCAACAAAGAACGTAACATACATATATTGATAGCTTAATTAGCAAACCAGCAAACTCCACTTTGTACTTTCAAATTACGTTTTTGTTCGGACCTCTTCTAAAAACAACGATAAGCGTGTTACATTAAAATAATAGCTCCCTAATATTAGCTGTACCTACTTCATAAATAGGAAAAAAGTATACCTACATCACTGTGCAATTATTTTTGTGTACATCGTTGTACGATAAATAAATAAATATACAGTTTTCAATGTCTCATGTAAAATTTACTAACATGGAGTTAGCTGGTTTGCAAATTAAGGTATATAAATTTTAAACTCATTTATTTTACAAACCCACATAATATCCGAAAAATTAACAGAACAACACTAGTGTTAACATTAATAATTCGCTCGTCCGCACTGTAAAGGGGCCAACAGACGATCCGGAGCGGTCGATAACATTAGCAAGAATATTTCTGAACATTTTATATAGTATACTTCAGTAAAACTATTTAAATTGTTTCAGCCGCTTAAGTGAGCTATTGATTTGTATTGGGATTTAGAAGATGAGTTCAGGGATTTCCTTAGAACGTAAGATAAATAAAGAATCAGCTGTTTATTATGGCGAGTTATAGAGTAGAAAATGGGTTATCGTACTGGTAATGTTATTGTATTAGTATACTGAATTAATTTATTATACTGTGGTTTGCTATATTTAGGCCGTTGCTAACTGTAATGGTAATAAAATTTTATTTCTCTCTTCACAAAGGTGGGCTTAGTAATATAAATAGGTACCTTAGAATTATGTAACAAATAGGTGCGTATAAGCTCCTTTGCATGAGACTGGAGTCCGTACTAGGGAGAACCCTGTGTTACGGATCACCAGGCCCTCACCCTATTTTTAAGTATATACATGTACAATATTTTGTCACTATTACAGGTAATAAAAAAGTACTTAATCATAAATATGAGTTGATGGAAGAGAAAGAACATTATAATACAACTGAACTGAACTGTTAACTTCAACTTCATTGTAGCAGGCAAAAATCGATTTTATCGATGTTATCGATATAATCAGACTGCTTCGTTGGTCCAGTGGTCGCAAGCTCGACCGCTGAACGTTGGATCATGGGTTCGATTCCCGAGTCGGGCAGTGTTATTGGGTTTTTTCATAAGTCCATTTTCAGTATCAGCCCAGAGTCTGGATTTATACCCGGTTAATGGCAATAGGCTCGCCTTCTATTACATAGGTATTATAACATAACTGGCGTTTGGGTGTAAAAACCTGTGCCTACCCCTTCGGGGAATACAAGCGTGTGGTTATATATGTTGGTATCGATACAATGTAATCGATTTATGAAAACAACAACGTATGCTTCGATTCATAGAAAAAAATAACTCGTAAATATTACAGAATATACAGCTATTAATTTCAAGTATACGTAGACTATCACAAATTGGATTCTCCTAAATGACTTACCTAAACTATAAATAAATTCTGGACAATCGTTCATAAATCACGTTTCGCAGAAATTATTGAGCTATAAACGTAACTAGAAACGAATGGATAGAATCATTACCTTGACACATTAAGACAGCTGATGTATTAAAGCTTTTTATAAATAACTTACCGCACGCATTGGTATACCAAACAATTCCTTGAAAAAGTTGCAGGAGAAAATCAGTATCGGTACCATTTAAGGGGAATTTAGCAGCCAAGTGGCGCCCCCATCGGCATAAAAAATATTACTCGCTGAATACATAATTGAGGACCGAGTGTTGTGGCGCAACTTGGGAGAGGCATATGTCCAACAGTGGACTGCGATAGGCTGAGTTGATGAATACATAATTTATCAAAAATCGTTTTTAATGTTTGAAGTACAGGAACTGTAGTTTAGTCAGAAACTATTTATTTATTTACTATTTGGAAGACCAACAGCAATCACTATAGAATAACAATATTAAATAAGATACGATCTGCCAATAATAGGTCTTCACGAATAGTGACTGAGTACAGTACGATGCGTGGATATAATTTTAAATATAGATTCATTAATATTAGAGTAATTATTAATTATTATATAACATAACATCACGACTGTATTTCTCAGAAGGGGTAGGCAGAGGTGTATAGTACACCCACATTTCGCCAGTTATGCTATAGTCCCATGTAATAGGTGGCGAGCCTATTGCCATTGACCGGGCACAAATCCAGACTCCGGGCTGCCACTGAGAATTTCCTAATGGAAAAACCCAATAACACTTTGCCCGACCCGGGAATCGAACCCAGGACCCAACGCTCAGCAGTCGCGCTTTCAACCACTAGACCAACGAGGCAGTAATTATTATATTAACTCTGTAAATTATACTACGCTGTATTTGTAGATAGAAAAAGTGCGAAAAGGGGCCACTTTTGGATTTTTTTCTATCTACAACTACAGCGAACTATATTTTACAGAGTTAATAGTTTCTGATTAAATTACAGTAGGTACCCCTATACTTCAATAGTTTAAAACGAATTTTCAATAAATGATGTATTCAGCGAGTAATATTTTTTTTACTGACGTGGGCGCCACTTGGCCGCTATATTCCCCTTAAGACAGGGTAGTGATGCGACTCGAGTCCAATTTTACTCGAGTGACTCGAGTGACATCGTAAAATAACGTACTCGAGTGAAAAAAATATCGACTCGAGTTCACTCGGACTCGAGTCACTCGCCCACCACTCGAGTCACTCGCCCACTATTCGCCGAGACAAACAGGTTTAAACCTGCTTTTTAAAAGAGATAAGTTAAAGTGCGTTGTTGTCACACTTTTTGCACTTGTTGCGTGTAGTGAACTCAAGTGAACTGTTGTGTTGAATGAGTTATCGACGATTATGAGTGAGTGAGGCGAGTGACCGAGTGACTCGTGAACCACTCGAGTGACTGGACCACTCGAGTGGTACTCGAGTAAAATTGTAAAATGACTCGAATGACTCGAGTGGCAAAATCGGACTCGAGTCGCATCACTAAGACAGGGCCGTAATAATATTGATTCTACGCTTAATATAGCAAACTTTCTCTTATTTCCTATAATGAAATTAATATTTTAACTATCAAAATACAGAACTCAGTTCAGAAAAAATATACAAAGAATATTTAAAATTAAATAAAACACAAAAGAAAAAAATTCGAACTAAATAGGATCTGTTTCTGTTAACATAATAAAAAACCAATCTTGTATTTATTTCAGAAATAACAAATCAAAATCAAATCTTTTGAATAGTACAAAGCCCATACAGTTTTCGCTTAAAATGAAACGTTTTAAAATAGGAGCCGGTATTCAAATATAATATAAATAGACTTGCCCTACTTATAATATTTGTTTATGTGAAAGAGCGAGAGCTTGTGACGTCATATTTCGTGTGTTTAGATTTCCGTGGCGGATTCCCAAGAAAAATCTGAATGTTAATTGAAAGGGAGAGAGTTGTTGTTATCTGTTATATTAGCTATACTTAGGTACCACGACTGAATGCCTATAAGTAGGTACTACAACTAAATGATTACTATTACTACGATCCCAGGATTCAAACTACCAGTTCAAAATCAATATCAGTTCAGCGGTTTTGCCATAACAACGTTACAGACAAACAGATAGAGCTATTGACACATTTATAATAGTATTCGTGTGATTCAATGAAGTTAAACTTTAGGCATAGATTGGTTGGTTGGGCCATATTAACCTAATGAAAGTAAATGAAATAAAGTTCATTCCACTTAAAACAGAGTACATTATAGTGTTGGATGGTCATACAATAGTTCTTCTATTGTATGATAACAGACAGAGTTGACTCCTTGCTTCCTGAAATGGTAGAATAAAATAAAACAGAATTAAATGAGTGAGCAATTTGATCGTTCGCGCAGAATAACTGTGATGTAATGTTGAGATGCCGATTGTTATATCCTGGTTTTAATCCTTTTAGCAGTATGTCTTGATTCGGGGTTGAGGTTTAAAGAAACTCATTGCATAACCGGCTATTTCATATTTTTAGCTTTACCTATAACGATCGACGACCTATATGACAGAGACTCAGGCTCGTATTACAGAAGCTTCCTCAAGTACAGTTTAAACTCCAATCACCTGATCACTACTTAAGGATAGAATCGTTACTTGAGTATCGGTCTTATTCCAGAACGGTAATTATAAACTTTAATTCAACAACAAAACACACGAATTTGACCTGAAATATAATAGAAATCTCTACTCAAGCGTAGTCTGGACCACGCTTAAGTGAATACAGATCAAATATCTGCCCAAATACCGAAACAGGTGACAATATAAAACGAAACTAAACTCAGCTGAACTGTGATCAACAAATCTCTGCTTGAGGGACGTTCTAAAATCAAAGCTCAACTTAAAACTAGTTTTAAACGGAGATCAACGCTTGAGTATCCTTCTGGAATACGGGCCTTAATGACATCTGCTGCCGAATTGCGTAACTCACTCGCGATCGCAATCATCTGATTTCAATGTTCATTGCTCCGTGTGTTTTGACAATCCGTGTTATCTGCAACTACGTACCACGCAATGAATGTTGCTTTAATTTCAAAAGAAAGCTAATAATCATTTCTTAGGTTTTTGCGATCACTACACATTATAATAAAACGAAATTTAACCGGATTAAATCGCGTATATTATTTTAATTGATTTTCCTGACGTTTCGAAAGCTTTGCAGCATATAGCAATATTGTACGGTAGATCAATTTTTTTTTTTGGAATATCTGTAAAGACGCTTGTCATCTTAGTCTAGCTGCGACCACGAAATGCTGCAAAGCTTTCGAAACGTCAGGAAAACCAATTTAAATAATATACGCGATTTAATCCGGTTAAACTTTGTTTTATTATAAAGAAAGCTAATGTCAAAATGAATGCAATACACGATTGCCCCACTGATTTGTTTAAGATCAATTCCGCCAATTTTTGACTAATAACGCGGTCTTATTAGCTCAGGCAATGAAACGCGGGCGTGGTATTACACGAGCCAATAGAAGCATACTTGGGCATGATCTTTTTGGAAATAAAGAAAGAAAGAAAAATAGTTTATTGTCACAGTTAACGACGCGCAACATTTAAAACACAGTGATAAACACAAGCAGGCAACTTATAGGTGAAAGCGCACTTGTGGTCAGTTATTTATCTGATAATGCTATCTGTGCAAATAAATAAAACTGTTTCGGAATTTGACAGCCCGTAATTCATCTTTATACGGCTTAATACTCAATACCTATAACATTAAACACACAAAACATAGGTACACAATAAAACACACACAACATTATACATTATACCTACATTGTTATTATACTCAGTGTGCCACTAGGCCCCTATTCTTGCGTTATAGAGATAATAATCTGATTCGAGATAATCTCTAACTTCAAATCTCCACGAAAAATGTCGCTGGTAATGTCGATTGCTATAAACCACTCGTTGTATGTACCAAGAATATGAAAATTAGTTTTTAATCAAATTTCGTCATTTTGTTTCGACATAATGTCAATTTCGAGATAGGTACCTAATGGTGTTGATTCTCTTGTTCTCGAATTCAACTTATTTTAAACTACCGCTCTATTTGACTAATAGTAGATACAAGAAAGGGATGGCAACAATTTTAGAGCCGTCAAATTTGTTTGATTTATAATTTCCATACAAGTTTAGTCGTGATCTCGGAACGTGTCGACTAAAATACGAAGAAGTGCAATAAAGAATACAATAAATAAATAATAATAATAAGTGTAACGCGTTAACTAATAGACAGACAATAGTCTAATAGATACACAGCAGCAAAATTGCTACCATCCCTTTCTTGTGTCTACTATAAGTAAAAGAGAGCGACAGTTTAAAATAAGTTTAGTTTGTGAACAAGAGAATCGACATTTATCGACTATTTTCATGGTGTACAATAAAGCATATTCTATCTATCTATCTACCGACACAAATCTCTACGAAAAAGGTCGCTGATAATTTCGATTGCTATGAACCACTCGTTGTATGTACGATGGGAGCTACCAAGAATATGAAAATTAGTTTTCAATCGACATCCGTCATTCTGTTTCGACTCAATATCAAGTTCGGTATAACTTCTATGACGCGAGAATTGGCCACCTAGATGCACGCCTTTAGTATCTTGTACCTTGTACCTAGTTACCATAAAAGCAAATTATTAATTGTTGCTCCCTTATTACTCATACAAATCTTTATCTTACAGAATTCTTACATCCCCAAAACAACAACAAAGCCGCAAACAGCAACGCTAAGCATGCTTCTCACATAGCATCCTCATAAATTTTAACCACGACAACAATTCGCCATCATGCCCTTTACTCAAACTGGAATTTATTATGTCTCAGTAATTTTGATAAACGCGAACGCTCAAAGACAAAGCGCTTTAAAGCGGATTCTGTTTCTAAGAACATGTTGAGCAGGATGTGGATGTGGGGGTTATGAGAGAAAGTTGAACGTGTTCCGACTTGTTGAATGTTGGTGGAGATTAGAGGGAATGTGAAGCTGTTTGCGCTTTGGCATCGCTCAATAAAGTAGTCTAGATGTTTTTGAGGACAAAACATGAAGCGTAACTTTTTATTATAAAATTATTTAATAAAATCCCAAAAAGGATTAAAGAATTAATTACCCTTAAATAAATGTATAGCAGCACTAAGTTATTGGTTATTGCAGAACACTTTCTTATCAATCGAAGATTTTTTTTAAATATTGTGTGAAGAAAGAATAACATTACATCTGTCTGAATAATATATTTAATTTTTTATTATTATAAAGAATGTGTAAAAATTTAAAAATATTAAAAGTTCCTAGTTATAAGTAAAATTTGCATGCTGTTGATGATGGCTAAATGCTTGAAGGAGTCTTGTTCCTCCTAGGCTAAATGGCTTGAACATTTTTTTTTTCATTTAACAACATTCGACGTACCCTATTTATTGCAAATAAAGAATTTGAATTTGAATTTGATACATAAGGGCCTTCAAAAAAGAGCAAACGTCTTTTTAAAAGGTCAGTAACAAATCGGTGACTGTTGTCGCGGATGTCCATTGGTGGCAGTAATCGTTTATATACCATCAGCGTCGCGATTCAGAACCACACGACAAACAGTTGTCGACCGGTTCGCTTTGTTATCTCGTTTCGTCTTATGATTCACGCAACGAGAGAAAAAGAGATAACAAACCGAATCGATCGACAACTAGTTAAAAATGTAGACGAAAATTTAATCTCGTAGGTATGCTATTAGGCATTATGACGAACGATCTACATCATCTGCTTGGCGTTGTTTGTGCCAGCTTTAGCCAAGGTGTACTCCATGAACCTACTCATCAACTCAGCCTATCACCCAATCCTATATCCAGTCCCCCTCAGCTACTTTAATCAGGTCGTCGGTCCACCTGGCTGGAGGGCGCCCTACGCTGCATTAGCCGATTCGCGGTCTCATCTCAAGGACTCGTCTGCTCCAATGGCCATCGGTCCTTTGAAAGACATGGCCAGCCTACGGCCACTAGGTACCCATACTATAAATATACTACGGACTATTAATAAAATTATTGAAAACTCTTAATGACATTAATTCATTGAACACCAACCCATGAATCTTCAAGCTTATATAAGCGTAATTTGTTTAAGCTAGACACAAAAAAAAAAAAAACATCTAGATCTGGATACGGTCGTTAAACCTTACAGTAATTATTATTTCATTAACATTCTACTTCAAATTCAAGTCACATGAGAACATAATTTTATCACACAATTTAATATATCTGAACTTAACTCTCGTGATTAATTTAATAACACAACTTCTAACACTACAATTATGTAATTAAAACAACAACTAAGTTGGTAACCCTTTGACCCACTATCTTGTTATTGTAACATGGTCAACACTAATGATAACGTCTTAAGACTTCACGTCTATGTTCATTTCTCTCTCTCTCTCCATCTTTCATACTCTTAGGCCCGTATTACAGAACGCTCCTCAAGCATAGATTCGTTGACCACAGTTCAGCTGAGTTTAGATTTATTTTATACTGTCACCTGTTTCGGTATTTGAGCAGAGATTTTATCTGTAACCACTCAAGTGTGGTCAAGTCAAGACCATGCTTGAATAGAGATTTATTTCCTATTTCAGGTTAAATTCATGTGCTATGTTGTTGAATTGACTTTTATAATTACCGTATTGGAATAAGAGCGACGCTCAAGTAACGATTATATTCTTAAGTAGTGATCAGTTGATTGAAGATCAAACTGTACTTGAGGAACGTTCTAACGAAACCCAAACTTTGATTACTGTTTAAAACTAGTTTTGAGTTGAGCTTTAATTTTAGAATATTTCTCAAGGATAGATTCATTGATCATAGTTAGCTAAGTTCAGCTATATTCTAAAATGTTACCTACTCAGTTGCATAATCACGCTTAAGCAGAGATTTGATCTGTAATCACTCAAGTGTGGTCGAGACAGCGATTGAGCACAGATTTCCCTGCTATCTCAGGTAATATTATTGTTGAATTGAAGTTTATAATTATGGTATTGGTATAAGTCTGATGCTCAAGTAAAGATTCTATGCTTAGGTAGTGATCAGATGATACGTAATCATACTGTACTTGAGGAACGTTTTATAAGTATTCTTTGGTAATTATTTACTTTTATAGTATTCTGCAGCGTGGGTAGGCCCCCCACAAGGTGGACCGACGACCTGGTGAAGGTCGCGGGAATCCGCTGGATGCGGAAGGCACAGGACCGGTCGTTGTGGCGATGCTTGGGGGAGGCCTATGTCCAGCAGTGGACGTCTTTCGGCTGAAATGATGATGATGATGATGATAGTATTCTGTTGTAATACGGACCTTAGTGCTTTTCCGGCCCGGTTGAGGTTTTTTTTATTATTAAAGGAACTGGCTCAAGCCTGATAGAAGTGTATGATCATGAAGAAGTTTCTTATTTAATTTAGAAGAATATAGTCTGACATAAGAAACCTTCGAGAGATCTAGTGATTGGGTAGATAGACAGAATCTTACAACGAATATAACGCTACTAATATTATACATGCGAAAGTCCAGATGTTTGTTTGTTTGTTTGTTTGTCCTTCAATCATGCCTGAAAGGATTCAGAATAACGTTATCACATAGATAGACTGTTACCTAAGGCTACTTTTATTCCGGGAAAATACATAGTTCCCAGGGGCTATTATGTCCTCCTTGTTAAACCGAATTACACGTCGGTGAAACCGCGAGCAAAACCTAGCTGATTACATAATTCCCTTTTGAATAATATTTACGAGTGTCTCATCCTTCCCTCCAATTCTTAGCGCTGTACAATGGCGCACAAAAGGTGCGGATACGACGTCCGTATATCCAGCGGTTAGGTACACATCATACTTATTGAGAGAGAAATTCCGCAGTGCATCCGGCTCGACATCCATTGTAGGGTTTGTGTATAATGGAGTTCGTTTGATACGAATTTTAAAGTCATTTTTGTGCAGTTTTTGAAGTTGTCTTTTGTATCCGTGTTAATTTTTGCGGAGTAAAGATCCAACAGCGAGTTCACACGTGTGAAGTTAATGTAATAAATCAAAACTTATAGGAATATGCTCTGAGAGCTCTCTCGAGACTTAATTGAAAAAGGCTTGCGTGCTTTTAAGTTTATCAAGTACTATAAAAACCTGAATATTTAGCCATAGGTATTTGAAAAACGTTATTAAATTATACCTAGATTTTTTTATATGAGTAAGCATGGATTCACTTCTGGCATAGAATATATGGTTTGTTGCTGGACAACTAACTTTTAGCTATTATAAATATATCACTTTACCTATATTTATATATTGGTTTTTTTCTTCACTCTGTTGTTCCATTTTATTTTTTTACATCATTATAAGGAGCTTAAGTAAACAACCTTTAAAATATTTCCAATATGAATGCAGACACGTCATGTTGCCAGCATTGGTTACACAACATCAGTTAGGTTCATTGACTGACAGTATCAGTGTTACGTCATTAGTCGGGTTCATTATTTTCCCAGAATTGTGTATTTTTGTTGCTAGTAAGCTTCTGGATTCCCTGTTATGTCCAAAATAATGAGTGCATCACTTTTTTTCGGTTGGAAATCCTCGTGGATCTTTGGATACATTTTCGTACAAACTGTTTCTATCATATACCTACTATTATAAATGCAAAAGTTACACTTGTTTGTTACTTCATCACGACTAAACCACTAAACCGATTTTGATGAAACTTGCTACAGAAATAGTCTGAAAGTCGGAGAAAGACATAGGTTACTTTAATATTATGTTTAAGTTGTTTGTACCTGTTTTGCACAATGAATTGTATCAATTATTCCCTTTATGCAATTAAATTAACATAAAAAATATATTTTTAAATATTTTATACAAAAATAAAAAATACTGCCTAATAATAATTATTATTCGCGATAAACGACATACATGTGGGCGGAGTCGCAGGCGCATCCAGTAAATAAATGAATTTCACGAGCCGTATCGTTAGAAATGAAAAGTTACATATAGCAGGCTATAAAAGAAAGAAAGAAAAGAAAGAAAAATATTTATTTGACACAACTGAGACACATACAAAAGAAAGGATATACAAGAACAAGAAATAGATATAGTGAAGAAGTAACAAAGCGAGGAAAAAGTCATTGACTGACATACCTACACATCGTTGTTTTCATACGTATTGTCAGTAAAATATTGAATCTTGGCAATAGTTTAATGAACTCTAGCTACTGGCTGTTGGCATAACAATGAGGACTAGAATAGCCCACAGACAAGATAAACTGAAAGAATATATTATCTTCTTTTCTGTCTAAAAATAGGTCGGTTAGTATGTAATTAGTCGTTAGGCCAGCAATAATGACTTTGCATTCCAAAATAAATAACAACAAAAACGGTTTTTTTAACACGCAATTCTTCGTCTCCTAAATGAACCACCGCACTGGTTTAAAAAAAAAATGCATTTTAAATCAACTTGAGGCCTATGTCCAGCAGTAGACGTCTTTTGGATAAAATGATGGTGTTGATGATGATGTGTGCCGTTTAAAATAAATGGTTTGGCATATGTAACTCATTTTTGGAAAAAAAGGCGTTTGGTTTGTATTTTGGAATCAGCGGTGCAAAAAATATATTTAATAAGAGATATTGGTGTCGATTCTCTTATTCACGAACTAAACTTATTTTAAACTATCACTCTCTTTTACTTATAGTAGATACAAGAAAAGGATGGCAACAATTTTAGAACAAAAACAAGTTTAACCGGATTATATCGCGTATATTATTTCAATTGGTTTCCTGACGTCTCGAAAGCTTTGCAGCGTTCGTGGTCGCAGGAAGACTAAGATGATAAGCGTCTTTACTGATATTTCTAAAAAAATATTTTAATCTACCGTACAATTTTTATTAATTAAAATCGTTTCGATGCACGCAGTAATCACTCACGAATCACCAATCTAAATAATATACGCGATACAATCCGGTTAAACTTGTTTTATTATAATGTGTAGTGATCGCGAAAACCTTAGAAATTATTAATTTTAGAACTGTTATATTAGTTTACGTGTTACATTTCTTTGTATTTTAATGGGCACGTTCCGAGATCACGACTAAACTTCTATAAAATCTAAATTCAGACTAATTTGACAAGTCTAAAATTGTTGCCAACCTTTTTTTGTATCTACTATTAGTAAAAGAGAGCGATAGTTTAAAATAAGTTTAGTTCGTGAACAAGAAATTCAACACCATTGTGTAGTTACCAAATAATTTTAAATAAATTATTGCTATCCCTGGCGTGACATTGGTTTACTCTACAAAGTTCTAGGTTATAAGATTTTAAGCCGTCATATACCTTTATTTATTTTTAAGCTATTGTATAGCTTCTATCGCGGGCCTTGAGCGTGGAGACCGAATCCAGAAATTCCGTAACGAAAATAACCTAACACCCCCCACTCCGACCGGCACAGCGGTGATACTTTTTAGTTTTACCATCTATCGATGAATAGCAGAACTTTTAATGACTTTTTGAAATATCACGCTTGTCTCTTTAGTTCTGAAAATCGCCTCTAGGTGGCATTGGTTGTATCGGCCTTACTGCGCATGCGTAATCCCCCTCTTCGCCCCGCAATCTGGTGACTCATGCCTGCTTAGAGTTTTGGCGTTAGGGCACCTCCTCTTTGTATTTACATAAAAAATGCTATGCAATATCTTTACCGCGGCAGTCTCCGAGTGCCACACGTCTTTTTTTCTTTTCGTGTGGATATCCCCATGGATACCCTCCTCTGGGGATGGCGTAGGGGTATGTCGGACTCTTACTGACTAAAACCACACGGTGGCCATCCTCTGCACAAAATAGAGGAGTTCCGGGAACTCCATTGGACCGCGCCGGTGCCCATCTAGTGCTATGCCTTTGGCACGTCCCGGGAAAACAATATTCTTTCCCCCATAGTAGCACGCGACCATCACGTACTGTTGTCCTCCCGATGGTCACTTAATAGATGCCTCGAGTCCCCTCACTCTTAGCGTATACGATCCCGAAAATCCGTAAATCCGAACTTCAGTTCCATCCACAAATCAATTAAAAAAATATTAAATCCAAATTAAAAATGAATCCGTTTTCCATTAATCAAATTACCGGCGAAGCATTTGTAAATGAAGGACACTCATAAACTTAACAGGTGGACTGGAATACTGAATTTTTCAGCACAATACCGTTCTCACTGAAATTGTTCGAAATACCGAAAACGTTGCCGATAAAAATTGTTTTCCGTTGAATTTTTGTTCATTACAACTCGAATGTGTGGTGCAAGTGTAAATAAAAAATATTGAGGATTTCATCAAAAAAATATGTATCTATATTAGTTATTGTAGAAACTGTCTTGGATTATGTTTTTTTTTATTCTTAACGGGCTTGTGATTGAGCGCCACCTCACCTGAATGTATTGTTAAATTCAGTTTATAAATTTATTATTGTACATCTAACAAAGCAATTGGTATACAGGGTAGAGAGATATAAATGAAGTTTTCTCAGAAGATTATGGATGTTTTCGAGTGAAATATCATTTTAATAACGGAAAAAGTTAAACTGTATTTATACAAACCCTAATCTAACCATTCTATAATAACTTCCTGAGAAATCTTCATCTATATCTGGTGACCCTGTATACTAATTGTTTAGTTTGACCCTGTAAACTTTGTTAGACTGTACTATAGGGCGTCCGCGGCTACGCCCGCGTTGATATTGTTTATCGCGCTTCCAAATAAACTCTTACAGCGTGAAAAAGTAACAAACATACATTATTTCCATACCCACAAACTTCCGCATTTATAATATTAGTGTTATCTGTTTGAATAAACAAAAAATAAAAAAATAATCACGTTCTATTTATAGTATTTTGTCTTAATAATTTCTTAGGTTTTTGCGATCACTACACATTATAATAAAACAAAGTTGAACCGGATTAAATCGCGTATATTATTTAAATTGGTTTTCCTGACGTTTCGAAAGCTTTGCAGCATTTCGTGGTCGCAGGTAGACTAAGATGACAAGCATCTTTACAGATATTATTAAAAAAATAAAAATTGCGACGCCGACCACCTGGCAGGGGAACTTTACCATGTGAAGCATGTTCTCAAGCATAATAACTTACCACTCATGCAAACCAAACTTTCGCATTCTACTAATATTACAAATGTGAAAGTTTGTATAGATGGTTGCATATTTGAATGTTTGTTACTCAATCACGAGTTGAACCCGGATTAATATATAGGCTACTTTTTATCCCGAGAAGATGAACAGTTCCCGAGGGATGCGCGAAAAACTACATCCACGCGGTCAAAGCCGCGGGCATAGGCTATTTTATTTAGTATATTAGTGTAAGTTTATGACACCCTGATACTTATTATGCAGAGTGCGTTTAAGACACCCTGGTACATATTTTTATGCCGAGTGGTTGTCGTCAAACAACTTCATTTTCATTGCTTTTATGTTTATCCAAGACATGGTCTATCTGTGTGACAAATTTCATCAAAATCCGTTTAGGCGTTACAGCGTGAAAAAGTAACAAACATACATAATGTACACACTCACAAACTTCCGCATTTATAATATTAGTGTGATATCTGTTACTTTTCTTAATGAATAAACAATATCAAATAAACAAAAATTAAAAAAAAAAACACGTTCAATTTAGAGTATTTTGTCTTCTGTTATCTTTTTTAGGGATTTATTTTTCTTTTTTTTTCTTTTTTAATACTCATGCAAACATTTGACGTTTAATTAGTAATTTTGTTTCAGCGTGAATAACACTAGAAAAACTTTAGCCACACAAACTTACGTTCGCTCCTAACTTGGACCAGACAATGCAATACGAGAAAACCGAGCCCACGAATAAGTTTATTCCGTCGACACTAATTGGAAGGACAGATAAATGATTACCATTTTAATTGTTTTTCAAGTTTTGATTGAAGACGGACCGGAGTTTGAGACACCAATCTATGTAGCTAGAAAATTATGGAAAATTCTAAATATCAATCTTATTACCGTAAATTTTTGAATAAAGTTTTTGTTTGCCTATAAAATGAAAACTAAATTAACTACAATCACATGAGACTTTCCATCTTCATGTCTCAGTTTGGCGAACCGACTTGCGGTACCATTTAGGCAACAGCCTAGGTGGTATTGAAGTTGTCATGGGCAAAGGTAACCGCTTAACATCAGGTGGGCCTTTAGCTCGTTTCGCCATCCTACACTACAAAAAAAAAAAAAAAACTTCCTGAATGACTACTATCTTTAGGTTTTTAAAATCAAAAGCTTTCCTACTTATTTACATAAATCCCCATAAGATAATATTTCAAATACAAGCCCGTGACATTCTGTTAAAATTTATATTTGCTAACCTAACCCAGACAAATTTCTATGAATATAACCTTCGCCTGTTTGACGTGTAAATTGCGAGTATAATGCCGTATTACAAGTTAAACATTTTAGTCAAACTAGGTACGCCGACATATTGTAAGAAAATATCTTTGTTAGAAAATGTCAATAGTTTTTTTTTTTTTTTTTTTGTTAGTTAGCACTCAATTTGGCTCGTGATACTTGGGTATAAAAGTCTTGGAATTATAAACAGAAGAACTGTTTTTAGAAAGCTCTACTCTATACGTTTTAATCAAGTTGCAAGCTATTAGGAAAAACCTTCACATACAGAGAAGAGGCCCGTGCCCAGCAGTGGGACAGTAATGGGCTGATTATGTTATGTAAGCTATTAGGAACCTAGTTTGGAAGAAACTCTGCTTATATTTATAAGATTTACTCGTGTTGGTAGCTTCATGGCTAAGTAGCAACCGTGCGAATTGTATGATCTACGAGGTTAAGCTACACTTGCCGCGGTCAGTCTCTGGATGGGTGACCATTTCGTTGCACATCGAGACCGTTCCGTGCCTCGGAGAGCACGTTAAGCTGTCGGTCCCGGTTGCCATACAAATATCTATGGCAGTCGTTACGGGTAGTCAGAAGCCCGAAAGTCTGACAACTGATCTAACCTCAAATTATATTATTGGTATTACCCAGTAACTGGGTTGCGGGGGTCTGATGGCAGTCGTTCCGTGTAAAATACTGATGTTCAGCCGTATCTGGTTAGATTGGAAGCCGACCCCAACATGGTTGGAAAAAGGCGCGGAGGATGACTCTTGTTTGTAGCTTGAAGCTCACGCAGATCAGCCTCCATGGCTTCTCCTACGGTTCCACGTGCTGTTAGTCAGCTCAGATACGCTCTCTTGGCTCCTTGTTCCTCATACGTTTGATGAGGCCGAGCCATCACAGACGAAAGATGATGATAATGATTTAAGTATTCCTAGAATTCTCTAAGAATGCTACGAATTTCGGCAACCCCTACAAAGCCTGACCTCTGAAACCAAAATTAAATAGAAAATTATATCAAGAATTTATTGTAAGCACAGCACGCGTTTTCTTATCACGTTTTCAACTCGATTTGAACAAAAGACGTTCCGTTCGGATTCTCAGTCGTATTCAATGCGCGCTCATTTCCATACTATTAAACCTCTATGATAGGCATGTGCCATTGGTTTCGGCCGATACCAAATTGCTTGGCCGATACCGAAAATAAATATAATGACCAGTAGTCAGTAGTAGAAGTTACGTAATACTGCCAAGTTTTGGCCTTTGAGCCAAATTTAATAGAAAATTTCGAAGAATACGTGCAAAAAACCGTACAAGTCACTCCAATAGAAAAACTAAAAAAAAAAATTGTTGTGCATGGAAAAACCTTAAAAACTGTATTATATTTTCTCAAACCTTCTGTGTCCTTAAAAATCCTTTACGAATTCACAGGTCTAGCGTAGGTAAGCTTTCAGTGCGCTCTGACAATAAAATAAAGCATTAGCCTGAATAAATTAGCATTAGAGGCACGAAGGGGAAGGATTGGACATTTATTTATGAAAAACAAGACTTCCGTTTCTTGTTTTTCTCTATTTGAAACTAATTCTTTTATAATTATGTGTCCTTAGAGGCCGGTACTGCAATTCCAAGATTTTGTTAATTAGCTGAGAAAATTATTATCATCAACAAGTAAACATTAACTGTGTAATACTTGTTTTTAATTGAGAACCAACTTACATAAAACAATATGACGCAAACTTAAAAAAAGCTCACTTTGTATCAATGTCAGCGTAACAGCCTGTTTAGTTTTGGCGAGGAACAAAAACTGGCCGAAACCCAAAATCTCGGCGTAACTGACCTGTTCTGTGCACGGCCAAAATTAAATTCACCCTTATCTACCGGATTTGTTTTGTTTGTTTTACTTATAACAGAAACGAACATAAAAAAACATATTTGCCATCAAAGAGTACTGGTTGAAATAATAATAAAAAAATTATGATGAGTAATTCTCTAGTAATTTTATGGACGAAGATTTATAAATTTCAAGCATATGTTTAACTTGTCAAATTGAACGATTTTTATCGATATTGATGTATACCTAACGTCAGCGCAGTCAGACTAATATTCCGTATTTACAATGGTGGATATAAAACGTATGTGTAGTGACATGTGCTGGCAAATAAATATTTTCACACGTACCCAACAAACCTCCAATTTCACCAAAACCATATTATAATATTATTTGGAGAAAAATACACGTCCGTATTTTAATATTTCACGCCTGTCATGGCATGTCCAAAACTGTTTCGGGCCACGCCACTCGGTATCCACAGATTAACCGTCGAGGTCGAATACCAGTCTCACGGGGCCAGTGCCCGAAAAAACAAATGCTCAACTTTTTTAACTTACCTTTTTCCCAGTTGCGCACGCTTCACGTAAAACTACTAAAATAAACCGCATTTTAACGACCCTCCGTGAAATAGAGCAGATATTTTTTTTCTGTTCCTTTTTTGAATTACGGTACCTACAGGTTTTGTAGGTGGAGTTTTTGGTCCAATTTTTGATTACTCGACTATGTTCCGAATGGGTTTTCCCGATAGAATGAATAGTTTTTCGACGAATGCTTCGTTTGGAAACTAGTGCCGCTACACGTTGAGCTCAAAGAATTTTTTCGAGATGAGTGTGAAACTGTGCACTGTGGATAGAGATGTTAGGCCCTAGCTAAGGAGTAGAAAGCATGCTTTTGTCTTGCTTTTACTTAGGAATAAATCTCTCAACAATAGTAAGGTACGTACTAAACTACGTACGTACGTAGGTAAGTACGTGAACAGTTTGAATTAACTTCAAACTAAATTAAAAACTTCTGGATTTCGTAATCCTTTTGTATTACTTCAACTCAGCCTATCGCAGTCCACTGCTGGACATAGGCCTCTCCCAAGTTGCGCCACAACGCTCGATCCTCTGCCTTCCGCATCCAGTCCCCCCCGGCCACGCTCTTTAGGTCGTCGGTCCACCTGGCAGGGGGACTATTGTATTACTTAATTAAATCTAAACACGCCAAAGTTCAAATATAATTATATAACCTACTAAGTGTCACTTGCGGCTTTGCTCTCATGGTATGTCTGTAAAAAGAGCCAATGTTAACACATTAATTCATTCATTCATCCAGGAAATGGTCTATCTCTGTGCCAAATTTCATCCGAATCCGTTTAACCGTTTCAGCGTGGTTGAATGACAAAAACAAAGATAATTTATATTTTCGCATTTATAAAATTAGTAAGAAAACTTTACGACAAATTTTGAGTTACTGCTTCCAAAAATAAATCCAAAATTTTGTAATAAACATTAATTAAATTCCGAAACCAGTAACTAAGAAAACAAGGGAATACATCGAAACGAGTGGCATCATAAAAAAGAAAAAGTACGCAAAAAACTTTCGTTTACATCGCGCCCCTGAACTTGGAACGGAGGCAAATTTTCTCATCAGCCGCCATATTAGCTTTTATTAAGGTTCCTCGACGAAGATATAAAAACTTCTGGCTGTAAACCGATAGTTCGGGATGGGTCTTGTCGTGTTTGACGAGCGTAAAAATTGAATTATGTTAATAAAGTGTTAGGATATTTTTATGTAGGAACACGTTCTGTAGTGGACTTGGTTTGACTTATGAATAGATCCTTTCTTATATTTTCTGCTTCGCAATCATAATAATTCTCTTGGCTTTACTCATGAGTCATAAGTAAAGCCAAGATAAATTATTCATGAGTCTTTCATATGAGTCATGGCTCATGAGATTCTTTTAAAGTTGATTTAATTTTTAAAATTTTCACTTTTTAACTTGTATTCATGTGCACTAACTTCTATGGGGACTCCCATAGAAGTTAATTAATGATAAAAATACCATCAAAGCGTGATACTTACTTACTCCGCTGGCGCAGCGACCCAAAATGTGTCTTGGCCTCCGAAACGAGAGAACGCCACTTGCCGCGATCTTTGGCAGTATTTCGCCAATCACTGGTTCTGATCTCCAGAACCAGTCTGATCAAGTCAATCAAGTCAATCTGATCTGCAGAAGATCGCCTTCCACCTCATCGCTCCAGCGATATCTAGGACGACCGACAGGGCGTCGCCCTTTTGTTCGACCCGGATAGGCTCTCTTCGCATCTGGATCTTCTCCCATTCTCTCCAAGTGACCAAGCCAACGGAGTCTGTGAGCTTTAGCCTCTTCTATCACATTTGGTTCAGCCACGAGCTCTTCTATCTTGGCGTTCTTCCTGATCCACCAGGTACCATCCGGCCTCTGCACAGGGCCCAAGATATATGTAAGACCCTCCTCTCTGTTACCAAGAGCTTACTCTCTTCTTTTTGTGTCAGTGTCCAAGGTTCACATCCGTACATCAGTATAGGTTTTAACAAAGCGTGATGATAATAATTAATATTACACTATCGCCATGATATTTATGTGAAGTTGACCTTACAACAGTTAATTATGTAAACCATTAAATCGCTATTAGCAGCCAAGTGGCGCCCCTATCAGTAAAAAATGAATTACTCGCTTAGTACATCATTTATTGAAAGTTTGGCTTTACCAATTGAAGTAAAGAAACTGTAGTTTATTTAATCAGAAACTAATAAATAAAATAAATAAATATTTTTGGGACATTTTTGCCACAACTCTGTATAATACAGGTCGCTGTAGTTACAGTTTTTTTTTAGTACTATGTTTTACAGAGTTAATAGTTTCTGATTAAGTTAAAGTACCTACTTCAATCAATTGGTAATAGAGAACTTTCGATAAATGATGTATTCAGCGAGAAATTATTTTTAATTAATTTTTATTATTTTTAGTAGCGCCTTAATACAAAACAATGTAAAAAAAATAAAAATTGCAAAAAAGTCTACATCTGACAAAGATGTGAATCGGAATTAAATAAGTTAGTACAGAACCCCCGTTCCATTACCAAATAAGAATAATATCTCGTAAAAGGAACGAGTTCAACTCAACAACGCGCTGATTCCACGTGAATTTTGCATTTCGTAGACTTTTTTAAATTTTTACACCGTCCCAACGAAATGGTACGTTCGTATCGGACCGCTCCACACTTGCCATACCGGTGCTGATAAATTAAATTTTGCAACGAACTGACGGCTGAGCCGATAAACGAAATAACACAGCAAGGGAGTTACTGCAGGAAAACTCACTGGTCGTGGTTTTGCGTGCAAATATCTTTGCACTTTCGTACTTTTTGGCCCTACCTCGATGATTCAATAGTATGATAACTAGTCAGTTTTAGGTGGCGAATTTTAGTTCGTACCGTTCGGTTCGTGGCCAATTTGTGTACGCTATCTATTGGCGTTTTCAGAGCATGATATTCAAAAGATATTTTGGAATCACAATTTGCACTGCGTAGCACAAAGCTGCACCTATCAATCATGTGTGCTCTAAATTGGAAGCTGGGTTGCAGCTGGATTTTTGAATTGAGACACAAAATACGGTTATGGATCGGAAGATTGAATTCAGTCAGGGTATGGCCACTCAAGAAAATGCTCGCTGGAGTAAAGCTTTGACTGAGTGGTGGTCAAGGTCAGTTCGGAGAAACCTGGGCCGTCCGAAAGCGCGTTGGGTTGATGATATCGCCAAAGCCTTTTTAAAATACTTTTCTTTCTGAAACCACAGAACTATTCTTTTGCGACCTAACTCGTAAAAACCAAGTCATGACAAACGATCGTAAGGTGTAAGTTTTACCAGGTCTCCGTCTCCGTAATATAATAAATTGTCGCCAACACAAACTTGATAAAACAGTATCTATGAGAAAAATTGCTTCTGTGATATTTCTAGAGACTTATATTATGAAAACATTTGATTCGATTTGCTTGAGGCAGATTTTTGGGAGCAGTCAATTGATAGAGTTGTATAATATGGGTAATAATTAATCATGCTATACCCGTCATGAATTCGTCGTCAAATCCGACTCGATTGGGCATCGTTCGGGAATCTACGCAATATCTTCTCGTCCGAAATACCGCAGTGTCTCAGAAGTCTTTGACCAGTGTGTGTTGCCAGTAATCACTTACGCACTGAAACGTGATTGCTCACAATGGGCCTGATAAGAAGACTCATAGTCACTCAAAGGACAATGGAGAGGGCTATGCTCGAAGTTTCCCTGCGTGATCGAATCAGAAATGAGGAGATTCGCAGGAGAACGAAAGTAACCGACATAGCCCGAAGAATTGCCAAACTTGAGTGGTAGTGGGCGGGGCACATTGCTCGCAGAACGGATGGCTGATGGGGCAGTAAAGTTCTGGAGTGGTACCGCGTACTGGAAGGCGCAGCGTGGGTAGGCCCCCCACAATGTGGACCGCATCACGCAGGGACACTCCGAGCATAGCCCTCTCCATTGCCCTTTGAGTGACTTTGAGCCTTCTTACTAGGCCCATTGTGAGCGACTACGTTTCAGTGCCGTAAGTAGGTAATTACGGCATTTATTACTAAGTTAACAACATATCACAATAATCTTCTTTCGAACCCGTTGTTTCCGCCAGCATCCTAAAAGCAAAATATTTTATTTTCGACACCGTCGCCCGAATTAACGCGATGCCAGGCTTATCGGCCTCATCAGTACCATTTGGTACAATTCTACTTTTATTCGTGCCCATTCGTAAAACAGAGGCTTTAATTAAGCCTTTATTGCCTGAAATCGATTGCTATCATTTGCATATGAATGTTTTTGTTTACGTGAAAATGTGGAGCGAATTATTTTGTTTTCATCTGTTTGGTTCAATATTTTTGGATCTCTTGTAATAACAGGTTTTAAATTTGTTGGGTGTAAGGTTTATTTGTGTATGGACGATATTCGGTTGTGGTTCAGCAACATGTGTTTTTTTAAATCCTGAAAATGTTAAAGGGACTTTTCCACGTCATGTATGACAGTCTCATCGTACCCTAAACCATAAACTTATTATACATAACCAGCCCATTACTGTCCCACTGCTGGGCACGGGTCTCTTCTCAGTACGAGAAGGCTAAGGCCTTAAACTTATTATAATAGCGTTTAATTATAATAATGTTATGCCCTAAACACAAGTATAACACGTCATTTAACTAGGCCATATAAACAGAATAATAAGTTTATGCCCTAAACACAAGTTTAACACGTCATTTAAACTATATTATCAAGGGCATATAAACAGACCTTTTGCGTCGTCACAATTTGGTTTATCATTTAATCATTTTTCTTTCTTTTTCTTCTTTCTTTATTTAAAATTTAGTGAAATTTACCTATACCAGTCCTGTTTGTACCTGTTCATATTCAGAGCCGTAAGTTAATTATTTCTATTAGACTTCATCATCATCATCATCATTTCAGCCGAAAGACGTCCACTGCTGGACATAGGCCTCCCCCAAGCATCGCCACAACGACCGGTCCTGTGCCTTCCGCATCCAGTGGATTCCCGCGACCTTCACCAGGTCGTCGGTCCACCTTGTGGGGGGCCTACCCACGTTGCGCCTTCCAGTACGCGGTCGCCACTCCAGAACTTTACTGCCCCATCGGCCATCCGTTCTGCGAGCAATGTGCCCCGCCCACTGCCACTTAAGTTTGGCAATTCTTCGGGCTATGTCGGTTACTTTCGTTCTCCTGCGAATCTCCTCATTTCTGATTCGATCACGCAGGGACACTCCGAGCATAGCCCTCTCCATTGCCTTTTGAGTGACTTTGAGCCTTCTTATCAGGCCCATTGTGAGCGACCACGTTTCAGTACCGTAAGTAATTACTGGCAACACACACTGGTCAAAGACTTTCGTCTTGAGACACTGCGGTATTTTGGACGAGAAGATATTGCGTAGCTTCCCGAACGCTGCCCAACCGAGTCGGATTCGACGATTGACCTCTTTCTCGAAGTTGGAATTACCTAGCTGGACAGTTTGTCCTAGGTATACATAATCGTCAACAACTTAGAGTCTATTAGACTTATATCGGATATATTCAAGACATATAGGAAATTATGTAAATACTCGACAGCTCTACACTTTTCAAGTTTATGATATTCTATGCCATCTGTATTAGCTGTCCACTAGTTGTAATAAAAATACATAGAAATTAATAGTACAAAGGCACTGCTTATTTATTTATCATACTTAAAATAATTTGAAAACAAGTATTTTGCACCAAAAATGTAAAGTATTTTTACATAATTGAGTAATATGATGACATTGTGATCAATCTAAGAGGAAATCTCTAAGAGGCTGGTAGACACTTCGCGTTACCAGAGGGCTGGCTTGTTTTTTGGTCAAAGAATAAACGTTGCCATTCAACGTGGCAACGCTGCAAGTCTTCTGGGCACTATGCCAGCGGTGGGGAGGAATGTTTTGATGCCTAGGCGCGCCTTTTTGTATCATTTTATTTTGTACTTTGTAAATTTATTATTTTTTTATTTATTGGACTTAAAAAAAAACACTTGGACTTAAAACTAAACATTATCTATAATAAACAATACTCCATTAAGTTTAAAGAGGAAAAAATATTTTCGCTATTTTCAAATTTTAATTCTGAAGCAAACAAACCTCAAAAATTCATCATCATCATTAAAACTACCAATTAAAATAACCGAGAAATTTTGCAACTACCCGCATCTACCCACAAATCGCATGGGACAATTGAAGTACCCGTTTAAATAAACAAGAAGAACATTAATACATACCACGGTACCAAATGTGTCTCCCGTGCCACATTTGGGGCCTCTGAAGCGAAAACCAATAACGTAAATATGCCTGACTGTAACCAACTTCTGGGGAAGGTTAGGAGCGATATAATTCTTGGAGTCGAATTAAGAGAAAATGTTAGCTGGTAGAGGTATTTACCTTAAACGGTGAAATGTTTGCGTATTTGCAGCAATTTCGAAATACCGTAAAATGCTCCAACTTTGCCCAAAAATCTTACTTTGCCAAAGGCAGTAACAGTAACTGAATTTTTGACACAAACAGACATTTCGTGGCCGGACCATAACTTAGTGTTGTCACTGTTATAAGTACGGAAATCTTAACTATTTAGGTAATGTTGTTAGTTGTGGGCGAAATTGGAGCATTTTATGGTAACAAAGAAAAAAAAATTACTGAAAAAATAAATAAAGCGAATCTACGTTATAATTAGACGAGTGATAGTGTTGGTATTTTTTCGCATAAGAGAAAGAAAAAAGTAGTTCCGACAAATCTCGGCCTTCTGGACCAATAAATTGTCGTTGTCGGTGACAAAAAATATTGAAACAATCAGTTATTGAAAGATTTATTTTATTGTGGAAAGAAAAACTCACTCACGAGCAGGATTTGAACCTGCGACTCCTGGCTCAGTACGCCAATGATTTAGTTGCTAAGCTGCCGCGAACACTGCTCGTTGTATCGAATTTAACTTCCACTTACGTCTTTGAGTGAAGTCTTTTTTTTTCCACTATTTATATCTTTAGATTTCGCTTCGCATGCGTAAATAAATGCTTTAATAGTACATTATGATACAAGTGAGCTAAGTTGATTATTATACTCGAGGCTGGATTGATAAAAATGGCGCGCGGATCGCGCGTTGACATACAGCTATGCGCGCGCAGGTGGTCGAAGGAAACCGCCAAACAGCCTAATATAAAAATATTATAAATTGTTTTTTTTATTTACACGTTTTATTACACGACTCATAATTAGTTATTTTTCGCTTTTCAGTTTCACTTTTCGTCGGTTCAATTTTTTGTTAAAAAGTTTTATTTTTCATTTTTTTGTGGTTAAAATCTAACTCCAGGTCTCCATTATATCGTAGTGTCTAGAACTATATTTATGTGTGTCAAGTTTCAACAGAATCGGTTAACAGGTAAGAATTCAGTGGGTGAACAAAAACTCATCCCCTGTTTTACTACCCTTAGGGGTGGATTTTGATTTTGAAATTTAAATGGGACCAACTTCAAGATATACCCTATCCATTAAAAAAAGAATCATCAAAATCGGACCACTCTGTAAAAAGTTAAGCGTGGTCATACATAAAAAAAAAAAAAAAAAAAAAAATATATACGCGTCGAATTGAGAACCTCCTCCTTTTTTTCGTCGGTTAAACAGCACGCGAGCGTTATAAGCCACATTATGAACCTAAAAGCGATGCAATAAGAGCCACTTTACGAGCAAGTGTGTTGAAAACAATTTAAATAATCAGTTATCGAACTTACAGAATCTTTTTGGTCTTCAATACCATAATTTAGTACACAATTTCGGAGCATACAGTGTTCGAGAAATCAATCACAACAGTTTCACCATAAAAATGTGTGTAGGTCATGGCCCCATTGAATTAATTTGACAAATATAGCACAACCTTGGCGGGTTTTCAGCATGACGTGTATTAATTAATAGAGTGACTAACTAAACAAATTGTGCCAGTTTGTAATTACCCTTTTGAATATAAAATTCTAGATTTGTGGGTTGATAAAATTTAGATTTATTAACCTGCGACGCGAAACGGGTTTTAGAAGTAAATAAATGTTTGAACTGTTAGGTAGAAATAAACAATTAGAAAGTTCGTAATTTGGAAATATATGTATGAACCACAGACATAGTAAAAAATATAGACGAAGTGCTGCGAACAATCATAGTGAAGCTAAAAAAAACTGGGCTCCTTCGTGTACTACCAGCGCTCACGCACACACATGCACCTCAAACCATGCTCATCCCTCTCAGTACACATGTCACGGCATCGTCCAGTAAGCATCGCGAAAGCAAATATCCTTCAGGTGAATCGTTTGTGCGTGAGCGCTGGTTGTACACAAAGAAGCATAGTTATTTTTGGCTTCATTATGATTCTTCGCAGCACGTCGTCTATATTTTTTACTATGTCTGTGGTATGAACATAGTACCACCCAGTTTATAATTTATTTTGTGTTTCATCTAAAGTAGTTTACATCTAAAAGGTATTATTTTGAGAAATGGGTTACTTATTTTTTTTTTATATCTTCTGCTACAGCGAACTATAGTTTACAGAGTTAATAGTTTCTGATTAAACTACAGTATCTTTACTACGATTCTGTAGAACCAGATTTTCCAAAAGAAATACACTCGGCTAGTAATTTTTTTTACTAATGGGGGCACCACTGAGCTATAGGGAGCCCCTTATTAAATGTGTTTGTTTATTTCTTTCTTGCATACAATATAATAGCTGTAAACTTTAATGGATTAGTGATAAATGTAAGTTTAAATGTTTCCTAATATTCCTTTAATTTGAAGCTCACAAAACACATACTTTACCCGTCAAACACTTACCCAGATTTTCAAGCACAATTCGTTTGAAAGTTTTCAAACAATCCTTTATCGACACTAATATACGCCTGTGGTCTACTGACCGGGGTTACGAGTTGAAACCATAAATTTTCTTGTGTATGAACAACCGTTTAAACACCTTATAAATCAGCTTCGGATGTTTACTAAGTGTTGTGTCGAAGTATCGTTAATAATGCAGCAAAAACATAGGTAAACTCTTGGACGAATGAAAATGGTGGACGCAATCTCGCTAATAATTTTTTTTATTTATGACACTACGACAATGACTACCGTCACACAAGATTGATAGCGTAATCTCGGCTTTTTGTCTTACTATGGGTGTGCATGTGTGCGTGCCAGCCCGTACTTTTAAGCGAGCCGTCTTACTTCTTTTTTAATCGACTTAAAAAAAAGGAGGAGGTTATGTATTCCGCGGGTTTTTTTTTTGTTTAGCGAGATTCTGTCCGCGTTTTTTTTATTCGTCCAAGGGTAAACTTAAGTGGTAGTAGGTGCTAGTAATTTGTTAGAATTGTTTTATTTTTCAGTTTTAAAGGTTCTTTATGTAACTTTTTCAAAGGACATCTGTCCATCTATCTATCTATCTTTTTCAAAGGATATGATGAAAAATAATGTGATGTGGAATTACTTCTAAAAGCACTCAATGTTTTAACAATTAACTGTTTTATTTTTCCCTGCAAGTTCATTATCGGAAAAGATGATTCCGGGGAAAATTGTTAAATTAAATTGAAAGCATTGAAAGTATAACTAGAAAATACTGAACAAATCCGTGTGTACTGAAGAGTTACGTGTGGTGCCGGACATAAAGAATTGCACCACCCTATCTCTTCTCATTAAACATTAAATTTGAATTATCCATCAGACCATAGAATAATTAGAAGCACGATAACATTAATAAATCCAAAGAAAAGCAGGGTTAAATATACAAACAAGCAAAAAAGCACCCTAAAAAACCAAGATGAAATAAACAAATACAAGGATAGTCTAAAAAGGCATCTAATTGACTGGAGTAAATTGGAAACAGTGCAAGCATGCTATGACAAATTGATACACACCATAATTCAAAGTCAGGAAAATGCAACATCAGAAAATGAAACCACTACAAAGCACAAAGTCCTATCAGAAAGAACAACATCGCTTTTAAAAAGAAGACAAGAGCTTCAAAAAACTAAAAACAAATCCCGTTCCATGAAAAATGAACTCAGCGCTCTATATAAGCTAATAAGCAAATATATTAAAATTGATTACAAAAATTACAGGACTAAAACTATTGAAAAACATATGGAGCATGTAGGAAGCCTGAAAAAAGCACAGAAAGAGCTACGAACCAATAGAACCTGGATCGAGGGGCTGAATCAACTTGGTAAAATATCGTACAACCGCATAGATATCATCAACATTGCAACAGCCTTTTACAGAGACCTGTACAGTGTTAGACATCACACATCAAATATCACCACTAAAAAGAATCAAGACTCGGAAGAGATATCACAGGAGAACTCTGAAGGCGAAATAAGGACAATTGATGAAATAGAAATTCTACAAGCAATAAATAAATTAAAATCAGATAAAAGTCCAGGTCCAGATAAGATCACCAACGAGGCTATAAAGACTGGCGGTGCTTTATTAGCCACACCATTAGCACACCTATTTAATTTGATCTTAAAGACGGCGAGTATACCTGTACAATGGTCCGAATCAAATATAATCTTACTGTACAAAAAAGGAGATCCATACGACATAGGTAATTACAGACCTATAAGTCTCTTATCGACTCTATATAAACTTTTTTCTTCAATTATAGACAAGAGAATAAGTGAAGGGTTAGAAAAAAAACAACCCATAGAACAAGCTGGCTTTCGAAAGGGATTCTCTACAATCGATCACATCCACTCCTTAGAACAACTTATTGAAAAATACCAGGAAAGTCAGAGACCGCTCTACATTGCCTTCGTCGACTACCAAAAAGCATTCGACACAATATCACACGCAAGCATATGGGAAACCCTTAAAGCTCAAAAGGTAGAGAAAGAATATATAGAAGTGATAAGGAATATATACAGTAACAGCACAAGTAAAGTCAAATTGGAAACAACTGGTCCAAGTTTTCCCATAAAAAGAGGAGTAAGACAGGGCGACCCACTATCCCCAAAAATTTTTATCGCTATATTAGAATCCATCATAGGCAAGCTAGACTGGAAAAAATGCGGCCTGAACATTAATGGTAAATACCTGAGCCATCTAAGATTCGCAGACGATCTCGTAATAGTATCAGAAACCAGCTGCAATCTACAATACATGTTAGAAACGCTTCACGTAGCTAGCAGACATGTGGGATTAGAAATGAACCTCTCCAAGACAAAAACCATGACAAATAGTATCAAGAAATGTATTATGATAGAACATGAACCATTAGAATATGTGGAGCAATATATCTATCTTGGTAAACAAATAAGTTTCAATAGTAACAGTAATGGACAAGAGGTAGAGCGCAGATTGAAAAAGGCGTGGAATAAATATTGGAGCTTAAAAGAAGTATTCAAAAGCAAAATGTCAGTAGAATTAAAAAAGAAGATAATGGATTCATGTATTCTTCCTTCTCTAACGTACGGATGCCAGACGTGGAAATTTACGTGGAAGATTAAAAATAAAATTAGTACTTGCCAGAAAAGTATGGAGCGTAGTATGCTAAATATAAAGAAAATACATAAGATTAGACACACAAAAATAAGAAATTACACAAATGTAATAGACGCACTGAGTTACGCCCAAAAATTAAAATTTAGATGGGCTGGCCATGTTGCACGTCAAACAGATAACAGATGGACTGTAGGTGTAACCATATGGAAGGGCCCGCCAGGCAAACGACGCGTAGGGAGACCGTGCACAAGATGGGAGGATGATATACTGAAGATCGCAGGAGCAAAGTGGATACAAACAGCAAAACTAAAAGAAAAATGGAAATCTTTGGAGGAGGCCTTCACCTGAGAGGGGTCCGTGCTATTAACATATTGTCAATCAATTATAAAATCTTTTAAACATAGATTATTACAATAGATGCATAAAAATTCAAGAAAAAAATTAATAAAAAAAAAAAAATTGTTTATATGTCAAAAATTCATATGTAACTATTATTGTAGCAGCTGTAGCACGGAATAAAAGGCTTTTTTATTTTTTATTTTATTTTATTTTATTTTATTATTTTATTTATTATCTCTTCTCATGGGTGTCGTAAAAGGCGACTAAGGGATTTACCAGAGGATGGCCAGCAGCGTTCTCTGAGTATTTAATTTACCATCTGCGATCGCCAACCCACCTGCCAAGCGTGGCGATAATAGCATATCCCCCCCTTTTTGGGGGAGGCCTATGACCAGCAGTGGACGTCTTTCGGCTGAAATGATGATGATGAAGAAATAAATCGCTACGGTTGTATTGTACTACACATTTTTTTTAATATCACAACTAAGAGATCCATTATAATTTTTTTACTTTTATGAATTTTTTCAGCGTTCTTGTTTTCTTTTTTTCTAAAGCAATGAATTTAGAATTTACTTCCCCGCTCCTTCAGTTTCAAAACAAAGCTCCCAACAGCTTATAAATCAACATCGGCTGTTTACAAACTACGCCACTATTAGTGGCGAACAACTGTAAACAAGTTGAAAGAAAACGATAAAATTCTAGTGTTAGTGCCCCAAGTTTATCTGTTCTTTAAAGTTGTTTTGTAGTGGTTCGTAAAGTGCCAAGTAGGCGGTGAATTTAGGTATTATAGTGTGCCAGAATATAGTGTGGTATGGAGTTTTGAACAAAATAAGTTGTAATGCAACGAATACTTATAATACATTCTTTGTTTTACGAATGTCATGAAAGTATTCAGCGAATACCAATATTCGGTAGGTAATTTAATGGTATTCAGCGAATTAGAATATTGGTTTCAAATTAAAATGTTTTTTTATTTCAAATAAAACTAATTACAGGCACTTTTGAAACGTCAGGCTCTAGTTGCACAGTTCCAAATTGTGGGTCCTATGGAGAAGAACCGGCAAAAACTCCATGGATAATATACATACATACATACATATTTTCACGACTGTTTCCCATTGGGGTAGGCAGAGACTATGGATTTCCACCTGCTACGATCCTGACACACCTCTTTCGCTTCATCTACGTCCATTAACCTCGTCATGCATGCTCGTCGGTTTAGAGAACTCTTAACCTGGCATTTTTTGAGAACATCCGCGATTTGATCGCGATACGTTCGCCGAGGTCGTCCCCTTCCAACTCTTCCATCCACGCTCGCTTCGTATACTTGTTTCGTCAATCTCCTCTCGTCCATCCTCTCTATATGTCCAAACCATCTTAACATACCTTTCTCAATCTATAATAAATGGATAATATGTAATTGTTTATTACATAACATTCATTCAGATAATGTGAGTTTAATGTAAGTAATGTCAGAAAAACAAAAAGATCAAAAGTGAGAATACAGCCTTTAGAAATAAACCTAAAAAGAGTTGTATGTAAGAGCTGACCTGGTTGTCGTTGCATCACTAAAAATAAGTGATATAACAATAATAGCAGATAACGAGTATTTTTTTTTTGGCTTAGTTGTTGGGAGCCCCTTAAATAGTAGCAACTAAGCACCTAGGCCGAAAAGTTCTGGAGTGGCGACCGCGTACTTGAAAGGCGCAGCGTGGGTACCTGGGACGAAGGAACTTTTTTCTTGTTTTCGCGTGGAAATCCTCATAGATACCCTCCGTCTAGGAACGGCGGAGGGGTATGTCGGACTCTTACCGACTAAAACCACACGGTGGCCACCCTCTGCACAAAATAGAGGAGCTCCGGGAACTCCAGTGGACCACGCCGATGCCCCGCTAGAGCTATGCCTTTGGCACGTCCCGGGAAAACAATATTGTCTCCCCACATTAGCACGCGACTACCACGTACTACTGTCCTCCCCAGGGTCGCGTAATAGACGCCTCGAGTCCCCCCACTCTTAGCGCCTACGATCCCGAAGGTCCCCTGCCAGATGTGGTGGAAGGTGATGCGGCCCTTAGCCCTATCTGGGCCTTACGCCAGGGCGGTTGCCTCCCCGGCGCCTCCTTCTCCGAGCGGAATCGGCCCTCTCCCGATCTCGCACTGCGGCTTCCTTCAGAAGCATACCGGTCTCACAGAAGGAAGCCATGGCCCTCCAAGCCGTCAGATCTGCCAGCATAGCCGACACTACTGCTGACAGAGAAAGATCCTGCCCGATCCGGCTGACCAGGTCCCGCCGTTCGGAGCTCCACGCAGGGCACTCCTCCAGCGTGTGCTGTGCGGTATCCTGGTCACACCCACAATGGTGGCAATTTGCCGTGGCTGGTGATCACTGAGCTGTAGGGAGCCCTTTAAGATTCTACATCTTTAAAGAAACTTATAAAAACTTGATATCATTGACTTTACGATACGATTGTTACGATAATGGTGGCTTTAATGTTAAAGGCATTTCTTGAAAATTGGGGGATTACGACTAGGTATAAATAATTACTGCTCTGAGATTTAGCATTAATATTAATATCTCAGCTTCAGCGGGATCAATCTACATTTATAATAAGACTTGAATTAAATTATTGTTCGTCATACAAATGATATTATTCAATATTTTTTTCTTTTCAAATAATGATTTAATGGTATTCTTGGGTCACGACAAAGTGACTTTCATTAATTGATTTTTAAATAACAAATTATAATACAACCTGTTACGAAAGTCGTTTTATTACAATGGACTGTCTATCACACCGTAACGTAAGAAATATTTGACGAAAACTTTACTTTTTACTGGAAAAACCCACATCCACGAGTGACGATATTTAATTGATCGTCCGGCGCACCCTGCGCAGTCAGCCCCACTACCAACCTGCTGACTGACTAATCTTTTTCTCACGGCATGAGCTATTATCATTATGTAGCTCATGTCGACACGAAAGAAGAAGATTGGAAAAAATCACATTACTGTTTTCTTGCCAAAACTTGAAGCAACATTACATTTATTTATTATCCTCTTTTGAAGATGTTTTTTGAATTAAAATAAAAACATAAAACTATTACTTAGGGTTTAGTAATTTTCTAGGCAGACATTTTGTAAGAATCCATTTAGTTCCACAGACATAGTAAAAAGTATAAATTGTGGAAAGCAAAAAATCGCTCACGAACAGGATTCGAACCTGTGAATCCTGGCTCAGTACGACAGTGTTTCAGCTACTAAGCTACCGTGAACACTGAACACTGCTCGTCGTATCGAATTTAACCTCCACTTACTAACGTATTTGGATGACGTCAGCAACATCTTATTAAGAAAGTGTTCCTTAACCGACTCGACTAACTTATCGACGCCGACTATGTTTAGATTTCGCTTCGCATGCGTAAAATGCGTTGAAAATAATAAAATAATAGTAAAACATATTTTTTTAGTATGTCTGTGTGTTTTAAGTATTTTTTTACAGACAGATGTCAAGCAAAAGCTCTAAAATACGTAATTGAAGCCTATGAAATGATGTTATTGGATCTCTCCGGCCGCATTTCCTCATAATTAATACTTGTATCAAAATTGTCGATACCTATTACGATTCGTTCTAAACTTGTCCTCGAACGTCGGAATTAATTTATTAAACAGCTGGTTCATCAGCGTCCCTGAGGGACGCACCGATGCAACACTGATAGCTATATTTTAAGTATAGAGAGTGATCTTCGTAATAAACGCTTTAGATCGGTAATATAATCCCTTGGTTATTAATATTAAATTAAAATCGTAATTAAAAATGCTATCCTTGTAGTTGTTTAGTTATGCTTACAGTAGATTCTCTATCAGTTATTATGGTTTTTATTTTATTTTAATAAATAGGATACTTTTCAAAGTTCGACAATGGCGTACATGTTATGCCAGGAGACGATATTCATTAACTCAGTCTATCGCAGTCCACTGCTGGACACAGGCCTCTCCACTGTAGTTGCCGCTCTGAAGTTGCGCCACAACACAATGTCAATGTAATGTTTTTTAAATGTAATTTTTCATCATCGTCATCATCATTTCAGCCGAAAGACGTCCACTGCTGGACATAGGCCTCCCCCAAGCATCGCCACAACGACCGGTCCTGTGCCTTCCGCATCCAGCGGATTCCCGCGACCTTCACCAGGTCGTCGGTCCACCTTGTGGGGGGCCTACCCACGCTGCGCCTTCCAGTATGCGGTCGCCACTCCAGAACTCTACTGCCCCATCGGCCATCCGTTCTGCGAGCAATGTGCCCCGCCCACTGCCACTTAAGTTTGGCAATTCTTCGGGCTATGTCGGTTACTTTCGTTCTCCTGCGAATCTCCTCATTTCTGATTCGATCACGCAGGGACACTCCGAGCATAGCCCTCTCCATTGCCCTTTGTGTGAATTTGAGCCTTCTTATCAGGCCCATTGTGAGCGACCACGTTTCAGTACCGTAAGTAATTACTGGCAACACACACCGGTCAAAGACTTTCGTCTTGAGACACTGCGGTATTTTGGACGAGAAGATATTGCGTAGCTTCTCGAACGTATCCCGAATGTAATTTTTACTGTATTGTAATTTGTGATTTTATTTTATGACATTTTTAATTTTGTATGCCATGAGGCTGATCAAATATGGTACTGTATTGTATTTTATTAAAACCTATTTATTACCTATGTATCACAAAATAAATGATTTGAATTTGAATTTGAACACTCGGTCCTCTGCCTTCCGCATCCAGTTCCCCCCAGCCACATTCTTCAGGTCGTTGGTCCACCTGGCCGGGTGGGGGGGGGCGCCCTACGCTGCGTTTGCCGCGTAAATAATAATATAATTAATTATTAATTATTTGTGTATAATTATTATGCCACATGCAAACCAAACCGATAATAAACACGTGTTTCACGTGCGTGACGTTTGGCGGAATCAACACTTTTTTTTTTTTTTTTTTTTTTTTTTTTTTTTTTTTTTTTTTTTTTTTTTTCGAATGGGCTCTCGCAGGTGGGACCGAAGTCCCATTTCTGCTTAACCGGACTTAGTTGGCGGAGAGTCCCATGTGGGACTCCATTCGCCGAAGGTTTTTTCCCTACATACTTACAAACTAGATGCGCGCGGCATCAATACCGCGCTTAATCGGGCGGGCGCCCCCCAAGGGGGGGGCTCGAACCTCGCTAGGGCATTGCAGGGGGACCCCGCAGTTCCTATGTCCCCCTAGCAGCCGTTGCTGCATCGAATTGGTTACCTCGAAAGTAGCGGACTTTCGGTCCCTATCGGGTGACGTGCTAAACGCCGTGAAGCGGCAAGCCTCGCCGGCGAGGCTAAGACCTACCTAGAAAACCTAACCAGTGGCTACGCAATAGCCTGCTCCTAGGAACTACTCTAGAGCATAGGGCCGGTCTCGCGTGACGAGATTATCTCCGGTTGCTTACACCGTGAGGGCGTCCCCAGGGGGGAGCTCGGACCTCGACTCAGGGTGCAGCAGGGGGACCCCGCCACTGATCCCCCCAGCAGCCGGTGCTGCGTCGGCATGTGTTACTGTTTCTCGAGAGTCGGACTCTCGGATTCTGTGTGTGTGTCGCGTCGGTCCTCGCCGGCGGGGACGATATTTTGGACGACGGCGTCGGAGTGTGCTTGTACTTTTATCTGACTCCTGGAGGAGTGTGATATCGTCATCGGGCTCAATGAGTGTGTGTCTGGGACGTCGGGTTTTGCTGATAGCGGATGGCTGGTAGACGGTGGCCGCCACGACCAAGGGGTTGGGGTGCTTGGGAGCGGAATCGAAATAGCGTTTTGAGGCACGCTTGAAAAACTGCTTGATGGTCGGCAGTTTGAAGTCTAGGTGGAGGTCGACGTTGCGTACGTACCAGGGGGCGTCTACAGCCCTACGCATGAAACGGTTTTGGATGGTTTGGAGCATGTGAATTCTCACCGGCTTAACGTGTGCGAACACAACGCTAGCATAGGCGAGTATGGGGCGGATACAGGTGGTGAATATCCTTACTTTGAGATGAGTGGGCAGCTTACTGTGCGCATTGAGAAGGGGGTGGAGACGTGCGAGGACAAGGGCGGCACGGTTTTTCACCCTGCGGATATGCGGACGGAAAGTCAGTCTACGGTCAAGGATCACTCCGAGATATTTGGCTTCTCGTTGCCATGGGATCTGTTTTCCGAACATTGAGACTGGTACGCTCAGTTCTTTACGGTACTGTGACAGGGGTCTCTTATCGAAGAGGACCGCTGCACTTTTTTCGGGATTTACTTCGATTCTCCATTTCCGGAACCATTCACCTAGGGTGTTGGCCGCGGATTGGAGGGTACGAGAAATAGCGACATGGGTCATGCCGGAGTAATAGATTGCCGTGTCGTCGGCGAAAAGGGCCATACGGGCTGCACCGCATTTTGGAATATCGCTGGTGTACAGCGTGAACAGTAGGGGGGAGAGCACGGAGCCTTGAGGCACACCGGCGTGAATGGGATGGGGGGAGGAGAGAGCCCCTTCTATGCGATAGCAAAAGGTACGATTCGACAAGTAGTCTCGGATGATGAGCACGAGACGATGTGGCACATTCATAGTGTACAGCTTATATAATAAGCCGTTGTGCCACACTTTATCGAAAGCCTTTGCTACGTCGAAAAAGAGAGTGCCGGTCATTTGACCGCGTACGAAGCCTGCACTGATGTGTTCTACAATGCGGTGCAGTTGATTAACGCAGCAGTGCTTTGTACGAAAGCCAAACTGCTCGTCGGGAAGGAGTTTATTTGAGTCGGCGAAATCTTTGAGTCGCTTATAAATAAGCTTCTCGTAGATTTTACCGAAGACATTGAGGAGACTAATCGGCCGGTAACTACTCGGCTCGGCTTTTGGTTTGCCCGGTTTGGAAATACCGATTACCGTAGCCTGTTTCCAAGCCTGGGGAAAGATGTTGTTTTTAAATGCCGCATTGAAGATGACGGTCATTAGAGCGATTAGGGTGGCAGGGAAACGTTTCAGCACCTTATTGGTGATGCCGTCTGCGCCGGGGGCTTTTTTGGGCTTAAGATCCTTGACTATAGAGAGAACTTCGTCAGGGGTGATCGGTGGGAGCGGGTCATCAGGGTCATCTATTGGGGGGGGGGGGAGGGCTGACCTACGCTCTACTTCTGAATTGACCTTATCAAGGTGGGTTTGGCTTACGGGAAGCGTACTGAGAGTGCATTGAGACTCCAAGCTGTCGGCTAAGCATTCGGCTTTTTCGTCGTCGTCAAAGGCCGGCCTTTGATTGGGTCGATTTAGGGGGGGCATAGTTGCCGTGGTCTCGCATTTAAGTCTGCGTTGAAGGGCCCAGAAGGCTACATGAGACGGTTGGATTGCGCTGACTTCCTTGTCCCAATGCTCCTCCCGTACCTGAGCTACACGTCTCTTTACAGAATTCTGTAAGGAGCGCATATGGGCACGATTGGCTTCATTGGGAAAAGCGTCATAGGCACGGATGGCCGCGTTCCTCTCGGTCCTCAACTCATTTACATCGTCCGGCAGTTTCAGACGCTGGTCATCCAGCATCGGAACCTGCCGTGAGCATTCGCCCACTACGGACTGCACATGGTTGGTGAGCGAGGTGATCGCGGCCACCGTGTCCGCGACTGTCTCAATGGAGTCAGGGATTGAATCTAATTGGGGGGATGAGGTAGATTTGAGGCGGTCCTCTAATCTCCTCCAATCGGTTATCGTTTTTGTTATGGGTGGAATACCGGGATCCGAGGGACCACCTCGGGGACCCAGTTGAATGATCACAGGGCGATGATCTGAGTCTAATTCTTGGATTACCTCGATAGAGCGAATACCGAGGTTTACGCGCTTTAAGAGGGCTATATCTAGGATGTCGGGCCTCGGAATCAACACTAAGCCCCGCCGCACATACTCACACTCCCATTGGTCATCACACGACGCGTGCAAGCGTTTAAAACCTATAGCGTGGTACCGAAATCACGTGTCGACGCAGGCACGTACGGTCACGATCCTACCCGGTGGTATATTTTGTCGACAAAATCCCTTGAACGAATCCTGATACATTACATGTACCTACGCCTGCCAACGAACATTGAGTGCAAGCGACTTTAGCCTTAGTGGTGGTTCACCGGAAAGTTTGCTGATAGTACATGAGTGTGCGCACGTGTCGTGCGAATGGCCCTAGATATAGCTGAGACACGTTTTCCGAGTGGCAGTAGCGCAAATGTATGTCAACAAAGTGACGTTTATGATTTCGGCCACGAGGCAGCGCCCCTATCATGCACATAGCCAATAGGCAGCGTTACGTTGCCACTCGCATGCGGCACGTGATAACCAATGCAAGTGTGAGCATGTGCAACGGGCGTAAATATTGTAACTCTATATCGGATTAAGGATCAAGTAACCCACGTCCGTAGGAGAGTACCCCTTTTCCGAATCCCTACACGTGATCCTTGGGTGATGCAAATCAGATGACATACTGGTGGTAGGACATGGCTTGCGACCACCCACCGGGCAAAGACGTGCCGCCAAGTGACCTGGTCGTGTTCCGGTACGATGCCCGGTGTAGCCACATAAGAGGATTGGTCGAAATATTTCACTGCCATCTCTCACCTTCGCTGGGCAAGCGTGAACCATCGTCGACCGCACCATCGCTGAACATCAGGTGTGGTGGCGGCCTAACGCAAGCCAGATCGTATTATTATGATAGCAATGATAGCATTGTGGTTGAACGCTTGCCTTCCATGCAGGAGGGTGCAAGTTCGATCCCGGCCCGCACCTCTGACTTTTCGGATTCATGTGAGGATCAGAATTTGATTATCACTTGCTTTAACGGTGAAGGAAAACATCGTGAGGAAACCTGCACACCTGAGAGTGCTCCATACAGTTTTCGATGGTGTGTATAGTCCACCAACCCGCACTAGGCCAGCTTGGTGGACTAAGGCCTTAACCTTCTCATACTGAGAAGAGGCCTGTGCCCAGCAGTGGGACAATAATGGTCTGATTATGTTATGTTATTATGATAACGTTTGCAACACTACTGACAATCTATTCAGGACCTACAAGATCACGGTCCCCATTTTTTTTCTCAGTAGCCACAATCAATAACACCCAAACTTCACATCGCCATCCATATTTATCTGTATCCATCCTATATTTACATATTCATCTGATCGTCGACAAAAAAAGGAAAGATGTATAAAAACCGTGAGATATGTTACCATTTACATATTTATAAAAGATGTTTTCAATTTTCCTCGTGGCTTTTATGTATTCCTGTTTTTCTTTCTACTGGTGGGAATGAAAAACTTTGGATGTATCGGCTGTATGGCGTAAACTTTTTTTAAAAATATTTTTGGTACATTTTTACACAGCACCCCAGTCTAGTCCCATTTTTTTGTACTTACATACTTACTATACATAAGAAACACCCAGACCAACAGACACACTTTTCACGGTAGCTTAGTGGCTAAAGCACTGGCGTACTGAGCCAGGAGTCGCAGGTTCGAATCCTGATCGTGAGCGATTTTTTTCATTCCACAATTTAAATCGTTAGATTTCGCATCGCATGCGTAAATGCGTTAAAAATAATAAAATAACACTTTTGTTCATAACACAAATACTTGTGTCCTGTGGGAATCGAACCGAACTCGTGATCAGCAGTCCGACTCTCGAACCACTAGACCACAGACGTCGTCAAACTGTCTCAGTCAAGTCGGGAAAAGAAAATATGGTAACCTGTGGTAACCACTATAAAAGCACGAATTACTGTGACATGACTCAGGCGGGACTCGCATGTCCCTAACGGGATTCTCCGCCACCCGCCCGGTTAAGCATTTAGGGTACCTACTTTGGATACCAATCTGCGAGAGTCCATTCGAAAAAAAAAAAAACATGACTCACATGACACATTTATGTCTTCAATTTTACTTACTGTGTATTTTAAGTTTCGACAAAATCATAACATATATATTTTTTGTGCGTTTGTCACCTAACTCCTCCTAAACGGCTGGACTGATTTGGATGAAATTTTATGAGTATATTTCAATGGGTTCCTGAATGGTTTGAAAATACAATTAGACTAGGTGGGTGGCGCTTCTGTCGGTATGTCACTGATCTTCTCCTAAATGGCAGGAACGAATTTAATGATATCTTAGAAAGAAAGAAGAAAGAAAGAAACACATTTATTGAACACAAAACCGACAAATACATTTTATGTGTAAATTCGAGTCCCTGCAAGGTTTGAATTCACAAATTAACCCGGTAGGTGGCGCTACAGTCGGTGTGTCACTGTTCTTCTAAATGACTGGGACGATTTTAGTGATATTTTTTGTGTATGTTCGAGGTGGTCCCTGCAAGGTTTGAATTCACAAATGGACCCGGTAGATGGCGCTGCAGTTGGTGTGTCACCAAATTCGATTTGCTGAACAATTGACATCATTACATAATTTTGAGCGGTACTTTTTATTGCCTCTCAACCGTAGATTCGTTAAAGTAATTAGGGAATCGCAAAAAAAAAAAGATTTTATTATTTTCAATGCATTTACGCATGCGAAGCGAAATCTAACGATTTAAATTGTGGAAAGAAAAAAAATCGCTCACGAGCAGGATTCGAACCTGCGACTCCTGGCTCAGTACGCCAGTGCTTTAGCCACTAAGCTATCGTGAACACTGTTCGTGGTATCGAAATTAACCTCCATTTGGCACGTCTTTGGGTGATAAAAAAATAATATTCAAAAATTCAAAAAGTTAGCTGGGTTACAGCGGGATTCAATTTCATAATTTCATAATCATAACTTCATAACTAATTATAAAGTCTACCCTTCAGGCCACCAGGCTACGGAATCAAGTTACGAACCATGGTAAAATAACAGTTCATAATTCTTTTTTTTCTCAATAACAATTTTGCTATCAATCCTTCATGACGTCCAATTGGGATGTAAAGTGGAGTGCAAAGACATCTTTGGTAGAGTGTTTAGTTGCAACGCAGGACCAAATAAAACTAATAATTGAGATAAGATATATCCTATCCTAGCTTCAGACTATGGGCATTTACCATATAAAGTTTCATTGAAATCTGTTCGGTAGTTTTTGCGTGATTGGGGAACAAACATGTTTAGCTACACAGTTTTGCCATTTCTATTGTTTTATTATGTTCGCGACAACCCTAAAAATGTGCGCGGCAACCCTGTTTCAGTGTCGTTTTTTCTACTGAAAGACAGTAAAATCGCGAGTGAAAATTTCGTAAGTCAAAAGACGATTTAGAGACAATAATACAGAAATATTTAAGTGATTAGTACCGTAATACAGTAGATTCAGTGTGTTTATTAACCTAAATTCAGTGTTAGTGCTGAAACACGTAAGTTTTCATGATATTTTATGTGCTTAATAGTCAAAATAGTGAATTTCATAGTTTTTCGTAGAACGCATTTGACCCATGCAAATGGCAGGGAACAAGTTGCGCGGAGTGCGCGTCTCGAGCGAGGGCGCTGCCTCCAGTATATTTTTTAATTACTAGTACAGAATCGTAACTATGCACTTCATGAAAACTTATATCTTTATTATTTAAGTAAATATCAGTGTAATCTTTCAGGTATAGCGTTGTTTATGTTCGTTCTATATAGATTTATCCATTTATGTAGCATTTTAGCAGTTTCATAGTAAAATAACCGTTTTATATAGAAAATTAAATTTAAAAATACAGTTTTATAAGAAATACATAACTTTTGATAGTAAATGAAACGTAAATAGAAGGAACATAGTAAATAACGCTATATACTGCAAATATTATGTAAATTTGTAAGTTATTTAATAGTTTTAACAATGTTTTAGAGTCATGAAATTTGTAAGTTTTAATTGTGAAATTTAACATAGTAAAATAATAGGTAGGTATGTGTATTGTCACCTACGGCTAGACAATGCATGTATCTATAGTATACTATCAATAGAAAAACATTATCTTCAATAAATTTTGTCTGGGTTCGATAAGAAAAATGTAAACAAACCGATAACAAATGTATGAAAAATTCACCCGTTTGGTGGAATATGTGTACCTAGCCTAGTTTACATCAAATAAACACTTTTATTATTGTTTTTTATTTAAAGCCAAAATGGTCGTGCAGGGGATACCGTATAGTAAATAGTCCCAACCCCAATAACAAAAAAGTTATTAAGGGTGAAAGTAATAAAAATCCCCTGACACGGCCAATTTTGCATAGAAAACCTTAATCTATGGATAATCTATGACACCTAGAATGATGAGTCATAGATCAATAGATAGCCTAGATTTTTGCCTATCCATAGGTTTTGGTTGCATAAAACAAACACAGATAGATACATAGATATAGACAGAAATGTAAAAATAAATAGAATAAATAAAGTTGTAAATGGCTTGAGGCGCCTGCGGCTCTCGTGCCGGTAAAGTTTAGTGCCGCGTTAGTAAACGCATTTTTCAACAGAATTCGTAGCAAATCTACCATATAGTCAAGCCTTCAAATCAAATGGAGTAAGCAGAGGCCTCAAGCTCTTCATGAACAGTCAAGTCGGTGTTTTCATTTCCTGAAAAATTCTCCCGGTGTTCCCGAAATAATCCTTCAGTTCGGCGTGGGAAGTCAACCTATAGGTACAGGGCGTCAGCGGCTCATACACACGGTATCGAGTTCCGCCCGTCCGGTACATTCGCTGGTCCTTCGCGAGCCGGATTTCATCACGTGCCTGAAGAATTATCACCTGAAGAATTACAGCTGAAAAATCAAGATGCCGATTACGCGTTCAAAAGGAAGAGCTCCCGAATCCTGGACGTTGGACGTTGAAGCAGCAGCTACCAGTACACCCGGCGTGCGACATGAACAGCCGCCGCGGTCACCATCAACGTCAACGTCACACAGCGCCGATGCGCCGCCGCCCCCCCCGCACCCCGCGGAGGGAACAGTACCGTCTATTTCGAGGCGGGACACATCGGAAGATAGAAAAGGAACAAATTCGGATCAGACGTTGCGTCCAACCGACCGTGCTGCGCCCCACAGTATAGAAGAACAGGAAAAACAGAAAAAGGGACGCGGCGGACGCTCCGTAACTACGAATCGCTCCAATAGAAAACTGTTGAAGGCACGTGAAGAGATTCTAAGAATCAAACTACAGTTAGCAGAGATACAGTTACAGAAGGCTGAAGAGGAAGCGGACTCTGACGACAATGATGAAGACGGACAATCGAAAGCTGACTACGTTCGTTCATGGTTGGAAGAAGGACCGGAACCACAGCCCAACCCTATAGAAGCCGACACCGGGAGAAACACCGACTTGGCCGCACCCCCACCCGGGGGGAAGGAAGGGGAACAGAAAAATATTTTGGATGTCAAGCATCAAGATGAAGATCCTAAGAAGAAGGAAACTCATCAACAGGGAGGTGATTCACTGAAGCCGTTCATCACCGATCTCACCTCCGCCATAGCTGCGCTCGCCGAAAGGAAGCCGTTGGACTCGTCGTACACGTCGCCTCATCCAGCGGTTTCAAAAGTGATCATGTCACTACCGACCTTCGGCGGCGCGCATACAGAGTGGTTGTCGTTTCGTGCAATATACGACACCACAAGAAGATACTTCAACGACGTGGAAAATACAGCGAGGCTTAGAAGATGCCTCAGGGGGAGAGCGCTGGAAACAGTGAGCTCGGAACTCATCGGGCACGCAAGACCAGATGACATCATGCGAGAATTGGAACTTCAATTCGGACGACCGGACTCCATCGCTCAAGCCGAAACAGACAAGCTGCGAACCCTACCGCGCTGCAGCGAAGCTCCCAAGGACATCTGTTTCTTCGCGAGCAAGATTAGAACCAGCGTCGTCACACTTCAAGCATTGAAGAAGGAGCACTACCTCATCAATGCAGAGCTGCTGCGCGTGCTGACGGAGAAGCTGCCGAACTCCCTGCGCGTACAGTGGTATCGAACGTACACCGAAAAGTACAATTCGATGCCGGACCTTAGCAACTTCAGCAACTTCGTCACAGAACAAGCGCGCTACTGCAGTGCCTTCGCGCCAGCTGAGAACATCCGTACAGAAGAAGGTCAGCAGACTCGTCGTGCCATCCAGAGGACACACACCGCTACCGAGAAGCATGCTGCGGCCGGCGCTTCTGCCCCTGCCCCGAAGTGCAGGATATGCGAGCGCGTCGGACACTATGCAACGGACTGCACGAAGTTTCGCACAGCTGACTCAGATGGAAGATGGCAGCTCGCAAAGAAGTACGGATTGTGCTTTCGTTGTTTGCGCACACGACCGTACGGGCACTCATGCAAGGCGAAGAAATGTGGCATAGAAGGATGCCCCGCCACTCACCACCAACTCCTGCACTACGAAAGGAAGCCGAGAGAAGAGGCAAAGATTGAGAACCAAGAAACAGTAGCAAGTTCCAGTCTACACGCGAAGCCTCAAGCTTACTTAAAGATAGTTCCTGTGCAGATAGTTGGACCGGCGGGAGAAGCGAACACCTTCGCACTGCTGGATGATGGGTCAACAATTTCGCTCATAGATGAAGACGTCGCTAACGCAGTCGGAGCAGAAGGTCATCTAGATCCCTTCACCATACGAGCCATTGGGGATACGTCACTCGACATGCCCAGTTCGAGACGAGTCAACCTGTCTATGAGGAGCGCTGAGGGCAAGCAAGTGCCTTTATGCGCGCGCACCGTTCCAGGCCTGCATCTATCGCCACAGAGGGTCAGCGAAGATGACCTAAGAGACTGCAGGCACCTCCAAGACATCAAACAGAAGCTCGTCTACAACATAGGCGTCCCGAAGGTGCTGATTGGACAAGACAATTGGCATCTACTCATCGCAAGTGTCATCAGAAAAGGTCCCAGTCATCAACCGGTCGCATCGCTGACATCATTAGGATGGGTGCTGCACGGCGCACACTCACGAACACTGGGCCACAGCGTACACTGCGTCAATCAGCTGTCACCGGACGAAGAGAACATAGAAAAACAATTGAAGGAGTACTTTGCACTCGAGTCTCTCGTCATCAACCCACGTCGCCCGAATACAGATCCAGAGAAGCAAGCTGAAGATATTCTTGAGAAGAATACAAAACAGTTAGAAGATAGACATATAGAAACGGCCCTTCTCTGGAAGAAAGAAGATTTCGTCATGCCCGATAGCTACGAGAACGCAACACGAAGACTTGCGTCAACAGAAAAGAAGCTCGATCGCAATCCCGAACTGAAAGCAAAATATACAGAACAGATGAACGCTCTCATTGAAAAGGGATATGCGGAAGAAGCTCCGAAGAATAGCACGCCAGGAAAGACCTGGTATCTGTTGAATTATGTAGGTACTGGCCTAGCATACATTCTATAATCAAAACTTTATGATTTTCTACAAATAAAATTTGTATGACACTTCAGATTAAACCTTCAAAACTATTCACACGTATTTTTCATTTTGCTTGTTATTTTAATCAAAAACCCAACAAAATCGTTATCAGCACGAATGAATAATAAGTAAAAGTGAAAATAAAGAAAAGCGTGATATTTTTTTTTTGAAGTCGTTTTATCAGGAATTGGAAAAATACAAGTCCGTAAACTGAGGGAAGAAAATGGCGAGTGGGGATACGACTGCGGTAAGAGGTCCTATTTCTTCATTACCCAATTTTAGTCTTCGTAATAGAGAAGGATATAGCGTCTGGAAGTTCAAAATGCGCAACTATCTAATGCATGAAGACTTATGGGAAGCCGTATCGGGGTATCCTGAAAATCACTCCATTCCCTCTGCAGTTCTGATAAAAAATGATAAAAAAGCATTGACGAAAATATGCCTAACTTTAGATGGCTCTGCTATAACGCATGTTAGAAGTGCAACGAAAGCTTCTGAAGCGTGGAAAGCATTACAGAATGCTTTCGAGGATAGAGGCATGGGGCGTCGCCTACATTTAGAGAGGAAGTTGTATAGACTCAGTCTCGCTGACTTCGATAATATAGAGGCATATATCAATACAGTATTGTCTACTACACACGATTTAGCAGACATAGGCAAGGTTGTAGAAGATGCATCTGTTGCGGCTATTCTATTAGGAGGCTTAACACCAAGGTATGATCCTTTGATTATGGCTCTCGAAAATAGTAATGTTGAAGTAACAACAGAGCTGGTAAAGTCGAAACTTCTTAACGAGATGTCAAAATTAAAAGATATGACAAAAGTTGATTCTGCTTTGCGGTCTAGAGAAGTTCAATATGCTAAACCGAAAAAACAAAATCGTTTTGTTTGTTATGATTGTAATGAAAAGGGTCACAAACGACCTGATTGCCCATTGCGAAAGAACAAAAAGAAGACTGAAAACTCAATTTCACCAGTAGCACTTGGTACGAGAGATGACTTTAGTGGAGATGGCTGGATTATAGATTCAGGAGCCACTAAGCATATGTCTTCAAAGGTAGAATGGTTTCAGAACATTAAACCGCTGGAATCAAATAAGAAGATTACAGTCGCAAATGGAGCAGAAATAAACTGTGGTGGTATAGGAGATATTTCTATAAAAACTTCGTCTGCTATAAATAGTATAAATGACGTAATGTATGTACCATCTTTGAATAGTAATTTAATTTCAGTTAATAAGGCTGTTGAGAAAGGTTTTACTGTACTTTTTGATAAAAATGGTTGTAATTTCTATAATTCTGATACTTTTTCTTTCATAGGTGATTCAATTCTTCACGGTTCGCCCTACAGAGGACTGTACAAACTAGATTGTACTACTAATATTCCTAGTGATGTGGCTTGTGATGTGCACTCTGACTCGATGTCTAATAGGTACCAGTTATGGCACAAGCGTTTGGGTCATTTGTGTCGCATCGGTATGAACCAACTGAGAAATTATCATATAGGTATAGATTATCAGGAGATTGATAAACAACCTTGTGTAGCCTGCATAGAAGGTAAGCAAGCTCGTAAACCTTTCAAGAAGATACCTTATTCTGCAGCGAATTCAGTACTAGAACTAGTACATAGCGATATCTGTGGACCAATGTCACAGACTTCACTACAAGGTAATGTTTATGCATTATTATTTATTGATGATTTTACACGCTTTATTTTCATATATTTTATTTCTTCAAAGACTGAGGTGAAACGAAAATTTTGTGATTTTCAATCATTAGTTGAAAGGCAAACTGGAGCTCAGATTAAAGCTATTAGGACGGATAATGGAGGTGAATTTGTCAATAATGAGTTATCTGATGTCTTTCGTAGTAATGGTATTGTACATCAAACTACAGTACCACACAGTCCACAGCAAAATGGCGTGGCTGAACGTACAATTCGATCAGTAGTAGAAAAAGCTCGTTCTATGTTGGCAGAGTGTTCTCTCTCAAAGGCGTATTGGGAAGACGCGTTACAAACATCTGTTTATTTAAAAAATAGATCCCCTCATCGCGCACTAGGTTTTCTTACTCCTTTTGAAAAATGGTATCGTTATAAACCGAATCTAAGTCATCTTAGAGTTTTCGGTTGTAGAGCTCTCACACATGTTGCTGATAGTCAAAGAAAGAAATTGGATATGAAAGCAGTTGAAACTATATTTATTGGATATACAGATAATCCAGATAACTATCTGTTTAGGGATTCTAACTATCCTCGAAGAGTAATTAAAGCTCGGGATGTTACGTTCTTCGAAGATTCCTTCAAAAGTTTGAAGAGCAATCAATCTGATGAAGAGCCCTGTACATCTAAAAATATTCAAGTTCCTGCTATACCTACCATAATGTTGTCTGACAACAGTGGTTGTAGGGAAGTGGAGGAGGTTCCTTCTCACACTGTAGAAGTAGAAAATAATACGTCGACAGAAAATTATGAAGATGCTTCTGCCGATGTCCCTCTTGAAGGTTTATTTCCACTAGAAGAAGATAATCAAGTTTATCCAACGGAAACTGAACGAAGATATCCGACTAGAGATCGAAAACCTCCAGATTATTTATCTTATTATAGTTTGGCTGAAGATAATGAACCTAAATCATATTTAGAAGCAATCCGAGCCGATGACGCTGATATGTGGAAATCAGCCATGCAAGACGAATATAATTCACTACAAAAGCTTAATACTTGGAAGCTAGTAGATAGACCAAAGAGAAAAGTGATTCCGTGCAAGTGGGTTTATAAGTTAAAAACAGACGCATTTGGTAACATAACAAAGTACAAAGCTAGACTTGTGATAAAAGGATTCAAACAAGAATATGGTATACATTACCATGAAACCTTTTCTCCGGTGGTCAGGCATTCGTCTTTGCGTACTTTGTTAGCCATTGCTGCTGAAATGGACTTAAAAATGCGGCATTTGGATGTAGACACCGCATTCCTTAACGGTGATCTTCATGAGGAAGTCTACATGAGCCAGCCTCAAGGCTTCATTGAAGAAGGTCATGAAGATAAGGTATGCCTGCTGCAAAGGTCTCTTTATGGCCTTAAGCAAGCTCCACGGGTGTGGAACATTATGCTCAATGAGACTTTGAACAAAATAGGTTTTAGTAGATTGCCTACTGAACCTTGTGTGTTTAAAAAACTTTTTGGTTCAGACTTAGTAATAGTTGCTGTATTTGTCGATGACATAATTGTCTTTTACAAGAATGACAAGTTATTTGACACTGTCAAAAATGATTTACAAAATTATTTTTCTCTTAAAGATTTAGGAGCGCTTAATTATTACTTGGGATTAAATATTTCTTGCGATAAAGGAGAAATAAGAATTAATCAACGTTCCTACATTAATAATTTACTGAAGAAATTTAATTTGGATAATGCTAAAGAGTATGATACTCCATTGGCCGATAGAAAATTGGGAACTGCTGATTCATACGGTAAGAACTCGATTTATCCTTATCAAAATATGATAGGTTGTCTAATGTTCCTTGCTGTTAATACTCGGCCAGACATTTCATTTGCTGCAAGTTACCTGAGTCAATTTAATAACAAATATAACAGTACTCATTGGGTAGCAGCTAAACGAGTACTTCAGTATCTTAAGGGTACTATCGATTTTTCAATAAGTTATAGAAAAACAGGAAAAGCACTAGTTGGCTATGCAGATGCAGATTGGGCAAACTGTACTGAGGATCGTCGTTCCTATACAGGTTATTGCTTCAAGCTGGCAGATGGTCCTGTATCGTGGGCCTCAAAGAAGCAACCTACGGTGGCACTATCGTCAACAGAAGCGGAATACATGGCGCTGACTGATGCTGCGAAAGAAGCAACCTATTTGCGTCGCTTTATTTCAGAGGTATGTGGCATACAGTATCCTGGTATAGCTATATACAGTGACAGTCAGAGTGCACAGAACTTGGCCCATAACCCTATACATCATGGTAGGACAAAACACATTGATACGAAATATCATTTTATTCGAGAAAAGGTATCTGTCAATGAGATTATACTTAAATACACTAAGTCCTGTGAATTGTTAGCAGATGTTTTGACAAAGTGTTTAGGTAAAACTGCTCATCAAAAATGTATAAATGGTATAGGTTTATCTAATATTTAGATAGGTACTTCTAGTTGGTATCTTGTATTTTTTTTGTGTATTTTTCCTACTATTTGTGCTTAAGTAAGAGTTTTGATTAAGGGTGGATGTTGAATTATGTAGGTACTGGCCTAGCATACATTCTATAATCAAAACTTTATGATTTTCTACAAATAAAATTTGTATGACACTTCAGATTAAACCTTCAAAACTATTCACACGTATTTTTCATTTTGCTTGTTATTTTAATCAAAAACCCAACAGTATCTTCCACATTTCGATGTCCACAATCCCATGAAACCCGAGAAGATGCGCATAGTTCATGATGCTGCCGCGAAAACAGGAGGAGTGTCGCTCAACGACTTCCTCCTCACAGGACCAGACTTGCTACAGTCATTACCGGGGGTGATGATGAGGTTCCGACGTCACCGCATCGCCGTCTCAGCGGACATTGCAGAGATGTTTATGCAAGTGCAAGTCAGGCAAGAAGACAGAGACGCGCTGCGCTACCTGTGGAGAGGAGACCGGCGGGAGGGCGCCCCTCAAGAATTTCGCATGAAATCGATCATCTTTGGTGCAGCTAGCTCACCGTGCACAGCTATCTTTGCGAAGAATTGGAATGCGCGCAAGCATCTGAAGGAAAATCCAGAAGCAGTAGAAGCCATCGTAGAAAACCACTACATGGACGACTATCTCGACAGTTTCCGAGACGAGGAAGAAGCGACGCGCACAGCAACAAAGGTCCGTGATATACACAGAGAAGCGTGCTTCGAACTCACCAAGTGGATCTCCAATTCCGCGAACGTCATAGAAGAACTAGAGCCAAATCGACAACAGGCGGAAACAGTCAGTCTCGCGAGCAAAGGTCAAGAAGAGAAGATTCTCGGCCTCATGTGGAAGCCAAGTACAGACGAGCTGAGCTTCAATTTAAAGCTCGCTCGGCTCCCCGACAACCTCATCTACAAGGAATCGCCGACCAAGCGGGAAGCGCTGAAGATAGTCATGTCATTATATGACCCTCTCGGCCTCGCATCGCCGGTAACAGTTCGAGCCAAACAAATTCTTCAAGAAGCGTGGCGACTCGGTACAGATTGGGATCAAAAATTCGACGAGAATCTGTCGAAACAATGGTCGTCATGGATTCGCCACTTAGAACAATTGAAGACGATCAGCGTCCCGAGATGTTACCCCGGATTCAGTGACCCCAGCTCGCTTCAAGTACACGTCTTCACGGACGCCAGCGAGACAGCCTACGCGACAGCAGTTTACTGGCGTACGACGACAACAGACGGGCGAGTGCACGTGTCACTCGTCATGGCCAAGGCGAGAGTGGCTCCACTAAAAGTCACGTCCATCCCACGCCTCGAGCTTCAAGCCGCCGTACTTGGAAGTCGCGTAGCCGCCGCCGTCATTGAAGCACATCGCGTCAAGCCCGAGACAACAGTGTACTGGACAGACAGCAAAACCGTGCTGACATGGCTGAGAAAAGGGTCTAGAACATACAAGCCATTTGTCGCACATCGTCTGGCGGCAATAGAAGATCACAGTAAAGTCGAAGACTGGCGCTGGGTGCCCACGAAGATGAACATCGCTGACGCTGCTACTCGTGACGTTCCCGTCAATTTCAGCTCCACTCACGAGTGGTACGCCGGCCCATCGTTCCTGTACGAAGACCCGTCAATTTGGCCCGCAGAGAAACCCATCGTCAATGAGGCAACAGGGGAAGAAAGGACAACGACAGTGATAGAATCACGTCGAACACAGAAGATATCAGAAGCCGTCCCAGATCCGAACAGATTCTCAAAATGGGAACGACTCCTACGAACTACAGCGAGAGTGCTACAGTTCATAGCCTTGTGCCGAAAACCCAAGGCCCAGGTTCTATATAAAAGAACGATCAAGAATCCAGAAAAGGATCCAGATTGGCGTCACAAGAAAAAGAAGACGAAGACCACCACGACGGGAAGTGCTGCACCTCACCCTGCCGCCGACTCCCGGGACTTCGTGCTTCTCCCCGCAGAACACATCCGCGGCGCCGAGGATCTCGAGGGACTCCTTCGACGCCGACCTCCGGGAGCTTCGGCGCGGGGAAGGTGTCGCCAATGACAGCCGCCTACGATCACTGCCCGTAGAAATAAACAACGGCGTGATCACTCTACGCAGTCGCATAGCTGCAACAGAAGAAATTACCGAGAAAACAAAGAGACCGCCAATCTTGGATGGCGATCACCGCGTCACACAGCTCTATATAGACTGGACGCACAGAAACTTGCATCACAGCGGGACAGAGTTGGTCATAAACGAAGTACGCCAACACTACTGGGTTCTTCGCCTGCGGCCGACGACGAAGAAAATAGTGCATCAATGTCTGCAATGTCGCATTCGAAAATCGCAGCCTCCAGAGCCAGCCACAGGGGATCATCCGAAGGCGCGCCTAGCCCATCATCAGAGGCCCTTTACCTACACGGGCCTAGATTATTTCGGGCCGCTCTCCGTCACCGTCGGAAGACAGCACCAGAAACGGTATGTGGCGCTGTTCACATGCCTCACCAGCAGAGCGGTCCATCTCGAGGTCGCCGCTAGCCTCAGCGCTGACTCCGCAATCTTGGCGCTGCGAAGGTTCGCAGCGCGCCGAGGTTGCCCCACAGAAATCTACTCCGACAACGGTACCAACATGCACGGCGCAGACAGAGAGATGAGAGAAGCCGTGAAAGAAGAAGCAAGTCGTCGCGGCATCGTGTGGCGTTTCATCACTCCCACAGCGCCCTTCATGGGAGGCGCGTGGGAGCGCCTCGTCAGATGCGTGAAGACCACTCTCTATACGGTCCTTCACGAAAAGCATCCGCATGAAGAAGTTCTCGCAACCCTACTGTGTGAGGCCGAATACACCGTAAACAGTCGGCCCCTCACGCACGTCTCCATAGAAGCAGAAGACGACGAAGCCATCACCCCGAATCACATTATATTCGGGGGCTCAGCACGTCTACCATCCCTCGGCGAGTTCAGCGAGTCTGACCTCGACAGCAAGAAGCACTGGCGGCGCGCCCAAAACCTAGCCGACATATTTTGGCGTCGCTGGGTGCGCGAGTACCTACCCGAGCTGCAGTACCGGCGGGAGCCCCATGACACTGGGCTCAACTTTGAAGTCGGCGACCCTGTTCTCATCGCCGACGGCCAGCTCCCTCGCAATACATGGCCGCGAGGGAGAATCACCGCTGTCTACCCAGGCGCCGACGGACGAGTCAGGACCGTCGAGCTGCGCACAGCAGCGGGGGTCCTCAAACGCCCCGTCAAGAAGCTGGTGCCCCTGCCGAAGTGATGTCGCTCTCCGGGTCATCTGCAGCACGCTCCACTACGGGTCGACGCTCTGCTGCACGGCGGGAGAAATGTTCGCGACAACCCTAAAAATGTGCGCGGCAACCCTGTTTCAGTGTCGTTTTTTCTACTGAAAGACAGTAAAATCGCGAGTGAAAATTTCGTAAGTCAAAAGACGATTTAGAGACAATAATACAGAAATATTTAAGTGATTAGTACCGTAATACAGTAGATTCAGTGTGTTTATTAACCTAAATTCAGTGTTAGTGCTGAAACACGTAAGTTTTCATGATATTTTATGTGCTTAATAGTCAAAATAGTGAATTTCATAGTTTTTCGTAGAACGCATTTGACCCATGCAAATGGCAGGGAACAAGTTGCGCGGAGTGCGCGTCTCGAGCGAGGGCGCTGCCTCCAGTATATTTTTTAATTACTAGTACAGAATCGTAACTATGCACTTCATGAAAACTTATATCTTTATTATTTAAGTAAATATCAGTGTAATCTTTCAGGTATAGCGTTGTTTATGTTCGTTCTATATAGATTTATCCATTTATGTAGCATTTTAGCAGTTTCATAGTAAAATAACCGTTTTATATAGAAAATTAAATTTAAAAATACAGTTTTATAAGAAATACATAACTTTTGATAGTAAATGAAACGTAAATAGAAGGAACATAGTAAATAACGCTATATACTGCAAATATTATGTAAATTTGTAAGTTATTTAATAGTTTTAACAATGTTTTAGAGTCATGAAATTTGTAAGTTTTAATTGTGAAATTTAACATAGTAAAATAATAGGTAGGTATGTGTATTGTCACCTACGGCTAGACAATGCATGTATCTATAGTATACTATCAATAGAAAAACATTATCTTCAATAAATTTTGTCTGGGTTCGATAAGAAAAATGTAAACAAACCGATAACAAATGTATGAAAAATTCACCCGTTTGGTGGAATATGTGTACCTAGCCTAGTTTACATCAAATAAACACTTTTATTATTGTTTTTTATTTAAAGCCAAAATGGTCGTGCAGGGGATACCGTATAGTAAATAGTCCCAACCCCAATAACAAAAAAGTTATTAAGGGTGAAAGTAATAAAAATCCCCTGACACGGCCAATTTTGCATAGAAAACCTTAATCTATGGATAATCTATGACACCTAGAATGATGAGTCATAGATCAATAGATAGCCTAGATTTTTGCCTATCCATAGGTTTTGGTTGCATAAAACAAACACAGATAGATACATAGATATAGACAGAAATGTAAAAATAAATAGAATAAATAAAGTTGTAAATGGCTTGAGGCGCCTGCGGCTCTCGTGCCGGTAAAGTTTAGTGCCGCGTTAGTAAACGCATTTTTCAACAGAATTCGTAGCAAATCTACCATATAGTCAAGCCTTCAAATCAAATGGAGTAAGCAGAGGCCTCAAGCTCTTCATGAACAGTCAAGTCGGTGTTTTCATTTCCTGAAAAATTCTCCCGGTGTTCCCGAAATAATCCTTCAGTTCGGCGTGGGAAGTCAACCTATAGGTACAGGGCGTCAGCGGCTCATACACACGGTATCGAGTTCCGCCCGTCCGGTACATATTATAAGCATAGATATATATAAAATATATATAGATAAACACATAAATGCCCTTTTTATTTTACTCATAATAAACATAACATTTCCTTCATTACTTCATGCCAAAAACAGAAAATCAATAGTTACAAAATAAACGTAGTTTTCCTCGTCGTCTTGAACAAGCCGTATCATATAACATACCCTTAATATTATACTCTGCAGGAGTAGTCCCCGGGGGTGAACCTGTAGTATAAAATATCAGTATACCTGTCACTTTGTTTACGTTAATTATTTTGCTTTCTTGAGTCAAAATATCGTATCAGTTACATCCTTACTTGTGTTTCCACGGAAACGATTTAAAAGGGACTTTGTGAGGATCGGTTTATAAAAGAGTGAACATAAAATAAATAAATTATAATTAACTAGTTGACGCCCGTGACTTCGCTCTCGTGTTGTTGACAACATAAAAAGACGTAACATATACGTGTTATTGAAATAACTGAAAATCTCTTAATTCTCATTGTACTCATCATTATGAACAACTTTTACTATGGGTACAACTTTGAAATCGCGAAAAAAATACAGCCGATCCCTACATTTTTGTTCACATGAATCGACGAAATGTAGGGATTTGCTGATTTTTTTTCGCGATTTCAGGGTTGGTCCCATGGTAAAAGTTGTTCATACTGATGAGTACAATGACTCCTAAAGATGTTTTCAGTTATTTCAATAACACGTTGTATAGAGCTACCATACGTCCAGATTTCCCCGGATTAGTCCATGAAAGTATTCAATGGAGTAATTTCCATCCAGGAGCATAATTAACAATTATTATTGTTGTGAGTTCATATATAAACACCATGAAAAAAGCACATTTATTTTTTCCAATTTTCCTTGCAACTTTTCCAATTTGTCTTTCTGTAAAAATCTCATTCGGACGAATACGAACATTAATAAATCGAACCAGAAATCTCGGAGTAATCGGTGTACATACATGAAAAAAAAATAACCCGCCGAATACATAACCTCCTCCTTTATTTGAAGTCGGTTAAAAAATGGTCGAACCGTTCTCAAGTAACGCGCTAACCAACGAACAGCTTTTAATTTTTATTTACTTATAGATGTCATAATAAATAACTAGGTTTTTTTGTTAAAAAATATATTTTTCAAGACAAGCTTTTATAAGACTCGGATTCGGCTTTTATACAACTCGGAGTCATTCATTGAAGAGTTCCGTTGTCTACGGACATTTGTGTTCACTTAACACAATGGATAGCTTTTTCTCAAATATGCTTGGAAATTCGAACATTATTATCGATAAAATGTCGGGACCACCTAATTTTTTTTTCGCGATTTCAGGGTTGGTCCCGTAGTAAAAGTTGTTCATAATGATGAGTACAATGACCCCTTTTCGGGAATAAAGCGATTAAAATTTCAGCATGTATATATATTTAAAAGATGGATTTATTAAATCCGACAAAGAACAACAAAGCATCAACACTAACCAGTCTCGATTAACGCAACATGAAGCCAAACAACGGAATTAAACGAGGAAGTTGTTCGGTTGATTCGTGAAACGATATTACTGCGGAAAAGAAGTTTCCTCAAGTGGAAAAATACCCCCGATGAGGGGAACTGCGTCCGTAATTGTTGGTGTTGGTGGAACATTTGTGGCTGACTTTATCCCTGTATTTGATTACGACCGGCTGTCCTATACGATAGGATGGTTGAACATTTTAAAAGAATGGAATGTTCCACTGTTTTTGGGATGTTTCCTTATTAGAATATCTATGCCATAGTTACTTTATTTTTTACAGTATTTTATACTCTATATTGACAGAACGATACTTTCACAAAAAAACAACGTTTTTTTTTTTTAAACATGCTTATATCTGTAATGTTAAGATAGTACAGGCGACTGTATGACAGTGGTAACACTTGAATTAGAACGCCCTTAGTGTTTACGAAATAAAAACCCTATATCTTCTCAAGGTTGTCGTAAAAGGCGACTAAGGGATTCACCAGAGGATGGGCAGCATCGTTCTCTGAGTATTTAACCAACCAGCTGCGATCTTCAACCCGCCTGCCAAGCGTGGCGATTATGGTATATCCCCCATTTGGGAAGGCCTATATCCAGCAGTGGACATCTTTCGGCTGAAATGATAGTGTTTACGAGATAAAGACGCTATCAATTTCAAACTGTTACTACTGGCGTGCGGTCAACCGTACCGTAAATAGCGCGCCTCGCCATTAAACATAATAGTTTGGCAAGTGATTGGTTGGTGGAAACAGAAATTTATTGTACCTACATATTGTCAGACCACGATGTAAAACGAATCTTTATATGGATAATTGCTTTCAGATATATCATAACATAACAACATAACATAACATCACGCCTGTATTTCCCCGAAGGGGTAGGCAGAGGTGTAATAGTACACCCACATTTCGCCAGTTATGTTACAGTCCCATGTAATAGGGGGCGAGCCTATTGCTATTGACCGGGCACAAATCCAGACTCCGGGCTGCTACTGAGAATTTAATATTGAAAAAACCCAATAACACTTTGCCCGATCCGGGAATCGAACCCAGGACCTCACGCTCAGCAGTTGCGCTTGCAACCACTAGCCCAACGAGACAGATATCATCATCATCATCATCATTTCAGCCGAAAGACGTCCACTGCTGGACATAGGCCTCCCCCAAGCATCGCCACAACGACCGGTCCTGTGCCTTCCGCATCCAGCGGATTCCCGCGACCTTCACACCGCAGTGTCTCAAGACGAAAGTCTTTGACCAGTGTGTGTTGCCAGTAATTACTTACGGTACTGAAACGTGGTCGCTCACAATGGGCCTGATAAGAAGGCTCAAAGTCACTCAAAGAGCAATTGAGAGGGCTATGCTCGGAGTGTCCCTGCGTGATCGAATCAGAAATGAGGAGATTCGCAGGAGAACGAAAGTATCGAGGCAGATATGTATCACAATATTTATCAAAATTCCATCTAAAATAAAATCACTACCTTATAAAAAATGTAGAAAGCTATTACACACTTGGTTATCTGAGAAATGTTATTATTCCGTAAAAGAGTTTATAAATGAAAAATTATAACCAGATGTAGATATTAGTTACAATACTGTACTGTATTATTTGGTAATAGTTTTAATATGTATGCTGTGGGCAAACCTTATGCAATAAATAAATAAATAAATAATTAGTTAAAACTGTAATATAATTACCTAATTTGTACCCTACATGTAAAAGATAAGCTAGATATTGATCGAAGGTTAGATATGTTGCGTTATTTTAGACACTACCTACTTAAAAATTTGCATGCCAACTAGGCGAAATGACGGATTTTTATTTTATGATAACAACTTTATGTAACTCATTTCTAGCAAATAAACATTCTTATTCTTATTCTATACCGTAAACTGCCCTAACTTGGCCCACAAGCCCTACTTTGCCTAGTTATTTTTGAGTAAACTATAATAGCTATGATTTCCGTACTTGGGGAGCTTTAAAAACTATGACAACGCTTACATTTGGTTTAGTTATAAAGTGTTAGTGCGTGTAAAAATTAAGTTATTGCCTTAGGCAAAGTAGGGCTTGTGGGCAATGTTAGGGCATTTTACGGTATTATTATAACCAATTAAATTCATTATGAGCTCAACTGCCAATTAAAATAACACAATAGTTAAACAATGGACAATAGACAACAGTTAAAATGTGGTTTGGCAGTCAAGGCAAGTCAAACGATTTAAATTGTGGAACGAAAAAATCGCTCACGAGCAGGATTCGAACCTGCGACTCCTGGCTCAGTACGCCAGTGCTTTAGCCACTAAGCTACCGTGAACACTGCTCGTGGTATCGAAATTCTCATCCACTTGGTACATCTTTGGGTGACGTTAGCGATATCTTATTAAGAAACAGTGTTTCTAATAAAAAAAATAAAAAACATAATTCACTCAAAACAAAAGACGAAATCTAGGAGTTTTTTTTTTTCATAAATTCGTACACATAGAAGCGCAAGCTAGTAAAGTGGGCAAACAAGATCTCAAAACACCAACCTGGTAGTTTCCTTGAAGGATGCAAAAAAAAAACAAAATAATCTCTTGTCAACCTCTAGTCTTGTTGACCTCTGTGGTCTAGTGGTTCGAGTTTCGGACTGCTGATCACGAGGTCGTGGGTTCGATTCCCACAGGACACAAATATTTGTGTGATGAACACGAGTGTTTGTGTTGGTCTGGTTGTTTCTTATGTATCATAAGTATGTATTTACAAAAAAAAAAAACCTATATAAGAATTATATCCATTGTCTAGTACCCATAGCACAAGCTCTGCTTAGTTTGGGACTAGATGGTGATTTGTAAAATGTCCCAAAAATATTTATTTTGAACATACATGAATGCGGAAAGCGTAAGACCTGTCGTTGTGGCGATGCTTGGGGGAGGCTTATTGCAGAGGTAGTGTGGCCATAATTGTAACAAAATGTTGCCAGCCGCAAATAATACAGACCAAATTAAAGATTGGGATACTTCTATCAAGCATACCTTTTATGCTTAAAATGTAGTATCCAAAATTGTCACAGTATTTTCATACAAAGCAAATGTTATGCATGTAAAATACTCAAATGGACCTTTACTAGAATATCCACGTGGCTTTCAAATATTTGTCAACATTAATAGAGGTAACTAAATTATTCATACATAACTTTAGACCGAAATTCCTGCCTGAAAGACCAAAACCGTGTTGGAAATCCTGGAATGTATTCCAGGTCCGTTAACTACTAAAGTTTGTCCACAACAGAACCTAACGTAGGGCACACAGAAATGGGGAGTTTTTGATTTAGTAGTTAATAAAAACCTGCTTATAGGGTTTAAAGCTAGTGAAATATTATGTGTATATTATTAAATGCTTGGTGGTTTAGGTAACTAATTTTTGTTTGGAATATTTTATTAATTTGGAAATGTAATAGATTAATATTGAATGAAAAAAAACCTATTGTTTTTTAAACACCTAGGTATAATAAATACACTTTGCTTTGTGGCTAAAGCACTGGCGTACTGAGCCAGGAGTCGAATTGAAATTACAATAACATGAGACTTTCCAACTTCATGTCTCAGTTTGGCGAACCGACTTGCGGTAACATTTAGGCAAAAGCCTAGGTGTTATTGTAGTTTTTATGGGCAAAGGTAACCGCTTAACATCAGGTGGCCTTTAGCTCGTTTCGCCATCCTATACTATAAAAAAAGGTTCGAATCCTGCTCGTGAGCGCTTTTTTCTTTCCACAATAAAATTTACATATTTAAATACACTTCAATCAATATTGGTTAGGCTATTATAATTTTTTTTTTAATTAACCTTCTTCAAATCTTTCAAATGACTGATATTATCACAGAAATAGATAGAATGTTTGTAATCACAATTTTACTTGCGATTCATGCTTGACTACTTTCCGAACAAACTATGCCTTACACGTCATTATTAAAAAAAAAACAAATGTACTTTACAGATTTTGTTTCTGCATTTACATACAGCACAATAATGCATTTTTGCGGGTTTTTGTTGTAGTCATGGTATAATAACACCAGGTAGTCTCTTCCCGTGACAGCTAGGTCACGTGATTGCCTCCGTACTACGTCATCGGCCGTGGAGCCAATAGCGGGCTGTTAGCGTGACACTTGTCAGTTTGATGTGCTGCCACTTTGTGAAAATAAATTACCCGAGCAAAATGCATTTTTTCATTTACTTTCTTCTATAAAGAATCACTTTTTAACTAGTAATTTTAAATAGTTTCCTTTATTTACTAATTAGATGAATAACACGAGATAACAAATAGTTAGGCTAGTTAGGAATTTATTTTATATTCATTATGAACAAAATTCTCCTTAAGTGTATTGAAGATGTCAATCAATGGCAGCACAGATCGTGACGTAGCTTGGAGGCATCGCGCTGTCATTGCGGGAATTGTCATGGTTATAGTATTTATAGAAAAAAGTCATAAGGCGTGCTGAAAAAGGCTTTGAAATATCTTACACTATGTTGCATGGTGCTGCCTTCTATCTATTTCTGTGGATATTATTGTCGCCAAGATATATAATATACGTCCCGTCAATTTGAACTATTGATTTATTAATTCAGCCTTTATCCCATAACTTTTACACTAATACATAACAACACAACAAAACAATAAAAGTGTACAAGTACTGAAAGTTTCTCTAAAGTCAGGCACTTTTCCGGATATAGACTTCATCGAAATTTTTCCAATTTTTCTTTGTTTTTCGCCTTTTCTATCCAGTCTCGTTTTATTACGTAAGCTCAGCGTTATTTATTTCCTGAATAATTACAACTATACAAAAAACAATAATGAAGAATACTTTAATTCATAGGACCGGTCGTTGTGGCGATGCTTGGGGGAGGCCTATGTCCAGCAGTGGACGTCTTTCGGCTGAAATGATGATGATGTTGATGATGATAGGCCGAATAAATTCATAGGCCTTTAGTTAGGTCCCTTACAGACTTATTATTTCAATTAAGCCTTCATTAGGTACTATAAAATAGACTACCACAACAATAGCTTAGGAATTTAGCTCCCCAAAACTAAACAGCCTACAGATAAATCCCTCTCAAAATAGCCTGCGCTTTACAAAGCTAATAATAACCAGCAAGGAATCCCTAACATCCCATAAATCTCTCATAATTAATATCCCGTTACCACTGTGAATAGGGATATGATGTATATGTAGCCGTTTGTAGTTATTTTTTGTCCCACCCCTTGATGGGAAAATGGGGAATCCTAATGATATAATGATTGCACGCGCTCGTACAAAAAGTATTTAAGGAAAGGGTTGTTTTGGCCTAAAATTTTGTATTTTTTGACAGGCATTCTATAGTTTTTTTTTTTCTAGCCTGTTTTGTCCCACTGCAGGGCAAAGGGCAAATATGTACATGAATACATATTTTTATTTATTTATATATCTTTTTATTTCCATATCCATAATAATAAAGTTCTAGTTCTAGATTATATCATCGGTCCACCGCTTTTTGGGTTTGCCAATATTTCGTTTCCCCTTTGGACCTTTCCAGGTCGTTACTCTTAAGGTCCACCTCTTTTTTTTGTATCTAGTAATGTGCCCAGCCAATTTTAATTAATTTTAATTAAAAAAAAAAAACATATACCTCGGCCAAATAGTCTCTTTCCAGGCGAGAAAGGATAAAGAAAAGATATTTTACTTTAAAAAATGTAGTATTTTCTCTTTATAGTAACAATTTAGTTCTTAGTCTTACTGAAGTAGTTTTAGTTCCTACTAGAGTAGAGCTCCTTGTGAAGGAGCTCGTCCGAGGAAGTACTAATATCACCGTACGTATTTCTGCTGCCAAACAGTAATGCTTGCATTGCTTTGTTCCGGTGTGAAAAGTACTGGTGCCGGCGAAATTACAATCACAAGAGAGTTTTCATCTTTAGGTCTCAGTTTAGCGAACGTAATTTGCAATACCATTTAGGCAACAACCTAAGTGTTATTGCAGTTGTTATGGGCAAAGGTAGCTGCTTGACATCAGGTGACGTTTAACGTCAACTCTAAAAAAGTGCTAGGTATATCGTTCACAGCGTTGATTGGATTTTCTGAGCAGATATTTTTATCATGGATAAATATTAAATATAATACAAAAATATTTGGACACAAATATTTCAAATATTTGTGTGATGAACATAAGTGTTTGTGTTGGTCTGGGTGTTTTTTATGTATTTAAATTTGTATTTACAAAAAAAAAAAGTATATAATTATTATATCCATTGTCTAGTACCCATAGCACAAGCTCTGCTTAGTTTGGGTCTAGATGGTGCTGTGTAAAAATGCCCCAAAGATTTTATTTTTATTTTTATAATGAATGTCATTCTAACTACTATGCAAATCTGCAAACATGTAGAGATGTACAGTCAGCTGCAACAATTGGTTACCCCACTTACGAACAAAATCTTGAATAAGAGGGGTAACCAATTAATGACGCTGTGTGTACATACGAACGACTTGACATAATTTTAACACAAACACATTTATTTATATTCCTCTTCAAAAGTCATTGCTAAAATGTTACAAAAGTTCAAAATCAACAACAACAGACTACACAAGAAAATTCACAGTCAAAAGGAAGTCAAACGAACTCATCTGCTTATCTACATCTATTGATTTATATCTGTATGTACGAGTAACGAGAGTTCTCGTAAAATTCTCAAGGGATCTCGTAAAACACCAGCATGTATCTCATTTACGGGCACTTGAGCTTCATAATAAATACGAGTATCACACCGTTCTGCAACTTTGGAAAAATAAAAAGCCGAATCAATTTTTCTTGTAACTTTATTTCGTGTTTAATGTAAAAACAAAAGATAGATTTTAATATTACAAATAATTTTATAGCTTCAAAGCTAAAAATAGATAGATATAAAAACAATCGACGAATCTTTATTAATATGTTTTGTGATATTGTAAACTACAACTTCTTTACCCGAAAAAAATTCAATCTCAAAAAAACAAAATAGATACTTACCATTTTGTTTAATAATCATTGTCATTGTATGAACTGCCTCGTTGGTCCATTGGTCGCAGCGCGACTGCTGCTCGTGGGGTCCTGGGTTCAATTCCCGGGTCGAGCAAAGTATTATTGGGTTCAAATTCTCAGTAGCAGTCCGGAGTCTGGATTCGTGCCTGGTTAATGGTAATAGCGTAGGGCGCCCCTCTGCCAGGTGGACCGACGACCTAAAGAACGTGGCTGGGGGGGACTGGATGCCGAAGGCAGAGGACCGAGCGTTGTGGCGCAACTTGGGAGAGGCCTATGTCCAGCAGTGGACTGCGATAGGCTGAGTTGATTGATTGATTGATAATGGTAATACCATTCCGGTTCACATTCATCTAGTCCATCCAAAGGTTGTCTGGAAGAGATTGCCTTGTGCGATAAGACCGCCCATTGTACTTACATAATGTATCTGTAAACTACTGTCTTTTTTTTCGTTTGGTGTATGTACAATAAAGAATATAATAAATAAATAAATAGGCTCAGGGGTATTTATTACATGGGACTATAACATAACTATCCTTTTGGGGAATACAGGCGTGATGTTATGTTGTTTGTCATTGTGTAATAAGAACCGAAAAATGTTTAGTAGAATAACGTTAGACCATTCTGCATTCCAATGAACCAAATCAAACTGATGATAGTACAGTTGACCTCACGTTAGTGATAAGTTTGACCTTGACAGCGTCTTTATTTCGTATGCTGTAAGGGCTTAGTAATTAAAGTATTGCTACTGACATGCGGTCAACCGTACCAATTTGTAATAGCGTACAGACTCCAATAACCTATGTAATGTGTTGCAATCTATTTTAAACCGACTGTACTCCACAGATATTTAATCATTAAACTATTAATAACAATTTTGAGGTTATGTTTTGCTTACAAAACTTATGTCAAACAAGTGGATGCCTGGCACTAAACAGTTTTACTCTTCCATTCCTGTAGATGTAAAGGTGCCAAAAAGAGGTTGGCTATCATTGGCTATATTTAACAGTGGTGCCAACGTAATACATTATAAAACCACAAGTACTTACAAGGGATTTGTCAAAAATATGAAGTCAAATGGAGTATCATAGCCGCTCACGTTATTATTGTGTTGATAAAATACTATGAATAGTAATAAAAATTCGCGTTTAATTGTTGTGTATTTTTTGTCTTTATAACTGACTCGGTCTATTCCTAGTAATGTTCTTTATGCGTTCAAATAATAAACCTACACTGATTTATATTTATCTTACAAGTGACTTGTATCCCAAAATGAACGCGTACATAATTTTACACGTCGGTGTATCATACAGCAGCACGTTAACATCGTGAAATCAGTGAAATCCGAACACACAGTGCAGACTGTTATGGTCTCGCCAGAGTTATAATGAGGTGCTCACACAGGATATAGTACCTAAATAGTGCAGCTTCAAGTTTCTATGAAGTATTTAAGATGGCATGGACATTTCGTCAGAAAATCTAGGAAATATACCCCAGAAAATCATTGATTTTATTTATTTATTTATGCAAAAAAATAAATATGATAATGTATATGGGGCTTAGTAGTAGTAGAGCTCCTTGCAAAAGAATTCTTCCGGGGTAGTACTACCACCATACCTATTTCTGCCACCAAACAGCTATGAATAAATATTGCTATAATTATAGACTGCAATAATCTTTTTCTTTAGACTGGGGACTACCATTGCTTGGAGGTCTTCTTATGCCATCACACCATTGAACTAAAGTTCAGTGGTGTGAATTGTTGAACTAAAGTTCAGTGGTGTGAATTGTTGAACTGAAGTTCAGTAGTGTGAATTGTTGAACTAAAGTTCAGTGGTGTGAATTGGTGTGAATACCTACTACTAAAGTAGGTAGTAGAAGAGCTCTTTGTAAAAGAGCTCGTCCGTGGAAGAACTACCACCGTACTTATTTCTGCCACCAAACAGTAGTGCTTGAATTGCTATGTTTCGCTGTGAAGGGTACGGATACTGCTGAAATTACAATCACATGAGACTTTCTATCTTTAGGTCTTATTTTGGCAAACGTGATTTACAATACTATTTAGGCAACAACCTTAGGTACTAAAGGTAACCGTTTAACAGTGTTCTACAGAGACCGACAACCAGAATCGGATCTTGAATATAAATGTAGGAAGTCACAGTTTTTGACTTTCAATATCTCATGCATTAGAGAGCTTTACTGCAAAAAAATCTAGATAATTACCAAAATGCTCTTTGGAACACATAATACAACCTTGCCCTGACACACACTTATTTGTCCATTGTGTACTATACCTACTTAAATTGTTGTGCCTGTTTCTGATACACCTTTTTCTCTTCATCTACCATCATTATTCTTTGCGTGTGTTTGCTTAGTTAAATAATTTAAAATTACTGAATTTATACCAATATTGAGGATCTTAAAATCTTACATTAAAATAACAGAGAAATTAGTGATCAAATTGCACCATTTTCCTCTTTGTAACAATACAACATAGGGTATTAGTACTCCAAAGTAAATTCGTCGAAATCCGAAACTTTAACATCAATTATTATGTCTTCTCCGGATGAAATGTTCGCAATGAAGATTTTCGTATTAATTTCAAATAGACAAAGGATTTTATGCAAAATGTTTAGAAATTATTTGTAGAAATGTATTATTCAAACTAAATAAAGACGGTTTAGGTTTAGTTGTGAAACTTAAAGTTATTTAGGAGAAGTATAGTCCACCTGCCTGTACAATATACATAAAATAAAATACCCCATAGCATAATGGAACAAACAATACAAATATTTAAAAATAAAAAGTAGACTTTTTACGCGGCTTTGCTCGCATATAATTCGGCTTAACACAGAAAGATTTACCACGCATCTCTGAGGAACTTTGCTATCCCGAGATATTTATTAGCCTACATTTTAATCCGGGTGTATCTGTTTGCCAAAATTCATCCAAATCCATTCAGCCGTCTCAGCGTGATTGAGTTACAAACAGCCAAACATCTTCACAAAGTAACTTCTTAGGTTTTCGCGCTGTTTCCTCGTGGTCATACTAATTCGCGATCACTACACATTATAACAAAACAAAGATTAACCGGATTAAATCGCGTATATTATTCACATTATGTCACATTCCCTTACAAGATGCAGGGGTCTACAAGATTGATTGTGATTGTGGGTTATCATACATGGGGCAAACAAAGCGTAGTATAGCCACTAGAATTAAAGAACATATAGCTGACGTCAAGAACAGACGCTCCACAAAGTCTGCAGTGTGTGAACATGCCCTAGACAAACCCAACCATTTTCTTCGATTTGATAAACCACAAGTTCTGGCGAAGGAAAACCGATATGTACCTAGAATGCTCCGTGAGGCTATTGAAATTAAAAAACATCCTAATTTTAATAGAGAAGATGGTTGGCAGCTACCACCTGTTTGGAACCCAGTCCTAAAAATAATCAAGTCCCAAACAGCACGCAACACTGTAAAAGATAATGATATTGTAAGTGATTACTGCGTGCACCGATGAGCATGCATGACGAGGTTAATGGACGTAGATGAAGCGAAAGAGGTGTGTCAGGATCGTAGCAGGTGGAAATCCATAGTCTCTGCCTACCCCAATGGGAAACAGGCGTGATAATATGTATGTATGTATGTACTGCGTGCATCGAAACGATTTTAATTAATAAATATTGTACGGTAGATTACAATATTTTTTTAGAAATATCTGTAAAGACGATTGTCATCTTAGTCTACCTGCGACCACGAAATGCTGTAAAGCTTTCGAAACGTCAGGGAAACCAATTTAAATAATATACGCGTTTTAATCTTCACAAAGTTTCACATCCTACTTGCGATCCTACTTCCTACAAATATAATAAACGTGAATGTTTGTGAGGATGTATGGATGTTTGTTACTCTTTCACGGAAAAACGACTACGACGACGACGACTACGACTTTATATTATTATATTTAAGTAGGTATATTATGTACGAAACTTACCTACTTTTACACCGTACCTACCCACGATCGGTTCCCATTCTTCTGGTCCATCCAAAGGTTGTCTGGAAGAGATTGCCTTGTGCGATAAGACCGCCCATTGTACTTACTTAATCTTTTGAAAAAAAATTGTCTTTGTTTTCGTTTGGTGTAATGTACAATAAAGAATATGATAAATAAATATACTTATGGGTTTTAATGAAATTTGACATACAAATAGAAAATAACTCGGTTTAACATACGTGGGACACTCAGAAAGTTTTGCGAAACTAAAAAAAATTGTTCTATACGTACATATATTTTTATCAAATCTTTTCAAAGTACTTTCCACCAGCCTCTATACAAAGATTCATGCGCCTAAACCAGTTTTCAAAACACTTTTTCCAGTCCGCCGCAGACACCTCGTTTACAGCCTGCTCGAACGCAGCCAGCGCATCTTCCGGCGACGAAAATTGTATCCCTTTGAGCTGATTTTTTATTTTTGGGAATAAAAAGAAGTCACACGGTGCTAGATCAGGGCTGTAAGGAGGGTGACCCAGGAGTTTGACTGGCGTGCTGTCCAGGAAGTCCCTCGTTTTGAGTGCGGTGTGCGCAGGTGCATTGTCGTGGTGGAGCAGTAGCCCGCGGAGCCCTGTGTTTGGTCGCTTGTTGCTTATAACAGAGAAAACTTCTGGCAAACATTTGGTAGTATACCATTCGGCATTAATGCTTCTTTGATCCCGTAAGGGAATTGATACCAAGTGGCCAGTCAAATTAAAAAAGCTAGCGATCAAAATCTTACCCCCGCTTCTAGATCGCTTCACTTTGGTAGGCGTTGGCTCATTTTGAAACACCCAAACAGTCGACTGGCGCTTGGTTTCTGGGTCGTATTGATAAATCCAGGACTCATCACCTGTAACGATGTCGTAAACACGCCGAGACGAGCCTGCTTCAAATTTGTTAAGCATATCACGGCACCATTCCACCCGGGCCTGCTTCTGAGCATCGGTGAGGTTGTGCGGCACCCAGCGTGATACTATCCTCCTCACGCGAAGATGGCTGTGTAGAATCTCGTGAACGCTTCCCGATCCAATCTTCAATATGTGTTGAATCTCCTGATATGTAATTCGCCTATTGTCTTGGATTAAATTTTTCACTGCTAGCACGTTTTCTTCGGTAACAGCCGTCAAAGGGGACCGCTTCTTTCGTCATCCCCCAAAGTTGGTCGACCGCGCTTGAATTCGTTATACCAACGATACACGGTTGCCTTGGAAGGGCCTTCATCCATGAATGCCATTTGAAGTCTATCGTACGATTCATCCGGTTTCAGGCGACACTTGAAATCGTATAAAATCATAGCTCTAAAATGTTCCCGGCGCAGATCCATATTTCAGTGAGACACAATACTTTGAATTAACTCGCAAAAAATGTGGAGGGAAATTTTGAAATTGGAACTTACTTATTTTTACTTATAAATAATCATATTTTCGAAAAACATTATAACTGGCCAGTCTCCCATATATAAAAACTTTTTTTCGCAATACTTTCTGAGGGGCCTGGTATAGGCTACTTTTTATCACGGAAAGATGAACATTTCCCGAGGGATGCGCAATAAACGACATCCACGCGGGTAAAGCCGCGGGCATAGGCTAGTTTATAATATTAGCAGGATTGTCTTCTACGAAATTAGGTACGCGGCTACAATAGAATCAGTCTACTATGAATAAAATTGTTTCCGAAAACTATACAGAATTTTTTATTCACCAGGTTAATAAAGACATCAAAATAAATAGAACACGACCATATAACATACTTAATCAAACCGTGTTCCACATACACTGGACATTTCGGTCCAGAAATTTTGCATAATACACATAACACTGCAACAAACTCATGTACAACAAAAAAACGGAAAACATACAACATTGTAGCGGGGAATATGATAAAAAAAGTTATACGCTGACTTGGCAACCGGACAGAGTTTTTTTGCGAGGCAATTGACATGAATCGCGAAAGTAGGATTCGCGGCCGAGCGTGGGTGAGCCTCCACAACACGAAGTTAAAAATACAATTATCTATTACGACAGACTGACATGGAAATTCGTGATCTACTGACGAATAACTCTGTAATTGTTGGATTACTTACTAGTGTTTTTGTTTCTTTATTGTTTTGAAAAGCTTGGATTAGGAGTAGAAGTCTTTATTTGTTTGTGTACGTTTTTTAGGTCACACTGTCTGAATTTTCGATGTATCATCTGCACTAGATGCGATTTTTTTCTTTTGCTGTGTTTTGGGACATCACAACACGATGTTAAGAATACAATTATCTATTACGACAGACTGACATGGAAATTCATAATCTTTTGACGAATAACTCGGTAATTGTTGGATTACTTACAAGTGTTTGAGTTTTTTTTTTATAAGCTTTTATTAGGAGATTTAGAAGTTTTTCTTTGTTTGTATGTTTTTTAGGTCACATTGTCTGAAATTTCGTTGTATAAAAATTATTTTCTATTCAATGTTATGTTTTGGGATTTACGCAAATCAATCGAAATTATCTATACAGCGGCAATGATTAATGCTTGTTCCGCTTCATTCACATTACAACACGAGGTTAAAAATAAAATTACCTATTACGACAGACTATCTTTGTGGCGATGTCCAGCAGTGGATGTCTTTCGGCTGAAATGATGATGATGATGATTTATTGATGAATAGCTATGACCCTATGATCTCTACACCACCCTATCATACGGTTGACTAGTAAAGAAAGCCTAAGTAAGGCATCATTCGGCCATTGAACATTTTATTTTGTTTTGCGAGAATGGAACTCACGAACCGTTGCGCAAAAGCCAATCACTCAATCACTGCGCCGGCCATGTCGTCGAAAAGTTCACGTACTTATTTAAAAACCCACAAGCAACCCAAAAACCAAATATCTTCTGCAAACCTTTACTAAAAATTCACAATGCTAACGCAATCAGGGCTCCTGTCATACAATCTTATGCAACAAAACGAAGGTATCAGATAAATAAATCGATTTCCACCGAGACTACATCCAGGGTACAAATAGGGTCCATCAGAACCTTCCCTGAATACAAACTGTTGGATTTGGACCCTCGACTCAGTTCGATGAGGTAATGACCTCGGTATTAGTGTTGGCGTTTTTTTTTCTGTATCAGGGTTTGTTTGTTCGGTTTGAAGTTGTGGCTATAAATAGGTTTAACATGTTTTTATTTAGCTTGGGGCTCATGGTGAAGTAATAACCACGTGGTTTGTACGGTCTGCTTGGTTTTTTTTTCTTTGTTCATTTATAGAGGGTTTAATCTTATAAGATTAAGCCACCCTCATCGGGCAACAACCTTATGGAGAACACAACTTAAATTAACTTAACAAACCTCTTCGCCTGATTCAGCCAATATAGCATCCCGGCAGCTTCCAAATTGGGAGCTGCTAGGATACTATTACATTCTCCGGTCTCATAAAAACTATTATTAAAAACAACATGTCTCTTCTCTCCGGTTCGTTCCTAATGCACTCCATTATTATATGGTACACATCTTCAATAATATTACACTCAGTGCATTTTGGCGACTCCACTTTACCCATTAAAAAGCGAACTTATTTATCGGTACGTGTCTGCTAGGTTAAGCGCTTGGGTACCCCGATGACCTTGAGCAAACTAAAAAGTCATGGTGCTATTCGTCCGGTATAGTTTCATCCCTTTCTTGCCTCGACTACCACGCTTCGCGCTCTTATGATATTATAGAAAAAATTAAGTTTTGTTGATTTTAAAATTGAACATTCCATTTCAAAATTAGCCAGTAACAATTAATTATAAAAACTAATCGCTGCATTCCTTTAGAAGAAATATCAAATTTAGCAGATCAAAGGAAATTTTTCAATTATTTGTTTAAGTATATGATTCGATTTTATGAAAATAATTTAACAATACAGACAAACAAACAAACCAGACAAACCTGTGTAAGGTTTTTGTTATGTTTTTATAATAATTTTTGTGTATGTTTTAAGTTAAATAAAAAATAAAAATAAAATACGATTGTAGCTGAAGACTTGGTAATTTATTTATTTAATTCTTTATGCACAACAGGGTACAAAGGCGGTCTTAACGCCATAGGCGTTCTCTACCAGACAACCTTAGGGTAATGCAGAGACAAAGAATAAGGTAGATGCACCAGTAAAATAGTAAAATATGTTTCATACTACTGACTTATAATTAATTCAGTAATTCACACACATTTTTTTTCATTTTTTTTCATTGTACAGTATTCAACAAATTGCCTCTCAAATACCCATAAATCTGCGACCTTGCTGATCAAGTGCCTTAAGCTGCGCTTGCCGCGGTCAGTCCGTGGATGGGTTATCGTTTCGTTGCATACCGAGACCCCTCCGTGCATTGGAGAGCACGTTAAACTGTTGGTCCCGGTTGTCATACGAATATCTATAGCAGTCGTTACGGTTGGTCAGAAGCCTGAAAGTCTGATGACTTGGTTAACCTCCGAATTCAGTATTACCTGGTATTATTTAGTAACTGGGTTGCGGGGGTCTGAAGGCAGTAGCTCCGTATGAAATACTGGTTTTCAGTCGCATCTAAGCAGACGCGACTACTGGAATACTGATACTGGAAACCTATGCCAATATGATTGGGATGGCAAAAAATAAAACCGACTTCAAAAACCTTAACTAAAAAGTAAAAAATAATCCTTGTATGTATTTCAAAATCTTAAGAGGCTGACAACACCCAAAAAATCAGACCTCTGCGGTCACTGTCGTTTCGTACAGAACTGAAAGAGAGGCAACGAGCCGAGGGACGTCGGATACGCCGCTCAACTTGAATGAAAATTAACAAAAACATTTTTAAATAAAAAACTAAAAGCTTATTTGAAAAACGGAAACAACAAATGTTTAGATTATTGTCTTTCTCAATTGTTTTCTTAATTTTATTTATAATATTTAGTAAATAATAGAGACTGTTTGCTTTAAAGCATTTTTTAAGAGGTTAGTTTACACTTCTTTTCTATCGAGAAAACTTCAAGAAAACGTGTTTTGGGCACAATACAGTTTCAGAAAATACGATCAAGATTAACATATATTTTTTTCACTGCCACAAACTGAATAGATACAACTAAAAATGTTTTTAAAAGAAGCCTATTTGGGGCATTTGGCTGTTGTCAGGGTCTTAACATAAACCAACATTTTGAAGGCGGCGCGTGACTGTCCCTTTGCATCATGTAAATACCAGGCCCCTCAGAAAGTATTGCGAAAAAAAGTTTTTATATATGGGAGACTGGCCAGTTATAATGTTTTTCGAAAATATGATTATTTATAAGTAAAAATAAGTAAGTTCCAATTTCAAAATTTCCCTCCACATTTTTTGCGAGTTAATTCAAAGTATTGTGTCTCACTGAAATATGGATCTGCGCCGGGAACATTTTAGAGCTATGATTTTATACGATTTCAAGTGTCGCCTGAAACCGGATGAATCGTACGATAGACTTCAAATGGCATTCATGGATGAAGGCCCTTCCAAGGCAACCGTGTATCGTTGGTATAACGAATTCAAGCGCGGTCGACCAACTTTGGGGGATGACGAAAGAAGCGGTCGCCCTTTGACGGCTGTTACCGAAGAAAACGTGCTAGCAGTGAAAAATTTAATCCAAGACAATAGGCGAATTACATATCAGGAGATTCAACACATATTGAAGATTGGATCGGGAAGCGTTCACGAGATTCTACACAGCCATCTTCGCGTGAGGAGGATAGTATCACGCTGGGTGCCGCACAACCTCACCGATGCTCAGAAGCAGGCCCGGGTGGAATGGTGCCGTGATATGCTTAACAAATTTGAAGCAGGCTCGTCTCGGCGTGTTTACGACATTGTTACAGGTGATGAGTCCTGGATTTATCAATACGACCCAGAAACCAAGCGCCAGTCGACTGTTTGGCCGTTTCAAAATGAGCCAACGCCTACCAAAGTGAAGCGATCTAGAAGCGGGGGTAAGATTTTGATCGCTAGCTTTTTTAATTTGACTAGCCACTTGGTATCAAAGAAAAAGAAAGAACGGAACGGTTACGGGATCAAAGAAGCATTAATGCCGAATGGTATACTACCAAATGTTTGCCAGAAGTTTTCTCTGTTATAAGCAACAAGCGACCAAACACAGGGCTCCGCGGGCTACTGCTCCACCACGACAATACACCTGCGCACACCGCACTCAAAACGAGGGACTTCCTGGACAGCACGCCAGTCAAACTCCTGGGTCACCCTCCTTACAGCCCTGATCTAGCACCGTGTGACTTCTTTTTATTCCCAAAAATAAAAAATCAGCTCAAAGGGATACAATTTTCGTCGCCGGAAGATGCGCTGGCTGCGTTCGAGCAGGCTGTAAACGAGGTGTCTGCGGCGGACTGGAAAAAGTGTTTTGAAAACTGGTTTAGGCGCATGAATCTTTGTATAGAGGCTGGTGGAAAGTACTTTGAAAAGATTTGATAAAAATATATGTACGTATAGAACAATTTTTTTTAGTTTCGCAAAACTTTCTGAGTGTCCCACGTATAATGTACTGTCGAGCGCTTAAATAAAGTAAAAAAAAAAAACTGTTTATGCGAACATACATGAAAAACACGCGCCGCAATCAAAATTTTGGTTTATGTTAAGATTTTGAAATACATACCTACAAGGATTATTTTTTACTTTTTAGTTAAGGTTTTTGAAGTAGGTTTTATTTTTTGTTAAAAAGTTTTTATTTCATACTTTTTAGTTGATAATTCACAGAAAAACGAAACTATTAGTAGATCATCTAGGTAAGCGAAGCTTATTAAACTGATTTATTGAAGCTAGTTAAAAAACTACTCGACCTAAGTCAATAAAATGTATATGGGAGAAGAAAAGAAGAGGAAGATGATGAAGTTTTTATTTAGCTTGCAATTTAATCTTGATGTATAGAAATATTTGTGGCTCAAGAGTGCGCGGAAGGCCTCCTATGCGATGGACTGATTTAATGAAGTCTGCCGTGGGCTTACATGAATGCACCAGACTAACCGAAAGCAAGGAAGGATGGCAAAGCATCGTGAGACGAGCTAGAGCAGCCCCCGGCAATGGCGGCCACGACCGCTCTGTAAAGAGCGAAACGATGAAGAAGATAGAAATATTTAATTATATAATAACAATTACCCCACTCTTCGTCAAGTATGGTGTAAAGGGCAATATCTTTTTACGATTCAGAAGGATCATGTTTAGTAAATGAGTTGTAACTAACTTGTCATGTGTAAATAAAATATTCAACGATAATGTCTCACGTCATTCATTAATGGACGTCGTTAACCTGAATATGAAACATTTTTAAACGTTTTACCAACCGGTTGCCTAGTCTATTTTTCCTCGATAATGATCGGTGTGCTATTCTGGTTCACCACCATAGTAGCATGACTTCGGCTCAACTTCCGCAAACGGTTCGCGGTGTTCAGTCAGTGTTTTACTTGCTACTTAATCTTCATCATCATTATCCTTCTGCCCTTAACCCAATTTATTTGGAATCGGTGCAGCATGTATTTTTCTTCCATACAACCATCATCAACCATCATCATTATATATTAACCATCATCTCAGTATTCACTTTCTTTCTATTCATATAATCTTTTACACAATCAATCCATGTTTTAATCTGCCTCTTTTCTTATAGCCATCTACATTCATACTTAAATCTTTCCTCGTAACATGATCCTCATTACTCCTCATCAAATGTCCATACCATGATAGTCGGTTGCTACTCAATGTACCTGTCACTGTCGCTACTTTCAGACTCCCTCTTACATCATCATCATCATAGAACGTCCATACTCATTCTCCCTCCCTCTTACATACTCATTCCTTATCCTATCCATTCTCGTTACACCACACATTTCTCTTAACATTCTCATAATATGATTCTTAAATTACTCTTTCTGGATTCCATTAAATCAACATCAAGTTCTGACCTTTACAAAACCTCTGATAAGTCGAAGTTCATTTGCATAATAACGCCGTACGAACCCGACATCAGAATAAATCTTAATATCACCCAAAAAGGAAACTGGAGAATCACCTATAAATAGGAATCATATTGAAAATCGTCTCATACCCTTCGTTTTGACCGTTCAGTTGTGACTAATATCAAATGAAAGATACGACTCGAATGGACGTTTTTCAAGACATCTCATAAATATTTCCTAAGAATTTTCTTTTCGAGAGAATCCCTTGAATCCAAATGGCTATTTTGTAGCGTTGGCTTTTTATGGAATAAGGGAATAAATGTGAGTGAAATTAGGTTGCAACTATGGAATATTCCATGCTTTTTAAATGTAAATTAGGTATATAAATTGTCTACGGGAAATATAAGTTTTTTTTGAACATGGCTAACATTAAAATGTTCTTCCAAAGGATAAAATAAACTATGATTAGAATGTCAATACAAATTATTACAATTCTCTTGCGCACTGAACTAATTCTACGCCGATGATATTTTAAAAAGTATAGATATGTTGTTGCGCGCGCAATCTGAAGACTCGAAAACGTCCTAATTAGAATGTTTTGCTACTAGTCTCCGTCAAGCAAGGTGTTTACGCCTACAAAAATATGAACTTCATTCATCGTCTAGTGTTTGCTAATCAGATCGTCAAGGCGCTATTGATAATATTTATAATATTTTTTCCACGCGTACCTACATTCACTCTTAACTTCACCTTTGTTTTCATATCTGTCACGAACATTTTGCTCCGACCATTTATATTGTTAAAATTTATATTTACCGAAGTTAATTGAATATATATCTACAATATTTTACAAGTTTCTTAGATACACAATGCGTAAAGATTATGGAGGTGAATCTAGCACAAAGGATCCTCAAGATTTACAGGATCATTTAGTGAAACGTAGATCCATAAAAGGACAAATCACAAAATTTTGAAATTATTTATCAAATGTTCAGGAAGTGCTTTCTCAAATTGAGTTAGCTGGGTTAACATTAAAATTAAACAAATTTGAATCTATTTATAGCCGTTTGATGACTTGCAAAATCAAATAGATGTGTTAAACTCTAGTAATTTACCCAGTGAGATAGATGAGCGTGATACCATTGAGCAACTATTTATATCCAACGTTGCTATCGCTCAAAGTATTATACAAAAACATAACTCAAACCGGCATGATGAAAGCAACTACAAAGATTTGAATTCAAGTCAGTTGTCTACAGGTCAGTGTAATAATGAACATCATGAAATGGTTTTATATTACCTCGTATTCAAATTGCTAAGTTCGACGTGGCTTGAGTTTCGTGACACATTCTTATCTATAGTACACAATAACGACCGCATCGCTCCGATTCATAAGTTCCATTACCTTATTTCATACCTGTCGGGCGATGCAGCGCGTATTATAACTAACTTGGAGGTATCCAGCGTTAACTACAAGAGTGCTTGGAAATTATTTTGTGAATGATATGACAATAAACGACAATTAATAAGTCATCATATAAACTCATTGTTAAATATACAGCAAATCACACGGGAATCCGCTTGATGCGGAAGGCGCAGGACCGGTCGTTGTGGCGATGCTTGGGAGAGGCCTATGTCCAGCAGTGGACGTCTTTCGGCTGAAATGATGATGATGATGATGAAATCACACGTGAGTCCGATAAATCATTACGATTTTTTGTTGAAAAACTTACGTGCTCTAACTAATCTCGGACTAGCTACAAATGAGTCGGATATTTTATTTATTCACATAATGAGTTCCAAAATATTATTACTAACATATATTTGTAATTGATGGTCACATAAAACTTTTTAACAAAAAATTGAACCGACGAAAAGTGAAACTGAAAAGCGAAAAATAACTAATTATGAGTCGGCGCCAAACGAACTTTTAACAAGCAAAGTGCGTGTAAGTTGCAAGTGGCCGAGCGGAGAACGCATTTTTGGAAAGTTATTGTTTATCGTTGAAAATTTCACGTTGTATTTGATGTGACATTGTTTTTATTATTTATTTAAAGTAATTTAATGATCTTCGTTGATTGGTTGTTTGGCGCCGACTCATAATTAGTTATTTTTCGCTTTTCAGTTTCACTTTTCGTCGGTTCAATTTTTTGTTAAAAAGTTTTATTTTTCATTTTTTTGTGGTTAAAATCTAACTCCAGGTCTCCATTATATCGTAGTGTCTAGAACTATATTTATGTATGTCAAGTTTCAACAGAATCGGTCAACAGGTAAGAATTCAGTGGGTGAACAAAAACTCATCCCCTGTTTTACTACCCTTAGGGGTGGATTTTGATTTTGAAATTTAAATGGGACCAACTTCAAGATATACCCTATCCATTAAAAAAAGAATCATCAAAATCGGACCACTCTGTAAAAAGTTATGCGTGGTCATACATAAAAAAAAAAAAAAAAAAAAAAAAAAAAAAAAAAAAAATATACGCGTCGAATTGAGAACCTCCTCCATTTTTTCGTCGGTTAAAAAAGACATTATAGTGAGACCAAGAATGTCTTAAGTGTATTAAATACTATTTATTTACTATACAATAATTATTTATTTATTTACATCATGGATTTAATAAATACACATATTATAATAAACTACTACCTATCTACATTAATATAAATAATATATACAATATAAACATGTATAAAAAACAGAAACAATAATATTAAAATATTATAAAAGTAGACTTAGTGTATTAAATTAATTTAATTTTGTTCGTAAACAGCAGAATCACTCATTTTTAGGGTTCCGTACTCGAAGGGTGCCAAACGGGACCCTATCACTCTCGCTACTCGGTCCGTCCGTCCGTCCGTCTGTCTGTCTGTCACAGGGCTGTATCTTTTGAACGGTAATAGGTAATCGGTTGAAATTTTCTCAGAATGTGTGTTGCTATAAGGTGTATCACGACAAATACTAAAAACAACAAAAAAAGTCTAAAACCAAAGGGGGTCCCCATACAAGAAACCTCAAAAAACTAGCTTTTTTTTCAACTTTTTTGTTCTTGCTCTATCTTCAAAACGGTAACATATACAAGCGTCAAACTTGGTCAGATTATAGTGCATATTATTTAGTTTAGCAACAAATACTAAAAATAGGACAACATAGGCACATGTGGTGGTACCTGCGTAAGAAAGAGATACAAAAAATCATATTAATTCGCGCTTTGTGCGTTGATGTCTTTTGATGAACTCTCGTAAATTAAATCAGTTTTCATGGGGTATCAGGTCGATGGGTGGTACGGAACCCTTACTGCGCGAGTCCGACTCGCACTTGGCTGGTTTTATTGTTTTGCCTGTCATTCAACATACCGTAATAAATTGTCATCATTCCAGCCTTAAATCTCTCTCTAGTGAGTGATTATAGGGATTCTTTCCGTTTTTTCCGACGTTTTCTGTGTTTGTTTAAAATTTCCAATTTGTAATGTATTATGCTTTTCTACTATTATATTATTATGAAAAACCTTCCATTAAACACCATGCAATGAGTCTCTAATATGTAAATGGCAGACATCATTATTGCCGTGTTATCAACTATGTGAAGCAAACCAGTGAATAGTTAGTAGCTAATGGAATAGGCCATTAGTGATATAATCAATCTAATGAATATATATTATATATATATCGTATAGAAGGAACATCCGTCTGATTCATATCCATATTATGATCCCCTAAGGATTAATTATACTGTAACTATATGGTTTAGTAATGACCGATAATGACAATAGTTGATCTAAGGTGTTTCTGGTTAAGGAATAAGCGCTTTTACTATTCAAGGTCATTTGGGTTATTTTTAATTCATTAACAACCCTTTAAAAGATGATTGTATTGATCATTCGAACAACTTTTATTATGACACCAACTTTGAATTATAAAAAAAACTAAGTATTTCATAATTTTGGTATACACGAAACATCAACATTGTCTATGGAACGGATGTTTTTTTTGTTGTTGTTGGTGTCATAATAAATGTTGGTCAAATTGGTGAGTTCAGTCAACCTTTAAAGGGTTCTATATGAATCCTACTTCCCACTAATATTATAAACGTGAATGTTTGTGAGGATGTATGGATTGCATGAATGTTTGTTACCCTTTTACGCAAAAACTACCGTGTGAAATTTAATGAACTTTGGCATACTGATAGAACATAAATAATAATAATAATAGCCTTTATTTCGGACATTTACAAAATTTCTCTTAATCTATACTGCTTAAACCAATTATGTCAAGTCTGTTCGTCCAGTGACGAAGGCCTCCTCTAACTCCTTCCATTTTTTCCTGTCCTGTGCCGTCCTAGTCCAAATTCTTCCCGCCACCCTTATGATTTCATCCTCCCATCTTCTAAATTGTCGCCCCGCTTCCTTTTTCTGTCTCTTGGGTACCACGACATCAAGGTCTTACTCCATTTATCGTGTCCTCTTACCGTATGTCCTGCCCATTTCCATTTTAGTTTCTTAATCTTTATCGTGACGTCTTTTATTTTAGTTATTTTCCTTATCTCTGTGTTCCTGATTCTGTCACTTTTCCTTTTCCCCAGCATACTTCTTTCCATAGCATGCTGACAAGTTTCTAATTTTGCAGATAGAACATAACCTGGATTAAAAGATAAGTTACCTTTTATCCCGGGACGAGTAACAGTTTCCAAGGGAAGCGTGATAAACGAAATTCACACGGGTGAAGTCACGGGCATAGGCTAGTTACAAATAAACTCTTATAGTATCTAGAAGAAAATAGATTCATAAAATCTATATTTTTTTTATAACTTCCCTTTATCTTTCCTTATGAAATATTTTCGTATATCCAGTGTTGATCCAGGTTTCGCCGCAAGACATTTTATTTAAATTTATCCCAGTCAGTTACAAACCCAAGGTGTCTCCTGGTAAGGTCATGTCTAGAAAATTAAGTATAGATATTACTTAGAGCATTATTTATATTTCGTTTTATACGATGCGAGTTTATATTATATTCATAATAATCTAATCCTGAATGAAGGATATAAAAGCTTTTTTAAAGCAATCAGATTTAGTCGTAGTAGATAGAGCTCCTTGTGACAAATTGTTTAGCGGCAACTGAGAGAGGAGAGTGAGATTTCACAAAACCAGTTCAGTTTTATGCTTGGTCAGATTACAACGGATGCCACTTTTGCTATACGTCAACTATGTGAAAAATACAGAGGTGCACATAAAAACTTGCACATGGTTTTCGTCGACCTCAAGAAGGCATATGACCGGGTACCTCGTGAGGTTTTGTAGTGGGCCCTTAAGGAGAAAGGTGTGCCTGGGAAGTATATGCAGTTAATCCGAACAATATACAGCCGATGGAGTACCCAAGTTCAGTCCACAGTGGGGACTACTGCCAGATTCAATGTGGGTGTGTCGGCTCTCAACCCCTATCTCTTCGTGCTGGTAAAGGACGCTCTTACGTCAGACATACAAGAAGCGGCCCCCTGATGTATGCTGTTTGCGGACGACATTGTGCTGGTTGCCGAGAGTGGCCTGGAGGTCCAGAGCAGACTGGAGGAATGGCGACAAAGACTGGAGAGTGTTGGCTTAAAAATTCGTTAAAGCAAAACAGAGGACATGTTTTGCGATTTCGGCGGTACCTCCACTCCTATAACTCTCGCCGGAATGTCCTTACCAATTTGCTTCATCTTTCGGTACCTTGGGTTACTCGTTCAAGGAGATAGTAAAGTGGACCAAGACTGCATCGGATACCAATATACCGATACCGATAAGTCGACGCGTGCCTGTTGTAGTACTATTGTCAGTCGCCAATAAAGCAATAAGAGGAGGCTACAATTCATTTTAAAACTCACCTCTTAACAATGTGTTTATAGTCCACTCTGGAACTAATAATGTGAAATAAATGAATATGTATATAACAGGGATGTTATGGATATGAAATTTTCGGATGTGGATATGGTTACGGATATGGAATTATTTAGTTTCGGATAGTTTCGGTTATGGATATTAGATTTTTAAGGCATTGTAAAAGTAAAAAAAAAGCAATAGAAATACCAAACAATGCAAGGGACGCGCGCGGCTAGTGTGTTGGCTCAGCCGGGCAAAAACTATAACATGTCTCATTTAGACTCCTCTCCTATCAAAATTATTCGAAACTTTTATGTATATCGGATTCGGTTACGGTTACGGATAGATTTTTATTTCGGATATCCGATAGTTTCGGTTATGGTTACGGAGCTCAATAAAATTCCTGGTATATAATTAAAGCCAGATTTCCAGCGCGTGTTTTTTCCTAAACACAAAAACATTACACGAAACAGTGTTTCGCTAAACATTTTTGTTGATGTCAACAATATTTTCGCTTTCCCACTCGTACGGCTGCTTCCTTCATCGTCACGTGTAGCCACAAATTAATTTCGACCCAATACGTTCAAAATTCTTCAATCTCCGCCATTTTTATTCATACTCTTTATTAATTAAAAAACTTGGAGGGGATCCGTCTGATGAATTTTTTTTATCTGGATCTGAATTTGTGGTATGTAAGTTGTTTTTATGTGTGTGTTGTAGTAAAATATTGCTATGAAATAAGGATGCCTTTCCAGTGACCCGAAGACGACCGGAGCGGGAGCGGGAAGAATTACAAAAAACTACAACACCGCTCCACTTAGCTTTTGTTAAGCAATTATATTTCTGCTCCGCTCTTTTCTATATCAGAGAAAACGCACCCTAATACATATTTTTAAAGAGTGATGCTCCAATACTTTTCTGAATTTTCCACAGAATACCAAAAATATAACACAAATAAACAAATCAAATTATTTATCGTCACAATATAAATTTTACTAAGTTATAAATGTAATTTTACTCATTATGAAACGTACATTCGATATCAGTTTTAAGTTTTTTGATATCTCTTATATTTACGGAATAATCATCGTGGTCTAGGCGATTACACCCTGTATGTGAATTCTGAAAATGTAATGGTTCAATCAATACAGAATTCCAAGAGCGTAAATTAAAGGCACTCCAATTTACATTTCTCTGTACTCTGAAAACATCTTCAAATGTACAAATGTACACATACATGTTTAATACGCATATTCTCCGCTTGCTTTTTCCTCATGAATTACACGGATAGCAGTGGAAGTCATTTTCTAATACTTGTAAATGTTTTGAGGACCCAACGTACGAGTGGAATTAATTTTTAAATAAACCTTATAAGTATAGTTATTTATTATTTTAAAGCATTAACGCATGCGGAGCGAAAGCTTAATATATAAATTGTGGAAAGAAAAATTCGCTCACGAGAAACCTTCTAACCTGCGACTTCATTTCAAAACTACCGAATAAATAAAAATTCTACCCTTACACTTCAAGAGCTTTACTTAAAAGCGGTAGAGCTTGCCAATTATAGTTGGAAAAACTTCACTGAAAACTTTTAATCAATCTTTGAAGCCTGAAACTTGCTGTATGTAAGTGAAAACGGATCCATACATTCCAACTTGGAATTCCAAAATGGATTCCGAAGTTGAGCGTTTAAACTTGTTACCAAGTAGCCCGTAGCTGCAACTTATTTCTGCCCGTAAATCTTTTAAGCTAAAATTATGTTAAAGTAAAAGAAATGTATGTTTGTTGGTTACGCATTTCGCTTTGCTCGGCCTCGCCTTGGCGCGAAACACGAAGCGAAAACTTTGATTTTATGCCTAAAAATGTTGGTGTGAATTTATGGAGTTTCGTATATACGGTTCAGTAAAAGTGTGAAAAGTAAGAAGTTTGAAGTTTTCTGCTTGTTGTTGCTTGATAAACATTTCGTGGATACTTCTGCGGCTATGAATAAATACTGCTAGAATCCGGTAGTTGACTACTCTTAAAAAATACCAAAATTTTTATATTATTGACGACGTCTGTGGTCTAGTGGTTCAAGGTTCGGACTGCTAATCACGAGGTCGTGGGTTCGATTCCCACAGGATACAAATATTTGTGTGATGAACATAAGTGTTTGTGTTGGTCTGGGTGTTCCTTATGTATTATAAGTATGTATTTACAAAAAAAAAGTAGATAATTATTATATCCATTGTCTAGTACCCATAGTTCAAGCTCTGCTTAGTTTGGGACTAGATGGTGCTGTGTACAAATGTCCCCAAGATATTTATTATTTAAAAGAAGGTACAGAAACAACAACATTGTTGATTTTTTTTTTAATCCATCAAAAAATGGAAGAGATACATGCTTTTACAGTTTTTGGAGGGAGCATTTTCTGTCCTTTTCGTGCTAAGCGGACATCGTACAGAGAGATGTCAGGTTTCTATGAAGGTTTTGAACGATGACGTCATACTTTGATAGTGCTGTCTCTGTCTAGTAAACAAATTTTAATCGTTTCTAACTTGGACATTTTATTAAATATTACATTGGTTTTTCCACGGTTGTTTATTTTTAACTAACTTAAAAAGCAGGAGGTTATATATTCGGCGGGTTTTTTCTTGAAAAAGTTTCGAGATTTCTAATAAAAAATAATTTAAAAAAATGTCACCTTCGTATGTAAGAAAGAAAAGAAAGAATGAAAAAATATTTATTTGCTTCAAAAGTGACGCATAAAATTACCAAAAAATTCAAGAACACAGAACAAATACAATAATCTTTTTCTTCAGACTGTGACTATTATTGATTGGAGATCTTATTATGCCATCACACACCATTGAACTAAAGTTCAGTGGTGTGAATTGTTGAACTAAAGTTCAGTGGTGTGAATTGTTGAACTAAAGTTCAGTGGTGTGAATTGTTGAACTAAAGTTCAGTGGTGTGAATTGTTGAACTAAAGTTCAGTGGTGTGAACTGGTGTGAATACTACTAAAGTAGGAAGTAAAAAATAATTGTATACCTACACAAGCTCGTCCCGAGAATTACTACCACCGTGCCTATTTCTGCCGCCAAACAGTGATCCTTGTGTTGCTGTGTTCCAGCGTGAAGGGTTCGGGTGCCGGTGATATTACAATCACATGATACTTTTCATCTTCATGTGTCAGTTCGGCAAACTTGACTTGCGAACCTGCGGTAGCGCTTAGGCAAAGGCTTAGTAGGCAAGTGGTATTGCACTTGCTATGGGCAAAGGTAACCACTTCACATCAGGTGGGCCTTTAGTTCGTTTCTCCATCCGATACTATGTACAAAAAAAATTGTACAGAACATTTTGGGATTTAAAAATGAATTAATAATTTTTCAAACACTCGCCACAATATTTAATAAAATAAATAGCTTGTACTTTATGTAATACTCTTTTTTAACCATTTTTTTACAAAAATAATAATTAGAATGTTTTCATTCCTGAAAAAAAATTTAAACTGAGCAATCATGACACTAATCGAGAAGTGTTCGCGTCGTGGTATGTCTACATGTATGTCCGCCGAAACTGTCAGCATTGTGTGTCGTGATTCAGCATATCTTGTTACGGACAGCGACGTTACGAAAAACCAACCGCGGGTAGTTCGAGAAAACACCCGCCGCTCAAGACGATGACACCCACATATTTCAGTCTGCTCGTGACCACGGCCAATGCAACTTGACCGAAACGTCGAGGTTAGTCAAAATGTTTGTTATTGTGCGCGACAAGTCCCGTAAACTTAGTTCAATATGAGTGAAATTCGCGAATGTTTAAAAACTTCAATCATGACACTTCTGTTGTTGACTGTTGTTGTTCTGTTGTTGCTTTAATTTAACTAAAGAAACTTTGAGCAATCATGACTTACTGTTGTTGAGATCCGTCTGCTTTAATTTAACTAAAGAAACTAGCTAGTTAGCTTTGAGTTGACCTCGACTAGCCTTTGCCAGTGCCAATACTTACGTAGCTAAGCATGTTCAGTGCACCCTGGACAGTTGTACTTTTTACTTTCTACAAAAACAACAACGAAATGAGCAATTTTCGCACCAATGGTTCACACGGGAGATGATGACATGTTTATAAATTACCATAGAAGATTAACATGATGTTTTTGGAGTCATAAATTATAATGTTCTTAAGTGGAACACGTGGAAGAAGACCGTCACACATAATTCATTAGAAAGAAAGAAATTAAAAGAAATAAAAATGGTTTATTGTCCCATTACAGGTAGTATTAGGCAGGACTTTCCACAAAATGTTGGGAAACTTTCATTATGTATTTGATTTGCCTTGTTCGATGAAAACCAAAACATAAGCGGCTTAATACAACAAATCACTCGGTAAGATTGAGGAAAACAGAGTGCAGTTTACTTACAGTGGTCAAGGCAACAAATAGTTTGGTATCTTACTTATACCATAGAATATATACTAACGACAAGAAGCGACACTTAAGCATGTGTGATCGTAAAATTGCTTGCGGCTAGTGTGCGGGTCGGGGCGAGTGCGGGGGCCGTGCGCGGTTCGCAGCGTGTGGAATGGCCAGTCTCTCGGCTGCCCCAGCCAATATATTGCATTTACACGCGCTCCCTCAAGGTCACCGGCGAGCGAGCTCACACGTACAGGGGAGTGTCACCGCTGTGCTTATACCACAATACTTCATTGGTAGCTATACTTCTCAATATTTGTGTATTTACTGGCATGTTAATTTTAATTATTATGCCATTTGTTATGCAAAATAGTACATTACTGTCGAGGCCTGAAATGAAGCAATTTACGGCCGAGTAATATTTTGAAGTGATTTTAAAAGGACGAGGCGCCAGCCGAGTCCTTTTTAACTAAACGAGGCCGGCCGAGACTTGTATTATACTTTTCTCTCATTTGCGAGGAAACAATACACAAATTAATTCAACAGTATCTAATTTTCATTCGCACTAATTCATCCGCGCGCGGTTCTTGTTCTATTTTCAAAGTTTTGAAGAAAAAAAAGGCACATTCATAGTAACAAATATTTTTTTACCTAAAAACACCTAATTTATGTAATTGTCTACTTAAAAACCTCGGTAGCATAATTTAAAAAATTAAAACTGAAGCAATTTCTATTATTTTCGTGTACGATATTTGACAATATTACTGGCCTGTTATTTCGTTGCGTACGGAAAAGAGCCGATTGATGTATTCTTTTTTTTAAAATAATGAACCAATTTCCAAGCAAGTGGGATAAAAACCATTTTTTTTTTGTAAAGCGTTCCTTATTTTATTAGTTTTTGATGTTTTATGTCTGTTAGATTTTACATAGATAATTAATTATTCACATCTAGTTCCTAGTCATACAACAAGGTGTTTACTCCATAAAAAACAAAGGACCGTATAATATACTAAACCACGATTTCATCATCTTTCTGCACATAAGATAAATCCTACACGACGTGACACATCCTGAAACAGAACACGTTTTGTGCAAGTTATTCGGGACTGCAAGCGTCACTGACTATAAATCATGCGAGCATTGTTTACACAGAGAGATGGCGCCAGCTATATGTGTTAATATTCGAACCTCGTGCTAGACCTGTCTACGTGAGCTGTACGGGGAAATGGGCCAAATTAACTGTGCAGAGCGATAGTTACGATCCAACAATCAACGAAATCGCGCGAATTTAAAGATCAGCTAGTTTGACTCTCACTGAGCGACTTATCATATTCCAATGTGCCATAAACGCAAACTAATGGACATGTGCATTCTTTCCGACCTCACATACGATGCCCCAAACCAGTGGGTCACATTGACATTATCTTTCATTTTGAAATGACAGCAATATTCATTGCGTGGTACGTAGTTGCCGATAAGATGAATTGTCAAAACACATGGAGCGATGAACATTGAAATCCTATTGATTGCGATCGCAAGTGAGTTACGCAATTCGGCAGCTGGTCTTTTACAGCTCACCAGAGGTCCACGCTTGAGGTTTGCCAGCGAGCAATGGAGCGCAGTATCCTGGGAGTCAGACTCACAGACCGAATCCGTAACACAATACTGCGCTCCAGAACACAGATTGCTGACGTCACTAAAAAAGCTGCCAAGCTTAGGTGGGAATGGGCCGGAAGTTTGCCGAATGTCGGTCAATTTTTGGCCTAAAATTTGTACCGAGTGGGTCCCGAAAAACGTGCAACGGCATCGCGGCGGACCCAGGCGATGACGGCGGGACGAGCTGGACTCGTATAGAAAAGACTGGTTCACACTTGCACTTGACCGGAAAGAGTGGAATAAGGAAAGGGAGGCCTTTGTCCTGCAGTGGGACAATGTAGGCTAAAAATAGAGAGGCTAGGAGACTAGCTAAACTATTGGAGATTAGGAAATGCCACCTTAGCAAAAGTTATTCAGTATGATGGGCATTTTCTGTTGACGAATAAAAATCGAAGATCTGGAACACCTTATGTAGAACTCTAAAAGTGACCATCTAGAGTAATCTAGACTATTATTAGATGGAAATGCCACCACAGCAAAACTTTACGCGATCAGAAATGTTTTTAGCGTTATTCATGTGCATGTTTTTAATTGGTATTACAAGAAAAACGTTATGTTCGTATGTACGAAAACAAGTGAAATCCCAATAAAAACATTCTGTAAGAACATGCCAAGCCTCGACTAATATTACATGGCCATAAGAAGTAGTGAGATCAAATAAAGAGCCAAGTCTAAGTTTTGTAAGAGTAGTGAATCTAGGAAGATATGTCAGACAAAGAGCCAAGTCTAAGTGAATAAAAGAAACTGAAGTACGTATGTACTATATTCAGTGACGTTTTATTCTTGAGCTTTTAGAGAAGATTGATGAGATGGACCCATTTGAGATTCGTCTCCAGGCTTCGAGTCGTGCCACATAGAACCTTGCCCACTAGAGAATACAGAGGATACTCTTTCAAAATATTTAACGGTCAAGTCACTCGTTTACTTTTATTCACTTAGTCTTGGCTCTTTATTTGATCTCACTACTTTTTATGGCCATTAAATATTAGTCGAGGCTTGGCACGTTCTTACAGAATGTTTTTGTTGGGATCTGTTTCTTCGTAGAACACAGAAAATTTCACATCTTTTTCGTATTCAAATTTTAATCCCTCTTTTTCCTCTCTAGATCAATATGAAACTTGATACAAATTAAACAAATACAAAAAAAATTACAACGCCTGAAAAAGGCGACTAAGTTTATAAGAACTATGTTTAACAACCTGTCTATGTTTTTGTTTGTTTTTGTTTTTATGTACACTTAGATGGCAAAATAAATATCTTTGAATCTTTTGAATCTTTGATACTATACTCATACACCGACATATGCATAGCATCATTAAATCTGGCGCTAACTGTGATGCGTGAACGTAAAAGCGTGTTCTAATGAAGTGACTGCGGAAAGCCTCGCAAAGGGCTCTCGGCCCACTCGCTTTGGCTCTAGTGTGTATGTTGCTCAATGCACGTGTACATTTGCATGGCGTGTGATGATTTAAAATCATGCCATGTAGTGCGACTGTTTACGAATCGTTCCACGCAATCAGGAATTTGCAACGTTTGTTTTTATTGTTTTTTTATTGGATACTAGTATTTAGTGACGAGATTAATAAATTGAACGTAGATGAAGTCATACCCCGTAGACTCCATACAACCGCGTTGATTTAAGTACCTAAACTCTTATAACTTAAGTGGCAGTGGGCGGGGCACATTGCTCGCAGAACGGATGGCCGATGGGGCAGTAAAGTTCTGGAGTGGCGACCGCGTACTGGAAGGCGCAGTGTGGGTAGGCCCCCCACAAGGTGGACCGACGACCTGGTGAAGGTCGCGGGAATCCGCTGGATGCGGAAGGCACGGGACCGGTCGTTGTGGCGATGCTTGGGGGAGGCCTATGTCCAGCAGTGGACGTCTTTCGGCTGAAATGATGATGATGATGATGAAACTCTTATACAACGTATTTTGAAATAACTGAAAACCTCTTAAGGGATCAATGTACTCATCAGTATGAACAACTTTTACTATGGGACCAACACCGAAAACGCGAAAAAAAAATCAGTTGATCCCTACATTTTGTCGATTCATGTGAACAAAAATGTAGGGGACACGTTTTTTTTCGAGATTTCAGGGTTGGTCCCATAGTAAAATCATACTGATGAGTACAATGACCCCTTGAGAGGTCTTCAGTTATTTCAATAATATGTTGTGTACAAATAAACAGATCAGAAGAACATAGGCTGCAACATAAGTACATATTGTTATTGAATACTTAATAGTCATTGTGAAAGTGTTCTGTAAATTTAGAAAAAAAAAAGGGTAAACTATAACATGGCATGAAAACCATAGCAATCGATAGTCCCAGTGATTTGGAACAAAATATTTTCAGGACTTTATTTTGTTACACCCACAGACATAGTAAAAAATATATAGACGAGGTGCAGCGAACAATCTAGTGAAGCCGAAAAAACTATGCTCTTTCGTATACAACCAGCTCTCACGCACACACATGTACCTCAAACCATGCTCACCCCTCTCAGTACACATGTCGCGGCATTGTTCAGTAAGTATCGCGAAAGCAAATATCCTTCAGGTGCATAGTGTGTGCGTAAGCGCTGGTTGTACACGAAAGAGCATAGTTTTTTTTTGGCTTCACTATGATTGTTCGCAGCACTACGTCTATATTTTTACTATGTCTGTATTTACACCTTGTATATTGACAAAGCAAGTGAAGCCGCGGGGGACAGATTCCTATAAGAACTCCAGACTTTATAGAATGGCATCGAAATTTTAATTAGTCAAAGTAACGCCATATTTTCAATGAGAAGCAACTTTTAAACATATTAATTCTGGATAATTCACGTCTTGAGCTTCAGACGTACCCCATCGTACAAGATGAAATTACACGCACGTGTTGTTCCGGAAAGAAATAACAGAAGTTCAAGCTGTACAAGAATTATGAAAGAAAAGAAAGAAAAAAAACATAATTTTAGTGCTACGGAAAACAACGTCCAACAATATTTGTATACATCATGATTGAGAACATGTACTTATAAAACGTAACATAAAAATATGCATCATCATTATCATCAAAAAATATGCATACAAAAGACCAATTAAAAAAGTACTACCTCCGATAAAAAAATACTATAGATGCGCGGTATTGTACAAAATCAAACCCAAAAAACGTCTCCGCGATAAAATGTAGTTATGTTTACGACACACGCCGCTTAAACAAAGTTTAGCATGAGAACGCAGTCGTAAAATGTTGGCGGGGACCGGGGGGCGGACGGTGCATTATGATTGGTCAGCTCAAAAGTGCGGTGGTATGATTCCGTATGATTGGTGCCCCTCTCTGACGGACTGACGTCCTGATTGGCGGCGGGGCGTATGATATGCAGTGCTACTGCATATGCGTTATGACCGGAGGTGTCCGTCTAATCGGCATCTAGAGGCTTACTGGTCTGTGGTTTACGACAGCGACAAGTAGGACACTCCATCCTTTGTTGGCATATTTGGAGTAATAGTTTTTATATATTTTTCTACGCATTTTAGCATCGTGACACGTCTCACCGCTAGCACGGTCGTGCAGCGACTGAGAGCAAAACTGTGCACGCGCCTGATTATTGCACAGTTTTAAATAGGTATTGTAACTCCATATTGTGTGTCATGGATTTCCGCAAAGTAACGCCTGATTCTATTCTTTAACATAACATAACTTCACGCCTGTATTTCCCCGAAGGGGTAGGCAGAGGTGTAATAGTACACCCACATTCTATTCTTTATTTTAAGAATATGTAACTGAAACTTCTAGCCTACCTGTACAATAACACCATTTCTAACAGAACCAGGTGGCGTGTTGAATTAAAACGTGAACAAAGGTCGGTACACAATGAGGCAAGAATGAAAAGCGTAGGTACAACGATGAGGCTTTCAGGACGTGCGTAATGGAATATAACATGTTGTGTAGGCTAGGCTTAGAATATTACGTAGTTTCATGCAGCGTGTGGGTAGTTTCGCATAGAATCTGATATTACGTGGGCAGTTTATCGCGGTTTTGTTTTAAGGAGTCTATTGTGTGTATATTTAGTTCTAAATTATAGATGGCTCCTTCGAATAATTAAGCTTAGAACCGCAGTAGTTGCACGCGGAATGAAGCATATTCAAGCTGGCCTTAAAAGGCTGAGTTCAGTATAGCTTACGAGCGCCTTTGTGTGTATCGGCGAGCATTTATATGCCGCTTGCAGACACACATCTATTGTTTTTGTGCTTCGACTTTGAGCGGTACTTGACATGTGAAAGAGCTCGTCCGGGGAAGTACTACCACCGTACCTACTTCTCCGCCAAATAGTGATGCTTGCATTGTTGTGTTTCGGTCTGAAGGGTACGGGTGCCGGTGAAATTACAATCACATGAGACTTTCCATCTTCATGTCTCAGTTTGGCGAAATGACTTGCGGTACCATCCAGGCAACAGCCTAGGTGGTATTGAAGTTGTTACGGGCAAAGGTAACCGCTTAACATTAGGTGGGCCTTTGGCTCATTTCGCCATCCCTTACTATGATAAAAATTAAACAATCACTCTATGTTTTATTACTCTAAGGATGGCTCCTATTGTATTTTACCGGATACCATTTTGCCCTGTTACTATCATTTTCCAATAGGAAAAAAGTTTACTATTGAACTAAGTTTGAAATTCGCGAAAGTTTAAAAACTTCAAAAGTCTACTAATATACTTCCGTGTACTAACTCATCAAAAGGTACTCTAAATTTAAAAAAGGTAAGTAGGCATTATGGGAGGAAAAGAAAACGACGCGCGAAGTAACTGGGTTGCCCTAATACCTCTCTTCAGTGAGGCCTGGCACCAGACTGCACTGTTTTCATCTTAAATCGAGAAAACGCTAGTACTTAAAAGATCTACTTGAATTCTAGTCCCAAAAAGCTCACCTATTTTTCCGTTGAATCATCAACTCAATTAAAGTTACCTACAAAAAAGGAAAGCGTTGTAAGAAAGAAGATCAGGTGGGTCCTCACGCTGATGGCACCTCAGCGCAAGGTCTTTCTCCTCCAGATCCCAAGGTATTGATCCAGCTAGGAGGCTCGCCACCTCAATGGAGATCGTACGATATCCCATCTTACCCTGACGGGCTTTGCACGCTGCGGCAAACGCAGCAGTGTGACGTTGCAAGGCATCAGGGTGTCCGCCCACACTGGGGCCCCATAAAGGGCCGTACGATCTCTGATGTTAAGCGGCTACCTTTGCCCATAGCAACTGCAAACTGAAACCTTTAAAGATGGAGAGTCTCATGTGATTGTAATTTCACCGGCACCCGTACCCTTCATACCGGAACACAGCAATGCAAGCATCACTGTTTGGCGGCAGAAATAGGTACGGTAGTAGTACTTCCCCGGACAAGCTTGTGTAGGGATAACAACAAGTACGATCTTTGAATTTCTGTGTAAAAGATTTGTAAGCCAAACAACGAAGTGAGCTAAATAAAAGCCTTAAATAAAATAAAGTTACTCAGTCTAATAAACATCCAACCGTCTGCAGCAGATTTGGCTCAAAATATTCTCACTTATACGCTCTCCCCTAAATTCGGGCCAAAAGGCGAGATGCATAATTTTCGAGGTAGCAAATCGTCTGAACATTAAGTGTAGCAAAATTCACGGAATAAACAAAGCCACAGGTGTGGGTAGCAAATTAAATACGAAGTGTTTAAGACTGGCCATATTATAAATAATTTGCCCTTTAATTTGACGGTATTATACGGTGGGTACTCTGAATTAGAAACACTGGATGAGCTAAAAGGACCAACACGTGAGCGGTGATTTAAACATGGTTTTTATTTGTGTCATTCTTTTCGTAGGTAATAAATATATAAATAAATTCATTTATTTCAGAAAAATTATTCCATTGGTTGTTATTATTATTTTGAGGAAAGAGGTAGAAGCACTGCGACCTGATAAGATCTATTGTGACTCCTCTTGCAGCATTACAGCACATAGGTTGTACAAATATTTATGTCGATCCACCTTGTGGGGGGCCTACCCACGCTGCGCCTTCAAGGACGCAGTCGCCACTCCAGAACTTTACTGCCCCATTGGCCATCCGTTCTGCGAGTAATGTGCCCTACCCACTGCCACATAGTTCATATGTTTGGCAATTAGTCTTCTTCTTATTTATTCTTCTCGACGAACAAGTTTGGCGGAGTAAACACACACACACACCGTCCTCTGTCATCTGTCTCTGCAGCGCCCCCTGGCGAGTAAACACGATAACACTTATCTAACAACCATCGCCGAAGAATCACAAACCCTTTATAGAAAACCGTATTCAAATCGGTGAAACATGATTTTAACGTTCGAAAAATATTGATTGCAGCGCCCCCTGGTGAGTTAACACGATAACACCTATCTAAGAATCATCGCCGATGAATCACAAACCCTTTACAGAAAACCGTGTCCAAATCGGTTAAACCGTTTTGCTGATAAATGGGAACATTCGTTTGCACACACAAACAAACAAACAAACAACCTCTCACCCTAAACGCATACACCTTCTCCGTTCCGTCGTGGGTAAAAAGGATTTCTTGCAATGTAACTGGATTGCGGGGGTCTGATCACAGTCGGTTAGACTGGACCCCAACATAGTATAAGCACTAGAACAATGAAGAAGTCCACATCATCCATCCATATTTACCACCATTGATCGAACCCAGAAAGAATTTGAGTGGCTTTCCAAAATAGATATGCAAGGAACAACGAGCATATAACCCAATAGACGCCTAATGTTGAATGTAATGCGTATAATAAATTCTGCCACTAGCTGAGGCGGGCTATTGGCTAATCAAAAAAAAAAAAAGTGGTCGAAACTAATGTGAAGTTTTCAAGTGGTGAATAGTGGTGACCAACATTAGTAAAATTTCATAGATGTGTTGCAGACATCGGTTGCCTGTTATGAGGCGTCTATGAGGTGTATGGTCGATGGCAAGGAAGTTGAGGAATGAGCTGGGAAAAAAATACCAATAGGACAACTGCGCTAGGCTAGCAAATAGAATAAATTCTATTGGTGGATATTTTCCGCACTCACCGCTTAGCTATCTCGCACATATATGATGAAAAATCTTTCTTCACCAAACACTTTGTCGCTACATTTTTACGCAACAAATAACACTGTCTCAATAACAATATATCATTCTGTAATTAATCAAGATAAATATTGGACAAACAACACTATATAATAATATTGTTTTAGCTCACAGTTATTGGTGATAAATTGACCGTGATCATTATTGCCAACGATAACTATGAGGATAATTGAATTTGGGATGAATCAAATAAATATACGACAAGTGTCCCACTTTGCCCAGTCTTGGTCAACATGTTTAGAGATGGACAAAATATTTTATTTAATGATCAAAAGATTTTAAATTGTGGAAGAAAAAAAACGCATGCGTAAATGCGTTAAAAATAATAAAATAATTAGCTTATTGATCGTTGAAATTAGTGTTCAGAGTTTTATAATAGCCAATTAATTATTGCTATAACATAATTGCGATTATTAATTTGAACGATCCATCGTCCAAATCAAAATCTAAGTACTTATTGGTGATGATTGATGGTTACTTGTTCATGCAGCCTTATCATTATTATTTTTCCGGTAATCCCTTAATATACTTCTTAAACTTATATTGTACTTTCCTTTTCCTACGTATTTGTGTTTATTATATTTTCTGTGTGCATAAATAGTTCATCATCATCATCATTTCAGCCAAAAGACGTCCACTGTTGGACATAGACCTCCCCAAAAAAGGGGGATATTCCATAATCGCCACGTTTGGCAGGTGAGTTGGCGATCGCATAAATAGTTGCTACAATAAAAATAAAACAGGAAAGTCAATTCGTATTTAATACTAGCTGTGCCCGCGACTCCGTCCGCGTGGATGTCGGAAAATAACATCGTGTCATAATTATGAACACAATGTCTTCAAATATATACATATAAGCGCCTACACAGACGATTACACTATTTACCGACCATACTATATTTTGTTTTTACAACCAACCGGCTAAGGTGATGGAATTTCATGGAATTAGCCCTAAACTCCCTCATTCTGAGAAGACGCTCGTGCCCAGCAGTGGGAAGTAATTGGGCTGATTATGTTATTGTATAACACTAACCATATCTCTTTTTATGCTGAGAAGAGGCCCGTGTCCAGCAGTGTAATGTTATGTTATTCTAGAATACTAATAATATCCAGTTCATTAACTCTTCTCATTTTGAGAATAGGGCCATACCCAGTAGTGGGACAGTAATGGGTTGAGTACGTTATGTTATTCTATATTTTCTAGTTTCTTAACTCTTCTCGTTCCGAGAAGAGGTCCGTGCCCAGCAGTGGGGCAGTAGGTAATGAGCTAATTATGTTAAGATAATCTATTACACTAACAATATCCAGTTCCTTAACTCTTCTCATTCCAAGAAGAGGGCCATGCCCAGCAGCGGGACAGTGATGGGCTATGTTATGTCATTCTATATTTTCTATAATACTAATAGAATCCAGTTGTATTTTTAGGAACCTGCAACCAGCATCCAACCAACAATCATGACCTCTACTTTGTATGCAACTTAATACAATAGAGGGGTCAAGCTGTATCGCTGGATCTACTCAACCGATTCAGATAAAACATACCCTATATTTTAAGTTAGACTAATACCAATACAAATGCTAAGTTTCATTACGATCCGTTCAGCCGTTTTCACGTGATGAGGTAACAAACAGACAGACAGACAGACAGACAGACAGACATAAATTTTTTAAACGATTGATTCGTGTTCTATAGCTTATTTCTAGTCCCCCTAGCCGGTTTTCGCGAAAAAAAACTCAATGTACAGACTTTTCGACCTTTACAGTTTTATTATAGTATAGATTCGTATTTTTGCTCAAATAACGTTATTTTGTCCACTTAAGTATATATAATTATTGATATAAGTGAGCACAACTTAAATATGTACCTACCTAAACTAGATACGATTTATTTAAATTTAATAAAGTTTGCGATATTAAATAGTTCGGAGAGATATAGAGGCTTATTCTTATCCATTGGATAATTCTATTAAATCTCAATAGCGCTCTTAAATTTGTAATGTGTAAGGCCTGTATCACACAAGTGTTTGTTAGACATGTGCTCAGTGGCATTAAACATCGGCGACTCCAAGAAAAATCTGTTTTTATGCAGTTTTACTTACTCATAATATCTCCTAAATGAAATGATTCTTCTGACTACTTTTCTATACCTCATAATTATATTAAGATCCGATTGACTGCCATTCCATCTCAAAAACTCACTCTGAATTAAAGCAATCTTTAATTATCATTTGTGTATCGTCGCTGCATCGTCGTGTACACAATGATTTTAGAATCTCTATTTTTATGCCCTCTACATTGCTGCTCTGTATTAAGATTCACGGCAAAACGATACACAAATCGCTCTGAGCTCTCATAAAAAAAATGTTTAAAAAAGGGAATGTGAACATTAAAATTATTAAAAAAAATGTGTAATTATTTATTTATTTAGTATATTAAATATTAGTAAACTTTATGAAAGTGCACCACATATTGCCCCCATCTATTTTTCATCTCTTCCTTGTCCATCCAAAGGTTGTCTGGAAGATATCGCTATTAGCGATAAGACTGCCAAAGTACCCTTATTTTACATGCTAGTCCTAAGTTTAATAATGTTATTGGTGTACAATAAAGAATATTCTATTTACCTATCTATCTGAACGTCTTCGCGAATTCATCATCATCATTATCACTTGCAACTTTTATCAACCCACTGCAGGGCATGAATGTCCTCCCTTTTACGCCATCCTTCCCGCAAATATTGTCCAGGTTTTCCGACAAAATGGACCAGGTCATCAACCCATCTTACCATTGGTCTTCCAAAGTTACTCAGATTCGTGACCACGAATTTTGATCGAACATTACGTAAAAACAAAAACGTACCCGGTACTTAAAGAATTTGTCACATCCATTCACCCCACGTCTTCGTCCAGACCTCCAAACACAGACGCTTTATTTCATCTATAACTGGTCTCCACTCTCAAGACTTAAGTTTACCGTGTCTTGCTGCTTCAATAATTAATAAGTTTCAAGCAGAACATGAATTTGGTTCGGACATGTTCAAACACTTGAGCAGACGCTAAAGACGTGTGGGAGGGTAGTTTCAGTGCAATTGGTATTTGGAAATTGAATATGGATAGTGGATTTAAATGTCTGATGAACTGATTTATTGAAATGAACCTAATTTTATATATATGTCGGAATATAATCATTTCAGAAAATAATGCAGGGTAGTTGTTTTTACAAGCTTCTATTTAACTTGCAATGTATGTATGTATGTAATTTGTTAGGGTGGAATCTTGCAACTCGATTTTGAAGCAGATATCTTCAACCGATTAAGCTGAAATTTTGTATACACGTTTAGTTTGGATGACAATGCATGGTTAGCTGTGTGACGTCATTCTAAATCCAACATGGCGGAACACCCAAGATGGCGGACTAGGTATTTTTAATGCACTGCTACGATATGGGTATCAAATGAAAGGGCTTGCTGAGCAAGCTTTTATGTCATATAAATTTGTATAATGACGTTATAAGTTTATAGAAAAAGTTTTAAAGGGAAAGTTTATTTTATTCATTTTAGCGCATTTAAATAAAAACTAGTTGTAAAAAAATAAAAAAATTATGAATCAATTGAGCTAACGTTACAAATGTTGCTGTCATTCGACGGAGAGAGGTCAGTTTGTTGCAAGCCGCCGTAGAAGTCAGTCGTGTGTCTTGTTAATTTTAAATGATATTGTACTTATTGTAGTAACTTTTACTAACACTAGAATTCGGTCGTTTAAGTTTGTCTTGTTAATTTTAGATGTTATACTATTAATTATTGTAGTAACTCCTAATAAATGTTGCTGTCATTTGATAAAGTGAGGTCAGTATCACTGAAAAAATTTGTGTCGAGTAGCACAAATTTTAGCTACTAGTAACATAAAATAGTCAACTAATAAACTGACGCTACTAGAAGCTAACTAATTTAATATCTAGCAGCAAATCAGTTTCTACTAGGTTTCTACTAGGTAAAATTTACTACATATTATATTATGTAGCATTGTTCCATGTGGTGTCGGACCTTAAGAATTGCACCACGCTTATCTCTTCTCGTAGCTGTCGTAAAAGGCGACTAAGGGATTCACCAGAGGATGGGCAGCAGCGTTCTCTGAGTATTTAACCAACCAAATGCGATCGCTAACCCGCCTGCCAAGCGTGGCGATTATGGCATATCCCCCCAACATGACCAGCCTTGCGGGAGGCCAATGTCCAGCAGTGGCTGAAATGATGATGATGATGAAACTAGTCAGCAATTTTTTTTCGGTGATTTTGCAAGCGGCTGTAGAAGTTGGTCGTGTAAGTTTGTCTTGTTAATTTCAGATGTTATTGTACTTTTTATAGTAACTCTTAATATACCTACTACTATTATTTGTTTTATGCTAACAATAAAACAAATATCGATAAAAAATAAATAATTTTAGTTTATCTCCTAAAAGCCACCTTTTGAACACGGCCTTATTCTGTCGAATATCATAATTTTAGGCTCCATGAATTTCAATATGATAATACGATCGTTGTTAGGGACAATTTACATCAAATGATGCGTAAACTCCTCTAGGCCGGTAGTTGGTGTCCAATGAATAGAAAGCTGTGATAAGCTGATAGCGATGTTTTACGTGGTTAGTGGTGGGACAGACCGGGATTTATGCGGGACTGGGGTAGTAGGGGAAAAATATTTGATCTGAAGTTAAATAAATAAAATAAATAAATATTTTTGGGACATTTTTACACAGCACCATCTAGTCCCAAACTAAGCAGAGCTTGTGCTATGGGTACTAGACAATGGATAGAATACATATATACTTTTTTTTTTGTAAATACATACTTATAATACATAAGAAACACCCAGACGTTGAATGTTGCATCAGGAATTGCGTTTAAAGTTGAGTTTTCATAACAGTTTCCTTAGAAAAACTTACTGAAGTAATCTGTCGGAATATTAATTTATATGGGATAATGACAATAGGGAATGTGACAATTTTTTTTTCATTCTTTTTTATGAGAATTCTCAAAAAAAAATAAAAAAATATTACCAACAACGAAAAAAATCAACAACAATGAATAAAATATTTAATAAAATGTCCAAGTTATAAGCGATTTAAATTTGTTCACTAGACAGAGACAGCACTATCAAAGTATGACGTCATTGTTCAAAACCTTCATAGTAACTTGACATCTCTCTGTACAATGTCCGTTTCGCACGACAAGGACAGAAAATGCTCCCTCCAAAAACGTAAAAAGCGTGTATCTTTTCCTTTTTTTCATGGATTATAATAATTTTTTAACATGTTGGCTCTTCTGTATCTTCTATTAAATAAAATACCATTTTTGGTATTTTTTAACAATAGTCAACTACCGGGTTGAATTAAATCGGCATATCGCAGTCCACAAGATGGACCGACGACCTGGTAAAGGTCGCAGGAATCCGCTGGATGCGGAAAGCACAGGACCGGTCGTTGTGGCGATGTTTGGGGGAGGCCTATGTCCAGCAGTGCACGTCTTTCGACTGAACTGATGATGATTATTGCAGTCCACTGCCAGACATAGGCCTTTATCCTGTTGCGCCACAACTCCCAGTCTTTTGCTTACAGCATCCAGTCCCCTAGGCTACCTTCTTCAAGTCGTCAGTCCACCAGTCTGGGGCGCCCTAATCTGCGTTTGCCGATTCCCGGTAGCAAATCGTGGTTGATTTGCCGACTCAAGGACTTGTCTGCTTTAACGGCTATCGGTACTTCGACCAATATGGCCAGCCCACTGTGCGTTCAGCTTGCTGATCCTACAAGCTATGTCAGTCACTCCGGTTCTCCTCCGAATAATCTCGTTACGGATCTTATCCTTCGAAAAAACTTTAAGCATAGCTCAAATTTCAATTAAATTGTATTCCGCAATAGCATACCTTAAAGTTGAAAGTCCACTACGTTGACCTAGTGCAAATTGATGGACTAAAAAATCATCGAGAACTTTTTGGAGCCCTCTCATGTACACCTGTGCAGGTTACAACACAAATTTTTACTTCACTGTTAACGCAAATTAAGTGTGGGTCGGGATTGAACTCAGAAGCATATTGGAAGGCAAGCATTCAACCGCTAGTCTGCCTATGCTATAGGTGGATATTCCCAAAGAGTGGAGCACGCCCCACTTGGGGGTCGTAAAGTGACCTACGGTGGGTGCGGTGGTAAGTACGCCTGTCGTGTCACGTGTCACAGGTCAAACACGTTACTCGCTAACGATATGCAAAACAATACAATGTGAATCATACCAATCAAATACTTAGACTTAATAATTATAAAAATTTATATTCTTTGTATATGAATAAATATGTCTTGGTGCCAACAATCCCGATTTTCCATATTGGAGCTCTTTGTATACGCTCAAATCAGCATACGCAGTACTCATCATCGACTTCTTGTAATTTTACCCTAACATACATGCGGGGGGGCGTAGTGATTTTAGTAGAAAGTTCTGGAAGGTGCGTGCATTAGGAGTGGACGCATATCTTACCACACTTCTTGGCTCTGTACCTGTATTTATTCTGTGTTCTTGAATTTTTTGGTAATTTTGTGCGTCACTTTAGAAGCAAATAAATATTTTTTCTTTCTTTCTAAAGTAAAAGGTTGGGAACCCCTCTATGTAAATATATCCCTCAATACCCCAGTATTTCCCATCACTACAAACAAAGCAAACCACTACGCAGTTTATTTTATCGAGAGTAGACTCTCAAATGACTGTTATAAGATAGAGCCCAATTCTAGGAGAGATTAAGACCGTCCTTTACCTAGATTTTCTAGACTCTGCTTTCTTGTGACCTAGAAAGGTAACAGCGTAGATGTCAATAGTCGCTGATAAAGAAAAAGAAGAAAGAAAGAAAAATATTTATTTAACACAACTGAGACACACACAAAAGAAAGGATCTACGGATCTACGGACTCTCCGAATTCATTTGTTACATTCTTGTACCTAAGAGTGAGTCTGTTATTTTTCAAATAACAGCAGTTTCCTGAATTGCTCTATACACAGTGTAACACCAAGGTTTTAATTTTTAATTCTAAAGGAGCATATACTATAAGGTACGCATAACCGATATGCCTATTTACGAAGGCAAATACTAAGATAGTGAAAAACATGGAAACTTATTTATTTATTTCGTCTTTTCACCTTTCTACATAATGAAAATTTCCTTGCCCAGGAGAGCACGTAAAGCCATCTGTCCTGAGCCAGGGCCCCAATTCTCGCGTTATAGAGATAAATGTCTAATTCGAGATAATCTCTAATTTTAAATCTGTACGAAAAATTTCGCCGGTAATGTCAACTGCTATGAACCACTCTTTGTATTTAGGGCGTTAGACGTAGACATGTCTCTAACGTGACATTCTGAGAATACGACAATTTATTTTCAATTGACATTCGCCATCTTGTTTCGACATTATGTCGAGATCGATATAACGTCTATGATGCGAGCATCAATCCCCTGATCTCTCTCCAGTCGTGTCGGGTTCCATCCCATTGGATTATGAGAGTGAGGGAAAAGGGAGTGCACCTGTGTTTGCGCACATACTTGTGCACCATAATATGACCCGCGCTGATGGCTAGTCTCCGGAGGAGATTGGTCGCCGTGACAGAAATTCAGCCGGGAGGACATTATTAAAACGAAAAAAACTGGGCACAAAACTGCGATCAAATATACTATAGATAAATAAATAAATAAAATAAAATAAATATCTTTGGGACATTTTTACATAGCACCATCTAGTCCCAAACTAAGCAGAGCTTGTGCTATGGTTCCTAGACAATGGATGTAATACTAATATACTTTTTTTTTTGTTAATACATACTTATAATACATAAGACAAATACACGGTCTTGTACTAAATCAAACCCAAAAAACGTCTCCGCAATAAAATGTACTAGTAATTATGTTTACGACAACGAGAAAAACGTCACTCCATCCATTGTTTGCACATTTTGGAGTACAGTTTTTGTTTATTTTTTCTGCACATAGTATTGTGAAACGTTTCAACGCTAGCGCAGTCGTGAAGCGACTGAGAGCGAAACCGTGCACGCGACTGATTATTGCACGGTTTTGATGAGGCAGTTTTTCGAGTGGTGATCGTGCATCTATGATTTATTTGATAGTTGGCACCAATACGTCATACCCTAACAAAACAAACGAAAAAAATGTTCCGTGTGCAGCGACAGCACAATACACATAAACTAGTATAACGTATGTAAGTTGGTTACTTCAAGCTACTTCCGCGTCATAATTGGAACACTTTCTGTAGACACACGACCACATTTTAGTTTTTTTTTTTTGTCACCAGTCACGCTCGGCAACTTACTTAACACGGATTAATACAAAAAAATCCTAATTAGGATGTTTTCGAGTCTTCAGATTGCAAGCGCAAGTAACATTTGGTAGAAATCCCTACTATCAGGACCAAGCGCTTTGAGAACTCTTTCATACTGCGCACAGCCATGTTGTGGAATTCACTGCCGGCATCTGTATTTTCGGACACTTATAATCCTAACGCCTTTAAAGCTGGAGTGAATCGGCACCTAAGAGGTTTGCTCGCTCCATCGTTGACCACATCCTGACAAAACTGTCTAGATTGCTGTCAAGAGCAGATATCTGTAACATATATCTGTACATTTAAATGTCACTGCTGGTGGGCACAAAATAATAAAACATTGAAATTCACGATTGCTGTAGGAAGTAGAAACAACCAACTAAAGATATGCTTAGACAAAAAGACAGTTAATTTATGGGCCTAAGTCTAATGAAGTATAAAAACCTTAGATGGCAGTGGACATCAAGCCATGCGGAAGAGATACAAGTGGATATTTATACCGAACTTTATGGACCGAGCAATATTAAGGAATTAATGTTTTCCGATATTTATATAAGAGTTTATTGGACGGAATTTTGGGTATACAATTCTGGTGTAATTTGATGTACCTATTAAGCGATATTTTACTACCCAAAAATGTTTAAGCATTTAACCGGTTCATTGAAACTTAAACTGGGCCCACAATATTAACATTATGTATTAATTCTGGCTTTAAAATAATCCGCATACTTATGTTATATATTTCTGTTCTTCCAGATCCATGCTGGTGCTGTTTTTAAACGTAAGTTTATAATTATTGTATTTATTTTGCTGTAATGAAATTTAAATATTAAATATCATACACTAACTCAGTAAATTAAATGATCTTTATTTGCTTAAAATGTGGTACATAGGATGGTACATTCTAAATAGGTGCAAAGACACATAAATAAATAAATAAAAATAAAAAAAACATTACAAACATAAATAATAAAATGTGCAAAAACACAAATGTTGAGTGGTCATTTAAAAATGACTCTGTAGAACCAAGAACAGAGGAAGACTACGAACGTATACTCTGTTTTTCTCATTTGTCTTATAAACATTTTTGTCGCACACTGTCGTAAACAATCTTGGCATGTCTTTTTAATGCAATTCGTCAATAATAATTATCAAAAGACATTATGTCAACAATTTCACACACTAAACAAAATTGATTAACCTAATTACATGACATGCAGAACTAGTAATTATATTTTATCAGTAGTTATTTGAATAAACAGACATGCCAAGACTGTTTACTAAATAAGACAAGAGAGAAAAAACAGAATATAGGCACCAATTTGAAACTCGAAGTTACCGGCTTACCGCACTACGAACGTGCTACGACGACACTTGCTACGTCACCACTTGCTACGAAACCACTTGCTACGTTGTTAAATCAAAGCAACCATCCCATGGTAACTTTCTTTCGCCTAAAGTTTTGACTGCCTCGTCGGTCTAGTGGTCGTAAGTGCGAGTACCAAGCCTGCGGTCCTGGGTTGATTTCCCAGGTCAGGAAGAGTGATTTTGGGTTTTTCATTAGGAAATTCTCAATAGCAGCCCGCAGTCCAGATTTGTGCCTGGTTAGTGGCAATAGGCTCGCCCCCATACATGGGTCTTATAACTGCCTAAATGTGGGTGCTGTCTAGCCCTTCGAGGAATACAGGCGTGATGTTATGTTATGTTGTTATGTTGAAAAATATGAAAATGAGTATCTCCCAATTTTTTGTATTATATCAACCTTCAACCTCAATTTACAGCATGAATAAGGACTCAAAAACAAAGCTTAAAAGTATAATTTCAGAGGAAACAAAAAGGATAATCACAGAACTTCGCTCCGATGTTCTTGTTTTCTAAAGTTCATAACTATTACTTTGACATGACAAATCATACTGATGACATACTGACGTTTTTCATACTGATGAGAACAATGACCCCTCAAGAGGTTTTCAGTTATTTCTATAACAAGTTGTATTTTTAATCGCTGATCTTAAGCAGAAACTTCCAGACCACACATCAAAGGTTAGCCGCTGTTTACTTAGTTACACACACATACACAAAACTATACAGCCCTCTATTTACATACACTAATGTAAGGGTTTGCGCTGGGGTTAGTTTCATTCAACTACACATAATTAAGGTACGTACGTATACATCAAAGAGCCTTTGTCTTTGTTCATATGGGTTGGAATAAAAATATTAGACCGGTGTTAATATTTCTACGTGTGTTATTTTCTGTAAGCTCTTACCTTACAGATGCCAAACTTGGGTCTGTTTGAAGCGAACACTGTTCCGCGTCCAAATGATCTTTGTCCTACATACAATTTAACACGAATAATTGACTACAAAATAAAAATATAATTAAAATAAGGCAAACATCCCGAAACTGGACCCTATAGTCTTACGCAGATCTATCGCTCACACTAACACAAATACACCATACACACATAAAACATCCACACAAGAACTCATAACACAAACCCATTCAAGTACACACACACACTTTTACCTGATGTGAATGTGGCATATCATTAGTTAGTTTTTTACCACTTTTTAGGAAGACCTGTTTAACAGTAGGTCTTTGCGTTTCTATGTAATTTGTAAACTGATTCCCTATATACAGGCATGCCTACATTGGGAATCCAGTGATTCAACTGCAACTTTTTGCTACGATTGATGTAAACAAGTTATTAGTGCGGCGACGGAGCAATCACCTAGCACCCGTAACACAGGTTGACTCCTAGCTCGGGACTGGGTCTTGCTCTGTCTCCCACGTAAAATTCCAGATGTATCTGTCACTCAATCTAGTACTTAAGTTGACCTGTACTCATACGTTTATAAATAAAATTTATGATTGGCAAAATAAATCTTTGAATCTTTGATTTATTTATAAAAATAAACTGTGTCCTGTACTTAAACGATTTATTTCCTGCATAAAACTTTGACTGTGATTCAAACGAATTGCGTACCGCGTTCAAATGAATTTTGTATTACTTTTAAGAAAACAGCTGATGAAATATATTAAAAAATCAGGTATTAATATTTTTACGTGTATTATTTTTAGTCGGGTCTTAATGAAGGCAAAATTAGGCTATGTTCAAAGCGAACAACGTCCCACATCCTATAAATGAACTTTGCCCTACGTACACACGGCTACACATCAAGCTGTACATTTCCAGTATAAGCTGACCTCGCAGTATATAGGCTTTCCGTACAATGCGAAATCAGCTTATACTGGAAATGTACAGCTTGATGTGTAGCTGTGCGTACAAATGAACTGCGTCCTGCGATCAAACGATTAGTGTCCTACGTGTAATAGCAATGATAGCCTAGCGGTTGAATGCTTGCCTTCCATACAGGATGGTCTGAGTTCAAGCCCGGCCTACACCTCTGACTTTTCAAATTCATACCAGTATCATGATTTGATTTTACTTGCTTTAACGGCGAAAGAAAACATTGTGATGAAACCTGCACATCTGAGAGTGCTCCATACTGTTCTCGATGATGTATGTAGTCCGACAACCCTCACTCAGCACGGGGGTTGTAAAGTTTTCATACTTTATTGTAGTCTATTTAATGTATAGTTTGTGTATAAAAGTTGGGTAATTTGATTGTTATGTGTAAGTAATTACGTAGGTATGTATAATATGTATATTTTATTATATGTATAATGTACAAAGGTATTTATCTATTTTTATTATATGTAATTATAAGTCCGTAGTACGAAACATATTTTACTACTTTACTGGTGCATCTAGCTTACTCTTTGTCTCTGCATTACCCTAAGGTGTAGAGAACGCCTATGGCGTTAAGACCGCCTTTGTACCCAGTTGTGCATAAATAATTAAATAAATAAATAATAATCGTTTGTTATTTTTGTTCTATGTTTTTGTATTGTTGTTGTTTTTCTTCTCTATCGCATTACAGGCTAGCCCAATGGCTAGCCTGTACTGATCCAGCAGTGGGACAATATATACATAATGGGCTGCTTATGATGTTGAAGATTCCGCTACACACTAGTAAAAAAATAACAAAGCTACATCTCTACTTATGTATAGTCTATAGTTTGTGTATAATGTTAAGATTTGATTGTTAGGTGTAAGTAATTGTTTAATAATTTCTTTGGAAACAACATATCGACAAATTAGTCAGTAAAATAGATCGCTATGTGTACGTTTAAAAAAAAATCAGACTAACAGTAAATGTAAATACCGCATTAGTCGCATATCATGCATATGTATCTTCTCTACTCAGGTACGGAATTGTTGTTTGGGGAAACTCAGTTGATGTAGACAGAGCCCTTAAGGCACAAAAAAAATGTGTACGAGCAATATGTGGAGCCAGCTTCCTAGATAGCTGCAAGCCCCTATTTCTCAAACATAAAATATTACCCGTGCCATGTTTGTACATCCTAGAAATATGTATCCTAGTAAAGAAACATCCAGATCTTTTTGAAAAATATGATGCTACGTCTAGACATAGACATAACTTTAAATTGCCCGCAATAAAATTAGAACTATTTAGGAAAAATGCATATTGTATGGCAATTAAGGTATACAATCATCTCCCTCAAACCATTAAAGAATTACCGCTATCCCAATTTTAAAAAAAAATGTATAATTTCTTAATGAGCAAGAACTATTATAGTGTTACAGAATATTTCGAAGATAAGATACCTAGGTTTATAAAATAAAGGTTAAACATAATTAATATGCATGCTCATAATTTTTATAATTTTGTTATGTATAAGTCCAATTTGCACGCCCCAAGGGGCAGAATATGCTGAAACTAATCATAAGTCACCTACATCTGTAAAAATACCATATTCTAGTAAATAAATAATTTGAATTTGAATTTGAATTTAGGTTTTCGCGATCACTACACATTATAATAAAACAAAAAAATACTTCAAACGTGAAACGTCAGGAAAACCAATTTAAATAATATACGCGATATAATCCGGTTAAACTTAGTTTTATCAAGTAATTGTTTGTTATTTTCGTTTCATATTTTTGTATTCTCTATCGCACTGGGCTAGCCTGTAATGTAGATGTAAGTTGTGATAAATAAATAAATATCTTCTAGGATCACCGATAAACAACACAAACACAGGGTTGCTACACGTGTCACCAGTCGCCACTAAATATATCCCGATAAATGGCTCTAATTTTAGCCCAGAGGCTTTTAGCTAACCGTTGAGTTGTTTATCTTTCGCGCAAGATAAGACGAAACTTAAGACGGCAGGGTTAAATGGGGGCGCATTGGTATTTATGTTTGGGGAGATAATTAGGGTTAACTGTCCCGGTATACTCCATTGCCATTTTGTAATTTTATTTTGTTAATACGAGGGACTCGCGGTTAAGTAACAACCAAGAGTGTCGCAAGATCTGCGAGTGCGGTCATTCCTTGGATGGGTTATAAATAAATAATAATAAATTTTCATTTATTTCCAAAGTAATGTACAAAGTATGTGCAAAATTTACAGCGTAGGACTTACAGGTACAAAAAGGTTTGGTCATTGACCCCCGTGCTAGGAAGATCTTGTGTTACAGGGGTCATCTATCCGTCCATCGAGTAGGATTACATTAATTTTATTTTTAGAGAAAAACCTGGTTGTAGAGTGCGAAAAGGTGTGAGTGCTAGGTGTAAGGGGGTGTGTGTGCGAAAATGTGTGTGTATTAGGGGGTTGTGTGTAGGAAATGGGTTGTGAGGGTGAAGAGGAGCTGTGAGGGTCGTTACTTTAAAATCAATTGCAAAATTTGTACCAAACAGTCATACAGAAAGGAAAACAAGTTAATAAAAACGTAGTAAAAACTACAAAAATAATCATTTTATACAAAACCCAAAGTCTTCTTACAGTTGTCTCTTTTAACGGTAGCAAATTGTTTTCACTTTTCTCTCAAATTATGAACATAATAAAAAAGCAGTTACGTCCGAAAAAACAGTATTATTCACAAAATATCGTCAGCGCACCATCTTAAATTTGTTCGTAAAAACCCTTGTAATCTGCCTACACCAGCCGGTCTCACAAAAACGATTTGTTACTCCTCACAGAGTAATGTTAAAACGATTAAGTGAACAAATGGGAAAATGAGAGGCGACTGTTTACCCGTCGTGTAAAAATTGATCTAATATTGATGAGGTGAGGGAACGAATTAGGGTATTAAGGTGTGATCTAGAGAGATTAGGTAAGGTAGGTAGGTCTAAGTTATAAGCACCAAAACAAAATATAACACCAATGATTTACTCTTACGTCCAAAATTAATATCATGTACTAAAAGAAGCAAAATAAGAAGAAGTATTTAGGTTTAAGAGTTTCTTGAATTCGAGTCTTCTCGTCGCCTATACCGCAAAGTTTGAAGACAAAGGTCTTCAACCAGTCAGTTGTCTTCTGCCAGTCATGACTTACGGTGCCGAGACGTGGACACTGACAGTTGGGCTAGTCCACAAATTCAAAGTCACTCAGCGAGCTATGGAGTGAGCTATGCTTGGAGTTTCTTTAAAGGATAAAATCCGTAACGAGATTATCCGGAGAAGAACCGGAGTGACCGACATAGCTTGTAGGATCAGTAAGCTGAAGTGGCAGTGAAGGACCGATGGCCGTTGGAGCAGAGGAGTCCTTGAGTGGAGACCGCGAATCGGCAATCGCAGCGTAGGGCGCCCCCCTGCCAGGTGGACCGACGACCTAAAGAACGTGGCTGGGGGAACTGGATGCGGAAGGCAGAGGACCGAGCGTTGTGGCGCAAGTTGGGAGAGGCCTATGTCCAGCAGTGGACTGCGATAGGCTGAGTTGATGATTTAGGTTCTAGTACATGGCGCTGGTTTGGTGAGGATTTTCGGATTCTTCTTCATAAATAAATAAATACTTTTGGACATTTTTACACAGCACCGTCTAGTCCCAAACTAAGCAGAGCTTGGGTATTAGACTATTATTATAATACTTATATACTTTTTTTTTGTAAAGACTTATTTATATGTTTGTCCAATGATGTTTTTTTTTATGTAAGTGATACTCAACCCAGGTTCTCAAGATACAGGCTTGCGTAGTTTGAAAACCGCTATTAAACTGTAACCTTTGTACCAGTGTTTTTGAATTAAATAAATTTATTAATAACTAGCTTTTACCCGCGGCTCCGCTCGCGTTAAATTCTGCTAACCCACGTCAGTCCAGTCCAGTCCAGACCATTCCAGTCCAGTCCACTGTCCCGCTGCCCCATTGCCCCACTGCCCCGCTGCCCCGCTGCCCTACTGCCCCACTGCTCCGCTACCCCACTGCCCCGCTGCCCCACTGCCCCGCTGCCCCACTAAAACACTGCCCCACTGCCCCGCTGCCCCACAGCCCCGCTGCCCCACTGCCCCGCTGCCCCGCTGCCCCGCTGTCCCACTGCCCCGCTACCCCACTGCCCCACTACCGCGCTGCCCAACTGCCCCGCAGCCCAGCTGCCCCGCTGCCCCAATGCCCCGCTTCCACAATGCCCCGCTGCCCCACTACCCCACTGTCCCACAACCCCACTGCCCCTCTGCCTCGCTACCCCACTGCCTCGCTGCCCGACTGCCCCAGTGCCCAGCTGCCCCACTGCCCCGCTACCCCACTGCCCCACTGCCCCGTTGCCCCACTATCGCACTGCCCCACTGCCTGCCCCCTGCCCCGCTACCCCGCTATCCCACTGCCCCACTGCCCCGCTACCCCACTGCCCCGCTACCCAATGCCCCACTATCCCACTGCTCCGCTTCCCCACTGCCCCGCTGTCCCACTGCCCGAATGCCCCGCTGCCCCGCTGCACCACTGCCCCGCTGCCCCACTGCCCCGCTGCCCCACCCCGCTGTTCCACTGCCCAGCTGCCCCGCTACCACACTGCCCCAATGTCCCGCAGCCCCACTATCCCACCGCCACACTGCCACACTGCCTGCCCCGCTGCCCCGCTACCCCACTGCCCCGCTTCCCCACTGCCCCGCTGCCCCACTATCCAACTGACCCACTGCCACGCAACCCCACTGCCCACTATCCCACTGCCCCGCTTCACCACTGCCCCGCTACCCCACTGCCCCGCTACCCCACTGCCCTGCTGCCCCGCTGCCCCACTATCCCACTGCCCCGCTGCCCCAGAAACCAACTGCCCCGCTGCCCCACTGCCCCGCTACCCCACTGCCCAGCTACCCCACTGCCCCGCTGCCCCTCTTTCCCACTGCCCCGCTACCCCACTGATCCGCTGCCCCACTATTCCGCTGCCGCACTGCCCCGCTGCTCCACTGCCCCACTGCCCCAGTAACCCACTGCCCCGCTGCCCAGCTACCCCGCTGCCCCGCTACCCCACTGCCCCACTATCCCACTGCCCTACAGCCCCGCTACCCCACTGCCACGCTGCCCAGCTGCCCCGCTGCCCCGCTAGTCCACTGCCCCACTGCCCCGCTGCCACACTATCCCGCGGCCCCGCTGCCCCAGTACCCCACTGCCCCGCTGCCCCGCTTGCACTCTGCCCCGCTTCCCCGCCCCGCTGCCCCACTGTCCCGCTGACCCGCTGCCCCCCAACCCCACTGCCACGCTACCCCACTGCCCCACTATCCCACTGCCCCACTGGCCCAATGCCCCGCTGCCCCGCTGCCCCACTACCGCACTGCCCCACTGCACCAATGTCCCACCGTCCCACCGTCCCACTGCCACTGTCCCACTGTCCCACTATCTCACTATATCACTATCGTCCGGTCCCACTATCTCACTATATCACTATCGTCCCGTCACATGTCCCATGTCCTGTCCCATGTCCTACCCTATGTCCTGTCCCATGTGCCGTCCCACTGTCCTGTCCCATGTCCCGTCTCATGTCCCGTCCCATTTCCCGTCCCATGTTCCGTCCCCTGTCCCGTCCACTGTCCCGTCCCCAGTCCCGTCCCCTGTCCCGTCCCCAGTCCCAACCCCAGTCCCATCCCCTGTCCACTCCACTCCACTCCGCTCCATCGTACATTACTATCCGCTCGTGCAAATGCATAGAAGCTTCGATCTGTCGGGTGAGTACGCAACCCACGAATTAATTTTTTTCTTTTTTTCTTTCTTTCTTTCTTTCTCAAAACCCATACCAGTTTTTAAGTCAGATCATCAGCTTTCAAACAAAAAAAAAATCATCAAAATCGGTCCAGTAGTTTTAGCGTGATGCTGGAACAAACAAACAAACAAACAAATAAACAAACAGACGTTTACAATTTTATAATAGTTAAGATAAAAAAAATACAGAAGCATATACTGATAATAATAATCGACATCTCCTCGCCTTTTCCCATTTATGTTGGGGTCGGTTTTCAGTCCAACCAGATGCGGCTAATCATCAGTATTTTACACTGAGCGACTGCCATCAGACCCCCGCAACCAAATTATTGGACAATATCAACATTCGGAGATTAGACCAGTTGTCAGACTTTCAGGCTTCTGACTACCCGTAACGACTGCTGCCATAGATATTCGCATGACAACCGGGACCGACAGCTTTACGTGCTCTCCAAGGTACGGAGGGGTCTCGATGTGTAGCGAAACGGTCACCCATCCACGTACTGTCCGCGGCAAGCACAGTTTAACCTTCCAGATCGTATAATCCGTGCAGTTGCTACATTGTTACGAGCCCTTCCAACAATTAATCTTCAGTAATTCGTGACTAGTATTATCCCTCTTCAATTTTCCATCCCATAAAACCGACTTCTTCTCTTACTCCTTATCTGTGCACGCGGTTAGATTGTGGAACTCGTTTCCGCCTGTGATACGCGACTGTAAAGCTGTTTGCACATTAAAAAATGTGTAAAAGACCATTATCTTTCCTCACCCACGTAGGTTGGACGTAATAATGTTATGTTTGATTTATATTTTGTTATTGTGTAGGTATACCTAGACCAAGTTTATTATTTTTTATACAATATTTATTTTGCGTTATATATTAGTTTATGTATGAGTATAAATGTAGGTATATTTATTAGCATTACTTGACACAATTTTTCTACATCTCTTTGCTTCAAATTTTCCTCTCGCAAGTCTGCTGGAAGAAATAAGCACTGCCTTCATACTATTCATTTCTATGTAATTTATTATTATTTCTCTGTATGTGCATAAATTTAATAAATAAATATATAAAATAAGTTATAAATTCATAACATTAAGTTACCCCGTTAAGTGTACCCCGGACACGTTCGAAGCGGCTGACGTGTAAAAATGGATCTAATATTGATATCCTTACACCCGCTACGTGGATAAGCACGTGCATAAATAAATGAAAGGCACCTAGGTATCTGAATTTATCACTTACGTAAAAATGTTTTCGTGACCTAGTTTTAGTTTAGACAAATTTTCCTCTAGTCTAACAGAATTAAAACTGTTAATTCCATTAAAACAATTATTTATGTTCATGACACCTGCTAAAATGAAAAAAATCTAACGTCTCGTACGAATGCCATATTATATGTAATTTTATTGTAAAAATTGTCTTGATAATCCGGTAGTAGAATACTGTTAAAAATACAAAAATTGTTAAATTATTTAAAAGAAGGTACAGAAACGACAACATTGTTGAAAATAATAATAAAATCCATGAAAAATGGAAGAGATACACGCTTTTTAAGTTTTTGGAGGAGGCATTTTCTGTCCTTGTCGTACGTAACGGACATTGAAAGTAACTTGACATCTCTCTGGCAATGTCCGTCATTGTTCAAAACCTTCATAGTCTGCTTCTGTCATGTCGACATGAGCTACATAATGATAAAAGCTCTTGCCGTGGGGAAAAGATTAGTCAGTCAGCAGGTTGGTAGCGGGGATGACTCCAGGGTACGCCGGACGATCAATTAACTATCGTCACTAGCGGAGGGTCTTTGAATTGTTGCTCACAGGTATAGTAAAAAAATAGGCGAAGTGCTACGAACAATCTAGTAAAGCCAAAAAAAACTATGCTCCTTCATGTACAACCAGCGCTCACGCAAACACATGCACCTCAAACCGTGTTCACCTATCTCAGTACACATGTACATCGTCCAGTAAGCATCGCGAAAGCAAATATCCTTCAGATGCATGGTGTGTGCGTGAGCGCTAGTTGTACACGAAAGAGCATAGTTTTTTTTTGGCTTCATTATGATTGTTCGTAGCACTTCGCCTATATTTTTATTATATCTGTGAGCAAAAATTCAAAGAGCCTCCGCTAGCGATGATAGTTAATTGTTCGTCCGGCGTAACCTGGGCGGTCAGCTCCGCTACCAACCTACTGACTGGCTAATCTTTTCCCCACGGCAAGAGCTATTGATGAAGACAAAGGTCTTCAAACAGTGCGTCCTGCCTGTCATGACTTACGGCGCCGAGACGTGGATACTGACAGTTGGGCTAGTCCACAAATTTAAAGTCACTCAGCGAGCTAGCTATGGAGTGAGCTATGCTTGGAGTTTCTTTGAAGGACAAAATCCGTAACGAGATTATTCGGAGAAGAACCGGAGTTACCAACATAGCTCAGTAAGCTGAAGTGGCAGTGGCCTGGCCATGTCTGTCGAAGGACCGATGTCCGCTGGAGCAGACAAGTCCTTGGGTGGTGATCGCGAATCGGCAAACGCAGTGTAGGGCGCCCCTCAGCCAGGTGGACCGACGACCTGATGAAAGTAGCTGGGGGGACTGGATGCGTAAGGCAGAGGACCGAGTGTTGTGGTGCAACTTGGGAGAGGCTTATGTCCAGCAGTGGACTGCGATAGACTGAGTTGATTGATGAAGAGCTATTATCATTATGTAGCTCATGTCGACACGATAGGAGAAGAAATAAAAATTTGCTTGTCTTAGAAGAAACCACTCTTCCATTGATTTCTCTACTAATATACGTGGGACACTCAGAAAGTTTTGCGAAACTAAAAAAAATTGTTCTATACGTACATATATTTTTATCAAATCTTTTCAAAGTACTTTCCACCAGCCTCTATACAAAGATTCATGCGCCTAAACCAGTTTTCAAAACACTTTTTCCAGTCCGCCGCAGACACCTCGTTTACAGCCTGCTCGAACGCAGCCAGCGCATCTTCCGGCGACGAAAATTGTATCCCTTTGAGCTGATTTTTTATTTTTGGGAATAAAAAGAAGTCACACGGTGCTAGATCAGGGCTGTAAGGAGGGTGACCCAGGAGTTTGACTGGCGTGCTGTCCAGGAAGTCCCTCGTTTTGAGTGCGGTGTGCGCAGGTGCATTGTCGTGGTGGAGCAGTAGCCCGCGGAGCCCTGTGTTTGGTCGCTTGTTGCTTATAACAGAGAAAACTTCTGGCAAACATTTGGTAGTATACCATTCGGCATTAATGCTTCTTTGATCCCGTAAGGGAATTGATACCAAGTGGCCAGTCAAATTAAAAAAGCTAGCGATCAAAATCTTACCCCCGCTTCTAGATCGCTTCACTTTGGTAGGCGTTGGCTCATTTTGAAACACCCAAACAGTCGACTGGCGCTTGGTTTCTGGGTCGTATTGATAAATCCAGGACTCATCACCTGTAACGATGTCGTAAACATGCCGAGACGAGCCTGCTTCAAATTTGTTAAGCATATCACGGCACCATTCCACCCGGGCCTGCTTCTGAGCATCGGTGAGGTTGTGCGGCACCCAGCGTGATACTATCCTCCTCACGCGAAGATGGCTGTGTAGAATCTCGTGAACGCTTCCCGATCCAATCTTCAATATGTGTTGAATCTCCTGATATGTAATTCGCCTATTGTCTTGGATTAAATTTTTCACTGCTAGCACGTTTTCTTCGGTAACAGCCGTCAAAGGGCGACCGCTTCTTTCGTCATCCCCCAAAGTTGGTCGACCGCGCTTGAATTCATTATACCAACGATACACGGTTGCCTTGGAAGGGCCTTCATCCATGAATGCCATTTGAAGTCTATCGTACGATTCATCCGGTTTCAGGCGACACTTGAAATCGTATAAAATCATAGCTCTAAAATGTTCCCGGCGCAGATCCATATTTCAGTGAGACACAATACTTTGAATTAACTCGCAAAAAATGTGGAGGGAAATTTTGAAATTGGAACTTACTTATTTTTACTTATAAATAATCATATTTTCGAAAAACATTATAACTGGCCAGTCTCCCATATATAAAAACTTTTTTTCGCAATACTTTCTGAGGGGCCTGGTAATATAAGTTTTGAGTAGATAAAAGGTATAAATTGACACTGCAAGTAAAATCAATGAACATGGTTACTATACTGGGTGACAGGGAAATGCTCCCGAAACTGAAAGGCTATTATTATACTACCTAAACACAATCGAATCCCAATAACCATTAGCCTTATAGTCATTGTTTTAGTAATTTGGTATTTTGCAAACCCGCAATGTAAAGCGTACTAAACTTGGGATCAGTGCCGCGCGTACCTAAGCTACCTACGCTCGCTACCACACGGACTGCGTATGCGAGCGGATGTCGTTCACCCCTAGCGCCAGCTGATATTTTATTTGAATTACATTGCGAACTTTAAAAAAGTAAGCATTAAAAAATTAAAATGGGGTTTTTTTGCAAATCAGTTTTATTTAACTGCCCAAATCTGGTTATGTATGAAAAACCAGTAATAACCAGCACTATCTTCGTTTTCGGAAGCGTTTCCCTGACACCCAGTATGTATCAATAGGTATTTGATTTTGAACCAAATATATGTATAATAAAATGATGCCACCTGCTCGATTTGATACAAAACCAAAAATAATGAAAAAGATGCCGTAACGTGAAAATATTATCAATTCAAACAAAATAATGGTATTTCCTTATACACGTGTACAACGTTATATTCAAGCTTCCTTATGTTTAAATAACGGTATACAACCATAATATAACTTTATATTCACTTCGGTTTCAAATACCTGCGGGCAAGATTGGCGAAAGCATTATTCGAATATTTACCCGGAATTCCTTACATGTGCCTGTATTATTCTGTATTATAATACATTCTGCGAAATTTACATACGTAAAATTGATCTATTATGCCTTGAATGTAACGTGGAAGCCATGAAGGCTTACATAAGTAATAGTAAAGTTTGACCCTTTAAATGAGGGCGTTAAGTTTCAGGAAGGATATCTTGACGTATATCATTTCTGGTTAGCTTCAGCCATGTCTTAACTTTTGCACTTGGTGCCGACTTTTTCAATCACCGGGTTATTAGAGGAACAAGTTTGATGTTTGGACAGGCTATACAATGCGTTATTGAAATAACTGAAAACCTCTTAAGGGGTCATTGTATTCATCAGTAGGAACAAAATTTTACTATGGGACCAAACTAGAAATCCCGAAAAAAAACAGCTGTTGCCTATATTTTGCCGCGTTATGCGAACATAAATGTATGGAGTACCGATTTTTTTTTTCGTGATATCAGGGTTTGTCCCATAGTAAAAGTTGTTCATAATGATGAGTGTTATATTTATTTATTGTAATCGCGTGTAAGTTTATGAAGTTATAGAGGATAATACATGTATGTATATTTTGGTATAATTATTTTATTTTACTAGCTAAGTTAGTTTAGTTTAATTAGTTAAGTTTCCGATATTTAAGTGCACCAGTAACTACCCATTGTCTCTTCCATGATATTCCAGTCCATTCAATGGTTGTCTGGAAGAGATCGCCGTGGAGCGATAAGACCGCCAGTTGTACACTAGCGCATAAGTAGTTATTTAAGAAATTAATATAATCTTGTTGTGCAATAAAGAGGATTTGTATTGTATTGTATAAGGTTAAATCAAATTAGCTGGCGAAACTTCACAGACGATCACGTCCGTCAGATCAAACTGGCACTGACTGGCAGATAGATACAAGTTCCTTGCTATGGTCGTTGACATCCAATGAGGATATTATACATATGGCATAGAAAGAAGAAGAGTACCAGGGATCTATAGATCTATTAAAGATAGATACCCCGTCACGAGCGTAAGAGTTCAACAACAAAAAAACAGTTATAGTCTATCGATTGAAGGCTTGCCTTCCATGCAAAATAGTCTGAGTTCAATCCAGGTCCTAGCCTTTGACATTTCAAATTCATGTTGCGATCAGAATTTGATTATCACTTGCGTTAACAGCGAAGGAAAACATCATGAGAAAACTTTGCACACCTGCTCCATACAGTTCTTGACAGTATGAGTAGTCCACAAACCTGCGGTAGGCGACCGTGGTGGATTATGGCCTAAATCTCTCTTATTTTGAGTAGAGATCCATGCCCAGCAGTGGGATTGTAATTACCTGGTTATGTAAACCTTCAAAATGGACCTAGCCTGCGACAATGAACGATTATGAGAGAATATTGACATAATCACTACTTTAGCAAACCTGGATTAGAGATTTCTTACACATCACAAGATGGTCTTCAAGGTTCGCGTGAACAGGTTTTTGATGGGAAAGTATGTACAATCACCGTCCGCACTATCACTTCATATCGGGTACTGTGGCAGTAAAAAGCAAGCCCATTAATAATAAAAAAGTCGAATGGTTGAAATGGATTGTTCTGGATGAATGTGGTCAGTTCACAGAACCACATCGGGAGCTAATCTTATCAGATGTAATCGCCGCTTTTACCGCTGCAAGACAAATGAGGAGAGGAAATCTTGTTAGCTAACGGCCAAAATTAATATATAGAGATAGAAATTTGACATAAGCTCCATACAAAATATGTCAAATTTCTATCTCTAGTAGGGCAAATCGTGGATAGATTGGATATTAATTTTGGCCGTAAGAAAGCAAAATCCGGACCAATCCCACAGCTGAGTTACAAGTTTGCTCCATTCGTCAGCCAAGCTACTTTCAACAACTACTATGTCTGGTAATCATTCATGAGCATTCTCAAGACTTTCATTAACCTCGATTCCGTTTCCTCAATGGCAAGTCCTCTCAACTAGCACTAGCCTGACGTGAGGGTTACATACGTTTGCATAAATAATAGAAGGAGTGTGCGACCCTCTAAATGAGGGTGTTAAGTCACGGAGGGACTAGTCTTGTAGCTCATTTGTTCAAGGGTACTCCTGGTGTATGTGGAGATTTTATACATTTTGATGAAGCTATTTTTAGATGAAACTGTTAGGGATATAGTGTGTGTGCTGCTTTTCAATTTTTTGTACATACTCGTGTTTGGTACTACTTTTGATATGCCTCCATGGTCTAGCAGTAACGTGTTTAAACGCAGATCGTGAGGTTTTGGGTTTGATTACCGTGTCGGGCAAAAAGTATTTTTGGGATTTTTCTGTCAAAATAAATTCTCAGTGGCAGCCCGGAGTCAGAAATAACGAGGAGAGGTGAAGCACCTAAAGTAGTCCTGTCCTCCTGCTGCTGATGCTGTGCTGTCTGTCCTGTGGTCCTGTGTCTGATCTCTCTCCAGTCATGTCGGATTGCCGTCCCATTGGATTATGAGAGTGAACGAATAGAGAGTGCACTTGTGTTTGCGTACACACATGTCCGCGCCACGCGCAGATGGCTAGTCGCCATTGAGATTGGCTGCTGTGACCGAAATTTAGCCGGGAGGAGGGAGGACACTACAGCTATTGAAAAAAAAATTAAGCCTTTATCAACAGCTAATAATCTGACTTTGAATTTTTCGCATATTCTGACGTAACTTGGTTAAAAACTAAACCAACCCTCTCAAGCATCTTTTTGACATTAACCTCTATTCTAATAGGCTAAACAACATCACGTCAGGACCATCGATTGATTGTTTGTATTTTAGATGACCAGTCAAAGGCAGCTGAAATGTTTGACCACAGATTAAATTGGTCAGCCTTTCAAAACCAGGGGTAACTGAAACAGTTTTCAAAACGCAGAATTGCACTGGGACAGGGGAATGTAAATCTACAGGCACAGTCGACCGCACGTCATCGCATCAGTGGTAAGCGTTTGACCTTGACATCGTCTTCAGTTTGTAAGCAGTAAGGGCGGTTTTTGTAATTCAAAAGTTACCACTGACGTGCGGTTGACTGTAGCTATACAACGTGTTGATCTGTATTCGTGCCATATATAAGGAGGTGACTATCCCACTGATACTGAACAAGAATCAATAAAAAAACCAATACAAAAAAAAATCATTTGAATACCTATTTTTTTAAACAAACAAATTCCCTCCGTGAGTCGCGTGCGACACAAAAACGATGGGTGCGAAACCCCAAAACAATTTGCAGGTATTTCCACCCTTTGACAATGCCGCCGATGACTTATTTTCAGAGTCGCTCGGGATTTATCCTCAAACCCTCGTTATGTTTCTAAGTGAAAATTTGGGTATTAAATAATTGTAGAATTTTTCAAGTATTTTTAGATGACTAAGCATATTATTTATCATTTGCTCTAGAAATATGGCTCGGTTACAGATCAACAACTTGTATTTTCAATAATCTTGCAGATTATTGAATATATTCATACTTATACATTTACATTATCCATTACGCGCACGCTATGCTTACGTGTCAAGAAAACTTAATAAGCTTGCTTACTTGCGAAGTTCGGGACATAAATTATTCATAATGACAAAGTTATAAATCGTGATACGGAAATCTCACCCTTCAAGAAAAGTTAACGTACGGAAGTGTTAAGTAATTAGATTTGAGTGAAAATATTATATAACTAGCTTGCTCCCGTGATATTTTAATAAGACAAGTGTGTATGTAGCGACATCTATCGCGCTACATGGGAACACATAATTGTCGTAGTAAATGACCTCACAAATCCTGAATCGCACATGCAGAGTGTTACATGCAGTTAACGTAAATACAAGCGCCCAATATCAACCGTTGAGCCCATTCCCGATGCAGTAACGGCTGCCAGGGGGACATAGCGGCGGGGTCCCCCTGCAATGCCCCAGTAAGCCGAGTTCCGAGCCCTCCCTTGGCGGACGCCCTTATGCGGTTTTGCAATCGCGATGTTAGGTTTAGGGAAATTTTTCGTCGGATGGAGTCCCTAACGGGATTCTCTGCCACCCGCCCGATTAAGCAGTTAGGGTACCTATTTTGGGTAACAATTCTGCGAGATTCCATACGAAAAAAAAAATACCATTGAGCAGTAGTCCGCCAGGCGCAGACCCAGGCTGGAAGGAAGATCCTCCCTTTGTGTTGGAGGAACATGGTACTTACCTCGGTCCTCCACATGTACCTATAATATGTGCCAAATTTCATCGAAATCCATTCAACCATTTCAGCGTATTTGAAGTAGTGTTGCATAAAAATCGAATATCGATCCATCGATAGTCCTCCACCCTCAAATCAGTCGTACTATCGATAGTATCGATTGGAAGGAAGCCAACAATGCTATCAATAGTATCGATTGTTCGAAATCATGCAAAAGTATCGATACTATCGTGCTATTGTTTAGATAGTATTGATGTATAAGATTATTAAAGAAATGGTTAAGTAAGTACACCCTAACAGTGGTGTGTACCAATGCAGAAGGTAGGAAAATAAACTTTCTAAAAAGATAAATTAAAGTAACACCGATAGTGATATTGCAATACTATCTAAACAATACACTATAAGAAAAAAACACGTACTCTTTTACTTTCATCGAATATCAGGTTGGTGATTAAAAATCTTTTTGAATAAATATACCATTAAAAAATTTATGAAGCACCTAACCTAAAAAGGAGTGCAGGTTTCCTCACGATGTTTTCCTTCACCATTAAAGCAAAATAATGATAAAATAATCAATGTAAAAACAAAATAACAGCGATTTTATAAGAAAAAACAATAATTAAGGAAAATCTGATTCTCGAAATACAAAAAAACCTAATAGACGACAAATAAAGCCACTTGAAAGCAAATCCTACATAGAGTATGCCACTCACTAAAAGAGCAAACGAGTGTGAATCTAAATAAGTGTTCCACCCCCTATTTAATATTCACCCCCAAGCCAATGAGACGCGAACGATTTGTATTAAAAACAGATAGGTATGATGGGCCAAGTTGGCAGCAGTATACATTTTGACAAAGAATTCTTTAAATTCATCTCGATACACTAGCCATTGAGTGAATTACTAAGGCTGAAAGTATTAGGTCCTTACATATGAAATTGACGGTTTGTACGGGAGGAATATAAAGTAATATTTTTTTTTGTAAAATATATTTAATTAATCAAAGTATGCACCGTTGTTATCTGTGCACTTTTGCCATCTCATAGGTAGTTCATTGATCCCTTGACTAAAAAAACCATAGGGGCAAGAATCAATAAATTCTTTGAAGGTGGTTTGGACTGCCGAGTCAGAGTTGAATTTTTTTCCTCGTAAGAAGTTGTCCAAATTCCGGAAAAAATGGTAATCTGTTGGAGCAAGGTCCGGGGAGTACGGTGAATGTCGCAGACATTCCAATTGTAGCTCATCTAACTTAGTGGTTGTTTGTTGTCCAGTGTGTGGTCTTGCGTTGTCGTGAAGCAGCAGTGGCCTAGAGCGATTGACCAATCTCGGTTGTTTAGCAGCTAGTTCTTCCTTCATGGTTTGCAGTTGCTGACAATAGATATCTGCCGTAATCGTTTGGCCAGATTTTAGAAAGCTGTAGTGAACGACACCGGCTCTAGTCCACCAAACACTCACAAGTAACTTTTTCACATTGAAAGTCAACATTCGCGCAATTTTCACTTTTACCAGTCAGGATATTCTGGAGATATGATAAGTTCGGTTCCCAACAAAAAAATCCCACTTAAGGGTATCATAAAAAGTAACTGCGCACAAATATTTTTTTAAGGCCCACCTTCTACCGCTAACTACGTACAACACCGTGTGCAACCGAGCTACCTGGCTAATTGAATCAAATCTCCCCAACCCAATTTTCGTTCCGACTGTGTCTGTCGTTGTAGAAATTAATCTATAATACTTACTAACACGAGAGGGGCTCGTGGCTATTATAATACCTGCGTGAATTTCACGATCTGTTAGGTTAAGCTGGGGTAACCACGATCAGTCCTTAGATGGGTGACCGTTTTGTTGCAAATCGAGACCTCTCCATGCCTCGGAAAGCACGTTAAGCTGTCGGTCTCAGTATGGCCACAGTCTAGCCACCTAAATAGTCGTCCAACGCGAGAGTTAAGTGTCCCAAGCTCCCTTCAAAACTGTCAAACAATGTCCCGAGTTGCCTTTAAAAACTGTCAATGGCACTTACGGTTATGGTTGCATGTAGTGCCGGACGTAAAGAATTGCACCACCCTATATCTTCTCATGGGTGTCGTAAAAGGTGTCTAAGGGATTCACCAGAGGATAGGCATCAGCATTCTCTGAGTTTTTAACCAACCAACTGCGATCGCCAACCCGCCTGCCAAGCGTGGTGATTATGGTGTATACCCCCAAACTGCTTGGGGAGGCCTATGTCCAGCAGTGGACATCTTTCGGCTGAAATGATGATGATGATGGCACTTACGGGTAGTCAGAAACCTGAAAGTCTGATAACTAGTCTGACCTTAACATGGTATTAACCAATAACTGGGTTGCTGGTATCATACCAGTCACTCCGTCTAAAATACTGATGTTCAGCTGCATCTGGTTAGACAGGAAGCCGACCCCAACATAAATGGGAAAAGCTTTGGAGACAGAAGACTCTCTGAAACAAGTAACCGCTCTCAGAGTTTTATCGGTGGTCACCCGCCAAATTTGCTGATGATGAACCTATTTACAGGTGAAAAAACGTAGAAAGAAAAGTATCACACTTGACACGTTTTGAATTTACATCTTTTCTCTTGATCCCAATCGCGATAAGTGCGCAAGCGACGACGTCCTGATGATTGTAGTCGTTAGTCGAAAGCCAATGGCTTATAACTAAAAGACTTTATCGTACATACCTGGCGAACTGTTTATCTTCCCGGAATAAAAAGGAACTTATGTCCTTCAGGCCCCAGGCTAACTCTTTGCCAAATTTAATTTGATCGGTTCAGAGGTTTATATATTCATCATCACCATCATCATCATCATTTCAGCCGAAAGATGTTCACTGCTGGACATAGGCCTCCCCCAAGCATGTTGGGGGATATGCCATAATTGCCACGCTTGGCCGGCGGGTCGCCGATTGCAGTTAGTTGGTTAAATACTCGGAGAACGCTGCTGCCTATCCTCTAGTCCCTTAGTCTCTTTTCACGACACCCATGAGAAGAGATCAACTCAGCCTATCGCAGTCCACTGCTGGACATAGGCCTCTCCCAAGTTGTGCCACAACGCTCGGTCCTCTGCCTTCCGCATCCAGTCCCCCCTAGCCACGTTCTTTAGGTCGTCGGTCCACCTGGCAGGGGGGCGCCCTACGCTGCGTTTGCCGATTCGCGGTCTCCACTCAAGGACTCGTCTACTCCAATGGCCATCGGTCCTTCGACAGACATGGCCAGCCCACTGCCACTTCAGCTTACTGATCCTACAAGCTATGTTGGTCACTCCGGTTCTTCTCCGGATAATCTCGTTACGGATTTTATCCTTCAAAGAAACTCCAAGCATAGCTCGCTCCATAGCTCGCTGAGCGACTTGAGAAGAGATAGGGTGGTGCAATTATTTATGTCCGGCACCACACGGAACATTTATATTCACATTATTTTAAATATTAGGATTTATTTGGTTATAATCTAGAACTCTAGGTGATATTTTGAACACTCGACGTCTTTGTTATACATGTTTTCTAAACAGATACGTTACAAAAACACTTAAGAAAACATAATTAACACCGGCGATACAAGTAATCTAACTACTTTCGTACGTTTGTTCATTGTGCTCTAACGTAAACGCGCGCGTTAAGTCTATTGAATTTTCCTTTGTACGGGGTTGCATTTAGCTAAATTAACGAGATAAATCCGACGCAAATAACTGCAGTAATAGTAGAAACATTTTGTAATAATTCTTTTACATCGTTTTACAAGCATTTTGTATGTCAAAGAAAAACTTTAAATTAATGTTTTACTATACGAACATTTACGAAAAGTTAATTAACAAAAATACTTATCTACGATCTGGTACGTTTTGTTGATTCTCACTAAAAAGTTCTTTGTAAATCAGAAAACAGGGTAGCTATTTGTGGAATATAATTTATTACGTCCGAGCCAATCTGAGAGGAAATTAAATTATAATTTTTAATTACTTCCATGCTAATTCTGGAGGGAAGTAAAAACGTCAGCTTGCGCTTGCCATAATCCTGCATAAAGGCTCATCTACACCTCACTACAATAGTATTTAGTAAATTGTGTGGTACTAATATTTAGTTAGTAAGAGTTTAGGTAGTGCAGTTAGTAAGAAACTTGCTGCCAAACTTCCCCTTAAAAAACGTATTGTTTATGCAGTCCCATAAAATTGTTAAAACAACAACAACATAAAATCTAAACTTAAAAAACACCTTTTAGAGGAATTAAAACCTAATAATGACTTATAATTTTATAGCATTAAAAAAAAAACATGCTGTATTTTTGTAAGAAATTAGCTATTGAGAAGAAATATAAATTAGTTGAGGGTATTTGAGAATTTTTGCACGGGGCGAACGAGCGCGATGCGTCGTGTTCACCCACCCACATCTTGTTATAATGAATGTCGACGGACCAAGCGGTGTACAGAAAAACCAAAACTGGTTTATGTTCTACACTGTATCTGCCAAATGTATGTATTTTTTTTGTGGAAATAAATAAATAAATAATCACTATACTTTTGGTATAAAATTGTATTACAGTAGGCTTTAGTCTTTTCCAAAAAGATACGGTTACTGCCTTGTACAGCCAACATGAAGTATATCGGGGTGAATAGTATGTCTATAATTACCCAAACTTTAGTTAAACTTTATTTCAATGAGATAAAATCCTTGTCAGAATATCAATTCCGCTTTTGCATGTAATGTGTTCATTTTGAAACACCCCTTATGTAATTGAGACTGATAAAGTTCTTACACTTGTTCAGATAATTTTGTACAGCTGTTTGACCCAATTTATTGATGCGGATTGTACATTTTATTTATTTATGTACACAACACTTAAAGGAAAAACATAAAAAAAGTTACTTGAGCACAACTTGTAGTCAGTTTGTACTTTTATGCTAAAAAATTTGCAAATAAATTTAGTGAATAGATACTCATTTCTCCATATTCCTTTTTTTCTCATCAATATAAAGAAAACGAGCGAAAAAATAAACATTTACTGTCACAAGACATCAGTGTACAAAAATAACAATGAAAATTAAATAAAAAATTAAAATAGAACCAACATATATATTACTTAAGAGTAAAATACTTATTTCTATTTTCCAGATCCAGTATACTTCGAGTACCGCAAACAAACGGTAAGTAAACAAGAAGAACTTTTGTTTTACAAAGTATAGTGTACACATAAAGACAATTATGTTATTGAATGTCTAAGGAGCAATCCGTATCTCATTTTTATGTAGTCTTATTTTTAAGACTCGGAAATTTAGTGATGTTCTCTAGTTCGGGAATTGCAAAAACGTAATATTATATTTCATACAATATTGTAGATAAATGCAAATAGTTACTCTGTTGCATTTCTTGATCTATATTTTTTTCTTTAACAATGCAAATTATATTAAAATAAAAAAGAGATTATTAAAGAATTCTTAAATATTAGAGACTCTCTATCACTGAATAGTTTACAGGTGAAAAAGTAAAAAGTTTCAATGATTAGAAATCCATGTATAAAATAGTGAAGTATGTGAATTGAAGTAATTAATACTGGCAGAAAGTACACTAAACAATGAAGCAGGGTATAATCATCCTTTCTCAAAAGTTATCTATTAGATTAATATGTTTACTAATAAAAATACAAAACAATACCGATATAAGAACCGGTCGATACCACAACAGAATCCCGGTGGAGTGTTCCATCGTTTACTTGAGCACTTTGTGTTATTAGTTCAGAAACTTGAACCGAGATAGGGTTATTGTGAAGTAGTTATGGTATTTTTATGTAACGGTGTATGCAGTATATGACTCCGTATCCTACTAAATATTTATACTTATGCGCGAACTAGTGTGTTGGAAATCTAGCTCTTTTTCTAGAGTGCACATAATAAACTAGTTTATGACAAAAACTAAAAAACGCTTCATGCTATCCTTGCATCCAATAAAACCACATTTACATACATACAAACCATTTTCTTTACTATTATGCGTGCCGGACAAACTACGGACAGAATTATGTACGAATACATTTTGAGACAGTTGAGTGAGCAACTGTCTTTAAATATATTCCCGCGAACTGGCTCCGTGTTCCGAGCGCATTCGATTGTATCTACTTGACCAATGTACGGTACAACCGAACATTTTGAAAGTATTGTACAACCCGCGTCAGCATTATCCGCCAACATTCATAATTCATTTTCCATTTACTTTTAAATTAGTTCACTACCGATCATCGAACGCGCCTTGTGTTCTCACTACTTCTCGCATACCTATCAATGTCATATCAATATCTTTTATTCTTTAGAACTAAGTATTTCTGTCTGAACTTTAGTGTTAATTTAGTGCAATAAACTATTGGTCTTCAAAGGACTCGTATCATTTATAATTATCATATCAGCATATCAGTAAAGTTGTTCGGTACCTACAATACCCTACAACTAATATCGTACATTGACTGCTAATGCACAGTTGACATTATTGTCTATGTCGATCAAGCCGCGTAGGTAGGTACTCTTTTGGTGACTGAAACGTCAATGAAACACGGGGGTCAGCGACAGACTGGTTTATTGCAAACTTAAACTAACCTACCCACCACCATTCCTTATAATCGGCGACCGATCGTCACAATGACGAATACTTGTTCTGGCATTAGCTAAGCCCAATGATGAGGCAACACAATATTGTTCTAATGTGACAACTTACTGTAAACAACAACAACTTGTGTGTCTGCTTAGCTACTAAAATTACGTAAGGCGTTACATAATTATCAACATTAAGCCCTTTTAATTAAAGATTACTATTCCACCTACTAATCGTTTCATTTAGCGAAGCCAATTTCCTCCAATCAACTCTTACGTTTCACTGCGTTATAACCCTCTATTGCTGTTTCTATTTAATTTCTGATGAAAAGCAAATACATTTTCAAATTAACAATAAAACAAAAATGTAATATCTTTTAATCTGTTTCCTGGCTGAATCGAAATCTTCTCGAACGTAAAATTAAAAAGCAAAAGCATTGTAATGTGAATTATTTGTGGTGTAAATGGGACGAGTTCACGAAATACGTTCGAAATTTAAATAAAAGGTTTCTGGTGGGCTTAGATGGTGTAATTCATATTAATTTAATATTATTCTTGAGTATATCAAGCGAATATAGCTTATAGAGCTAGGTTAATGTTTTGTATGAGTATTAATCAGTAGATATACAACGTTTTATTGAAATAAATCAAAACCTGTTAAGGGGTGAGTCAAGGCACTCGTCAGTATGAACAACTTTTAATATGAGACCGACCCCAAAATAGCGAAAAAAATATCAGATGTTTCCTATATTTGTGTTCACATTAATCGACAAAATGTAAGGAACAGCAGATTTTTTTTCGCTATTACAGGGTTGGTCCCATAGTAAAAGTGGTTCACACTGTTGAGGACAATGACCTATTAAGAGGTTTTGAGTTATTTCAATAACACGTATTGTGATTATTCACGTCAAACATACTCCGATCAACATACAAAGTAAAAAAGCCTTACAGTATGCAAAAAATGCAAGATTTTTTCAATTTCTCAGGCTACTAAGAATCAATCACCTTGAAGTCCTATATAGCATAGACTCAGTTAAAAGTTAAGAAAACATGTCAAGACGTAATTTAAAAAATACTGTCGTTGACGTTCAGCTCAATCTCGACAAGGAAACAAAAGATAAGACCAAGACAAATGGCAACAATTTCCACGACATTCTGTTTAAATAACTCTGCTGCTAGCAAAATTGTCAACTGTCAACTGTACGCGTCTGAACCCGACTTAAAGCTATTATTATGAAAAACGCAAAGCGGTTTTACTCTCACCTCAGTTGAGTCGGATTAAAATATTTGCCCTCATATTTGTAGGCAGCCATTTTTTTGTTCACGATTGTTATTCAGCAACTATTGGAATTTTGAACCCTATTTTAATGGAAATTAGATTTAATATGGAGTGTCTTTTGTTTAATTGTATTTAGGGATTTACATTCTTGAGGAATAAAAGTAGTATGATTAAAGGTATTTGTTTTTATTTAACAGGTAAAGAAGATTTTCACTTAGGATTCCAGGCTAATATAATGTACAAAAATTAAATATGCCTATAGTGTGCTATACATATACAATTATTGTAAATAAATTACATTTACATACATAAAACAGACTGCCTCGTTGGTCTAGTGGTTGCAAGCGCGACTGCTGAGCGTGGGGTCCTGGGTTCGATTCCCGGGTCGGGCAAAGTGTTATTGGGTTTTTTCATTAGGAAATTCTCAGTAGCAGCCCGGAGTGTGGATTTGTGCCCAGTCAATGGCAATAGGCTCGCCTCCTATTACATGGGACTATAACATAACTGGCGAAATGTGGGTGTACTATTACACCTCTGCCTACCCTTTCGGGGAAATACAGGCGTGATGTTATGTTATGTAAATAAATAGTGAATTAATGTATAATTTTATTTTCACTAGAATTTCCTTCAGTCAGCCATTAAAATTCCGACAACAAAGATTCTATGGCGTTGTTTAACCGTTGACAACTCATTTAACATCGCTTGAATCTGTACCGAACAATTCAGAAAACCCAGCAAAAATGTTATGCGTGTGTAATTTCAATTTATAACCACCATTAATCAGGAAAGAAAAACATAGCAAGGGAACTGAAATTTTATAATAAATTGCAAACGTGTGTAATGCCCTGAGAATTGTGATAAGCAGCGTTACTCATCATGTTGGGTATAAAAGTAAATAAAAGGTGCTTCGTAGATTATTTCGAGTGTTTTTCATGTAAATGTTTGCCATTGTCAAAGAAAGTACTGACATTCATACAAAAATAAACTTTGAAAATAGTAAAAACCGACTTCAGAAAGAATAAATAAAAAAACCGGCCAAGTGTGAGTCAGACTCACGCAGTAAGTGTTCCGTACCACCCATCGACCTGATACTCCATAGAAACTCATTTAATTTAAGAGAGTTTATCAAAAAGACATCAACGACGTACGCGAAATGTGAATTTTTACATCTCTTTCATATGTAGGTACCACCACATATGTCTACGTTTGCCCTATTTTTAGTATTTGTTGCTAAACTACATAGTATGCACTATAATCAAACCAAGTTTGACGCTGGTACGTATTACCGTTTTGAAGATAGAGGTGGAACAAAAACGTTGAAAAAAATGCAAGTTTTTCGAGGTTTCTTGTATGGGGACCCCGTTTGGTTGTAGACAATGTTTCATTTTTAGTATTTGTCGTGATAGACACCATAATAACACATATTCTGTGAAAATTTCAACAGGTTATCTATTACCGTTACAAAGATACAGCCCTGTGACAGACAGACAGACGGACGGACGGATGGACAGCGTAACGAGAGTAATAGGGTCCCGTTAGCACCCTTTGGGTACGGAACCCTAAAAACGAGTGTGCTTTAGACCACACGACTGAAGTAAAACTTCACTAACTTATATCTCCCTCAATACTATTTCAATGAGAAAAAAGGAACGGCGCCGCGGCGCGCGTACATCTGCCGGCGATGTGTCATGGCCGGCTGTCGTCCCGCACTACCCCCTCCGTTCGCCTCACGCGATCATACTTTTCGTAACGTTTCGTAACGCTCTCGCCAGCATACTCTCCAAGTCAAGCGTGCGTAAAGAAGTTTTACTTCAAAATTTGTGTGAAACAATTTAGGAAGTACCAGGCCCCTCAGAAAGTATTGCGAAAAAAAGTTTTTATATATGGGAGACTGGCCAGTTATAATGTTTTTCGAAAATATGATTATTTATAAGTAAAAATAAGTAAGTTCCAATTTCAAAATTTCCCTCCACATTTTTTGCGAGTTAATTCAAAGTATTGTGTCTCACTGAAATATGGATCTGCGCCGGGAACATTTTAGAGCTATGATTTTATACGATTTCAAGTGTCGCCTGAAACCGGATGAATCGTACGATAGACTTCAAATGGCATTCATGGATGAAGGCCCTTCCAAGGCAACCGTGTATCGTTGGTATAACGAATTCAAGCGCGGTCGACCAACTTTGGGGGATGACGAAAGAAGCGGTCGCCCTTTGACGGCTGTTACCGAAAAAAACGTGCTAGCAGTGAAAAATTTAATCCAAGACAATAGGCGAATTACATATCAGGAGATTCAACACATATTGAAGATTGGATCGGGAAGCGTTCACGAGATTCTACACAGCCATCTTCGCGTGAGGAGGATAGTATCACGCTGGGTGCCGCACAACCTCACCGATGCTCAGAAGCAGGCCCGGGTGGAATGGTGCCGTGATATGCTTAACAAATTTGAAGCAGGCTCGTCTCGGCGTGTTTACGACATCGTTACAGGTGATGAGTCCTGGATTTATCAATACGACCCAGAAACCAAGCGCCAGTCGACTGTTTGGGTGTTTCAAAATGAGCCAACGCCTACCAAAGTGAAGCGATCTAGAAGCGGGGGTAAGATTTTGATCGCTAGCTTTTTTAATTTGACTGGCCACTTGGTATCAATTCCCTTACGGGATCAAAGAAGCATTAATGCCGAATGGTATACTACCAAATGTTTGCCAGAAGTTTTCTCTGTTATAAGCAACAAGCGACCAAACACAGGGCTCCGCGGGCTACTGCTCCACCACGACAATGCACCTGCGCACACCGCACTCAAAACGAGGGACTTCCTGGACAGCACGCCAGTCAAACTCCTGGGTCACCCTCCTTACAGCCCTGATCTAGCACCGTGTGACTTCTTTTTATTCCCAAAAATAAAAAATCAGCTCAAAGGGATACAATTTTCGTCGCCGGAAGATGCGCTGGCTGCGTTCGAGCAGGCTGTAAACGAGGTGTCTGCGGCGGACTGGAAAAAGTGTTTTGAAAACTGGTTTAGGCGCATGAATCTTTGTATAGAGGCTGGTGGAAAGTACTTTGAAAAGATTTGATAAAAATATATGTACGTATAGAACAATTTTTTTTAGTTTCGCAAAACTTTCTGAGTGTCCCACGTAGGTGCCTTTGATTCGGTTTGATTTAAGAAAAAAAATTGGCACCGACATCGAGGTTCTCACCTCCTCCTTTTTTGAAGTCGGTTAAAAAAACTGTTCAAACATTTTTTTTTTTTTTTTAATGATGTATAGATCTGCTCTTGACCGCAATCTAGACAGCTTTGTCAGGATGTGGTCGACGATGGAGCGAGCAATTCGAACTAAAAAATCTGATGACATCACATTTCATTCATATATTCTCGAATGACGAAACACAACGTATTATACCATTGGCATGTTTTTTTATTATTAATTACTACAATATCTACACTCACTTCACGCTCTCAAGATAAATGTGTGTGTTAAATGTGGGACAATAGTAATTTTTCTCTGAAATTCAAAGCCACTAGTAGACACGGATTTATGTTTGGCACAAATCAAAATTTACGCTTGCAGATACAAATTTATAATTCACCTATAAAAGTTTAAATAAATAACTGTACAGCCTTATGACGAGGGTAGTAAAGTCCAAGTTGTTTTGCTTGTACATTTTTAGATGCCAACAAACAGTTTGCTTACCGACGGGATATGGAATGGGCGTACTGTTACACCGTTACGTAACGAGGTCAATTGAATTTTATTTTATTGTTTGAATATATTGTTTTACCAAATAAAATATTTTTGTCGTAATCTTTTTGTCAAATTTTAAATCTCGTGCTACAATCCGAAAATAAAATGAAAAATTGGTCCAATTTTCCCGATTGTATCACAGTCATAGTATTATTTTATTTAAGGGGCTCGTGGCTAAGTAGCAAGCGTGTGGATTGTACGATCTGCAAGGTTAAGCTGCACTAGCCGCGGTCAGTCTGTAGATGGGTGACCGTTTCGTTACACATCGAGACCCCTTCGTGCCTCGGAGAGCACGTAAAGCCGTCGGTCCTGCGCCTGATCTCTCTCTGGTCGTGTCGAATTACCGTCCCATCGGAGTATGAGAGTGAGGGAACATAGAGTGCACCTGTGTTTGCGCACACACTTGTGCACTATAATATGTCCCGCGCAGATGGCTAGTCTCCATTGAGATTGGCCGCCGTGACCGAAATTCGGCCGGGAGGTCATTATTATTATTATTTTATTTTATTTTATTACTAGCCTATGCCCGCGGCTTTGCCCGCGCGGATGTCATTTATCGCGCATCGGTCGGAACTTGTTGATCTCCGCGGAATAAATAGGCTATATGTTAATCCGAGTTATTTTCTATCTGTATGCCAAATTTCATTCAAATCCCTTACAAGCCTCCTTAGCCTTTACAGCGTTATAGAGTAACAAACATCCAAATATCTTCACAAACTTTACACTTTTATGATATTAGTAGTAGCGATATTTATAATGTGTATCACACAATAATACCTATCGTATTAAAACTATCATCTGTGAACTCTTTAAGCTTGCATGATCTTCCGTGATTGCAGGACATGCCAATTTCAGTTATTATTATTAAGAGCCTCTACTGTCCTACTGCAAGGCAAACGCCCCCCTACTCTTCTTCCACTTCTCTCTATCTATGGCTGTTACCACCACCAGTCAATTTGGAAGGAGTCCAGTTCATCCCGCCATCTCCGTCTGGACCTGCCACGTTGGCGTTTGCCGTAAGCTTGGCCCACTGGTTGTCTCAAGTCAATTGCATTGATTAAAATGATGATGATTTCATCGTGATGATCAACCGATAAACGTATACTTATAAATATTAAAATGAACGTCCACTTGTAAACATTGGGTCCTAATATATTATACAAAATCCTGCTTATAATATCTATTGAAGTCGTTGCGGGTAGTCAGCCTCAGTCTGACAATTAGTCTAACCTTAGGATGTTGGTATTACCTAGTTACTGGGTTTCGGGGGTCTGCTGCCAGTCACTACGTGTAAAATAGTGATGTTCATCACATATGGTTGGCCTGAAAACCAACCCCTACATAATTGAGATAAAAGTTTGGAGAAATAGGAAAAAATCACCTACTAAAAATATAAATGAACTAAACCCTGTTTCAGGTTCAAATACTTATTGTAATACCTATAAATATGAAAGACACAAATTAATATTACACTACAGTGTAAATGAAGCAAGTGAAGCGAACCAGGCAGACGGGGTGACGTCACGGAAGCGGCGCGGCGGAAGCGCGCGGGCCGCGTTTCCGCTAGAACCGCCGCGTTTGAACCGCGTTAACTACATCGCAGACGACTGTTCAGGGTTGATGGATATGTACGAGATTAGATTATGTTTTTCCATCCAGATGGAGTAAAGATCTAAGAAAAGCGTTTAATGGTTGATGGTCCACGATGGACCTAGTCGCTTTACTTTTAGCATTTCAATAAAACACAACCCAAAAACATTTAACTCTATATTTCTTGGGTAGTCCAGTAAAGAGTTTCTGTAGTTGCACAGATAGCGCCAATTACTACTTTCTAGTGTTATAATTGAGAAGAAACGCGACGCACTCCAATGTATTTGTTATTCATACCTTGCTCTGTAATCCATTTTATTTATGGTTTTTACTCACTACACAACTGATTACAAATAGGTACTTTAGTTTTAAGAAAAATTATAGTTTTTAAGGGCCTGCACGCGAACGCGTCATTGTCCATCCCTTCGCTAAGTTCATTATAACTAGAGTGTTCATTTCTGGAGCTATTTACAAAAGCATGCATAACTTACTTGCAAGCAGTGATAGCCTAGTGGTTGAGCGCTTGCCTTCCGTGCAGGAGGGTGTGAGTTCGATCCTGGCCCGCACCTCGGACTTTTCGAATTCATGTGCGGATTTATAGGGTCGGTATCTTTTGGTCTCTATCTCGATATGTCTAGGTTGCCCGTAAGACTAGATCGCGAAATGACTGGATCTCGATTGGACTAGGTATCCTTACGTCTACATCTCGAAATGACTAGGTAGATTGGACTATATCTCATTTCACCTTGATCGCAATATGACTAGATAGCATAACGTCTACACAGTATATTGTTTTTGAAAGGTTTACGTAACTGTTTACGTACAGTAAAGTATTTCTTTACATCACTTGCTTTAACGGTGAAGGAAAACATCGTGAGGAAACCTGCACACCTGAGAGTGCTCCATACAGTTCTCGATGGTGAGTGTAGTCCACCAACCCGCACTAGGCCAGCGTGGTGGACTAAGGCCTTAGCCTTCTCGTACTGACAAGAGGCCCGTGCTCAGCAGTGGGACAGTAATGGGCTGGTTATGTATGTTTATGTATGCATAACTTCTTCTCTTTTATTCATCATATCTAAACCTTTTACGCTCGATTCACAAATGAATATTCAATCTAGATTACCTTAAACAAATAATGATTTTTTTTCAGAATCATGTCCAACAATTTTATCCCTACGTTCAGTACTTTCGTTAATTGAAATAAAAGTAAACAAACCGTCATTCAACTCACTGAGGAAACGTGTAAAATTCCTGCACTCGAATGCATCATCGTCCGTCCCTTCGTTAAGTACAATAAAACTTTAGAGTTCGTTACTGAAGTTATTTACGTTGGTGTGTTGGTATATTTTCAGAACAGAAATGACGGGAACATCCGTTTGCTGGGGGTCCTTGCGTGTCTATGTTAAATATTTCAGTGTAGCTGTGTTTGTTAAGTTATTTGTATTGACTGGCCATTATTCAATTTATTTTAAATTGAGTTAATTTTTTATTTTCTATTGTTTTCTAAAAATAAACGCAAAACAAATAAATGATGAATAAGTTAGGTTAACTTTTTAAATGTGAGACAAAGAAACTCCGAAATCGAAATACAAAAATGATTACCTAAAGCAAAATGTATACCTACCTAATTTGTGTGGCCAATATCTCGTTTAGTAGAAAATGAATACTTAACCAAAATAATAAAAACTGAAAGTCCGTTCTGCATTTAGTAAAAAATATAGACTAAGTGCTGCGAAAAATCTAGTGAAGCCAAAAAAAACTATGCTCATTATAATAAAACAAAGTTTAACCGGATTAAATCGCGTATATTATAATGTGCTGTGTTTATTATGTGTGTGCTTTGTTTTATTATAATGTGTAGTGATCGCGAAAACCTAAGAAGTTATTAAAACTATGCTCCTTCGTGTATAACCAGCGCTCAAACACACATGCACCTCAAACCGTGCTTACCGATCTCATTACACATGTCGCGGGTTTGTGCAATAAGTATCGCGAAAGCAAATATCCTTCAGGTGCATGGTGTGTGTGTGTGTGTGTGTGTGAGTGCTGGTTATACACGGAGGAGCATAGTTTTTTTTGTCTTTACTATTATAAATAATATGGTTAGCAACCCTTCGTCTATATTTTTTACTATCTCTGTGGTTCTGCATAACAAAATAGTATGTCCTCCGGAAATAATATTACCTATTTTAATAAAACATTTTTATCCCTATGAGATAAAAAGGTTGTGTTGGTTTTTGTTGGTAATTTTTTTTTTTTTATTCAGTACAATTTGTTGGTAAACCATTCTGCTCTTGGTCTTGTTGATGTATTTATGCTCACCTCTTCTTAGGCTTGATTTCACCAACGATAATTTACTGGTTAAACGATAGTTTACCCACTATTCCAGTACATTTTTCGAGTAATCAGTCGTTTAATCGGAAAATTAACGTTGATGAACACCTGCCTTAGTCGTTCACTCTTGGCAGAGTGGTCGTGGTTACATCAGGTCTCGAAAGTTGAGTAGCAGCTCTTGCGATGCGTCTCCATTCGGCTCTGTTATTGGCGCTGCGAGAACATTGTGTCATGGTATAGTGATGATTTTGATGAGGTCTGACCAGCGCAATGGAGAGCGACCGCGGGGTCGGGGGGTTGGGGTCCCTTCAATCCTGCCCTGCACCACCAAGCGCTCCATTGCTCCTTTCGGGTTATATGGCCAAAAAATTTGAGTATTCGTATTTGCACAGTCGACGATAACCTTTCTTTTATATGCAGTTCTTTTAGGATCGATACATTGGTTCGGTGCGCAGTGACCTATGAATTAATTATTAATTAATTTTATTATTTTATCCTACTCGAAACGAATCCTAACGAAAGTTAGTGAGGATTTATGTTTGTTACTCTTTCACGCAAATACTACTGTATGGATTTTAATAAAATTTGTCACACAGATAGAACATAACCCGGATTACAACATTTAGGCTACTTTTTATCCCGGGAAGATGAACAGTTCCCGAGGGATGCGCGATAAACAACATTCACGATTTCACGCGGACGAAGTCGCGGGCTACTATTTCATACTGTAGCTGTTTGTTGTTCCTCTTTTAATAAAATAAAATAATATTAACTACCGAAAGAAGATTTTGTAAATTATCTGTGTATCAACTCAGCCTATCGCAGTCCACTGCTGGACATAGGCCTCTGCCAAGTTGCGCCACAACGCTCGGTCCTCTGCCTTCCGCATCCAGTCCCCCCCAGCCACGTTCTTTAGGTCGTCGGTCCACCTGTGTTTATCTGTGTATATTCACATTTAATTTTATCGTAGTATTTTGTAAACGGAAAATAAGTAGGTATGTCTATAAGTAAGAAGTAAAAAGGCATTAGGAAAAAAAATTAAAAACCTGTACCAAAAATATTTATTTTAAAATCCTACACGCCTTCCTTATAAATATTAAACGTCAAAGAAAAGTTCACGCACCCTAATCCTTGCGAAACAACTTCAAAACTCCCTTCAACAAAAATATTCAAGAGAACATCGCCAGATTATCGCGGATTCGATTTCCGCGTCTGAACTTAAGTTAACGCGTCTGGAATGTTGTTGAGGTAACAAAAAAATAAAAAACCGTATTTCAAAAGAATCGGAAAGTTCGGAAAATTCCGGCCAAGGATTTTGTCGTTGCCAGTTGACAGTTTTGCAGTAAGCCGAGTGCCAGAGGAAAATCAATGCTGTTACGTATGCTGATAGACGTCAATTTATACGCGGAGGCTATTGCTTTTTCGGTGAATAGTATAATAATAACATAACATAACATCACGCCTGTATTTCCCCGAAGGGGTAGGTAGAGGTGTGTAGTACACCCACATTTCGCTAGTTATGTTGTAGTCCCATGTAATAGGGGGTGAACCTATTGCCATTAACCGGGCACAAATCCAGACTCCGGGCTGCTACTGAGAATTTCCTATTGAAAAAACCCAATAACACTTTGCCCGACCCGGGAAACGAACCCAGGACCTCACGCTCAGCAGTCGCGCTTGCAACCACTAAACCATATATACGAGGCAGTATAATAATAGCAATATTAAAAAAAAAATTTGACTGTACTGTACATACTGTCATATCTATTTAATAAGTCTTTACTAGCAAGTGTTTTAGTTTTATACAACGTTTATCAGAAATGTGTGGTCATATTTTCAGAACTCATTCAAGGAATGGTATCGAACAACTATTTACAATGAGGTTAACACTGAAATCGCAAAAAAAACAGTTGTTGTCTAAAAAATCATCGATGTAACACGACTTAATGTATGGATCACCTGAAAAATACAGAAAGAAAAAAAGTATGATTTATTGCCACAACAAGACATGCGGTAGGTATAAATAAAAAATAACTAAGTATGATAAATGTAGTGATAGTTGTAACACCATAATGAAAATAACATGCTGATTTTTTTTCGCGATTTCAGGTTTGACTCCGTAGTAAAAGTTGTTTGATAGCATTCCTTGAATGATCTCTTAAAATATGACCACGCATTACTGATACAAGTTTTATTATTATTTCAAAATGTGCCAAATTCAGACATAGCTAATTAGCAATCTAAGAGGAATAAGTAATGACCAGAGAAACTTTCACCTTACAAGTTGTGTTATTATTAATATTAAATAAATAAATAAATAATAAATAAATAAATAATAATAATAATTAATAATAATATAAAGTACTCATGAAAACTAGCTCAGACAAAATATTTTTATTACAGTGTGTTGTGAGAACTAAAACCATAAGCAATGGCCACCCATTGAAGTTTAGAATTGTTATCACACGTAATTGTGCTTAAAAGAACTTTTCGCAACGCTCGCCAATAATCCTTTTGTAACAAACCAGTTTGACAGATGAGAATTCTATTGTTCGAGTTTTTCTCGATTTATCACGTCTACTTTGAATAATGGAACGTGTCATAAATTTCTGAATTAAACCATTCACATGTAAACTTATACATTTGAATTTATTGTGCAGTGTAAAACGATCTTTCTTTCTATGAACATACCGGATAAAACAATAAAGTCAAAATATCAAGCAACAATCATTAATTATAGGCACTGCAGTGACTTTGTTGGCAATTTTTATTAGCGATAAAAATAAAATTATGAACGTAATCATCAATATTATTAAATATGTGAGTTATATTTTTTCTCCCAGGTAGATTAATAAGAAATACAACTACAAATTCTAAATCAAAAGTGTTTATTTCAAATAGGGATTTATGTACAGTCTGGTATTAAAGAGTACACAAAGTCGGGGCGCCACTTGTCATACATTAAAACTTTTTAACAAAAAAAATCGCTTTTATGGCATTACTTTGGACAGTCTTATTGGTTTCAATTCAATTTAAATGTTTTACAGTCACATATTATCCATGATACAATAAAGACAATACTGACAAAGATAAAAAAATGGTTCCGATTAAGACGTTTTTGTCAGACTGTACTCGTCAGTACACAAATGTCTTTGGACTGTACACTATACACTTTTGAAACGTAATGATTTTTTTTGCACAATTCCTAAAAAGATTAGTCCTAAAAATCGCCGGCATGAAACTCCATGGACACCTTTTTCAAATCAAAAATGTATACAAAATTGTGGAAACATTCATGGGAGATTGATTCAGGCAGTCTGTGGATGGGTGACCGTTTCGTTACACATCGAGACCCCTTCGTGCCTCGGAGAGCACGTTAAGCTGTCGGTCCCGGTTGTCATACCATGTCATCTATGGTAGTCGTTACGGGTAGTCAGAAGCCTGAAAGTCTGAAAACTGGTCTAACCTCAGAATGCCAGCATTACCCAGTAATTGGATTGCGGGGGTCTGATGGCAGTCGCTCCGTGTAAAATACTGATGTTCAGCCGCATCTGGCTAGACTGGAAGCCGACCCCAATATAATTGGGAAAAAGGCTCGGAGGATGATGATATACTTTTATTTTATTTTATAGTAGGTATAGGATGGCGAAACGAGCTAAAGGCCCACCTGATATTAAGCGGTTACCTTTGCCCATAACAACTGCAATGCCACCTAGGCTGTTGCCTAAATGGTAGATAGATAGATAGATAGAATATACTTTATTGTACACCATGAAAATAGTAGTAAACAGGAACAACGTACAAATTATGGGTACATGGGCGGTCTTATCGCTAAAAGCGATATCTTCCAGACAACCTTTATGGTACCGCAAGTCGGTTCGCCAAACTGAGACATGAAGATGGAAAGTCTCATGTGATTGTAATTTCACCGGCACCCGTACCCTTCAGACCGAAAAACAGCAATGCAAGCATCACTATTTGGCTGAGAAGTAGTCACGGTGATAGTACTTCCCCGGACGAGCTGTTTCACTTTTTGTAAATTATCACTTTTTATAATTAACTCACTTGTTGTTTCATGCACGGACCATTATACCATTTGTATCTGGATAAGGGCGTTGGTACCTGCGCCGCAGTTTATACTTTTGCAGCTATCATCGTTTTATTTTGTTTTTACTATTGTGTTTTTCTGCTCAAAAATAAAAATAAAATATTTTATACTGGAGTCATGCATGCGGCAACAACTGCATGTGCCTTTACCACTTCTATTATCTTATTATTTAGATTTCTATGGTGTCCGCCAATCAATATCATCCTTGATGTATCAGAAAACCAGCCCTAACCATAGCTCCATTAGGAATCCTAAATTTTAGTAATTGCGTTATTTATCTTCATTGAATAATTTGCCAGTGTCTCATTGTACCCAAGGGAAGTGATGAAGATGTCCCATACAAACTGAAAGCCATATGTTGCACACTTTGTCTTGATTAAACGGAGCCTACCGGCTTTAAGATAATCACTTAGGTACATAAATTGCATGTATGTACATAAGTACAAAAACAAGTATACGAAGCGAGTGTGGATGGAAGAGTTGGAAGGGGACGACCTCGGCGAACGTATCGCGATCAAATCGCGGACGTTCTCAAAAAATGCCAGGTTAAGAGTTCTCTAAACCGACGAGCATGCATGACGAGGTTAATGGACGTAGACGAAGCGAAAGAGGTGTGTCAGGATCTTAGCAGGTGGAAATCCATAGTCTCTGCCTACCCCAATGGGAAACAGGCGGGATAATATGTATGTATGTACATAAGTACCAGCGTAGGACTGGAAAGCACCCTCCACCTCTCGACTTTATTACTCCATAAGAGAATTTAACAGCAGGACACGATCTACAGTGGCCAGTGTGGAAGTCACTTAATCGTCTTCGCACTAAGGTTGGTCGCTGTAAACTTAATATGTATGAATGGGAGTTTAGGGCCCAGAGCAATCCATGTCGCACTTGCTAACGTGTCCCTTGTGCCCGAACACCTGTAAAAGAGATGACCTATTCGCCGCCACTATAAACGCCATTGAAGTGGCCAAGTTCTACTCGAAAAATATTTAAGTCTTCTTCTTCTATCGTGTCGACATGAGCTACATAATGATAAGAGCTCATGCCGTGGGGAAAAAATTAGCCAGTCAACAGGTTGGTAGCGGGGCTGACTGCCCAAGGTGCGCCGGACGATCAATTAAATATCGTCACTCGTGGAGGCTCTTTTAATGCACCCCAAATATAAGTAAAATAATTATACTTATCTGATCCATTGACACGATAAGAAGAAAAAGAACCAGCGTAGTGCCTTGAATAAACATACCAATTCATACTTTCAAAATACATGTGTGTGCGTGCGTACGTAAGTGTATGTATAAAGATATTTCGGTAGCATCCTCCTTGCCTTTTCCAACAATGTTAGGCTCGGTTTCCATTCCAACCAGATGCGACTGAATATCAGTATTTTGCACGGAGCAACTGCCATCATAACCCTGTAAGTAACTCAGTTACCTGGCAATACGTACATCTAAATAATTTTTCAGAAGATGAAAGTAGCCTCAGACCAAATATTCTTTTGGTCTGAGAAAGTAGCAAACAAAATTGTTTAAAATTTTATTTTACCCAAAAACAATAACGCCCTGCTTTCTCGGGAACCCGAGAAAAATATAAACCTTAATAACTAATATTTTTTTAGAAAATAAATCTTTCATCGCCCTAATAACATGTAGGTATGGCGAAAATAAAATGAATTTTCATTTAATAAGAAATGAAAATTTCACGCAGCGCCGCCGCCGCGCCGCTCCAAAGCGAGTTAATTTTTACATCGCCCAAGATTTTTCGACGCAAAAGTTGATTTTGATGTTATTTATTCGTCGAACATCCGAGGAAATTATGCGAAGATGGCTGCGGGCGTGATGGAGACTCTGTCGAGGGCATTACTATGTCGAATCAATTTCATCGCCCCTACTAATGGCAGTTTTTCCTTTACGATTGAAAAATACGTGCGAGTTTAGGGGAAATGAAATAAAAATATACGTATACATAGGAAGAATGAGAGAAAAAATATTTACGTTTGGGATTAATAACGGGCCGCACGAATTTGGGGTTGTTTGGGATTGGATCATGTAGGAATTGATTTTCATGATGAGATGCGTAGTTTTTATTTATACGTGTTTTTACATCCTTCATCCATTACGTGTTTTCATAACCTAAAAATTGTCCATTTTAGGCAGATATGCAAAATATAATAAATCTGCAATAAAAGTAGTAAGTAGTGTATGGTTTAAAATTTATGTTGTTGTTTATGTTAGAGAAAAGATTTTTTCTCGTTTCGTTTCCTTTTTTAAGAATCCCAAACACTCGAAATGCATTTTTCTTAAAAACTAAACATCTTCATTGAAATAGAATAGTACTGTTAGAAAGCCCATGCCCTCATCCCCCTCACCCCCTTCCAACTCCAAATTCGTGAGTCCCGTTTTTAATGCAGTCCCAGTGTTTTTCTTAAATACTAAACATCTTCGCGAGGTGTACAGTTAGGTAGCCCTTCCCACACCCCTCCCCAAAATCGTTCAGCCGACGAAAAAACCAGGGAAAACACATGTCACAAACAAACAGACATGTTTAACGATGTCGTTTCGACGCCACTCACAGACAGAAAGATCGCGTTATTTATTATTATACTTTAATTCTTCGCCGCGAACTACCTATCCATTCTATAACCATTTAATCATAAATAAGATTTTTTATTGAAAAATATATTTAAAAGACAATTTTTTTTAACATAACATAACATCACGCCTGTAAACAAAAACAAACTTTTTAAACACGCTTATATTAGCTTCACTTGTAACTAACTACGTAAACAAATCTAGGAAGTCGAATTTGACCTACTTGTAATTTTATTGTCATATCGATTTGAAACTTTGCAAGCATATTATGTAATTCGAATGACACTACAATAATTAGCTACTATCGAGCTGGTCTGATGATGGACTACAGTACTTCTTAAAGCGTGTTTTTTGTTTATTAAACTATTAATACCTATTATTATGACACGGATTCGGTACTGTAAGCTGATCACAATGAGCCCAAACATTATCAATCTACTGTTATTAATTGAAGAGCTCCGTTATATATTTTCCGTCTCCATCATCAGATCAGCTCGCTGGCACTATGATATTGTATTGTCATCGGGTTTACATATGTTTGCCATTCTGAAAATGGTAACTGGTTCACAACTCACTTGTAATATATGTCCCAAATAGACATGGACTAACTAGCTACGGTAAAAGAATGGATATGTAATATATAATTCCAAGTAAAGATAAAGACAGTCCGGTTAATATATCCATAACCGCTTAGTAAAAAAAAAAAAAAACATTTATTTCAGACTAATTGATGTCCATAATTTTGTTAGTAACAATTATTATCTTACAACATTCTTAATACATTCGGGACTGAAGGAACTTTACGTTGCATGTTATGTCCGAGATAGATAAATCCGGCTTCTAAATAAATCCACTGGAGTGAGGCTGGATATAACGTAGCTGATTTAATAAATCCGCGGAACGATTAAGTGACACAGTAACATAGTAATTGATTTCCTTTCATACTTTACAGGCTTAGAGCTGTCTTTCAAATAAAAAATTTTGAAAGGCTAATTTAAAAAAAAAAAAAAAAAAATAACTGCTGAATACATAACCTCCTCCTTTTATTGAAGTCGGTTAAAAATCAAGTAATTGTACAATGATTATTTAAACTTAGTTTTTCGTTCGATACCGTCGTCAGTCGTCGTCGAAAGTGTCGAATGTCGGGCGTCGGAGTTATTCGGATATAGGATATGTTTATTTTTTTGAAAGTGAAGGAGTGATATATATTCGCTTTGAGATACATATCCAAAGATGTGTCCGGAATTACCCATGCCTAGTCCCAAATAAGAATTACAAGTGAAGTTAAATAAAAGCTTGTAAGAAATAAAAAGTAACAAATAGTAGTACCTACATCAGAAGCCGCGACTTATCAACACAAATAATTTCCTATTACAACCATACACTAAGCCGCTTTTCCAATTTTCTAAAATAAACATTCGCTCGCTTGAGTTTTCACATTTAAAGCTCTGAGCTCTGAAGGGGTGCTGTGTAATTTGGTGAATAATGTTGTTATATCAGCTAAATGTATCCCCATTTTCTCATGTTCAGCTTACATCTGCCTACCTGGGTCCAAATGGAACGGATACAGCTTGGACCTGTGGCGTTGATCCTCAATCAGTGCCACATCTGTTATCTTGCTCTCTTTGCCCTTACACCTGCAAATTGAGCGATCTGAACAATGCTACAGACAACGCAATTAAGGTGGCCAATTTCTGGGCCAGCAGTACCTATATGAATATTGTACCATCGACACGAAGAAGAAGAAGATCGGGGATATGCATCATCATTTCAGCCGAATAACGTCCACTGCTGGACAAAGGCCTCCCTCAAAGGGGGGGGATATGCCATAATCGCCACGCATGGCAGGCGGGTTGGCGATCGCAGTTGTTGCTGGGGATATGCATGGTAGATTTGTATAATTTATTTCTTAGACCCATTTCATTCATTCATTTTTTTCATTTCATTTTTTTTTTTTTGTCTAGTACCCATACCACAAGCTCTGCTTAGTTTGGGACTAGATGGTGCTGTGTAAAAATGTTCCGAAGAATTAAAATTAGGAAATAAATATTTATATTTATTTCCTAATTTTGTGGGGGTCGGTTTCCAGTCTTACCAGATGCGGCTAAACATCAGTATTTTACACGAAGCGACTGCCATCAGACCCCGAACCCAGTTACTGGGTAAAACCTACACTCCAAGGTCGGATCAGTTGTCAGACTTTCGGGCTTCTGACTACCCGTAACGACTGCCATAGATATTCGCGAGGCAACGAATTTTGGCAGAAAATCTTTGAAATATTACACTTTTTCCTTCTTCAAGTACAGTTTGATCTTCAATCAACTGATCATTACTTAAAGACACAATCATTACTTGAGCATAGGTCTTATTCCAATACGGTAATTATAAACTTCAATGCAACAACATAACATACGAATAAACCCAGAAACAGGAAATAAATCTCTTCTTAAGCGTGGTCTCGACCACACTTGAGTGATTACAGATCAAATCTCTGCTCAAATACCGAAATAGGTGACAGTATAAAATAAAGCTAAACTCAGCTGAACTGTGATCAATAAATGTCTGCTTGAGGAATGTTCTAAAATTAAATCCCAACTCAAAACTAGTTTTAAACGGTGATCAACGCTTGAGGATCGTTCTGTAATACGAGCCTAAAAATCTTTATTTTTTTATACAAAATTCGCCACGATTCTTTAAACTTATCGTATAACATGTAATGTTTCACTGTTTGTTTTCCCCAATAAATTAAATAAAATAAACTTTGCTTTTCCTGTTGGATCTTGTAGTTAGTTGAACTGTAATTTTCATTGCCAGGTTGGACACATGGCACCAGTCACACAATCTTCTTATTAATATTTATGAAGAATACATATGCCTATTTTTCTGTCACGAGAAAAACACCATGGAAATAACAACGTAGGTATCTCCCATAGTTTCCCCTTCTACACTAACATATTCACGAACAGTAATAAAATGATAGTATGCAGTTTCACCATCAGATTAAACTCGAAACCCCTTATCTTTGCCATAATAGCAACAGAGGCTAATAATAACAGGCAAACTTGCGAGGACCGAAATAATTCCGGAAATAGCTGACGGAATATCTAAATCATGGCATGCCTCACAATCTTAGGAGTAGGGATGGGCAGACATCTTTAAGATAAGTAGGTATATCGAGTATGATAAGAATTTACAAAAACCAATAGAACCAGTAAAACTTACTACAAAGTTTCTATAGAGTTTAATTTCATTATCTTTTTGAAATCTACACATGAGATAAAAATTTATGTTTGTGAGTTAACGGTGACGTTTTTTCTCGGTTTGTTCCGAAGAAAGAAAGAAAGAAGAAGATAGAAAAATGGTTTATTGACTACAGTCAGAAGCACACAATAACAATAATATACAATTTTATTATCTATAAAACAACTTACTCCTAAAAGTATAATTGTGTGCCCCACGGCTGCGCCAAATAGACTCAGTTCAACAAAAATGCCAGACAACCTACCGCTAGCTTCCACCGCTATCTTTAAAAACAGGCTCATGTCATGGCTAATGGACCGTGAATTTTATGATTTTGACGAAGAGTTTATGAAACTACCCTTGTTTTAGTTAGTGTTTATTTTTGACTTTTTGATGCACGGGTACTGTTATTGAATTTTATACTTATCTGAATTTTTTAGATCGTCATTTTTAATAATGATGTATTATAATCTGCTGATGACAATAAACGAAAATGTAATTTTAAATTAAATAACAATTTTTTTTTTCAATGCAATGTTAATTTTATATGAAATACGAAATTAAGTGTTATTTATTATAATGAACGAAAATGTTGTGTTTACTTCTGATAAAGTTAAGTCTGAGTAAGTTAAGAATGATGTTAATTTAAAAAAAAAATACTTGTAACAATTGTTATCAATAAATACAATACAATACAACTAGTATTTGGCGCTGGTTTTCAACTGGACTAATTTTGAGTGTTATAAAACCTTCGCTTCATAAAATCCAAAAGGAAAAATTTAAAATCGATTCAAAATGTCCAAACAATTCGCATCCCTATTGGCAACCTCGTTTACTTTAACAGCCTCGTTTACCCTGAATAGACAATTTCCTTATACTTAACGTTACTTAGCCTATTATGTATAAACGATTAATCATTTTTTGTTTAGGTTAACAATGTGATGAATAAAAGTGGACAATTGTTTGTTTGGACTTGGATCTTTCTTTTGACAACGATGAAATAGGTACAGTAAGAAATTTTTCCGTGAACCACCACTAAGGCTAAAGTCGCTTGCGCTCAGTGTTTGACGGCAGCCGTAGGTACGTGTAATGTAGCAGGATTCGTTCAAGGGACTATTTCAACAAAATGTATCACCGGGAAGGACTGTGACTGTTCGTTAATAAATAAATAAAATATTTGAGACATTTTACACAGCACCAACTAGTCCCAAACTAAGCAGAGCTTGTGCTATGGGCACTAGACAATAAATATAATACTTAATACACTTTTTTTTTGTAAATACATACATAAAATGCATAAGAAACACCCAGACCAAAACTACCACTTATGTTCATCACCTAAATATTTGTGCCCTGTGGAAATCGAACCCACGACCTCGTAATCAGCACTCAGACACTCGAACCACTAGACCACAGACGTCGTCTGTAATCGTTTGTCAGTGAAATTAATTTAATTTGAAGTTAGGGATCGGTAGATAATGATGATTTGATGATGATCCCCGTACGGGGAAAGGGGGCCCGTCTGATAGACGCGAGTCGGGCCCTGTCGGAAATGGTCGGCGAATAGAGTCTAACGCACGCCCCCAGCCAAAGGTCTCCACATTCCCTGGGCAAAGTGCCTCCATAAGAATTTCCCCTCGGAAAAAAAGGACGATTTGATGTATTATCGACAAGAAAAAATATCGAATCATCGTGCTACCTACTTATCATTCATGATCGACACAACATGTGGTCGACTGTACCATAATATTAACTGTCAATGAATTTACATCTAGGTAGGTATGTAAAATTTCTGCTCAATCGGATTCCAGCAAGTGTTTGAAAAATGGATTACAAATTTTGAACCGAAAAGACTTTCATAGGCAGTAATTTTTACAAAAGCTTGAAAAAAATGACAATTCAATTTCAATTCAATTTCAATTTATTTATTCAGAAACAATTTTTACATTGTTTGAAACATAATCACTTCAGTTACAATTCAATAAATCAAAATTATGAGGTAAATACATTAATTTAAAAAAATACACAATAATATAACCACCAAATATAATAATAATAATAGTCACAAACATGACTAGTTCGAGTTATTTCTTAATTTTTCACCCTTCATTACAACTCAGCCTAACGCAGTCCACTGCTGGACATAGGTCTCTTCCAAGTTGCGCCACAATACTCGGTCCTCTGCCTCCCGCATCCAATCCCCTCCAACTACGTTCTTCTGATCGTCGGTCCACCTGGCGGGGGGGCGCCCTACAAGCTATGTCGATCACTCCGGATCCTCTCCGGATAATACCAGGCCCCTCAGAAAGTATTGCGAAAAAAAGTTTTTATATATGGGAGACTGGCCAGTTATAATGTTTTTCGAAAATATGATTATTTATAAGTAAAAATAAGTAAGTTCCAATTTCAAAATTTCCCTCCACATTTTTTGCGAGTTAATTCAAAGTATTGTGTCTCACTGAAATATGGATCTGCGCCGGGAACATTTTAGAGCTATGATTTTATACGATTTCAAGTGTCGCCTGAAACCGGATGAATCGTACGATAGACTTCAAATGGCATTCATGGATGAAGGCCCTTCCAAGGCAACCGTGTATCGTTGGTATAACGAATTCAAGCGCGGTCGACCAACTTTGGGGGATGACGAAAGAAGCGGTCGCCCTTTGACGGCTGTTACCGAAGAAAACGTGCTAGCAGTGAAAAATTTAATCCAAGACAATAGGCGAATTACATATCAGGAGATTCAACACATATTGAAGATTGGATCGGGAAGCGTTCACGAGATTCTACACAGCCATCTTCGCGTGAGGAGGATAGTATCACGCTGGGTGCCGCACAACCTCACCGATGCTCAGAAGCAGGCCCGGGTGGAATGGTGCCGTGATATGCTTAACAAATTTGAAGCAGGCTCGTCTCGGCGTGTTTACGACATCGTTACAGGTGATGAGTCCTGGATTTATCAATACGACCCAGAAACCAAGCGCCAGTCGACTGTTTGGGTGTTTCAAAATGAGCCAACGCCTACCAAAGTGAAGCGATCTAGAAGCGGGGGTAAGATTTTGATCGCTAGCTTTTTTAATTTGACTGGCCACTTGGTATCAATTCCCTTACGGGATCAAAGAAGCATTAATGCCGAATGGTATACTACCAAATGTTTGCCAGAAGTTTTCTCTGTTATAAGCAACAAGCGACCAAACACAGGGCTCCGCGGGCTACTGCTCCACCACGACAATGCACCTGCGCACACCGCACTCAAAACGAGGGACTTCCTGGACAGCACGCCAGTCAAACTCCTGGGTCACCCTCCTTACAGCCCTGATCTAGCACCGTGTGACTTCTTTTTATTCCCAAAAATAAAAAATCAGCTCAAAGGGATACAATTTTCGTCGCCGGAAGATGCGCTGGCTGCGTTCGAGCAGGCTGTAAACGAGGTGTCTGCGGCGGACTGGAAAAAGTGTTTTGAAAACTGGTTTAGGCGCATGAATCTTTGTATAGAGGCTGGTGGAAAGTACTTTGAAAAGATTTGATAAAAATATATGTACGTATAGAACATTTTTTTTTAGTTTCGCAAAACTTTCTGAGTGTCCCACGTATCGTTGCGGATTTTATCCGTCAAAGAAACTCCAAGCATAGCACGCTCCATAGCTCGCTGAGTGACTTTGATTTGTGGACTAGCCCAACTGTCAGTGTCCAGTTCTCGGCACCGTAAGTCATGACAGGTAGGACGCACTGGTTGAAGACCTTTGTCTTCAAACTTTGCGGTATAGGCGACGAGAAGACTCGGCGAAGTTTGCCAAATGCTGCCTAGCCCAACTGGATCTTTCTGTCGGCTTCTTTCTTGAAGTTTTGTCTACCAAGCTGGATTACCTGCCCTAGGTAGACGTATTCCGTTCATTTCCCTTCATTACTGAATTCTGTATTGCATATCATAATGTAGATAATAGTAAAAGGGATAGGCTTAAGACTATAAGATCGAACAAACTCTCCCACCGCCCCTCCTCTCCCTTTGCATGCGCCTCATGTCAAAACACGAAAATAATTTTAGAATCTTCTTGTACTGGTTTTTAGCAGTCCAATATACGTTTAATTTCCGACAGGAAAATTTGTGAATTGTTAACGAAAATTCTATTTCAGAGCCATAAATAAATAACGTCTTGAATTTCTTATAAGATTAATTTTCGAATCTCGTCGGTAATCGAATTTATTGAATTTATGAGCAAAACCGTTTATTATGTAGGTAGCCATTGGCGTAATTCGGTTATCGATGAGCGCAAGATTGCTGGGAGCCAATATACAAGACGTTGATCTGCAACCGTGCCATATTTCTAGAGCAAATGATATATAATATGCTTAGTCATCTAAAAATACTTGAAAAATTCTACGATTAATTAATACCCAATTTTTCGCTTAGAAACATAGCGAGAGTTTGAGAATAAATCCCGAACGACTCTGAAAGTAAGTCATCGGCGGCATTGTCAAATGGTGGAAATAACTGATTTTTTTGGTGGTTTTGCACGCATCGATTTTGTGTCGCACGCGACACACGGGGTGAATTTGTTTGTTTACAAATAAGTACATGAAAAAAATTGCTATTGATTTTTTTCTTGATTCGTGTTCAGTATCAGTGGTATAGTCATATCACTAAATATGGCACGAATACAGATCAACATATTGTATATGTCAGCGCGGACGGACGTTGAACGACTCGTAAACGTCATTCTGACGGATGCTGAGCCAACGTGCGTTGTCATTCGAAGGAGGGGATGATCGCCTGGGGATCACTTTGCTGCCAACGGTTGAAAAAGTCAGGACATTCTATAACCTGACATGACTTCTCTTTTTCTTTTTACCCACGACGGAACGGACAAGGTGTATGCGTTTAGGGTGAGAGGTTAATTAATTGTTTGTTTGTGTGTACAAACGAATGTTCCCATATTTTATCTCCAAAATGGTTTGACCGATTTGGATACGGTTTGACAGATTTGGATACGGTTTTCTGTAAAGGGTTTTGTAATTGATTGGCGAAGCTTCATTTTATTTTTCGCTTTTCAGTTTCTGTTTTCGTCGGTTCAATTTTTTGTTAAAAAGTTTTATTTTTATTTTTTTTGTGGTTAAAATCTAACTCCAGGTCTCCATTATGTCGTAGTGTCTAGAAGTACATTTATGTGTGCCATGTTTCAACAGAATCGGTTAACAGGTAAGAATTCAGTGGGTGAACAAGCACTCATCCCCTGTTTTCCTACCCTTAGGGGTGGATTTTGATTTTCAAATTTAAATGGGACCAACTTCGAGATATACACTATCCATTAAAAAAATAATCATCAAAATCGGACTACTCTGTAAAAAGTTGTGCGTGGTCATACATAAAAAATAAAAAAAAAGATTCGAGTCGAATTGAGAACCCCCTCCTTTTTTTTCGTCGGTTAAAAATCACAGAAAAGAAGCCATGTCATAATTACGATCTGGCAGAAAGGCATCTTATGTAACAATGTCAGTCACACTAAGGCCCGTAATCCAGGACATCGACGTCAAAGGAAAGTAGTAGTTGTTTGGGGCCTGGGTATTGTCATGTAAGATTTGAGCCCAAGACCGACCTGATCTAGATTTTGATTTGATCTACCTTTCACCATCATCATTTCAGCTGAAAGACGTCCACTGCTGGACATAGGCCTCCCACAAGCATCGCCACAACGACCGGTCCTGCGCTTTCCGGATCCAGCCGATTCCCGCCTCGATCTACCTTTAGAATGAATTTAAAATGACGTCATCTGATCCCAGGAAATACGAAAAAGGCTCTCCGGCCGCCTCAAAGTGTGTAGCGCCCATAAGTAAGGTACATGTTGTATGAGGTAAGGAACAACAATTATTTTTCATTTATTCTCACTTTAATTATTTTTTAACTGTAGGTATATACATTTTCTTACATGGCTATATTGTTCTCTCTAAAACAAATCAAAATTTTCGCAATGCTTGCATTTAGATAATACATTTTTCCTCTATTTTTAGCCTGAACAACCACAACTGTGCGATTCTTCCTCTTCCTCTGGTTCGGGTTCTTCCTCTTCCTCTTCTTCTTCTTGTCCCCATCCACATTCATTCTTTTCTTCATCTTTGTCATCTTCATCTTCGTCATCTTCATCTTCATCTTCATCTTCATCATCTTCATCTTCATCTTCATCTTCATCATCTTCATCTTCGTCATCTTCATCTTCATCTTCATCATCTTCATCTTCGTCATCTTCATCTTCGTCATCTTCATCTTCATCATCTTCATCTTCATCGTCATCTCCTTCCTCTCCCTCTCCTTTTTCTACTCCCTCTTCATCACCCTTTCCCTCTCCCTCTTTCTCTCCCTGTCCCTCTCCCTCTCCCTGTCCCTCTCCCTCTCCCTCTCCCTCTTCCTTACCCTTACCCTCTCCTTCACCCTCGCCCTCTCCCTCTTTCTCTCGCTGTCCGTCTCCCTCTCCCTCTCCCTCTTCCTTACCCTTACCCTCTCCTTCACCCTCTCCTCCCGCTTTATCTTTACCTGTTTCATTATCATTACCTTTCCCTGCATCTGTATCAGTTCCACCGCCACCTGCATTCGTTTCTTCTTCCTTATTTCCACCTTTTTCAGTGGTTGCGCCGTCATTACCCTCATCTCCTCCTTTGTTCCAACTATCTGTTTTATTCCCTTCTCCACCAGGAGATTGACCTTTACTATCGGTTTCTTTGTAAATATAACTGGATGCTTGCGCTGATGCTCCTGCCGATATTATTTCGACGCTTTTGGCGTTAACAGTCATATGCGATATTCCCATCACACATAGTGATATCTGGAAAAATAAAGGTTTCAGTCAGTTTAAGTGTGTTTATATTCGTAAACTTGGAAGTGTTCGTTCGTTCTAAGCACAAGAGCTGTAGTCTGTTTCTTTTACATAAGTAATTATGTTTAGATGGTAAAATAAATGAGAACGTTAATGCATAGCCACAATAACGAAATAATGTAGTTCTGATTCATCATTATCATCAGCATATTACTGTCCCACTGTTGGATTCGAGCCTCTTCTCAGAATGAGAAGGTTAAGGCCTTAGTCCACCACGTTTGCTGGCCTTGTTCGTGTTGGCGGTTTACACACACCGTCGAGAACTGTATGGAGCACTCTCAGTTCTGATTAATGTTAGCATGCGCAGTGAAATCTAATGATATAAATTGTGGAAAGAAAAATCTTACACGAGAGGTAGTGAACAAAATTAATACGGCGATCTACTTTTTTTTTTTTAGTACAGGGTGGCGATACGATCTGAAGGCCCACCTGATGTTAAGCAGTTACCTTTGCCCATAACAACTTCAATACCACCTAGGCTGTTGCCTAAATGGTACCACAAGTCGGTTCGCCAAACTGAGACATGAAGATGGAAAGTCTCATGTGATTGTAATTTCACAGTTTATAACCTAACACTAATATGTACACTTAGTTGGCAAAATAAATATTTTTAAATATTATGAATGATTATTATGAAAAGGTCTTACTTACCAAAACAAGAAGCTTCATGTCTCCCATGGTTGCTGTTGACACTTCAAAACTGAATGTACTGAATTGAAAACAACCATGTATTTTATACACGACGAAGAAACTATTTGTAATTTACTGATACGATAAAAGTTTTTAAAACATTGTTTTTATTTTCGAAAATTTGAGAAGTGTATGTTAATTTTGCCTTATTTCTTTTCTTTAATTAAGATAAACAAAATGATTAGGTAGTCGTTTTTAATTAAGACTTGTTATTTTATGTCAATAACGTTTTCGTATGAAATAATGAAATCTTTATTCTTCTTTTTGTTGTGCAGTACAATAATATATTTTTTCAGTTAATTTCCAGTACTTCAACATACGTAAGTGAACATATATTATTTTTGTTGATATAATCAAAAATCTCGACGGCGAAAAATACAACTAAAAACATCAAAACAAGATCAATTGCAGCAGCCAGTGCAGTGGCAGTTATTTTAGTTTAATCTGTCATTGAATGCAACCGACTTTAGAAATTAATCTAGGTTTCGCAGTCGGGATCTTAGATTCTATAATTATTATTTTTAACCGACTTAAAAGGTAGAGGTTCTCAATTCAACTGTATTTATTTTAATGTTTTTTATTTTAGAGCTCCGTCATTTATAAACCAATTTCTAATTGTTTTATTTTTATTTGAAAGGATATACTTCCAGGTTGGTTAGTTTGATGTTAGTAGTTTTGATGATGGGATCCATGTGGAATTGAGGGAAATTTTCCAATATTACAGGCATAAATATAGCGATTTTGGTATTTTCATCAACATGTCAAGCATTTGCATTCAGAAAGTATCATTTGGTGAAGATCTGATGAATATCTAAGGTAACTCTTGAAAATGGATGACAGCAAATCATCTGGGATTGCAGAAATCGCCTGTTTTTCTAATTTTAATGCCACTCAAAATAGAAAAATAAAAAAAACTTTAAAAATAAATAAAAAGCGACTCCAAAAAGAATAAAATAATAACATTTGTGTGAAACAGTTTAGGAAGCTGGTGCCAATTTTTTCTTAAATCAAACCGAATCAAAGGCACCTACTTCCTAAACGGTTTCACACAACATATATAATTATTTTTGAAGTCAGTTATATTTTTTTTAAGTTTATTTTATTTCTACCCTATTAGTGAATTTATTTTCAAAAATGTCTCTTGAAGTCCTTAATTTTGATAGCTTACAATACCATCTGAGTAGAAAAAAAATTGACTCTAATAAAATCAGCCATATTTTTTTAACCATGTAGACAGATGAGATAAGAGATATCTCGCGGTAATGACATGCAGATGACACGCCATGAGACGAATCTTATGATATCTCATAATTATTTTTAAATCGGATGAGATTATTTTATTATTTTAACGCATTTTACGCATGCGAAGCGAATTCTAAAGATATAAATTGTGGATTGAAAAAATGAGAAATGTGGATGAGATGTTTAGAAGATTATTGTAGAATAAAGAAACACACACATTATGTTCGTGCTGTAACATAAATACATGAACCTTGAAAACATTACACTCCTTTTTGAGCAGTCGTGTAATTATTGGAACGTAGTTCCTTATCGCGCGTTGTGAAAGGGGGCTAGACGGAAAAAATTCTCACGAAAAGTTGTAGCGACACTTTTTTTTTTATAGTATAGGATGGCGAAACGAGCTAAAGGCCCACCTGATGTTAAGTGGCTACCTTTGCCCATAACAACTGCAATACCGAGTCGAAAGGAACTTCGTTCCATCCGGGTGTCCCTTGACACCTCTCAACTTTTTTTACCTTTATTGTTGAATAGAAAAAAAAAAAAATGTAATTCGGCTATAAAATGTGATAGTACAAGTTTTTGCAGTAACTAATGCTGTTATTTTGAATTACCATACTTTTTATTCGTCGTTGTGTTGTTTTTTAGGCCAATAAATCAAAATAACATAGAAACACCTACTTTCTCTTTTAATTCACCTGTTATCATGTCATTCAACGCAAATTTTCCACCAGTGGCTTGAGATAACTAGTTAATACAATTTTTTTTACATGTAGACTACATTTAAAACTAGTTTCATATCTGAACATTTCATGTACCTACTAATTACAATACAATATTAATGTTTAAACTAAACTTGTTATCATTTTGCTGAATTATTTTCTAACAGAATGTTTAATCACCTCGTAGGTATTTAAATTTCTAAAAACACGACTCAAATTCATAGATTCGAAACAACGTCAGTGAATGAAAGTTGTACTTCAATTCTTCGAATAAAAAAGGCGAACGTAATCTCGCTAAACAATAAGTGAAGCACCCCTAGTAAGACGCCTCGCTTAAAAGTACGGGCTGGCACGCACACATTCACACACATAGTAAGACAAACAGCCGCGATTACGCAACATATGTCGTGTGACGGTTGTCGTTGTCGCTAATAAAATAACAATACGTGTGTGTGCGTGAGCGCTGGTTTGTACACGGAGGAGCATGGTCTTCACTATGATTATTATAAATAAATAAATAAATATCTTTGGGACATTTTTACACAGCACCATCTAGTCCCAAACTAAGCAGAGCTTGTGGTATGGGTACTAGACAATGGATATAATACGTATATACTTTTTTTTTTGTAAATACATACTTATAATACATAAGCAATTCGCAGCACTTCGTCTGTATTTTTTACTGTCTGTGGTTTTTAGTCCTTGTAAACTACTTCAGCTTGTATTAGTAGATTGCTGATGTGGATTTACAGCCTAAACTAATATCCAATCTATCCACGATTTGCCCCACTATACATAGGAATTTGACATAAGCTCCATACAAAATATGTCAAATTTCTATCTCTAGTAGAGTAAATCGTGGATAGATTGGATATTAATTTTGGCCGTTAAAGTAGAAGGCGGAAGACGAAAGATGATTGATTTCTTTACTATTCGGTTTAGTGTTTGACGTCGGCTGTGGTCTAGTGGTTCGAGGGTCGGAGTGCTGATCACTAGGTCGTGGGTTCGATTCCCACAGGACACAAATATTTGTGTAATGAACATAAGTGTTTGTATTGTTCTGGGTGTTTCTTATATACTATAAGTATGTATTTCCAAAAAAAAGTATATAAGTATTATATCCATTGTCTAGTTAGTACCAAAATCATAGCACAAGCTATGCTTAGTTTGGGACTAGATGGTGCTGTGTAAAAATGTCCCAAAAATATTCATTTATTTATAGTGTGAACGAAGCACATCTTGTGCACTTTTAGATAAATAAATAAAATAAATGAATATTTTTGGGACATTTTACACATCAGCATTTAGTCCCAAACTAAGCAGAAACAAACGGTCAAACGCAAGCCCGTTAAGAAAAAAAAAAGCAGAGCTTGTACCACAGTTTTACTATTATATCGTTAAACTGTGCTTGTACTATGGGTAGGTACTAGACAATGGATATAATACTAAGATACTTTTTTTTTTTGTAAATTCAGACTTATAATACATAAGAAACGCCCAGTTCAACACAAACACTTACGTTCATCACACAAATATTTGTGTCCTGTGGGAATCGAACCCATGACCTCGTGATCAGCAGTCCGACACTCGAACCACAAGACCACAGACGTCAAAGATCAACATGGAAAACCCCTAAACCTTCCATAAGAAAAACAAATACACACATCTAACTTGTAATTCCCTATTCCCCTCCCTTACACAAAGTATAAGTAATTCGTATGGAGAACAGCCATTACAGTGTGAACTTCGTCGAGTGCAAAGTATCCATATAATAGTTGTATTAAGAAATATGACCACATTTGAGCTCAGACGCACTTTGGTAGAGCATCTTGATTTATCTTAAAAAGCTAAAAGCTCTCCGGGTATGAGTAACGTGGAAAACAAGATGTCAGCATGATTTCTGCATTTAGTTGGTAAGGTGGAGGCTTTCTGAAATGTCAATATTTACGAATGACGATCCTTTCCTATCCTTTGATGATATAACATAACATAACATTTCCGGCATTTCCTCGAAGGGGTAGGCAGATGTATAACAGTACACCCACATTTCGCCAGTTATGTTATAGTCCCATGTAATAGGGGGCGAGCCTATTGCCACTGACCGGGCACAAATCCATCTGTGATGATATAAGTACATCATATTGTTTTCCCGGGACGTGCTAAAGGCGTAGCAATAGAGGGCACCGGCGCGGTCCAATGGAGTTCCCGGAGCTCCTCTTGTGGTTTGTGCTGAGGATGGCCACCGTGTGGTTTTAGTTAGTGGGAGTCCAACATATCCCTCCGCCTTCCCCAGACGGAGGATATCCGTGAAGATAACCACAAGAAAAAAAAAATTGATTAGGCACACCTTTTTTTACAAGAGGAAATCCCCATGGACCCAGACGGAGCCAGTGTCGGACTCTTAGGCTGCGTACAGGTAGAAGAATCCAGCCAGCGCCGATCCACTGGAGCTTATCGGCACCGAGCCGTACCGATAGTCAGCGTATACAGTTTCCATCCTACAGGCCGAACAAGTCCCGATAAGCGCCGACAAATTCCAATCGGCTTCGATGCGCGTTGGCCGTCGATAGTCGATCCCATGGTTTAAACTACTGCATTATTCATGCCTATACCAACTTCCATCTTATCCTACTTAATATTATAAATACGAATTTTTTGTGAAGATGTTTCATCATCAACATCACTTCACCTGAAAGACGTCCACTGCTGGACATAGGCGGAAAATGTTGGATGTTTGTTACTCAATCACGGATTTGGATAAAATTTGGCATACAGATATAACATCATCCGGATTAACATCCTATAGGCCAGCGATTCCCAAAGTGGGTTCCGCGGAACCTTTGGGTTCCGATGAAGGAAAGCCAGGGTTCTGCAAATAAGCTAAAAAAAATATAATTTCAACCAATTGAGTTCCTTTAGTTAGTGTTGGGGTTAAAATAAAAATATATTTTTATTTTATTTTTGGGGTTCCGAAACGATAAAGGTTTGGAACCCCTGCTATAGGCTACTTTTTATCCCGGGAAAAAGAACAGTTCCCAAGGGATGTGCGATAAACGCCACCCGCACGGGTAAAGCCGCGAGCATCGGCTAGTTAGTTATATAGCGACATAGGCGCCGATAAGCGCCGGTAGATCGGCACTGGCTGCCATCTTTTTACCTGAACGCGGCCTTACAGACTTAAACCAACACGGTGTTCCTGTTTAGTCAGGGGCGTTGGATGTGCTCTGCATTCTCCTCCCATCCCTGGGTGAAAAGCTATCCTCGCATAGCTCTTTATCTTTTTTTTTTACACGCGTCCTGTCACGTGATCAATTTGTAAAGTAAATATTATCAGTGGCTTTTCGTAAATTTTTCTATTTAATTTATCAGGATCAGGGGTCATTAACCGCGTAGCTAAGCAAAGACTGCGCGGATTGTACGATCTGCAAGGTTAAGCTGCACTTGCCGCGGTCAGTCTGTGGATGGGTGACCGTTTCGATACACCTCGAAACCCCTCCGTGCCTCGGAGAGCACGTTAAGCTGTCGGTCCCGGTTGTCATACGAATATCTATGGCAGTCGTTACGGGTAGTCAGAAGCCTGAAAGTCTGACAACTGGTCTAACCTCCGAATGTCAGTATTACCCAGTAACTGGGTTGCGGGGGTCTGATGGCAGTCGCTCCGTGTAAAATACTGATGTTCAGCCGCATCTGGCTAGACTGGAAGCCGACCCCAATATAATTGGGAAAAGGCTCGGAGGATGAGGGGTCATTAACCGACTAGATAAATACAATTTTCTTCATGAATAACCATTTGTTTGTGGTTTTAGTTACATTAATGATATCAGTTAAATGAATAATACATGTTTCCATTTAGTTTTGAACAATACACACGAGTAGGTACATAGTAGGCTTTTATTGTTTAACTAGTCACAACAAGTAATTTTGAAAAACACTATAATCATCTTCATTACGCCATATTAACAAGTATTTTTCGGGTAGCCCAACAATTTTTAGTACTTAAACATAGCCTTGGCTAGAGTTTATTAAACTACTTTAATAGATAATTCATTACTTAAATAATCATTTTTATGGTTCAGTACCCAAAGGGTGCCAACGGGACCGTATAAGTATGCCGTTCGTTCATCCATCTTTTTGTCACAGGCATGACTGTGAATCTTTTTAACCATATTAAGTAGCGAGTTGAAATTTCACTGAATATTTGTTACTATAGCTTCTACTAAAAATAAAAAGTCTTCTACAGGGGGTTAGACCCCTACAAGTAACCTTGAAAAAAAAAAACATTTTTTCAACGTTTTTTTGTTCCTGCTCTATCTTAAAAACGGTAATACATACAAGCATCAAACTTGGTTTGATTGTAATGCATACTCTGTAGTTGAACAAAAATTATATAAAAAGAAGGTAAACATAGACATAAACATAAGTTCGCCAGTGTACATAAACTTTCCTATTGTAACATCAATGTATTCAACATGTAACAGACTGAACGCAGACCTGAAAGTAGTTTTTTTTAGAATCACCGAAAGAATGGTATAATACTTTTTTTATACCATGTTACAGTTTCCCAAAAAAAAAACTGAAATTTCAGTTAAGTTACTAAGGATAAATACGTGGGACACTCAGAAAGTTTTGCGAAACTAAAAAAAATTGTTCTATACGTACATATATTTTTATCAAATCTTTTCAAAGTACTTTCCACCAGCCTCTATACAAAGATTCATGCGCCTAAACCAGTTTTCAAAACACTTTTTCCAGTCCGCCGCAGACACCTCGTTTACAGCCTGCTCGAACGCAGCCAGCGCATCTTCCGGCGACGAAAATTGTATCCCTTTGAGCTGATTTTTTATTTTTGGGAATAAAAAGAAGTCACACGGTGCTAGATCAGGGCTGTAAGGAGGGTGACCCAGGAGTTTGACTGGCGTGCTGTCCAGGAAGTCCCTCGTTTTGAGTGCGGTGTGCGCAGGTGCATTGTCGTGGTGGAGCAGTAGCCCGCGGAGCCCTGTGTTTGGTCGCTTGTTGCTTATAACAGAGAAAACTTCTGGCAAACATTTGGTAGTATACCATTTGGCATTAATGCTTCTTTGATCCCGTAAGGGAATTGATACCAAGTGGCCAGTCAAATTAAAAAAGCTAGCGATCAAAATCTTACCCCCGCTTCTAGATCGCTTCACTTTGGTAGGCGTTGGCTCATTTTGAAACACCCAAACAGTCGACTGGCGCTTGGTTTCTGGGTCGTATTGATAAATCCAGGACTCATCACCTGTAACGATGTCGTAAACACGCCGAGACGAGCCTGCTTCAAATTTGTTAAGCATATCACGGCACCATTCCACCCGGGCCTGCTTCTGAGCATCGGTGAGGTTGTGCGGCACCCAGCGTGATACTATCCTCCTCACGCGAAGATGGCTGTGTAGAATCTCGTGAACGCTTCCCGATCCAATCTTCAATATGTGTTGAATCTCCTGATATGTAATTCGCCTATTGTCTTGGATTAAATTTTTCACTGCTAGCACGTTTTCTTCGGTAACAGCCGTCAAAGGGCGACCGCTTCTTTCGTCATCCCCCAAAGTTGGTCGACCGCGCTTGAATTCGTTATACCAACGATACACGGTTGCCTTGGAAGGGCCTTCATCCATGAATGCCATTTGAAGTCTATCGTACGATTCATCCGGTTTCAGGCGACACTTGAAATCGTATAAAATCATAGCTCTAAAATGTTCCCGGCGCAGATCCATATTTCAGTGAGACACAATACTTTGAATTAACTCGCAAAAAATGTGGAGGGAAATTTTGAAATTGGAACTTACTTATTTTTACTTATAAATAATCATATTTTCGAAAAACATTATAACTGGCCAGTCTCCCATATATAAAAACTTTTTTTCGCAATACTTTCTGAGGGACCTGGTAAGTGCATCAGCATGCATGGGGTGCATTAAAAGAGCCTCCACGAGTGACGATATATAACTGATCGTCCGGCGCACCCTGGGCAGTCAGCCCCGCTACCAACCTGCTGACTAACTAATCTTTTCCCCACGGCATGAGCTATCATCATTATGTAGTTCATGTCGACACGATAGAAGAAGAAGAAGTGCATCAGCGGATCCTTGAGGTCCAGGAAGGCCAGCGAAATGAGTGTTGCTGTGTCAGGCTACCCATATACCATAACCCATGTCTAAAAACCACATAATTTTGTGATTTAGAAAAAAAAAACCAGGTTAGTATTTATAATATTCTGATTGGGGAGCCTTTATGAGGTATTGCGTTCATTCTATTCTTATACATGTTGTACACGGCTACACATCAAGCTGTATAAAACCAGTAAAGGCTGACCTCGCGTTGGAAGGAAAACCTATACAATGGGAGGTCAGCTTATACTGGAAATGTACAGCTTGATGTGTAGGGGTGTGTACATGTGTGTATGATAAAGAATATGAATAGACATGTGTGGTGGAACCCTTAGTACATGAGTCCGACTCGCAATTGGCCGCAAATTCCTTCTCTTTTTTAGGATAGGATGGCGAAACGAGCTAAAGGCCCACCTGATGTTAAGCGGTTACCTTTGCCCATAACAACTGCAATACCACCTAGGCTGTTGCCTAAATGGTACCTACCGCAAGTCAGTTCGCCAAACTGAGACATGAAGATGGAAAGTCTCATATGATTGTAATTTCACCGGCAACCGTACCCTTCAGGCCGAAACACATCACACAAAAAAAAATAAAAAAAAATGGGGATTTTTATTTAAATCTTTCTCTCTTAAGCATATTATTTAACGTAAAGCATAATATTTTAATGTGTAGTTGTTAATAATAAATAATAATAATAAGTACCTATTCCTTTAATCTTCAAGCAGTAAGTAGCATTTTACAGATGCACGTTTACCGGTTAGTATTATGGTGATAAATTATACCAGTAACATTCACCATTCATTGACGACCTCTGTGGTCTAGTGGTTCGAGTGTCGGACTGCTGATCGCGAGGTCGTGGGTTCGATTCCCACAGGACACAAATATTTGTGTGATGAACATGAGTGTTTGTGTTGGTCTGGTTGTTTCTTATGTATTATAAGTATGTATTTACAAAAAAAAAGTATATAATTATTATATCCATTGTCTAGTACCCATACCACAAGCTCTGCTTAGTTTGGGACTAGATAGTGATGTGTAAAAATGTCCCAAAAATATTTATTTAAATTTTATTTATTTATATATAATGTTTTATTGAAATAACTGAAAACCTCTTAAGGCGTCATAGTACTCATCAGTATGAACAACTTCTGATATGGGACCAACCCTGGAATCACGAAAAAAAAAAATTCCCTCCCCTATATTTTTGTTCACATGAATCGACAAAATGGATTAGCTGATTTTTTTTCGCGATTTCAGGTTTGGTCCCATAGTAAAAGTTGTTCATACTAATGAGTACCTACACTGATCCCTTAAGAGGTTTTCAGTTATTTCAATAAGATTATGGAACTCACTCCCGCCTAACATACGGAATTCTCAATCTATATCTGTCTTCAAAATACGTTTTGACATATATTTTTTTTGAAATTTTTTTTTACACAGCACCATCTAGTCCCAAACTAAGCAGAGCTTGTACTAAGGGTACTAGACAATGAATATAATACTTATATACTTTTTTGTTGTTGTAAATACATACTTATAATACATAAACAACACCCAGACCAACACAAACACTTATGTTCATCACACAAATATTTGTATCCTGTGGGAATCGAACCCACGACCTCGTTATCAGCAGTCCGACACTCGAACCACAAGACCACAGAGATCGTTTAATGAGGAGCATTACCTTTTCTCCTAATTTGTTATTCCATAATATTTATATCATATTTACCTAACACCTATATAATTTATATGTATTTATTTAAGTATCTATTGCTTTATTGGAACTAATTTTAAATTTCTTATCTTCTTACACACTGTTGTCTACATTTCTTACTTATTTCTCCTCTCGCAGGTCTGCTGGTAGAAATTTCTTTGAAATAAGCAGTACCTTTGTACTAAATAATTTTAATGCTGTCTTCTTTCATATGTTATTGTGTGTACATATATTATAAATAAATAAATAAATAAAACTTTGTAGATACCTGGCTGTTGATAGCTACGTTACAATTTACACCCAAATTAGTATGAAATCCAAGAGCCACCTAGTCACTCACATCAGTAAGCCATCATCGTAGTCTAAATAAGCTGTCATCGTAACATGATTTATGACTAGGCTTAGGCTAGAATTCGGCCGGGCTAAGTGCTCGGTTCGATTCACGCCATTTGGTCCACCGCGTTAGTCATATTTCACCTTTCTATATGACAGTTGGGCCACTAAGCAAGCTAGGCTGATATTTTCTACAGGTATAAAAAAATTGTCGTCGGTCCATCTTGTGGGGGGCCTACCCACGCTGCGCCTTCCAGTACGCGGTTGCCACTCGAGAACTTTACTGCCCCATCGGCCATCCGTTCTGCGAGCAATGTGCCCCGCCCACTGGCAATCCTTCGGGCTATGTCTGGTGAAGGTCGCGGGAATCCGCTGGATGCGGAAGGCGCAGGACCGGTCGTTGTGGCGATGCTTGGGGGAGGCCTATGTCCAGCAGTGGACGTCTTTCTGCTGAAATGATGATGATGATAAAAAAATGGGTGACGTCCCGGAACTCCCGTTAGAAGCGAACGTGCGTGCGTAGAGTTTATTCATCTGTGTGTGTTCAAGACAGTAAGTAGTGTAACCGCGACATTTTGGAGGAAGAAGTTCACGGCGACGTTTTTTCTCGGTTTACTTTCCGGCGTCGAGCTCGCAACGACGCTATATATAGAAGCTGTGCTTCAAAAGCTGAATCATGATGAATTTCTCTTAAACTAACTTGGTCATTGGTCATTGTTAACATTTTGACGTCTTCTGCGAAGTATGTTGACACCTTACATTCTAACCAGAAAAGGCTGGGAAGTCGTAATTTTAACGATGTCAGTCAGATTTTTGGACTATCAGACCAAACATCTGACTGGAAGTGACGACAACCATCGATATTCACTTGACAGCCTAACGGCCAAAATTAATATCCAATCTATCCACGATTTGGCCTACTAGAGATAGGAATTTGACATAAGCTCCATACAAAATATGTCAAATTTCTATCTCTAGTAGGCCAAATCGTGGATAGATTGGATATTAATTTTGGCCGTAAATCTATAAGGTTAAATGTGGAAAGGATGGCGAAACTTTGCAATCGCATTAGTAGGTATCTGTTACTTAGTACTTCTAGTTTTTTTTTTTTTTTTTTGCATGTGCGCTCACCACCTATTGCTGCGCTTTAGTAAATTAGAGTTTTTTAACCTCCGGAACCAATTATAAACATGCATATTACATCCTTTTTAACCGACTTCAAAAAAAGGAGGAGGTTATGTATTCGGCGGGTTTTTTTTATTTTTTTTATCACTAAACCGATTTACTGGAAAAGTTTCGACAGCTAATTTGATTTAATTCTATACAGGGCGTCCCACAGATATGCCACATGGAGGGAAAGTACCTTTAACATTGTAGATGGAACATTTTACTGAAAGAAAACATTAACGGAATTTAAAAAAAAAAAACTGCGTTCATAGATATTTAAATAATTACATGGTTGTACCGGGAATCGAACCCGTTACATGAGAAAAATCTTGAGAAAAATAATCACCCTGTAGCTTTATCATACCGATCGAAAGGCTTCATCATAAGGATTATTTTTGCTAAATAACATAGTGTCACAAATAAAAGGAAAACCATGAATCTTTATACATAGCACTCTTTAAGTTCTAAAAAGGGCTTTATTTCATCAGAGTTTGCTTACGTTCACAGAATGAACAACCTCATATATCTAAATGACTCTTTATCGTTATTCTTGTGGCCCAATATTAAAAGCCATCAATGCTAAAAGCCCCACAAACAAATTGGACTGATTTAATTATAAACTATAAAACGTATTCTATTAGAGTTTCATATGGACCACTGATTAGTGCTCTGAACCTATTGCAAGTGATCCAAATATTGGTTCACTACTATGGCACTCTTATCGCATTGGAGGATATGTTTAAAACACTGGACTGGAATGGATGCGGCATAAATATAAACGGCGAGTACATCACATACTTGCGATTTGCAGACGACATCGTCATTATGACTGAATCGCTACAGGACTTACAGCAGATTTTGGGTGACCTAGTCGAGTCTCGGGATGAACTTGAATAAAATCAAACTCATGTTCAATAAACATGTAACTCCGGAGCCGCTTATTGTCAACGGCGCTCTCGAAGTTGTTCGAGACTATTTTTACCTTGGGCAAACTTTGCAGTTCGGGTTCGGTAAAATAACTTTAATAACTTACGGTGCCGAGACGTGGACACTGACAGTTGGGCTAGTCCACAAGTTTAAGGTCGCTCAGCGAGCTATGGAGCGAGCTATGCTTGGAGTTTCTTTGAAGGATAAAATCCGAAACGAGATTATCCGGAGAAGAACCGGAGTGACCGACATAGCTTGTAGAATCAGTAAGCTGAAGTGGCAGTGGGCTGGCCATGTCTGTCGAAGGACCGATGGCCGCTGGAGCAGACGAGTCCTTGAGTGGAGACCGCGAATCGGCAAACGCAGCGTAGGGCGCCCCCCTGCCAGGTGGACGGACGACCTAAAGAGCGTGGCCGGGGGGGACTGGATGCGGAAGGCAGAGGATCGAGCGTTGTGGCGCAACTTGGGAGAGGCCTATGTCCAGCAGTGGACTGCGATAGGCTGAGTTGATTGATTGATTGAAAATAACTTCGAGAAGGAAACTAGCAGAAGAATATAGCAGGGCTGGGCCGCATTCGGGAAACTGTGCCGAATCTTCACGTTGCCTATTCTATATAAGACAAATTAAGTCTTCAACATCTTTGATGACATAACCATTAGGTACTGCCACTGTTAGCCTACAAAATCACACTGCCGGGCAAAGCTTCTTTCTCTCTTTCCCAATCTCTCTCTGGGCCCCCGAATTCTAAATAGCAAAGTAGTACCTACTATTCCACCTATAGTGTTTGCGAGCCGCGATTGGGAGCATCGACCTTACTCTTTTGGTCTGAGGATCAGACATACACTCCCGAACGCGGCTCGCAAAAACTGAGCGGAATAATAGGTACTCCTTTGCTATTTAGTATTCCTTTTTCTGGCTTCAGTCACAAGTTTTACGCACTCCACCTAACTTATTCTTTTGTTCTGAGGCTTAAATGTCTCATGTCTGTAAAATCTTAATTAGATAAAATTATAAATACGAAAGTGTATTTGCTGGTTTGTTATTCTTTCAAGCAGCAACGGAGCAATGGCAATTGCATAGACATAGTTTATAGGCAAGAAGTTTGGGGTGCATGCTCACCACCTATTGCTGCGCTTTAGTAAATTAGAGTTTTTTAACCTCCGGAACCAATTATAAACATGCATATTACATCCTTTTTAACCGACTTCAAAAAAAGGAGGAGGTTATGTATTCGGCGGGTTTTTTTTATTTTTTTTATCACTAAACCGATTTACTGGAAAAGTTTCGACAGCTAATTTGATTTAATTCTATACAGGGCGTCCCACAGATATGCCACATGGAGGGAAAGTACCTTTAACATTGTAGATGGAACATTTTACTGAAAGAAAACATTAACGGAATTTAAAAAAAAAAAACTGCGTTCATAGATATTTAAATAATTACATGGTTGTACCGGGAATCGAACCCGTTACATGAGAAAAATCTTGAGAAAAATAATCACCCTGTAGCTTTATCATACCGATCGAAAGGCTTCATCATAAGGATTATTTTTGCTAAATAACATAGTGTCACAAATAAAAGGAAAACCATGAATCTTTATACATAGCACTCTTTAAGTTCTAAAAAGGGCTTTATTTCATCAGAGTTTGCTTACGTTCACAGAATGAACAACCTCATATATCTAAATGACTCTTTATCGTTATTCTTGTGGCCCAATATTAAAAGCCATCAATGCTAAAAGCCCCACAAACAAATTGGACTGATTTAATTATAAACTATAAAACGTATTCTATTAGAGTTTCATATGGACCACTGATTAGTGCTCTGAACCTATTGCAAGTGATCCAAATATTGGTTCACTACTATGGCACTCTTATCGCATTGGAGGATATGTTTAAAACACTGGACTGGAATGGATGCGGCATAAATATAAACGGCGAGTACATCACATACTTGCGATTTGCAGACGACATCGTCATTATGACTGAATCGCTACAGGACTTACAGCAGATTTTGGGTGACCTAGTCGAGTCTCGGGATGAACTTGAATAAAATCAAACTCATGTTCAATAAACATGTAACTCCGGAGCCGCTTATTGTCAACGGCGCTCTCGAAGTTGTTCGAGACTATTTTTACCTTGGGCAAACTTTGCAGTTCGGGTTCGGTAAAATAACTTTAATAACTTACGGTGCCGAGACGTGGACACTGACAGTTGGGCTAGTCCACAAGTTTAAGGTCGCTCAGCGAGCTATGGAGCGAGCTATGCTTGGAGTTTCTTTGAAGGATAAAATCCGAAACGAGATTATCCGGAGAAGAACCGGAGTGACCGACATAGCTTGTAGAATCAGTAAGCTGAAGTGGCAGTGGGCTGGCCATGTCTGTCGAAGGACCGATGGCCGCTGGAGCAGACGAGTCCTTGAGTGGAGACCGCGAATCGGCAAACGCAGCGTAGGGCGCCCCCCTGCCAGGTGGACGGACGACCTAAAGAGCGTGGCCGGGGGGGACTGGATGCGGAAGGCAGAGGATCGAGCGTTGTGGCGCAACTTGGGAGAGGCCTATGTCCAGCAGTGGACTGCGATAGGCTGAGTTGATTGATTGATTGAAAATAACTTCGAGAAGGAAACTAGCAGAAGAATATAGCAGGGCTGGGCCGCATTCGGGAAACTGTGCCGAATCTTCACGTTGCCTATTCTATATAAGACAAATTAAGTCTTCAACATCTTTGATGACATAACCATTAGGTACTGCCACTGTTAGCCTACAAAATCACACTGCCGGGCAAAGCTTCTTTCTCTCTTTCCCAATCTCTCTCTGGGCCCCCGAATTCTAAATAGCAAAGTAGTACCTACTATTCCACCTATAGTGTTTGCGAGCCGCGATTGGGAGCATCGACCTTACTCTTTTGGTCTGAGGATCAGACATACACTCCCGAACGCGGCTCGCAAAAACTGAGCGGAATAATAGGTACTCCTTTGCTATTTAGTATTCCTTTTTCTGGCTTCAGTCACAAGTTTTACGCACTCCACCTAACTTATTCTTTTGTTCTGAGGCTTAAATGTCTCATGTCTGTAAAATCTTAATTAGATAAAATTATAAATACGAAAGTGTATTTGCTGGTTTGTTATTCTTTCAAGCAGCAACGGAGCAATGGCAATTGCATAGACATAGTTTATAGGCAAGAAGTTTGGGAGGACGCTCCCAAAACGCAATTCCCACCCTCGCACTCCCCTTACACCTACACTTTATTTTTATTTTTATGGTGTGCAAACAATAAAGTATACTCTATCTATCTATCTATCTACACCCCGCAACTGCGGGTCGCTCACGTAAATTTTATGCGAGTTGCAATAGAACACATTTTCAAAAAATTCAATTTCTCGCGTTTTACACACGGAAGTAAATGACGTAAGTCTCAAAACAGTTTTCGTTTTATTACAAGAATTAAACAATCTGTACAAATTTCCTGTAGCCAGTTTTTAGTAAACTTTATTATCTGCCTATATGTATAAATTTTATACAGCTAAGTTAATTAATAAAGGAGAAATATTTGGAACATCTCTAAAAACGCATAAAAATCAACTAATCATGTAACTGTCTAATCAAACGATAGATAAAGGTTCAAAAAAACATATACCTATGTAAATTTGACATTCATTAAGCTTGTGTTCGACTCACATGTTTTCAAAAAGTCACCTCATTTTGGGAGCCTAGTCTTAAAGAGCCTCCACGAGTGACGATATTTAATTGATCATCCGGCACACCCTGGGCAGTCAGCCCCGCTACCAACCTGCTGACTGGCTAATTTTTCCCCACGGCATGAGCAATCATTATGCAGCTCATGTCGACACGATAGAAGAAGAAGATAGGCAAGAAAATAACATAGGTTACTTTTCAACCCGAAACAAATGGACGGATCTTGTGGGATAAAAAAACGAAAACAAATCCGTGGTTAGAATCTAGTCCATTATAAATGCGAGTGTGTTTGTTATTTTGTTTTTCTATCACGCTGCAACGGAGCAATGGCATAGAATACGCAATGGATTAAAGTAGTTTTTTGCATATAGATAGTTTAGTTCATAGTTCATAGTAGTAGTAGTTTAGTAGTAGTTCGTAGTAGTTCATAGTTTATGGACTGAAGATAGTCAAAACACGGATAAACAACCACAGAAGCGAAGCCGCAGGTAAAAGCTATTAGGGGTGCTAGCCAGAAAACCTACACGTGTGTCTGACGGCTGCTTGTCCTTCTGGACACGTCTAGAGGGAACGGCAGTTGTTGGGCCGGTGCACCCTGGGCACGGGCAATAAGTCTCCTTTGGACCGGGGGACCTTATTGCCTGTGGCGAATATTCTGGCACGGGAGGGGCCCGATGTGGCCCAATGGGAAGTTGCTCCGCGTGTCCCTCTGAGAAAGCAGAGGGCATTGTGGAGGAGCAGGGGCAGGCCCGGTGTGCACTCACCCTGCCACTGGGCAGGCAGCGGGGGGACTGTCCTTCCCTACCCCCGTCGGTCTCGTAATCCCAGGAGTGCCTGCTGAGTAGTGTTCTCGCGCCTCTTGGGACCGAGGGTCTTGGCTTTACCGCCCGGACCGCGAGGAAGAACACCTCTATAAAAATTACAGGAGGATGGGCCTGCGAGCAGCAGAATCGGGGTAGTCTGCTGCCCGACCAGCAGCTGGCGTAGTTGGCGCAGCTGGCGTAGCTGGTAAAGGCCCATGAGGTGAGGTGGCGTGCAGTGTTCCGTGTGCGCCACAGAGGAGGGTGCGGCTGATGTTAGGCCTCACAGGGTGAAGGGGCTCACCTGCTTGTGGCGAGTCGGGACCTGTCGGGGGTGGTTGTGTGAATACTCACGGGTTCCCACGCCCCCGGCTAAGGTAGTTGAAGTGAAGGAACACCGTGGTGGTTTTAGTCGGTAAGAGTCCGACACTGGCTCCGCCTACCCCGGGCGGAGTGCGTCCATGAGGATTTCCCCACGAAAAAAAAAAATTGAAAAAAAAAAAAAAAAAGGTAAAAGCTATGAATAAAATAAAATAAGCAAAAATTATTTTCTTTTTTAATAATAAATGAATACAATTCTGAATAATCAATCATGTTCTGTCATAAATTAGTGATTACAGGCTTCTTCCTTGCATAGTAGAAGCAGTACCTGCATTTTCTGTATTTGATGTGGGAATATATGTTGTCATAGGTGCTGGAGTTGTGCTCGGTTGTCTTCTAGCAGTCCTAAAGAAACCACCCTGACTTTTTGCTACCGGAGAGAAGGCAATCAAAAATGCTAGTACCTGTTGAAAAAGGAATGGTCAATTTTTTAAGATAAGGTTTTTATGCTTTTTTTCGTGCGAAGACCACAGACATAGTAAAAAATATAGACCAAGTGCTGCGAACAATCATAGTGAAGCCAACTAAAACCGTGCTCTATCGTCCAGTAAGCATCGCAAAAACAAATATTCTTCAGGTTCATGGTGTGTGCATGAGCGCTGGTTTGTACACGGAGGAACACGGTACACGCAGCACTTCGTCTATATTTTTTAGAAAGAAAAGAAAGAAAGAAAGAAATATGGTTTATTTTCACAGTTAACGACGCGCAACATATAAACAACAGTGATAAACACAAGCAGGTAACTAACAGGTGGGGTTACAAAGAAAGTAAAACAAAACAACACGTAGGTAAAATATAAGGAAAGGACAGTTGACATAAAATATAAGAAAAGTATAGTACTTTTCTCTCATTTGCGAGGAAACAATACACAAATTAATTCAACAGTATCTAGTTTTCATTCGCGCCAATTCGTCCGCGCACGTTACTTGTTCGAATCTCAAACTTTAAAAAAAAAATGCGCATTCAGCCTTGAAAATAATAAATATTTTGTATCAAAAAACACCAAATTTATGTAAATGTGTACCTAAATACCTTGCTAGCATAATTTTATTTAAACAATAAAAACTGTCCAGCTATTATTTATATTATTGTCGTGTTGGATATTGCTGGAGTGTTATTTCGTTGCGTACGGAAAATAACCGATTGATGTATTCATTTTATTATATAACTAAACAATTTTCGAGCAAGTGGGAGAAAATATTGTAACTCCATATATTATAATTATAAGGTGACTCACAAGTATTAAAGTCTTCATTGTTCTAATTTAGCTTCAAACTGAGATAAAAATTTTCGGTTTGCCTTTTATAAGTGGTGTTTAACATAATACAGACCTTTTATATGCACATTTTAATAGGAATAGTTATTTTATGTGCCTATCTAAACATTATACAGGTTTTAAATTCAATTTGTCTACGTTAAAGATTAATTCAATATATGGAAACTTGTAATTGGCCTTTTCCTACTGTATTTTGCTTAATTACGACACTATTAGCTGTAAGTTTTACAAAAAAAAAATGAAAAAAATTACAATGTATCAAATATACCAATGTGTATCCTACTATCCAACTTAATATTATAACCGTGAAAGTTTGTGAGGATGTATGGATGTTTGTTACTCTTTGACGCAAAAAAACAGTATGGATTTTAATTTAATTTGGCATACAGATAAAACATAACCCGGATTACCATAAAGGCTACTTTTTATCCCGGGAAGATGAACAGTTCTCGAGGGATGCCCGATAAACGACATCCACGCAGATGAAGCCGCGGGCACAGGCTAGTTTTGAATAAAAAGAAAAACGTTTAAATAAATTACATATCTAATAACCTTTTCATTTTTTGAAGTCGGTTAAAAAGTTTCCGTAACGACTTTTTAATTTCGCTTTTTAATTACCTTCCATGTGTATAAATTGCTCAATCATAAGAATTTCTTATAATTCACTTTTGAGTGTGATAGAACAAACCGCACCATCGCTTAACATAGGGTGAGGTGGCCGTCAAACGTCGGCTTAATAGTTATTAAAAAAACCGGCCAAATGCGAGTCGGACTCGCGCAGTAAGGGTTCCGTACCTCTCAACGACCTGATACCCCATAAAAACTGATTTAGTTTACGAGAGTTTATCAAAAGATATCAACGCACAGTGCGCGAAATATGAATTTTTACATGTCTTTCTTACGCAGGAACCACCACATATGTCTATGTTTGTCTTATTTTTAGTATTTGTTGCTAAACTACATAATATGCACTATAATCGGACCAAGTTTGACGCTGGTATATATTACCGTTTAGAAGATAGAGCAGGAACAAAAACATTGAAAAAAATGCATGTTTTTTGAGGTTTCTTGTATGGGGACCCCCTTTGGTTTTAGACTTTTTTTTGTTTTTAGTATTTGTCGTGATACACCTCACAGCAACACAATTTCTGAGAAAATTTCAACCGGTTACCTATTACCGTTCAAAAGATACAGGCCTGTGACAGACAGACGGACGGACGACGGACGGACGGACAGCGTAGCGAGAGTAATAGGGTCCCGTTTGTCACCTTTCGGGTACGGAACCCTAAAAAACAATTCAATAAAACAAAGGATGTCCCTGTCAATATCTTCCTATCAAAATTGTCGGTTTGGTCTTTTGTATATTATGTTAACATAATACAGACCTTTGAAATGCACATATTAATAGGAATAGTCAATATGCTTTATCTACACATAATTGTTAACAAAAAACGATAAAGATGTAAATTCTTAAACAAGTGTTAACTGTTCGAAACACAATACTGCGCTCCAAAACGCAAATTGTTGACGTGGGTCAGAAGGTCGCCCAACTGAAGTGGGACTGGGCAGGACACGTCTGCCGCATGCCAAATGAGCTGTGAGCCCGTATAGCACAGGACTGGAGCCCTGAGACAGCGAAACTGGGTCGCGGCAGACCACGCAGGAGATAGAGAGACGAGCTCGATGTCTTTCTAGACAGCTGGCAGGAGGCGACACAGAACCGCGATAGATGGAAGGAATTGAGGGATGCCTTTGCCCAGCAGTGGGACAGTACAGGCTAACAAAAAAAAAACTTATTACTTTAGAATATTAGACAAAAAATAATAATCAATTAATTGTTTATCGTCTACTGTCGTCGACTGTACAAGTTTAGTTACGAATATAGTTACGTTACGTTATATTTTACATACATTCACAGACATATTAAAAAATATAGACGAAGTGCTGCGAACTTTCATAGTGAAGTAAAAAAAAAACTATGCTCCTTCATTTACAACCAGCGCTCACGCACAAACTATGCACCTGAAGGATATTTGCTTTGGCGATGCTTACTGGATGATGCCGCGACATGTGTACTGAGAGGGGTTAGCACAGTTTGAGGTGCATTTGTGTGTTTTTTTGGCTTCACTATGATTGTTCGCAGCACTTCGTCCATATTTTTTACTATGTCTGTCCTCACAGTCCACTGCTGGACATAGGCCTCTCCCAAGTTGCGCCACAACACTCGGTCCTCTGCCCTCCGCATCCAGTCCCCTCTAGCCACGTTCTTCCGGTCATCGGTCCACCTGGCGGGGGGGCGCCCTACGCTGCGTTACTCTAGGACTTGTGTTCTTCAGCGACAGACATGGCCAGCCCACTGCCGCTTCAGCTACTCGGAAACTCCAAGCATAGCTCGCTCCGTATTTCGCTGAATGACTTTGAACTTACGGACTAGCTCAACTGTCAGTGTCCACGTCTCGGCACCGTAAGTCATCACCGGCAGACTGGATGACAATGCAATATTAACTCGCTCTCGTTTAAAAACGTGGTATTAAATGAATATTTTTGATCAAATTATTGACATTTGAATTTCATTAGGATCGGATTTTTTACAAGAGTAACCCAACTGTTAATATTATTATATCTTTACTTGCATACATTTTTAGGCCCTAACTGTTAACAATATTTACATTCAAGTTCTACTGTCTCTATCAGTAGTTCTTGGTGGTTTTGACGTGCTTCCACCGGTGAGGAATGCTTTCTCAGTAGTTCCTGCTGATTCATCGCCTTCTGGTAGTCCAGTGCTTCTCTGTGCCTCAACCAGAGACAGTGCTAGCAGACAAATGAGTACCTGTTGATATCATAAATGATCTTGGTAAGTTATTGCTGTCCATTTATTAAGACTTCTTTAGATTTTTCAGTGGTCTTCTAAAATCTATACTTATAAAGACAGATGTCCTGACTGACAGATTCATCATCGCAGAGCCGACACTACTCAAGTTAGAAACATGAAATTTGGACAGTAGATTCCTTTTGTGACGTAAGCACCCACTAAGAAAGGAATTTTGGGAATAACCCTAAGGTGGTGAAATAGGGTGTTAGTTTTTATGAAAAATCTTTTCTTCTTGATCGATTCACTCAAAACTTGGGAAAAAAAACCATTAAAGTAAGTAACGGAATACTTACTTTTTCTTTCTCCAAAATTACTCCTGAAAAAGGGTGCATAATGGTTATACATTTTGGGAGCATATTATTGCGTATCTGGATCGAGTTGAAACTCGGTATGAATAATCTTTAAAGTAATTAATGAATTGGGATGTGGGTTCGATTCCCACAGGACACAAATATTTGTGTGATGAACATGAGTGTTTGTGTTGGTCTGGGTGTTTCTTATGTATTATAAGTATGTATTTACAAAAAAAAAGTATACAAGTATCATATCCATTGTCTAGTACCCATAATACAAGCTCTGCTTAGTTTGGGACTAGATGGTGCTGTGTAAAAAATGTCCCAAAAAAAAAAATTTATTTAATTACATTTTCTCGGATTTTTCGAAAATTTAACACAACGAGGTTCTGAAAGGGATGTTTAAGTGTCTATGAATTTTGAAATATAGCAACACCGTAAACAATAAATATCAAAATCTCCGTAACGATCTTATAATTCCAATGCATTTTTTTATTTTTTTTGACTAAGTATGTACCTAAGTTATATATTCTATGCCTAAGTACAGACCAGTAAATTCAACTCTGCATTGGAATAATACGATAATTACAGATATTTTGATAGTTGTTTGCGGTGTTGACATAATTCCACTGCAGAGTTAGCGTGGTCAGACTCTAATCTAATCTAATTAAGAGGACTCTTTATATTTCTCCCATCTATCTTTCAATCGAACATAAAGTTTATGTCTTCAACTCCTCAAATTTTATGAGGAATCATAAAATCTTGGAGAGCTGATGTTATAGGTATCATATTCTAAATAAGCATTAAGTTAGACTAACAGATACACCCCACAAACCCTTTCATGGTACGAAACAAAGATTCAGTGTCGTTCAAACACAAGCCCATTAGAATAAATTATTGATCAGAAGGCACTTTAGCCAAAATGAAAACAGAAATCACATAGTATTGCAAACTAACAAGAGTATCATAATGTAGGTACTGTAGAATAATAGTAGTTTATGAAACTGTTGCATAATAGGGGTTATTAAAACACGAGTGTGAGTTTAAAAACCGAGCCGTAGGCGAGGTTTTTAATAGTATCACACGAGTGTTTTAATACCTAATTATGTCAGTTTCATACACTATTTTATCTACACTCATACAATTTTAAATAAAATACCAAAGTCAAAATCTTAGTAACATTGTCGTTGTTTTTCTTGATTTCTCTGGTAAAAGATTGTTCGTCATTTACGTTGCAGCATCCAGAAATTCAGGCGGGGTCATATTTTCCTCAGTTCAGTATCACTGCTGTAGTCAGATATTTTTGCCCAGAATAAAACTTTCGACACACAAAACCATAATAATAACGTAAACAATAACAATAAATTTACAAGTAACGATGTCCATATCCAGTAGGCCAGGCGCGCGGCCGCGCACGCGCGCTGGTGCGCGCCTACACAGATAATAAAATATTGTCTGGCGACAACATTATAATCGGAACTAATTTTCTATCCTTGTCAGGATTCCGTCAATCTCTGTTTTATCATACAAAAAATATGCCTGTAAACACTTAAATATAATTAAAAGCAATATGACAATCAAAAGTTCTGCCAAAAACGCGATTTTAAACGATAAAAATTTTCAATGTATGACAAGTGGCGCCACCCTGAATTTTGTGTACTCATTGGTGCCAAACTGTACGACTGCTAAAAAAAAGGTTTGAAAACTCCTTGGTTAGGTCGAAGTGGCATTAAAAACTCCTTAGTTAGGCTGAAGTGTGCGGTTATGGAAAAAAAATTAAATTACCGCATTGTTTTGTTCAGCAAACTGTATCGTAATGAAACTTTTTAAATTCATAACAGGTGCATGTGCGTAAAGTATGTCATTATGACATTACTTTCGAGTTCATAATTCGAATTTTACGATACGAGTGTAGATAAAAAATTAAATGACATGAAACAATTTAAGTTGCAATTAAAATTTAACCATGCGTAACGGAGAAACGGTTTCTTTTTGCAAAGCATATTTATTATACATTTAAAATGGCTCATATAAACTTACAAATAATATGACAGCCTTCATTGTTCCAATTTTCAAATGCACATAACTAATGTTGCAGAATGTGGTATAAACTTCGTCTTTTATAGTCACATACACGTTACATACGAGAATTTTTTATAGAACCATTTGTGTTATTGGATGCAATAAGTAAACGTAAAAGGAGGTCGCCAAAAACATTTTTAAATATACACGAATTGCAAAAAAACATAGATAAGTTGGGAATATTTGGTGTTCTACTCAAAGACATTTCTATACTTACGTCAGTATAATAACTTTATGGTTCTACTTAACAACAACGGTTTTCCGAAAATAAATTTGTTTTCGCAAATTCTTATTGAAAGTGGCATCAGTCCAAATTTCATTATTTTTTTATTATGTTTGACACGTATTTTCCACCTACTCCTTGTTACTCTAACCATTAAGGCACTGGCTATACCTGGCTATACATACTTAATAAATCCCTATGCCTCCATTATAAACCACACAGTACCATCACGAGGACATGAAAATTTTGAGGTTTGGAGGACCATTTTTATCCATAACTCGTTCTAGGAATGAATTCTTACTTTATTAACCCCCGAAAAAAAAGAGGGGTCTTATGTTTTTGAGGTGTGTATCTGTGTGTCTCTCTGTGGCATCCAGTGGCGTGCAGTGGCCTACTTCACTTGAATTTATTTTTGGTGTAAGTTATTGATTTTTTTATGTAGGAAGATTTATTCAGCATTAATAGGTTTAATAAAGGATAAAGAATCATCATACTTTGAAAAAAATATAATAACTTACACCACTGTTGAGTTTGAATGAGGTAGGCACTGGGTATTGCCTAATTGCCTATATGCAATGCACGCCACTGGTGGCATCGTAGCGATTTTGGTTTAGTTTTTTTTTGTTTGAAAGATGACTTGATCGAGAGTGTTCTTAGCTATGATTCATGAAAATCTGTTCAGCCGTTTGAAGATAATCAGCTCTTTTCTGGTTAATGCAGGGATATGAGCAACTTCCACAGGTCTGATCGATGCTAAATTAAGTATCCTGTTACTTCAATGATATTACAAAACATGGTAACCTTGGCCTGATGCTGCAGCATCACTTGGAATCTGCAGGATACCCAACTCCTCAACAACTTACAGCAGAGGTATCATGTTTGGGTTCATTGGAATGGTTACAATGAATAAGTTATAGATAGATGGTGATCAGGGTCTGATAATGGAGGTGTAAAGTGAATTAGGAATGGGTGTGTCGGGGGTTTTCTAAATTTTCTTAATTTATATTATTGTATAGTCTTCATCCAATTTTAAAAATCTCTAAGTAATTTCAGTAAATTCAGCTTGCGGCAATAAGCGTTATAATAATTTCAGCCTACCATTGCAATGTTTGTAAAGCCGCTAAACCGACAAAATTTACTAAAGGTATTTCCTTAATTGCGGTCAAAACCTCCAGTAGTTTAAGGGTTGATCTAGATTTATGTTGAGTGTTGATTGCTCTGAGCGAGTGAGCTCTGGTCACCTATTATTGCTATGAAGTGCTTCTGTAGTAATTATCTTAATAATATAGTACCGGACTGTCTATTAATATGGTGATTTTTTAAAGAAACTAACTAACTTCGGGTTTTACATAATAAATTACCTCAGCTAATAATGTTACACCTCATATTGTTCTTCTAAAAGAACAATAAGAAGGTGCTAGCCATTCTCATCATAATTTCTTAGTAGCCTTTGACCACACAGGAAATGCGGGTGGTCTTTTCTCTATACAAACGCTCTCGACTGTTTTCTTTCTAGTTTATAACCCTATAATCTAGGGTTATAAACTAGAAAGAAAACAGTGATAGTGATAATGAGATCAATGATTTTTTACTGTAAAAAATATCAACTTTTTGTATATCCCTATGTATTCGTTTTTGTTGATAAATTATTTCTAGAAGCCCTCGAAAATTCTCAAAATTGCCTATTTAGACCGCTGTCTATAGAGGTCTAGTGTACAAATACCACTTATAAAAAAAAAAAAACGAAAAAAAAACAGGAAAAAAAAAAAGGAAAAACATAGCGACACAGTACATGTTCTTCTTATTCAGTTTATAAAATATCTTTTAAATTGGTTCAGTTTTAGAGGAGAAAATATTTCAGAGCCAAAACTCCAATCAGGACTTACTAAAGCTTTATTCGGAGCTGCAGTTGTCCTCATCGCACATACTGGGTGTCAGGGAAACGCTTCCGAAAAAATATATAAGTGATAGTGCTGGTGATTCATCATTACAGCCGAAAGATGTCCACTACTGGACACAGGCCTCCCCCAATTCAGGGGGAAGGAGGGGGGGAATGCCATAATCACCACGCTTGGCAGGCGGGTTGGCGATCGTAGTTGTTTGGTTAAATACTCAGAGAACGCTGCTGCCCATCCTCTGGTGAATCCCTTAGTCGCCTTTTACGACACTCATGAGAAGAGATGAAGGGTGGTGCAATTCTTTAAGTTCGGCACCACACGGACAATGCTGGTAATTACTGATACGATACCACAAAAAAAAATGCGATTCTTTTTGCATTTTTCATACATAACCAGCTTTGGGCAGTTAAATAAAACTGATTCGCAAAAATAAAAACCCATTTATTTACTTATTTTTTTAAAGTTCGCAATGTAATTCATATAATATCAGCTGGCGCTAGGGGTTAACGACATCCGCTCGCATACGCAGTACGCAGCCCGTGGCGTAGCGAGGTAGGTTAGGTACGCGCGGCATTTTTCTCGAGTTTTTTACGCTTTACATTGCGGGTTTGCAAAATACCAAATCACTAAAACAATGAGTATAAGGCTAATGGTTATTGGTATTCGATTGTGTTTAGGTAGTATAATAATAGCCTTTCAGTTTTGGAAGCGTTTCCCTGACACCCAGGAGGCCGAGCGCTAAAATCCAATCCAAAATTCTCTTTAACCGAGAGACCGATTGACCTTTGATTTACCGAGAATCTGAAGTTAACATTTCGGTAATTAGACAACATAGCACTCACGTAATTAATAATACTGGACAATCAGATAATTAATGTATTATTGTACCCTAATATTGCAATTAGTGATTAAGCGTTCCATTGTAATGTCGCTAATGTTATAATTACTTCGATGGTCAAACAGCATAATATTATCGACATCTAGGTACAACGATATTATTTATTTATTATATTCTTTATTACATTACACCAATCGAAAACAAAGACAATAGTTTACAGAAAGATTAAATAAGTACAATGGGCGGTCTTATCGCACAAGGCAAAAACACCTACAGAAACACAGAAACTTCACAGAACCTTTCTTATTACAGAAACTTTTGGCACCTGTAGGTAGGTATACAATTATTACATTGACAACAAACTACAAACTCTACTCCGTTTGCCAAACGTAGTTTTTATTGCAAAATTTATTTCGTTTACTCGACTATACTATTCAGATCCACAACGCTACAACATACTTAAAATACATAATAAATACCCACACCAACACAAACACTTAATCTTCATCACATAAATATTTGTGTCCTGTGGGAATCGAATCCACGACCTCGTGATCATCAGTCCGACACTCGAACCACTAGATCACAGACATCGTCATGTATGGAACAACTGTTCTTTTTTTTATTGTATCGATCGTCAAGGAAACGTCGTTTGAAGTATAGCATTAACGGCCAAAATTAATATCCAATCTATCCACGATTTACCCTACTAGAGATGGAAATTTTACATATTTTGTATGGAGCTTATGTCAAATTCCTATCTCTAGTAGGGCAAATCGTGGATAGATTGGATATTAATTTTGGCCGTAAGCCCCAATGAGAGTGATAGCCATAGTCAAAGTGATGCCGCATTACTATGGCTGGGACTGATCTACGCATGCATGGAAACCATTACTAATTATTCTTTAATCTATGCTGTAGCCTGTAACGTAGTTTTACTTACCTCATTTACTCAACTGCACTTTCTTGTAACCACCTCCTGATGCAATTAATGTAACTCCCTGTGGATTTAATTAATGAGAGCGCTGGTACCCATAACACAAGTTAAATCTTACATTGGGTACCAGAGTTCAAACAAACACTTCATACCGAGAAATTGTATAACTACTATTTGTAAGTGTTTACTGAACACCATTTATGTGAAATAAAAATTTATTTATTTATTTTAACCTTCGCTCAAACGCGCAATTTAAATTGGCCGGAGTGAAGTTAGGCACTGCGCAGGTTTTCAGGCTTTTAAAAATCTGTGAGCGGTTTGCAGCTGCTCATCAGTTGACCCATAGAAATAGAATGGTTGTAATCATAATTTTCCTTGCGATTCATGCGTGGCAACTTTCGAACAAACTACGCCTCCCATATTGAAGTCATATTTTTTTTTAAATTAACTTTAATCCAATGTACTTTACAGCTTTTTTTTCTGCAGTTAGAAACAGCATAATAAGGCATTTTTGCGGGTTTTTGTTATTTACAGAAACAAGTCATAAGGCGTACTGAGAATGGCTTTGAAATGCCCTGCACCATAGTGCAGAGTGTTGGCACGCGCACCCTGCCCACTTGGCCATTCTATCTATTTCTATGAGCTGACCTATAAACTCAGAAAACTGAAGTTATAGTGTTTAAATATGGTAAAGGCCCTGAAACTATCCTTCCCATCACCCTAAATAATTCTCCTTTAAATATTGTCAACACTTTTAAATATGTCAGCCATGTTCTTACCGATAATTTGATGGATGATACCGATTTGGAACGACAAAGAAGGGGCATTGCAATCAGAAACAACATGCTTGCAAGGCGATTTGCACACTGCTCAAAGCAAGTGAAAATGCTTACTGTCAGGCGTTCTACCACAGAATATCTAATAGTACTATCGTAGTTCTACACCAGCCAACTTTTGTACAACAATGCATTCCGGGTCATGTTAACCTGCCCTGGCTGTGTAGCCCGTCTGGCATGTTTTTGAGAACAGAGTGGGTGACTTCTTTGCCGTTCTAAGGAGGTCGAAGGCTTCATTTCGAAAAAGATTAACAAACACTACAAATAGTATTAACACAGAATATTTAATAGTACTATTGTAGTATTATAGCAAATGTATTCCGCACAATTTATATGCTTAAGCGTCTGGTACACGGTGACAAACCAGCCTCCCCACCAAGGTGACCTTGCTGGTTTCCAACCATGTAGACATGGCTATTCTTATTCCATATATTGATGTTCTTGTTAGTCTTTTTAATTCGTTTAATTTAGTGTCAATTATAAATGTTAATTATAAAATTCTCTTGATAGTATTAATTTTGAAAAATGACTGTAACTAACTTATAACTATGGGTGAATTAGACTGAAAAAAAATGATTATATTTATTTATTGATTTTTATTTATTTACCGCCAGTCAGTCAGCCAGGTGTCAGTTTAAGGCGGGACTTTAAACTGACACCATTAAAATGGTTACTGCGAGGGTTTGTGATAACTTCACTGCGGCCAAGTTAGATTGCTCGTGCTGTAATATTATTCTCGGGGTCCGATATCCACCGTTCTATGATCAATTTCTATCCAATGTAACTTTATATTTTGCTCCTTGAATTTACAATTCAATTTTCTACAAAACTTTTTATATTAAGTTATAAAACATACCTACCTAGTTTGGGAAAAACACTATACCTACTATCTTGAAAGCTTTTAATAAAGTAAAGAAAAACTGATATCGGGTCTCTAGTTTTTGAACGTTTTTCTGAAATGCGATCCAATATAATTTTATAGGAATAATATTGTTCTAAAGCACACAATAGTTTGATGTTTTGTGCAAAGTTGCTTAGATCTAATAAAATTTTATGTTCTACTGTTCTCTCTGTTAGAATTTAATCGCAAATATTTGGGACAGTAACTTTTTTAGTGTCTCAGTTTTTGACAATAACCTTATTGTTGCTGAAATCAGCTTGGCTTAATGGCCTGGCCGCTTTTGCGTTCTTCACCTTATCGACTTAATAACTTTTATCTTTAAAATTATTGTCAACCAGAAACTATCTACCATATACTTTTACTAAAGTACCTACGATCACTAAAATCGAGAAAAAAAAATCTGCTGTTCCCTAGATTTTGTCGATTTATGTGGACGCAAATGTACCATAAAGCTGATATTGTTTTCACGATTTCGGAGTTGGTCCCAAAGTAAAATTTGTTCAGTACAATGACCCCTTAGGAGGTTTTCAGTTATTTAAATAACACGTTGTATAATAACTCACCTTTGCTCGTACGGTCGACCGCACGTCGGTGGTAACACTTTGACATTAGCAGCAACTTTATTTCGTAAGCAGTAAGGGCGGTTGTCAAATTGCAGTGTTACCACTGTCATGCAGTTGACTGTACGTTTTAATGCAATTCGATTCAATAATAATTATTGAAAGACATTATGTTGGGGGAGGCCTATGTCCAGCAGTGGACGTCTTTCGGCTGAAATGATGATGATGATGATGATGATTATGTTAACAATTCCACACACAATATTTTTTTTAACCTAATCATATTTGCAGAACTAGTAATTCTATTTCATCAGTAGTTATTTGAATAAAGAGACATGCCAAAATTTTTACTAAATAAAACAGGAGAGCAAAAAACGGACTTTACATACTAGTTATCACGACTGTTTTCTCTTGGGGTAGGCAGAGACTTTGGATTTCCACCTGCTACGATCCTGACACACCTCTTTCGCTACATCTACGTTTATTAACCCCGTCACGCATCCTCGTCGGTTTAGAGTGATCTTAACCTGGCCTTTTTTGAGAACATCCGTGTTCGTTCGCCGAGGTCGTCTCCGTCCAACTCTTCCATCCACACTCGCTTCGTATACTTGTTTCAATTTTCAATTTCAATTTCAATGTTTTTTTATTTCAAATAAACCTAATTACAGGCACTTTTGAAAGGTCAGTTGTTGTTGTTTCGTCAATCTCCTCTTATCCATCCTCTCTATATGCCCCCAAACCATCTTAACATACCTTTCTCAATCATTGTCACTACATCTTCTTTCACTCCACAATGGCAACTGAACTCAACATCTTTCATTCTCGTTTGCTCGTAGCCTGCAATATGTCATGCCTAGCATGCGGGTTGACGATTGCTATTTTTAAGCACGTACGACGATCAACCAAGTATATTATGTTTCCTATGAATTTTTTTATGATTTTAAAAATAATGTTAATTTAAGAAAGTAAAATTGACTCATAAATTAGATTGAATTTATCAAACACCTATTGCACTATACTATTCAGCTGTTGATACTCCTTCTCTGGATATTGTGTTCCTTCATAATAATTATAATGTCCTCCCGGCTGAATTTCGGTCATAGCAGCCAATCTCAACGGAGACTAGCCATCTGCACGGGACATATTATAGTGCACAAGTGTGTGCGCAAACACAGGTGCAATATCTATTCCGTCACTCTCATATTCCGATAGGACGGCAATCTGACACGACCAGCGAGAGATCAGACGCAGGACTGACGGCTTTACGCGCTCTCCGAAGCACGGGGGTATAACACCGCCAACTTTCTGACTCCGGGCTGCTACCGAGAAATTTTCTTGTCATAAAAATCTCAATAACACTTTTTGACCAACGCGGGATTTGAATTCAGGGAATTGCTTAGTAGTCGCGCTTGCGATCACTAGACCAACGAGGCAGTCAGATGTTCCCGTACTGTCTCTATCAACATCATTAAAAAATCCATTCCATCATACCATCAAGAAAAAACCTGCACTTTCTAAACATATTTCTTCGAGCTCGCTACTCTCACATTCGTAAAATTACAGCATTTCTCATTACCTGTGTGCACGCTTGACGCTCAAAGAAACGTAGCAAGAACGTACACACGGCTACACATCCAGCTGTAAATTCCAGTATAAGCTGACCTCGCATTTTAAAGGTTTTCCTTACAACGGGAGGTCAGCCTATACTGGATTTGTACAGCTTGATGTGTAGCCGTGTGTACAACGTTTTCAATTGGTAAAAATACAAATCTATTGGAAATTTAGTTTCCTTTGAAAAAGTTTGTAGGTGTTAGAAGTTTGAATGTGCTAAAAGGTTCCGTAGGCTGAATGGGTTTGAATGGAGTTAAGAAAGTTGCATCTAACTTGCATTTCTGTGCTATCGTCACATTCATCATCCATGGGCCAAGTTTCACCAAAATTGATCCAGAAGTTTAATCATGAAGAAGTAACAAAGTTCAGAACATCAGTCATTTTAACTCTGCTGCTAACTCGCTGTTCGTAGGGTTGAATTTAACTTCCAGTTTAAAACACGGTAGCAACATTCTATTTTGAAACAGTGAGTTTTTCAATCGACTTGACTAATAATTTCTTAGGTTTTCGAGATCACTACACATTATAATAAAACAAGTTTAACCGGATTACATCACGTATCTTATTTAAATTGGTTTTCCTGACATTCCAAAAGCTTTGCAGGGTTCATGGTCGCAGGAAGACTAAGATGACAAGCGTCTTTATAGATATTTCTAAGAAAAAAAAAACTACCGTACAATTTTTATTAATTAAAATCGTTCCGATGCACGCAGTAATTACTCACATAGGCCTCTCCCAAATTACGCCACAACACTCAGTCCTCTGCCTTCCGCATCCAGTCCCCCCCAACTACTAGATAATACTAGCTACTGGCTAATCCTAGCTGATGCCCGTCGATAAGCAGTAAGGAAAATGGATAAAAGTTTAATAAACTGCCTAAAATGACCGCCAATGTACCCTTATTTTACGTGTTAGTCCTAAGTTAATAATATTAATGGTGTACAATAAAGAATATTCTATCTATCTATCGATCTAAAATATTTGACTGATGATACAATAAAACAAAGTTTAACCGGATTAAATCGCGTATATTATGAAATGCTGCAAAGCTTTCGAAACGTCAGGGAAACCAATTTGAATAATATACGCGATTTAATCCGGTTAAACTTTGTTTTATTATAATGTGTAGTGATCGCGAAAACCTAAGAAGTTATTATGATACAATAAAAGCTTTCTTGTTCAGAAAGCTTACTATTCAGTAAATGATTTTCTAACAGATACAATAGACATTACGTAAATACGCAAGAGTCCAATTTCTTTGTTGAGCAATTCATGAACCTATTCAAACACATGATTTTATTAAATGGAAACTGTTATAATATACTATTTTAATTTGCACAATTCTGTAATCGTAAATTTAAATACGCTTTTATGTTATCAAAGTAAGCCTATCAAAGCAAAGGATAGCGATACTGGATTGTGTATAAATAAACACCACGTCTTGTACGACCTACTTCTGACGAATTAATAATTTTGAATTTGAATTTGGCCTATCTGTTTCCGAAATTTCATCTTAATCCGTTCAGCCATTTCAGCATGATTGAAGGATAAACAAAAAAACAAACACACATTCGCGTTTATATCATTAGTAGGATAGGATTCAAGACGTACATTTTTCATTTCTTTCAAGGAACTCTAACACATGTTCCTTCGCCTCCATCAGCTTTGGCAAACTCTTTTCCGTTCAACGTAGAAAGACCTAACTAAATTCTCATTGGCTAAACGTCTGTTTCCGTTTCCTGTTTGTATGGCTTTGGCTCAAACGAAGCTTAAAGTTCGTTCGATTGATTAAGTTCTTGTCGGGAAATGAATCGAATGGATTGTGAGGTGGGCGACGTAAAACTTGTTAAAGAAATTTCAAATGTGTTCCTAGCTTGAGAGATTTATTTATCGATAGTTTAACTACATTTCTTGGTAAGAATAAGTTAATTCTTATATTTAGATATCCCCAATCTTCAGGGTGTCTGTCAAAAATAAATCTTGGAGCATCCTGAGCATTCACCAACACGATATAATTTAGTAAAAAAATATATAACTAACTCATTATTGTCCCACTGTTGGGCACGCTGGTGTCCGGCACCACACGGAATAATACAAGTTTTTCATACTTCAAGATATTTTTTTATTAAGCTATTGCATAGCTTCTATCGCGGGCCTTGAGCGTGGGGAGACCGAATCCAGAAATTCCGTAACGAAAATAACCTAACACCCCCACTCCGACCGGCACAGCGGTGATACTTTTTAGTTTTGCCATCTATCGATGAATAGCAGAACTTTTAATGACTTTTTGAAATATCACGCTTGTCTCTTTAGTTCTGCAAATCGCCTCTAGGTGGCATTGGTTGTATCGGCGTTACTGCGCTTAAGCTATTGCATAGCTTCTATCGCGGGCCTTGAGCGTTGAGACCGAATCCAGAAATTCCGTAACGAAAATAACCTAACACCCTCCACTCCGACCTGCACAGCGGTGATACTTTTTAGTTTTGCCATCTATCGATGAATAGCAGAACTTTTAATGACTTTTTGAAATATCACGCTTATCTAGTTGTTCCATTTGGTGAAATAAAGATTTATAAAGATTTTATTTATTTTATCTCTTTAGTTCTGCAAATCGCCTCTAGGTGGCATTGGTTGTATCGGCGTTACTGCGCATGCGTAATCCCTTCACCTTTCCCTCTTCACCCCGCAATCTGGTGACTCATGCCTGCTTAGAGTTTCGGCGTTAGGGCACCTCCTCTTTGTATTTACATAAAAAATGCTATGCAATAGCTTTACCGCGGCAGTCTCCGAGTGCCACACGTCTTTTTTTTTTATTAGACGTTTAAAATGTTGTTTACTAAATTTTTCACATGTATATCCTGCTTATGCATATAAAGTTTCATTAAAATCGGTTTAATCATTTCGAAGATTTTGGACTTTAAATTTTGTATGAAATTCCGTGCGGTGTTAACGCTTTTAACCTCCCACGGAATTTAAATCTGTTTAAAAATCTTTATCCCTGCAGTGATGCCAGTCCATTTTTCACCCCACTTACAATATAAACATAGCCGTAGATATCACAATACCCACAAAAGCACCATTAGAGATCCTATAAAATTCCCATTAGGAACCTAATGTTCGATGGCTTTCCGATGGGTTTTACGAGGCAAAGATCTTCAAAAGAGGTTATTGGGATATCATAACGAAGTAAAGAGCATTTAGATGATTCAATAAAGATATTGAAGATCCTTTTGTAATAGTTTTTGATCTGGCTTCTTTCTATGCTTGTGTTATTTAATTATTTGTCTTCAGTTAATTTGTTTCACTCATTCACACAAATTGTGCCAAAATAAGTAACAAACAAACATTATAACTTAACATAACATCGCGCCTGTATTTCCCCGAAGGGGTAGGCAGACGTGTACAATACACCCCCATTTCGCCAGTTATGACAAACATTATACCGTTTGTTATTTGAAAAGAGCAGGTTTATCCATTGTTTATTTTAAAATTTTATACCATTAATTAAAATCAATATTTGCACGACTGAAATGTCGAATATAATACCCAATTTTAACCTTAGACGAACCAAATGCTACCTATGTTCTTGCAAATAAATATATCATTTATTCATTCATTGAGTTTCTTCTTGCCAACTCTTCTCTATAGGATCAACATTTTGGAACTTAAAAAAAAAGATAACGTTTTGAAAGAGCATGTAAATGCTTCGAAATTCGAAATAAGTTTTATTTTATTTTTTATTTTAGGTTGTAAGGAATCTGTTTTACTGTATTCTGTTTTGACAGAAACATTATTATGAGAGTAGTTTCATAACAATGTGTGTCCCTAAAAGCATGCTAATATTGTATACCATATTCAACTCCAAATTCACAGCCAACACCAGTATCTCAGAGATCAGCCAACACAATTTATCGTCAAAACTTATCGTAATTTATGTCCGACAATAAGTCAGGGGTTACCAACTTTTTGGGTTGCCACTTCATTATTTCGCTTGCTTTTAATTTATAGAAGTTTCCAATTTAAAGGCGAGTGTATACCACCTGAAGGGGTTGATTTATTTCATTGGTTTCGTGAATTTTATTATATCGTTGTTCGGTTTTTCGAAATGTTATTCGAGAGGTTTAATTTGGATAATGTATGTGGGGATGAAATTGTTTGTTGGTTTCTACGTATCCTTTTTGTACAAATGTAGGTAGAGAAATGAATGGCATTAAACGAATAACCTTAAAAGGTAAAAGGTATATTTACTTAAGGCGGATAGCTCTGTAGCTGTAGCTATGTATTATGTCAGTAGGTGGCAAAGGTTAGGTGGTCAATACCACCGAGACCAAAGAATCGAGACATTATAAGTGTTTAGCTGCGATAGACTAGACTTACCCTTATGCCATAGACAATAGTTTGTTTATATTCGGTGTTGTCAGTTGTCAATTTAACTGTAATTTTACTATTTTGCCATAAAGTTATAAAGTAATATGTGTATGTTTTGTAGTATTAGGTTGTTGTGTAATGGAGCGCTAGAGTAAAATATTCTTCTTTCTTTCTTCTTTCTCTGAAAGTATAGGCAACCTAGAAAATACGCATCAAGGAAACGACTTACGTAAACTATTAGCCGATTAGTTCATTTAAAGTTAGTACTACTGGTTACAAGAATTAACGGAGGTTTTTTTCATGATTATTAAAACCTTTTAGGTACGGTTGACCGCACGTCAGTGGTAACAGTTTGACATTGACAGCGCCTTTTTCGTAAGCAGTAAGGATGGTTTTCTAATTTGACTGTTGCCACTGTCATGCGGTCTACTGTACTTTCCTTTTTTTTTGTTGTGTTTTTTCGTTTTATTTTCTTTGTATACCTTTCTGTTAGTTACCTGTTTGTATACCTACCTGTTACACTATTTAGTTATTAAAATGTTGCGCGCCGTTAACTGGGACAGTAAATTATTTTTCTTTCTTTCTTTCTTTCAAGATTATTACCATCAGAATAATTGTTTTATGATGTACTATACGGTGCCCATGGCTTCGCCGGCGTGGATGGCGTTTATCGCGCATCCCTCGGTAACTGTTTATTTTCCTAGGATAAAAATTAGGCTATATATTAATTCATGATATAGGTACTCCTTCGGTGTGCCAAATTTCATCGACCAAATTCATTCGGGCCATTTCAGCGTGATTGAGTTACAAACATCCAAACATCTTCGTTCTTTGTGGTGCTGGACTCGAAAAATAGCACCACCCCATATCTCTTCTCATGGGTCTCGTAAAAGGCGACTGAGAGGTTCACCTGAGGATGAGCAGCAGCGTTCTCTTCTGAGTATTTATACAACCATTCCGCCTGCCAAGCGTGGCGATTATGGCACATGTCCAGCCTGCAGTGGATTTATTTCGGCTAAAATGATGATACATCTTCCTAAACTTTCATATTTATAATATTAGTAGGACTCTAGCATTTTTAAGCCCCTTAAATTAAGATTTTGAAATTAGATTATTAAAGATTTTGGAAAATATGTATGTAAAAAAATCTACCTAATAAAAATAATTAACTAAAAAATTATCAAAGACTAAAATTAACTTTTTCAAATAAAACTTGTCCTTCCCATAGGATATAATTTAACAAAATTATAAGAACCACAACAATAGGTTGAAATTTCTAACGAGATGTCTAATTTACATGAGTTTCCATGGCAACGAGGTTCTATTGTCTATTGAGTTGTTGAAAAGGCTTTGATGCTGGGCAAGCCCGCATTTACTGACGGCTTTCACGTCCAGCCGAGATAGTGACGTCAGAGCTGAGATTGTGGGTGGGTAGTTTAAAATTTCAGAGAAACGTTTGAAAGGTAAAGTGGACAAAAAACGCTTAGTTTTAGAAAATGATTTGTAATCAATTAAGATTGATATTGTGTACCAAATCTTCCGGTTCTTCAATATTATAGATACAAAGATATTTAAAAGCATAGATATATCATACTCCTAACAAAACCAACGAAAAATATATTCCGTACGCAGCGGCAGCACAATACACATAAACTAGTGCAAAGTAAGCAAGTTTTAGTTACTTTAAGTTAGTTTCTCGTCATAATTAGTACACTTACTGTAAACAAAAGAAAGCATTTTGTTATTTTTTGTCACACGTCACGCTCGGCGCCTTGGTTGATGCAGACTGGCAGCAAAACGTCCCAATTAAGACGATTTCTAGTCTTCAGATAACGCGCGCAACAACATCTGTACTTTTTAAAATATCATTGCACAGATATATTTTATTCTTTATTCTGAATTAGCAAGCAGTTTTAGAACTAGAACACTTCAACCTCACTGCAGTTTTGAGAAAAAGATTTGTTAAGATTTAGGGGGTGAAAACATGTAGGTAGTTAAAAAACCAATGTAGGTAAAAATTTCTTAAGAAGACTTTTCTTAATTGTCTCCTTCTATGAAGAGGTGATGCTCGCTAAGTAAGTGGCGGAGAGGGTTCGAGACACAGATAATATAATGGTTCGAGAGGTGATGGCCTCTCTTCTCATCCGCAGGAGACGACCTGGGTGTTGCAAGAGGGTTTCTGCTGACCTCCAGCCACCTTAGGGGTGGGTCTGTGGGTGGCGGACTCGGGGTGGCCCGTCAAGATATGTGACGGTGCGGTGGCGCGTTACCCCGGCTCCACACGTTGGCCCAAACGTTGGCGCCAACGCTATTCGCCAACGTGTTGATCGGGAAAATGTAGTTGGCCCGAACGTCGGGGCGAGCATCCGTCTCGTGTCGGTTTTATCGAAGGAATTATGCGCCAACGTTGGAGATGCGCCCACACGTTGGAGGTTTACTCAGTCTTGCCGCAGTACTCATGCTTCGTATGAGCTTGTTCTTGCGGTCACAGCGTCTTGAAAATGTCATCCGCGTGAATGGACACAATAGTTATAAAATTTCTATAAAAAAAACTTTATATTTATTAACTAATAATAATGATATTCTTTTGTTTGTTAAAATAGTTTTCAAAGACGACATCTATTGTGTTATTTTAATAGACTGTTCAGCTCTTAAGCACTCAATAACATTAAAGTGCCCAGTACAACATCTATTTCAGACGTCTTTACATTGGCTCTAACGGAACTAAACTAACATTATCTCCAACGTGTGGACGCTAGGCATAATTACGGGCCAACGCTCGTCCCAACGTTGGGGCCAACGTGTGGAGCCCACCTTATGTTCCGCGCACGCCAGTCAAGAGGAGGGTGCGGCCGATGTGATTGCCTCACGGGGAGAAGGGGCTCGCCTACCAGTGGCGAGTCGGAACCTGCCGTGGATAGTTGGGAGAATACAAGTTTCCCACGCCCCTAGCCAAGGATCGTTAAGGAACACCGTGGTGGTTTTTAGTCGGTAAGAGTCCGACACTGGCTCTACCCCGGGCGGAGTGCGGCCATGAGGATTACCCCATGAAAAAAAACCAAAAAGGACGTTCCTAAATTACACACGAATCAACTCTTTGGTTTTCGCCCTAATATTGACCCCACTACTTGAAAGCAAAAAAAAAACCGCTAAAACAGCTTACTCAGTAGGGTCGACTAATATCTTATCTAAAGTTAATTTTCTTTCCTTTCCCTAACAGGTCAGCATGAAAGTGACAATAAAGTAAATTGTTTAATCAAGTGGAAAGTGATCTGTCATCCGGATAACTTCTGCTGTAAATGAACTCTTGCTGACCTAAGTATGGGTGGGGTTTTATTGTAAGCGGGATGTTTATTTATTTATTTTATTTATTTCCACAAATAAAAATACATACATTTGGCAGATACTGTGTAGAACATAAAACAGTTCAGGTTTTTCTGTACACCGCTTGGTCCGTCGACATTCATTACAACAAGATGTGGGTGGGTGAAAACGACGCATCGTGTTTCAAAGCTATTATCTATATCGATTTAGGTCTATTAGAAATAGATGCCAATGAATCAATGCCAAAAGTGGCCGTTTTTTGTACTTTTTCTATATCTTAACTATTATAAAATTGTAAACGTCTGTTTGTTTGTTTGTTCCAGCATCACGCTAAAACTACTGGACCGATTTTGATGTATTTTTTTTTGTTTGAAAGCTGATGATCTGACTTAAAAACTGGTATGGGTTTTGAGAAAGAAAGAAAGAAAGAAAAAAAGAAAAAAATTAATTCGTGGGTTGCGTACTCACCCGACAGATCGAAGCTTCTATGCATTTGCACGAGCGGATAGTAATGTACGATGGAGTGGAGTGAAGTGGAGTGGACAGGGGATGGGACTGGGGATGGGACTGGGGACGGGACAGGGGACGGGACTGGGGACGGGACTGGGGACGGAACATGGGACGGGAAATGGGACGGGATATGAGACGGGACATGGGACAGGACAGTGGGACGGCACATGGGACTGGACATAGGATGGGACATGGGACAGGACATGGGACATGGGACGGGACGATAGTGATATAGTGAGATAGTGGGACGGGACGATAGTGATATAGTGAGATAGTGGGACAGTGGGATAGTGGGACAGTGGGACAGTAGGACAGTGGCAGTGGGACGGTGGGACGGTGGGACAGTGGGACAGTGGGGCACTGGGGTAGTGGGGCAGCGGGGCAGCGGGAGAGTTCGCCAGTGGGGCAGTGGGATAGTGGGGCAGTGGGGTAGCGGGGCTGTGGGGCAGTGGGTTTGTGGGGCAGCGGGACAGTGGGGCAGCGGGGCAGCGTGGCGGGGAAGCGGGGCAGCGAGGCAGCGGGGCAGTGTGCCAGCGGGGCAGCGGGGCAGTGGGGTACCGGGGCAGTGGGATAGTGGGGCAGTGGAGTAGCGGGGTAGCTGGGCAGCGGGGCAGTGGGGTAGCGGGGCAGTACGGGAGTGGGGCAGTGGGATAGTGGGGCATTGGGGTAGCGGGAAGCATGGCAGCGGGGAAGCGGGGCAGTTGGTTACCGGGGCAGTGGGGCAGTGGGATAGTGGGGCAGTAGGTCATCGGGTCTGTGGGGCAGCGGGATAGTTGGGCAGCGGGGCAGTGGGGTAGCGGGGCAGTGTGGTAGCGGGGCAGTGGGATAGTGGAGCAGCGGGGCAGTGGGGCAGCGGGGCAGCTGGGCAGTGGGGCAGTGGGGCAGCGGGGCTGTGGGTTACCGGGGCAGCGGGGCAGTGGGGCAGTGGGATAGATGGGCAGCGGGGCAGCGGGGAAGCGGGTCAGTTGGTTACCGGGGCAGCGGGGCAGTGGGTAGCGGGGCAGCGGGGCAGTGGAGCAGCGGGGTGGAGCAGCGGGGCAGTGGAGAAGCGGGTTGGGGCTGCGGGGCAGTGGGGCAGCCGGGCATTGGGGCAGCGGGACAGCGGGGCAGTGGGGCAGCGGTACAGCGGGGCAGTGGGGAAGCGGGGCGGTGGGATCGTGGGGAAGCGGGGCAGTGGGGTAGCGGGGTAGCGGGGCAGTGGGATAGTGGGGCAGCGGGGCAGTGGGGCAGTGGGTTAGCGGGGCAGTGGGTAAGCTGGGCAGCGGGGCAGTGGGGCAGCGAGGCTTTGGGGTAGCGGGGCAGTGGGGTAGTGGAGAAGTGGGGCAGCGGGGCATTGGGGTAGCGGGGCAGTGGGGCAGCGGGGCAGCTGGGCAGGGGGGCTGTGGGGCAGTGGGGTAGTGGGGCAGTGGGGTAGCGGGGCAGTGAGGCAGCGGGGCAATGGGGCAGCGGGTCAGTGGGGCAGTAGGATAGTGGGGCAGCGGGGCAGTGGGGTAGCGGAACAGTGGGGCAGTGGGGCAGTGGGGCAGCGGGGCTGCGGGACAGTGGACTGGACTGGAATGGACTGGACTGGACTGGACTGACGTGGGTTAGCAGAAATTAGGGCGAGCGGAGCCGCGGGTAAAAGCTAGTACTATATACAACTACAGCGAAGTGCAATTTACAGAGTTAATACTACAGTACCTTTACTTCAATCGTTAAAAACGAATTATCGACAAATGATGTATTCAGCGAGTAATATTTTTTTTACTGATGGGGGTGCCACTTGGGTGCTACATTAGTTATTTAGTTGCCATATTCGGTTGACCGTACTAATAAGCAGAGATTAAATTATCGATGAACAAGGAACAATTTCTTCATTCCCAACTTTGAATATAAAATAAGATAATTTAAACTTTAACTTGTACTTTTTGTACTTTTTTACTAACATTGATTGTGTATCTTATTGATAATTTAATAAATAAATAAAAAAGGGGAAATATAATTTTATTATTTCTCCAATAAACACAAAACATGCAAAAATCCTTAATTATAACTTTTAATACATACGATAAAACAATATTTCTTAAATTATGTATGTTTATTATATTTTCTTCTCCACGGCGTCGGAGTGATGTGCTACGCCGACGATACGCTGGTCACGGCGAGGGGGAAGACACACCGGGAGGCGACTATGCGGGCGACAGCAGGGGTTGCGCTAGTCGTTGCAAGGATCTGGTTGGGTCTCGAGGTGGCTCTACATAAGTCTGAGGCCCTTTGTTTCCATGGGCCTCGGAAGGGGCCGCCTTCGGGATCCCATATAGAGGTAGGAGGCGTCCGCATCAGCATCGAGTCGACGATGAACTACCTGGGACTCGTCCTCGACAGCTGGTGGGACTTTGGGCCACACTTTAAGCGGTTGGCGCCCAAGCTGTTAGGGGCCGCGGCTGCGCTATCGCGGCTGCTGCCAAACTTGCGAGGCCCAAATGCCTCCTGGCGGAGGCTCTACCTGGTACTTAAGTTGATTGCAAACATACTAAATAAAATAAATAAATAAATATTTTTGGGACATTTTTAACACAGCAACATCTAGTCCCAAACTAAGCAGAGCAAACTTGTTACACAATCATACTCTGTCATGCCCGCTAAAACAGTGGCCAAACCCAATCTCATCGTCACGTCAAGACAAAGTTACGACAGAGATTGGCCACCGCTAACTGTCAGCCGAGATAATACAGACAGTTTTACTTGTACTTAACCTATTTACCTTTGACCCCTGTGGAAGGGTAGATTGTGGTCTTGTAATTTAGGTTGGGAAAGATATCGGAAGGGTTATGAGTTAGAAGCAGGATATTTTGTCTTTTGGGATGAATTATGTAGACATACGTAGATTTCAACCTAAAAATATATGAAACTCTTCAGAGGAAGTGTGGGCAGAGAGACTTTTGAAAATAGGTATTTCAAGAAACTAGCGATGTCGCTTTGCGTCCGACTTCAAATAAGTACGATAAGGACAACTGCAGCTTTTTTGGAATCATCATCATCATTTCAGCCGAAAGACGTCCAATGCTGGACAAAGGCCTTCCTCAAAGGGGGACGCTTGGCAAGCGGGTTGGCGATCGCAGTTGTTTGTTTAAATACTCAGAGAACGCTGCTGCCCATCCTCTGGTGAATCCCTAAGTCACCTTTTACGACACCCATGAGAAGAGAGGGTGGTGCAATTCTTTATGTCCGGCACCACACGGAACACTACTACGGGGCTACTTGCAAAATCATTAATCGATATGTCGTGATATTTGTCGTGTCGAAACCTATTCTAAGGAATGGAAACACGTTACGGAAATATACAGTACCTATATCAGCTCAATACAAAAGTTTACAGCTGTCAATGAAAGAAAGATGTACATTGCGTTACGGTACCTGCTGCGTGTGCATACCTTAAGACAATTTTCAACACACTTGCTCGTAAAGTGGCTCTTATTGCACCGCTTTTAGGTTCATAATGTAGCTTATAACGCACGCGTGCTTTTTACGTTAAATTATACTAGTGCTTTTTATTTCACAGTTTATTTTTAAATCGCAGCAAAGAGTTTTTTATGCCCTAACAAAATTAAACATTTTTGGGAATAAATCAACTGTATTAATTAATATATGATAAATAAACATTTCATTTCATCAAATTATTTATTTTTGTCAACAAATTAACATTAATTTGTGTTATAAATAAAAAATGCCTGCCTCTTTGGTCTAGTGGTCGCAAGCGCGACTGCTGAGCGTGGGGGTTCGATTCCCGGGGCGGGCAAAAGTGTTATTGGGTTTTTTCATTAGGGAATTCTCAGCAGCAGCCCGGAGTATGGATTTGTGCCCGGTTAATGGCAATAGGCTCGCCCCCTATTACATGGGACTATAACATAACTGGCGAAATGTGGGTGTTCTATCCACCTCTGCCTACCCCTTCGGGGAAATACAGGCGTTATGTTATGTTATAAATAAAAAAATCTATTTATTATATTTTTTATATTAGGCTGTTTGGCGGTTTCCTTCGACCACCTGCGTGCGCATAGCTGTATGTCACCGTGCGATTACAGTAATCCGCGCGCCATTTTTCACAAATTCAATATTTGTCTAAAATATGTGTATGTTTTTTTCCTCGCAAGTGTGTTAAAAAACGTCGTATAACACGTGTGAGCATTGACTATTATACTCTCGGCTCCATTACGCCCTCGCCTTCGGCTCGGGCTGCAATCCAGCCTCCAGTATAATAGTAAACTTAGCTCACTTGTAATAAACATTATAGTTGCCATGTATTACGGCCTTACGTTTTTAGTCAAAATAGTTTACAAAAATAAATAGTTTAAGCAGTATAGACTCAGAAGTTTATGGCCTTTAAATAGTAAAACAGGTACAGAAATGCCATATTATATCTTCTAATAAGTAAACTTAGTGTGTATTACTCAAGGGAATAAATTTCAAATACGGGTGCAACAGAACTCTAAGTACATAAGCTACGTACAACGAGACTAAGTTTAAACTTTGTAATAGTGCAGTTAGTTGTGACAGTATACTTAACGTATGCTTAACAGAGAGATTTGTGTTTTTAATGTCCGCCACTGCAAAATATGTAATTAGACAGTCTGGGCTTTTCAAGAAACGTACATCATTTTCATCATCATTTCAGCCGAAAGACGTCCACTGCTGGACATAGGCCTCCCCCAAACATCGCCACAACGACCGGTCCTGTGCCTTCCGCATCCAGCGGATTCCCGCGACCTTCACCAGGTCGTCGGTCCACCTTGTGGGGGGCCTTGGTAGAAACGTACGTATCTACCTAATACATTAAAACACTAAATTGCAGGTTGTTTAAGATCAAATTGTATGAATGACTGAATGCAAATAATTACCTATCGTTTAATTTGTTTAAATCCACAAATCAATCTTATTAGAGTACTTTCTCAATACGCTTTAAGACTTGTTTCTGTAAATACTGTAACAAAAACCCGCAAAAATGCCTTATTGTGCTGTTTCTAATTACAGAAAAAAAAGCTGTAAAGTACATTTAATTAAAGTTATTTTTTTTAAATTTATGATGTCAATATGTAAGGCGTAGTTTGTTCGAAAGTTGTTAATAAATAAATAAATGATTTTTTTATTCACAAAAAGTTTTACATCAAATATCTGTAAATTCCCTGACTTCTGAGCTAGGTACAAACCTGTGTTACAGAAGTCAGTGTCTTCTCACATTAGTTTAACACAAATAGTGAGTAATACTTAGGTACAGTTTACATAATTTATTTGTGATTTGGACTATGTGTTGTGTTTGTGTGAGTGTGTGTGTGTGTTACGCATGAATCGCAAGTAAAATCGTGATTACAACCATTCTACTCTATGTATTTCTGTGATTTTACCACTACAAAAGCTTTTGGCTTTTGTAGTGGTAAAATCAGCGTACTTATCCGTATCATATAGCTCCTAATAATACAAAATAATCGTCACTAGCAAATTGAAAAATATAAGATCACAGGTGTGATCTGAAGAAGTCAACGTCCTTAATGCATCCTCCCCAAATATGTCCGAACCTTCGAGGGGTGGCTAACTAGCGCCACAAATAGCCGCGTCATACGAGGGTTGGAATAAAATTGACTGTAACCCAGTTGACGGCTTTAGGCGCCGCTGTTTTTATGAAACTTATCTTAAAATCTTTAATGTATATTGTCAGCTGTTAATAGCCAGCAAGAATTATTTTTGAATGAAAAATTATTTATTGCTTCAAAAAGACGACATGCGCCGACATTTTTGTGTTTATTCAGAGTGGTTTTAATAGTTTAGTAAGATAGTATAGCTTGAAATCATATTATAATTGACTGTATGTTCTGGGGCATTTTTAGGGTTCCGTAGTCCTACAAGGAACCCTTATAGTTTCGTCATGTCCGTCCGTCTGTCCGTCTGTCCGTCTGTCCGTCTGTCCGTCTGTCCTTTACAGCTTAATAACTTCCACAGTTATAAACATGAAATTTTGTTGAAAAATAGTCTAGATATAGATCTCAATTTTAAAAGAATAAAAAAATCGTGATTACTTGGTGGCGCCCATACATGTGAAATGGGGATGAAATTTTTTTCTTCGCTGCACCCCCTCGTGTGGGGTATCATTGAATAGGTCTACTAAAATGATGGTAATGTTTCATACATTACTTTTTTATCAGGTGTACGCGGTGTATTGCGAAATATAGCCCGCCAAAGTGACTTGCAATGTCACCCCCGCTGCCATTTCTAAACAATGAAACGTAGAAAGTTATAATCTTCCACATTGTTAGACCTTTGTAAAAACTCTCATTTAAATTTATTTCGAGTATAATGTGATCATAATTTTTTGAGTTATAGAGAGAAAACTGAAAAATACTTAAAACGTCCTAGTTCAAAGGTCATTGACCTTAGAGAAAAATGATCACAGCAAATAATGCTCCTTTAGCTACTTTCTATTTGAAAAAATCACAAAAAGTAACTTTGTGTTTTGTTGACATGACACATTTCTCATACTCGGAAAGTAGTGTTTGTTTGATCTGAGTAGCGGGTGGAAAACGCTGCTTCCCGCTCTAGGGCGGGAATGACTCATAGTAATTGCTTGAATTTTAAAAATAGAACAAAGTTAGGTTATGTAGTCGGCTGCGATTTTTTTTACATAGTTAAGAAAAATTAGAAAAAAGAAATATGCTGCGGTCTTGTGAGTATATAAACAGCCAGTGTGAATTAAAAAAATACCTGACGGACGGCCCGCCGGCGCCGCCGCGCCGGTGCAGTGACGCGGTAGTACTATTAGATATTCTGTGGACGCGGTATGTTCCATATTTAAAATTTATAAAAGAACTGTATAATTATGGGATACTAACTATGAAAGCTGTACCGAAATTCAAAATCTCGGTTTTATAGACTAATATTTGATTGAAAATCAGTTCAAGCGATTCTGAAATGTTGACCCCAGATTCGGATAAAGACGAGGCAACTACAGTAATCGAAAATCTTTTGCCAGAAATTTCAAAGGAACGATACTTAAATATAATACATGCAATGATTCTATGAAGTGGCGAACAGACAAAACAAAAGGTACATATTTTTGAAAAAACTAATCTTTTTTACTTTCCTTATATTCGAAATGAAAAGTAGAGTGTTTAACGTTTAAGTAGTTTCTAAGTTGTTTGTATACTAACCAAATGGACTTACAGTCTGAAATAAAAGATTTTTTTTTTCTTTTAAATTTAATTTAACTCGGCTGAAAGTCATCAATTCCTACTCGGACTATAGCCGCCCTAAATACCTCGTATGGGAATTGATTCCTTTCGACCCTTGTATAACAATCATTTGATTTAATTTGAAGGAATAGAGAGTGCATCTGTGCTTACGCACAAACTTGCACCCTATATGTCCCACGCGAATGGCTAGTCTCCAATGAGATTCGCCGCCGCGACAGAATTTCAGCTGGGAGGACATAGGTGATTGGAAACAGCATCATCATTACAATAGGTCTAGCTCTGCTGTCACCGTTCTGGTTGCCCAACCTCGTGGTTACCTTAATTCCGCGTCAATAGGGAAGGTGACAATTTTTTTTAAATTAGTTTTTATTAGAAATCTCGATACTTGTTCAAGAAAAATAAGTAGCAGTGAAAAAACCAATAAAATATTTAATAAAATGTCCAAGTGATAAGCGATTTAAATTTGTTTATTAGACAGAAACAGCACTATTGAAGAATGACGTCAATGTACAAAACCTTCATAGTAACTTGACATCTCTCTGAACAATGTCCGTTTAGCACGACAAGGATAGAAAATGCCCCTTCCAAAAACTTAAAAAGCGTGTATCACTCCCATTTTTTTATGGATTTTGTTTATTCTTTCTACAATGTTGTCCTTTCTGTATCTTATTTTAAATAACAGAACATTTTTCGTAATTTTTGACTGTAATCAACTACCGGATTCAATTAATTGATTTGCCAAACTTAATTAAGGGGAATGTTGCGAAAAACGGCCACTTGTGGCCTTTTTAGGGTTCCGTACCTCAAAAGGAAAAAACTGAACCCTTATAGGATCACTTTGTTGTCCGTCTGTCTGTCTGTCCGTCTGCCAAGAATTTTTATATCAAAAACGGGTTGAGATATCAAGTTGAAATTTATGTCAAATACTAATTATGTCAACGGTCCCTAGGAGTAAAAAAAAATCAAGCTTCTAAGTCAACGCAATCAAACGACATGGGCATTTATGTCACATATTTTGATAGGTACCTACTCACAAACTCACTCATCAAAATTCCCGTTGACCTAGAATCATGAAATTTGGCAAGAAGCAAATCTTTCAGCACAAGTAAAGGAAAACATCAAAAAATTGTTAATTTGTAGTTTTATCATATAAAATAATAAGTTTTTGATTACAAATTTAATAACCCTCCTTCTGGCGCAGTCGGGTAATTATTCGAAATTACTTGTTCTTATGAGTTTCACTCATGGGAATTCTATTCTTGTGCTTAAACTACTTAAACACAATAAAATAAGTAAAACGTCACTTAATATTTTGTCACTTAGTCTTTGATATTTTATGACTGATTTCCAGATTTTTCAAAGGAAAATCATACATACGCACTTAGAAACTTCGTAATACTACCCTTTATTTTTCTGCATCCAAAATAAAATAGACTTACTGTACTAATTAAGTTTTCACTTACAAAAAAAAATACGTTACAATGAGCAGACATTGTAGCTGAACAAATTTCCCGTCTGTAATAACTCGTAAAGCTAGTTTATGACGTTGCACTTTGAATTGTAACATTAAATAAAGATGGCTGAGCTGTTGCAGTCTCACCTTTTTTATCAGGCTTTATTAGGGTTCCGTACCTGAAGGGTGCCAAACGGGACCCTATTACTCTCGCTACGCTTTCAGTCCGTCCGTCCGTCCGTCCGTCCGTCTGTCCATCCGTCCGTCTGTCTGTCACAGGGCTGTATCTTTTGAACGGTAATAGGTAACCGGTTGAAATTTTCTCAGAAATTGTGTTGCTATGAGTTGTATCACGACAAATACTAAAAACAAAAAAAAGTCTAAAACCAAAGGGGGTCCCCATACAAGAAACCTCAAACAACATATATTTTTTCAACGTTTTTGTTCGTGCTCTATCTTCAAAACGGTAATATACACCAGCGTCAAACTTGGTCAGATTATAGTGCATATTATGTTGTTTAGCACCAAATACTAAAAATAAGACAAACATAGACATATGTGGTGGTACCTGCGTAAGAAAGACATGCAAAAATTTATATATTGCGCACTGTGCGTTGATGTCATTTGATAAACTCTCGTAAATAAAATCAGGTTTTATGGGGTATCAGGTCGTTCAGAGGTTCGGAGCCCTTACTGCGTGAGTCTGACTCGCACTTAGGAACTCGCACTTGGAAGTAGGAATGAGAGTGGAATTCTCTACTGTTATGTAATCTAGGATGTGTGTTTAATGTTTATTTTAAAGACCATAATAACTCTGCGAACAACAACATTTTATATTTTAATACGGTGTTCTAGGTAATATCCACATTTGGCACCATTGTAATATGACATTCCATAAAACAGCAGATGTCTCGAGAACTTTATTGCACGTAGATGATGTAACGTACTCCTGCTCTTCAATAACCACAGACTTTGATGTTGGACAGATCATAATTATGATGTGTGATTTAACTGTGGAAAGAAAAATTCGCTCACTAGCAGGATCCGAACCTGCGACTACTGGGTCAGTACATCAGTGCTTTAGCCGCTCTTCTTCTTATTATAATTAAAAAAAAACTCAAGAAAAAAAAACGATCAAGAATATTGAAGTCCTTGAGTATCAAGAAATCACCCTAAATTTAAGTAGTTTGTAGAAGTAATTATATAAATAAATTAATAGTTTAAAAAACACTATAAAAACACGCTTATAACCTTGAAACCTGATCGTGTTCAAAGTCCATTACGTGGCCTTTCTCACAAGTGCAAACACGACTATGATACGATATTCCATCATGGAATGCCAATGCCTATCTTCCGGCTCCATCATCAGACCTTAAAACCTAATCGTGGTCAAAGTTCATTACAAGACTTTTCTAAGAAATCCAAAACAGCTATGATATGATTTTTCATCATGATGTTCCAGCTCATATCTTCCGGCTCCATCATCAGATCAGTTCAACAGTACCATATTATTGTATTGTCATTAGAACTACATACAGCTGCCAATTTTCATTACGCTACGACCCTTGGAAGATGGTTAAATTAGTTACCTTAGATTCCATTACATAGTTACATATAGGTCGATTAATAAAAGCGTGTTAAAAAAACAATAGTTGTGTTTTTGGTTTTTTAGGAGTATTAGTTTTTAATTAACATTAAGTCGTCTTGATTAGCCAATGTTGTTTACCCGTAATTGGGGTACATATAAGGATAATACTGTACTGTATTATTTGGTAATAGTGATAATATGTATGCAGTGGGTGAACCTTATGCAATAAATAAATTATATCTTATTGTGTCGATGGTACAATTAATTCATATACTGCTGGCCCAGAAATTGGCCTCCTCAATTGCGTTGTCTGTGGCATTGTTTAGATTGCTCAATGTGTAGGTGTAAAGGCAAACAGAGCAAGATAACAGATGTGGCACTGATTGAGGATCAACGCCACAGGTACAAACCGTATCCGTTTTGTCTGTTTAGACCAATTTACTCATGTTCAGCTTACATCTGCCTACCTGGGTCCGCAGATGGTTTAGGAACTTTCATGTAGGCCAGGGGACCAGATCAGATCAGATCAGGGGGTCAGATTATGACCTGCAAGGGGCTCCTCACTGGGTTGTATATACCTAATTTGCGGGTGGAGGTAATTTTTCCAACCACAGTTTTCGAAGGGCCTCAATTTGACAACCTTGTAGCCTTTGTCGATTTAAAAAAACTGTAGCGGCTATTTAGCCTTAAGCTACCGTGAAGTCTGCTCGTAGCATCGAATTTAACATCCACTTTTAATACGTCTTTGGGTGACATTATTTAAATTCATTCACGATTATTATTTTCCACAATTTATATCTTTAGATTTAGCTCCGCGGTCCGCATGCGTTAATGCGTTTTAATAATGGATCTATCCACTAACTCAGAATTCCCATGACGTTTATATATTTGATAATAAGCAACTGGCATGTTGCCAGTTGCATTAAGCGCCATAACCTGACCCTTTCGAAAAACATCACCGCCGTGGTCAGTTTACCAACATCTTTTCATCCCTAAAACTGCCACATACATTATGCTGTGAATCCTTTTCAGTTAATCGCCTTTCACACTTGGTTTCCACATGACCGAAACACCGAGGCCAACCTTTCTCGACCCCTGTCACTCATCTTCCTTTAAACCGCTAGAATATCTTATCACGATGTTACTCAATCTGTTATTTAGGGTTAGAGAAAATGTAAAATGTATTTGGATAGCGTTATGCAACAAGTCGTTCAGGTGAATTGTCTACTACATTTCAAAGTCTATGAATTATACTTTGATGATTATTCAGCTACCTTTTACATCTTGTAAAGTGCCATTCCTTTATTTACATCCAATCTCGTAATTTCTTGTACACCAATGACATGACAACCACAATGAAGTCCTTTTGATATCTAACGTTAAGTATCCAGTTCGAGTTACAAGTATCTTGAGTAATATAGACTTAAACCAATGTCAAATGGAATACGCGTAATGCGTAATGAATGTACCTAGTCAGTGCCGCTACCGACGTGTTGAGTAACTTAGGTACCTATTTCCACGGTATGAGTTATATTATTACTGTATAACTCACTAGATTTTGGCAGCGGCTTTGCTCGTGTAGTGAAATAAAATATAGTGTATGTTACTTCTGGATACATTTGCTTTCTAATGATGAAAGAATTATTGAAATCGGGTCAGTAGTTTCAGAGTTTATCGATTACATACAAACAAATCTTTCTTCTTTATAATATTACTATTGATTAATATAGATGTCGAAACGATAGAAGAAGAACGCATCGTATAATGAGCCATATACACCACACCAACCATCAGATTTACATTTTATATTTACTCAAAGGTTTGCTGGTAGAAAACTCAATTAGGAGTTAAGCTCGCCTTTGTACTTGTAATTTCAAAACTATTACGTATTGCTCCTATACCCAGCAGTGGATGATACCGGGCTAGAATGATGATGGTGATTATATATTATTGTGATTTTCTTGTGTGTAATAAGGAATTAGAATAATAATAAAGGCCAACGAATGTTTATTGGCGATCTCACATGAAGCCAAAGAACACCATTGAACCCGTTGCCGTTGGTTGGTTTGAGGGGTATGGATATCAGGGAATTATTATTATCATTAATTGCAAGTAGTCACAAAATTTTGTATTTAATCTGAATGCAAGTCACTTGCCAAGTGAAAACACGCTTTAAAATTAATGCAATAAGCAACATTTGTCCAACCCACTAGCATTAAAGTCTGCGTAAAAACTAAATTAGGGTCAGCCACATACTAAATCCGGCAATGTTTAAAAAAATACATTTTGTTTAACATTCCTACAATGAACTGTGTTAAGCTTGGCACTAACTTTAGCTTAATTACAGCTGTAAACCGAGCGAATGATGGACACTTTGAAGCTTTAGCACTGCATAATAGTTCGTTAAAACTGTTTTCGTTTCGTTGCAACTGTGTTAAAATTCAAGAGGCTCCGTATACATTTTGTTGGGACGTTACGATAACGATTTCTGTTGGCAACTTTATTGTTGGACATATTTTTCGTGATTGGATATGGTTTTCTCGGATTTTTTTTGGCACTAGCTATGGGAAAATGTGAAGTAAAGTTCCTAAGAGGGACAGAAAAGAATGTAAGCAAACGGAAGACACGGTCACATGGACATTATAGCATGTAGGGACTACCTACTAACATTTTTTAACCCCATTGCTATATAAATGCGCAAATATGTATAGATCAGGTCCTGGATTAACACATACGATCCTATTTATAGACATTCTACGAGAGCAAAGCTGCGGGCGTCATCAACTGGTCAACCATATTGCAATACTACCAAACACTAACTAATGCATATTGCAGTACTACCACACACTAACTAATGCATATTGCAATACTACCACACACTAACTAATGCATATTGCAATACTACCACACACTAACTAATGCATATTGCAATACTATCACACACTAACTAATGCATATTGCAATACTACCACACACTAACTAATTATGTTAGGAAATAAAATTACTTTTTTTTAAATCTAAAACATTTTCAATTATTTTTCTTCTTTTAGTGTTTTTGCAATAAAATTGTTATAATAAAACAAAGTTTAACCGGATTCAATCGCGTATATTATTTAAATTGGTTTTCCTGACGTTTCGAAAGCTTTGCAGCATTTCATGGTCGCAGGTAGACTAAGATGACAAGCGTCTTTACAAATATTTCTAAAAAAAATATTTTTATCTACGCCACGTACGTACGGAAAAGTGGGACAGCCTCAGTTTAGGTAAAGTGACGATCTTCGTAAGGCTGGTAGAATCTGGATGAAAGTGGCCGAGGATCGTGGTCAGTGGCGTGCCATTGAAGAGGCCTATATCCAAAAGTAGACTGCTATGGGCTGATGATGTGATGATGATAACTAGTGAGATAAAGTTCTATGGTCAATAAGTGCCAAGTTCGCTCACAAAGCCTATTAATCTGAAAACCAGATTATCGATACGATGACTATGTAAATCATCAATTCGAAGCCGGTGGGTAGGTATCGGAAGCCATTAAAGGTAACCGGAGACCGCAAAGCAATTAATCCATCTGCAAATAATAAATCCGTCGGGGTATTTTGATAGGTTTGAGGTTACTCGTCCATTACGGAAAATGAGCGTAAAGAGCTTTTCAGCCGATTTCAAAAAGGAGGAGGTTCTCAATTCATGTGTACCTACATTTTTTTTTTATGTATGTTCGGGCAAATGTCCGACATATGCACCGATTTGGATGATTATTTTTTAACCGACGAAAAAAAGGAGGAGGTTCTCAATTCGACGCGTATATATATTTTTTTTTTTATTTTTTTTTTATTATTTTTTATGTATGACCACGCATAACTTTTTACAGAGTGGCCCGATTTTGATGATTCTTTTTTTAATGGATAGGGTATATCTCGAAGTTGGTCCCATTTAAATTTAAAAATCAAAATCCACCCCTAAGGGTGGGAAAACAGGGGATGAGTGCTTGTTCACCCACTGAATTCTTATCTGTTAACCGATTCTGTTGAAACTTGGCACACATAAATATAGTTCTAGACACTACGACATAATGGAGACCTGGAGTTAGATTTTGACCACAAAAAAAGTTAAAATAAAACTTTTTAACAAAAAATTGAACCGACGAAAACAGAAACTGAAAAGCGAAAAATAACAAATTATGAGTCGGCGCCAAACAAACAATCAACGAAGATCATTAAATTACTTTAAATAAATAATAAAAACAACGTAACATCAAATACAACGTGAAATTTTCAACGATAAACAATAACTTTCCAAAAATTCGTTCGTCGCTCGGCCACTAGCAACTTGCACGCACTTTGCTTGTTAAAAGTTTGTTTGGCGCCTACTCATAATTTGTTATTTTTCGCTTTTCAGTTTCTGTTTTCGTCGGTTCAATTTTTTGTTAAAAAGTTTTATTATTCAAGAGTTTTCTCCCGAAATTCTAGAACTCTAGAGTCCCATTAGTGAATCTCTGTATATCTCTGTTGAAGGTCTTCAGAGATAAAGAAGGGAAATCTTCAATAGATGACAGTAAATAATCTGTGATTGCAGCTATTGCTTGTCTATGTAGGTATTGCTTATGCCACTAAAAATACCTTAAGAAAAGTAAAAACTGACATCAAAATTAATTAAATAATTAGTGTGAAACAGGAAACAGTTTAGGAAGTCGGTGCCATTTTTTTCTTAAATCAAACCGAATTAAAGGCACCTTTTTTTTTTTCTCTTTTTCTTTTTGGAGTCGGTTTTTAGGTACTTTATTTAAGTTCATTTTATCATCCCAATAAATCTTATTACTACTTTACCTTTAAATAAATTGAATTCTAGATAGCCCATTAATCTTAAAATCTAATAATACAAAACCATTTGAATATTTAAATTTCAAATCAAGTAAATCCAAATAGAAAATTAATTTCAATTTTATATTACAGAAAATAGAATTCACGTTTTCAGGCCGGAAATTAAAAGCCAATAGCCTGAAAACGCGTACCTACCACGGACAATCACACTCAGCCATTGAAAAAAAAGTGATAAATGCGTGATTAGCCTTGCTAAAAGAAAGGTTCTGTAGTACGATTAATTTTTATATAATACAATAAGAGGTAAAAATACAAAATAAATAAATACATATTTTTGGGACATTTTTACACAGCATCTAGTCCCAGACTAAGCAGAGCTTGTACTATGGGTACTAGAAAATGGATATAATACTTACATACTTTTTTTTTTGTAAATACATACTTATAATGCATAAGCAACACCCAGACCAACACAAAAAGTTCTTAATGTTTAGTAATGCTTGTTTAATCAACTTCATGTTTACTTGTGTGTAATTTTTGTAATTTTATTGTTATCTTTGTTGTGCTGTCACTCTCCTGTGCCAAATAAAAGATTTTCTTTTTTTTTCTTTTTTAAAATGTTTATAGCTGCCTCGAAACAATTGTATTGGTTGAGAATCAACAATCAATCATCATTCTATAAAAGAAAAAACTTTAAGAAATGTAAAAACCGACTTCAAAAAGATTAAAATAATTTGTGTGAAATAGTTTAAGAAGTAGTACCTTGGTTTGATTTAAGAAAAAATTGGCACAGAATTATATACTTTCAAACAAAAAAAGAATTTTCCAAATCGGTTCATAAATGACGGAGTTCTGAAGTAATAAACATAAAAACAATCGAATTGAGAACCTCCTCCTTTTTTTAGGTCGGTTAAAAATTAGGGTGCACTGCTTATTAAGAAAGTCAACACTGAAATGACTGCTGATAGAAATATATGGAAGAAAAGGACATGCTGCGCCGACCCCGAATAAATCGGGAGATGAGGCGGTATCTGCTCTGCTAATGACCTGCATACTGGTAAAAATTAAATAAATGATTCTCTAACAGCTGTTAGAGATTTTATTTTAGTTTTTTATCTAGCTAGATAGGGTAATAAATCTATGTTTTAATGTAAGCTACTCGTCTCCGATAAAATCTGTACATGCCTATAATAACTTATTTGCATGGGACCAACACCATATTGTAAAATTACATATCCTTCTGTACATAAATTGTGAATAAATTGTATTATAAATAAAAAATTGCTCGTGTTGATAGATGATATCACGATAATACAAGAAATAATAAATAAAGCTTTGGAAATTTTGGAATATTTACACAGCACCATCTACTCTCAAACTAAGTACTATGTTGACTATACAACGTGGTATTAAAATAACTGAAAAAAATCGCAAAAAAATATCAGCTGTTCCTTGCATTTTTGTTAACATTAATCAAAAAAATGTAGGGTCTAAAATTTATCGAAGGGTCTAAAATTAATTTTCTCATTTTTTCGCGATTTCAGGTTTGGTCCCATAATAAACGTTGTTCATACTGATGAGTACAATGACCCTTTAAGAGGTTTTCAGTTATTTCAATAACACGTTGTATAGACAATAGATATAATACTTATACTTATACTTTTTTACAAGAAGAATACAATACCTAATTGGTTATCAAAAACAACTAGCAGATTGATCGCAAATTTTGAGGAATACAATTTGAAAACCAACTGCATCAATTTCTCCGATACAGAAAAACATGGAGAAGTTATAAGAATTCTTTTAACTTTTTTTGTTACGGAACCCAAAAAAATCAGATGTTAGCAGGGGACATCACAGGAAATGAAATGGTCTGGTCGACCGAGGCACACAGACATGTAAGAATCAATATGACCGAAGGCGTATGAATTATTCCGAAAATAACGCTTTTTTTTCTCTGAATTCTTTTGTGTGGTGCGTTGAAACGAATGGGTTTTTTGTGTATGTGACATGGAACGGTGAACCTAATTTTGTCGTGTTTCTATTAAAAAGGAGTAACTTTTAGCTCTGCTTATACTGGCTTGCCTGCCATCGATATGGGATTGACTGTACCATGAAATCTAATTTATTCTATTCTACGACTGATATTTAATTAATTGAATGTCTATTTAATCTTGTTTAAGAAATTTAATGTTTTTATTACACATTTTATTAATTTTATAATATTTGTGTGGATATCTATTGTAATAAAACAAGTTTGACAGAATTGCAACACGTATATTATTTTATTTTATTTATTTATTTATGGTATACTAACAGCAATACATATATAGCATACAGAAAACACGCAATACAATAATTACATTTCTTATATGTATGCCCATAACAGGTACACACAGCACTCATAGAAAAGACAGCAAGTTCAAAAGTAATGTAGGGTTACTAACATTAATATGCGAAAATAAATAATTATTTAGATACAAGAGTATAAAATAACTAAAACTAAGCAAAAATTTTAAAATCATTTTTTTTATTAAATTAAATTTATGCACTGACGTTGTGCCCCCGCACCTCCATGGTTAACTTCCTAAACCTATTCAGCGAGACACAGTGTATGTCAGTATCCGTAAATTTGCAGAAGCTGTTATACTCCCTACTCATTCTGAGTAAGGGAGCATTTAGACCTAAGTTGGTGTTCCGTCTTGGGATATGGAACACTCTGGTGTTAGGATGTCGGGGAGGTTTAGAAGGGACTGAATATAGGATACGTTCAACTAATTCACTGCATTTAGTTAATCCATTCACAATTTTGTAAAACAATATAAGATCGCGTGTACGGCGACGGTCATACAACGTCTTCATTTTAAAATACTGTAAGCGCTGCACATATGGACAGCGGTGGCTTATATCTCTAGATATAAAAGCTAGGTGTTTGGAGAATGCTCTTTGGATAGTCTCCAATCTCTGCGAATGAACTGCATAGAATGGGTTCCAGGCTACACTGGCGTATTCCAGTCTACTACGCACAAGGGTGTTGAACAAAACAATTCTGGTCTTTGGATGTTGGAAGCCTCTAGTATTACGTTTTACGAAACCTAGCATCTGCGCTGACTTTTTAGCTACATTGTTAATATGTGGCTTAAAACTCAGTACATCGTCTACTATCACACCAAGATCTCGTATTTCTCTTACCTTTTTTAAGGTGGTGTTGCATAGTGTGTAAGTGGTAGAAACGGGTACTTTTATTTTTGAAAACCGTATATGAAAGCATTTACGCGGATTTAAGGTCATATTATTGGTAATGTACCAGCTCTCAATGTTTTGTAGGTCACTCTGGACAAGCATAATGTCTTCAGCTCCTGAGATCCTTCTGTAAATTTTTAGGTCGTCAGCGAGCAGTAAACTTTGACAGTGTTTGATTTGACTTGTGATATCATTTACAAATAACAAAAACAATACTGGGCCAAGATGTGAACCTTGTGGCACACCAGAACGTGCTTGAAATTCAAGTGACACATAACCATTGATAGCAACGAATTGAGAGCGTTTCATCAGATAGGATGCAAACCACCTCAACAGCGATCTGTGGACGCCACTAAGTTCGAGTTTCGCTACCAGGAGTGAATGGCTTACCTTGTCAAATGCACTGCTGAAATCAGTATATATTGCATCGACTTCTTGCCTGTCATCCAATGCCTCAGATATGTCAGATATATATCTGACTAGATTAGTCTCTGTAGATCTCCCAACTCGGAAACCGTGTTGGCTATCTGAAAGTTTAGCATCTAAGTAGTTAGTGATAACTGGACAATTATATTATAAGTAGGATAATACAGAGTGATTTGTAATTCGAAATTGTCTATGAAAAAGATTAAAATAATAGAGCTCATTTGAAAAAAACCTGCTAAAGTCGAAAACAAATGCCTGGTGACCCCTAGTTCACGGATCATTTTTGTTGCAAATGAGCTCTAGTAGAATTAGGTAGGTACCCCTTTCACGAAAAAAAGTCGAATTACAAATCACCTTTATATCACCTCCATTATTACATCATATACTTTACTAAATTAATATAAACAAACCACTAAACCTCTCAATGGCCCTCAATTGCATTGAAGGTCCACATTATTCAAATATAAATTATGATAGCACCCTTCTACTACACATTCGACCTATAACAATATGCCTATACACAATAACTCGAATAATCAGACAAAAACCAGGTCAATATTTGTGCAAGAAATCGACCTAATCGATTTTCGGTTCGAAGGTGGCTATTGTACGGAGAGCGATCGACAGCAGTTTCATTACAACCCACAGTCTAGTCCCTTGTATAATTAATCAGAGATAGTGCTGTGGTATGTGTATCGATTAGGAATTAGTTAGCGATTCGATGTATGTAGTACAACCAGTCTATTTACTTACTGCTGAGTGTTGGAGCCTTTTAGAGGCAATAGCTCAACAGGCAAAGGCACTGGACTGGCGATAAATGAATGTGTTAACAGGCTTTCAGAAATTTGTACTTCTAGTTAGTCATCTTTAAAAGAAACACGCCATTTATTTTTGGCTGAATGAGATTTTTTAATTTATCGCTATTTTAGCAATGTTATTGAACCAGCAAGTAGGTAGGCTAGCTACTCGTTCCACTCTGAAAGTCGTGCATGCCTGTAAGTGACCTATTTGCACAGGACCTCCTTATGAATTAATTGTGTATTATGTATACTATCCTTCTATAAAAAAAATTGTGAATAGGTTGTTGGTGTGCCTTTTAGTAAATAAATAAATAAATCTAGCTAGAAATCTATCGCTGTTATTTTTAGCTCTTTTAGCACACACTCTTTGCTTCCTTCTGTCTTACTAATAGTATCATGATTATTCTGGTTTTTGATACAAGTTTACCCACACTTTCATAACTATTGTAAATTCTACTAAAAATATAGTGTGTTTATAAAAGAATAAAAAAGAGAGAAATAAATTAATAAAATAAAATTAAGGACTTGTAACAGGCAAAAACAAAAGTAAAAAAAAACAATGAAATACGACAAAAACAGCGTTGGTTTTGTGCAGGAGATTTTTTTATCTTTATCGACATTTCATTCCACCCAATCCCTTCACTACTGCGCTCGTGTGAGTGGTTTCGGCACGTGTTAACTATGAACAAAAGATTGGGATAACCCCATTTATCTCAAGCCCTGTGCCGTGTGCTCCTACAAATTAAACACACATCAAATTCAACAAGTTATGACTACGAGGGTTAAATTAGATTTTCCACACTACCTCATCAAGCATCTATGCCCAAGAGTGTATGGCTTTATCCTAGCGTTTTATGGGCCAGTTCTAGGATTTACTATTCCAGGAATACCAGGCCCCTCAGAAAGTATTGCGAAAAAAAGTTTTTATATATGGGAGACTGGCCAGTTATAATGTTTTTCGAAAATATGATTATTTATAAGTAAAAATAAGTAAGTTCCAATTTCAAAATTTCCCTCCACATTTTTTGCGAGTTAATTCAAAGTATTGTGTCTCACTGAAATATGGATCTGCGCCGGGAACATTTTAGAGCTATGATTTTATACGATTTCAAGTGTCGCCTGAAACCGGATGAATCGTACGATAGACTTCAAATGGCATTCATGGATGAAGGCCCTTCCAAGGCAACCTGTATCGTTGGTATAACGAATTCAAGCGCGGTCGACCAACTTTGGGGGATGACGAAAGAAGCGGTCGCCCTTTGACGGCTGTTACCGAAGAAAACGTGCTAGCAGTGAAAAATTTAATCCAAGACAATAGGCGAATTACATATCAGGAGATTCAACACATATTGAAGATTGGATCGGGAAGCGTTCACGAGATTCTACACAGCCATCTTCGCGTGAGGAGGATAGTATCACGCTGGGTGCCGCACAACCTCACCGATGCTCAGAAGCAGGCCCGGGTGGAATGGTGCCGTGATATGCTTAACAAATTTGAAGCAGGCTCGTCTCGGCGTGTTTACGACATCGTTACAGGTGATGAGTCCTGGATTTATCAATACGACCCAGAAACCAAGCGCCAGTCGACTGTTTGGGTGTTTCAAAATGAGCCAACGCCTACCAAAGTGAAGCGATCTAGAAGCGGGGGTAAGATTTTGATCGCTAGCTTTTTTAATTTGACTGGCCACTTGGTATCAATTCCCTTACGGGATCAAAGAAGCATTAATGCCGAATGGTATACTACCAAATGTTTGCCAGAAGTTTTCTCTGTTATAAGCAACAAGCGACCAAACACAGGGCTCCGCGGGCTACTGCTCCACCACGACAATGCACCTGCGCACACCGCACTCAAAACGAGGGACTTCCTGGACAGCACGCCAGTCAAACTCCTGGGTCACCCTCCTTACAGCCCTGATCTAGCACCGTGTGACTTCTTTTTATTCCCAAAAATAAAAAATCAGCTCAAAGGGATACAATTTTCGTCGCCGGAAGATGCGCTGGCTGCGTTCGAGCAGGCTGTAAACGAGGTGTCTGCGGCGGACTGGAAAAAGTGTTTTGAAAACTGGTTTAGGCGCATGACTCTTTGTATAGAGGCTGGTGGAAAGTACTTTGAAAAGATTTGATAAAAATATATGTACGTATAGAACAATTTTTTTTAGTTTCGCAAAACTTTCTGAGTGTCCCACGTAAGTCCTACGTCTAAAAAAGTTTAGTTTCTACTAAGGCTAGGCTCTTGATAAAAAGGTACCCAGATTTTTCTTATGTCCGGTAATCGTTCGTGTAAGTCACAATTTGCTTAATAGAAAGTATCAGCAATATTTTGATGTAGGAATGACCACCTACTACGACGGTTTAGATGAATAAAAAAATTAAAACAAAAAATGAGAAAAAAAAACGTATCTCTCGACCCATTCATACTAATGCAACAGGAATTGGTAGCACGGTCGGCTATTATACCATTTTTCGATAGAATAAATAAATTATGTAATAAGTAAGTACTTCCATTAAATTATAATGTTTTTTTTTTACATTTTTCAAGAGTCGGATATTGCGAAACTTTGTAAATTTTTTTAAAAATAGCTCAAGTCTTAGCGAACCCGGAGTTTTACTCTAATCGTCGGAATTGTAAACTCTATCGATTAACAGCCAAAATTAATATCCAATCTATCCACGATTTACCCTACTAGAGATAGAAATTTGACATATTTTGTATGGAGCTTATGTCAAATTCCTATCTCTAGTAGGCAAATTGTGGATAGATTGGATATTAATTTGGCCGTAACTCAATAAAAACACGATGACACAAAAACCGGGATCCTAACACACTGTGCGTTGCCGCGACATGTGTACTGAGAACGGTGAGCACGGTTTGAGGTGCATATGTGTGTGTTCATGAGCGCTTGTTTGTACTGTATACACGGAGAAGCACGGTTTTGTTAACTTCACTATGATTGTTCGCAGCACATTGTCTACATATTTTACAATGTCTGTGGCCACCAAACAGTGAAGCTTGCATTGCTGTGTTCCGGTGTGAAGGGTACGGGTGTAATTACAATCACATGATACTTTCACAACTGAGACATCTTCATGTCTCGGTTTGGCGAACGCGACTTGTAATACCATTAAACCAATTGCCATGGATGTATTGCAGTTGTTATGGGCGTGGGCCTTTAGCCCGTTTCCCCATTCACAATACACAATACAAAAAATAAAACAAACGGCACAAAAGTTACAAAGTTCGAAGACCCTTCATAGGTACCCAAATAGATAGTCTTCAAACTAGAAAATAATAATCGGTGGGTAGTTTATTTATGCAAGGGGCCCAACATGAGGGTGTGTTGGGTCTATTTATAGTTTATAGTTCAGTATCACCAGGTGACACCTGGTGCATTTATGTCTGTTATCCCGATAAGTCCTAATAGATAGCTGTTGTTATGATTTAGTGGATTCTTTTTCGATGATACGTTTGAAAATAAATCATCCGTTTCATGCCTACAACATGGTAACTCTTCGTTAAAATGTGACATGGTGAAATAAAAAAACAGATATTTAATTTTATTTAGCGAATTTTACGAAACATTTTGTATCAAAAATCTAAACTGTGATCAACGCCATCTACGAGATTGAATAATAACTTTCACATGCGTTGGAGAGCTAGGTGACGCAGCGTCCCAATCGACGTAACTTGACACGTATCAGTTATGTGGCGTTCTTGGAAGTTGAGCTGAAGTTTACTAGATGGCTCTGCTTTTAAGTTTTAACTTTTTTATAAAAAAAATTAATAGTTTTCGTATCTTGCTTGTCTTAATAAATTAGGTATGTAGGAACAAAATTCATGTACAGAGAAGCAAATCGTTTATTTCCATTTTTGTAACTGCCATAAATGTAACTACCTACTAGAAGTGGTTCTTCGATGAAATTATAAACAAAAAAACCTGACAAGCACAGCGATCGTTCATTCCTTTTTATTCCAAAAAGAACTAGGTATGAAGGTACAAAATGTAGGCGAATAATATGTACTTATTCACAATATTAGACTAAAACATTCTTTCTCTTGTTTCAGATTGCCCTCAACCAACCAACGAACGAATAATTCCTCCATAATTAGTCAGATGAAGTTCCTAATAGTTTAGTGTAGTATAAAATGTACAATTCCAATGAATTTCTACACAGTGCTGGCGTAAGTCGGCACATGCAAGCGACTGGGGAGACTCCCTCGCAAAAGACGAGCATGAAGCGACGATCATGCGAGGTCCCTTTAGGAGACATATCTTCGAACAGTTTCAAAGTCTCCCTAGGTGATCTTAGTTCAAGTGAAGGGCCAAGCTACGATTGCCAGTCGCTTCGTTCGGTAAAATCCGAAGATACCCGATCGGTTCGAAGCTACCGGCCAATTGATAGTCGTAGTTATAAGAATTTTCGGTCCTCATTAGCTGATATATCTGGGTACTCGCTGTCGAGGCCTCCGAGCTATGACCAGCTGTCTCGTAGGTCGTTGGTAGAGGGACCAGATGGGCAGGGCATTACGTCGAGCATCGAAGGCGTCCTGTGGTCAGATGAAGAGGAGACGGAGTACTTCTATCATGAGAATATCACTTCTGCCTGGAATGAAGGTGAGTGAGCAATTTGATTATAACTTTCATGTAATTTGGCAAAAAAATAAAAGAAGAAAAACAATTTACACAATTTTCTGCCGTCAGGCAGCAAGCGGCACTCAACCGCGGTAGGAGTTGTGCCGCCAGGCAGCAGCATACAGCCCCCGAGGGATTATTCAGAGGTCATTGTTCTCTTCAGTATAAACAACTTTTACTATGGGACCAACCCTGAAATCGCGAAAAAAATATCAGCTGTTATTTTTCGCGATTTCAGGGTTGGTCCCATAGTAAAAGTTGTTTATACTGATGAGAACAATGACCCCTGAAGAGGTTTTCAGTTAATTCAATAACACGTTACATACAACTTGTATTATGGAACCCCTGACGGGACCAAACCAGAAATCGCAAAAAAAAAACAGCTGCTACCTACATTTTGTCGATTTATATGAACACAAATGTAGGAAGCAGCTTATTACATTTTGCGATTTCAGGGTTGGTCCCATAGTAAAAATTGTTCATACGGATGACCCCTTAAAAGGATTTCAGTTATTTTTATAACAAATTGTATATTGTTATGTTTAATGGTTTTATAAAGTTTTATTTTATAAGTAGCAAAAAGCAGCACCTACATAGATTTTCTATTCTTATTGGTAGAAATGCAAAAAATTGTAAATTTATTATCTTGATGTTATATATTTATAGTTATACATGTAGGTATGTATAATATGTATATTTTATTATATGTATAATTTACTTAGGTATTTATCTATTTTTATTATATGTAATTATAAGTCCGTAGTACGAAACATATTTTACTACTTTACTGGTGCATCTACCTTATTCTTTGTCTCTGCATTACCCTAAGGTTGTCTGGTAGAGAACGCCTATGGCGTTAAGACCGCCTTTATACCCTGTTGTGCATAAAGAATTAAATAAATAAATAAATGCTTTGGCCAAAAGTTCAACATTTTAGGTAGGTAGGTACTTTAAAAATGTATTTTGCTTGATTTCAAAACGGTTCAGAAGACTCAATTCGATGGAATAAAATGACGGTTAAAAATGCAAAATCAAGCAATTCTGACCTTTATGACGAAAGACATGGATCGATTTGACATGTCAATTTACGGCCAAAATTTATATCCAATCTATCCACGATTTACCCTACTAGAGATAGAAATTTGACATGTTTTGAATGGAGCTTATGTCAAATTCTTATCTCTAGTAGGGCAAATCGGGGATAGATTGGATATTAATTTTAGCCGTAAGTCCGTCGAATTATGAATTCTACTTCAAAATTAACATAGATCAAAATTATTCATCCATGACTTAAGTAACCTAATTTTTTAATCCATGCATCTGGTTACATTTCCGTACTATGCAGTTACTGTAGTAGTCTTTTATAAAAATAGCTAAAAATGCAACGCAATTCTGTTCAGGCAGATCCATAAGGAAATGCTCCTAAAAATAACCACAAACAAGATTCCCGATCATACCTTCGAGTTCATTGACTGCAACTGCTGGAGATCGATGATCAATGTCCGACATTACCATAATTAAGGCCTCTGTAATGCATCGATGTTATATTGTATCAATGTTAGTAAACATTGGGTTAGCTTGCGTTACTATGCATTCCGAAACGTAGATAAGTCGATGACATAGTATAGGATCTAGAAAACATTCGTGCCAGGAAAACAAAAAAATACTGATTTCAAAAATAATAAAATAAATTTTGTGTGAAACAGTATAGGAAGTAGGAAGTAGGTGCCTTTGATTCGGTTTGATTTAAGAAAACATTGGCACCGACTTTCTATTTGACGTCGGTTTTACTATTCATTGTCCATCCCAAAGTTGCCTGGAAGAAATCGCTGATCGCGATAAGGCCGCCATTTGTACAATAGTTTAAATGCATATTCAATGTAATGTTTTTTATGGTGTACAATAAAGCATATATAAATAAATAATAAATAAATAAAATTATTTGTGTGAAACAGTTCAGGAAGTCGGTGCCATTTTTTTCTTAAATCAAACCGAATCAAAGGCACCTACTTCCTAAACTGTTTCACATAAATTATTTTATTATTTTTGAAGTCGGTTTTACTTTTTTTTTAAGTTTATTTTATTTTCTTTATATACCAATTTCTCTTATTATTTAGCAGTTAAACCAACAAAATCGTCTGCTTCTTTACCACTAAGTAACGGATGTAAGCACCATCATTTTAAAAGAAAGAGCATCCTTTTTCCAAAATTATAAACGCACCAGTAACACTAGTTTTTATTCGATTGCTGATGATACTTGTTATTCGATTTCCGATCATATTGTAATCAGCGGTTGACCACATTAATACGTGGGTACTGTATTCTTAAAATAAGAGACTTCGATGCTGATGCAGTCCAACGCATATCGATGGTGACATAACCGGCATAAATAGAGCCTGTCCTGTATAAAACACACAATAAAATTATATATTCAAACAGTTATGCTTATAATGGTTTAGTTCCATATAATTGATTGGTTGGTGGTATAGAAAAAATCACAGTTATTATGAGCAACCAGAAGGATGAAAATACAAGAATTGGGCTAATTTAAATTGTTATCTTCCAGAAGTCTAAAACTTCTGAATTATTCTGAAAAATTAGGTCTTACGTTAAAAACACTCGTAATAGACAATAGACAGCATTTGGTTAAAATAGGAACAGATGGAAAGACGTTTTCAAAATTGCGAAAAGCTATACTGATAATTGTGTCCTAAATAATTTATGTAATCTATAGCGGTTGATGAGTCGTCGTCTTCTTCAAATTTCACAAAAAGGAATTTTGAAAAAAAAAAAAAAGATTTGAGCTGATTCTTAAAACTTGGTGGAAACACCGCTACTTAAATTGTTGTTCTAAAAAGCTTGGCACGATAACATATTTCCAAACAGCTGTTTCGCTAATTCAACAATTATACTTTTTACTCGATTTCGATTTATGTGAACATAAATGTAGGGAAAAGCTGTTTTTTTTTGTATAGGCTACTTTCGTTCCGTGTGGTGCCGGACTTGAAGAATAGCACCACCCTTATCTCTTCTCATGGGTGTCGTAAAAGGCGACTAAGGGATTCACCAGAGGATGGGCAGCAGCGTTCTCTGAGTATTTAACCAACCAACTGCGATCGCCAACCCGCCTGCCAAGCGTGGCGATTATGGCATATCCCCCCCTTAATTGGGGGAGGCCTATGTCCAGTAGTGGACGTCTTTCGGCTGTAATGATGAATGATGACTTTTTACTCATGAAAATATCATAAATATAATAACGAGGATTACCAAAATATGGGTTCCCACCAAAACTCGTCGTCATACGGACTCCCGACTCATGGGACTATCATTTTGCGATTCTGCATGGTGTTTTTACCAAATTATACCGGTTCCGGGGCCACGTTTCGGCTCTTCCGAATAAAGAATCATTTCGGTTCAATTATTAGAAACCTGTTTCATTTTGTTTATTTATTTTAAAGGTTAGTAGTTGCTGTGTAGGTAGAATCAAGTTGTATCTTCCAACTTCCTGAGTAGTAGGTATTCTTTATTAGTTTCAAAGTTTCAACTCGCAACTTTAGTGGACTTTGAATCTCGGTAACATCCCTTTCGGGGTTAAATATAAAAAAAAACCCTGTGTCAATACTAGCTGGATTATGCATGAAACCTCTGCTAAAATTTCCAAGTTTCTAGACCCATTGATCCATTGCGCGTTAGTCAGTCAATCAATCATTTAGGAAGTCAGTCGCGAAATTGTTTTGAAACACTCTCAACAGCTCTAAAACATCAACTGTGTAACAGGTAATCTTGAGTAGATTACCTGATTACATCTAAAACGTTCAAAGAATTTTTTTCCTTGGCGCGGGAATCTTGATGAAATATATAACGATCAACTACGAGCACCGGAAAGATAAACGATATCGATTAACTGCATCGATTGAAACCTTTGACCTCTTAATCTTAATAACGGCGACTCTTAACGTAAATTTTAATTGTGATAACTTGATTCAGATAAGATGTACAATATTTTGATGCACATGGCTTCAGGGAGTTTTGACAGGAATTATGAATCTGCTTGGATATTGGACCATTAGCATGATTTTATGAGTTAAGATTTTATGAATTTATGGAATATTTCAAAACGGTACCATCTCATTACCTCAGTTGTTTCTTGAATAACGGTAGGTAAGGATTTTTGCTGATCCCTCTTTGCTAATACACGTCTTTTTCTTGCCCTATAATAATCAGGCTACATTGATACATGAATAATAATATAATCTTGCATATAACGAAGTTTATTATTGGATAGCAGCACCCATCAGCCTTGGAAGAAAATTCAAATTCAAAATAGATGGGGAAAAAATCTTTTTTGTAGCAATAGGTATCACCAACAAACATTTTAAACAAAAACAATTAAATAGTAGAAAACCTGCTACTCCCAGATAGCCTTTCTAGGCAACATACATAAAGGTCTATAAACAACTACCGGCTTCCTGCAGATTGTATCTTGATCGATGAACGTAGTCTGGAGACAAGCACTAATTGAAGAGCCAGTAATGAGACTACCGTGCTGAATCAACTTTCTGGTTTATGTGAAAAAAATGTGTATCGCATCTTGATATAATATTGTAGCAGATATTCATTTTGTGGTTTTTAAGCCCAAGTGTATTGTAGCCTTTGATCAAATGTACTATAATTGTAGCTATCTTTTTTACAGATATATCTATTATCAATTGTGGAAAGAAAAATTCACTCACAAACACGATTTAGGTTCAGTATACTACTAAATAGTTACAGTACAGTACTAAGATACTGTGAATCCAAAATTCCACAATTTATTAAATATCTTTAGTTTTTGCGCCGCTAGAAATATTACGTGCATTTTTAACTACATGATCGGATTGGGCTCTATGCAAAATTGTATTTGTAATATTAGGCCTATTGAGCGTGACAATAGACATACGGTAGAAATGGACTAATATCTAAATCCATTTCTAGAATCAAATGTGTATTTACCAGCTCTGTTTAAGAATAATAAAAAACTACAAGTGATTTTAATGCCAATGAACTATCCAACTGCAATAATTGTAATGACCATTAGAAATCAATGAAGAATCCAACCACATTTTTTAAAATTTACATTACACTAATCAAATATATTAAAATCAAAGAAGACGATACAGATAAAATACAAATTGAAACAAAAACAAATCTAATGCACCAGAACGATTTAAAAGCACGTCTAACTACGGGTGGTATCAATAAATATCTTATAAAAAGTCGGCTTATAAGTAATAGTGCACTAAAAACTAGCATATGAATTAACTGCGAGTTACAAGTTAAATGTGCACTAGTCTTGACCAAAGAAAAAGTAATGGGCACATAACCGCTACCATTTGCTCGTAAAAATTATTTTATTAGTAACAAAATAAAGGAAAAATTTAAAAAAATAGTAAGAACAATGAGTAACACCTAGTGCACTTTTTTACCACGTTTTTATTAACTCACTTTCCTTCGTGTCTGTATGTTCGGTACAAATTTTGCAATCGATTTCAAACAAATTTCCAGATGAGCTAAAGACTTGAAACCTTAAACAGAACCGGATGACAATGCAATATTAACTCTTTCGTTTGTAAAACGTGGTATATTAAAAAAAACGTTTTCATTAAATTATTTTCATATTTTATTATCTATAAACTTTCCTATCATTAGGACTTTACAATGTTTTGGATTTTGTGAACATCGTTTTCTTGGTGAGATCATCAACAAGAGAACCTCCAGTTCTTACATGCATAAAATTATGATATCTATTTTTTAACCGACGAAAAAAAGGAGGAGGTTCTCAATTCGACGCGTATATATATTTTTTTTATTTTTTTTTATGTATGACCACGCATAACTTTTTACAGAGTGGTCCGATTTTGATGATTCTTTTTTTAATGGATAGAGTATATCTCGAAGTTGGTCCCATTTAAATTTCAAAATCAAAATCCACCCCTAAGGGTAGTAAAATAGGGGATGAGTGTTTGTTCACCCACTGAATTCTTACCTGTTAACCGATTCTGTTGAAACTAGACACACATAAATATAGTTCTAGACACTACGACATAATGGAGCCCGTAGTTAGATATTAACCACAAAAAAAGGAAAAATTAAACTTTTTAACAAAAAATTGAACCGACGAAAACAGAAACTGAAAAGCGAAAAATAACTAATTATGAGTCGGCGCCAAACAAACAATCAACGAAGATCATTAAATTACTTTAAATAAATAATAAAAACAACGTAACATCAAATACAACGTGAAATTTTCAACGATAAACAATAACTTTCCAAAAATTCGTTCTCCGCTCGGCCACTTGCAACTTGCATGTACGTTGCTTGTTAAAAGTTTGTTTGGCGCCGACTCATAATTAGTTATTTTTCGCTTTTCAGTTTCTGTTTTCGTCGGTTCAATTTTTTGTTAAAAAGTTTTATGACAATAATTGTCAAATAAGAATTTCTAGTCGAAGCCTTATCCAATTATCTTTTGTCATGCATGTTGTATCTTGTTTACGTTTCTTCATTTCTTTCTTTTTCTTTTCATTACCTTTAAAACGAATCTTGTATCGTAACAACAGGGCGTTGGAAGTACAAATTGTCACATATTTTAAGTGTTGTCTCAAAGAATTTCCGAAGTTTGTCTGTGTAAACGGAAAAGAGCGTATTAAGTTTTAGACAAAATTTTCATTCAATTGTATGAGTTTCTTTGTTTCCTTTCACGGCAATGTGTAACCATTTGGCCTAGTACAAGAAAAATATCGAATAATTCACAATTCTCTATCTAGTTACTTATAGTATTCTCATGACCAGTAAAGATCTAATTGGCACAAGAGAGTACGTCCTTCAGCTAGACAGACAAATCGGAATTAATACGATCATTGGGAGTTAGTTAAACGTTGTTCAGTTTACCCACTTAGTGGAGAAAATTGTGGGGTAATTGTGTTGGTAGAAAATATGGAAAGTGACTGGTCAAGGGAAAATGGGAGAAAAACTTGAACTTTCTGATCTTTTTGTTTGTCATTGAGAAAGGTAATTTGATATGCAGTTGTAAATTAGGATATAACGTAATAGTAGTTTATGAAACTGTTGCATAATAGGGGTTATTAAAACACGAGTGTGAGTTTAAAAACCGAGCCGTAGGCGAGGTTTTTAATAGTATCACACGAGTGTTTTAATACCTAATTATGTCAGTTTCATACACTATTTTATCTACACTCATACAATTTTAAATAAAATACCAAAGTCAAAATCTTAGTAACATTGTCGTTGTTTTTCTTGATTTCTCTGGTAAAAGATTGTTCGTCATTTACGTTGCTGCATCCAGAAATTCAGGCGGGGTCATATTCTCCTCAGTTCAGTATCACTGCTGTAGTCGGATATTTTTGCCCAGAATAAAACTTTCGACATACAAAACCATAATAATAACGTAAACAATAACAATAAATTTACAAGTAACGATGTCCAAATCCAGTAGGCCAGGCGCGCGGCCGCGCACGCGCGCTGGTGCGCGCCTACACAGATAATAAAATATAGTCTGGCGACAACATTATAATCGGAACTAATTTTCTATCCTTGTCAGGATTCCGTCAATCTCTGTTTTATCATACAAAAAATATGCCTGTAAACACTTAAATATAATTAAAAGCAATATGACAATCAAAAGTTCTGCCAAAAACGCGATTTTAAACGATAAAAATTTTCAATGTATGACAAGTGGCGCCACCCTGAATTTTGTGTACTCATTGGTGCCATACGTGTACGACTGCTAAAAAAAAGGTTTGAAAACTCCTTGGTTAGGTCGAAGTGGCATTAAAAACTCCTTAGTTAGGCTGAAGTGTGCGGTTATGGAAAAAAAATTAAATTACCGCATTGTTTTGTTCAGCAAACTGTATCGTAATGAAACTTTTTAAATTCATAACAGGTGCATGTGCGTAAAGTATGTCATTATGACATTACTTTCGAGTTCATAATTCGAATTTTACGATACGAGTGTAGATAAATATTATTATTATATCATTTACGGCAAGTCTAATAAAACCATCAGTGTTTTTTGATACCAGAACTAGGTGATACATCCACCCCGTATCTACGTACTTAATTTAACTTTCTTCACAACTTTAGTGAAATTATAGAATTAGGTACGTCACAAAACATACATTTTTCAGGCACGTTTTCTTAGTAACAACTCAGGTTTTCTTTATTTTGTTGTTCTACGGAACTCTTTATAATAAGCCGATGTGTTAATCAACTCCGGATACACAATAATTGATTATTATTTTACAATGTCCACCGAATTTTTTAACAACTGCTAAATGACAAAACCAATTAATTTCTGCAACAATTTCCGCATACAAATATCTGTTATCTTTATTTTAAAGTACTTAAATGTTTAAGTTAAGTGTGATTGATACGGACTATCATGTAATATTGCGATAGATTGCGTAATTAAAGTAAAAGTAACTATAAAACTGTATCGAACGTTAACCTGGGTGATAAATTTTATAGTTGTTATTTTGTACTTCCCTGTACTCGCGCCATTTTTCTTGTGTGATACTTAGCTGACACTGACTGATTGAGAGGTGAGATTTAGGAGACTGGCTGTGTAACCATCCGAAACAAACCAACCTCATCTCTTGCTATTTCTTTATTTTATCACAATAAGAACGGCAGTACAGTACAGTACATGGGACTATAACATAACTGGCGAAATGTGGGTGTACTATACACCTCTGCCTTCGGGGAAATACAGGCGTGATGTTATGTTAAGAACGGCAGTCGACATAACTTTGGATACTATTCAATTCAATTCCGTGTTCAATTCATAAAATAATAAATGGTACTTATGAGTAAGACTTACTGTCTGACTGCTCGGCACAGGCCTCTTCTCAAATTGAGAAGTATTTAGCCCTCCTTTGCCGTCCGCATCCAGTACATCCCGGTTTCTTTCTTCAGGTCATCGGTCCATCTGGGTTAGGGTCATTTTCTGAATGGTTCATATATTATTATTAAAGTGTTTTTGACACTGTCTTTTAATTAAAATCGACAACGACCTCGAGACAGACGATTCATTTCAGTAGACACATGTCTGTGACTAAGTTGAATATTATTTCGATACATAGTTGTGTGTAGTTTGAATCTAAGCCGCAGCAGAAGAGCTTGCAAGTAGGCTGACACAATTTTATCTCGTCTAGACGCTTACGGATGCATGTGTGTAAGTTAGTAGCGACAGCGAAGCGCACGCAATGCACACATATGCGATAATTTTACCTCCGAAGGGGTGGTCATAGAGTTTTGTTGTTCTAATATAAACAGATACAGAAACAGAGACTCATTTACTAGAATCAAGAAAATAAACCAAAGAATCAAGTAAAGCCACAACAATAGAATTTCTTTCAATAACTAGCAACGAATACGTAGTCGATTAAATGTTTGCCTTTAAAATTGTTACTAAATTAATTATTGGCTAACAGAGTTTCTGACTTAAAAAAAAAACGAAACATTGGATAATATAATTACCTGAAATAATAACTTCCACAGCCAAATAAATAAAATGATAAACCAAAATAATTACCTACAGAAAACACAACTCTAAACTCCACATTTATATAAGACGCTTTAAATTATCTTGTTCCGATACTGTTCTGTTCTTGCAAAACACATAATTTTGGATTCCATTTTAAGTGTTAATTAAGCGCAAGGGAAATCTTTAAATCGAGGTAATAAACAACATTTCACAATAGACTACAAGGTAAGATAAGGACAAACAGTAATCCGATATTGGATTGCCAAAACAAGAAATCATGATTACGGGATATGTATTAAGATGGATATCGGGATTTTGTTGAAACTAAAGTATGATTAAACTTATTTATGTAGTGCTGAAATTGTATAAATGCTTGTTTCTTTGAAAAGGTCAGATGTCAGATGGCAGTCAGTCTGATTAAAATACAATATAATTTAGCTGCATCTAGAAAGATCGACATCGTAGATGCTGATGCAGCAGGTATATAAACATATTGTTCTTTTATCTAGTCTTTTTAGTGAGACTGTTTAGTGAAAATTATTATTTATTTTGAAACATTAGTAGAGATCGCCTAATCTAAAAATGCACGTCACTCCACCTTACTCCACACTCCAATTTATTGTCATATGACATTATTCGATGACAAATTAAGTGATTAGATTAGATCAGCGGTTCTCAAACTTTTTTGGTCACGGAACCCTTTTGACAAGCAAAATACTTGACGGAACCCTACAATAAAACAATAGTTTTTAAAAGTGTATTCTTTATTATATAAGCATAATAAAAGTACAATGTAACAGTTACTAATTATTACTTACTTTAACCACATGCCAAGTACAATAATAGAAGATATTAAAAATGAAAAAATCTTAACTAATGGGAGGTATGAAACTGTTTTTTATTTTTCATCAATTGGTTGATATCAGGTTTGATAGAAGACATTTGAAGTCTCATATCAGGTTCGGCGTCCAGTCTATTGCGATATTTTGTTTTCGTGGCTGCATAGGTTGAGAATCCTGTTTCGCACAAATATGTTGTTGGGAACGGGAGAAGAATATTCAGAGCCATTCTGCCAAGCATTGGATATTCATCACGGATTCTGCACCAAAAATCGTTGAGAGGCGTCGTTTTGAACAGTGACTCCATACTTGTGTCGGATGACATTTCTAAAAGAGATTCATATATCTCGTTTGACATACTTTCAGGCTTTTGCAAGTTGGGTAAAAAAGGATTATGAATCCATGAATTCAGCTTCATTTTTGTATTATGTTCTTCGGGAAAATACTTTACAAAAGATGCGCGCATCGAAGTGAGATATTGGACCAATTCTTCAAACACATCATCTTGAAACATTTCCGAGTCGTTATCGCTAACAAACTCACTGAGTGACGTAAAGCTTTCTATTTCTCTCTTACCAACGCAAATAATCCAAAAATCTAATTTTCTTTTGAAGGCAGTTATTTTGTTATAGGCCTGGAACACTGTTGTCTGTTTACCTTGCAATGATAAATTCAATTCGTTCAGTTTTTGAAAGATATCCGCCATAAAAGACAATCGGAACAACCAAGTTTTATCATACAAACGGTCTTTCAAATTAAAAGAAACTGTATCTGCTGAAAGAAACATTTGTAACTCGGCTCTAAGTTCAAATAGCCTTGTTAAAGTTTTACCCCGAGACAGCCATCGCACTTCTGTATGGAGCAGCAGTGTTTTATGTTTGCTGCCATAATCTTCACACAATAATGAGAACAATCGGGATTGTAGTGGTCGTGATTTGATAAAATTAATTATTTTTACCGCTTCATCCATAACTAATTTTAGATTTGACGGCATTTGCTTCATCGCAAGTGCTTGTCTATGCAGAATACAATGGCTGTAACTACAATTAGGCGCTTTACTTTTTATTCGTGATACTGCTCCTGCTGTTTTACCTGTCATCGCCTTGGCCCCATCTGTACAAATGTCAATGCAATCGTTCCAACTAAGACTATTTTCTTTAAAAAATATGTTTATTTTATTAAAAATTTCTTCCCCGGTAGTGTTTGTGGGCAGCGGTGAACACATAAGCATGTCTTCTTCAAAAGAACGTTCATATGGATATCTCACGATAACCAGCAAGATAGCCAGACCAGTGACATCAGTTGACTCATCCATTTGCAAGGCGAATCGTGTTTTTTGTAGACGTGCAACTAGTTCTTGTTTGACGTAGCTTGCCAGATCATGGATTCGCCGTGAAACAGTATCGTTTGATAGCGGTACAGTAGAAAGATGCTTTGCAGATTTTTCATCGAGCATACATTTTGTTATGTCTAACACACATGGCTTTATTAAATTCTCAGCGATAGTGTGCGCTTCACCTGCTTGTGCAATGCGATAGCTAACTAAATATGATGCCTCCGTGGCCTTTTCATTGATAGTTTGTGTTACATGCATCATATATTTTTGACTTTCCAATAACTGTTCTTTTTTACGAACAAAAAATTCTTTATTCTTGCCTTTAGACTCGGGGTGTACAGTTTCTAAATGTCTGCGTAATTTGGCAGGTGCCATGGAACTATTAGGAAGCAGTTTACTACATAACATGCAGAGAGGTGAGCCGTTGGAATCAACAAATCCGAAACTGATATATGATTCATCATACTTCCTTTTTTTCGTCTTTGAAACCGTGGAGCTTGACGTCGTGGCATCATCGTCTGGATCGGTAATTGCTGTATTCTCCGCGCGTACTGCTTTTGAACATTCAGCGTCATTAGAAGATGTCGTTGCAACACGTTTAACACCTTTAAGCCAACGTTCCATTCTTCTTTATTAATAATGTTACACGTCAGGATGGTAGGGTCAAAATAATGCACAATCGTTACTGCGTTTATGAGACAAAGTTTAGTCCAAAGAAGAAATGTACAAAACTGATACAATCAGAATACAGCGGGCAGTAGAACTTACAAGAAGGCAGCAGGCTAGCCAGCTTGTAAGTAGGTAGGTACGAACTTATCGCTCCGAACGCTAATCGTCAACTGACTGACGAGGCGCGACTTTTTTTATATAATAGCGCTTTTATACTTAGTCCTAGACTCGAACTCGAACATTCTCAAAAATACTCGAGTCGGCGCCTTTGATAAACAAAAAGCGGAAATAAAAATATAAATACAAAAAAATGCGTTGTAAACAATCTCGACTTTATGCTTTTGAAGATAGAGCCGAAAGTCGCTTGTTCACAACTATAGCGTCTAATTCGGAGGCGGCTTTTATCAAAGGGACTGCGCGCTCACAAGTATACGCGCGGCGGGCGGATTCAAAACGTTCGACCAGTGACCAGAGAGAGGTGTTTTGTTTTTTTTTTCTAAATTCTTGCGGAACCCCTACAGGGGTATCACGGAACCCTAGGGTTCCGCGGAACACACTTAGAGTACCGCTGGATTAGATGATCTCTACCAACTTATGACAAAAAATTACGCTATCACTTACATTGCTACCCGCATGGATGGAGAGGGAGAAACCAAAGAAAAGATGGATGGATAGCGTGAAGAATGATATCGATTAACATGGAGTAAATGATGAGATGACAGCTGATGGACAAAAAATGGAAGAAGACGTATTACGCGGATTGTGCCCACCGCAAATAATTTGGTACTAGGGCAGGAAGATGATGACTTACATTGCGACCCGAATGTGGACGAATTATTTGTATTACTACGATTCTGCTACGATCTCGATACACTTCTTTTGCGTCATCTGCGGTCATTAACCTCCTTAAAAAATATCATAACGCAAGTAGGACCTACCATCGGTCAGGTCTGAGATATTTCAGACTTACCATGTCCATCTACATAAATGATATAAAATCGGCTGAATCCAAAGTGCAAGAATCCTGAGAAAATTAGAACTAAAAATGCATAACCATAAGAAACAAGTCACACGTCATAAGCCATAAGTCGCTCAGCGAGCTATGGAGCAAGCTATGCTCGTAGTTTCCTTGAAGGATAAAATCCGTAACGAGATTATCCGGAGAAGAACCAGAGTGACTAACATAGCTAGTACGATCAGTAATCTGAAGTGGCAGTGGGCTGGCCATGTCTGTCGAAGGACCGATGGCCATTGGAGCAGACGAGTCCTTGAGAGGAGACCGCAAATCGGCAAATGCAGTGTAGGGCGCCCCTCAGCCAGGTGGACCGACGACCTGATTATAGTAGCTGAGGGGGACTGGATGCGGAAGGCAGAGGACTGAGTGTAGTGGCGCCACTTGGGAAAGGCTGAGTTGATGAACCATAAGAAAGTAAACTATCACACACACGCTTTCACATCACCACTAAAATCAAAGCATCCAATCATCCAGAAAGTATTCACTTGAACCACCGTCCAGTTATTATAACCACACACGGCACTATATATGCAAATAAGGAGAAAATGATGCCGCTAATACCACAGTTTACCCTTTGATTAATGCACTAGTAGTAACCGTTGCGACCTAAATATGCTTACATTAGTTTAGCTTATCTTCAGGGCCTCATTGACCTAGAAGCTGCTTTATATGTAAGGTTTGAATTGATAAGGTCGGTAAGTGCAAATGTAGGGTTATAGGGAAAAGTCTAATTGAAAAGGTGAAAAGGATACAAATATTTGTAATTTATGGTACCTACGACGAATTTAAAAATGATAGAATACATTTCGCTTTTGACAGAGTGCATTTATCATACCTAGCTTTGAATGAGCGTAAGATGACATTATCATATAAGATAGCAAATATTTCCTTATCAAGAATAATTTAAACTACGCTGTTGTCTATGTACCTAGATCTTCTTACCAAGTTAGTTAGTACAACACAATATCCTGCACAGTTTCAGACAGGATTTGAACACGAAACTTACCAGTGTATGGAATCTTAGTACAAAATTCTTGAAATAACATCAATCGTTATCCGACCAAATTGACGAGTACTGAAAATGCTCAAACGTCGTTTGACCACTACGTATTTTGAATTTATCAGTATTATATTCGACTATATGCCAACGGGTAAAAACAGATGTCGCTAGGCTAATGATCTGTGTAACAAGATACAACTCATGCGCTGTTGCCTAAGAAAGGGTAATAGATGGTGTAAATTTAAAATTCGAACTTACAGTCAATTATTTACCAAATTACGTTTTCCAGTTTATTTACTTTTGTTTTCTGTATGTTTAATTTGCCTAGTTAATAAGAAAACTTGTAAAGTATAATTATGTTTGAAAACGTAATTTGGTTTATAACATAACATTTAATCGTTTTTTTCTAATTAGGTATATTATTATTTTTAACACATTTACGCATTTGAAGCGACATCTAAAGACAAATAATTTTATTATGAAAAGAAAAGTTCTGACGTCACAGAAAGACGTAACTGAAAGCTAAATTCAACAGATTTTGTAGAGGTCACAGGCTTACTGGTCTATGCAGTAGCCCCATGGCTTCTATGTTAGATTTGTGAGACGGTAGACGTAGGTTCGGACACTACTAACTGCTGTACTTTTTGTCTTAATTTTTTTATTTAAAAAAGAATGAATAGAGAGCCATCTAGTGATCCCGAAGTGAAATGAAGTTGTAGGTCCATACTTTAAAACCAGAGGCGCCACTTGGTCTATACCTCTATTGGGGTCGAGTTTCCTCTCTATTTCAGTATATTAAAAAGTATTCTGTGAAACTTACACCAGAATTTTCGGAACTTAGTATTTCACAAGCAAAGACACATTTAATACATTTTACGATTTCATGCCGATTTTCGACCAAAAGAAACACCAAGTAATACCACTTACAAATTCTCATCGGGTCGAAAGTCAACTAAAAATAATAGATTATTTTGTTTTAAAGCTTCCGACACCTACATACGGTCATACAAAGCTCAGAAAACTGAAAGACCCCAACACGGTGGTTACCATATGAATGCAGGCTTACTTCAACGGTTGAATTTGCAATATAATATTAGCATAAGTGCCAAAGCTGATAAAACCAATCACAATTTTCACACAGCTAGACGTCACTTTCAACGATTATAAATACAAGTCTTTACTAAACGTTAATTTGTCGTTGCCGGGATTGAAATCCTATGGTAAACAATGATATGAAATTTTATATTTTGGTGGTGATTTTTGGCTTTTCCGAAACGTTTTAAGATACACGAGGAATATGACAATACATGGGAGGTATCATGTATTTTTATGTGCAAGAGTATAATATAGTTCGTCTCAGTACCTACAATACTGTAGGGTTTTAATAATCTAATCGAATTCTACGGTTACTGTATATGACTAACTCCTTGTTATCCAATCAACCATAGCCGTAATATTTATAATGTGTTATTTACTTTAGAGTTTGTCAATTTGTAGATATTTAACTGTGGTAATTATGAGAACATACTCATAGTCGTAATTATGCTTCGACACGATCTAAGATGTATCAGCAAAATTGTTTCTGTCATAAATATATTTATCTCCTTCCTTTTCCTCCAGTCATAAACCTTTGTATAATAGCACCATCAAGTCGATTTCAAGAGCCTTCGCCGCCAGTAGCTTTCCTGTCCGCTTTCCAACCACTACTGCTATAAATAATAACATTCACACGGTACACGTATTTAAATAAATACGTATCAACTTTCCCGGGTAAGACATTAGGGATTGGGTTGAATCGATTTTAGTATCGATCCCTGTTATAGAATTTCGGGATGATCTTAAATTGAATTTTGAAGTCACACGGCAGTATCGATTGAATACATTATTTAGATCTACAAAAATATGACAGTAAAACGGAATTCTTAAATCGGATTTGGGAGTCAAGATTGATATTGAGCCTCAGATGATGCATTGTATCAAGTATGAATAAAGACGAAAGTTATGGAAGAAAGAAGGAATCCAAAGTCAGGATAATATTAAGAACGAAAATAGGGGCTCGTGGGGAAGTAACAACCTGCAGCCAACCCAGCTGATCTTGTTGCGGTCAGTCCGTGGATGGATGACCGTTTATTTGAACATCGAGACCCCTCCGTGCCTCGAAGAGCACGTTAAGTTGTCGGTTCCGGTTGTCATACGAATATCTGTGGCAGTAGTTGTAGGTAGGCACAAGCCTAAAAATCTGACGACTAGACTAACTTCCAAATGTCAGTTTTACCCTGTAAATGGGTTGCGGGGGTCTGACGGCAGTAGCTTTGTATAAAATACTGATGTTCAGCCGCATCTGGCTAGACTGGAAGCCGACCCCAATATAATTGGGAAAAGGCTCAGAGGATGAGTATTAAGTACAAAAATAAGATGACTGATGTAGTATTTCTGCCTACTTCAGGCAGATTAATCGCAATTAAAGGCTTTGCGTATGCGTAAGCGAATTCTATTATTAAATTCAAGTAATCTGAAAAACACCATAAATATCCGTTTGTTTATAGTTTAAATCGGTTTAACTCGCTCTGCATTCAACCTATTTTCTCAACCCACTTCCATACTTCAAAAACGATTTCTACACTACATTTTCTGATCAATCACCGCAATCATTGATAGCTATGTATATAAAACACGGTATGCCATATCGAGAAAATTGAAATCGACTTAATCGCTAGCTAATCATCGATCACGAGTAACGACTCTATCGATGCGTTTTATCGATTATGACAGAATTGATTTATCGTGACTAACATCTTGTCCCTTCACTAGTGTGTGCAGAAATTACAGAAGTATTTATGTCCTACTCTCACATTAACACGTTTGATGACATTAGAAACATAGTTATGTTGGCGTCATGTACTTATTACTTGAAGTTATTCCTAATCACTGCTAGTAAATGGGGAATCTGTAATTAAGTTTTCTCGAAGTTTCTTGTTGGTTATTGTGAGGAATAGGAAGGTAGTGAGAGGCCTAGTTTGTTCCGTGTTTGCATCGAAGCTGCTCTTTCATAATGTCTACTACAATATGTAGGTGCAATAACTATGGGACCAAAACTGAAAACGCGAAAAAAAAATCAGCTGTCCCCTACATTTTTGTTCACATGAATCGACAAAATCAAATCAATCAATCAATCTGCTGATCCCTAGATCAGCTTTTTTTTTTCAGTTTTTTTTTCGCGAATTCATGTTTGGTCCCATAGTAATAGGTGTTCATACTGATGAGTACAATGACCTCTTAAGAGGTTTTTAGTTATTTCAATAACACGTAAATTTATAATCTACTTAATAAGATTCTGAACTCTGGCTGACAGACTACGCACAGCCTAAACCCGTGGGTCTAGCAGGATGAAATTTGGCACAGGAGTTCTTTACTTGAAACGATTTTTGAAAATGGGGATGGAGTTGAGGGGATGCCTAAAGAGGTTTGATAGGTGTTGAAAGTTTGTATGAAGAAAAAACGGGAGCAAACCCACGGGCGTGGACGTCATCGCGTCAGAAAATAAAAGAATATGGATAATACCAATAACTTAATCCAATTTCAACTAAAATCTCAACCATGCAATACCAAAAACCTTATTCTATATTGTAGTTACTGTGGATTTCGCAAAAACCAAAAAAAAAACAGGAATGGAGCAAAATCATAAATAATTTTATACGATTTACTACCCCGCAAAGTTGCAAAAACTTCATACAATATCTTGCAAACTTTTGGTGCAGGTAGACAAATTAACAAAGACGTTAATATATCAAGCAATAAGACAAGGAAGGCACAAAAAATGACTACCGTTATACAAGACAAATAAGCTGATTCAATCTGAGATACTGTATAATTAGGGTGAAATGGATAGTCACTGTCTTTGTCAAAATTAACAATTAGTGATATATTAATTCATTTTGTTGATTAATCATGAATTATTAAAATCTATCAAGTAATTGACGACGTCTATGGTCTGGTGGTTTGAGTGTCGGACTGCTGATCACGAGGTCGTGGGTTCGATTCCCACAGGACACAAATATTTGTGTGATCAACATAAGTATTTGTGTTGGTCTGGGTGTTTCTTATGTATTTTATGTATTTACAAAAAAAAAGTATATAAGTATTATATCCATTGTCTAGTACCCATAGCAAAAGCTCTGCTGAGTTTAGAACTAGATGGTGCCGTGTAAAAATGCCCCAATAATATTTATTTATTTGCTTAGTTTGGGACTAGATGGTGCCGTGTATAAATGTCCCAAAAATATTTATTATTTATTTATTTATTTCAACGCACATAGTAAGTATGCTTTGACGTCTCAAACAGAAAAAAAACACTTTTTTCATTTTCACACACACTCCACAGTCAAAAGTTTAAAATTATTTACTTTCCGTTAAAAGTAGGAAGAGATTAGTTAAAGAGACCTTTCTGTACTCTACCAGCTAAATATTCTATTCAAGAGTATATCACAAGTACAAGAAAACATTTGCAATGCATAGACATGCTAAATTTTACAATGCGGCTTTTGTCAAAGCGCGTCAGTTTTTTGTGTAACGTAACTAAACAATATCTTACTTGACACATGCATAATATAGTTGTTAACTGCCGCACATAGATGGTGCGGTGTTAAGGGCTTGCATCGCTTAACAACCTGAAAGACGCAATCATTAGTAAACAACACAACTGTTTAATTTATCCTCGATGCTATAGATGGCGCAGATTTATTTTTTTAGGTTTGATAGTCTGTAAAAGATTTTTTAAATAATATTTTTTTTGCGTGAATGTATAAAAAAGGGAATAGAATGGGATAGAATTAAATCGAAGCGTCTAATGAAAATTTAAAACAATAATTAATTAGAAATAGTTAAAAATGTATAACTCCTACTTTCACTAATATGTTCAATTCAACTCTACTAAACAAAACTGTGACGTGGCACTTAAACAAATCAGAAAATAAGGTTTGTTTAGGGAAATAAACATTACCAGCGGACGATAACAGGAACCTCCACCTCAAACAAAAACAAAAATAACCACCATTATCGAGCCCGAAGTTTAATCATGTGACTTTCGCATTGCTTTCACTTGCGTATCAATTATGTGCCGCTTTACTTAATCTTAGAGCGTATTTAAGAAATACTTAACGTTTTGACTAAGTAGCGTTTTTAAGTTACTTTTGATATATCTTGAGTTTATGTTGTATTAACTTGGTGGCCCGCTGGGAAATGAATTTAATGATATTTAATTACGTGTAAGCAACATATTTTATGTTTCATAAGAGGTTTGTGACGTAGGAACCTGCATATGTACAGTCTAACAAAGCAATTGGTATACAGGGTAGAGAGATATACAAGAAGTTTTCTCAGAATATTATGGATGTTTTCGAGTGAAACATAATTTTAATAACGGACAATGTTAAACTGTATTTATACAAAACCCTAATCAAACCATTCTATAATCACTTCCTGAGAAATATTCATCTATATCTGGCGACCCTGTATACTAATTGCTTTCTTGGACTGTACCACTTCATTCCGAAAACTTGTTGCAAAAAATAATTGAGGGCTGATAATTGCTTAAACTTCGCAGTCTTCTTATTACCTAATACCGCAAAGTTTGAAGACGAAGGTCTTCAACCAGTGCGGCCTCATGATCTACGGAGTCGAGACATGGACACTGACAGTTGGGCTAGTGCACAAATTCAAGGTCGCTCAGCGAGCTATCCGGAGCTAAGGAGATTATCCGGAGACGAACCAGAGTGGCCAATATAGCTTGTAGGATCAGCAAGCTGAAGTGGTACTGGGCTGGCTATATCCGTCGAAGGATCGATGGCCGTTGGATGATCGTTGGCATAAATTGACGCTGTGTTTTATCTCGAAATTAGATTTTTAAATTTATGACTTTTTTTTTTTTGTGTTACATGTTCACACAAAGTTAGAAAAAGACAAGTGTATTTAAAATTCGAATATCAAGAAAATATACATGCAGCGTCAAATTAGCGGCTAACATATAATTTATTTCTGCTCCCTGGGTTATTTGGCCGTACAAAGTGACCTTTTTCTTTGATTAAAATATTACCGCTTTTCCTGCCATCATTGTCTCCTTAATTTAATAAATAAATAAATATCTTGGGGACATTTTTTACACAGCATCATCTAGTCCCAAACTAAGCAGAGCTTGTGATATGGGTACTAGACAATGGATATAATACTTATATACTTTTTTTTTTGTAAATACTTACTTTTAATACATAAGAAACACCCAGACCAACACAAACACTTATGTTCATCACACAAATATTTGTGTTCTGTGGGAATCGAACCCACGACCTCGTGATCAGCAGTCCGATTCTCGAACCACTAGACCACAGACGCCGTAATACTATTGTTTATTTATTTATTTATGTACACACAACACATTTTATAATAGATAACATACAGAACAAACACTTGAGCACAAAGGTACTGCTTATCTCTAAAAGAAATTTCTTCCAGCAGACCTGCGACAGGAAAGAAGGATAAAAGAAAGACGTAGACACAGTGTGTGACATTAAATACATACTAAATATAAACATACTTACGATAATAAATTATAAACTACGTAAACATACCTATACCAATAAAAATATATATATAATAAATAAAAAATATGATATTATAATCAACACCGAGAGAATAAACAACTTATTTAATTAGACGATCAATGTACTGAGGAAAGGTAATGTTCTTTGACATTTTTCTTGAACACAGCTATAGTTTTAGAATCACGTATTTTATGAGGAAGCAAGTTCCACAATCGCACTGCATGGACAGAAAAAGAATAGGAATAGAAGTCAGATTTATGGCAAGGGATTTTAAGAATGGTTCTAAGGTGGGATCTGCAGGGAGCATTGAGGTTACGCATGTAGGAAAATCGTTCTCGAAGGTATTTAAGGTGTTTTATAATAATAGCTGTTTACTCTAAGGTTTTCCATCTATCAAACTGCACAATTCCACACCCATACAATTTAATTCTGACACAGTAATTGACAAACTTTCATTGTTTGCTCGTCTCCATTAGTATAAATAGGATTGTGCAAAACAATTCAAACACGTGCATAGACCGTGGAATGAGTGAATTATTTAACGCCTTACATGTTCTTTACTATGGTTATAAATTCAAGTTAGGTTATAAGTTATAATGTTAAGTTATTTACTTTATCTACACTCGTATCGTAAAATTCGAATTATGAACTCGAAAGTAATGTCATAATGACATACTTTACGCACATGCACCTGTAGCGAATTTAAAAAGTTTCATTACGATACAGTTTGCTGAACAAAATAATGCGGTAATTAATTTTTTTTTCCATAACCGCACTCTTCAGCCCAACTAAGGAGTTTTTAATGCCACTTCGACCTAACCAAGGAGTTTTCAAACCTTTTTTTTAGCAGTCGTACAGTTTGGCACCAATGAGTACACAAAATTCAGGGTGGCGCCACTTGTCATACATTGAAAATATTTATCGTTTAAAATCGCGTTTTTGGCAGAACTTTTGATTGTCATATTCCTTTTTATTATATTTAAGTGTTTTCAGGCATATTTTTTGTATGAAGAAACAGAGATTGACGGAATCCTGACAAGGATAGAAAATTAGTTCCGATTATAATGTTTTCGCCAGACTATATTTTATTATCTGTGTACGCGCACCAGCGCGCGTGCGCGGTCGCGCGCCACGGCCACTGGATTTGTTCATCGTTACTTGTAAATTTATTGTTATTGTTTACGTTATTATTATGGTTTTGTATGTCGAAAGTTTTATTCTGGGCAAAAATATCTGGCTACAGCAGTGATACTGAACTGAGGAGAACCCCCGCCTGAATTTCTGGATGCAGCAACGTAAATGACGAACAATCTTTTACCAGAGAAATCAAGAAAAACAACGACAATGTTACCAAGATTTCAAGATTTTGACTTTGGTATTTTATTTAAAATTGTATGAGTGTAGATAAAATAGTGTATGAAACTGACATAATTAGGTATTAAAACACTCGTGTGATACTATTAAAAACCTCGCCTACGGCTCGGTTTTTAAACTCACACTCGTGTTTTAATAACCCCTATTATGCAACAGTTTCATAAACTACTATTGTTGTTGCTAGGTCGGAGAGACAAGCATCTTGAAATGACACGCAAATTATAAACCTAAAGTTAAATGATACTCATGACACATTTTACTCTTACATTTAGAAAGCAGACAATTTACTATCAATTGTAATTAATTACAATCACTAAAATCCTACTTAGGTCACGCGTCGACCTATTGGTATCGTACGAATCGTACGGATCGCATGAAACAAATCCGTATATCGTAGTGCGTCCACCTGTCCACAGCGTACGAATTACAGACAGGTTCCTATGAGCAATCGGATTTTCAATATTGACATTCGGATGTTGATGACGACATCCGCATTTTTGAATGCGAATTCCACCACGTGCTGCTGTCCTCCCCAGGATCACTTAATAGACACCTCGAATACCCCCACTCTATGGGTCCACAATCCCGAAGGTCCCCGAGGGGCTCGTGGCGAAGTAGCAACTGCGTGGATTGTACGATCTGCGAGGTTATGCTGCACTAGCCGCGGTCAGTCCTTGGATGGGTGACCGTTTCGTTGCAAATCGAGACCCCTCCGTGCTTCGGACAGCACGTTAAGCTGTCGGTCCCGGTTGTCATACGAATATCTATGGCAGTCGTTACGGGTAGTCAGAAGCCTGAAGTCTGACAACTGGTTTAACCTCCGGATGTCGGCATTACCCAGTAACTGGGTTGCGGGGGTCTGATGGCAGTCGCTTCGTGTAAAATACTGATGTTCAGCTACATCTGGTTAGACTGGAAGCCGACCTCAACATAGTTGGGAACAGGCAAGGAGGATGATGATCCCGAAGGTCCCCAGTACCCTGAAGCCATTATTTTACTCTACTCTCGGGGCGTTCAGAGCCTTCCGCGTACAGTTAACCCACAGACTACACGTGTAGAACGTCTCCCAATAAGCTTTGAACATAGTTATTTTGACCTCATTACTACAGCTAGCACATCTGTGGGCTAACATATTGTCTCTGGCTGCCAACGCCCTGCGTTCAAGTTCAATGTCTACCTGATCCTTGAGGTCCTCGAGCTATGTACACTTCAGTTCTTCTATCGTCACCCACGAAGGCTCTTGTGATGCATACTGAAAGAAATCATCAGCCTAACATACATATGTATCAAAAATAATATAAGTACTGAGACACATATCACACTTTTTTATTGTATTTTTACTTGTACGTCCTGTGTCTTGATTTTGTACTAAATAAACGTTTTAGTACAAAAACGGGGGTAGGCCCCCCACAAGGTGGAACGACAACTTGGTGAAAGTCGCGGGAATCCACTGGATGCGGAAGGCGCAGGATCGGTCGTTGTGGCGATGCTTGGGGGAGGCCTATTTCCAGCAGTGGACGTATTTCGGCTGAAATGATGATGATGATGATGAAACGTATTATCTATCTATCTATCTAAAAATATCTTATTCCTACAAGTACACTTTTACCTTTTAGCTAAAACATTGTTGTTTTGTATGGAGTAAAGTAAAAATGCATACTCAACTACATCAAGGAGAACACAACCTATATTTCAAAAGATTGCCAGTGTTCAAACGTGTAACTAGAACAATGAGGCAACACTCCCTTACCTGTGATTGAGCGAATCATGCACGTGTATCAAAAGAATCAAACGGGAGTTCCATATACAGAGTACCTGAGGGCTTTGCGAATAGGGTAACTACACAGCAGACGTAAGACAAACAGTAGGCCCTTCGGTTTTAATATGCTTACTTCTATGCCTGTAGTTTTAAGCCAAGATAAAGCAACTCCTACTCTTTTCGAGTCAATGAGACGATAATAATTATTTTCCTGCCTCCTTCCTTCTTAATGCGTCAATTGTAGTAGTTATAGCTCCTTGTGAAAGAGATCTTCGAAAGAAGTACTACCACTGTTTCTTTTCCAGTGCGAAGGGTACGAATGATATGACTCAATTTGTTATTATTTATGACTTTACTCCCGTGATTCTATCGGGTGTGCCCGACTAGTTTCGAGTTCGACCGGAGCCCTTAATCATGAGCTGGTTGAGCGGCGGCGTCGTCGCCGAACGAACTGCGGAGGACACAGGCGCGTCGTTAGTATACATACATACCAGGCCCCTCAGAAAGTATTGCGAAAAAAAGTTTTTATATATGGGAGACTGGCCAGTTATAATGTTTTTCGAAAATATGATTATTTATAAGTAAAAATAAGTAAGTTCCAATTTCAAAATTTCCCTCCACAGTTTTTGCGAGTTAATTCAAAGTATTGTGTCTCACTGAAATATGGATCTGCGCCGGGAACATTTTAGAGCTATGATTTTATACGATTTCAAGTGTCGCCTGAAACCGGATGAATCGTACGATAGACTTCAAATGGCATTCATGGATGAAGGCCCTTCCAAGGCAACCGTGTATCGTTGGTATAACGAATTCAAGCGCGGTCGACCAACTTTGGGGGATGACGAAAGAAGCGGTCGCCCTTTGACGGCTGTTACCGAAGAAAACGTGCTAGCAGTGAAAAATTTAATCCAAGACAATAGGCGAATTACATATCAGGAGATTCAATACATATTGAAGATTGGATCGGGAAGCGTTCACGAGATTCTACACAGCCATCTTCGCGTGAGGAGGATAGTATCACGCTGGGTGCCGCACAACCTCACCGATGCTCAGAAGCAGGCCCGGGTGGAATGGTGCCGTGATATGCTTAACAAATTTGAAGCAGGCTCGTCTCGGCGTGTTTACGACATCGTTACAGGTGATGAGTCCTGGATTTATCAATACGACCCAGAAACCAAGCGCCAGTCGACTGTTTGGGTGTTTCAAAATGAGCCAACGCCTACCAAAGTGAAGCGATCTAGAAGCGGGGGTAAGATTTTGATCGCTAGCTTTTTTAATTTGACTGGCCACTTGGTATCAATTCCCTTACGGGATCAAAGAAGCATTAATGCCGAATGGTATACTACCAAATATTTGCCAGAAGTTTTCTCTGTTATAAGCAACAAGCGACCAAACACAGGGCTCCGCGGGCTACTGCTCCACCACGACAATGCACCTGCGCACACCGCACTCAAAACGAGGGACTTCCTGGACAGCACGCCAGTCAAACTCCTGGGTCACCCTCCTTACAGCCCTGATCTAGCACCGTGTGACTTCTTTTTATTCCCAAAAATAAAAAATCAGCTCAAAGGGATACAATTTTCGTCGCCGGAAGATGCGCTGGCTGCGTTCGAGCAGGCTGTAAACGAGGTGTCTGCGGCGGACTGGAAAAAGTGTTTTGAAAACTGGTTTAGGCGCATGAATCTTTGTATAGAGGCTGGTGGAAAGTACTTTGAAAAGATTTGATAAAAATATATGTACGTATAGAACAATTTTTTTTAGTTTCGCAAAACTTTCTGAGTGTCCCACGTATATTCTGTGACAGCACGCTGTGTAGCGCAGCGTTCGCGACGATGTGGCCGGCAACAGGGGCATTGATGGACGAACGTGAAAATGTGGGCCGAGGCAAAGCCGAGGCACACATACGTGAGCCCATCAATACCTGGTTGTGGCCAAGGCTTGTACAGTACTTTTCTCAAAGAATGTGCGGAAATTCAAATTTTTAGGAGTAATAAGTTCCTTCCATTTTTAAATTACACGACAGATATTTGTTTTCATTGTTATTTATTCGGCCGCTAAACAGGACAGTTAAGGATTTTCATGCTTACATTACCAGCTGTTCCTCGCATGTATTTGACCAGTACAGCATTTTCGATTTATCTCGAAGAATGTTGTCAAAATAATGTTCGAATTTCCAAGCATGTTTTAGAAAAATTGGTAAAAGAAATATTAATTGCATCAAACAAAGACTAAAGCTGTTCCCTCTCAGTGTTGCCAGATGAGTACAAGAGGATTATCGTACTGATGTTCTAAAATTATCGTATATCAAGGAATTTAGTGAAATATTATCGTAAACAGTGCTGAGCTACGAACAAAAACAATGATTTTCAGCATCAAAATTATCGTATTTCTGCGTATTTCAATCAATTTTGTATCGTACCAGAGCCAACATTATCGTATATTTACGATAATTATCGTACGTCTGGCAAAGCTGTTCCCTCTAACCCTTTACCACATGGTCACCATACAAGCCCATCACAGTTATTGGAAAGGCAATGTTTGAAGCCAGATGCGCGCGCGCAACTAACGGACGTAAATATTTACACTTTTTCTTTAGCTTCCGTAATGAAATTAAAGTAAAAATAGTTTACTTCTAAGGTGCGTTTGTTTTATATCTACCTTTATGAAGTTTGAGAAATCTATGAAGCCCTTTATGCTTGGGCGTATGCTTGCCAGGTTCGAAGCATAGTTATTAAGTAATACCAAATCATCATCATTATCATCATCATTTCAGCCGAAAGACGTCCACTGCTGGACATAGGCAACTCGGTCCTGCGGCTTCTGCATCCAGCGGATTCCCGCGACCTTCACCAGGTCGTCGGTCCACCTTGTGGGGGGCCTACCCACGCTGCGCCTTTCAGTACGCGGTCGCCACTCCAGAACTTTACTGCCCCATCGGCCATCCATTCTGCGAGCAATGTGCCCCACCCACTGCCATTTAAGTTTGGCAATTCTTCGGGCTATGTAAGAACAAATGTTACAAATTAAATAAACTGTGTTTTATTATGAAATTGAGGAGTGTTTTTACGGTAAAGATATATTATTTGTGAATATTTCTTCAGGAGTTTTTGTTTAGTTTTAAATTTATTTATTATTAACTATTATTTTTTGTTTTCAGGTAAGCACCCAGTACCAAGGTATATTCAGATACCAAGGAACAAAGTGAGTGAATCGAAATTGAAAAATTCATTAACCCTAACTTATTTGCAAATAGTAACTTTGTTTGAATCCAAATCATGTTAGTTTAATTTGTATGCTCAAACTTACGACTTCAATCAGCCTTTAAAAAATCTTAAAACAAAATGTATTACTATAGGTAAAACCATGGAATAAAAAAAAAAGGGGAAGTGGCATACGGCTACCGCACGCGTGGTACAAGTAGGCGCAGATGCGCAACATTAACTTTATCGCACCTAGTTTCTCGCTGCGACACTATGACGTATGACGTCTCGAATGCTTACGTGAAATGCTAGATTATATCTTATTCTGTAATTATTATAAGGCGTAAAAATGACAGCAGAACGAAAAATAATTCTCATAGAGATGTATTACATCACCACTAAGTGTAATTTTTTTATAAATTTCAACAAAACAATTTTAATTTTACAGCATATATTAAGATTTAATTTTAAAAAAAAACATTATAAAGGACATTGCCCATTCTCTTAGGAGCTTTAGGCCCCTCAAAAAAAATTGCAATGTCACGGCGGATTTTGTCTTATTTTGTAGACCAAGAATTATCTTATATTATTCTGCAAACGATTTAAATTTTTTCACCCTGGTTTAAAAGAATATCTTTTTTTTTCCAACTTCTTAACTGATTGATAAGTGCGCTCCGTGCATCGTTGGGCGATATAACTGAACGCACCCATAAGGACATCCAGAGACATCATGTATGGTGTTGCAAGATATAATTATTTTGTTAATCGATTTTTGAAATCGATTTTGTAGTATTTTTTCAATAATAACATTGCAAGCTTTTAAATTGTTGGGTGTATTAATTAATATCGATTTTATAAGTAATATTTCAGTTAATTTAAAATGATTATCACAATATTTACAATAAATGCATAGGTATTTTAAAGCAAAGAATCATCTTATTTTTCTGTACAAAAAGATTTCAAAAATATGTTTTGCAATTTCTTTTGATTTGACGTCATATGAGTGATTTTTTGTAATTTTTAACAGATTTACGCATGCAAACCGAAATCTAAAGATATAAATTGTGGAAAGAAAAAATAAGAAATCAATCAATCAAGATAAGTCTAGTATAATAGCATCAGAAACACAGTAAAAGTGAATTCTTATAAGTATCGCTATTTAGAATCGATTCCGATTATATGTTGAAATAGTCTGATATCTGGCAACATTTTCGTTCGGTTTGAATGGAGGATATACATACGATTCAGTTTAATACATATTTATTATGTTTTTTAATGCTAGGGTGAAAGAAATGTTGATAAAGAACAAATAAACATGAAAAAATAAGACATAATTTTTGAATAACATACAGTTTTGACATGTCGCCAAAAATGGGCCAATCCGTGGGCATTGTCCTTTGCTAGGCCCCATTTGAACTTTAAATAGACCCAATCACATAATTGTTTTTGTGTATTTTTAATGTACTATTTCAATTGTCAATGTGACAATGTGTGATTTTGGCGACACTTTTTCCGTTCTAAGTAATCGTAAGGGTACTTCCATTTGTTTTCTTTACTTCATGGGTAAACAGAACCATAAGAATAGATAATTATTATCTATTTTATGATTGAACTATGTCATAGAATATATACTAACGACAAGAAGCGACACTTAAGCATGTGTGCTCTTAAAATTGCTCGCGGCCATGTGTGCGGGTCGGGGAGAGCGCGGGTGCGCGGTGCGCGGCGGCGTGTGGAACGGGCAGTCTCTGGGCTGCCCCAGCCAATATATTGCATGTAAACGCGCTCCCTCAAGGTCACCGGCGAGCGAGCTCACACGTACAGGGGAGTGTCGCTGTGACTATGTCAAGAGCATAGTCTGGAAAGACCATATTCCATAATAACCATGGAACCCATTCAGATATCTTTATAAATTCCATAACGGTGCACACTAGTAAATGCCGGCTGCACTTGATAAATTCAATGATTTACCACTAATCCTGCTTACCCACTCTATCACACTTTCTGATCATAGCACAGACTTATATAGATTACAAGTCGAACAAATAAATTGCGAGGCAGAGGTGTGTTTTAGATATAATTATTTGCGACAGTTACTTTCATGGGAAAAGTTGATTTATCTATGGAGATAGGTATCTTGGTCATTTTCTGTTGAGGTATTGGCTCTCCAGTAAACGTTTCTATACTTTGGGATGAAAAAAGAACCTCCACAACAAGTGTTATACAAGATAAATGGCTAGACTTTAAAAGAGACTCTGACTCTTGAGTTGGTTCCCAAATTTCTGAGTCAAATAGGAAATGCCGCCGCTAGGTGTCTACTTTTTTAAATTAACCGACACGTCATAGTGATTCTAAATGAAAGGACATTGAATGAAATGTCTAGTTTCAAACTAAGCAGAGCTTGTACTATGGGTACTAGACAATGGATATAATTATAATTTTTTTTGTAAATACATAAGAAATAAAAAAAAATAAAAAAAAAATAAAAAAAAAAAAAATACCCAGACCAGCACAAACACTTACGTTCATCACACAAATATTTGTGTCTTGTGGGAATCGAACCCGACCTCGTGATCAGCAGTCCGACACTCGAACCACTAGACCACAGACGTCGTCAGAGATATAAAGAACTATTTGTGTAAATTGAAACTTGTGATAAGGAACGATCTGTAATGAAATGATTTATTGTTCAAAGGACACTGAATAAAATGGGCCAACGCGTAGAATAAAACTAATATCATAGTAAAATAATGAACTAATATTATAAAAAAGGAACACCAAACGTATTTATTGCACATGAATTGTAAGAAAACCACTCAGAGCAATGTTTTATTAGAGGATTACAATATAGTTTGATACCGAAATTCGTTAGATGGCGTTGACACTATTATAAGTAATTATTTTTTTAAATATAAATGCAGGTGACGTTGTAATGTATGAAATCGTATGGAAGTTGACACACCAAGCGCCGCTGCGTGTACTCATGCGACTACCTCTCTTGGTGTGTCATCTGACATCTCCCATACGATTTCATACATTACAAAGTCACCTGCTGCAACGCGACGCGCTGCGCTGTGATGCGCTGCAGTTGGACAGCTCAACTGTAATAAAGACGCAACGAAATAATCTACTTATTTGTTCGACGTATGATATAATAATAATAATTAAGTACTGTTTAGGATTGTGTTTAAATAATTGATTTGTAACTAACTTGTCAGATATTTGTGTGCTTTTATAGCCAAACATGGATGAACTTCACATATTTGTAACAACCCTTCTACCTGTGTTTACAAATAAATAAATTCTATTATATTGTACTATATTTTGTTTTTGTTCTGTTATGGTGTTACAAAAATTTCGAATAAATAAATAAATAAATAAATTATTTTATTATTTTTACGCATTTACGCATGCGAAGCGAAATCTAAAGATTTAAATTGTGAAAAGAAAAAATCGCTCACGAGCAGGATTTTTTCTTTTCACAATTTAAATCTTTAAATAAATAAATATTCTACCCGTTCGTGGTTTCGAAGCCAAAATATATAAAATAGAACCTGATAAATTAAATAATCGTTGGGCTTTTCCAATCCCAATATTTGATCGTTGAGCTTTCTCTATTCAAATAAAACATATTCCAGATTAGCATTTAAGTAAAAATAAATTATTAGTAGAGTACTTGGACGAACAAATAACTAATTATGAGTCGGCGCCAAACAAACTTTTAACAAGCATAGTGCGTGTAAGTTGGAAGTGGCCGAGCGGAGAACGCATTTTTGGAAAGTTATTGTTTATCGTTGAAAATCTCACGTTATATTTGATGTGACGTTGTTTTTATTATTTATTTAAAGTAATTTAATGATCTTCGTTGATTGGTTGTTTGGCGCCGACTCATAATTAGTTATTTTTCGCTTTTCAGTTTCTGTTTTCGTCGGTTCAATTTTTTGTTAAAAAGTTTTATTTTTCATTTTTTTGTGGTTAAACTCTAAATCCAGGTCTCCATTATGTCGTAGTGTCTAGAACTATATTTATGTATGTCAAGTTTCAACAGAATCGGTTAACAGGTAAGAATTCAGTGGGTGAACAAACACTCATCCCCTGTTTTACTACCCTTAGGGGTGGATTTTGATTTTGAAATTTAAATGGGACCAACTTCAAGATATACCCTATCCAATAAAAAAAGAATCATCAAAATCGGACTACTCTGTAAAAAGTTATGCGTGGTCATAAATAAAAAAAAAAAAAAAAAAAAAAAAAAATATACGCGTCGAATTGAGAACCTCCTCCTTTTTTTCGTCGGTTAAAAAAAGGCGGACGGAATCTCGCTAAACAAAAAGTGAGTAGTAAGACGGCACGCTTAAAAGTACGGGCTGGCACGCACACATGCACACCCATAGTGAGACAAAAAGCCGCGATTACGCAACATATCTCGTGTGACGGTAGTCGTTGTCGTAGTGTCAGAAATAAAATAACAATATATATCTGGTGTGTTAAAATTATGTCAAAATTGTAGTGGCTTTAGGAAAAAACGGCCAAGTGCGAGTCGGACTCGCGCAGTAAGGGTTCCGTACCACCCATCGACCTGATATCCCATAGAAAGTGATTTAATTTACGAGAGTTTATCAAAAGACATCAACGTTCAGTGCGCGAAATATGAGTTTTTGCATCTCTTTCTTACGCAGGTACCACCACATATGTCTATTATTTTTAGTATTTGTTGCTAAACTTCACAATATGCACTATAATCTGACCAAGTTTGACGCTGGTATGTATTACCGTTTTGAAGATAGAGCAGGAACAAAAACGTTAAAAAAATGCATGTTTTTTGAGGTTCCTTGTATGGAGACTCTCTTTGGTTTAAGACTTTTTTTTTGTTTTTAGTATTTGTCGTCATAGCAACAGATATTCTGTGAAAATTTTAACTGGTTATCTATTACCGTTACACACACACGTTACGTTACATACAGCCCCGAGACAGGCAGACGGACGCACGGACGGACGGATGGACAGACTGCGTAGCAAGAGTAATAGGGTCCCGTTTGGCACCCTTCAGGTACGGAACCCTAAAAACGAAGTGCTTCAATCTTTTCTTAGTGAGATTGAGTCCGCCATTTTTATTCGTCCAAAAAAAAATCCTAGACGCTTTATAAGTAGTCAATCAATCTTGCAAATCACTAATGACATTTGCTTTCATAAAACTTATACCATTCAGGTGTTCAGTCAATGTTGTGGAGCAAAAACTTGATTAGGTTAAAGCAGTCTGTTGATTAAATTTGAAAGCTTGAAGATCAAAAACATTTGAACATTTCAATGGCGCATTACATTGACAGGTAGCTCATTATAATGTGCTACAACTGGTACTACATATAGTAAGTGAAGAAGTGGCCGCAAGACACAAAATTTCTTGCGTTTTTTGCAAATTTAACTCTATTTTACATTGTGTATTGATCAAAATATGTTTCGCGACAATAATCACAATATATCTATTAAATACACGTCGTCGTCGACCTCTGTGGTCTAGAGGTTCGAGTGTCGGACTGCTGATCACGAGGTCGTAGGTTTGATTCCCATAGGACACAAATATTTGTGTGATGAACATATAAGTGTTTGTGTTGGGCTGGGTGTTCATTATGTATTATATGTATGTATTGTATGTATTAACAAAAAAAAAGTACATATGTATATTATATCCATTGTCTAGTACCCATAACACAAGCTCTGTTTAGTTTGGGACTAGATAGTTCTGTGTAAAAAATGTCCCAAAGATATTTATTTATTTATTTTATTTTATTTATACATTTACGGCCAAAATTAATATACAATCTATCCACGATTTACCCTACTAGATATAGAAATTTGACATATTTTGTACGGAGCTTATGTCAAATTCCTATCTCTAGTAGGGTAAATCGTGGATAGATTGGATATTAATTTAGGCCGTTAGAGAATATATAATAATAGATTGAAGATTGAGTGAACTAACCCAGAGAGTCTTCTCTGGGTTACTTCACTCAATATTCAATCTCTATGGGAAAAGCACACAGAAGCACATGAGTGATTCATTCAAACATAGCCACTGAATATGTCTGAGGGTGCAACATAACAATGGAACAGGTTGCTGCCTTTTATAGCAAACAATTTACTTTTTAGACGAGAGAAAAATTGAGCCACTAAAATGTACTGAAGGATCGAATTCTTGGAGTGCCTGGAAGAATTAAATCCGTTTAATTTGAAACTTGTGCAATTTCAAATTCAAGGGATTTTAAGCATTTGCTTTCCATTTAAGCTAATAAGCTAGAGAGCTTTGTTGTTAAATTTTCAGTTAGAGCGCTTTGTTATTAGCAGTTTCTCAGTCGCTAAGTTGTCACGGTAGGTAGCAATTCAGTGTTAACAACTTTTCTGTTGTATCTATATCATGCACACTTAGTCTTTGAATAACATCCAGAAGTCTAAACTCAAGGTCCGCCAACGAGCTATGGAGCGCAGTAAATTAACAGATCGAGTTTGAAATACTGTACTGCGCTTTAACCACAAACACAAATAGCAGATGTGGCTCAAAGGCTGAAATATATCATATCTGCCGCATACCGGACGTATTGATTATGGGCCCAAAAGGCCTAGAACTGCGTGTCTCGAGGCAGTTACACGAGGTCACAGAAACTGGGAGGATGAGGCTCGATATCGGTAAAAGTTGAAAAAAAGGAGAATAGAATAGAATAGAATAGAATAAAATAATAATTTATTTGCAAAGAATGTAGGTACATGACATAAAGGTGTTATCGGTAGAGTGACCCTTGTACAAACTACCTTGAATGAGGCATGCAAACATTTTTGAGTTTAATTAATTAATCAATTAAATTTAAAATCCATAACACCAATAAAACAATAATCAAATATATTACATTAAACTGAATAAAATATAAAAATATGTAGGTATGTCACGAGTTAGGTAGGTACTTAAATAGTAAAACTAGAATTTATCATTTTCAAATCATTAATTAAATAGTAACATTCCTGCAATAAAATAATAATAATCAAAACAATTTCAAATTAAATTTAAAATATTAATGTCATGTGTTATCTACATTGTAAAACTAGAATTTATCATTTAAAAAATCATTAACTGAATAGTAGCATTTCTCCAACAATAATGCTGACAATTTCTTTTTAAAAAAGGATTTGCTGACAATTTTTTTTTAAAGGTAGGCCTTTTCCCAGGAGTGGGACAGCATATGTTTATAATAAATATCTAACATCAGATTCCTTGTCACCATGCACCATAAATAAAGATAAAATTGTTAATTTCATTGAGGTACTCTATATGAAATCATATTTTATTTCAAAAATCATTTTTTTTTATTAAGTGTCTCAACATCCAGACAAACCTGAGGTTTTTGTGATGTTTTTATAATTATTTTTGTGTATGCATTAAGTTAAATTAAATAAAAAATTAATTTAAAAAAAAACTACGTTTTAAGGCAAACTCTTTGAAAGAGTATTTTGGCTTCAGCTTCACATGCCGTTCTGTGGGAATTTCACTAAGGATTCAAACTCATTTTTTTTTATAAATATCTGTATCCCAGCAGCGTTTTAGGACCCCGCGAGCAAGTTTTTGCATTCAGCCGATGAGTCACAGAGTCAACGCACGGAACCCAACCGTGTGCCTTTGATGGTGCTTTTTACTTTAAGCCTTTTTTTGCAAACCCCTTCCATTCCAGAAGAATTCAATATTATTTACATTAATAAATTCCTCGCGGTTTATTTCAGTGTTGATAGCATCTGTATCGGTTGCTTTATACTGAATGTTTTATATAGTCATCTTATAGGGAATTGGGTCATTTTATTAGTTGAGCTATCAGCTTGTTTGTCATTCAATGATCTCTTTAGACTTGCACTTTCGTCACTTTGGCCTTCATAAGAATTTAATTAACTACTTCAAGTCACACACTTATTCTACACAAAGATCCATGTTGACGACATTTCAACACTCATTGCTTGTTAAATATATACAGATATACATAACATTACGCCTTATTCCCCAAAGGGGTAGGCAGAGATGTATGGTACACCCACATTTCGCCAGTTATAAGTCCCATGTAATAGGGGGTGAGCCTATTGCTATTAACCAGGCACAAATCCAGATTCCGGACTGCTACTGAGAATTTCCTAATGATAAAACCAAATAACACTTAGCCCGACCCTGGAATCAAATCCAGGACCACACGCTTAGCAGTCTCGCTACCACAAGACAAACGGGGCGTGGCTTGTTGAATATTCCCTTAAAAACCATCAAACTACTTAAATAGCTATAAAATAATAATAATAATAATGTCCTCCCGGCCGAATTTCGGTCACGGCGGCCAATCTCAATGGAGACTAGCCATCTGCGCGGGACATATTATAGTGCACAAGTGTGTGCGCAAACACAGGTGCACTCTCTGTTCCCTCACTCTCATAATCCGATGGGACGGCAATTCGACACGACCGGAGAGAGATCAGGCGCAGGACCGACGGCTTTACGTGCTCTCCGAGGCACGAAAACCCTCATTGAAATGATTGCAAGTAATAAAAAATAAAAATAAACTTTATTTCAGGTAAGGCATAAGTTTGACGTCATACACATACACCCATATCACATTATTATAATTATTATTATTTGTAAAGCGACGCGACAAATACATATTACTCTAGATTATACTAAACATGAATAAATACGATAGCTGAGCTATCAAACAAACTTGTAAAACCAGCAATATCCTTATATCAATCGCAGCAAGATTTTAATTACGGTTAATTAGATTTATAAGTAGAAAGTAGTTAGTAGACTAACTTTTGCAAGGGACTTCGTTCACGAAGTTGTTGAAAGAGACTGTTACAACACTGAACTTAAAAATTAAAACAGTAAAAAAATGCACACCAAAACCACCAATAGTAGTGAAACTGAAAACCATAGAAATTAAGAAAACGATTCAAGGAATTAATCAAAACAAATACGTAGTGAAGAGAAGAACAGGGCGAAATAGGGAGAGAAGATAAGGAAAGCTGAGGTCACTACCATGTAGGAACTAAAGCTATGAGGCTATGAGGAGAGAGAGAGGCACAGAAGTAAATAAATATCATAAATAAAGATATTTCGTCCTTTTTTAACTTACATACAATGTTTGTGAATCATAGATTGGAAATAATTACAACTAGCTGACACCCGTGGGTTCGCTCCCGAGATGTCGATAAAAAGAAGTATATTGACAACCTCTGTGGTCTAGTGATTCGAGTGTCGGACTGCTGATGGGTTCGATTCCTACAGAACACAAATATTTGTGTGATGAACATAGGTGTTTGTGTTGGTCTGGGTGTTGCTTATGTATTACAAGTATGTATTTACAAAAAAAAAGTATACAAGTATTATATCCATTGTCTAGTACCCATAGCACAAGCTCTGCTTCGTTTAGGACTAGATGGTAATGTATAAAAAATGTCCCAAAAGATATTTATTTATTTATTTTATTAAGTGTTAATCCTGGACATGGTCTAATTTCATCCAAATCCGTTTAGCAATTTCAGTGTTATTGAAGGACAAACAAACAAACAAACAAACAAAAATCCATACTTTCACATTTATAATATACTAGCCTATGCCCACGGCTTCACCCGAATGGATGTCGTTTATCGCGCATCCCTCGGGCACTGTTTATCTTTCAGGGATAAAAAGTATCCTATATATATCCAGGTTATGGTCTATCTGGTTTTGGCAAACTTCGCCGAGTCTTCTCGTCGCCTATACCGCAAAGTTTGAAGACAAAGGTATTCAATCAGTGTATCCTGCCTGTCATGACTTACTTGGAGTTTCTTTGAGGGATAAAATCCGTAACGAGATTATCCGGAGAAGAACCGGAGTGACCGACATGGCTTGTAGGATTAGTAAGCTGAAGTAGCAGTGGGCTGGCCATGTCTGTCGAAGGACCGATGGCCGCTGGAGCAGACGAGTCCTTGAGTGGAGACCGCGAATCGGCAAACGCAGCGTAGGGCGCCCCCCTGCCAGGTGGACCGATGACCTGAAAAACGTGGCTGGGGGGGACTGGATGCGGAAGGCAGAGGACCGAGTGTTGTGGCGCAACTTGGGAGAGCCCTCAGTCCAGCAGTGGACTGCGATAGGCCGAGTTGATGAGTTAATGATGGTCTATCTGTGTGCCAAATTTCATCCCTTACAGCGTGATCGAGTAACAAACATCTAAACATCCTCACATACTTTCACGATTATAATATTAGTAGGATAAAGTAGGATAGAATGTAAGAGGTAGGATAGTTGGGTTTTTACTTTTTATGTTTCAAATCGGCTCAGTAGTATTAAGTGGAACACCAACTCCAGAAACAAAGTATATTACTATTAAAACATTACAAATTAGCTTAGTAGCAGGAGTAACATACAAGCCAACAATTTCTACCATTACTGGTACAATAATAATAAAAGCTGCAGCAAATATATCAAATGCTTTTACAACTTTCTCATTAGTATTAACGTTCTGTAATTAACTACCTCCAGTTAAAATTACTTAGGCTGTAATTGGTACTAAGCCTTACATGTCATTTTATGCAAATGTAAAATCTAATAAGTGTAATAAAAAACATTGTAAAGTTGTGTAAACATGTTTTCATGAGAAAATTAAAGAAAATGGTGGTGTAGTGTGATCAGGATCTTGGTCAAGTTACAGTATTAACTAACGGGAAGAGTGTAGTAAAGATAAGTATATAAAAAATAATTACACATACATTATTGTATTCAATGACCCTTTTCTGTAATTAATTTCATAATTATTCTACCTTGACTGCTATGTCCGACTTAATTGTAAGGTTTTACAACGCTGCAGCTGATAACACTCCATCGAAAGTCAATTTAGGTTTTAAATTAGATTTGGTTCAGGAAATCGGGAGTAATCAAAACAGGGTTGAAATCTGAAACAAAATAAAATTCACATCTCTTTTGGGTGCAAGGTCCACTGTAAGGTTCCACATTGTACTACCTATATTTTGGATTATTGACTAAAAGTCAATACCGTAGGTTTAATGTGCATTTGTATTATTATTTAACTAATTCTGTCTGTGGTCTAGTGGTTCGAGTGTCGGACTGCTAATCACGAGGTCGTGGGTTCGATTCCCACAGGACACAAATATTTGTGTGATGAACATAAGTGTTTGTGTTGGTCTGCGTGTTGCTTATGTATTATAAGTATGTATTTACAAAACAAAAGTATATAAGTATTATATCCATTGTCTAGTACCCATAGTACAAGCTCTGCTTAGTTTGGGACTAGATGGTGCTGTGTAAAATGTCCCAAAAATATTTATTATTTTATTTATTATTAATTCTAATCGATTTGAGTTATATAAGTAATTCCCATCAAAATAATTATATTGTATCCAAAACAAGTATTCCAATAAATAACATACATTTTTGAGATCTTCAAAATATACTAAAAAATATCGACAAACATATTTTAGAAATGTAAAAGCCCATTTTGACGACAAACGAACAAAACGACTTTTATAAACTCTGCATTTTCACTCAAAAACTCAATTTCGATTCAACACACGAACACGCCCCACATTTTATTTAATCACATGCATTTTTCAAACCCTTTTTGGGTTTAAGTTAACAGTTAAAGCTTTCTTAGTTCGAACATGTAGTGTCACAATCAGATAAATTTATTTCAAAGAGACACAAGATATCCGCCAACTAATGTGATAGCATATCTGTCCATACAAAAATTTTGTTTCTTGATCATCTTTCAAAATTTTCTAGACCGAAGTCATGAAATTCAACTATTCGTAACCTATTCAATGAAGATATTGCTATTTACCCAGCAGTACAGAAATACAGTCATTATTATTGAAGCTTCAGTTTCATTTACTAGTCAAGAACCCCCGCACACACCTGGAGCTTGGCACTCAATCATACTGTTTATTAAAATAAAAATGTATTCAATAGGCACCCCTATTTACACTAGCAAGATAAACAAGTCTTAACCTAGTGTGAAGCAACGTTTTATTTCTCTTAGTAATAATCAAATAAAAGAAATCGGACCTCGCCTGAAGAAATCATTGAAACATAAAATTCGATCCAGGTATACTCTTTTTCGTCCAACCAGAGCCAATGCAGACAGCTAGCGATAATAATTAAATTAAAAAGATCTTTGTCGAAGTCTTTTTTAAAGATTTAACGCAAAACATTAAAATGATTGATTAAATAGATGTATCATTTAGCATACTCGTTGAAATGCTTATTTGTATTTGCATAATTAATGAAGATACTTCAGAATTTAGACTTTTAGTTAACGAGGAACAAGGCGTTTGCGTTGGTTGGATAAATTTATGGACTTGATTTGGCTGAGAAATACTTAATTAAGGAACTAAACCAAAAATCTTTTTTAATCTTTAAATGACAATAATATCCCACGGAATGTAAGAAAATATTTTAGTAAACATTCGAAAATCACTTAAGAGGCACCTTCGAAGGCTGTAGCATTATCTACTCCAAATAAACTATCAAAAAATATTAACACAGTCGGTCGATAAAACACCAATAGCTTTCAAGACTCCTAAAACGCAATAATGGCAACAATGTTAATAATGAACCCGAACTAAATCTTGACTTACAAGTTCGTCGCATAAATCCAACAAAAACAACAAAAGGATCTTTTTGTTGACGAAAAAAATTCTATGGGAAAGAAGCGAAGTCCTAAACATGTTAGGAACGCCTAAAAATGTTAGGAGCGCGTCTCACCCGGTACGGGAGCGGAATTTTAAACAGGACTCCTTAAAGGGATCGTCGGGGATGCCTTAGGCTTTGATCAAAAACATCCAGACGGTGAATCAGAACCTCACCTCGCTCGCCTGAGCCTTAAAATTGCTGGAATTATTGTTTTCGATATAAATAAAGATGGGCGTGATGATGGTATGAAGGGTAGATGTAGACGATATTGTTGTGATTAAGTACGAAAGGGTCAGTGATTGAAAGATGTTGATTACTGTGCCTTAGATTTAGATAAGGTCCACCATTAATATAAGTTTAATACTGAATTACAAGTACACCATCAAATCTGCTTAAGCTTACATGGATAACAAGTGCGATTGTGCTTCAAATTAAAAGTGAAACGACAAACTACGATTGAACTGGAGCAGAACAGATAAATTACTAAAAAAAAAGTCTCATTTAATTCGGTCAATATTTTTTGCCGAAATTAATCTGAGTGTTAAAAAAAAGTAGCTCTCGAACCACCTGCCAGCAAGCCAATTAAAAATGCATAAAATAATAATATGTAATTTAATATTTTTCTCATTCTTGTTAACAAATACCGTTCACAATCCTACAAAGATTCAAATATATAATTTGCGCTCTACTTACTTACTTACTGTTAGATTTTGTATTTGCAGAACTGGATCAATTTCTGTTGCATTACATAACATTATAAAATTTACATTTTTCTCTCGTAATTTTCATAAATGTGTTACCATTTATCTGATCTTGCACAATTTTCTTTAGCATGAAGACATAATTATGTGCAAAAACACCGAACAGAGATTCCCTTGAAAGACAACGTTTTTAAACACGCATAATGCTCAGGTAATTCGCGCCTACTTGCATTTTAAATCATGTCACAACTTTTATAAATTGTACAGGTTTTCCATCATCAATTTTATTACGTAGAATACGGCCAACATCTGTTTAAGAATGGGTCATTATGTAAATTATGTATAATGACAAGTGTTTGAGCCCATTAAAATAAAATGCGCTTTTAACGATGGATTGGGATCGATATAGTTCTGAAGTGACCACCGATCGCTTTAATGAAGTGAATATAAATATTGATCCGGATTTCTTCGATAAACATAAATTTCGCTGTCATTTAAATATAAGAATTTTGTAACCCGATATTACAAACAATGGCGCACCTGTCAAAGAAAGTAGGGCGATATTAATAAACACTCACGACTTTATTGAATGAGGAGTTTTGTCCGGGTCCGTACCAGCAAAGCTCACTGATTACGTTCGATCCATTTTAATTAAATTTTGAAATTCTATACCAGTCGAATACAGAACCGAGTAAATACATTATTATACGATTTCATATACTTAAGACTGTTGAGTCATAAAATTGTACCGACTGTGAAAGTCAATTAGTCACATGTGTTTTTAAATTGGTCATAATCATAAACCATAACACGACTTGATTTGTATACAAATCTTTTACAATTTCTTTAACAAATATCGCGGCAAATTGAATCACCTAAAAGACCTTGGTGGTTGGTGGTAACATTTAGGTATAATACTCCACGGCTATTCCAAATTTCGCCGTCTAAAATTTCTCCTGCACCCAGATATGTTTTCGTTTTAACAAAATCATTATTATCACTATTTCCTCTAACAATACGATCTAAAACCCAAAAGCAACCTTTTCCAAAAATTATGTTTACCTGTTTCGGACTTTCACTGTCTGGGTTCAGTTTGTCATTTTTGAATCACTCACGATGATTAATGGTATACAAAATTATAAGGTGGTTGCGTCTGACGAAATTGGTCGGGGAATCATAGGGCCTAGGACCATAAAAAAAGAGAGATGGTGTGGTGGGAACATCCTTTTATACGTTACGTGAGTTTTGCCCTTTTTTCGATCGTCCAATCGTAAGGAAGCACGCTCGATCTGATAAAAGTTTTATAACCCACTCACCAATTTTATGGTTTTAATTTCAATCGGGAAAGATGATAACTTTCCGACTCTTGATATAGGTAGTTTAAAATAAATTAGAAACGGACAGCAAGCACTCGCCCGGTTAAAATTTGAATACAAAAACTGTATTGTATTGTTAATTTTAAAAGTAGAGGGGTTGTATTATTACTATAGTTTTGGCGCATGCGGAGCGGAGTGCGGACAGAACAATGCACAATCTCAAGGGAGGGGCTCCCGACCCCTTTCGAAAGTAATATCTCGTGTACACCATTATCACACAGATTGCTTGAATGTTGGTTTTATTTTTATAAAACAAATTGGGATACATAATTAATTACGCTTTTAACTTTAAGATCGTCTTTAATACAAAGAATTATAGCGTACTCAATGTCATGAAAAGATAAGACTATATAAGGAACAAAACATACAAAACAACATAGAGTACCTATGCATTTAATCAGATTATCATGCAGGTCAGCCCGTCCGACATGAATCTAGGCGCACATGTCTGCAACGGGCGCACAGCGTCATTCGCGTCAGTGAGACGTCGCGCGACGGACGTCAGCGCGTGCGCCGTGACCGTTAAAATTCAAATTTTAAACTGTTAACAGAACAAAATCGTCACATTTGTTTAAAAAAAAATGAAAACATAGTATGTGTGTGAAATACCTGAAACATAAGAATTTTGTGAGTGGTTTCAGTGAAAATTGTTTGGTTGATCCCGTACTGGTGTGCATGTAGAGACAAGTGGTTGTGACCTTCTGTGCTTTAAAAAAGGAGTTTGTTCTCAAACTTGTATGCAAAAGTGATGAAAATATGAATTCGAAAAAATTGGAATGTTTCGACGACGATGATTCCGTGGATGATAAGCCAAGTCTCAGCTTTTTAGGTAAGTTTGAGATAAATAAATACAATAGTATAATATTTATGTATAATACAGAAATAGATTCATTGATAGCTCCTGAATTTACGAGGTTGACTATTGATATGGATATCGTGGAAATTGTATGTCATGATAAAGTGTGGGGTTAGGAATGCTATTAGTAAACGTCGTATCTAGTGAACTTTACTGCAGAAATCATGATTTCGTAATATACATTATTATCTTTAGATTAGATTTCCACATCAGTAATTTGAAAACCCATTTACGAATGCCATAATTGGGTGCTGTCTGCAGCTAATTTGAATTTAAATGACTTGAATCAAAAGGGAATAGTAAATGAAAAGGGGCTCTATAAAGTTAAAATGACAACATTTATGATTGTCATCCTTTAGTACCTACTATCAGAATTATATTGTAAAGCTCTTGGGTATTTTTAGCTAAAATGCTAACGATATTAACTTCTTCAAGCTTTTAACAAGCTTAAGAACAACTTGTACCTTGTACTAAAAAGATCGTGTCTCGCAATTAACCTTCGCAATGTACAGCGACTACAGCAATTATTCAACTCCATTAAATGCGTTCTAGGTAAGTATGTACGTGTTTTTAGTATTTAATAAAAATAAGTTTTTATTTGCCAAGACTATAACAGTTTTAGGAAGTACCTACATATCCAAGTTTTTGCCAGGACCATTATGTATCATTAAGCTTTTCATCGACATGGATTCGTGTACCTAACTGTTTCTGTGGTTATAATATTAACTAAATCTTTTAGTTTGGTTATGTGATTATTATTTTAAGTTGTAGACATCTCTTTGTCATCATTTTTGGAGAGCACCATAAAGAAATTAACAAACCAAACAGTTTCCCAACATTTCACAATGTCATCTAAATCTGGATTTTGTGGGGGTGTATTGACTCATAGACAAATGAAGCCACGTATCCTGGTATGAGTCAGGTCCACCGAAGGTTCATAACCCACGCCCATAACTATGCCTGTCTGCAACCTGAAGACTTTATGTAGGTAGTGCAAGTGAAATCCAATATTCGTTGCCAACAAGAAATTGTACCTGCCTGCTGCGTCAACATAGAAAGAACCAAAAGAATGAAAAAATATTCAATATACGACCTGAAATTTTTAATACGGTTAAAGAAATTGTAATGTGAAATGATGTTTACAATTTCAAAGAGAAATTATCGGTATAGGTATGAATTTTGATTGCTTTTTAAGTAGTTTTGTTGTCTGCCCACTCCTTAATATTGATTATTCCTTTTGGTTATTTGTAATGTTTTTTTTTTTAAGTCTGTTTAATTTACTTTCGATGCCAAAGCAAGATAATCTACAAGTAGACATATCATCACAATCTAGGCAATCTTTTTTTCGCTTATTATGTTGTTGAGGTCAAATTGTTGCATTAAATCCGACACTATTCACTTTTACTTCACAAGATTTAAAATCACTTAAGTAAAGGCTTGTCTGCAGTTGGAGAATAAATCTAGCATGGTAGTCTAACTGTATCTCTTACTAATGTGTTCAACGCATACCTTGAGTCTGTTCCACTCATAGACATTATACGCTTTTGCTTACTCTGTATGAATCACTCTGCTCTACATTTGTGTGTACGTGAGATTCATTAAAAAAATCTTTTGTAATAGTCAAATTCCTAACGAAATCTGCAAAAAATAAGTTACCACTAATGTTTTCATCCGTGTAATTGTCACTGACCTCATAAAAGTTCATAAGTATGCAAATATCCAATAAAGTCGAAGCGAAATGATCGTAAAATGCGCATAATGCAGTCATAATGCTCATTTTTATTACTGTTTCACTGACTTATCACTTTAAGTGCTGGATCACTTCTCGTCCAATCTTCAAGGTCCATTAAATTGATTAGGTTCATCTGTTCATAGAATTTCGAATTTGGTATCAACGTTATCTGATTCTTAGTGGAGTCCAATATCTTTTTATTAGGATTGTCTATGTTTTATTCATCATCATCGACAGTTTTCCATGTTTTAGCCAAACATGCCTAATTGCCTTTTCTTCTCTTTATTCTTCACATCGTAACGGTCACCTAACACATGTATGTACCTCAATTATATATTTCTAAGATACCAAGCTTTACAATATAAATACTCTTTACTGTACACAAAACTTTAATGAATTTACTAAATTTCTACATTTTTTATGCGAAGAAACAGGAATTTTCTTCTTGTGTCAAGTGCGGTCAAGTGGTCCAATTTGTACCATAACATGGGACCAATTAAAATAAAACTGGATCTTCTTGTTTTATAGACAATTTAACTGGTTTTGCTATGGGCGATTAATTTAATTAAACTTAGAGTCATGGATTCGAAGCGATTAAATTTAACTCTAATTATCAATAAGGAGGCAATAACGTTGGTATTTATTGTGTGTTGTTTATTCCTGAGGCACTCTTGGGACTTTTTGTTTTATTATGTGATAACGATAATAGTTTACAGTTATTTTATTGTTCGTCTTTGCTCAGATAGGTATAAACTCAAAACAGTCCTGAAGCGGTAAATTTGAAATATAAAAGTTAAAGAATCATTATAAATATCAATTAAACTAATTATGAACTCAAATGAAACAACAAGATATTAAACCGAAAAATAAATCTGACATTATTTATTCAAAAAAATGCGAAGCCAAATGTAAATGAAGTACTTACCTAAACGCGTTCAGAAATTAAATTAATATCATAAGAGCTGAAACTAGGACACTTCAAAAAATAAAGAAGAGACAAAAATTAAAATGCGAAAAAGTGACAAAATTCTAAGTTCAAGCGACAACATAGGCATTTGAAGTTCTGTCTAAATGTGACCCCATTTAGTTAGAAATACATGAATACGCTCAAAGTTAACGTGTATTGTCACCTTTTAGTCTAACGACTTACCCGATTTAGATAAAGAAGGTATCACCAGTTTGTCTTATCGTCTGGTGTCAGTCTAAAGATTTGAAATATGAGGACGTTTTCTTCACGTTACAGTGTTACAGTATGACCTGAACAAAAACATTAATTACTAGTACGACAAAAATACGTTAAGCGGGTTTCAAAATATAATAACAGAGTTCATTTAATTCGTGTCATGCAAATTAAGACTGATATTGGAAAATCTACTATGTTCTACAACAGATGTAATTGGTTATATTGCAAGCCTTAAACCAGTCTTTATCCACCTGCTTTCATTTTGTACCTTCATCCTTTCAAAATACGTATCAAATTCGATTGAACTCCCAAACCCTCATGTCTTTGTCCTATTTTTTGCCAGACATCGCAAATATAAGTTTCGCTGAAACACCTGTAGACGTTTTTGTGTATAAACAACAGTTAGAATGGATCTCGATGATCGATACATCTAAAAGTAATTTGTCATGATCTGACTGAGGCGGTGATGTAATAGTCATTGTAGAGTCACTTTGTACTGACCTTGGCTTAGCTTAGATTAACAATGCGCGGAAGTTATAACGAAGTTCAACAACTTTTATTAATTATGATACAAAGATGTTTTAGATAATAAAAATGATAGTTTAAATTCGGATGTGTCAAAGAGTTCTTCAAAATATCCATATATTTGCTGTTTTTTAACTATTAGACCACGAAAAGGGCAACTCCTCTTATCTGTCACAAAAAATAACAACTTCATCGAGATAACTCAAACTTTTAGATTTTCAACATTTCACTCGCCCTGTGCGTTGCAAAAGCAAAAAAAAAAAAAAAAAAACTCACAAATTGTTCAAGCTAAAGGCTTTAACAGTATTAAGATAATGAGCATATTCATAACGGGATATCCCAAATTTGAAAAACCTTTTCCAATAGGACCCAAGATAGACCCTGTCGGGAGTACTCAAAGCTAGTAATTGCTAGCTAGATAGTGGTGGCTAGTTTAAATACCACGATAGTTGGACTTCCACTCTCTCTGCGTATCTCTGTCATGATTTGACGTGGCGAGATATGCATGTAGAGGGTGAAAGTTTCAAAGCTGACACTGAGGGGTGAGTGTATAGATCAGAGGAAATAAATCTGCAGTTTTAATTGCAGCATTGCGTAGGATTTTGGTCCAATGGAATGTTTTTCCTCATGTCTCGATTTAATTGAAATTTCATTAACTAATTGGTGAATTCAACGATTGGTCAGATCCTGCATTTCAAAGTAGTTGTTCCAACCGTGACGGAGACGTTTCGTTTTCGGAGAGCTTACAAGGGCTCGTTTGAAAGATAACTACAGATTGATTTAATATCTATTGAAATAATTTAACACAAAATAGTACAGATAAGTCTATTAGATTCCCTCATACTGATATTTTGTGCCTGAATATTACGATCCCTATATAAAAAGAGAATTCGTCATAATTGGATTAAAACCGTAAAATATAATGTTTTAGCTAGTTATCTTTCCGCACTAGTTGTAAAGTTACTTTAATAAAATGTACCATTAAAGAGCTGATAAGAAATTAGCTCACAGTCTTGTTAACTATACCCAGTGATTTTGATTTAAACTCTAATCGAAATAAATTTTTCTAAAGCTCTTTGTAAAGGTATTATATTTATAAATAAATATTTTTGGGACATTATTACACAGTCCCAAACTAAGCAGAGCTTATGTTATGGGTACTAGACACTGGATTATACACAGTTTATTTTTCTAATCATGAATTTTAATTTATTTTCTATCAAAATTGATTACAGAATCGCATCTCCCTTAATCGATACAATCGAATTGATTAATATGTCTGTAGTACCAAATCTTGTATCGGTTTTTAATAAGCTCTTTATATCCCGTATTTTTGACAGATTATTCACAAGATTATTCTGTAGTACCGAAACTTGTATAATTTTATATTAAGCTCTTTAATTCCCGTATATTTGACAGATTCTTTACAAGATTATCGAATGTGATACTTTTGGTGTAATCGCTTAGAACGGCTTTACCCACGGTAATAAAATGATAGGTAGTTATTAGTTTGACTTAAAACTTTTTATGTCTGCGTTGAATTGGCGTAGCAGTGCTAATAAAATTGTTGTTTTTATCGCCTTTTGTTTATTTTTGCAATAAACAGGCTGGCTCGTCAACTAAAATTTTGAGAAGCAGTTTTATTACTGCCGCCTGTGGTCAGGCGTCTCAACTCATAGCGAGCCTATCATTGAAATGTTTTCAAAAGTATCTAAGGTAACATCAGGTTATAAATAGGTAGTAAGAAAAGACAGTGGTGTGTAGTTATTTATTAATTTATTTATTGCATAAGTTTTACCCACAGCATACATATTACCACTATTACCAAACAATGCATTACAGTTCATCCTTATATGTACACCATTATTAATTAACTAGATAATCAGTCCTCACATTCCACGAATCTTAAAACAAAATACAGTTAAAATTTCAGCACAAATGCTTCTTACTATAACAAGTACTACATTCGTTCAAGCCAAAAGCAAGTATACTGCTTTCTCTACTTTCATAGACATGTAGGTACTTAGTTTACAAAAAAGCTCTTTACTTTGACATGGATCGACTAAGATTAAATGTACCTACATGTTAACGCTAATTTTGTTAAGAGAAAATACACCGGATTGTCATTGGCTAGAAATAGTGTACTAGTATGAACCGTTTGTCATTCTATGTAGAATGTAATAGATAACTGATGAAATGAGCTACTGTGTTGCTCTGTAATCATCGACTTGCTACGAAAGTTCTTTAGATTTACATAGTTCAGGGCCTTACTTATGGAATAAGATAGCAGAGTTAGAAATGGAAAAAATACAACTAGCTATTTGGATAATAATATAAGTCGCTTTAATGCTAAAAAGCTTAATAAAAAAGTTAATTAAATTAAATAAGTTCTGATAAAATTTTCAAATTTAATTAACGGTCTGTTTTATCCATTGAAGATTAGCCTGATTTTTAAATTAATACTGCATGTTTAGGTGGATTAAGAAGAAAAGCTGATAATCCCACGATTTTTTACTAAAGTTGATAGGTACGTGAAATTTCTCTTAAATATTTTAATGATGTTATAAAATAAAATATTGCTCAGTATAAAATTAACAAGCCTATGAAAATAGTGTCAAGTTGCATAACTGATACCGTTGTGAGCATTCAGAATCTGCTCCTTATCAAGTCACTTTCATGAAGAAAAAAAAAAAATTCGGCGTTCTATCAAACCAGCATTCATATTTTAAGCTATAGTCAATTTGTTCCTATATTCAACCCCATCATCCCGTTAAGTCTCCTTAATCTTTCATAATCCGTAAAGACATAAAGCCAGCAACACATCGGTGCATGAGCATCCAGTGTGGTCCACCGATTATCAACAAAAGGGAACCGTTGGATCGTGTAGCCGACCCTTATGAGACCGGTATCTTTAGAGGTTTTTTCACGCCTTTAATGAAGTGGCGATAACTTTGACTTTTCTACCTGGTAGTAACAATAAAGGGACTGATGTTTTGTTTCTGTGAAAGAAGAACTAAGGGATGAACCGCTCTTTATTTTTACGTTTTACGTAAAATTGTGTAGCAGATCTTTATCATTGTTTAGTATTCTAGATGAATGTCAATTATACCAATTCCTAAACATTTCAAATCAAAAAAGGATGCGAGAATCCTGTTCCCAACCAATGCATTTACGGCTCTATCCAAACCATTGATTTATAACTATTATAGATCATTAAAATTAAAATGCAAAAATCTAAAGCCTTAATCAAATATTTAAATTGGATTACAAAACTGGACATTCGGATGTTTGTTTAAATTCATGTCAATATTTAAATAATTGCTTTACTACGACAGAGCGCGTATAAAAATACATTTTTATTGAATTAATTACATAGCTGTATAGTTAGATTTTCTGTTTCAAAGCAAAAAAAAATCTTCAACATCTTTCTTCCTCTCATCTTCATATTTTCTCTTATTTTATGTTGTTTCTAATTAGTCAGAAGCTTTAAAAGTCATTATAAAACTTTCCTTTTGTCATTATTAAGGTGAATGCTACAAGGTAGGCCGCGAAATTCAAAATTTCTGGCGTGTTTTGCGAATTGTAGCTTTATTTCTTGTTGTATATCGGTCGAAATATGATTGGTGGAAATAATAACAATATATCTCCTGAATAATACTCATAAAATATATTAAATAAGCTCTACAAGCTGTACGAGCTCGATAATATTAATTTACGATCAAATTATCGATTTTCGAGCTTTTGTAGAGCTTATAGAGCTAGGTTTATATTTTTCATGAGTATCATTCATTAGATATATTATTATTATTATTACCGCAAATCATATTTCGATTTATACACAACGCGAAATACAACTACAATTTGCAAAAAACGCTACCCTGTAGCATTCACCTAAAGCAAATAGATCTAGAAAACTTATCATTGCCAACGGTTTCCTCAGCTACACTTCAATCAGTTCAGCAATCTTGTCATATATCACTATCATTACCACCAGTTTCTTTAAACTTACTATTAATTGGCCAAAAGATATTTCAAATACTAATACGTTACAAAACAGTATTGTTGACATTAACAGTGTAATGACAACATTGCACCACCATAGAGTTATCTAACCTACTATTCCGATAATACACACGAAGTGTTTCTGTTACATTTTATTCTTTATTAAGCTATTGCAAAGCTTCTATCGCGGGCTTTGAGCGTGGAGACCGAATCCAGAAATTCCGTAACGAAAATAACCTAACAACCCCCACTCCGACCGGCACAGCGGTGATACTTTTTAGTTTTGCCATATATCGATGAATAGCAGAACTTTTAATGACTTTTTGATATATCACGCTTGTCTCTTTAGTTCTGCAAATCGCCTCTAGGTGGCATTGGTTGTTACTGCGCTTAAGCTATTGCATAGCTTCTATCGCGGGCCTTGAGCGTGGAACTGCGCTTAAGCTATTGCATAGCTTCTATCGCGGGCCTTGAGCGTGGAGACCGAATCCAGAAATTCCGTAACGAAAATAACCTAACACCCCCCACTCCGACCGGCACAGCGGTGATACTTTTTAGTTTTGCCATCTATCTATGAATAGCAGAACTTTTAATGACTTTTTCAAATATCATGCTTGTCTCTTTAGTTCTGCAAATCGCCTCTAGGTGGCATTGGTTGTATCGGCGTTACTGCGCTTAAGCTATTGCATAGCTTCTATCGCGGGCCTTGAGCGTGGAGACCGAATCCAGAAATTCCGTAACGAAAATAACCTAACACCCCCCGACCGGCACAGCGGTGATACTTTTTAGTTTTGCCATCTATCTATGGATAGCAGAACTTTTAATGACTTTTTGAAATATCATGCTTGTCTCTTTAGTTCTGCAAATCGCCTCTAGGTGGCATTGGTTGTATTGGCGTTACTGCGCATGCGTAATCCCCCTCTTCGCCCCGCAATCTGGTGACTCATGCCTGCTTAGAGTTTCGGCGTTAGGGCACCTCCTCTTTGTATTTACATAAAAAATGCTATGCAATAGCTTTACCGCGGCAGTCTCCGAGTGCCACAAGTCTTTTTTATTAGCATATTATGTACCATTTTATCTCGAAGATAGGTTAAGTATTTGATAATAAATAATCAGAACTTTTGAATTATATTTTATTGCTACACGTATTACTATAATCCAATCTTCCTGATCCTATATGCATAAACTTTGTTGAACGATTTCTTGAAACGGTTATACAAAAAAACCGGCCAAGTGTGAGTCAGACTCACGCAGTAAGGGTTCCGTACCCACCCATCGACCTGATATCCCATAGAAACTGATTTAATTTAGTGAGTTTATCAAAAGACATCAACGAACGTACGCGAAATGTGAATTTTTGCATCTCTTTCTTACGTAGGTACTACCACATATTTCTATGTTTGCCCAATTTTTAGTATCTGTTGCTAAACTAGATAGTATGCACTATAATTAGACCAAGTTTGATTCTGTTATATATTACCGTTTTGAAGATAGAGCAGTAACAAAAACGATTAAAAAAATGCATGTTTTTCGAGTTTTCTTGTATGGGGACACCCTTTGGTTTCAGACTTTTTTTGTTTTTAGTATTTGTCGTGATACTCCTTGTAGTCACACATATTCTCTGAAAACTTCAACTGGTTATCTATTACCATTACAAAGATACAGCCCTGTGATAGACAGACGGACGGACAGTGTAGCGAGAGTAATAGGTTCCCGTTTGGAACCCTTCGGGTACGGAACCCTAAAAAGGGTAATATTGGCAATAATAAAACATAGCTCTTCATTCAACTTAATTTTCAAATACGAGCTTATCGTATCTACCTCACAAGTGCAGTCTTGAGTCTGACCATGAACATAAATCCCATGATAATTTCTTTTACGACCAATAAAAGCATAATAAACTACAATGTAATTAATACCCTTATGGAGTTTCTACTTTTAGGTCTTATTTATCAGGATCAGGACGAGCGAGTAAAAGCCGTCAAGCCAGTTCATGAAACATAAGATTGTCTAGTTTTTAAATAGAATTTAGACTCAGTAGAACCTGTTGGTAATATTCCATCTTTTCTGATAGTTGTGTTAACAAATGGAGGTAAAACAAAAGAGGGATCGTGCCTAAACAAATGGTGGCGGGTCCCTCTAATTTGTTCGGTTAATATTTGTCCAACTTTACTTGTACGCTTCCTAAAATAGATAATGGATTTTAGAAAGGCTGCTTTTTTGGAAATAATGGTATGTTAAACGTTTTATGAAATTGGTATTTTTTTACATTGGCCATAAATTCTCTAGCCCAAATTATTTTAATTTTATCAATGAAACCTGATAATTACCTGTCTTAAAAACAGATATCAACCAATTTAAAGTGAAAAAAAAATTGACTACTGCAATCTGAGTAACCTTCCAAAAGTTGGTGCTAAAATTTTTTTAAGCATCTTCAAAGATTTAGATTTCAACGATTACAAAGTAAAAATGCAAAATTAAATTAATGAAAAGGTAGTCAAGAAAATTACTTGGCCTGATAATAATTTCCACAGGCAACTAACTGATAAAGACGCCGTACAAGGTACCGATCGAAGGACAGGTAGTCAGGTTGGGGTCCCGCGCTGACCTCAGCAAATGTAAATAGAAAGTTAAATAGAAGGCTGACAGTAAATCTATAGTATTAGAAATGTGGTATATTGTGTTACAGAAGTTTTGATTCAGATTTTTTTTTTGTGGTTACTTTCATTGCCTTCTGGTTCCTTCCAATAAAATATTTAATAAAAAACAAACTAAGTTGAAATACCTAGCATGGCTTGACAACAGAATGAAGGTGTCTATTGATTTTAATATCATCCAGAGATTTGACATCTTCTACCGGTGTTAGATGTCAAATCTGGTGATAGCATCTTACTAAGAAGGTATGTAATGTCACTTCTTCTCAAAACAAAACTATAGGACTCTGTGCTCTCGTTCAGCGTTTTTACTTTGTAGTAAGTAGGTACTTTCCTCGTAGGTTTTTACATGCTAGATATGTTTCATCATTATCATCATCATCATTTCAGCCAAAATGATGTCAATTTCTTCTAGAAATATCTATCTTGCATAAAATGTGAGATATGACGTCGTTTTATATCTTATTTCATCGATTACAAGTACCGTAATGATAATTTTTATTTTCTTATGAACATTTTACAACAAAAGTTCTCTTACAACTTGTACCGGCTGACAAGAAGGTCAATATACTGTTTCTTTTATTCCTAAAACCACCATGAACGATACTGTTATTAAATTATTGTTAGAAACGTTTCTATAATTTACTATCATTATTTAGATTTGCAATACAGTTATAACATTTAGCTGTGGTTTATATTTATTTAGATTCAAATCCGGATTTACGTTTTGATGCACATCGTTTGTATTAATTAATTCTGTTTTAATTAAGTCAATCGATGATTTATTGATGCACTTATGGCTTGAAGAACAGTTAAAACTATTTTTAGTATAATTTTTCATTTTGTTTTTAAGATTTCCTTTTTTTCTGTTTAGATACAACTTTTGGCTTTAGGTGTCATGTCATGATACCTGCAACATGAAAAAAAAATTGACTCTATTTCTCTCTTGCGTCTTCGTGGGTCGTTTAAGTTGATTCATCAACTCAACCTATCGCAGTCCACTGCTGGACATAGGACTCTCCCAGGTTGCACCACAACACTCGGTCCTCTGCCTTCCGCATCCAGTCCCCCCCAGCCACTTTCTTCAGGTCGTCGGTCCACCTGGCGGGGGGGCGCCCTACGCTGCGTTTGCCGATTCGCGGTCTCCATTCATGAACTTGTCTGCTCTAGCGGCCAACGGTTCTTCGATAGACATGGCCAGCCCACTGTCACTTCAGCTTACTGATTCTACAAGCTATGTCAGGCTATGTATGTATGTTAAGTTGATTACGAACCTATAAATAAGAGCGTGTCAGCACCAGCAAAACTCAATTATCGATGTAATCTAACACAGGACCGGTAGTCTAAGGGAAATCGTGGCCCTATTGCACTGGCACAAATAAAAGTATGAACACAGTCTATTCATCTTGAAAGTCACATATTTTGGAATTCAGATCAGTCATACGGTCAACGTGGCTGGGGGGGACTGGATGCGGAAGGCAGAGGACCGAGCGTTGTGGCGCAACTTGGGAGAGGCCTATGTCCAGCAGTGGACTGCGATAGGCTGAGTTGAAGATACGGTCAACTGACCTAAATAAGTCACAAGGTACTTCGTACAACAGACACTTATACAAACATCACTTCGTGACGTTTTGAGGGTCCAAAAACGAAATAAACAGCCACCTGCTTCCAACTCTTCGTTTGCTTTTTACATTAGCATTTCTATAGAGTGTAATGCACCACACTTCAGAAATAAAAAACTGGCCAATTGCGAGTCGGACTCACGCAGTAAAGGTTCCGTACCACCCATCGACATGATACTGATTTAATTTACTAGAGTTCAACAAAAGACATCAACGCACCGTGTGCGAAATATTATTATTTTCATCTCTTTCTTACGCAGGTACCAACACATAATAATATGTCTATGTTTGCCGTATTTTTAGCATATGTTGCTAAACTACGTAGTATAACGCACTATAATCAGACCAAGTTTGACGCTGGTATATATTACAGTTTTGAAGATAGAACAGGAACAAAAAAAAAGAAAAAATGCATATTTTTTAGGTTTCTTGTTTGGGGAACCCCTTTGATTTTAGACTATTTTTGTTTTTAGTATTTTTTGGGGTCACAATTCACATCAACACATATTCTGAGAAAATTTCAACTGGCTATATATATATTACCATTCAAAAGATACCGCCCTGTGTCAGACAGACTGACGGATGGACGGACAGACAGCGTAGCGAGAGTAATAGGGTCCCGTATGGCACCCTTTGGGAACGGAACCCTAAAAAGCAATGAAATTCTCTAGTGTATGCTTCATCACGTTTCTTATAGAACGCTGAACTGCAATTGAAATTCTCTATTTATTATCAAATAAGGCAACGTAAAGCGTCTTGATCATAGAAATCTAAATAATAATGTAATAGAAATGGTACCTACTGTTTTGTACTACCGGAACGCATGTCGCCAGTTTTCCGCTACAAACATAAAAACGCAATTACGCCTACCATGTTCCCAGCATTCAATGCAAAATAAATTAAGTCAAAAACAATATCGCTGTTAGAAATGCTGCAAATACAACTTTAGTGACTCTGCGTCCAAAACAGCACTGATGATCAAGCAAACGATTCGCGCTCTGGTGTCCTATGAGACACCTGTACGCGGCGACAAGTTCACACGCCTTTAACACTTCTATTACCTTATATTATTGAAGTCTTCTTCTATCGATAGAAGAATTCTTGAAGTAAAACTTCTTTACGCACGCTTGACTTGGGGAGTAAGCAGTCGAGAGCGTTACGAAAAGTGTGATCGGGCGAGGCGAACAGAGGGGGTAGTACGGGACGCGGGGAACGAGGTGCGTGCTAGGGCGGCCACGACACAGCGCCGGCAGATGTACGCGCGCCGCGCCGCCCCGTTCCTTTGTACTCATTGAAATAGTATTGAGGGAGATATAAGTTAGTGAAGTTTTACTTCAGTCGTGTGGTCTGAAGCACACTCGTTTTTTTTTTCTATGGTCTTGATGAAAAGTTACGATTACAATCAATGTTTGAATCATAAAGGTATTATACTGAATGGAAATGTCTTTGGTTTGAATACTTTTCTTACTTGTCTCCCAAAGGATATGTATGATGGAGTAACTTGTTTGGTGAGAGGTTTCTCGATTCAAGTTCAACTTTATTACCATGCTGGTCTACGATTGAAAAACGTGGATTATTACTTATCATTCTGCGAAAGTTATGAGTCATAAGATCGTAGACTATGGATTGGAACAAGCAACCCGTCTCGACTTTAATAATTGAAATATTTTATTCAGATTAGCTGTATGAGAGCTTTCCTATAGGTCGTGCCAACACTGCAAGTTGTCGCCCACAACTATTTTGCTAGCATAAAAACACTTCGTTAGGATATGGTATATACAACGTGCATCAGAAATACGTGGTCATATTTGAAGAGCTAATTCAGGGGATGCTTTCGAACAACTTTTACTATGAGACCAACCCTGAAATCGCGAAAAAAATATCACGTGTTCCCTACTAAATCACCGATGTCGCTGGACAAAATGTAAGGATCAGCTGATTTTTTTTCGCGATTTCAATGTTAGTCCCATTGGGAATATAATGTTTTACCGACAGATCCTAATGAAAGCAGGATTAACTTCAATATTTTAATATTTTCAATATTTTTATGAGGAATCCAATCACTACAAGTTCCAAAAAGATCAACAATTTAAATAAAGTTTAACAGTTAGCGTAGCATTTACAACATAGCTAATTGAATCGAGATCTCCTGAGCAGAAGTCCCGTGGGCGTACGGAATTGCTCTTCTGTCTCATTTACTCGTGTATTGTACGAGCGAGATGATAATAGGGTCTATTATCACAAGGGGACGGCATGGCAGCAGCAGGTTTGAATAAGGGTTGCCATGTTGTTGTGTGGACATAAATCGATAATTTTGAATTGTCAAAAAAAGTGTTGTATTACTTACTAGAAAATTTTACTTTATCATAATGATGTTTAAGATATCTGCTATTGATTAGGACTTAGGAGAGAAAGTGTGTGGTTCCTATGAGTTCTGACTACTTTTTAAGGATCTTTCCACACCGCTGATATTGCTTTTCGCATTCTTAAGTTGTATCATACACATACACATACATTTTTCGGGCAGCAAAAAGTCGATACTAACGAAATTGTACTGAATTCATGAATAGTTTAGAATTACTGGTATTTTAGCCCTTTTCGTGTCTCGTGACCAAATATGATTCACATAACATTACATAATATCACGCCTGTATTTCCCTGAAGGGGTAGGCAGAGGTGTATAGTACACTTACATTTCGCCTGTAATGTTATAGTCCCATGTAATATTATTCATGGTGATTGTTAACAATTGTGTATGTTTTGCGGACAGTGAAAGTGTTAAAAAGAGGGTATAAAATATTTCTAAAGGCATCAAAGAGAGAGGTGTGTCAGGATCGTAGCAGGTGGAAATCCATAGTCTCTGCCTACCCCAATGGGAAACAGGCGTGATAATATGTATGTATGTATGTATCAAAGAGAGTCTACATTTTCTATTCTTACAAAACAAAATACAATAATGCATGCTGATCACCAAGATGCATCGCTACACTTTTTATCAAACATATGGTCACCCTGATCAAAATGCTTTACACCGCTTTTTACTAGTTATAGCGACACAGGAGTAAGTATCCAGCAAGGTTCTTTTGTCGTCATGTTTTATGTGACATATTTACTACTATTTACGTTATACTATATGGATGACATAATTGGAATATAGTGCAAAAGCAAAATAATAAGACCCGTCCCTGCTTTACAGAATTCAACGAAAATATCAAATTAAGACCCGCAACTTTCGACTTGACTAGACTATCGTCTGATGATCTTAAACCATAGAAAAACATAGATATGTAAGGAGTTGTTGGGAGTACAGCTACTTACAAATCTATTTTATTTATCGATCCCGATTTCAAACAAAATTCGATATCAAAAAACGAAAAGTCTTACATTACCTGTCGATACCATAAAAAGTTAAATAAAAAAGGGATCAAAATAAACCATCTGCCACAGTTTTGTGTTTCAAGCACCGCTAATTGAAAAGGGTCCTTTGAAATTGAGAAAATATAATTATCACTTTGATAGTGTGGGTTTTATAGCAATAAAATTTTATTCTGGTGTAGAAATGGGATTAAATTTTATTTTTAATCCATAGTTATTATAGTATGACGTTATAAACATAGGTACTCCTCATGGTCATTTATGTATCTGGTGCTAATAGATCTGGAGTAAAGTCAGTGCGTAATGACATAAGCCAATATACATTTCCTAGTCTTACAAAAGATGTTTAATGGCATCCGCAAAGTATTAAAGTTGTAATACAACCATGTACGAATAAAAAAAAATCGTCCGAACTTTAATTATTGAGGAAATCTATAATACAGAATTAATAATTTGGATCAAGAAATGAGTCGTAAAAGGGCATGTATACAAAGAAAGTGTACATATAAACAAAGAACATGAAATAATAATCCATGGAGTAAGTTATTTATACCTAACTTCCGACAAAACTAACCACTGACCAGTATCACCATATCTGCTGACCAAAATTAAACCATCAGATACATGCACCTTTCATTACATGGGAGCATATAATTTAGAAAGCATTAAAATCTAGAGATTAAGGCTTGTAAACCAAACCTTACAAAACCATCTAAATGCAACTCTATAGTAAATCTCATAAGGTTGATTTTCAGTATTGTTTCCAAAGCAATTTGTCTCATCGAAGTCCTGTAGTAACGAAATTTATTACTAAGAATTAACTATTGATTACCAGGAATGGTTCGCGTTTAAACTAACAATTTATAACGTACAATCTTAGTTCTGTATGACTGCTCTATTAATGGAGATATTTTTAATAATACGCCTTAGTTGGGCAATGATTTATTACAGAAAGTTTTTAATTTAAGTATAGTGTAATTTTGAATGGAGAAGCGAATGAAAGTGAATTAAATCTGTATTTCTTGTTTCTACTTCTTTTTCTTAAGCTTGTTCTGTGATTCGAGCAAGTTAATCATTGCTATCATTATCATTTCAAGTTATACCTATTTTATTTATAGTAATATTATAATAAATAATAATTAATATTATAAAGAGTAAAGATTTGTTTGCTTGCTTGCAATCGATAAACTATTGAACCGATTTTAATCATTCTTTCAACATTAGAAAGCTACTATATCCAGAAGTAACATAGGCTATATTTTATTTTAATACTAGGGCGAATTCGTGGACAAAGTCTAGTAGTTTATGGTTTCACTTCAGTAACTTCGAACTTCTTTTTGAGTACACCGGTCTTTTTTTTATAATCTGTTATCACTAGGACTATCCTTACTTATTTAACTACATATAAAAACCTCCATCAGTATATTCAATTTCGTTGCTCCATTATGAAACTACAGCAAGCACGACCAAATTTAATTCGTTTGAACCGAATAATTGTTTCATTAAATTTTGTTGGCATTGCGACACTTTTTTCTCCTTCAATCGCTTAACTACGCTTTGCGAAGGGCAATCATGTTTTTACATTAATGTCATTGTTGTTTAAATATTACTAATAGCCTTTGGTAATGCCCACGGCAAATTAACTCTTATTTTGTTGAATCAAAATGATACATGTTATGAAATGAACTTAATTACTCTAAATAACCCAATTTTAGTAACAGTTGAGCTACACAGAATGAACCGTGTTGAATGACAGCAACATTTTACCGATTTCGGCACAGAACTTTAACAACCAAGAACACGAAATACATTAATTTATTTTGAACCTTAATTTTATAGCACCAAAAGTAATTTCACATTATGACAAAACGGTGCGGTGGCATAATCTTTACGCTGTTGTATAAAAATTTTGGGCTTCATTGTACGTATGAGAAAAAAAACGGCTTAATACGGTACTTTTGCAAAATAAAATTGAATGACGTGGCTACTCGTATAATAATGGACCCAATGATTGCCACACATTATTACAATGATGTTAGTCACACAATAATAACTCAAAAACTTTTTTGCGCACAGTAAAAGAAGTTTTTTTTTTATATCGAAGGAGAAATTAATGTATACGAAGTTGATTTGAAATTTAATGTAACTGATAATAATTATTAAGAGAAAAAGGAACTGTACGTAGACGTGGGACAGTTAAAATCAAAAGTTAAATTTTGGCACTTAAAAATTAAAGCCGTTGAGCTTTTCATTGTCGATGTCGATTTTGACTCAAATTCTTTATTAACAGTGGTCTAAAATTAAAAATAAATAAAACCGGCCAAGAGCATGTCGGGCCATGCTCAGTATTATAGGGTTCCTTAAGTAGGTGTTACAAACAAATCAAATCGAATATTAATCACGGCTATTTTAGTTTTTGCAATAGACGGCAGCATTGGCGACTCAGAGAGTGATGTCAGTAGCCGCTAGATGGCGCTATACAGTGCCAAATGTAATACACGGCACTTGACGGCAGCATTGGCGACCCAGAGAGTGTTGTAGGACGCCGCTAGATGGCGCCAAATTTAAGAAGTGTGTCGTCAACATAACACAAAGTTACTTTTTGTGATTTTTTCAAATAGAAAGTAGCTAAAGGAGCATTATTTGCTATGATCATTTTTCTCTAAGGTCAATGACCTTTGAACTAGGACGTTTTAAGTATTTTTCAGTTTTCTGTCTATAACTCAAAAAATTATAATCACATTATACTCAAAATAATTTTAAAAGAGAGTTTTCGCAAAGGTCTATCAATGTGGAAGATTATAAGTTTCTACGTTGCATAGTTTAGAAATGGCAGGGGGGGGGACACATTGCAAGCCACTTTGGCGGGCTATAATTCGCAGTTGGTACACCTGATAAAAAAGTGGTGTATGAAACATTTCCTTCATTTTAGTAGACCTATTCAATGATACCCCACACGAGGGGGTGCAGCGAAAAAAATATTTTTTTCCCCATTTCACATTAGAAACTATTTTTTTATTCTTTTAAAATTGAGATCTATATGCAGACTATTTTTTAACAAAATTTCATTTACTTATGTTTATAACTGTAGAAGTTATTAAGCTGTAAAGGATTAGGACAGACAGACAGACGGACAGACGGACAGACGGACAGACGGATAGACGGACAGACGGACAGACGGACAGACGGACGGACATGACGAAACTATAAGGGTTCCTTGTAGGACTTCGGAACCCTAAAAATGGCCGAAAAACTGATGTTATGGTAATAATTTAATACAGAAATATTATTGAGTCGTTAACTTCAAAAAAGCAGGTTCATGCCGCCTCCACAAAATGAGAAATTAGGTGTGACCTCAGCATTGATTTGAACTTTACCGTTAATCCCCCTTTATCACAAATTTCATTCACATTAAAGCATGACTAAGTAAGCCTTATTAAAAATTTGCAAATCATGTTGATGGCCGAACGATGATAATGTGCGCAGAAATCTTAATTTACAAATCACAAGCTTTTGCAGAATTGAAGAAAAAAAAAACGCAAAAAATACGGGTCCAGGCAGATGGATAAAGAGTCACAGTTAGTTTCCACAAATTTTACCATAAGTGGCACGCAAAAAAATTATAACAATTATTTTATTGTAATTCATGTTAGTCAATCCATTTCGTCAGCATTTCCTTTACATTTGCTGATAGCTTAATGATGGAACTTTCAAAAGAAAAGTGGTCCATAATGTATTGTATCCTCATCATCATAATCAGCTCATTAACTGCCCCACTGCTGGGCACTCTCCTCTGAATGAAATGGTAAGGCTTTAGTCCACCACGCTGGCCAAGAGTAAAAACAAAAATGAACACACACCTAGATAAAGAACAGAATTTCATTACTTAACCGCGTCCCAGAGCAATAAATAAGAGTGAAGCAAAAGAACCTCACAACCCGATATTACTCGACGCATGTGTACGCACTTTATCATATTCTACACCCTCAGGCTGCGCAAACGCAAAGAGGTCGATCGTGTTCCAATAAGTATTATTACAAAGATTTATTTTATTTTTTCTGCGGACCTACTATCAATTAGGTTCATAGCATCATAGCCCTTCTTGTTGAGTAAGTTGTGACGTAATGTACACCTGTTGTGTGGTTAAGGTAATAAAGAATGGGAATTTAATTGGTGTTATTAATCTATGTTTTGCATGTATAAATGAATGTTCCATTCACTTTACTGGTATATGTTGTGGCGGAAGGAATAAGCAGCGACAGCTATGTTCTTTAACACATTTCTACTTATTTTAAATCTCCAGAAATTCGCACATGTTAAAACCAGAGACTTTATTGAAATCACTAATGTAATTTTACTTTTCTCATTAATTAACATCATAACTGTGATGGGTCAAAAGTAGCAAATCTTATCGTTAGTCACGAGAAAGCTTCCTATGATGGACACATAGCCCTACCTTCTCACTAAACGCTATCGTAAAACTCTTCAATCTTCCTCTTTATTGGTCAACAATTAATTGATATATGGATCTTTAAAGTTTTCTGACACAGAGTATTTATACAACTTTGAGGTCAGTTTACCTTTTAAGGGAAGGATGCTTGTTCAGTAACAACATGCATGACCTTTCTTGTAGGATTACCTCAAAACATTTTAAACAAAATTGTCTGCCTCCACTTTCTTGTTTAGATTACAATATGCGTATTCGATGACAATGTGGGTGTGGGACTGAATCTTTTGAAGTGGGTAGTCGTATTTAAAGCCCAAATGAGGTTTGTTATAAAATTGATTGATTTGTGTTGTTTATATTGGTAGGATTGATTGATGTTTCCTTATCATTTAGCGTTAAGATTCTACCTACAGGTTCGTTATTTTATGCTTTCTGATTATTAATGCTCCATGTATTTTTTCTCATAAAAAAAACCATGACTTGGTACTTTCACGATTTTTTTTTTTATCACTATAGTAGTGCCATATGTGTAATAAAATGGTAGTGCTATTTATTCTACAATTAGACTTATTAACAAACAAACCAAAAATAAGGAAACGCTTGAACAACAACAGGTTGTTGTTGGATTGCTCATACACATCAAAGCAAATATACATGCAAAGTTTTGGCATATTTTTGTACAAACCTGAAAACTTTATTAGTAAAAGTTTAGCTGCTAAACGTTCGTAAAATGTTTTTAATAGAAATATTGCATACATAATTGCGTGTGTCGACTTCGGTACTTGGCTTTAAGTCTCTAATTTCAAAAACTTTACGTACCTACCTACCGTAAAAGCGAAGACTGCCTATAAACTTTGTAGACTTTTAAGTAAGAATTGCCATTGTTTTGACCATTCAATTCACATTAAAATTTATCATGTGTACGTTTTAACATTGAAAATGATTTTCGATCGGTCCGGTAGGGGCCAGTTTTCAGAAATAGTGCGAATTCGCTTTATCTACGGAAGTTTTAGGACTATCAAAATAATTAAGGTGTCAAAATGCGCATATTAATAAGGACTACAATACACAAAAGGTTTTTTTTTTAAACTGTGAAAAATGTGGTCGTTTTTTTGCCGGCTCTTCTCATGTAAACGCTCATAATTCAAGAAGTTACCAAAATTTTTGCTAAATGAAAAAATCCCTAGAGGTATGACTCTACATTCGAAAATAATTTAAATGTAAAAATATTAATAATTAAGACTAGTTAGCTTCACCCTAACGTAGAGCGCGCGCGCGCGCTTTGATAGAATTTGTGAATTTGTTTTGTTTGAATAAATAATAAAATTATAGGTCATTGGGCCGCATAGTGTGAAAATTATACTCACGGCCTTCAGAAATAAAATATTGTAGGATGTATTATGTTACAGTCAAAGTTCGATATGTTGGGCCTAGGATTCCATAGGCCCAACATATCGACATAGGATACCGGATCACCTAGGATAGGTTTGACCAATGGCTTTCGGCAAACCCCGAAACGCGAGGATTGTCAAAAACTCATTAAGCTAAAAAATATTTTTTATATCGAGTATGTACTCATTGTTTATTTCTTTTTCTAATGCTTTAACTGAGTTCATTTTCAATGCAATTCGAAGGTCGTGCAATGCACGAGATCTGTGATTTTTTATTAGATAACTAGATAAGGTTAAAAAAATCTCTTCTACAGTTTTTAGTGCAGAAAAAAAATAATTAAAGAAATTGTAAACTACATTATCTTCTAATCGACTGATTTTTCGTCGAGATCTATGTATTTTGTTGTATCTATGGCTTTTATGGCTTTTTTTTGTTTACATACGATCTTTAAGAATCGGTTGCTTGTTTGAAGTTCTGTGGGAGCCCATGTTCAGCATAAGATTTCTATATAGGTATGTAAACCAGCCGACATGTACACTGCCCATTTTACATATCAGTACATCCATAACATCAGAAATCGTGACAAAAGATAATATTTAATTTCAACAGCTTTAAGTATTAATGTTACATTATTGTTAATAAATTTCTCTGCAACAAGACTGCGTTAAGTTTATTAATGTTTGGAACAAGAGTTACTTGCATTCAACTTACTTTCCTTTCTGGAATGAAGAACTACAAGCGGTTGCAACTCAAAGTGAAATCTAATTAATTACTTTTTGCTAGCAATATTGATTTTAGCTTAATAGCACGCACATCGCTGTTGAAGCTTTTTAGCCAACGAAAAAAAAGGAGGAGGTTCTCAATTCGACGCGTATATTTTTTTTTACGTGCAACTCGCACGCACTTTGCTTGTTTGTTTGGTGCCGACTCATAATTAGTTATTTACATTAGTTTAGCTAGGATAATAGTTATTAAGACTAAAATGCTTCATTTTATTTTTCGCTTTTCTGTTTCAGTTTTCGTTGGTTCAATTTTTTGTTAAAAAGTTTTATAGTGTTGTAAGCTTTAAATCAAATTCCAGTTTTTATATTAGCGTTTGCCAGATGTATTATCAGACACTGTTTTACTAAATGATCTGGCTTTCCGTTTATTAACAAGCAGATTTTATCTTTGTTATCATTTTGCTTTCGGCTTTCCCTTACTTAAAGCAGGTTTTCATTATTATCGTTCTATAAATTACTGCTGCCATTTGGAATTATATTATTTCGTAGAAGAGCATTGACTACTTACCCAGTATCAAGCATTCCATGATCAGTAGCTGCTTTTTCACTCCCAAACAATCAGCCTATTAGGAATATGGGTTAATTAGACGGGTCATCCATCACCCCGTTGACATTAACGACTTAAACGGGAATATAAACTGATATATTCTATTTTTATTGCCACTAGCCACAAGAACGAATACACTTTTGACTAATAAAGGATAGGTGGCTTATTTTTACCCTTTTAAAATTAGTTGTTTTGTGAAACAGCAGTTTTACCTCATCATGAGTGTAAGCTGAAGTTCATGTGACGGATGCAATACACTTGCACAAATATCTATAGGAACAAACATCTGTCTCTGCTCTCTGCCAATATTTGAGAAAGTACAGTACAAAAATCTAAAACTTGATCCTGAGCACTCAACGTAATATAAGTTATTACCACTTGCACCTCTGCTTCCCCACTACCTGAAAAGGTAATTTTATCGTTCCTGGTCAACGCTCGATGGAGATACGTTTTGTATTCATTCTCTGCGATCGTATTAATCTGATTTGTTTTAAATATTGGCCATGGATGTCTGTTACTCCCATTGGTTTTAGTTTCAGCGCAGCAGGAGGTAGTTCCAAGGTTTCTAATTGGCTATTCGATTTGAAGTGTATTGGTATGTGTGTGGGGGCTGAACGTCTTGTAGTTGCAAATACATGAAGTTATCATAAGAAGGAGTGGAAGTTTCCATAAAAATATATGTTACTGTGTATGTATTATATGGAAATCTTGAAATTGTGTGTGCTGCTATTGATATAGGGAACAATTTACCCTGCAAGTACGATATTCAATATCATCGTACAAATAATTATTGGAGCGAGAATGAAAGGACACCGCACCGGTACTAAATGTACATTATTATTTTAGCACCATACGTAATGCGTTGCACGGCTTCGGGCGATACCCTTGAACTACTACTAACACGATTAGGTAGGAGTTATTTTATTGTGTATTGTATACAACCCTTGTCTTCTCTTATAAACTGATAGATCAATAACAAAAAACAAAAAAAAAAAAAAAACACGAGAATGATACAAAAATTAAATCAAATTTACAACGTTATATATTTAAAACGAGAGTGTTTTAAAATTACTGCTATAACTGAAGATTTTGTAAAAGGAAATTACAGTAATGACTATATCAGGAAGTTCAAACTAACAAATGATGTAAACAACAATACCCATCATGAAAATCCATTGTCAACCATTAAGTCAGTCCAGCGTCCGTTATTTGAAATAATTCCTCATTGTAACAAAGTCGTGTCTTCCATTGGTATCAATACATCCAGATGGAAGCGATACGCAGCGTAATAAATTGGCTGCTGACTATCTGAATGCATACCGTTAACGAGTTATAGATAAAGTTGCTTTCACACGAACGGATCGTCGCAGCGATAGTTTAATTAATTTCAAATTGCTGTTTTAAGGGTCTTACTGGGTTGGGATTGTTTAAATTGGAGCTGTGAATTAATTAGCTTTACCTAATTAAAGCGTTATAATTTAGCTGTCATTATTAAGTATTGTGTGGTATGTCTAATTCAGATATTTAATTAGGTTATTTGAAGTGCTAATGAATTTAGTAATTAGTAATTTATTATTATCTATATTTGCACGGTCTTCATAAAAAATTTGATGCGTTGCTTAGTGCTCATAATACATTTCAAAAACATTTATTTATTTTAACGAAGGATTTTAACAGCAATGTAATTGCTGTAGATATCACACCAGTGTCATTATCATTATTTTAATCTTTCCCATTACCTTTGATTTCACTATCTACATAATTTTCTATTAACATTCAATTTAAATCAGCCGCAACTATATTAAATACAGTGTGCACACCTTCTAACGCAATATCGAAATATAAATTATTTTCCAAGACCTTTGGTAGAGAAATCCAGCAATAAGTATAAAATATTAAAGCTTCCACCCTTCAATTTCGCTTGGCTTTCACTATTATATTGCATAAAGTTGTAGCTAAATACCAATTTCGGCCTCATGCTTGTTATAGACCCATAATATTGGTTGTAAAATTATTTAGTGGAATTGTATACTTCCGAGTTGTTTTGATAGATTTATATTTTTATTGTTACTGTTTATAAAGCGACTTTATTATATTTCTTGATCCCATCTCTCTAGTTATCTATCATTTAAAATTATGTCTTTTTCTTTACACTGTGTATTCTTTTCTTCAGTATTATACTTCTGCATGATCTACCATTTTTTTCACCATTTCAACGATTTCCTGGTTTGAAAGTGCTTGTTATATTTCATTACTTTAATTTCAAATATTATGTAGGTACACTTTTCATAAATCCTTTTCTTCATCATCATTCCTAGACAAACTTCGACTAAAATTCACAATAGTTCTCAAACAGCTACAGGTTGTCAACCTATCACTTAAAGTTGCGATACACAGTAATGCAATAGATACTCGTATAATCTCTATCGATCAAGCTTACATGCAGGTACAAGTTGATTTCGTAACGTCTACAAATATAACGTTACGTACTGGACTCCTTATCAGTAGTTTGATGTTTTATTTCCTGCGCTTATCTACCGATGGAAATGGAATGTATTTAGGGCTTGTAAGAACATGTCCGTGTTTGATCTTATTAGTTAGTTAATATTTTATGACTATGCTGATCTAGAATTCGATGGAAAATTTAATTGGTTTATTCAATACATCCTGTATTATTCTTATAGGATGCTTTAAACCTTGGTAATAGGTTTTTTTTTTAATTTTTGATAATCTTGTGCGTCACTCTGAATGCAAATACGTGGGACACTCAGAAAGTTTTGCGAAACTAAAAAAAATTGTTCTATACGTACATATATTTTTATCAAATCTTTTCAAAGTACTTTCCACCAGCCTCTATACAAAGATTCATGCGCCTAAACCAGTTTTCAAAACACTTTTTCCAGTCCGCCGCAGACACCTCGTTTACAGCCTGCTCGAACGCAGCCAGCGCATCTTCCGGCGACGAAAATTGTATCCCTTTGAGCTGATTTTTTATTTTTGGGAATAAAAAGAAGTCACACGGTGCTAGATCAGGGCTGTAAGGAGGGTGACCCAGGAGTTTGACTGGCGTGCTGTCCAGGAAGTCCCTCGTTTTGAGTGCGGTGTGCGCAGGTGCATTGTCGTGGTGGAGCAGTAGCCCGCGGAGCCCTGTGTTTGGTCGCTTGTTGCTTATAACAGAGAAAACTTCTGGCAAACATTTGGTAGTATACCATTCGGCATTAATGCTTCTTTGATCCCGTAAGGGAATTGATACCAAGTGGCCAGTCAAATTAAAAAAGCTAGCGATCAAAATCTTACCCCCGCTTCTAGATCGCTTCACTTTGGTAGGCGTTGGCTCATTTTGAAACACCCAAACAGTCGACTGGCGCTTGGTTTCTGGGTCGTATTGATAAATCCAGGACTCATCACCTGTAACGATGTCGTAAACACGCCGAGACGAGCCTGCTTCAAATTTGTTAAGCATATCACGGCACCATTCCACCCGGGCCTGCTTCTGAGCATCGGTGAGGTTGTGCGGCACCCAGTGTGATACTATCCTCCTCACGCGAAGATGGCTGTGTAGAATCTCGTGAACGCTTCCCGATCCAATCTTCAATATGTGTTGAATCTCCTGATATGTAATTCGCCTATTGTCTTGGATTAAATTTTTCACTGCTAGCACGTTTTCTTCGGTAACAGCCGTCAAAGGGCGACCGCTTCTTTCGTCATCCCCCAAAGTTGGTCGACCGCGCTTGAATTCGTTATACCAACGATACACGGTTGCCTTGGAAGGGCCTTCATCCATGAATGCCATTTGAAGTCTATCGTACGATTCATCCGGTTTCAGGCGACACTTGAAATCGTATAAAATCATAGCTCTAAAATGTTCCCGGCGCAGATCCATATTTCAGTGAGACACAATACTTTGAATTAACTCGCAAAAAATGTGGAGGGAAATTTTGAAATTGGAACTTACTTATTTTTACTTATAAATAATCATATTTTCGAAAAACATTATAACTGGCCAGTCTCCCATATATAAAAACTTTTTTTCGCAATACTTTCTGAGGGGCCTGGTACATTATTTTTCTTTCTTTATTACTTTCTTTCAATAATTTATAATCGATTATTTTAAGTTTGATATAAGAAGGCATATTAAATGCAGTAACTCGCAAAATGTGGGTGTACTATACATCTCTGTCTACCCCTTCGGAAAAATATAGGCGAAATATTATATACCTACAGTAAAATTGGAAAATTGTGTTACCTTCAGCAAAGGTTTAAATATCTTACTATATGAAGTAAACTATATTAAAACCAAGAATGCTGATTTTATTATAAGTCCAAGACACAAAATAGCTGTGCAAATAGATATGCTAGTACATTTTACGTTCATCGAAAATTGACAATTTTAGGCCAGCAATAGGTTTATGAATAGTTAAGGATTAAACATAAACTGTGGCAGTTTATCTGCGCGATTATATCTAGTAATCTTTATCTAAAGCTGCTTAGAAACCTGCAAACTATGATTTCTAACGCTCCATTTTACTTACTATACCTACAGGTAATCTATTCCTGGAGGTTGGTTTCCAAAAAATAGAGAGTGACCGACAAACGATGACTAGACAAGCTGGTTGGTAACGCATTGCCAGGTTTTCATTCCTATTCCTGTTTAATGCTCGAGTCTAGGTAATGAATTTTGTGCCCATTCAAAATATAAACAGTACTATTTTAGGGCGTGTTAATAACAATTAAAGTCACGTAGAACAACGGGCTTAACGCCTAAACAAACATTTTCCGAAGTGATTGATAACAATCGATTTAGTGACTAATAATAGTACTTCTACAAATCAATACCAGCCGTATTCCACCACCGAGCTTTTGAAATCAAGTGTCCAGAATAATAACAATCCACCAAATTATGACGCGTGGTATGTTCTGGGAAACTTATGGAATGATCTCGAAACTGCCTTCGAAATTAATCAGAGGATACTTAAAAATTTAGAAAGTCAGTACATTTATTTGAAATCTATTAATAGTACCTAAACGCCTCACCAAATACGTAGCCTTTGTGCCTGTTGATAATTCGCGTGTAATTGTGATGCTAACAAAAACTTGCACACATAATTTCAACAATTTCACTTAGCAGAAACTGTCATTATAATCAATTAAAGTGAAACGTAAATGGTCACAGCAATCTTCTTCATCCCAGACTTTCTAGGCACCAATTAACATTGCCTACTTGTGTCTAGATTGTAAGTGAAGATAAGTAAGATGAGCTATCGCGAAATTGAAATATCAGTACTCGAATGTTGAAGCCTGTTTTTGCTTCGATTGAAGTATGAGAAGCGATAGTAGCATTCGCAAGTCAGATAGAAGGCGGGGCTTCAGACGAACCTAGTGTGTTAGTTTGCGTTGTTTGCCTTTCCATGAAACATGTGAGACTGGATTCCACTCCATTAATGAAGGAACAAGAATCTGGTAATGCTCGCTCTGATATCTAGATGTAAATATAGTACAGTATAATCAGCTTAAAAATTTAGAACCACGCTAACAAAATAAGTTTCCTAACATAGTGCGACCAGTAGAATAATTATGCAACGTAGTCACAATGAAAATAGCTTTCATTTTGACATTACGACAATATTCATTGCGCGGTGCATAGTTGTCAATCAGGCCGATTGTAAATATATACGGAGCAATTTAAAACTGGCGTAGATAATACTAAGATGATTTTCTGAAACGATTATGTAAATGCGGACAAATAATTCCACTTCCATGTTTAATGCAGTCACAATGTAGGTTTTAAATGTAGCTCGTATCAAGGTCCCTAATATAAATAACAATAAGCCGAAGCTAATTTCCATAATAAGGTGACTCCAGAATCTTATTTTTAAAATACTTGATGGCCTTATATTACCAAATTGATACAGCAATTTGTTTTCCTTAAATATAAATAAACAAATTGATTGTCAATTATTCGAAGCCCATTATATGTACAGTTTACATGTATTTTTGGATATTTGTATCGTAATTCATGTGTTTAGAAGATACTAAAGTAGGGATGGACAGAATTTCAACTATACATGCATCTTCGTCAATAGGATTAGTAGGAATTTAGTATGTCTTAATCTTCACAATAGTTCCCAATATATATTCTTCATTATTATTCCCCACAAGGTGGACCGACGACCTGGTGAAGGTCGCGGGAATCCGCTGGATGCGGAAGGCACAGGACCGGTCGTTGTGGCGATGCTTGGGGGAGGCCTATGTCCAGCAGTGGACGTCTTTCGGCTGAAATGATGATGATGATGATATATTCTTCGCATTTACGGATAAAGAATGACATCGTTTTTTTTAACAATAACTATTCAACGGATTTTAATAAACAAAGTGCAAAAAGATTTATAAAATATTGCTGACACAACATCAAAGCCAACTGAACCTTATGTTCATTCATTCGATTAAAAAACAAAAGAATCAATAAGCAACCCAATGCTCTGTATTTTAAGCTATGTTTTTATGATAAACTATACATATTTATAATACATTTTCATGATTTATGAGTGCGCAAACTATATTTCCAATAAGTATTAGGTACGGCATGATTGATTGAATGGGCTCGCAATAAAAGACCTTCATATGCTACTAGAATCCTAAAAGTTTACCTAAAGATTAGTAGAAACAATATTATATTATGATTTTTTTACTTGCTAATCATTATTTTACAGTACACCTAATTATTTGATGACATTTATTTTGTCAATCAATTCTGAGGTCATATTAGATGACGTATGTACTATGTATAGACATAGAACCAAAGACTGATACCACTATACTACGAAAGTAGAATTTCTTCAAACATAGTGAGGTTATTAATTTAATTTAATTATTTTAGTTTTAATTCATATTATTCTTTTGTAATAATTTTACTGTGTAACTAAATGGAAGGCGCTGGTGCCTGTGATACAATGTTTTTTCATTAGTACAGGCACAGATAATATAATACTATACTGTACAGGTACCAACGTTACCTTTTTTTCTGTAAAGATATTTTATGAAAATAAACATTTTTTTTATTTTTTATTTATTTATTTTATTTATCTTATTGCGTAGAACCGAGAACTCACCAAATAAGGGAACTAAGCATAGGCATCTACTTACGGGCAAAATTAATATCCAATCTATCCACGATTTGCCCTACTAGAGATAGGAATTTGACATAAGCTCCATACAAAATATGTCAAATTTCTATCTCCAGTAGGGTAAATCGTGGATAGATTGGATATTAATTTTGGCCGTTAATGACCGCACAATAAGGCCCTACGAACTGCTTTGATAAAAGTCTGGCACAACTAGGGTTTTCTTGGGAAAACGTCAAGATAAAGAAGAAGTAATTTGGTACATTATCCGTAGATTTATCAGCTGCTCAACCCACACAAGTTGTCGAAGTCAAGTAAGGGTAATCTATTGCTGCCACGCTTGTGGGCGATGGGTCAGTTACCTTTTTTACATGCGCAGCTTTAACCTCTAACCCAGCACTATCTACAACGCCACTTTGAGTGGTATCGATGCTCTTATAGTAAGCGTCCATTTTGAACATTTTGTAACGCGAAATGATAGTATTTTTCATTCAAACTTTATAAATCAAGAAAAATATCACCGTCTCAATCGAAACATTTAATTAAACAGAATTATAAGTTGATCAAAACAAACCTAGAACTGGAAAGACTGGATGATAATGAACCTAGAAAAGTCATGCTGGAAAAAGTCTCGTAATGTTTTTTCGATTTCGCCTCCTATAATTATAAAACTTCCACAAGTTCAATAACTAAAGACCTACCTTTTTAGGGTTCCGTCCCCGAAGGGTTCCAAACGGGACCCTATTACTCTCACTACGCTGTCCGTCCGTCTGTCTGTCACAGGGCTGTATCTTTTGAACGTTAATAGTTAACCGGTTGAAATTTACTCAGAATATGTTTTGCTATGAGGTGTATCACGACAAATACTAAAAACAAAAAAAAGTCTAAAACCAAAGGGGGTCCCCATACAAGAAACCTCAAAAACATGCATTTTTTTTAACGTTTTTGTTCCTGCTCTATCTTCAAAACGGTAATATATACCAGCGTCAAACTTGGTCATATTATAGTGCATATTATGTACTTTCGCAACAAATACTAAAAATAAGACAAACATAGACATATTGAGAGGTACGGAACCCATACTGCGCGAGTCCGACTCGCACTTGGCCGGTTTTTCTTTTATACAGCTGAGAGAATCGAAAGCTGGAGTATTTTCTAATCGCAAAGGCAGCGTTGAACCTACGGACCATTGAATCTTGAAAATCTAGATTTAATTGAGCAAGCTAATTATATTGAATGCTGTAGTCCAGATAAAATCTTTCATGGGAATGAAGTCGTCTTACGTAGATGGTTGAGATTACTAGCGATGGATTTAAATTAACGATTTTAGCTAGAAATTAAACTGAACTGAATTGAACTGGAGTTTAAGGATCAAGTATTTATTCTCAATATGATTGTATAAAAAAAACAATAACGTTCATGAGAAATATCAGACCTATTAATACAACAAGTTCTTCATCGTCACTTTTTGGGTTATACACCTGACCTGGAAGTGAACTCTTAATATTATTAAAGTCCTCAATCGTATCCATAATATCAATGAGTTGACTCTAAAACCGGCGGGTGACAAAGAAAATTATAATTTTAATCAGTCATTGAATTAAGTATGATAAAATGATTACGAGTATTATTCTCAGAAAGACAATGAAGACCGTATATATGATAATATGAAGATAATACATGATACTGTAATGTAGAAAAAGATAAGGAATAACATTCAGCACGAGCTTATTTCTAACAAACTTTTGAATTATTTTCTGTTGCAAGTTTCTTAACTCCTGATGGCAATGTAGATTATATTTTGATGTGTATCACTGCTTTCCCACGATTGCCTAGTAGTCATATAAGTTTCAATTCTCTTGGATGATTACACACGTGTAACATTGTGACCTTTCCAAGTTTTTATTGCATAAAAGCTTTATTTTCCTTGATATTTTTGTCAGAAATTGCAAATTAGCATTGCAATTATTATAAGATTTCTCAAAGATAAATAGATATAGCTAGATAAAGAAGTTGGTAATACAAGTATGCGTTGTTCTCAATGATGATTTGGATTACATCAGCATGGTTCATGCATGAATTGATATTTTCTCTTTCGAAGTTAATATTGTTTCGAGAGGTACCTATATTACTTCATCGATGCTAAAAATGTTATTAGCTGTTACTATAATGTTTGGAAACCTTGATGGGCTTTCTTTACTATAAAGGCTAAACAAAACGAAAATACTAGATAATGTTAGAGACATACACAATTCTGTTTTGTCTTTCTTAGTTTCCGGACGATTCTGCACACAAGGAATAATTAAGATTTATATTAAACGCAGCCTACGAAGTAACACGTAATCAATTCAAGAAACAGAATAAATTATGACATCAGACATAAAACAAAAATAAAATCCTTTACAATCCCTTTTATAATAGCAACAAAACAGAAAATCTTGAATAGCATACCAACCAGTTCCTTAACGAAATTCGCTACTTCAAGCATTGTGGTTTAAAAATTCAAAAGCAAATTACCATTGCGGATAATTATGAGGCATTCATAGCCATAAATGGTTTGCAGAAAGTGATACCAAACAGTTTGCACCGAATAAGGTATTGCGATCCAGTTTCTAAAGCAAAATGCGAATTAATGTGAACAGTAGTTGGACAAAATTGAAGATGGTTGTTATGTAATACGTGGGACACTCAGAAAGTTTTGCGAAATTAAAAAAAATTGTTCTATACGTACATATATTTTTATCAAATCTTTTCAAAGTACTTTCCACCAGCCTCTATACAAAGATTCATGCGCCTAAACCAGTTTTCAAAACACTTTTTCCAGTCCGCCGCAGACACCTCGTTTACAGCCTGCTCGAACGCAGCCAGCGCATCTTCCGGCGACGAAAATTGTATCCCTTTGAGCTGATTTTTTATTTTTGGGAATAAAAAGAAGTCACACGGTGCTAGATCAGGGCTGTAAGGAGGGTGACCCAGGAGTTTGACTGGCGTGCTGTCCAGGAAGTCCCTCGTTTTGAGTGCGGTGTGCGCAGGTGCATTGTCGTGGTGGAGCAGTAGCCCGCGGAGCCCTGTGTTTGGTCGCTTGTTGCTTATAACAGAGAAAACTTCTGGCAAACATTTGGTAGTATACCATTCGGCATTAATGCTTCTTTGATCCCGTAAGGGAATTGATACCAAGTGGCCAGTCAAATTAAAAAAGCTAGCGATCAAAATCTTACCCCCGCTTCTAGATCGCTTCACTTTGGTAGGCGTTGGCTCATTTTGAAACACCCAAACAGTCGACTGGCGCTTGGTTTCTGGGTCGTATTGATAAATCCAGGACTCATCACCTGTAACGATGTCGTAAACACGCCGAGACGAGCCTGCTTCAAATTTGTTAAGCATATCACGGCACCATTCCACCCGGGCCTGCTTCTGAGCATCGGTGAGGTTGTGCGGCACCCAGCGTGATACTATCCTCCTCACGCGAAGATGGCTGTGTAGAATCTCGTGAACGCTTCCCGATCCAATCTTCAATATGTGTTGAATCTCCTGATATGTAATTCGCCTATTGTCTTGGATTACATTTTTCACTGCTAGCACGTTTTCTTCGGTAACAGCCGTCAAAGGGCGACCGCTTCTTTCGTCATCCCCCAAAGTTGGTCGACCGCGCTTGAATTCGTTATACCAACGATACACGGTTGCCTTGGAAGGGCCTTCATCCATGAATGCCATTTGAAGTCTATCGTACGATTCATCCGGTTTCAGGCGACACTTGAAATCGTATAAAATCATAGCTCTAAAATGTTCCCGGCGCAGATCCATATTTCAGTGAGACACAATACTTTGAATTAACTCGCAAAAAATGTGGAGGGAAATTTTGAAATTGGAACTTACTTATTTTTACTTATAAATAATCATATTTTCGAAAAACATTATAACTGGCCAGTCTCCCATATATAAAAACTTTTTTTCGCAATACTTTCTGAGGGGCCTGGTACGTCGTGATATTGTTAATTTCAGAGTATTTAGATAATTTAGATTGTTTTGAAACTATGTGTTTGACTCTCAATATGGAATAGATTACGTATGATGTTGACTTTTTATTCAAGCCTAACTAATAACCAAGGTAAAAAATTTAAAACTAATTGTAGATATCTCTAGTTCTCTATTACTCTCTTACTTTAAGTACAATTCAATATGAAGGTATGTTATTTCCTTCACAATTATTTAAAATGTGATTAAATAAATCAATAAATAAAATCTTTGGGACATTTTTACACAGCACCATCTAGTCCAAACTAAGCAGAGCTTGTGCTATGGGTACTAGACAATGGATATAATACAAAATTTTTTTTTTTTTTTTTTGTAAATACATACTTATAATACATAAGCAACACCCAGACCAACACAAACACTCATGTTCATCACACAAATATTTTTTCCTGTGGGAATCGAACCCACGACCTCGTTATCAGTAGTCCGACACTCGAACCACTAGACTACAGAGGTCGTCGAGATTATTTGGAAACTTACCAATAAAATACTACATATTCCCTGCACCGCTTAAGTCTCTTGTCTTTTGTATACAACAATATAAACCTTCATCTTCATACCCAAACTTATCTCTCTCACTATATTCCTTATGATTTACAATATCCAAGCTTACCTCGGTATCACCCCACATTTCTCACAGCCATCCATCACTTTTTATATTGCACTCTTTTCAGTTATCTGGACCGGATCAAACTGTGTCAATGTCTATGTTGTAGTTCGTGATCATAAGCGGCTTGAGGTTACTAATCGTACGTTATGGTGTGTTCTAGTATTTGTTTCACTCATTGCTTTGATTTTGATTCTACTCTATTTGCTGTAATAATTTCAAGGTCTTGCCATTTAGTTTCAATTCTTAACTTCTCATGATCACTCGTTGTAGCAGCCTATGCTAAAAACCCGTTTTCATCATCAGTCATTTGTTAGCTGCTAATAGGATACAATGATACATTTATTACGTTACTTCTAACGACCAAAATTAATATCCAATCCATCCACGATTTACCCTACTAGAGATAGAAATAAGACATATTTTACAAAATATGTCAAATTCCTATCTCTAGTAGGGCAATTCGTGGATAGATTGGATATTAATTTTGGCCGTTAGTGTATCAAGTTTTAACACTATCCAACATCTGACTGAAATTTTGGTCTCAATAACAACTTAATTCAATTTCAAAAATACATAAGCAGGATGCTTGACAGGAAGCTAGTCCATCGCACACAATTCACACCAAGTTAACCTTTTTGACCTGTTGCCGACCGACTAACCCTGACTTGGCCTTACAACATACACTAGATGATAAGCGCTCTTGTATATTTTTTCTTCTCGTTCTTTATTGAATTGAAACGTTATTTCTTACAATTGAGAATGTTAAAACAGTTGCATGACGTTTTACGTTTTTACTTTTAGCTGTTTAGATTGCGGTCAAGAGCAGATCTATATATCATTAAAAAAAAAACTTGCTTTATGGAGTGAATTTTAAACCATATTAGTAGTAGTAGAGGTCCTTTGTGAAAGAGCTCCCCATTGCTGTGTTTCGGTCTCAAGGGTACGGGAGCCGGTGAAATTATAATCACATGAAACTTTCCATCTTCATGTCTCAGTTTGGTGAACCGACTTGCGGTACCATTTAGGCAACAGCCTAGGTGGTATTGATGTTGTTATGGGCAAAGGTAACCGATTAACATCAGGTGGGCATTTAGCTCGTTTCGCCATCCTATACCATAAAAAAGATGGATTCATGTTTACCTATCTACTTTCTCTATCTAGCTTTTCTTCGGTCATAAATCAATAGCTTCGGTGAAATCCAATTAGCTTCTGATAGTGCACTGTCTTGTTTAATTTAATAAAACACCGACTGTATATTTTACCCGCAACTTTAACATAGTCTGTATATCATTAATATTAATGTAACAATTGTTATTACGTAAAACTGACCACCTGGTGTTTGCATCACTATAATTGTTCAGTTGATTGATACAGCCATTACCGGCCTAAGTTTTATGAGGTACATGATCTGTCGGGTTTGGTTTAAGCTCGCTATTTTATGTAAGTTTGTTTTATGGTTTAACTATGCTATATCTTATATACCTATAACTAAATATTATAATGGATTCTAGAGATCAGATAAAAGTTAAAAACTGATTAACAACTGCATCTTGTAAGACTAGAACTCGAATCCATTACTGTTAGCTTGACGTTAATAATTTACTATCATCATCATTTCAACTGAAAGACGTCCACTGCTGGAAATAGGCCTCCCACAAGCATCGCCACAACGACCGGATCTGCGCTTTCCGCGACCGTCACCAGGTCGTCGGTTTACCTTATGGAGGCCAACCCACGCTGCGCTTTCCAGTACCTGTTACCACGCCAGAAATTTTCTGCCCCATCTGCCATCCGTACTATGAGCAATGTGTCCCGCCCACTGCCGCTTAAGTTAAGTACTTCTTCGGGCTATGTCGGTTAGCTTCGTTCTCCTGCGAATCTCTTCCTTTCTGATTCGATCACGCAGGGACACTCCAATAATTTACCATAACTATAATAATATGACTAATTTGATAGGCTTAACAGGCTTGCCTAGTGTGGGGCCACTGCATAATTACTTATTCTGTAATGTTGTTTCTTGGCAAATAAATGAATTTATTATTATTATTATAGACTACTACCTAAAAATACCTAAGGCATCACGAGTGTAGAGATTATTAAGCTATCATATATATTTTATCAAAAACGGCTCTTGTAATACAATATTGTCAGCATATTGTAAGTCTTTACATCAACTTTTGACCTAGTATGAACGCAATTTGAAGTAGCGGTACAACATTGCAACTATAAATAAGACATACTAAGCGTTATATTGTGCCATATAACATTTAGTTAAGGTGAGAAATTAACAGCTTCCTGAATTTCAAAATGTATGGGCCAAGATTCAAGTTTGTGCTACAAGATTATGCACAAGCTCTGCTAAGACCGTATCATGCATAATCATCATCATCATTTCATCCACCACCAAGCATCGCCACAACGACCGGTCCTGCACTTTCCGCATCCAGCGGATTCCCGTGACCTTCTCCAGGTCGTCAGTCCACCTTGTGGGGGGGCCTACCCACGTTGCGCCTTCCAGTACGCGGTCGCCACTCCGGAACTTTTCAGCCCCATCGGCCATCCGTTCTGCGTGCAATATGCCCCGCCCACTGCCACTTAATTTTGGCAATTCTGCATAAATGGAGACATTAGAGTCATAATATTATGATGAACAGAACGCAGTAACTCCTGACTACCAATAATATTGCCCAATAGAATTTAGTTTTCAATTGCGTTATGAATTATTTAAAACAAGCAGCTATTGCGGTAATTCAATGGAGACAGGTAATGTGCCAATTTTCTGTTTCGAACTCGTGATTGGATGATTGAGCTGACAGGTTAATGCTATATTGATGTTTGTTGTACGCATTAATGTACAAAATGTCTTATTTCCCAGCCTACTGCTGCTGAAATCGGATCTAGTTGTGTAATCATTGATTTACACAATAATTGAAATTTTTCGTTTTTTGTAACTATACCTTCTGTTGAAAACTAGATTTATAGATTTATACGTGAAAACTGCTTATAGTTGATACTATAATATAAAATCAAAACGAACAGCTTAATAAAAGTGATATATCTTAAGAACTAGACACAGCCAAAGATAACACCACAAAATTACTGACTGAGCATTCAGTTGAACTTAAGCATATGTTTTAAGGTCAACAGGTTAAAGAACTATTAAATATAAATGAAATAGCTAAAACCGTTAATTTCCTTCCATCTGCTGACAAAAACGCATAAACCGATTACGTCATTATACAAGCTTGTAACAAGATAAACTTTATCTCTGCATTAAGTTGCTGTCCTCGGATAATTATGCATCATTTGAATTGTTATTGGAACTGTAACGGAGTAGATACATATAATAGGAATAGGTAATAATGTTAGATGTGTGTGAACTTTATTATATAAAAATCTATCTCCTTCTGTGGTCCTTCAATAATAGTAGCAGCCAGATATTGTATTTATTACGTTTATTGTATCTCATATTTATGTAGTTATGTTATAGATATAATTATATGTATAGTATTTATGTTATGTAGTGTATGGATTATATTATGTTGTTACAGTGTGTGCTATCCCTCTCTTTACTTTCCCATATTGTCCATCCTAAGGTTGTCTGGAATAAATCCCCTTGAGCGATAAGACCGCCCATTATAAATATCTTTTATATATGTCATGTATGTTGCTTATTTTTTTGTGCACAATAAAGAGTATTTGTATTTAATTGTATTATGTATATTGAAAGATAGAAAGCTGATTTTTTGCATAAACCTTTGTTTTGATGTTTTATATACTTCCTGAAAATTCTCAAACAATCAAATCAAATATTATTTATATATTATTATATATTAATCGCGCCCTATATGGGAAATAGTCGTAAGAAAAATTAATGAATTTGTAGCAAATCTACTGCTTAGAATTCATTGAAATACTAAAAATAATGAATTTGTAGAGGATCTCATGAATCAAGCATGATCTACAAATGAATACTCTTCTTACCTGGAACGGTAAAGTACACTGGATGGCGGTGACCTGATAATTCATAATGGTTCGCTTTGAAGTAAAAGTGCCTTAACTTCCGATACTGAAGTCGACACGTGGACTTACTATAAAACATTTGCGAAAGTATATTTTTCTTAACATACTAGAAATGAAAATAAACTACAGCATATTTTTCCACGTTGAGAACAATAACATAGTAACAGCTGTTTGATATGAAGCATGTACTGATGCAATATGTACTCGTGTAGTAAAATTTGTAAACACTTTTAATTTTCCTACCAAATTGTTGGATAAAAGTTTTTATAGGCAAAGTAAAAGTGTTAACTTTGTGTGTAGGTACACTAGGTACTCATTAGCCTGGATGTGTAGTTACCTACTGGTCTTAGAGCTCCTACACACTATCGTTTCTCCGGCGTAGACTTTCGATAAACGTACCTACGCAGCGCACACGCCACGAGTGGCGATATTTAATTGATCGTCCTGCGCACCCTCAACTCCGCTTTAAATCTGCTGACTGGCTAATCTTTTTCCACGACATGAGCTATGATCATTATGTAGCTCATGTCGACACGGTGGAATAAGAAGACGCCGGGAAAACGTGTGCAACTGTGCGTCTCCTTGTCGCTTGTAAACTGCGCTTGTAAATGATAATACCGAACTAGACCGCGATGGGCGCCGCCGCGACGCTAGCACGACAACGCGACGTGTGCGTCACCTTGCCATGGTGTCGCGCAGCGTCTGTGCTGTGCATACGTTTAACGAACGCCTACGCTGGAGAAACGCTAGTGTGAAGGGTTCCTTAAACAAAACCGTCAGTCAAACTCCGTCAAAGGATAACCCAAGGTTTGCCAAATAAAAACAACACAGGAAGTTCATATCAAGTGTTACAGACATTTATAACTACCTACATGATCTTTAAAAACATGATATAACCAGAATCCATTTTAAAAAGGTTTTACTTGCAAATAATGCGACACTCATTCAATATTTCCAAATTTGGGTCAAATTGCCAACGCAACTTATTTTTTTTTTATAAAAGCCGTTAATACCGCGCCCAGAACATATTGGCACTTGACAAAAACATGAATGAATATGTCATTGACAAGTTCTCAATAAAAAAATCGATTCGTACGGTAATTCATTCATTAACCGACTTTACGCCTACACGCAAAAATATTTTGTTTTATATACAGGTTGTATTTTTAAAGATATACTTTGATCGAGTTGATTGTTCACCGTTTTTAAATTCAGATCAGTTTTACGTTTATTAAAACGAGCCTTTACCTTATTTACTAACAAAATCTTGACTGCCAGTATATGTATCATTTATTCTTCTTATTCGCGCGAAAGGTTATGCAACTTTCTCGCTTGATCGATCACATAGGATCTTTGCCCATCATGGTCCACTTAAATCACAGGCATATACCAATTAACATCTCAGAACTCAGCCCTAGGCACCTACCGTATCCAGTGATCCTACCTGTAGGTATGGATGGTGTACCATAAAAATTATCATTCTTTGTCCATTATTGCTTGTGTTTAAAAATACACCATCTATAAGAACTGATGTCAGAGAATAAATATTTCTTTGGTGACGCAATATTTGTTCTTGTTTTGCATAGCTATCGAATAATGCATGATAATGGAGGCCCTTTGTTCTAACCATTCTTTATTTTTGTTACAGGTAATTATTTGAAAATCCTTACGAGAGTTTGGCAAAAGAGGTACAACATACATAGTAAGTACAGGGAACTTCCTGAACTCAAGTTTGTCTCGAGTCTGTTGTTGTCGAGATTTTTGTGTTTTTGCACTTGAAACTGAACTTTTCCCCGTTATTGACGCTTCAACTCTCAGACAATAACAGTCCTTGGTAAACTCTGGGAATTGACAGATTGATAGACCATTGTCTTCGAGTCCGGCAATAAGGAACTTGTTGGGATAGTTGGCTTTTAATGGCCTTTTACACAATATACCACGTTAGCCACTCTTCAACGCCCATTGCAGTAAGAAATGGATGAGTAGAAGTAAGTTTATATAAGTTATGACTCAGTTGACGCAGAATTCAACTAAGTCACTTGCTTTCTGCGCTAGCAGGCATAGTTGGTTGATGTTGGCTAAGGTTTATAGGTTAGACCTCTACATCGATACTAAACTAATAATCATATTAATTTATTCGCCTACTACAAGAAGTTGAAAATGTTCTGCAGTTTACAAGTTTTTGTTGTGCATTGACGAATTTTTCGAGCTACATCCTACTATTTTCTATACTGTGTTAAAAAAATCATAACTTGTGTCTGTAAACCATGTTTACCATAAAAAAGATGAACGTCAAGGATATAACTGATAATATTGATAAAAAGATACTGAATGAAAGACACAAAATGATTATAATGATAATATTCAGAAGTTAAAAAACATTCATTCAAAATGGCCTCTATTTAATTACATAGTTCTTTTCGAAACGATAAGACAATAAGAACAAAAAGACTGCTCTCAAAAACACCCGCCTTTCAGTGCTTCAAAAAGCGGCAGTATAAAGAATACCTATGTAGCAGTATATAAATACAGTTGTTTGCTATCTCGCGAATGCAGCTATAGAAGTCAAACAAGGAAATAGGTTATCAGATACCAATAAAAGATGGGCTATTATGTCAATACGCACGATGATGGCCTTTGAACTTCATGCGTGAATTCTAATGGTGCCAACGCGCTTAGTCCTCATACCACAAGAATTGCTTACAATACAAATGGGAACCAACATCCAAGAAAGAAGTAATGATATAACTACAAATGAACTTGTAATTGAGACAAGTTGAAGAGACGGTTAAAGATATTTCCATGTGTAATAAAATGATCGCTATTGTGGATTTAGGCAAGATTTATTTTCAAAACGAAAAATTATCGACGTCAGCCTAACATTAGCCAAGATTTGATGTAGGTAAAATTTTGCAAATTATTGGCGGGTCTGTATTAAAGTGATGTGTGCGTATGAGGGAGGGTGTGAGGGAGTAGTATGTGCCCTCCACATGCTTCATACTCTATACTTCTATGAAAGGTTGCTAGTATCTCGTCATAATATTTATTGTTTTTTTTTTTTTTTTTTTTTTTTAATAACTAAGCTAATGATGAGTCCATTCATGATATTAGGAGTAATTACTGTTTTTACATTGAACTACCGCTTGACCTCTGATACATCCGTCTACTATCTTCTTATCTTCCGTACAATTATAGGATTTCGCACTTAATATAGTAATTTCTTATAAAGTTATAACTAATATTTGGGACACCAAACGCGGAGGTTATCTAAACAGACAGATTTGTCAATGACCCGTTCATAAGATAAATTCATTCATTAATTTCACAACACAATATTAAGTTTTAACGCCTGTAGTGCCTTTACGTGACTCGCTAATAAAACTCGGAACTATAAAATATATTAAATTAATTGAATTATTATTCAGGAAACGTTTGGCGCACGTTTTAAATGATTAGTTCTGTAATGGTGTAATATTGGTTTTGCAATAAGCAAAACCAATATTACACCATTACAGAACTAACCGTAATCGTATTGATTTTGATGTTTTCTCTCGTAATCGATAGATCGTTAGCTGATTAACAATACCATACTCATAAAACAACATTGTATGTTATTCAACTTTAATTAAACGTTATTTTAATATTTTTACTTTCTTCTGGTGAACAGCTCACGTTGATACCGTTTTGTATTCTTCTTTTACTTTAAGCCATAAAATATATTATATTAATTGAATTATTATACAGGAAACGTTTGGCGCACGTATGCAATGATTAGTTCTGTAATGGTGTTATAAATAATGGTTTTGCAATAATAGTAGATATTTATTGATTTTGATGTTTTCTCTCGTAATCGATAGATCGTTAGCTGTTAACAATATCTTTATCATAAAACAACAATATGTTATTCAACTTCGATAAAACGTTATTCTAGTATATTTTCCTTTCTCTAACACACGTTTATAACGTATTGAGTTCTCCTTTTCTTTAAAATTATCATGAAAATGTCTGGCTCTAGGCAATTAAAGATGCCAATATCAATTCAATTAAACTTTAACTCTCACTTCCCCATTACAATCATCGATCCCATTAAACTATTGCCATTAACAACACCTTATGCCTTGGAGCTGAGACGAAAACACACAATACACTATACAATTTTAGCGTCAATCTACTCGACAAGCAATCTACCGCATTCTTTATGAGAAAAAGTTATCATGATCTCAACGGACGTATGTCAGACCATCAGAATAGTACAGAGCTCTCTCTATTGTTGAATATTTTCGAGTACTTTGGTACTTTGTATCTGTATGTAACAAAGCGGAACGAACTTTTAAATGTATGTATTGATATATGGTTGCGAAATCGGGAGTTTGATGGGTTATATTTTTATATTCTGTTTGTTTAATAGGTAAAATATCTTCGATTGTGTTTGTATTCTCGTTTTCACTTCAATTATACCCTAAAGCATTGTTTTGTTCCAACTACGCCACCGAATTGTTTAATGCTTCATAAAGATATTTGTATTTGTGATCTCGTATAAATCTTATATCAGCTCTAATATTTTATGTAGATAAAAAATATTTTGAGTGTCTTGTTACTTATCTCATACATACATACATACATATTATCACGCCTGTTTCCCATTGGGGTAGGCAGATACTATGGATTTCCACCTGCTACGATCCTGACACACCTCTTTCTTTCTTATTTCTTTTCTTTACTTATCTCATTAAACCCATTAATCATTACATTAATAATAACAAGCTATTTCTGTCCAATGTTCTTTCTAATACTGATAAGACTTCTTTCTTCTATGCCATTCTTACCTGTTACATTATATTCTCTTAGTGCTACCTAACCACAATTTCACAACAAACTTAACTTATCGTTGTTCTTGAAGGAAAGTCTCAAAACATTTCGCTTTAGCCTGTGAAGTGATTAACACTCAAAGTGGTTCATTTGATCAGAGCCAATGATTACAGAACAAGTGGCGTTCGTTTAAACGCTTGTACGGTGCCAGTAGAATATTTTAGCGGAGAGAAGAATTCAAATTGAATTTGATACAATTAATCCTAAATTTGATTAAATTTTTATTTATATAGCACACCAACAGCATGATCACAACAATGCATATAGACAAAGACACTAAAAATTATAATTTACACAGTGATTACACAAATTATCATGCATGATGTTAAATACAATTAGGTACACAATTTTGAAAAGTAGGTACTGTTAAAGTATGTTGTTATGAAAAAAAGTTATAATAACAATATCATTGAGAAACAACACTAGTTCATCAGGACATGTCAGTAAGATACAAATTTAATAAAAAATATATCATTAGCTTGTCTAACAGGATGGATATTTCATTATACAACCAGAAATCATTTACACATTTCATCATACTATGCCAGAAATGGGTGTCTAAAAGTAGTTACAAATAGATAACCTTGATATCCTTGATGTAAGTGGCAAGCCTGAGAGCAACAACAATCACTTCATCAAAGAAGTTTGTGATATTATGCAGAACGAAAATATCTGCAATTTTCATTAAATTATAATCATCATTATGACTGTTATTATGACTATGGAAGGCTGATCATGGAATTTAATAATAAACAAGAAATAAATATGTATGTTTATTAACATCATGGTAAAAGCTACATTAGAGATGATATATTGGCATACAGACGTTATACTCGGAAAATTGAATTAATAAAATTTAACAGCTGTAGATTTCAAAAATACTATTTTGTAGATAAAGCTTTTTAAGACTTTCGCTGTACATTCTAAACTTGTACCAGCTAAACCAAGGTTAGTAGGTTCGGTTCAATTTGACAAGATTTTAGAATTTAATTGAAATTTTAATTGGACGGTGCGAAAGCGGCTACGGGAGTTCAACTGTACAGGCTCTGTTTATTTACTGTAAATTAGCTTGTATACGAGACTGGCTAGAAAACTGAATATTGAGACGTTTAGAAAACTTTCCTTTGTACCTACGTTTACTGTGTTTGCAACTATCTTTCTCTTTTTGTTGATAAATTGACTGCTTCTGTTTTAGCAATAGCTTTGAGATTCATTAATTAATATTGTGCGATACATACTATTACAACAAGACTAAGCGTCGAATATTGAAAGCAAAGTACAATCTACATCTAGATCATCTAGATTTTTGATACAATTTTAATCATCAGCATCGTAATCAATGTTTCGAAATACAAATTAAAAGTTGATTGCGTTTTCATCATACATATTATCCATTAAGTAGTTACTTAAATACAAAAAATATTTTTGAAACCGCAAAGTAATTTCATCGGAGACCATATTATAATGAAATGTCAACATGCAGTAGTTTATTTACCAGCGCGCAAAATGAGGCTGACCTTGAGTTTTGAGATTCAAATGAAGTCACTTTTAATACAACTTTCATTTCATATAAAAGAAAGGCATACCAATAATACTCAATTAATTGAATAGGTACAATATTTGAATACAATTTTAGATCGCAATAAAAAGATATTATTAAAACACATTTAAGAAAAAACTGTTAAATTATAGTCAATAAATTCCGCTCCACGACACCAAACAATAAAATTTACAAAACAAAACTTGATAACTGTACCCGCATAATGCACAGTGGCCGGAAACTATCGCCCACTCGCCAAAGCATTTTGGCAACAAATAAATTATTTACCAGTTGACCAGTAACTAGAGCAAACTAGTACGAAGTTTCAATGGCAATGTTTTGCAATACTCTGTTTGCAGACAAGACGGCGTGTTTCTACACAACTACACAGTACACAAGTATTCATTGATAACTGCCGTGGGCGGACTCGACGCCGTCCAGTCCATTCATGAATTGGGCAACGCTTGCCCACGCGGCTAACGGTCGGTATTAAAGACATCAATGCATACAAGTAAATTATGAACGTTAATTAATATGAATTTGTGTTTTACAGTAAATTTTACGGAACACGGGAAGTGGTTAATCAATTCTGTAAAATGCGAAGTGGAATTGAATTTTTGGATAATAAAAGGTAGCTTTTAGAATGTTTGGAGATATTCATAGATGTTTTATTAGATGTAAGTTACGAGGCAGGAGGCAATTTACAAGTACGGAGTTACTAACAATTTGAATACAAATTGGTTGGCTGCGCAACAACCAGAAAACTACCGTGGATATTAAACTTCTAATTAAAATTCTCTGTAAGTGGTTCTGAATAATACTGCAATTAGATACGCCATTTTTTATTCTTCATTTATATTTGAACCTAACTCATTTACTTTCAACGATCATATTCATAACATGTAATATCTATTTTTATTTGAAGTCCCAAATTATATCTTACTCATCAACTCAGTCTATCGCAGTCCACTGCTGGACATAGGCCTCCCCCAAGTTGCGTCACAACACCCGGTCCTCTGCCTTCTGTATCCAGTACCCCCCAGCCACCTTCGTCAGGTGGTCGGTCGATCTGGCGGGGAGGGGCGCCCTACGCTGCGTTTGCCGATTCGCGGTCTCCACTCAAGGACTCGTCTGCTCTAGCGGCCATCGGTCCTTCAACAGACAGCTAGCCCACTGCCACTTAAGGTAATGCTACAAGCTATGTCGGTTACTCCGGTTCTTCTCCATATCTTACTGTTACTATAATATTACGTCATAACTTTTGTCTAATAGTAAAAAGCTTACTGTTTCAAATATTGCCTAATTAAATTTTAATTACACAACAGTTACATCAGGTGTACGTTTAATCATAGACTAGGGATCTCAAGTCAATTCTTTTTTTGTTCAGAAACTTGACACGTATGTCACCCACGCGTTTTAAAATGACAGTTGACACTATTACAGCTGTGTATGGCGATGTTAAAATGTATGTTTGTTTGAATGGTAATAGCGGTTTAATAGTAAAAGATTAGAGATCAAATATTTAAACTTGTAGTTAGATTTTGGGAAGATAACTTATAGTTTTTATATTTGGTGTTTGAATAGTTAAATAACTCGTATGAGTACAAAATAAGCAAATTAGGTACCTCAGATATTTCGGCAAAAGTCAACGACGTCAATAAATAGACACGCGATCTCATACAACGTGTATCAGAAATGCTTTGTCATATTTGAAGAGCTCAGTCGGGGCATAGCATAGAACAACTTTTACTATGGGACCAACACTGAAATCGCGAAAAAAAAACAGCTGATCCTTACATTTTCGATGGTTTATCGATGGTTATCGATGATTTAGTAGAAAACAGCTGATATTTTTTTTCGCGATTACAGGGTTGTTCCCATAGTTAAAGTTGTTCTATGCTTTGCCCTGAATCAGCTCCTAAAATATGACCACGCGTTTCTGATACACATTGTATAAGCAGCATGATCCAAAATGAGTTGACTTTACTAGTAATTTCGTTGATAATTATTTTTACGGTGAAATAGTGGGTTACTTAACAAAAAACAAAGCAAATTTACGCCAAAGAATCATACAATACTCGCCGATTCCGATAAAATAAATAATATTAGGCAGATAAATTTAAGTGTGTTTGCGAGACAGCTGTCACTTGTGAACTAATGACAGATGATAGTGTGGTTCCGAAACCATAACTCGTATAACCATGTTGTTCTTATAAACAGCGCATCTAGTACGTAGTAGGTACATATAATTATATCGATGGCAAAAGTATATTAATCAAAGACTTTGTATATACTGAATATTAATACGGGAACATCGTATGTAGTCGTTTTTTTACCCGACTGCGCCAGAAGGAGGTTTATGTTTTTAGTATTTATTATAAAAGGAATAAAACTTATATCATTCGAAAGGTACTGTGCCAAAATTATGCAGAAAAAAATTATCACGTGCCTTTGATTATATACCTCTATAGTCAAAGGGTAAGAACACAAACATGATCTCCTCATACAAAACACTACTAGCGATACTAGAATGTAGAAAAATATAAGCGACATATTAAACAAAATGTACACATGTTTGCATAAAATATAATAGGTACAGTATGAATAAATAATAAATACAAAACTTGTATGAGATCGATATGTCTTAAGTCATGATCTGATCTGTCACACTGTCCCATGTGTATGATTTATTTGATCAGTTCATTATTATTTGTTGTAAGTTCAACATCGCATGATTTAAAAATAACAGCATAATTTAATGTTTTATTAGTACAGTTGACTGCATGACAGTGGTAACACTTCAATTCGAAAATCACCCTTACTGCTTACGAAATAGGAATAAGATGCTGTCAATGTCAAAGTGTTACCACTGAAGTGCGGTCGACCGTACTAGTAGATAGATTTTAATTCGTAGGGGGCAAGAAAAAAGCAATTTTGAACTGTATAATATTATATTCCTATGTTATACCTACACGGCTTTATTACCTGTCTTTAGAATAAGAATCTTTATAGGTGCTTTTCCTCCATCTAAAGTTCCTTGTTCCGGAAGTAAGACATCTAATACGACGTACAGAAGTACGTAGAAGAATCTAAGTAAAGGCAACTGTCATAAAATTACATCTTGCATGCATGACCGCACAATATTGTACACAGGGTTGTCCAAGCTTTAAATAATATGCCCTGCTACCTCAGTTGCTGACATCTGTGTGTTTGTAATTTTGTCACCTCATTCAAGCGACTGGCGATAGCTAATTTGCAATACAGAGTGGGCGAAATGGAGGAAACTGGGCCAAGGACTACAGAATATTTAGTTGTGTTATGATAATCTAAACAATAGCAAAAAGTGGATGTTCTGATAAAAATAAAGCTTTGCAACGAATTTAGGGTACCTAGTTTGACACTTATAAATAATTTCATAGTTTTCGTCGACTTTCACTATTCATATCTATATCTATCTCAGTAGTTCCTTCTCGTATCCGCTAGAGGCGCTGATTTATGAATGAAAGTCATCGTATTCGATGGCAGTATCGGTAAATGTCAACCAGTACTACAGTTACGTGAATCGTAGACGAAACGAGATAAAAAACCAAATCGGTCGACAAATGCTTATCGAAAAACTTCTGAATCGGAGAGCCAGTCCCCAGATTACTCTAGTATGGTGGAAGCATTCACAAATACAAATGTCTACATGCACTGCCACTCAGATCTGGATCCGCTATTTGTTAGCAATACAAATTGCGCACCTAGATCAAAAATAAGTAAACTAAAAAAAACAAGATATTTTTCTTGATTCGAATACTCTTTTTAATTGTTTTATAGGATAGGGTGGCGAAACGAGCTAAAGGCCCACCTGGTGTTATGCGGCTATGTTTGCCCATAACAACTGCAATACCACCTAGGCTGTTGCCAAATGGTACCGCAAGTCGGTTCGCGAAGCTGAGACATGAAGATGAAAAGTCTCATGTGATTGTAACAGACTCGCTCATAATACCTACTACGCTCCAATTTTTTTCTACCTACTTATTTCATTTAGCCTACAAGCTTTTAAAGCGAACCAACTAGCCAGAGAACCAGTTGATCTGTTGAACGTTAAAAATATAAATGTTAAGGTAGTTTAGGATAACTTCATTATGCGTGCCGCTAAGGAGTTGAATCCTTGCTGGCATGGAGTCTTGGTTTCCCGATAAGTATAATATGGTGGTCTTCAAGGGTCGACTGAATATGTTTATGCTGTTTTTAATGTTGCTGGGCAAGCGTGTACCATACTCGACCGCACCACCGTATCGCTTAATATCAGGTGATATGGTGGTCAAACTTTGTAAAAAAAAGGTCATAAACTACCATATTTTTCTCTTTTGCAAAAAAAGTCAGTAACCTACCCCTGATAGATACTTATACTTTTACTAGCAGCAGTGATAGCCTAGTGGTTGAACGCTTGCCTTCCATGAAGGAGGGTGTGAGTTCGATCCCGGCCCGCACCTCTGACTTTTCGAATTCATGTGCGGATTTATATTCGATTACCACTTGCTTTAACGGTGAAGGAAAACATCGTGAGGAAACCTGCACACCTGAGAGTGCTCCATACAGTTCTCAATGGTGTGTGTAGTCCGCCAACCCGCACTAGGCCAGCGTGGTGGACTAAGGCCTTGGCCTTCTCGTACTGAGAAGAGGCCCGTGCCCAGCAGTGGGACACTAATGGGCTGGTTATGTTACTCTTAATAGCCATCACCAGAACCAGAAGCCACACATGAAACACACAAAAAATCAAAATACTACCGCAAATATCCAATGCTTGCCAACCCTACACACAAACCGTTGGCCAGTCAAGTCCATTGCCATGCCATACACTAACGTTTCCATCGGTGCCTCATTGTCTGCAGTCCCCATGGCAAACCAGTTCGGTAAATAGGCCATTGTTCTACGATATCTTAATCCTTTTCCATTGTGGACTTTTATTATGGGTTGGTGACCGTTTTTTGCAGCATAAAGAATGTGACGCCAATATCGTGTAGGGGCATTTTTTATGTGGGCGCAAAAATACAGGTTCTACAAAAAAAGAGAAAAGTTATATGATATCACTATAGAGATGATTTGTAATTCGACCTATTACATGAAAGGGGTTATACTAGAGCTCATTTGATACAAATACAGGTTCTACAAAATTGAGAAAGGTTAAAATGTTATGATATCACTCTATGTTAATAAAGCATGATTTACATTTCATTAATTAAATCGTGGGTCCTCAAAATTAATCTATACTTATAAATGACAGTATACATTATAATAAAACAGTAGAAATATCAAAACTGTGTCTGTTAGCTAAACATGTTTGTTCCCCAATCACGCAAAAACTACGAAACAGATTTCAATTAAACTTTATATGGTAAATAGTTAAATGCCCATAGTCTGAAGCTACATATAGGATATATCTTATCTCAATTATTGGTTTTATTTGGTCCTGCGATGCAACTAAACTTTACATCGAAATCGGAAGTCTGTGCTTCACGTAATAGTACATTATGATACAAGTGAGCTAATTTGGACCTTGTACAGCCAGAAATAAGCATGTAAGAGGGAGTCTGAAAGTAGCACCACAGTGGCAGAAAAATTGAGTAGCAACAGACTATCATGGTATCATATGGACGTGTGATAGATAGATAGATAGAATATACTTTATTGTACACCATGAAAACAGTGTCGTTGTGGCGATGCTTGGGGGAGGCCTATGTCCAGCAGTGGACGTCTTTCGGCTGAAATGATGATGATGATGATGATGAAAACAGTAGTAAACAGGAACAACGTATAAATGTGATGAGGAATGAAGAGCATGTTACGAAGAAAGTTTTATGTATGAATGTGGATGACTTTAAGAAAAGAGGCAGACCAAAGAAAACATGGATGGATTGTGTAAAAGATAATATGAATAGAAAAAAAGTGAACACTGAGATGACGGCTGACAGAGATGGTATGGAAGAAAAATACATGCTGCGTCGATTCCAAATAAACTGAGCATGTTACGAAGAAAGTTTTATGTATGAATGTGGATGACTTTAAGAAAAGAGGCAGACCAAAGAAAACATGGATGGATTGTGTAAAAGATAATATGAATAGAAAAAAAGTGAACTCTGAGATGACGGCTGACAGAGATGGTATGGAAGAAAAATACATGCTGCGTCGATTCCAAATAAACTGGAATTAAAGATGATGATCAATAAGTGCTACGCTTGTTTCCTTTAAAATTGTAACTAAGCTAAAAGTAATATTAGAATAGAAATTGATTTCGAAACCGATGTAAATAGGTACCCAGCACTAGATAAAATATAGATAGCACTAGGTAACATGCAACTTAAATATAAATAATTTCACAAAATCACTTCGCCACCATAGAATACGTTAAATTATACGGGTTACAAATTGCAACCACTTTCACTGTAGACACAATTCTGCAATCGGGTAACACAATAAATTACTGTTATCTGTTACGTATTGAAGTAATGCATGGTTTTTAAATACCTACATGAGCATAAAGTTCGGGCAAATAAGTGTTATTGAGTTTTTACACTAGAAAAGCAGCAGCTGCCCGGACTTGTGCCCGGTTAATGGCAATAAGCTCGTCCCCTATTACATGGGACATATAACATAACTTCGAAATGTGGGTGTACAATACAGCTCTGCTTATTTTAAGTATAGTACGTATGTTTAAGCTACATCAGCTTATAACTGTCCCATTCTGGACGTGAGTTTCTTTTTACAATGACAAGGACTTAAGACCTAGTTCAACAACGAAATAACGTTTAAGACAAAACAACTGCTTAGCACGACAAACTTTGTACTATTAAACGCCTGTTTACAAATTAAAGATTTGTTATTTCATTGGTTAACATGCAGGCCCTATAAATAACACAGGCTTGCAGTGCTATTCTGTAAGAACTCACCAGCAAGCTCACTTCTGAATCCGCACTAATAAGTAGTAAAAATAATACGAAATTATAGATTACACTGCGCATTCATAAGAGAGCTCGACAGTGAGTTCGTACCTTGAGGTTTTTACACCAAAGCCAGGTTGATGCAAATTATATGTCGATAACTTTTTGGCCTAAGGTGTGCAGGTTTCCTCACAGTAAAAAGTCATAAGCTACTAAGGGATCACCAGAGGATGGGCAGCAGCGTTCTCTGAGTATTTAACCAACCAACTGCGATCGCCAACCCGCCTGCCAAGCGTGGTGATTATGGCATATCCCCCCAACATATGCTTGGGGGAGGCCTATGTCCAGCAGTGGACGTCGTTCGGCTGAAATGATGATGATGATGATAATCATCAGCTTTTAATCTCAGGGTTTTCCAAAATAACCAATATTCATTGTATTGTATTAAATTAAAAGAACCAGACAAAATATCTATAAAAAACAATACTTTTTAATTTTAATTCATACGTCGTATTCATAAAAGTCAGTGTTTTCACCATCATGCGCAAACGCAAGTTAAATAACGATTGACATTTCGAACAAGTACGATGTCGTAACGGTACGCGGTATTACCGGTCGGGGGTTTGACTCTGATTGGTGTAATAATGCATGTATGTTGTTCATTCAATAACTTGTAGATATTGCTTCATCAGGGTTTTGTTTCTGCAGACAAACAAGTTGATTAATTTATACACACAGTGCATCTTGTATCATCAACTCAGCCTATCGCATTCCATTGCTGGACATAGGTTTCCCCCAAGTTGCGCCACAACACTCGATCCTCTGCCTTCTGCATCCAGTCCCCCTCAGTCACCTTCAGGTCGTCGGTCCACCTGGCAGGGGGGCGCCCTACGCTGCGTTTGCCATGCGATTCGGGGTCTCCACTCAAGTACTCGTCTGCTCCAGCGGCCATCGGTCCTTCGACAGACATGACCAGTCCACTGCCACTTCAGCTTACTGATCCTACAAGCTATGTTGGTAACTCCGGTTCTTCACACACACTGCACATGCCCACATATTGACACACTGCATTGAAGAAACCAACTACCATACATCCCAATAGATAGATGCCTAATGTTGAATATAATGCGTACAATAAATTCTACCACTAGCTGAGGCGGGGTACTGCAAAAAAATCTAAAAAAAATCCAATTGGCCCTACCAAGGCGGCTATTGGCTAATCACTAACGCGGCAATTTTAACGGCTCATATGAGTGGTCGAAACTGATTTGAAGATTTTAAGTGGTAAATAGTGGCGACCTGCATTAGGGAAATTTCATAGATGTGTTGCACACATCAGTCGCCTGTTATGAGGCGTCTATGGTCTGTATGGTCGTTGGGAGAAACAAACTTACTTGGAATAGGCTTATATTGACGGCGTCTGCGGTCTAGTGGTTCGAGTGTCGGACTGCTGATCACGGCGTCGTGGGTTTGATTCCAACAGGACACAAATATTTGTGTCGATGAACATAAGTGTTTGTGTTTTTCTGGGTGTTTCATATGTATTATAAGTATGTATTTACAAAAAAAAAAGTATATAAGTAGTATATCCATTGTCTAGTACCCATAGTACAAGCTCTGCTTAGTTTGGGACTAGATGGTGCTGTGTAAGATGTCCCAAAATATTAATTTATTTATATTCAGAGACGAATCTAACGTGAAATCATGCTTCCAACTGTCAAATAGCACTGCATTTTGACAGTTGGAAGCATGAGTTCACGTATATATCATAAGCCTTAAAGTTCCAATGTTTTTTAGCATTCATAACACAGGGAGGCATTTTGCAACACGGACTTCCTCTAAAGATAAGAAGTGTAAGAATTAAATTAAAACCGCTTATAAATGTGCCATTACCATAATCTTATTTAATTATCTTCGAATTTTAATGACTCTGGTCAAGAGGTCCACATTATCTCGGTTTCTAGTTATAAACCTTATAACACTTATAACACTTAATAAAGATATGCCGACTTAACTGTGTGTGGTCGCTTATTCAATTATTAAATTTTAATAACGAAAATTCTTATACTGATAAAGAGTGACGATGACGACACTATCCCAAACGACTGCCACATCAGCGATAAAATTTTCGCTGCTGAGCATAGTCCTAGACATTTAATAGTATTCGTTCATAAAGAACTGATCATGCACATTTCAGAGCAGGCAATAAGACAAAAAAGGCGTTAAGTTGAATAAAAACACTACATTTATACAATAACAGAAAATATAATAATGAAACAGAATAATGAAAATGTTCTCATACTCATAAATGAATCAGAAATCTTATCAGATCTTAAACAAAATATTAATGACACGTTTCTAGACGCTACATAATTTATAATGAGTCTAACACACGTGTGATTCACTTTATGCAACTATCTATGATTCATCAGACCTTGAGATTATGCTGATGTAGAATTGACACAAAAGAAAGTGAAGGCCGCTATATGTATCACTCCTACTCTCTAGATATTCAATAATACATTAATACATTCATGATTAACTTAACTGATATATACATCAGTAATCTGAGCATACATACATAATATTATACATATGATCGCTAACAGACTTAGTTCATTAAATGTTACAAAGAGCTTTCTTAATTCAAGGTTGAAATATATAATGCATTTTTCGTGTGATTTTTGTAACAGCTTCTCTAAAAATGTAACAATAATATTGAAATTTGATGCACAGTGCCAATAACTTCTGTTAATCCTTCTAACTGAGCTGGTAATGGGTTCAATGTAACAGTTTGACAATGTTTCAATACCACTTTAAACAATCCCACATTTAAGTACCCACGATCAACGTTCAAAAAGTCGTTACCCAAACGTTTCTGGGTATTACGTCATGTTCAACCATTCTCAAAACTGTTGGTGATATAAAAAACGGTAGCCATCTGTGCAAATATACCACTTGAGTCCAAACTGACACGTAGAGACCTGTGCAAGCAATTTCTGGGCCAACGAACTTATGTTTGAGAAAAAATATGCTTTGTATGTGCAGAAACTGTTCAAATAGTTAGTATGACAGCTACTGCTGGTAACTGTAATTTTTTCACTTGCATGAAAGATCATACATTTCCATGCAAATTATTTTCTCCAGTTAATCTCGAATCTATCTAGATTATGATATCAAAACATGGATTTCCAAGCATGTGTGCGAAACTAAACGTGAGAGACAATATAAAAGAGATCATTCTTCTCAAAAAGGTATAATAATGTCGTGTCAATGCTAACGCATATGTTTTGTCCACTCAAAATCATCACATGGCGCCCCCATACAGTAAAGTAGTGCCATAAACTGCAGTAACGACACGTAATAGTCATATAACTACAACAATGTTTAAGTTAAATTCAACTTTTTTATCTATATGCAACGAAGTTTTAATTCATCTTGTACACGGACAAAGGAACACATAAAGAAAATAAATCTCCAGTAATGTAGTACTTAAAATATATTGTTTCCTGATGCAATAAAAGTAAGAGTAGACCTTAGACTAACAAATGTTAGTCTGTGGTGTAGACACTACGATACTTGCAGATAGTAAACTGAATCCGGACATTGTTTAGCACGCAAGCGCAGTCTTCAAGTTTAACAGGTTCATTGTAAATCTTGTTGCAGGAGACTGTTACCATGCAAAAAGTAATACAAAATATGATTTAAAAGCACTGAAAAAGCTTTTTGTAAATCTAAACTAAAAAAAAAACCATTAAATTAAAAATTAAGGACTCACAGGACTGTCAGGAGTTCAGGACTACTCATTCCTCAGCGCCCAGTAGGATAGAAAACAGACAAATACACCATCTGTTGCACAATATTAAATTATTACAGTCGACAAAGTAATAGAAAAAAACTAAACACAATTTCATAGGAATCTCAATAAAAAAAAACATATGATAGGAGCAGACATCCCTCTTGTGAACACGTGGCGAGGCAGGAAGGAAGCGTTAATTTAGTCTGATGTCAATGAATAGTGCTTGTTTGTGTTTTTTTTTTGTCGGAAATAACGAAGTTCGTGTTATAGTGACGATCTATTTTAACGATGGGTTTCGTTAAGGATGTAGTTGAAAGGTGATTGTTGAAGTCGCAGAAAAGTTCATTTTATTTATTATATTCTTTATTGTACATACACCAAACGAAACAAAGACAATAGTAATGTAGAATGTGTAGATTTTAAAGTATCGATCAATAAAAATCTGAATGAGATACATATTAATGAAAACCTTACAACAAGAACACCACAGTTGATCTTTATATTTAGAGCAGATTAATAAATTAATAATATTTTTAATACCCCATTAAAACGCAGCTGCGCTTTTGATATAACATAGTACTCCAAATGTAAAGCTGTACTAATGGTTCCACTAGTAATAGTAATATCTTCATAAACTGACTTATAATAAATTTGATACCATGTTATTTTATTAGTTGCCCATCTCAAATATTACCTACCATGAATAAAATTAAATAGCCGTACAAAGTATTTAAAATAAAACCAACATTCAACTACGGCAATAAATCTTTGGAACTTCCTCGTCGTATCAAACAACAATAAACCAGCGGCTAAGGCATTGACTGGTGATCCAGAGGTCGTGAGTTCAATCCTAGCCGTTGAACTATTGATGGGCTTACTTCTAGTTTATGCATAGCTTTATTCGAGTGTCTACTTTTAGATCTAAGTGAACCAAACATTGCATTGCTACGAAATCATTTGACAAATTTATTAAATTACCGTTATCAGGCACGAGTATATCAGCCACTATAGGCTTTAAAACTTCGATATTAATCTCATATGCTCGCTTGCTTCTCACAGCTACCATTGGCTACAAATCATAGTTGTACTAGTACTTGGCTGGTAATAGCCAATATGGGTATGAAACAAAGGAACTTCCATTTAAGCAGACGTTTGTTACACCGTTACTACAAATCGTATTCTATGGACGTTAAATGCATATTGTTTAATGAGAAATATCTCTTTAGAATATAAATTGTTGTAGGCTGTGATGGTTAAGCTAATAGAAAATTTAAGAGCTACCGAAGAGTACACAATGCAACTATCCTTAACTTTCATCAATAAGTGATTCTTGAATGAAGACTATACGTACGTAAGTACGGTCAACCTTATATTAATGGTAATAAAACCATTATAAGCAAAACTGGCTTAGTATGTAATTTTCATAAAAGGCAGGTTCACCTTATACTGTTTTTCTTACCATTGAAATGCAGTTGATTGCTAAAAATAGTAATGAACTTCGAACAAACACGTAGCATTTATTGTAAAAACCTAAAAACTTTCAATGCATTATATTTATGATGTCATAACACTTAATGTTTCTAATGTACTTGAGGTTCTAATTAATTCAAACTGCTGCCGAATTGTGTACTCGTAACTCACTCGCGACTCGAAATATGTTTTGACAATCCATCTTATACACCACGTAATGAATACTGCTGTAATGCCGAAAATGCAAGTTATCGTCATTGTGAGTGCATTATACCAGGCCCCTCAGAAAGTATTGCGAAAAAAAGTTTTTATATATGGGAGACTGGCCAGTTATAATGTTTTTCGAAAATATGATTATTTATAAGTAAAAATAAGTAAGTTCCAATTTCAAAATTTCCCTCCACATTTTTTGCGAGTTAATTCAAAGTATTGTGTCTCACTGAAATATGGATCTGCGCCGGGAACATTTTAGAGCTATGATTTTATACGATTTCAAGTGTCGCCTGAAACCGGATGAATCGTACGATAGACTTCAAATGGCATTCATGGATGAAGGCCCTTCCAAGGCAACCGTGTATCGTTGGTATAACGAATTCAAGCGCGGTCGACCAACTTTGGGGGATGACGAAAGAAGCGGTCGCCCTTTGACGGCTGTTACCGAAGAAAACGTGCTAGCAGTGAAAAATTTAATCCAAGACAATAGGCGAATTACATATCAGGAGATTCAACACATATTGAAGATTGGATCGGGAAGCGTTCACGAGATTCTACACAGCCATCTTCGCGTGAGGAGGATAGTATCACGCTGGGTGCCGCACAACCTCACCGATGCTCAGAAGCAGGCCCGGGTGGAATGGTGCCGTGATATGCTTAACAAATTTGAAGCAGGCTCGTCTCGGCGTGTTTACGACATCGTTACAGGTGATGAGTCCTGGATTTATCAATACGACTCAGAAACCAAGCGCCAGTCGACTGTTTGGGTGTTTCAAAATGAGCCAACGCCCACCAAAGTGAAGCGATCTAGAAGCGGGGGTAAGATTTTGATCGCTATCTTTTTTAATTTGACTGGCCACTTGGTATCAATTCCCTTACGGGATCAAAGAAGCATTAATGCCGAATGGTATACTACCAAATGTTTGCCAGAAGTTTTCTCTGTTATAAGCAACAAGCGACCAAACACAGGGCTCCGCGGGCTACTGCTCCACCACGACAATGCACCTGCGCACACCGCACTCAAAACGAGGGACTTCCTGGACAGCACGCCAGTCAAACTCCTGGGTCACCCTCCTTACAGCCCTGATCTAGCACCGTGTGACTTCTTTTTATTCCCAAAAATAAAAAATCAGCTCAAAGGGATACAATTTTCGTCGCCGGAAGATGCGCTGGCTGCGTTCGAGCAGGCTGTAAACGAGGTGTCTGCGGCGGACTGGAAAAAGTGTTTTGAAAACTGGTTTAGGCGCATGAATCTTTGTATAGAGGCTGGTGGAAAGTACTTTGAAAAGATTTGATAAAAATATATGTACGTATAGAACAATTTTTTTTAGTTTCGCAAAACTTTCTGAGTGTCCCACGTACAATAACCCCACTGCTTGCTTTCTTGATCATTCAATTTTATTGAAGAAAAGCGACATTTCCTTAATCGAAGCATTGTCAAAACTACATCTACAACAGACGAAACCAATTAATACCAAGTATGTTTCTATTTTATCAAGAATAGTCAATGAAAGAAAATAATTATTCTATAGAAAACAAATATTAGTTTGCTTCTCATAATGAAATACTGATTTGATCAAGAATTATCCCCACATTATCAGTTCCAGGTCTTGCAGAAACAATAGCGAAGTTCATTACAGCCTCAGTAAGACCTCTATATGCACATTACACATCAGTGTAACAGGTTCCCATGGACCGTTTTATCACACTTCCTATGCAAGTTTGCGGGCCCAGCGTTGCCCTCTCAATTGCCAGGTTGATGCCTTCAATGGTTATAGAATCCCCCCATTGTTTTATTGTACATCTGATATTATACGGGATTTATAGACGTGCACGTGAGTTTAAGGGAATTTCGGTTGTTATGGTTACTTTGTTTTGGGAGTTCCACAAGGAACAGTGTTAGGACCTTTAAATAAAATAAATAAATATCTTTGGGACATTTTTACACAGCACCATCTAGTCCCAAACTAAGCACAGCTTGTGCTATGGTTACTAGACATGGATATAATACATAAGTATAAGTAAGGATATAATACATACTTTTTTTTGTAAAAACCTTTTTATAATACATAAGCAACACCCAGACCAACACAAACACTTATGTTCATCACACAAATATTTGTGTCCTGTGGGAATTGAACCCACGACCTCGTTATCAGCAGTCCGACACTCGAACCACTAGACCACAGAGGTCGTCAAAAAATGTAGAAATTTTATTGAAATTTCTATAATTCATTAATATAAAGATTGTCCTTTAAATTACAAGTCATGTTTACAACGTCGACACGCCTTTTCCAAAACAGATTGGATTACAAGATTTGATTGCAACGGAGACTTGTAGCTAAACTGAGAGAGCACAAACCATTGCCTTAAAGAAATAATGTTAGTGAAATCAACAATAAATCCCAGACTGCTCCACGTTGCACTGTGCTGACCTCCTGATGTTATCTTATCAATGGCGATAAAGAAACACACTTGTTGTTACTCTCGGAAGTCTTGAGCCGTTCAGTATTGACTGAAATGTTGTTTAGTAGAAATAGTCTAGCTAGAATTGAGGCCTGTTGCTTTAGTACGGCCTAGAAGAGAAACGTTTTGTATAGCTGGGTATCGAATGTATCGATGTCAAAGTCGATAGAACTTCAGTTATACAGACAGGAAAAAAAAACAACTAGTGCGCAATTTTTTTTTGGTGGTTCGGTAGAACACATTTCCATTAATTGTCCAATACTTTTTTTATATTTTTATCCGAACAGATTGTGTCCATATTTTGCTGATTTTAAGTCGGATAAAAAAAAACTATTGAACAATTAATGGAAATGTGTTCTATTACTCATACTGAACCACCAAAAAAAAATTGCGCACTAGTTAAAAAAAATCCTGTATCATCCTCCGAGCCTTTTTCCCAATTACATTGGGGTCGGCTTCCAGTCTAGCCAGATGCGGCTGAACATCAGTATTTTACACGGAGCGACTGCCATCAGACCCCCGCAACCCAGTTACTGAGTAATACCGACATTCGGAGGTTAGACCAGTTGTCAGACTTTCAGGCTTCTGACTACCCGTAACGACTGCCATAGATATTCGTATGACAACCGGGACCGACAGCTTAACGTGCTCTCCGAGGCACGGAGGGGTATCGATGTGTAACGAAACGGTCACCCATCCACAGACTGACCACGGCAAGTGCAGCTTAACCTTGCAGATCGTACAATCCGCGCAGTCGTTGCTTCGCTACGAGCCCCTGTATGTATTACAAAAACTCTAACTGAGACTGGCGATAAAAAACTTCTATTGAGAAAACCCATGCATTAGTTATAGAAAGGTTAATAGATAAGAAAGTAGAAAATTTCAAGCTGTACCGATGTTGTAATAACGCTTGCAGCTTTTTATTTAAACAACCTCAATACACAAAAATCGTAAGCATAAAAATTTGAAATAACGTTTTGTTAAAAAGAAAAGACATTATTAAAATTAATAAAAGCCTTTTTTATAATGTATTCAGAAGTTTTTACGAGTTTACTCAATCTTTATAACACATAACCCCCACATAAAGCTGGAGAAACACAGGTAACTGACAGAAATGCCCCCCATCGGCACAACAATCAATTTTCCGACGTCCTCGAAACTTCGCCGTTTATTAATCCGGTCATTATGCAAATTTTTAACGCAATGGCGATGAAAAATGAGCCTATATTCGTTGCAATTAATCTTAATTTTGCTTGTAAACCAAAATTTACGTATTGAGGGGAATGACGTAACTAAAACAATGAACTTTTGCGATATTGGTGTTGCATGTATGAACGTTGCGGCTTTTCAACATCATTTTGAATAATTACAATATCAACTTCACCATGCTATTTTAACTTGAAACAGAATAAACATCCAGTTAAATTCGTAGAAACGATGTCATACGTACCTGTTTTTTAAAGAAACAAGACTAAGTGCTAGTTATTAGGCAAATGCGGTGCTACACACTTTCATGAACAGCCGCTGTCGGAAAAGGCATGGCTGACAGTTCATGGAGGAGTATTGGCGCCAACACGCTATGGTATTTATTGAATGTTGGGCATGGCAAAAGAAACACGAGAGCATATAAATGCAGTAGAAATAAGAGCTTTAAGAAGTATGTGGAGTGTAACTTTGAAAGAAAGAGTGAGGAATAGTGTGTTATGGCTTTGACTAATGACAAAGATTGTAAAAGGTATGTTAGGATAGTTTGGATTGCGCTTGTAGAGAAGATAGACGATAGGAGATTGACGAAAAAGTATACGAGATGAGAGTGAATAGGAGAGTTAAAGGGGGCAACTTTGGCGAACGTATCACAATCAAATCACGGACGTTCTCAAGAAAGGCCAGGTTAAGTGCACTCTAAACCAAACAAAAAATCGTTTGTCAGGATCGGAGCGGGGTGGAAATCCATAGTCCTACCGCAATGAGAAATAGGCATGATAATAATTATGTACGTATGCTGCACCTATGTAACAAAACGCTAGTTTAGTTAGTCAATCATATTTATGCGTACTATAAAATGAAGGAATCTTATCTTATGAGATCCCTAGAACTTTTTAGATAGCAGTAGAACGCCAGACAGAACGACAGACGTGCGTAGCTTTAAGATCACTTCTCACAACTGTACATGTGTTGTTGCGTATAGTGCATTCTATAAACTTGCTGCAAATTCAACATTGTATGGTGCTCATGTATAAATCGGATCACATAGCCATACTTTGTCATTGTCGTGACCACAACACTGTTAGGCGAGCTGTCTGCAGAATCAACAATAAGATTATCTATAACCGAATCAGTGTATTAACACATATGGACCTAGAATATAATACAACTAAGTATTATCTTATGAATTCTGAAATTAGGTACTGTGAAGTTGCCGTTGCTTTCAATGTGTGTAGCTGGTTAAAATCCTCCAATAAAGATTTTTGGACTCGGAATACAATACATTCCTATGTATTTTCTTATGAATTCTGAAGTAACTAAGAAGTTGCCATTAGTTTCAATACGTGTAGCTGGATAAAATCCTCCAATTTAGTGTTTTGGACCCGGAATACAATACATTCCGTATTTTCTTATGAATTCTGAAATTACTGAGAAGTTGCCGTTGCTTTCAATGTTGTAGCTGGTTAAAATCCTCCAATATAGTGGTTTTTTTTTAACTTTTCAAGCAGCATAAAGACGACACAATATAAAATCTATTATTTGTGACCCGCGGAGACTTAACGGTGCTTAATGAATTAAATAATTATTCTTATAATGAATGAGGAAAATATTTAAATAGTGATGCTTGCATTGCTGTGTTTCGGTCTGAAGGGTACGGGTGCCGGTGAAATTACAATCACATGAGACTTTCCACCTTCATGTCTCAGTTTGGCGAACCGACTTGCGGTACCATTTAGGTAACAGCCTTGGTGGTATTGCAGTTGTTATGGGCAAAGGTAACCGCTTAGCATCAGGTGGGCCTTTAGCTCGTTTCGCCATCCTATACCATAAAAATAAAAAAATAAAATAAAAAAAAACGTACAAAAAACAGAAATCTTGTATTTATATAAAAGTAACTTTCTAATTATCATAAAATAAAATTATTACTGTTCATATTCAAAATCTTCGCAAATGTATGTACCTACTTACATCTGAAGAAGACAAAGCCACGTACGGAATATATAATAATATGGCGCGCAAACCAAAGTTATTTATAAATTAAAGTTTTTTTTTGTTTGGAATTCACTTAACCCTAATCGGAAACAAGACCCTTTCAAAGTCTCGAATTATAAATTATGGTTATTGAAACTAAAATGGATGATCCAATTTACATGTGATCGGAGCATCTTTGGACCTTCGATGGGTGGTCGGAATTCACAAATCCGAATTGCAAGCGATAAAAGTAAAATTATTGTTTAAATCCTGAGATAATAATAAAACGGGCAGATGTACCATTGTTTGTGGGCGTAAGTGGATGTAGCGAAAAAGGCAAGAAGATGGGTAATGTGATTAGTGCTTAGTTATTGAACTAAATATATTCAAGTTGATTACAAGGTCTAATCAGATGGGTTCCCTGCAAATTGGAACCATTTGTCTCTAAGTAAACTTTACAACAATGTGAAGATTGTGTATACATATTTGGAACTCCTAAAGTCACTTTACTCACGTTTGGTTTACCTGAAGATGATTCCATTATAGACCTATCTGACACAACAATCATTGCGATTCTTGATGTCAATGGACGCTTCAGAAAACAAAATATCGGCGCTGCGATACACACATTTTTGCAGCTGAACGAACTTCAGTATCTACCACATAAACAATAATACCATGAATTTGAAAAGCCCATTGTTGCCAATAAATTCGCAAAACATTATGTGTTCTAAAATCATTGTGCTAGTGCAAAATGACAATATTAACCTTGTGTTCACAGGATGTGTTGACAATGAAACTCGGATGTTCGCTTGTTTGATCTCGCGGTGTTTAATAATGAGTCATTTTAAATATGTACAGCGCAGCATTTTTGCAATTGTGACAATGCTGAATATATTTAGAAATCGTGACCGATTTGCCATTTACACATTCTATGCATGTATATCAACTGTAACAGGTGATGCTGCATATCTATAATTTAAGGCGAAACAGTCTTTGAGATATAACATTTTAGATGATATAAAGGGTTACATTTTAGGTAGTATTTTAGTAGTATTAGTAGAGCTCCTTTGTGAAAGAGCTCGTCCGGGGAAGTACTGCTACCGTACCTAATTTTCCACCAAGTGATGCTTGCATTGTTGTGTTTCGGTCTGAAGGGTACGGGTGCCGGTGAAATTACAATCACATGAGACTTTCCATCTTCACGTCTCAGTTTGGCGTACCGACTTGCTGTACCATTTAGGCAACAGCCTAGGTGGTATTGCAGTTGTCATGGGCAAAGGTAACCGCTTAACACCAGGTGAGCATTTAGCTCGTTTTGCCATCCTATACTATAACAAAAAAACTATGATGTCTAACCTAATAATAATACTTTCAGTTTCAATTTCCAGTTTGCTTACCTTACGTTTACTTTACCAGATTCCAAGGAAAATGTCAAAACAAACGAACGTAGGTACATGCCAAGGTACTAACCAGCTACCTCACGAGTACTCACGACATTTCTGCCCCACACCTGTAGGCTATCATTCTTCCACATTAAGTTGTCACATGTAATAATTTTAATCTTATATAAACAAATATTACTGAACATCCTTATTGACAACAGCTCACTTACGAATAGAAAAGGAGAGAGTACACTAAACAATAGGAATTAACTTTAAGGCCATGGATCATTACAAGCAGTCGATATTGATAATTACTTGATTATCGATATTGGCACATACATCATATTCTACTCTTTTCTCATTTTCTAGTTGAAATAGTATAAATAAAATAATAAATATCTTCGGGACATTTTTACACAGCACCATCTAGTCCCAAACTAAGCAGAGCTTGTGGTATGGGTACTAGACAATGGATATAATACTTATATACTTTTTTTTTGTAAATACATACTTATAATACATAAGAAACAACCAGACCAACACAAACACTCATGTTCATCACACAAATATTTGTGTCCTGTGGGAATCGAACCCACGACCTCGTAATCAGCAGTCCGACACTCGAACCACTAGACCACAGAGGTCGTATAATCGAAACGTTTAGACAATCGTAGCAGGTATGTGCAATGTAAACAAATCTGCTAGAGCTGCAATTTGCTTAGGCATTAAGCGGCGTTTAATTACTTATGATGATACTTTTCCCTGAATTGTGTAACTGCAAAGTTCAAGGTATTCGATAGTTTTCAACTATGTACACCTGCAGTTGCTTGACGTTAATTTGTAGCAAAACCCCATACTATCCATCCATTACTTCCGGAATTCAACAACCAAAGGTGTTCTTCATGTACAGCCAGTCTAACAAGAGTGAATGGAGACAATATACGCGTAAGCACACTTATTACAAGGAATTTGCTATGATATCACTATGTCATTCATGATAACACTTAACACATAGATATGAGTGTACGAAACATTAGTATCAATGAAGTTAAGTGTTATTTAATTGATGAACTAAGCGATAATGATGTCAGTATATGAAATCTAGTGAGACACTAATGGGATATGGCACGTAAGAACGTATGGAAGTACTTTAATACATTCCGTATACATTCTTAAACGGAGTACTAGACAGGTTAAGTAGAATAACAATTACAATAGTAGCTTAAAATTTCGAAGTATCCTTAGCAGATAATAATGCATGATGAGCATATAACTAGCAGTGAATGATGTATTTGAACGTTTGCATTCTATGCAAGAGGGTCTGAGTTCAGAATTTGATTATCACTTGCTTTAACAGTGAAGGAAAACCTCGTGAGTAAATGTGCACACTAGAGAGTAGTCCATACAGTTCTCGATGGTTTGTGTGTGTGTAGTCCGCCAACCCGCACTAGGCCAGCGTTGTGGACTATGGCACTAAGGCAGACCTTTCTCATTCTAAGAAGAGGTCCATGCCAAGCAGTGGGACAGTAATTGGCTGATGATGAGTATATAACTGGAAATAGGAAAGCATTCTTTCTCAGCCGCCTGTTTATAAAGGATAATACCAAAGAAGCATACAATTTAGGGGATAGCAATGCAGTCATTCAAAATATTTAAAATATAAAATGTTTATATATTTAAAAAACATCTCAACCATAGAACGTAGAAACATCAAGATATGCATTTTAAAACCACTATTCAAAGCTTAGCATCTCTTGAATATTATCTTAATATTTTTTTGCAGTTTCAAAAAGCTGGTAAACAGCCAGTTGTGTAATCTCACAATCAGTATCGCTGACGGCCATAGCGATCTAGAGTTGAGATATCATTTTATCGAGCTTAGACACGGCTTCACGTAAAGTTGAGCAATTTTTCCTGTTACAATGTAGAAAGCCTGTTTTTAACGGAGGCGGTATATTTTGTATAACTATTACCGTTTTTTCTCGGAAATGGATAGACCTTATGTAATCTTGAATAAAATGCTTTTATGACATGATACAAAAACAAGAATTAGCAAGAAATTTTTCCCTCGAAAAATATGTAGGAGAAGTCTTCCATAGATCTAACCGTACATAATCAAACAATAAATGTTGAATACTGACAAATAATATTTACAATTAACAAGATTAATTCGTATCACACCCTTATCTAGACGCCGCCGCGCCGCGCCGTTTTCCGTAAACACAGATTTTATATTTACAATTCCTCATTTAAACACACAACTATAAACAAACTAATAATTAGAACGGCGTCTACCATACCAACAATGCTATCAAAATATACTAAGACTTCTCCACCTGTGATACTATCGCAAAACTAGTTATACATTATCTGAAATCTTCGATGCAAGACGCATCTGTTCATGCAAGTGCAGAAATGTACGCTAAGTAACGCGTTATGATAAGATTAGCGGATGTGCGTCGGCGCCGATGCTGACACCTTGGTCACGAAGTTATGATTGCAATCGTAAAGTAACTTTATATTGAGAAACTTTCTTTGCATGTAAAAGGAAATGATTATATAATTTATAAATCGTTGTTCTTAAATAATGCATGACACCTTACTCTAGATTAATCTAAGGATCCCACTATTCGAAGTCTCAAGACATCACGGTGCATAGAAATATATAAGCTAAATAATTCATGCTAAGACATAAAAACACAACACATACAACAATCAATTCACTACAATCGCTTAAGAAATATATTTTTAAGAGAATCATTGTCATTTAGGACTTATTTGGGGTCATTGCTTAAAACTATTGTTTCATCAAAAAACCACCACTCATCTTCACAGTGATAAGTAAGTTACTGCAATAATAATGAATGAAACGTGTAACAAAGGCTCACAAGTCAGAGAACCCAACGAAAGGGTATAATGATGTAATCCAACAGTTAACGGATAAGCCGCGGAAGTAAATAATTTAATAGTCAAACACTATCCCCGATCAGATTTCTTCATAAAACATTTCTATACTTGAGGCAACAACTTGTTGAACCAATATTTAAAGAACAAGCTCCAAGCAAAAGATCTTAAACAAAACCTATAAACAGAAATGTTAAACAACAGACCGACTAAGATAACAGAGCGAGGAAAAGGCTAAATCACGATAAATTCAACGAAACATACAATAATGAAGCATAAGTCATTGTAATAAGGACTTCATCTGGACACGCAACAGTATAAGGTGCAACTACAATCTGTTTTCCGTCGTATATCATCCATTCTGATAGCTTTCAGTGCTGATTAATTAAATGGTAAAGAATACAACATTGATTAATTAAGTAAATTGGTTTTTAAAACATTTTTAAGTCAACCTTATTAACGTCAGAACAATTTGGATGAACAAATTTCAAGAGAGTTGAGCATTTCTTGTTTTATGCGTTAAGATGTTCTCTTTCATAGGGTTAGCAGAACGATGGCAATTAATATCTAAATATTCTAAAAGCAATGAACCTATCTGCTTTCTTCCCTTGTCAACCGTTAAAGTTAGCAGGTTAAGCAATTAAATTTTCCATTAATTTACAGTTGGAAACTACTGTTCACCCAAATATTTCTACCATATTTATTTTCTACTCTTCCTAGTTCACCCAGATCGGGTGAATTAAGTGTTTCTTTATATTTATCTATTTATGAAAGTGATAATACCTTTTTGATTTTAAAATGTATCACATCAAAAGCAGTTGAAAAATCCATCAAGGTGCGTATCGTACACAAGCAGTGTTCGTAACGAATTAATGATCATTAAAATCATGAAATGTTGAAAATAGACAATGGTTATATGTTATATGCCTACATTTCTTTGCAAGACTACCACCAAACCTAACCAACCATACGTAATTTAAAGACATCTAACGGTCAAATGAATTACATAATACACTTTAATACACACGCATACAAAATAGAATATCTCAAATTATTTATCCCCTATTTGTTTATGAATCACTATTTACAAACACGATAAAATAACGAAAACAAAATGCACCTAAAAGCCATAAGTCGATATATATCGAGGCCACCAGTATCTGTTCTATGAAGCAATAATATCAACTTTATCGATACACTCATGATACGACGCCGTTTTACATGAAAACTTACGTAAAATGTCTATGACGATATCTTTATAATCAGACTGACTTGCCTCTTTATGGATAATACTTGGATTATGTTAAAATAATTGAATTTTGAAAAGTTGAATCATGAGGTGTGAGTCGATTTCACAAGAAATGGGAAAAGCGTTTGATTAGGTAACGGATTTCATTCAGTTGATTAGATTACCTACAAATTTTCAACAAGTGGAAAATGGGAAAATATTTCATCATCATCAACTCAGCCTATCGCAGTCCACTGCTGGACATAGCCCTCTCCCAAGTTGCGCCACAACACTCGGTCCTCTGCCTTCCGCATCCAGTCCCCCCCAGCCACGTTCTTTAGGTCGTCGGTCCACCTGGCAGGGGGGCGCCCTACGCTGTGTTTGCCGATTCGCGGTCTCCACTCAAGGACTCGTCTGCTCCAGCGGCCATCAGCTTACTAATCCAACAAGCTATGTCGGTCACTCCGGTTCTTCTCCGGATAATCTCGTTACGGATTTTATCCTTCAAAGAAACTCCAAGCATAGCTTGCTCTATAGCTCGCTGAGCGACTTTGAACTTGTGGACTAGCCCAACTGTCAAAATATTTGATGAGGTAGAATATTCGGATCTCAGCAAGCACAATTTTTTTTTTAATCTTCAGAAAAATAACGAGGTTTTGATAGATTTTCTACATGATCAACTATAAGGGACTAAACGCAGATGACAATTTCAACCAAGTACATTTCTCCTCTTCAAAAGTAATTGCAAATGTCACTTAGCCTAATACCTTGTAGTTGTACTAATCCTACCAAAGTTAAAATGCGTGCTTGTTTACTTACGCCTATAACCGGAGTAGAATGATTGAGTTTGTTTAACGGTGTCCAATTGTGCGCATGCACAGCTTCCTGTGTAGGCAAGCAATTACTGGACAGTGTACAATTGTGACTTTGGCTAACTTTGTTAGTATCCCGATAAAGTGTCAAGGCTTTGTTAAGTTAGATATTTGTGACTTCCTGTTTTTGTAAACGTCTCAAATTCTTCTTCTGTATCCGAGCTGAGTTAGATTAGGAAATAGAAAGCGAATACCTCTCACAGACATTGTAGGTAATACACGACACACGGCAACTGAAACCTTATAGTAACATGTTAATTAAGATTTGAGTCTACAGAAAAACAGTCACGAGCACGAAATGCGTCATCCTAAAAGAGTTAAGTAAGATGATCTTCATAAAGAAATAAGTATTAATATCAACGCAGACATATTATGTGTTTTACATTCAAATTCAAAAGTTTTTATTTCGAATATGCATTTACATGCACTTTCAAAACGTTAATAATCTATTCACGGTTCCAATATATTGGTCCTATGGAGAAGAGCCAGCAAAAAACTCCAGGGAAATACTCTTTTATTACCAATAGGTATGGTATGGTATATTGAAGGACCTGACAAAACTGACAAAATTTGACCATTTAAAACGAAATTAATAATAATCATGTTAGATCAACTAAAGCTAAACTACCAATGTCATCTACTAACCTATTGAAATCATCGATACTTACCTTAAAAACATTTATCGTTGCTATTAAAGATAAAAATGACGATATACATGAAATTATCGTTACTTTATCTTACACAATTGGTGGTCAAACGATTGGCTGGCGCCAGTCGGTAAATAAAAGATTATACTACTGATACTAAAGATAATCATTACTTTGTTGTCGGTGTTCCTCAGACAGATGTTTCTGGATCTGGTAAAGGTGTTATATTGAATACATGAGAGCAACGGGTGGTCGTAAGACATGATGCGTTATTGATATAAGCGAAACTGGTGCTATTTGCTTGTATAGGCCGGGTCTTCAATCCTACGCTTGCTATAAAATTGCGATTTGCATTCGCTTATCCAGCAGGTTTGATTATCTGATTTGATATGCCTTATACTTGTGGGGGAAGTGTGTGGTGTACACACACGTCAGAATTTGATAGAACCTCACATTCGAAAATGTCTACTGCTGCGTTTTTAAGCGACTGTTGTTCTCTTTTACTTCTTTTGAATTATTTTCTAGATCTCCTGTATTTGGTTTTGTATACTATACAGTAAATTACTATTAAAGAGTACGGTTACCCTGATATCAAGGGTAACAAAACCATTTTAAGTTAAACTATTTTAGTATGTAAGTTTCTTACAAGATAGGTTCACCTTGTACTGGTTAAATTACTATTGATATGCGCTTGACTGTACTCATCATCATCCTCCTGCCCTTATCCCAATTTATTTTATTTCTCTTCCATACATCTCTATCAGCCGTCATCTCAGTGTTCACTTGACTGTACTACCGTAGCAATTATTGATTGAAACATTTCGTACACACTACAACTTTTATCGTTTTCCGTCGTTCCTGTTGTGTTGTAATTTTATAGTATCAAACATTTAAAAGTAAGAGCTTTAGTTGCTGATAGTTTTACTAACATTATAGTTTCTGTGATCGAATTGAAATTATTTCATTGCACACATGCTAACCCGTACATAGTCTGCTCATAATTATCACTGCTCGTAAAATGATATCCTGTAGCGCCCAATTAATTACATCAAAACCAACATACTTTTACCAAAAACGATTTTATATATCATGCTTATTTATACATTATTAAGGTTCAAAATAAAGAACTCCTTACTTTGTTGCATGCATACACATAATCTTGTAACTGTACATTAAATGCAGTGTGATGTAATCAATTGTTTCTTATAGCATAAGACATAAAGTCTAAAATTGGTCATGTTTTTGTTTGAAAAACGTAAATATTTTATTGTTATTGTAATGAATGTTTTCTTAAGACATTCCTGGCCATAAATAGTATGAGCATAATGTAGCAGGCGCCAGGCGCATGTCTTTACCTATATACGAGTACATTATGTTTAAGGTAATGTCTTCGATAAATAAAAGAGACTGTGCGAAGAATTATCGCTTTAGGTCTTGGAGTAATTAATTCTGTGATTTCAACGCTGATCGGAAAGTCGTTCAGATGTCAGAAACCAGTACGTCCAATATTTGTTACGAACATTAATGCTTACTGTGTCCAATTACCGTGATTACCAAGTGATTAATAAGTTTGAATTATTGGTATCGACTTATCTTAAAAAAATCCAAATTAGGCTCGCAAATCAGAAACTCTTGTATTGTAATCTGAATTATGAATTGTTTGCGGATGATTGGAAGAAGATTCTGTTAGTATGCCTGAAACATTGCGAGGGAGATTAATGAAAGATGTGTAATTACATTATTTATTACATTTTTTATTTATTTTGTGTGCAATATGCTGAGCGTTGGCCGTTTTGCACGGATGTGACGCATATCTTACCACACTTCTTGGTTCTGTACCTGTATTTGTTCTGTGTTCTTGAATATACGTGGGACACTCAGAAAGTTTTGCGAAACTAAAAAAAATTGTTCTATACGTACATATATTTTTATCAAATCTTTTCAAAGTACTTTCCACCAGCCTCTATACAAAGATTCATGCGCCTAAACCAGTTTTCAAAACACTTTTTCCAGTCCGCCGCAGACACCTCGTTTACAGCCTGCTCGAACGCAGCCAGCGCATCTTCCGGCGACGAAAATTGTATCCCTTTGAGCTGATTTTTTATTTTTGGGAATAAAAAGAAGTCACACGGTGCTAGATCAGGGCTGTAAGGAGGGTGACCCAGGAGTTTGACTGGCGTGCTGTCCAGGAAGTCCCTCGTTTTGAGTGCGGTGTGCGCAGGTGCATTGTCGTGGTGGAGCAGTAGCCCGCGGAGCCCTGTGTTTGGTCGCTTGTTGCTTATAACAGAGAAAACTTCTGGCAAACATTTGGTAGTATACCATTCGGCATTAATGCTTCTTTGATCCCGTAAGGGAATTGATACCAAGTGGCCAGTCAAATTAAAAAAGCTAGCGATCAAAATCTTACCCCCGCTTCTAGATCGCTTCACTTTGGTAGGCGTTGGCTCATTTTGAAACACCCAAACAGTCGACTGGCGCTTGGTTTCTGGGTCGTATTGATAAATCCAGGACTCATCACCTGTAACGATGTCGTAAACACGCCGAGACGAGCCTGCTTCAAATTTGTTAAGCATATCACGGCACCATTCCACCCGGGCCTGCTTCTGAGCATCGGTGAGGTTGTGCGGCACCCAGCGTGATACTATCCTCCTCACGCGAAGATGGCTGTGTAGAATCTCGTGAACGCTTCCCGATCCAATCTTCAATATGTGTTGAATCTCCTGATATGTAATTCGCCTATTGTCTTGGATTAAATTTTTCACTGCTAGCACGTTTTCTTCGGTAACAGCCGTCAAAGGGCGACCGCTTCTTTCGTCATCCCCCAAAGTTGGTCGACCGCGCTTGAATTCGTTATACCAACGATACACGGTTGCCTTGGAAGGGCCTTCATCCATGAATGCCATTTGAAGTCTATCGTACGATTCATCCGGTTTCAGGCGACACTTGAAATCGTATAAAATCATAGCTCTAAAATGTTCCCGGCGCAGATCCATATTTCAGTAAGACACAATACTTTGAATTAACTCGCAAAAAATGTGGAGGGAAATTTTGAAATTGGAACTTACTTATTTTTACTTATAAATAATCATATTTTCGAAAAACATTATAACTGGCCAGTCTCCCATATATAAAAACTTTTTTTCGCAATACTTTCTGAGGGGCCTGGTATTGGTAATTTTGTGCGTCACTTTTGAAGCAAATAAATATTTTTTCTTTCTTTCTTTTAATTCACTATGTATTTTATGTATCATTCTTCTATCTTTAATTACTGTAATTGGTTCAAGACCGTTGTAATTAAAGTAAAATAAATAAATTCTATAATTATAAAGACAGATGTCCTGACTGACTGATTCATCAACGCAGAGCCGAAACTACTCAAGTTAGAAACATGAAATTTAGACAGTAGCTTCCTTTTGTAACGTAAGCACACACTAAAAAAGGATTTTAGGAAATTTTAACCCTAAGCCGGTGAAATAGGGTGTTAGAGTTTTTATGAACAATGTTTTGTTAAATTGTTAGTAATAATCAAATTCTGACCCGCACATGAATTCGAAAGGTCAGACGAATGCTTCAGTCTCATAAAATGCTCGTCTCTAGAAACCTCTTCAAACTTTAAAATGAAAAAAAAAAAAAAAAAAAATATATGAATAAATATATGATATTATAAAATCATAGTAATATAACCTATGGCTGTCATCAGTGTCATCCTACTTAGTACCTTTAGTTTGCTATTCCCAGACCATCATAAAGATGAAAGCGCCATCACAAATTTAAATCATCATCATCATCATCATTTCAGCCGAAAGACGTCCACTGCTGGACATAGGCCTCCCCCAAGCATCGCCACAACGACCGGTCCTGTGCCTTCCGCATCCAGCGGATTCCCGCGACCTTCACCAGGTCGTCGGTCCACCTTGTGGGGGGCCTACCCACGCTGCGCCTTCCAGTACGCGGTCGCCACTCCAGAACTTTACTGCCCCATCGGCCATCCGTTCTGCGAGCAATGTGCCCCGCCCACTGCCACTTAAGTTTGGAAATTCTTCGGGCTATGTCGGTTACTTTCAAATTTAAATAATATCTATAAATACATAATTTATTTCAGTTCAAAACTTTATGTAGAAAATCAAGTAGTTTTAAAAATAAATTCATTTCTCTTAACCATAACTTTTAATCGTTAATTTAAATATAGTATAAAGCCTAATTAATGGTCATGTTTTGAGGAAATCAACATCACTTTCATAAGTTTAATAGAAAATGCAAATAAAACTTAAGTTTGCAATCACTAATGAAGAACAGTTCATCAGTCTTAAAATTACTGAAGACGTAAAAGTCGAAAGGAAAAAGGACGCTGTAGAGCAATCTGATAAAACTTATGGACAGACGAACCCTAATCATTATGTCTCGCATTGAATAGACTGAGTTAATTGATTGGCGTTAAGTAAGACGCATTATTATTGCCTATTAGCAGATCGCAGATTGATTACAAAACTAGTAACAGGCAGACAAGTTGTTAAAGTTATAAACTGACTTAGGATGCAACAGTAATATTGTATTATATAATCATTGTCACTCTAATAGGCATAGACCTAGTAGAGATGCTACGCATCTTTAAGGGCTCGTTTATAGACAATCGGTGCGGTGCGCAGCGCGTCGGGCGGTGTGTTGCGCGGAGAATTCAAACGTATGGTCATGTATGAGAGGCAATGAGAGCGTTCACGGAGAAGCGATTTTTTGATAGGCAGCGTTGTTCGCAGCGGCTCGCGCAGCGGTGCCCACGGCGATGGAGTCTGCGATCGCCACATGTTTTTATTTGCGTTTGTGAAGCCGCGGGCACCGCTGCGAGCTCCGTCGCTTGCAGAAAACTAGCGCTGGTATCATTAGGTTCGTCCGATGTTACAGCATTATGCTGAACAATGAACTTTATGTTTGCGCCCATGTGACGCACAAAGTTGTTACTATATTTTTTTGCGCTTTTTTAGGGTTCCGTACCCAAAGGGTGCAAACGGCACCCTATTACTCTCTCTACGCTGTCCGTCCGTCCGTCCGTCTGTCTGTCACAGGGCTGTATCTTTGTAACAGTAATAGATAACCAGTTGAAATTTTCACAGAAAATGTGTTGCTATGAGGTGTATCGCGATAAATACTAAAAACAAAAAAAAGTCTAAAACCAAAGGGGGTCCCCATACAAGAAACCTCGAAAAACATGCATTTTTTTCAACGTTTTTGTTCCTGTTCTATTTCAAAACGGTAATACATACCAGCGTCAAACTTGGTCTGATTATAGTGCATAGGTACTATCTAGTTTAGCAACAAATACTAAAAACAGGAGAAACATAGACATATGTGATGGTACCTACGGAAGAAAGAGATGAAAAAATACACATTTCCCGTACGTTCGTTGATGTCTTTTGAAAAACTCTCGTAATTTTTTTTTATTTTTTTTATGGTATTGGATGGCGAAACGAGCTAAAGGCTCACCTGATGTTAAGTGGTTACCTTTGGCCATAACAACTGCAATACCACCTAGGCTGTTACCTAAATGATACCGCAAGTCGGTTCGCCAAACTGAGACATGAAGGTGGAAAGTCTCATGTGATTGTAATTAAATCAGTTCCTATGGGTATCAGGTCGATGGGTGGTACGGAACCCTTAGTGCGTGAGTCCGACTCACACTTGGCCGGTTTTTTCTTTTATTGTGACCACAACACGTATTAATAATAGTTTAACTGTAGAGTGTATTGGACTACTGTACCATAGACATTTTTATAGCAGTATTGCCAACTCAAATAAAAAAGTTTTTATTGTTTAGTTATAAGTTATGTGCGTCGATTTTGCGAGAAAATAAAATCCTTTCTTTCTTTCAATATGATTGTGGTCACTATTTTTCTTCAGAAGAAATTTTTGATTCAAACGTTCTCAATGTCTGTGTTTTTGCGTCACAAACATCTCCTAAAACTTTTTGGTAGATAGGCTTCTGCCCATGTAGGCTTTTAACATTTTTAAAGTTTTTTTTCTGATTTCAAGCTTCACCTTTTTTCTAATAACTTTACTTTAAAGTTCACCAAAAAAGTCACTATAATTTGTTTTCACAATTTTTATTTTACTTATCATATTGCTGATTAAAGGGAAATGAGTTACAAAAAAATTCTAAGTACGTGTGACTGAAACAAAGAACCAAGAAAACGTTATCAGGTTGCGTAAGCGCATTGCGGTCGTGCCTATTAGTAAGTTACATGCTTTGATTGCATCGGTACCTTTTCATTCTTATCGTCCAACTAAAAATAACGAAACATTTTCCGATAAGAAATGGCGCCTAGTGTATTAGTAATTTTCTATAACTTCATCATAGCATTTTCCTTGACGATTATCGAGAACTGGCAGCTAGCTTTTTTTTAGGGTTCCGTACCCGAAAGGTGCCAAACGGGACCCTATTACTGTTGCTACGCTGCCTGACTGTCTGTCCGTCCGTCCGTCTGTCTATCACAGGGCTATATCTTTTGAACGGTAACAGGTAGCTAATTGAAATTTTCTCAGAATATGTGTTGCTATGACCTCTATCACGACAAAAACTAAAAATTAAAAAGTCTAAAACCAAAGGAGACCCATACAAGAAACCCCGAAAAACATGCATTTTTTTCAACGTTTTTGTTTCTGCTCTATCTTCAAATCGGTAATACGTAATTACGTACCTACCAGCATCAAACTTGGTCTGATTATAGTTCGTAATATTTAGTTTATGTACCTGCGTAAAAAGAGATGCAAAAATTCATATTTTGCGCATGGTGCGTTGATGTCTTTGATGAACTCTCGTGAATGAAATCAGTTTCTATGGGGTAGCAGGTCGATGGGTGGTACCCTTACTGCGTGAGTCTGACTGGCACTTGGCCAGTTTTTTTATTAGAGAAGCATTTCGACCACCTCTGTCGTCTAGTGGTTCGAGTGTCGGACTGCTGTTAACGAGATCGTGGGTTCGATTCCCACAGGACACAAATATTTGTGTGATGAACATAAGTGTTTGTGTTGGTCTAGGTGTTGCTTATGTATCATAAGTATGTATTTACAAAAAAAAAATGTATAAGTATTATATCCATTGTCATAGCACTACGCTCTGCTTAGTTTGGGACTAGATGGTGCTGTGTAAAAATGTCCAAAAGATATTTATTATTATTATTATTTCGTGAAGCAAAATAAGCTAATTTATCCTGGTTTACATTTGCAAGCACATGCCATCTTCATTGTCCTTGAGTGGTTACTATTTCAGATATTATTTGCAACTTTTGCTACAATTAATATTCAAATAAAAAATCACGTAACTACAATCGTCAACGCTATAGAAAACAATCAAAATGTATGGGAATGACATATCTCAACGAAAAAGTCATTCGTTGACGATTGTAGATTGTCAACTTGGCTTGGCAGGTGCCATCTTTTCTGAATGGTAAAATATTACTTTAATCTTAACACGTCCCAAAAAGAGAACAAATTGCATTAATATGCCATATGGGGTGCATTAAAAGAGCCTCCACGAGTGATGATATTTAATTGATCGTCCGGCGCACCCTGGGCAGTCAGCCCCGGTACCAACCTGCAGCCTGGCTAATCTTTTCCCCACGACATGAGCCGTTATCATTATATAGCTCATGTCGACACGATAGAAGAAGAATATGCCATAAAAGGTTTCTTTTTCTTTTTTGACATAAGTATAAAACTTTCGTTTCATATTTCGCAAATATTAGAGAGTCATACGTTCATAGCTACTTCTATGTTCATATGAACATGTGTGTTTGTTTTTCTGTTTAGACCGTTCTCGCGAATTAGAGCTTGAATATGTTTCTGAATCCGTCTCGGCTTAACACCGGAACTTTTGATTACTTATGCAAATATGCCTACCTATTATCGGTAAGTTACCACATACTGGAGAATATAATTTGAGTGTATATTAGGGATTTGCGAAAAAACCACGTGAGTTAGCATTTACGACTTTACAAAAAGTTTAAAGGACATCGCTAAGAATAGCCCTGAGTCTGTACAAATATGAAAAATGTACAAAAATTACACTGGTATTTTTTCATTACTTACTTTCATCGTATTTAACATGGATAGTACAGTAAACATTTTTTATTGTAAAGAGTTAACACAATAATAACGTGAGCGGTTATGATACTCCATTTGACTTTATATTTTTGACCAATACTCTATGGTTTTATAATGTATTACGTTGGCACCAATGTTAAAGAAAGCCAATGATAGCCAACCTCTTGTTTCCACCTTCACCATGTATAGGAATAGAAGAGTAAAACTGTTTAGTTGCTAGGCAACCACTTGTTTGACATTAGTTTTTTAAGCAAAACAATAACCTCAAAATAGATAATATTTTAATGAATTAAGCTTCTGTGGAGTACTGTCCGTTTATTTAATAGATTGCAACACATTGTCCTCATCGAATTGTATATGGTGAGCATCATCTTCATATTTTATTCATAACTTTTATAGGCTGGGCTTTAATGGAACTTTAGCAATGTGCTTTCCTGAAATAATTTACATATATAAGATACTTCAGAGAGCCAGATTATAACACCTAGTTTCCTCAAAGTGTCTGGACTTAGGACAGAACGGTCGCGGAGAAAACCTCAAAGTATCTGGACTCAGAACAGAACAATCACTATCATAGCAAATAAAGAGTTAAAGATACTTCTAGTAGTAGCCAAACATATTATAGATCTATTAGCTACCACGGTAGTTTATTCTCAGCGTGACTACAGTGCTACCTATCGTCACGCCCTCTGTTAAGCACGTTTATTTAAACTAAACGTGCAGTGGTCTTCACAGTTTCCTATACAGTTTCACAAGCGCTGTAATGATTAATTGTACACACATTTGAGAGAAACTGGAACACGAACTCATGACTTTGCGAGACACTAAGCTTTAAGGGGTCTGATAACATTTCTGGTCTAAACTAAGGTGTTCTTATCTTATAGGGACTGTGCCTATCCATCTCGTTTACGAATATAAAACGACATTTAGGTATTTTTTCTCTCTAGCGTTACCTTAGCCTTTTCGTGGAGTAAACATTCCAGTAGAGTTTTCTCTGAAATATGTCGTGCAGGGTGCACCCATAACACTCAGATTGTTGAACTGTTTTATCGGCTTCCTGCCAGCTCTCATTGTCACAACGAAACTGCTGAATATTTACACGTACTTCAATTCGTACTATGTACCTTACCAAATCTCAACCTGATTGTGTAAGCAAATCATAATGAAGTCATATCCTTGATAATTTATGTAAGCACAGCCATACACAAAGCACCGTACAATAAGTTGGTTATGAATTTTTTTAAACTGCGATGGCGTTTTGTTTTCTAATAAAACCCTTGTTCTTTGTATTTCATTCTTGCTGCAATCGTGATCGTAATTCTTAATCAAAGGTTCATTGTGAAGCAGCTTGGGTTCGCGGTTTTGGTTGTACAGTCAACAGCATGACAGTGGTTACACATCAATTCGAAAACCGCCCTTACTGCTCACGAAATAAAGATGCTGTCAATGTCAAAGTGTTACCACCGACGTGCGGTTGACCGTACTAAGGAGGACTGTTATGTGGTTTTTTGCATCTGCATGTTTTTTTGATGTGGCTGGTATAAACGATACAGTAGTCTCCTTTAAATGGGTCACTTCACCTCCTACCTAAGTATTTACACAACTAGAAGAGAGCAAGTATTATAGGGGTATCTACTTTGTTTGTTACCGATAATATTATACAGCTAAACCCTGAACGCCTTTAAAGGCAGCAGCGGAAACTAGTTACAAGAAGTTTACTCAAAATCTCAATTTCAGCTTAAGTAAAGTGGATCATTTCAATAAGCAAAGTAGTGTTATAAATTAATTAACAAAAATAAAAAACCCGACTGCGTTTAAAAATAACAGAAAAGATATTAACGAGACTTATCAACACGCAGTCGGAGGCTACGTATGTTTTTGGTCATGAATTACATAATAGTTACATATTACATAGGTAGCCTCCGCCTGCGTATTGATAAGTCTTGTTTATATCTTTTCTGTTATTTTTACACGCAGTCGGGTTTTTGTTTTTGTTAATTAATTTTTTTATTTGTTTTTTTTTTAGTTTTGTCATGTTTTATTTATCATACTATTAATGTTTTTTTTGAAAAGTCAAATTCATTTTTAACGTTGAATATTTTGTTGTTTTTTAGCATTTTTCATTCCAAATTACATTTAAACATATAAGTTGTATATATTTTTGCAAAGCATTTATAAAACCCTTTATTTTGATACCCCACTCGATAGTTTTTGATGGAAAAAAAAAATTTTTAAAGCGGTAATATGGCGCCAAAAAGCGGCCATTTTAATTTTTTTAATTTTGATGTACCCAGTGTCACTCTCAGAATTAAGACGAATCTAACGACACCTCTCAATCTCAAATCCATCAAGCCGTTTAGGCCACAGAGCGTGCCAAAGAAATATATGTACATACATACATACATACATACATATATACATACACTCGAAAAACATAACCCTCCTTCTGGCGCAGTCGGGTAAAAAGTAACGGGAAGATAAACATAAATGGGATTGATTTTACTCGCTCTCTAACACATTTCTCCACATACATCGATTGTCTCATCGTATTTCTCCGTAATTTGAATATCAATATATTTGACAATACAATCACGAAAATTACCATCATTTCTGAGTATTGATTCCTTGTTATAAACGTTAATGTCTATTGTTTTTGTTCTCAGGTATGTACTGCTGCTTTAGCAATCTGTTTTGTAAGTAATGCTGGACATATTTTTGCATAAAACCAGAATGTTAATGGTCTTTGCTTGGTAAGTAGCTGGACATATTTAATTTTATATCTTGTGGTATTTATGTTCTTGGTGTTTTCTTCCAAAGGCTAGGTTATTCCGTTTTAATTCTTACCGTGCAAACTTGTACTGTTAGTTCTGTTCTGTTAGAATCTGTTAGTTCGCTTCAAGTTGATATTTTTTTTTTAGTTTAGTTCATTACAAAGAATTTTTGGTGATTTTTTATTTCTGCAAAACTAGCTTAATTTTCTCCAGGAAGACAGTGTACCTATAATAATAACTTAACCCTCTATTGCACAAGCAGCTTATCGTTTTGTTTGTGAACCAAAGCGGAACAAACTTATTCTGAGGTTTCAAACACCTGTACCTGCTTCCAGAAATATTTTAAAGTAGAATTACCCACATTACGAAGTCAAGGTTTCCAAAACATTAACGCTTTATAAAATCGTATAAAAGCCCCTTCTATTTACCCACGAATCAGTCGCCATGTAATCTTGAGTTTATTCTCCACTATCAGCGACCTCAAGAGCCCTTAACGGCTAAGTCATAAGGTTGAAAATCAAATTGTATAGCATGTTTGTTTGAAAGCGGCGTTTATATTATTTGCTGTTGATAAGTTAATTTGGTTTACGGTGTTTTGCCCCCTAATGTTAAGTTTAAGGTGATAAGCAATATAGCAACTTGAGTGTCGCTTAAAATGCTTTTACGTAATGGTGGAACTTTAACTGCACTTCATCCTGGTGTCGCTGTTAGGATAAACGTAGATCTTACAGCTTACCTAAAAGGGATTACAAGTCATTGTTGACTTTTTAGTATGAACTGTAGGATTTTATGTGTGGTCGAACACAAAAAAGCATTGCCGACTTGGAATAAACATGTACGGAAGGCGTGAAAGGATGGCAGATTTGTAAATAGGGCTAGGTAAAGCTTGTCATAAGCCCCTGAAAATTATTTCAAACATGGGAGAACAGTGTTAAATAGGGAAGTAGACATTTAGCCTCCATATGCTCTCTCTTACACGCTATTCTTGGAAACAAAAGCAAATGATGACGATGAAGGTGTCTTTGTAAGTACTTTTTTTTTTCACATCTGTAATTTTGTCCTCAATATTATCATCGGACTACGTGAAAGCGATTTACATTACTAAAAAACCGAATTAACATTTAATAATGAAGTGTGCGAACAGATCAGACCATAAATCTTCTCTGTGGAGTCAGCACAGTTCGTGACTGTAATGGCATCCACGTTCGTGTTGTTGATAATTTATTAACCAACAGTTGTAAGCCCGTAATTGTAAGTAAATGATTCTTTGCAAACTTCACACCCTTTGTTTTAATGCGAAAGTAAATCATTTATTGGTGAATTTTGCCGACAAAGTATTTAATATGATGTGATATAAAAGACGTTGTTGTTTTATAAGTATCTACTACTACTGCTGTTCCGTGTGGTGCCGGTTCTGTGTGGTGCCGGACGTAAAGAATTGCACCACTCACTCACACACCTCTCTCTTCTCATGAGTGTTGTAAAAGGCGACTAAGGGATTCAACAGAGAATGGGCAGCAGCGTTCTCTGAGTATTTAATCAACCAACTGCGATCACCAATCCGCCTTCCAAGCGTGGCGATTATGGCACATCCCCCCCGCCCTTCGGGGGAGTCCTTTGTCCAGCAGTGGACGTCTTTCGGCTGAAATTATTATTTATTTTATTTTTATACTACTACTGCCTGTGGTTTTAAATCTGCATGACCTTTTAATTCAAAATTACATCTGAAAATGAAACACCTGTTTCTGATCTCTCTTTATTATGATTTATAGTTATATCATAATAAATGAAAGAAACTTAATGGTTTTATTAGCACCGTTACGAAAAAAGCTCATCTGCTAATATAGTGTGAGAAGAAATCTAAAAGAATAGCTTATAAGTTGTAAAACTAATAGCATTGTAAAACTTAATAGAGGAAATCGATCCAGTTATGTAAGTGAAACATAAATCAAAGCTAAGTTTAAAAGCATTGTAAAAGCGAATAGAGCAATCGACCTGTTTGTATAAATCAAATGGATTCACTTTTATTGCCATTTCCATCTTATTAATTTTCTTTCGTAATGAAGCAAAGAAAAGGTACTTCTATTAAGTTATTTTAGTAGTAGTAGAGCTCCTTGTGAAAGAGCTCTTCCAAGAAAGTACTAATACCGTACCTAACCACCTATTTGTACCGCCAAATTTGCTTGCCTGCCTGCTTGCTTGCTTGCTGTGTTCTGGTGTAAAGGGTAAGTGGTGAAATTACAATCATATCAGAACAAACATAATGTTTCTGTTAGTTGAATGTGACCTGCGGTATTATTTAGGCAATAGCACACCTCGGACACTTAATACAATATAAATGCTAGCACCTCCGACCTACATGTATAAGATTACGTCTGTATACGAACGCACACACACGTGTAGGTTAGGGATGCTCGCCGCTCGTAATGCCGACTGGGTTTCAAGCGCTTATACTGAAAAGCGTTTTCAGAGATGGCGTGCTTGTATAGCGACTGGCGATATACATCCATTGCAATCTTGCAGTCCAATTGCCGGCAAACCACAGACGCGTGTGGGGCGCGGGCGAGTAATCTTAAATTGGCGGGGGGCGGTGAGTGGCCATTCTGTACTATTGTGTGTTAGTACTATTAGATATTCAGTGGCAATAGCTTAGGTAGTATTGCAGTTGTTATGGGCAAAGATAACCATTTAACATCAGGTGAGCCTTTGGTTCGTTTCGCCATCCTATACTATAAAAAAGTGCCAAAATACTCATGATATGAGATTTAGCTCATTATTAATCAGATCAGCATATTTATGGATATTTAATCGTGCACTTCTCTATCTCCTTTTTGCATGTCAATGTTTCATACTTTTTTTTCATGTACATTTAGCCACTTTTGTGTGTTATGTTGTGTTATGTGTTATTTAGCCACTTTTGTGGCATTGCTTGTGGCTTCATTTATGTCAGCTCTTGTACTGTATCTCTTGTACTATATGTACTTCTTTATCAGGCGTCATTACTACTTTATCAATAATAATGCTTCTCATAAGTGATCAGTCTACTTGAACTAGACCTTCAATTTGACAATGAACCAAATCAACCCCAATCATTTCAACTAGCACTTGTCTCTAAAAACCTTCCACTTCTACATTTTCTTAATTAGTATTACGGGTAATAAAAACATAATTAACACGCAAAACCGTATCATAAATTAGCATCATCCTAAAACAATCCATTGTATCATATAGAAAGCTAATTACTTCGTTGACAGGCGATGACATTATCACAAAATTATTCAACTAAATACCTCTTCACGCTTGGCAGACACCAAACAATTGTATCTCAGATCTTGACCAATAGCTGAGTTTAGCGACCTAGCTGTAATATTAGGCGGATTTTTATTAGCTTGTATAATATATTATCATATTTTTTGTATGTCTCTCGTTCTCCTTTAACGGTTAAAACAAGACATCACGGTACCTATATTAACTAGGTGAAATAGAAAAGATAATTCAATTCAATCGTTTATTGCGAATATAGGTAGATAGCGGTGAGGACCTAAAGACTGGATAGTGGAGAGGACCTGGATATGATTGCAATAAATGGGATAATCTTTATACAAATGGAAGGAAATATTACACATTATGATAACGAAGGGCATTAATAGAACACATGAACTCTAAAAGCAAACCATTTCACCGCTACACATTTAAAATTACTTTCATTTTGAAATATTAATTATATGATTGAAATAAATGCGGAAATGTTTATGCTAATGGAAGGACATTTTACACATTATGATGAGCATTAATAGAACACATGAACTCTAAAAGAAACCATGCCACTGCTAAAGCCACACATTTCAAATTACTTTCATTGAAATATTACTTATACATAAAGACGATCTTACAAATACTTTCGAAACAATAAAGGAGTGCTATTGTTACAACAAAGCCATTAACTAGCGATAGAAAGGTCGCGAGTTCAAATCCCACCCCGTTGAATCCTTTCCTAATCCAAACCATTAAGTTAAACCTAGAGAATTCTACAGTATAGTGCGAAATAGCTTTAAAAGATTTCTCAGATACTTTCTGAGAGAGTTGAAAAGTTCTCCAATTCTTATCTCAAGGTGGTATATGTAATAAATTGTCATGAGTTTCTATTCCACATTCCTCAAGTACAATAGAGGCCTTAAACCTTTATATCTGGAAGAGATAAGCAGCTGACACCCTCAATACTTATCATTGCTAGATCTGTACATAGGAACAACATATTATATCGACACGTAGACGTCCAACGAACATGGGCCTCCCTGCAGGTAGCTTACAAACGATCTTAACAGCCCTACATAACAACTCATATTCATACTTAATGGAGATAAGCGTTGTCCATTGACTTTATATACTCCTTCAGTGATATTTTATCACACAGTCCACGGGGTAAGAGAAAATGACTTGTCACGTCACACAAAAAATAAACTCGGAGCAGAACTACTCAATACTAATCCAGATTCTGTCAAAAAGAATATAGAAGTAGTTGATGAAATCATACATATCCATGGTTAAAACTTGTATAAGGAAATTTCTCGCTACTCTACCATGCGTGGGTTTTAACTGCACTATAGACTCGTGCTATACCAGAATCCGGAACATCGATTGCCATCATCAAGAACCAACTATCACAAGTTTCTATCTAAAAACGTAATAGTTCATGTAAAAAACACAACTCGTGCCGCGATCATCTACCCACATCTAGTCCACGTATTTAAATCGGCCATCTTAATAGGCCGTACCATTGCTCGCTTTCACAAACTCGACGATAAACAAAATCACAACAACGCAGACATGAATCCGCATAAATTCCCTTGCATTCAATACGAAATGTACGTTATATCTGATCAGAGGTTGTCAATGCGAAAATGGCGGAGCACAAACAATATCGGGGCCGGTAAATGCCATAGGACGCACTGCGGGCGTGGCTGACTGAACGGGGAGAAATCGAAAAACGTACAACCATTTTGTTATACACAATGTATAATTTAGATATCGTCTTAACGGTCAATGGCGGATTAGTCACGTTTTGCGATCGAGATGCTTCTGTGACCTCTACAGACGTATATGGAGTTGTAGACATGCAAATCGATTTAGCAATAGAAATGGGATGGTCATTGTCATGCGTATCGTTTATTGAAATTTATGTTGTAATAAAAAGCCGAAATTAGCGTTTAGGCCTAAAATTTGAAGTAGGTGTCTGCGATTGCTAATAAACTTTGCCATATATTTCAGACAATGGATTTGCTTATACGTTTTACATCTTTATATATATATATACACGTGGGCATTTTTTTATCGCTTTTCCCTTAAGTATTGAATGAACTCGGGCAGGTTGATTTAATGCGCTTGAAGCTATGTATAATAACACTCCGCAACAATGTCGTTGACTTAGAAAATGTTATTGAATGAATTGTACCGAGTTATGGTATATAATTCATACCTAACCTAACACAAGCCGTAGTTAGGTTGCTGTTATTTTATAATTAACCTTGCCTTGATGAAGGGAACAATTACTGTAGACAAAAACACTTCAAGTAAAAAATAACGTCTGTGTATTTTTTATCATGATCATACTTTTAAGGCAGTAGATTATTTGTTATGGTTATGTCCCACTATCGATCACAGGTCCATTTCCTTTTTTTTACTAAGCAGGTTAGGTATGTCTTGTCTATGGAAACCTTTATAAGTCCTTTCAAGAGGAGCCAAGTTTTTCCTCCCAACTTCACCTGCATCTAAGTCTTCCACGACTTTTCATGTTTTGTGCCATTCAATTAGTTCATGACAATTGGCATTTAAATTATCATCATTATCATTTCAACCTGTATCCACCCAATCTTTAAGACCCTGTGGCCTCTGTATCTCCTTCACAGTGTCGTCTAATCTACTAGCTGTTGGTCTACCTACAGATCTTTTCCTCACTCTCGTCAAGGTCTTCGCCCCAGACTGATCCACGGTAAATATTATGGTCTATAATAACGAGATAAACATCGAAAATGGACGAATAACTAATGAGAATTTTTTGTATGAGTTGTCAAGCGTTACTTTCGATTTTAGTTAATTGATTCATGTCTCGATAAGACTGACGTGTTGGACATGAAGAAAGTGATCCATATCTCTTGTACATAATGTTACAAAGCTGTTTCGTGTTAAAGTAGTTTTTGTTTTAGTTACTGGCACTTTGTAAACAAGATGTTGTATTTTGTCTTTTGATGGTGTTTTATTTTTATCAATATTTTCTTTAAAAAGTAGAAAGTTATGTTAAGCAGTTTATAGAATTTGTATCATAATAGCATAACTGCATTATATCCTATATTGACTCTATGGATTGAAGTGCCAATGATTCGTTAAATATAAGCAGCAGTCTATTGCCAAAATTCCAATCTCCATGTAAGTGCCATAGGAAAATCCAAATATGTGCACCTTTGCATAACTTGGCAGGTGGAACCAGGATATGGAGTTCCAAAGGTTGATTTACAGTCATGTCAATGTACTTCATACTATTTTCCTCTTCTTTTCCGAGTTTCATATATTGTATTTATCACACTCATAAACCATGAATCAGTAGATAGAAGTATGTAGATATACTATTGCAAATTGCAAGGTTAAGAGCACTGTAAGTCGACAAGCATGCGTGAGGTTAATGAACGTAGATGAAGCGAAAGAGGTGTGAAACACATATCCGATCGTAGCGGGTGGAAATCCATAGTCTCTGCCTACTTCAATGCGAAACAGGTGTGATAATATTTAAGCATGTACTATTGTACAGTCATAATTCTAAGAAAAGGAAGAGAATGGAGAATGGAAGCTGACAAAAATTTTCTACGAAATTCCCATTCTGCCCCCCGATTTAGAACCACACGATAACTAGTTGTCGACCGATTCGGTTTGTTATCTCTTTTTATCTCGTTGCGTGAATCATAAGACGAAACGAGATAACAAAACGAACCGATCGACAACTGGTTATCGTGTGGTTCTGAATCGCGTAGCTGGTCAGCTACTGAGAATTTTCAAACGATTTATTGAACCCAGAATTGTTCTTGGCTCGACATCTGTGCTAGGCTGTTTGATGTGTCTTCATCACATTGCAATAGAACCTTATAAGTATTAAAACTAACCAATTTTCCATTGAAACCATAACCCAGGAACAACGGCAAGCTTTCTCAAACCTTATCTGTCAATCACAGTAACGGCTGCAATAAAACAAACCGGAATATATTAGGATGATGAACTGCACTCAGTTTTGAGATCAAGACACAAGACTCACGGAGTCACGAAAGTAAGAGCACGAATTATGAGTCTCAAGCAAGTTGTGACAAACGTGGCAGTAAGAATTGGACCGTTGTGTGCTTTGTTATTCAATCAAATCGGTAGCGTAATTAAGGAGATGATAATTATATGTACTAAGTTCAACCAACACCATCTTCAATAAGGCTCTGACTGATCAGCAATGATGGAACAACTATCTGATTTCCCGTCCTTACCACGTTACCTTATGAAAAACAGTAGGATAGCCTCTGAAGTTCAATCCATACGTGTGTATGGATTTCGCACTAACCTCTTATATTTTTGAAAGAAAAAACTTTATTGTCATTGCATCGTAATTCACTTAATAGACAGATAGATATTAGTTCTTGCTTTATCTGTTTTTATATGTATAATAAAGAGTATACAACCTTATTCTTAATTTATACCTACTAAATCTCTTAAGGGGTCATTGTACTCATCATTATGAACAACTTTTACCATGAAATCGCGAAAAAAACAGCTGTTCCCTTTATTTAGTCGATTTATGTGAACACCTATGTTGGGATCAGCTGATAATTATTTCGCGATTTCGGTATTAGTTCCGTAGTAAAAATTGTCCATAATAATGAATGAGTACAATGACCACTTAAGAGGCCCACACTAAGAATAAGGTTGTATAAATAATAATATAAAAGATGCTTTGATGTGAGACGTGAGTCCTAGATCACATAAAATAAATAAAAGTTTATGATCAGAAAAAACAGTTACGTTGTTCACAATACTGGTTTTACAGATAGAAAAGGACACTACAGGAAAAGGGGTAACGATATGGCAAAATACGTAAGACATCTTACCTGTGTCTCTAGATTATAATCACAGTAGCAGCACATCAACCTGCCTCTCAAGCCGGTAAAGTTCAAAGCAACACACAACATAACGTGTTGCATTTAATGATAATGATCGCGCATGAATACGGCCGAGTCGCTAATTCATCGCCCACGAAGACAACAGGAACATTTCCTGAGTGTTGTACTGCATGCAATGTACACAATGAGAGGTGTTTTATTGATAATATCGTCAAAGTGTACAGTAAAAAATATGGTGTGGCAGCTCGGTCTGACATCAGTGCCATCGGACTGTTGGTAGCAGCTATAGACACTAATATTATACTGATACTAGTGTAGCGACATCTATCCCGCTACGTGGGAAATAACACTGAAGTAGTCAATGACGACAGCAATCCTGAATCACGCACGAGAGTAATGTAGCGACATCTATTCCGCTACATGAGAACTATCCTGTATCACGCACGCAGAATATGACACGAACTCAGCATATATACAAGCGCCCAATATCAACCGTTGGGCAGTAGCCAGCCAGGTGCAGACCCAGCCTGGTCGGAGTATCCTCCCTTTGGATGGAGGAGCATGATACCTCGTTCCTTCACACTAGTATATTGTGTATAAAACTGGGTAAATTACGTTTTATAACATATTCCATAGATTATGTTACTTGTAATAGTTTATGTAGGAAATCCGTAGGTCGTCAGCCGGCAATACCTAGGAGCCTGCGATTCTTCAAAAATCGCTTTTCTAAAGCGCTACAAAACCATTGCTTCTCAAAGTCTTATGTTTGAAGTTAGCTTAGTTAGTTAGCTTTAGTCGGTGTATAAACAAATACTAAATAAATATTCAGTATTCAATGTTATTATGGAAAGCTTACAGTATGGTACACTAGACCACAGATAATATATTACTATACTATATTTTACTTCTAGTGCCCATAATAATTCTCACTCTTTCCAATTTTATATTTTTTTTTATTCTTTAATTTTATACGAGGCTTTTATCCACAATGGCATGCCAGCCTCATCGTAACTTAATCTAGTTATTCTAAAAAAAACTTTAATTCACTGATGACGTTTAAACAAATCATTAAGTCACGGTCTCAGATGTAGGTTGTGCTAATTTACTTAAATATGGAGCAATATCATATTTATACACATTAATTAAATTCATCAGTGATTCTCTTTCCTTATTATACCTAGTGCATTCCATTAGTAAATGGTGAACATCTTCAACAGTTCCACAATTTTCACAATTTTGAAAATCCACTTTCTTCATTTAGAAGCCAAATTTTCGAGATGGATGACCAGAGCGTAATCTATGAACTAGAACAATATGAGGTCAACTCGTTTTATTTATAGTAAACCACGGTATCTGAGGAGATAACTAACTAAACAGTTCATTGAAGAAGTTTTTCATCGTGTTTACACACTAGAAATTCTTCCAGTTTCCTTGTTTGTACTGGATCTACCAAATAAAGCGCGGTAGACATTGACGTATTAGTGGTCTAACGTTACTTAATGACTCTGAATGATCTTAGGAAAAGAGTTACCGTCTTACTAGGATTTAATGTTATTGATTCTGAAGGTAAGTTGTGGGGAAGATTTTATTGTTTAATAGACTGCTGATGAGCTGATAAATGTAGCTGGACTTTAAAAGATAGTAGAAGTTAAGAACGCTGTAGGTAGTATAGACAAGGGTTAACATATATCACTGCTTACAACCGAATATGGGAAGATGTAGTGTTAAAAGCATATAATAGTAAATAAACAGTAAAACATTGTTAGTGGCTTGGCTTCCCTTATTTTGTATTTAACGAGGCAAGATTGATATAAGAGCTAATACATAATTAAATGTGTTGTTTTTTACTGGCATCTTTATGTATACATGTTTTGATACCAGCAATAGATCAACAAAAGCTTGTAGCTACAATAAAGTAATCAATCTTTGTTGCTTCCACTTTCACAAACAAAGAAGTTCGACCATTGAATTGCTTTGTTTCTAAACTTATAAACCAACTTACCAGTACAATAAAACTCTTTCTACATTGTTATGCAAACATAACCTAACGACCCTTTCTTCTATGCCTTCTCAACTAACTGACTCAAACTTTATTGCCCACGTAACATTTATATACAAATTGCTACTTCAAATTCCATGACGCATAATTAGAGCCTTGCTAATTACAAATTCCCATGTTCAAAGTCGAGGCTCATTAGAGGTTCAATTAAGTACTGACTACCGTTACGCGATAGTGGCTATCAGATGCTATCCCGATGACATTGATTCGCTTTGATTTATTTCTTGCTGTAAAGGAAGCTATGCGTTTTGATTAAGTTGGTAATTAAAACGATTTTCCATATTCGGTATTGATACCGTTTGGATCTCGTGTTCAAGTAATTACTGATTACTTAAGTTCATTACTTACAAGGTTACTGATCTATGTTAAAAATTTATCGTAATTTCGCAGGTTCATTCAAAATAATCAGAAACTCTTTTAAGAATTGCAATAGGTAATTGTGATTAAAATAGTTCAGGTGAACTCTGACCCTATGACTGTTTAAGTTTAAGTAATAATAATAAAAAACCAGATGTTTTCGCTGATTGGTCACCAATGTCATTCAACAGACTATAAACCTAAATAGAATTCTCAAAGCCAAACCCGGCCATCTAAAACATGTTTTTGTGTTTCATTCGTCCCAAAAATAGCCCTCAGACAGACAGACAAAAAGTAAAAAACGTACTAACAAACATAGCGGCGGCCAAAGGGACTGTTGATACTGGATATGTGAACACATCTGAATGAAATTTGGAGTGACTTGATGATATTTTGAAGATGAAGGTAAATACTGATTTGACCGCATCTGTCCAGGATGGTACAAACGTGTTGGCCATCAATAAGCTTATGAAACAGGTGATGATGTCTTGTGATAACCACATATTGTTGTACTGAAAGCTAGGTTTGATATATTTGAAGCAGGACTGTGCACAGATGCTGATAGAAATGGTAAAATCTTGTAAAATAATAAGAAAGAAATAGAACAACATAATTATGCGTTTTTTTTTTTAGATATAATTGAATCAATTGTCAAATTCTTTTAAAGTTCATTACAGTAGAAAACTGTAGACTTAATATGTGTGAATGGGGGTTTAGGGACCCTAGTTTTGCACACTGCGGTGACCCAGAGCAATCCATGTCGCACTTGCTAACGTGTCCTTTGTGCCCGAACACCTGCACAAGAGATGACCTATTCGCCGCCACTGAAAACGCCATTGAAGTGGCCACTTTTTATTCCAACAATGTTTGAACCATTGACACGATAAGAAGAAGAAAACAAGAGGCTTATTCAACCGACTAGTTTATAGAGCGAGAACGCATAACTTTTATACAATATCGGCACCATTGTGGTATAAATTCGACCCCATACATAATGACTTTGAAACGTCCTAATGTAGTACACCTGCTGTTGATCCCACTTAAATAACAACCTGATCCATAAAATATGAAGCTAAATTTAACAACGACTCAGTTTTGGCATCCTTGAGGCTTACTTGCAAATGATCATTATTAAATTACTTGTTTTATTCTTAGATAATACGTAGTTGTGGGGAAATAATTAGATTATTTTGAACAGATACAATAAATAAAAATTATTATTGTGTGACTGTTTGACTGCCTCGTTGGTCTAGTGGTCGCAAGTGCGACTGCTGAGCGTGGGGTCCTTGGTTCGATTCCCGGGTCGGGCAAAGTGTTATTGGGTTTCTTCATTAGGAAATTCTCAATAGCAGCCCGGAGTATGGATTTGTGCCCGGTTAATGGCAATAGGCTCGCCCCCTATTACATGGGACTCTAACATAACTGGCGAAATGTGGGTGTACTATACACCTCTGCCTACCCCTTCGGGGAAATACAGGCGTGATGTTATGTTATGTTATTATTGTTTGAATCCAACACTTACACGCGCAGACAATTGTTAAAATTAGTACTAGTCAATGTTATGTTTCTATAACAGAATGTGTTCAATTTATTTGTTTCTTGAATAACATGTACTTCAATCAATCAACTCAGCCTATCGCAGTCCACTGCTGGACATGGGCCTCAAATTCAAAGTCGCTCAGAGAGCTATGGAGCGAGCTATGCTTGGAGTTTCTTTGAAGGATAAAATCCGTTACGAGATTATCCGGAGAAGAACCGTAGTGACTGACATAGCTTGTAGGATTTGTAAGCTGAAGTGGCATTGGGTTGGCCATATCTGTCAAAGGACCGATGACCGTTGGAGCAGAAGAGTCCTTGAGTGGAGACCGCGAATCAGCAAACGCAATGTAGGGCGCCCCCCAGCCAGGTGGACCGATGACCTGATGAAAGTAGCTGGGGGGGACTGGATGCGGAAGGCAGAGGACCGAGTGTTGTGGCGCAATTTGGGAGAGGCCTATGTCCAACATATACTTATTAGGAAGTAAATAATAGGCTGACTATGAATTATATTTTGCATAAACCACAGGTCCAATGTCAAGATCCGCTTTAGGTCATCGTAGGCTCCAATATTAAAATAAGTTTGTTACACTAGTCTTCAATACTACAAACATCACATTTTCTGCCTTTAGTTGTTTGTATATTGTTGTTCTTCTTTACTAATTCCGTTAAACTTGTTTTCTCTTCGCTTTTTTAGCATCCGAACCGAGCCCACAATAATGTCACCCTAACATCTGATAATTTAGGTATCTCAAGCCTAAACATTTCTAAAATTACCACTTCTTACCTATAAGGGTACTAATGGATATAACATTAAGAAAACATTATTAGCTGATAAAGTTAGTCGTAAATCTGTCCGTCTGCACTTATCTTAGTAACTAGAGTTTATCAGGCAGCATGTGAAAGCTTGGAGCTAAGTGGAATTACCTATTGACCAACCGTTGTAACGTATTGGAATAATGTATGTATTGGTAATGTGTTTACGCGATTTGGGCTTAGTGATATCAATTTAATAGTAGTAGTTGCAATTAAAATTACATTTAAACTTAAACTGAACGTTTAAAAGCATACAAGACCAAAAAAAACAATTTCTAAGAATCGTATCTGTGGAAGTTTTTGAAAAAAATTACATCTAAAGCGAAGGAATCTGATCGGTATTACCTTAAGCATCAAAGGAAAGCTCATTGTATTAATTGAATTCATTAAGAGGAAGGTCTATTTGTAAGTGAGACCACACTGACAGCTCATTTGGATATTAAGATTGTACATTAGCATGCTTGATCCGATCCTAACGATAGAAAACCAAATGAATCTTCACACCGTAGTCGTGACATCGCTGAGAGAAATTATAATGACATCTATTCCTGTACACAAATAAAGCTTGATGATATTCTTAATACAGCAGTTTTTTTTATTAATTATTCGTAAAACAACATTGATAAGATCTCTCTAAAGAACTTCCGTTTAAAAAATTATTAGATTGACGTTCTGTAAGGCGGACGTTGTGTTGATGAGAACAATATTTTTAAATAGTGATACAACAAAAACCCAGGAACTACTTTTACAATATGACACTGGTTGTAATTCGTGTTGTAATATCATAAGCCTAACCAACACTTGTCGCGGTGTATGGCTTCAAGCGGAACGCCCTTTGTTATTACCGTATGGGGTCATTTCCACCCTAAATGTAACAAGCATGACGATTTAGACAGGTGTAACTATGGTCAAGAACATTGCCCTAATACGAACAGATTGTTCCTACGGGTCTTCACTGCGCTTGTTTATTTATGTTTAGAACAATTTTACAATCTGCAGGTGACAATTTAATGTACATTGTCCACCAACGTATTGCGTATTTCTTTGGACTGGTGTAGGAGCGTTCCCTGTATTTTTAAGCGTTATAATAAGTTGTTTTCCCTTTTTTAACTAATTTGACAGTATAATACAGAATCATCTTTCATCTTCTTCATGAAGTCTACCATAGTTTTCATTTTTATATCGCCAGTGGCCTATCTAGCTGGAAGGCTTGTCACGTTGCGTCCGAGTATTAGATTAAAATTGTCCAAAACGATTTCATATAATTCTATAAGTACATCAGCTGGTACCTTTCCTTCGTATTTACTATCGGAAGCATCTTATCTAAGTTCAATAAAGTTGCCTTAACTTGTTCACCACATGTAAGGTGCCGCTCCAACTAGAGATAAAGTGAACAAATATTAATAATCGATCCAGTGACCGTGTAAGGTTAACTAAACGTTCGTGTAGGTTGTTTTAGGTTGCCTTTTAACATTCGTATTGGTTTACATTTTATTACTTCATTGTTTGCCATGAATAATATCACCGGTATAATAAGTCTCTCTAAACCGTTTAAAATAATTTGTAGAATATTATAAGGTATAGTATATCAAAGGTATTTTCGCAACTGAGTCGTTTGAAATGGACAATTGGACAATGGACGTAAGTCATTTTCAGTTCATTTTCAATTTTGAACAACCTTTTCGCTTTCAACTTTAACACTATCCTTAAGTATATAAGTATCATATCCATTGTCTAGTACCCATACCACAAGCTCTGCTTAGTTTGGGACTAGATGGTGCTGTGTAAAAATGTCCCAAAAATATTTATTTTAATTTTATTTATCCTTCACAATATCTAGCTGCAAGTTCTGTGACCGATATTTTAAGATCTAATTGCAGTGATTTAGCCAGACCATATTACAATAAATGCTAATTCCAACATTATTCAAAAAGTCAAATCTCAGAATCGTTATCACGAAACATTTATAACAATTCTTCAAATTAATTGCTTTATTAACTACAATAAATCATACCACCGTTGTACCGGTAGCAGTAGTTATTAGAAATTCTAAGTGTTGAAATAAATCATGTAAGTTCAGTTTTGGTTAACACTGGGGGACGAGAATTAAATTTTAAATAGTGTAAGTCTTATTTACTTCCTCCGAAATCTTCTTGATATCTCACTTAAATTTAATGTTACCTACTATTAGTGGTATGGCTTATTCTTCATCGCTAAGCGTATTCAACATTGCTGAGGTCCACTGTACTTGCAGAAACCATAAGGAGTTTCTAACCAGTACCAGAAACACCTTATATTTTTAAAAGATGCTAATTTATTTTATCCATAATAATATGACGACTCTCTGACTGCACTTCCCATAGTACGATTGGTGTTAACACAAGCCAAAATTACTTCTAATTCCTCAATCCGTAATCTCGCATGATTATGTTTGTAAGTATTCTTAACCGGATGCTACGAGACTATAATTTTATTAGTTCACTCTGACCACAGTGACCGCATCTCATTAGTACTTAATGTCCAAACAACCATTAAGTTTATCGATAAAAATAAATCCTTTAACATTCAAAACGAACTTTCAAAATTAAACACCATGCCCTAAGAAAGAACATTAAGATCGTACATCGGTCATATCGAAATGCAATTTTATTCAGATATTGTATCGATCGCTCATTCAAGCTGATTGATAGTGCCCTACGCACATGGCCCCTGGCAGCATGCCATTCAATTGGGCAAAAGTTTTTATTACATGTTGATTTTGAAGGAGAAATAAATGTTAAATGGTATGTTTCTGTGGATTACTGTGTGGTCTTCGGCGAAGAGTAAACCACCCACGAGAACGAAATTGGAGAAGAAAATAATGATCATCAAGCTGATAATCACTCTGAATAGCTTGAAAAATTCAATACACTAGAATAAATAATACTATGGCTACCAACACTGGAAGCCGATTTCAACATAGATAGAAAACGGCTAGACAGAAGACAATAATTCATAATAAAGAATAATTCCGATAATTCTATACTCATAGCATTCATCAGACAGAAATGCGAACAACAAATCAATCTGCAACAATTAAGAATCTACATCAACAATTTCAACACTGCATAACTGATTCTGAGAAGCGATCCGCGATTGCAGAACATAATTGTCATAAACAGATCGTTCATAGATAGTAATTGAGCCTATTGAAGTCGTACAATGTTGTATGAAACATTGTGACGTATAATAGTCACGATTTGTTTTATGGCTTTACGCTGAAGATATCGAAAGTTTAATACTTGTAAAGATTTATATACACCCAAACGTAGATTATTTTACAAACTGTTACAAAGGACAATTGTAGAAGAGAAATACACCTTAGATTCTAAAATCCTTAAGTTTTCAAAATCACGCTAGAAAATAGAATGTTGTCACTACTATCCAAGGGAAGTAAAATTGCCGTTAGAAAGTGGCTATCCCACCGTCTGTTGATTGTCAAAGCCCTGTTTAAACAAAAAAACTCCCTATTCTAAGGTAAAAAAGCAACGGACACTACACCTGCCCCAAACTATTTTCAAAAACAAACATCATCAAGGTGCAGTGAGGGACACAAAGGGGCCTTTACATGAGCTCAAACAAACACCTCTCTGTCGTGAGGAATTGACTGGCTAGTGAGAAAGAGGCTTTGGTAAAGTAGATATAGACAGAAAATGTGGACGGGCGTGGATAAACACTAACCCCCAGTTTCTGGAAGGCTGATCAATTTGATCTGTTGTCAAATCTAATGTCAGCTCCTGTAATTGGCCAGCAAAAATGTTAACAACCAATCACATCCCTTGACCTGAGATTTGACAGCTGATTAGTTAATTTTTGCATTGAACAGCCTTTCGGAAACTGGGGGTAAGTGGTGACTAGTATTATAGATTTTGGGGATAAGTTATAAGATTTAGAGGTTCAAGAGCTAACAAATACACGAAACACAATGTCTGAGCTCTTTTTGCAACCTGTAATTCACTAAAACTCCATTATGTTGTAAAAAAAACTGTTAATGTTAACGAAATCCCGCAAAGATCGTTGAAGTGTGCACATTAAACATTGGTCGTCATTACGTAATTTAAAGCAAAAATACAGACCTACAGATAGCTAGGTGCAGTCTCAAAGTCCAGGCAAAAACTAGAACATAAATATCTATTTAAAGGTGTATCTAATTAAAGTCATAAAAGTGTCAATATTCAAGAGCATATTCATAAAAAAGTGCAACCTAATATTTAGGCAATAAATTTCAATCGACTGCAAGATGATATTAATAAATCCATTGATAAAGTCAACTTTTATGTACTATAATAAACATATTTGGTTATAAACAGTAAGTAAAGCGAATATCCAAAAAAAAATATGTAATTTTGATTGTTTACAAAATAAAGAGAATGTAGTCAATTCTAGTTCTATTCAAATACTTTCTATTCAATAATAACTATGGAAAACCCATCTGTCGTAAGCAATATTGATTCAAACTCTCTATAGCCCTTTGATTTCTATATTTCGACATTAACTCCAAAACTATTATTTATAATCGCTCCAAAAACCAACCATAGCACTGATCAATGGTAGAATCGTTTCGAAACTTGAATCAATGGGATCATTACATTGGACCACCATAATAATATTGTATCGGAAGAATGTAAATGAGATATTGCCCTTCATTACTTTTAAGGCGATGTTTTATAAATAAGTTACCACTGTAGACTGTAGTTATGTAACTTAATGAACGTCAAATGATGATAACAACTTTCTTCCAGTTCTTTGTGATCAATCCAATTTTAATTTAATTGAAAAAGAACGAACTGTAAATGTCAAAGATATTTTGCTGACAGCAGATACGATAATCAAAATTAATGCCAGTAAAGACAATTCTGTTACGATGTCAGCTTAAGTAGGTTTGATTCGTGAATATTGATTTTTTAAAACATACGTAAGCAGAGAAACTGATAGCTTTCAAGTTACAGACGACAATGTTGGAGAAATGAATTGTCATCTACGGATCTAGCAGATTTCTAGACTGCTGAAAATAGGCTTGGGCCAATAAGAAGGCATTAATTAGTAACACCTTACGGCATAGCATTACCTTAAATAACAATGTTAAAGAAAGTAACGCAAGAGAAATTAACAATCCCCAGCATATCATGCTCCCTAAACATGAAACAATTATTGAAAAGCACGGTTCAAGTTACAATAGTTTTTCTTCTGCTTTCATTGCATTACGTCCAGTAATTACAGTAGTTATTAAAGCTATAAATTAACCTTATTTAGAAGACACCTTTGTAATGGAGAAATTAATAATGCAGGTTGATGTAATCATCATTAGTGAAAGAAGATGCTGTAATTAGAAATGGAGTTCGAAGTTGGTGGTCTTAACGCATAGCATGTATTTTTGTCATAATTATAGGATGGTGAAACGAGCTAAAGGCCCACCTGATGTTAAGCGGTTACCTTTGCACATAACAACTGCCGTTGCCTAAATAGTACCGCAAGTTGTTTCGTCAAATTGAGACATGAAGATGGAAAGTCTCATGTGATTGTAATTTCAGTGACACCCGTACCCTTCACACCGGAACACAGCAATACCAGCATCATGGTTTGGCGGCAGAAGCAGGTACGGTGGCAGTACTTCCCCGGACGAGCTCCTTCACAAGGAGCTTTACTACTACTAAATCTTAACAAAAACTTAAAAGATACTTTAAAAAGTTATTAAATTCAGCAAATTGCATAAAATATTAATTGCATCGAAAATAACCCTAGTATTAGAAAAAAAATCTAGTATTAGAATCAAAATCGTGATACAAACATTGACATATATTAAAACATAAGAAACCTTCACTATAATTAAAATAATAATTATGATTGTTCGTGGATAACAGCACTATATTCAGGACAGTCCAATTCTAGATTCACGACAGCAATTAAGACTAAAACATAAAGGCCCTGGTATATTTAATCTTTTAAAACCGGACGCTGTTTTTATTTATGTTTTATCTGATAGATTTTCTCTTGTTTGTGAACACGCTTTTAGAGGTAGTCCATCAGCAGGTCAGCTCGATAGTACCAAATTATTGTATTGTCATCCGGATTACATATACTTGCAAAGTTTTAAATCAACAATAAAATACGACAATAATTAGAAGTAGGTTAAAATCGACTTCCTAGATTTGCTTACATAGGTATTTAGTCAGTTAGTTAGCTACAAGTGAAGCTAATATAAGCCTGTTAAAAATCAGTGGAGACGGAGAAAATATACAAAGAAAATAGGATAGAATAGAAGTAAAATGTAGCAATGTGGTACCATTCTGTCACATAATTAAATTAAAAATTAACACTGTTTCGTTCTAACAAAACACAGTAGAAAGGATAGGTATTTGTCCTGTCAAAATAGTCCGCTTGCTTATTTACAACTTTATCATAACGAATTTTCTGTAAATTACAAGGGCATGGACTAATTTGACAGTTCAGTTTTTTTTTCGTTTGTTTTGTTAGGGTATAACATATATGTACTTTTAAATATAATTTGTCTATTAATTCCGTCTGTCTAGACTGCCATAACAGGAAAACTTATCTTAAAAATCTGCAATCAACGTTCACAGTATTTTTATTATATTATTTACATATTATACATAATTCGACGCTGATCGTTCGAGATTAAACTAATGTAAATTTAAAAACAAACAAAAAACTAAAAAATCTAATTAAGTATTTGAATCGACCGGTGAAAGTAAGTCTGCATAATAAAAAAATTATGAAATGTCTATTAGCAGTCGAATAGGACATCATTCGAAATGACTGGCAGTTTTTAACACAAAGTTTGGATGTTATTTATTTGCAGAATCGCTATTAAAATTTGTTAACGAAATAGTCGGGTGCAAAATAGTGCAAAATTGTATTGTTTAACTGGCTCTCGCCCGCGACTTCACTCCCGATTTAGGTCGCTAAAAAGTATTGTATGTGTTAATCCAAGACATAGTCTATATGTGTGCCAAGTTTCATCCAAATCTGTTCAGCCGTTTCAGCGTGACTGAAGGACAAACAAACATCAATACTTTTGCATTTATAATATTTGTAGGAGTTGACGGTAAGATGTTTACAATATGACTTTAATTGTTTGAATTTTTTTTTTTTTTTTTTTTTATGATATATAGATCTGCTCTTGACCACAATCTAGACAGCTTTGTCAGGATGTGGTCGACGATGGTCGACTTCTTGTTTTACCTTCACATAGCTAAGTACAGTCGACTGCATGACAGTGGTAACACTTCAATTCGAAAACCGTCCTTACTGCTTACGAAATAAAGATGCTGTCAAACTCAAAATGGTACCACTGACGTGCGGTTGACCGCACTTTATTGAGATCAGGTTGCTCAGTCAGAATAATAGTTTACTTCTACTTTTATTGCAAGAACATTAACATAACCAGCCCATTACTGTCCCACTGCTGGGCACGGGCCTCTTCTCAGTATGGGAACATTATTCAATATTAATTTAGTGCATTTTTAGAGTTCCGTACCCCAAGGGTGCTAAACGGGACCCTATTACTCTCGCTACGCTGTCCGTCCGTCCGTCTGTCTGTCACAGGGCTGTATCTTTGTAACGGTAATAGATAACCAGTTGAAATTTTCACAGAATATGTGTTACTATCATGCCTATTACAAGTACTAAAAATAAAAAAAGTCTTGAAAGGGGTTCCTTATACAAGAAACATCAAAAAACATGCATTTTTATCAATATGTTTGATCCTGCTTTATCTTCAAAACGGTAATACATACCAACGTCAAACTTGGTCTGATTATAGTGCATACTATGTAGTTTAGTAAAAGATACTAAAAGTAGGGCAAACATAGACATATGTGGTGGTACCTGCGTACGAAAGAGATGCAAAAATTCATATTTCGCACATGGTGCGTTGATGTATTTTGATGAACTCTCGTAAATTAAATCAGTTTCTACGGGGTATCAGGTCGATGGGTGGTATGGAACCCTTACTGCGACTCGCACTTGGCCGGTTTTTGAATTTTCGTCTTAAACCGGCTCCGTTACCTATATCCTAATATACTCACAATTTCACTCAATTTACAAGCCTATTTTATTGAAGGATGAGAACCATATCTAACGTCGTATTGCGATCTCCCGTCTGGCGCCTGCCATTACCAATACTCCACAAAATTGATGAGCCGACTTGGAAAAACAAGTCTACTTAAGGTTCATTCAGACGTGCCACAACCACAACAACACAGTGACGAAAAGTAGCTGGGCTCAAAATTGTGTGAAAATGCGTAGTTCTGTTCATACGTACAATTATTTGCAGTGCGTTCAACGGCTGTCTTAAACTTGTAATAGTCAATACCGATGACATCGTGGCCATAAAGGCAAGCACTCGAGCGCAAGCGGCCGACCACCGAACAGCCACAACGAAACTACATCGCAACCACACGTTATTTGTGGTTGCGACAAGGCAACTTCAGGCTGCTGCAGTCAGACCATTCACACACGACCACTGCCTGGCGACATTTTCGACGCTGCAATAGTAACGATAAAAATGTAGTTCACATATTTTGCAATTAAATAGTTTTGCACCCTTCGAGATGGAAATTGACTGTACTACTGTAGTGCAGCTTTGGACTATCTTCGTTGGTGCCCCATCTCATTTTAAATTAAAGATGTCAAAATGGCGATTGCTAGCTGGACCTGTGTCTTCTGGCAAGCCTTTCAAAGGCCTGGATTTCTTCTTGACGGAAGATAAGCCGTAATTAAATAGACATACAAATAATAATAATTAGTTTATTTACGCAATAAATCTTAGCCTAAGAATACATTGTACATCAGAACATTTTAATGCGGTGGGGTTATGGTGTGGTCGTGGCGTAGTAGCCCGTCTGAATAAACCTTTGCATACATAACAGTAAATGTACACTTCTTGTACCATTATACCTTTTCACATTGACGTTTAGTCGTGCGATTTTATCATGCGACATAAATGAAAGACAAGTCGACTGTATCTTGGAATAAACTTTCTAATCTATGACGTATTCATTATTCATAAATACCATTACAAGTATGTACTTACTTAGGTTGAGTATTTGCGGTAAGGAGATTAGGTACAACATTTTTCCATTGTTTTTTTCATGGATTTTTTTGCCGGGTCTTCTCCATAGGACCTACTTTTTTGAAACGAGCCACTGAATTCATGACGTTCACGACACTTTTCAAAGTGTATGTTTTATGTCTTGGAAAGTTCAAGTTTAAAAATGTTTGTTTCAAACAAACACTTTTAAACTTAAACTTTGCGGTTTTGTCCAAAACATTATTGTGTAAACTATCAAAGCTTTAGATTAAACTGTGTAGTCGAAAATATCGCTGGGTTTTTGAATATCTCTCTTATTACAATTAAATCCTCCTACATCCTTAATCCCTATATCTTCTCATGGGTGTCGTAAAAGGCGACTAAGGGATTCACCAGAGGATGGGGAGGAGCGTTCTCTGAGTATTTAACCAACCAACTGCGATCGCCAACCCGCCTGCCAAGCGTGGCGATTATGGCATATCCCCTCAAACATGATGCTTGATGGAGGCTTACGTCAAGCAGTGGACGTCTTTCGGCTGAAATAATGATGATCATGGTGACATCCTTAAAGTAATGTGTAAAATTTGATATAGTTTTTCTATAACATACATCAAATATAATCAGTAGCTTCAAACGCACAAACTTCTCGATGGTTTGTGTAGTCTGCCAACCCGCATTAGGCCAGCGTGGTGGAATACGGCTTGCATCCTTCTCATTTTGAGAAGTGGCCCGAGACCAGCAGTGGGACAGTAGTGGGCTGATTATGAAAACCAGAAGGAATAACTGTGACAAACGTCGTCATCATTTCAGCCGAAAGAAGTCCACTGCTGGAAAGAGGCCTCCCCTAAAAGGGGGGAATATGCCATAATCGCCACGCTTGGCAGGCGGGTTGGCGATCGAAGTTGGTTGGATAAATACAAAGGTTGTGATCTATGTATAATGGAAAATTTATCAAACATTTCACATAAGGAAAACCTCGTAAGGAAATCCGCAGGCCTAATAATTTATTCTGAACGTAATGCCCATAGAAATGTGACACAAGCGCCACCTGCAATGTTGCAGACTTGATGTGCTAAGAATTTATTACTATGATTGACATTTGATTAAGTAATAAGTATATTGATGCTTCAAAACGAATTATTTGAAAACAAAGGCACGTAGACAGTAACATGGATATTATATTATGTGTTTGGCATCCAGGAACTGTTTTGGTATAATAAATATATGACTACAAAAACTAGCATTAAATTTATCATAACAACATCACGCCCGTATTTTCCCGAAGAGGTAGAGGCAAAGGTGTTTAAAACATCCACATTTTGCCAGTTATGTTATAAGTCTAATGTAATCGGGTGACAAGCCATGCCATTAACCGGGTACAAATCCAGACTCCGGGCTGCTACTAAGAATTTCCTAATGATAAACCTAATATCACTGTAGATAAATTAATCAATAGTAAAAATATAACGTCACACTCTTTGTACCTACATACATATCAATCACGATAATTAAGCAAAATCGCAATTTTACTGGGGTAATACCTGCATGAGTCATCATCCTCCTGCCCTTATTATTTGGGGTCGGCGCTGCATGTATTTTTCTTCCATACATATCTATCAGCCGTCATCTCCGTGTTCACTTTCTTTTTATCCATATCATCTTTCACACAATCTATCCATGTTTTCTTCGGTCTTCCTCTTTTCTTAAAGCCATTCACATTCATACTTTAAACTTTCCTCGTAACATGCTCCTCATTCCTCCTTATCACATGTCCATACCTACATGAGTATTCTTTTTAAAGTGCTGTCTTTCTTATGAATAAAATGAAGATCGTTATCATCATCATCAAAATCGCTTCATACGAAACAAGCCTTATAATTACTCCTTTCGACAAATAGACAATTTACGAAGCTATTAAAGATTTCTTTTTACTTTATTTTGACTCTAATGAAGGGTCCGGTGACCGGTCGGTATAAAATTGGTTCTAAAGTCAATAAACAAGTGATTTACGACGGGTGATCTCAAAAACACTTAGTTAAGAACCAATTGCCTCGATACAGGATGTATAGAGGAGCAGTTTATTTAAAAAATGATAATTATTTCTCTTTTTAATGGGTTCTCTTGATAAGTAAAACATGATTTAAATTGTGGAAAGAAAAAATCGCTCACGAGCAGGATTTTTCTTTCCTTAATTTAAATCGTAAGATTTCGCTTCGCATGCGTAAATGCGTTAAAATAATAAAATAAAACTATTAACGGCCAAAATTAATATCCAATCTATCCACGATTTGCCCTACTAGAGATAGAAATTTGACATATTTTGTATGGAGCTTAGCTTAAATTGCTATCTCTAGTAGGGCAAATCGTGGATAGATTGGATATTAATTTTGGCCGTAAGTCTGTAAAATATAGTTCGCTGTAGTTGTAGATAGAAAAAATGCCAAAAGTGGCCGTATTTCACACTTTTTCTATCCACAACTACAGCGAAGTATAATTTACAGAGTTCATAATTTCTGATTAAACAACAGTACCCGTACTTCAATTGTTAAAAATGAATTTTCGATAAATTATGTATGTAGCGAGTAATAATTTTTCTACTGCTGGGGGCGCCACTTGGCTGCTGTCTTTATTCCTTTCTCAATCTATGAAATATTTTTTTAATTATGTGGAAGTAAAATTATTACATAGAAGCTGCTTTGCAGCAAAAGTTCATTTATTTATTTATTTTATTTATAATTTATGTACACACAATTACATATGAAAAGAGACAGCATTAAAATTATTTAGTACAAAGGTACTGATTATTTCAAAGAAATTTCTACCAGCAGACCTGCGAGAGGAGATATAAGTAAGAAATGTAGACAACAGTGTGTAAAAAGATAAGAAACTTAAAATTAGTTCTAATAAAGCAATAGATACTTAAATAAATTCATATAAATTATATAGGTATAGGTAAATATTATATAAATATTATGCAATAACAAATTAGGAGGAAAGGTAATGCTCTAAAGTTGTATTAGTCAAGTCAATAAATTTTATATCACTGTAGCAACCTGCATAAAAACCTAAAAAATAATTATTTTTAACGCATTTACGCTTGCGAAGCGAAATCTAAAGATTTAAACTGTGGAAAGGAAAAAACGCTCACGAGCAGGATTGGACCCTGCTGTTAATAATAAAATAATTAGTAAGGGTGCTATCTATAAGACTTTGAATTAACTGCAAAGTTAGTCGAGTCGGTTAAGAAACACTTTCCTAATAAGATATCGCTGACGTCACCCAAAGACGTACCAAAGTGGAAGTTAAATTCGATACCACGAGCAGCATTCACGGTAGCTTTGTGGCTAAAGCACTGGCCTACTGAGCCAGGAGTAGCAGGTTCGAATCCTTCTCGTGAGCGATTTTGATTTCGACAGTTTAAATCCTTAAAAAATAATTCAAATTCCTTTCCATCCTAGTTTTTCAAAGGTGACAAAATTGTACGAGTCAAATTTGTTTTACAAAGATTGTGTATAATTTTACGACTATTAATAATTCAAGTATGATGACCAACACTCTCATCCATAATACAGCGAGTTTCTTATTTGACACGATATATTCATAACACTTAAGGATCCAAGATTTTTGTATTAATCTACAGATTTAAGTACTCTAGATCTAAATAAACATGTCTACATTGCATTCTTCCGTAAAATTTTAACGTCAATAGATTCCAACATTGACCAAACATTGTCGACAAACAATGATATTGCAAAAGGTTCAGATACCCACCGAAAATTTCGAGCAAAAAGTGCCAACTTAACATAACTCGGTCACTTATTAAGTAAAGATTAGCTTATCTTAACCTACATACGAAAGTGTCGTAAGCAAATGAACCAAAAATCTATATGAAATGAACGCCAAGTCACAATTACCTTAAACGGTGAAACTTGTCGCGGAGCGGCGCCGGCGCAGCGACCCTGGCGCCACCTGGTGAGTCATATCGTCAACGCGATACATACGTGCATGCACTGTGCTTATTTTATGCTTCGCGGGTTGCATAAAAACTTACGCGTCATGTGTTGAGAATGACATGAAAGAATTTGCTCTAAATTTTTGATTAACTTGATCGAAAGTCCTCGTAAATAAACCAAACAAATCCATTGAAAGAACTTTGCAACTGCAATAATTTTATTATTTCAGCAATAACCTGCTTCTTTGCCATGCATCGGTGGTGGATCTACTTGGAACTAACGCAAAATGACTCAATCAATCAACTCAGCCTATCGCAGTCCACTGCTGGACATAGGCCTCTCCCAAGATGCGCCACAACGCTCGGTCCTCTGCCTTCCGCATCCAGTCCCCCCCAGCCACGTTCTTTAGGTCGTCGGTCCACCTGGCAGGGGGGCGCCCTACGCTGCGTTTGCCGATTCGCGGTCTCCACTCACGGACTCGTCTGCTCCAACGGCCATCGGTCCTTCGACAGACATAGCCAGCCCACTGCCACTTCAGCTTACTGATCCTACAAGCTATGTCGGTCACTCCGGTTCTTCTCCGGATAATCTCGTCAAAATGACTACCATCGAGAAATCACTAACTAACGTACGGTCGACCGCACGTCGGTGGTAACACTTTGACATTAGCAGCATCTTTATTTCGTAAGCAGTAAGGGCGGTTTTCGAACTGAAGTGTTACCACTGTCATGCAGTCGACTGTACATCATTATAAGTCACTTAGCGCAAAAGCTAAAGCCCAAGTGATTCACACATACTGTTACACATTTTTATGCCCAGTAGCCGGGCAGGTACCGTTACACTGTGCACACAGTGTGGCTTGATGGAAATCTTGCCTCATATGAACGCACACCGGGAATTTACACTATGCTCAGCTGTGAATACTTTTTTCGCAGTTTTTTTTTTAAGTAACCGAATCTTTGCTTTAGCTCTTTCGAGATCAGCTGCTGCTTGTAAAGTCTTGAATGAAGCCTTAGATTCTATAAGATATGCATTGCATAATCTGTAATATGCTTGCCCACCCATATCTTCTTTCTCTTAGTCTTTTACCAACAGTGTTGGAATTGGCTTCTGATCTAACCAGATCCAGCTGATGTTCAATCAGTGTTATATATGTTGCCCATCCATGTAAAAACAAATTATCTTGTTGCACCCTTAACCATGATAATTTGTAATCGTCATTTTCCAATGTGTAAGTTCAAATAGTACAATACAATACAATACAAATACTCTTTATTGTACACAAAAGAAAATAGTAATAGTACAGCACACTACTACTACTACAGTACTTGCTTCTCTTCGGAAGACTCGTCAATCCCGACCACATAAATCGAAATAATAAGATTTAGAAGAATTTCTGTGATTCTGATTTTTTATATCAGTCAACTTGGTTTATTTTACTCCTTCGGGGAATACAGGCGTGATGTTAGTATGATGTTATGTTATTTCTTTTAGCTAAAACGGTGCTGGATGATCTAATGCGTTATTTCAACTTGCAACACTGCATACAGTGTTACCATTTGAATACATTGTCCATATGAAAAACAAGAGCTTTGCACCGCATCGAATCCAAACAATCAACGCATGCACGGAAATGCTAATTTTTGAATGAGTGCGCGCTCACGCGTGCGGGGCGTGTCCTAGTGATGGCGTTTTGGTAGCAAATGATTCAATTTAGCTTTACAGTGGACTGTGGGTAATGATGGATGTAATAGGTTAGGGTCTGGCAGCTTTTTTATGTAGGGGTAAATATACGTGTCTACGGACTTGCACCATGATTGTAGGCGAAGCTAACTGTCACTTAAATTTGGCAATTTCTTCGGGCTATGTCGGTTACTTTCGTTCTCCTGCGAATCTCCTCATTTCATTCATTTATCAGTTCATTGGCTTTCATTATTATCCTACACAGTTTTGAACCAGTATATTTTGGCCATTCCAAGGCATGCTTAAAAACTAAACATTCCGAAAGAATCAAGTACCACAGCCTTCTAATACGTCTAGATGAGCATAGAACCCGGCTGATACATTCGTCTTACATAAATGCTATTAACATACCTAAGCCCTTTCGCAAGAACAATAACCTCTTTACGTCCACGCTTTTACTGTGGCCACTTTACTGATGATGTTAATATAGAACAATTGAATAAGTATCTCGTGGGCGACTACCAAATGCCGAGGGACTTTTGCTTTCATTATACTTTTAGAGATTATCGCTACATAAATTCACAAAGAATTTTAAATTAGATCAGTATCAGCGAAATATAAAGTAGATTTGAAATTTCAAAGAGATTTCGCGTACCTACTTTAAGATAGTTTAAGTGAACGATATTATATAGGGCAGACCTATGATCAGCAATAAGATATTATAAATAAGAAAAAAAAAACTAAATATTTCTAGGACTAAATTTTTAAAAGCTAGACTTGTAATGGTTAGCTTTTACAAACCATGAATGTGGCAAGATCTCATTTAGTCAACTTCCCATTTAATCATTTCTTTTATTCGAAGCAAGAAATCCCATTTTGTAAACTTCAAAGTAATTTTAGAAGGCAAAATTAAAGTGGACGAAATGGAATTTAACAGAATTTTCACGATCAAAAATGTAAATGTAGTTCAGATTAATTAGTGGTTCTGATAATAATATTATATTGTTAAAAGCCTTTCTCTTTATCTGTTCTATGATTTAATTCTAACGATTTAAAGCCTATACTTTAGTTTTGTCATAAAATGGAAGTAAAACTGTAATGAATCTTGAGAATTTATGTTCTACTACATTGTTGCTGTTAATAGTCCTTGTACCTTTAAAGGGTTCTTTAAATGAAACTTGTTTTAGTTTACAGAATCAATGTAAATACGTGGGACACTCAGAAAGTTTTGCGAAACTAAAAAAAATTGTTCTATACGTACATATATTTTTATCAAATTTTTTCAAAGTACTTTCCACCAGCCTCTATACAAAGATTCATGCGCCTAAACCAGTTTTCAAAACACTTTTTCCAGTCCGCCGCAGACACCTCGTTTACAGCCTGCTCGAACGCAGCCAGCGCATCTTCCGGCGACGAAAATTGTATCCCTTTGAGCTGATTTTTTATTTTTGGGAATAAAAAGAAGTCACACGGTGCTAGATCAGGGCTGTAAGGAGGGTGACCCAGGAGTTTGACTGGCGTGCTGTCCAGGAAGTCCCTCGTTTTGAGTGCGGTGTGCGCAGGTGCATTGTCGTGGTGGAGCAGTAGCCCGCGGAGCCCTGTGTTTGGTCGCTTGTTGCTTATAACAGAGAAAACTTCTGGCAAACATTTGGTAGTATACCATTCGGCATTAATGCTTCTTTGATCCCGTAAGGGAATTGATACCAAGTGGCCAGTCAAATTAAAAAAGCTAGCGATCAAAATCTTACCCCCGCTTCTAGATCGCTTCACTTTGGTAGGCGTTGGCTCATTTTGAAACACCCAAACAGTCGACTGGCGCTTGGTTTCTGGGTCGTATTGATAAATCCAGGACTCATCACCTGTAACGATGTCGTAAACACGCCGAGACGAGCCTGCTTCAAATTTGTTAAGCATATCACGGCACCATTCCACCCGGGCCTGCTTCTGAGCATCGGTGAGGTTGTGCGGCACCCAGCGTGATACTATCCTCCTCACGCGAAGATGGCTGTGTAGAATCTCGTGAACGCTTCCCGATCCAATCTTCAATATGTGTTGAATCTCCTGATATGTAATTCGCCTATTGTCTTGGATTAAATTTTTCACTGCTAGCACGTTTTCTTCGGTAACAGCCGTCAAAGGGCGACCGCTTCTTTCGTCATCCCCCAAAGTTGGTCGACCGCGCTTGAATTCGTTATACCAACGATACACGGTTGCCTTGGAAGGGCCTTCATCCATGAATGCCATTTGAAGTCTATCGTACGATTCATCCGGTTTCAGGCGACACTTGAAATCGTATAAAATCATAGCTCTAAAATGTTCCCGGCGCAGATCCATATTTCAGTGAGACACAATACTTTGAATTAACTCGCAAAAAATGTGGAGGGAAATTTTGAAATTGGAACTTACTTATTTTTACTTATAAATAATCATATTTTAGAAAAACATTATAACTGGCCAGTCTCCCATATATAAAAACTTTTTTTCGCAATACTTTCTGAGGGGCCTGGTACTTTAGAGACATTATTGTCTTAGCATTATGTACACGTTTCGTTGTCACAAACGCTGGACTATCACTAGCATTATGTTTGTATGTATATATATGTAAAACGCTTGTACCTTATCTTAATAAATACATTTTAATTATATATTTTATAAGCTTCGTTTTTCCAGTCATAATTTAGTGTTACGTCCACGCTTCATTATCACTAACACTTGACTATCACTAGCATTATAATAATATGTGTGTGTTTGTGTCATCATTCATCTTCATTTCAGCCGAAAGACGTCCACTGCTGGACATAAGCCTTCCCAAAGTGGAGGCGATTTGCCATAATCGCCACGCTTGGCAGGCGGGTTAGCGATCGCAGTTTGTTGTCAAATACTCTGAGAACGCTGCTGCCCATCCTCTGGTGAATCCCTTACGGCCAAAAATTAATATCCAATCTATCCACGATTTGCCCTACTAGAGATAGGAATTTGACATATTTTGTATGGAGCTTATGTCAAATTCTTATCTCTAGTAGGGTAAATCGTGGATAGATTAGATTTGATTAGCTTTGTTTTCAAGTCATCATTTAGGTTCTAATAATTGAGTTTCTAATTTCTTACCAATTCTTACTCTTTAACTGTTGATAGGATTCACCATAACAAACATCATCAGCCCACTATAACTGCCTTATACGTCTGTCTACATCTATGGGATTTAAAGACACGACAGTTATGAATGTATGGAGTATTTAACGACATCTTGGATTTCATTAACCTGACGGATTTCCAACGCCTACGAGCGTCATTAAGAAACAGGATACTTTCTTGCTTGACTCTCACAATTTACCCGCTACGACTAAGTGGCACACGTAAAAATGTCACATTTCCAGAACAAAATGTCTGTTAATATTATTAAAATAAAACTAGAGAAAATTTTCAATTATACATTTTTTTTATAGTATAGGATGGCGAAACGAGCTAAAGGCCCACCTGATGTTAAGCTGTTACCTTTGCCCATAACAACCTCAATACCACCTAGGCTGCTGCCTAAATGGCACCGCAAGTCGGTTCGCCAAACTGAGACATGAAGATGGAAAGTCTCATGTGATTGCAATTTAACCGGCACCCGTACCCTTCAGACCGAAACACAGCAATGCAAGCATCACTATTTGGCGGAGAATCAGATATGTTATACATTTTGAAATTTGAATAGCTTCTTTCCCGAAAAGGGGTCATTGTACTCATCATTATGAACAACTTTTACTACGGTACCAAACCTAAAAAATAAACAGGTGATCCCTACATTATATAGGGACCAACTGATATTTTTTTCGCGACTTCAGGGTTGTTCTCTTAATAAAAGTTGTTCATAATGATGAGTACAGTGACCCCTTTTCGGGAAAGAAGCCATTATAATTTCAGCATGTATTAGGTACGTAAGTGTAATGATTTTTTTTAAAGGGAAGTGCCCAAAATTTTACCCTGGGGAACCCAAATTCCCGTTGTTATTCCTGAGACTATTATAAATTAAAGTTGACAGATTTAGCAATGGTAGGCAATTTCCTAACTCTCAAATCTCAAATAATATCAATTAAGTGATTCCAATACCTACCTACCTGAATTCGAATAATTCCTTAATCGCTAAGTTTTGCAGGTCATTTAACGTCTAAAAATGCAGGCCATTTCCTAAACAGGTACAAACAAGCAGACACTGCATTTTTGTGTGAATCACTTCAACTAATGTGCAACTTAATATTATGAATCATCTGAGAAAACTCTTGTGTAGTAAAATTTTGATAGCAGTCGTTAGTAATCGTAAAATTTATGGTTCCAACCTCTTGATCAAAAGAAAGGTGCTTTATGGAAGAACGATTGTGAATATAGTGTTATAGTACCCGGCAAATAACTTGAACAAAGATGGTACAGTCTAACAAAGAAATTAGTATACAGGGTCGCCAGATATAGATGAAGATTTCTCAGGAAGTTATTATAGAATGGTTTGATTAGGGTTTTGTATAAATACAGTTTAACTTTGTCCGTTATTAAAATTATATTTCACTCGAAAACTTCTATAATCTTCTGAGAAAACTTCATTTATATCTCTCTACCCTGTATACCAATTGCATTGTTAGACTGTACATATCATACACCAGAATATTTGTTTTCGATGGTTACTGGACGATGCCGCGACATTTGTACTGAGAGCAGTGAGCACGGTTCTGGGGTGCAGTATGCGTGAGCACTGGTTTGTACACGGAGGAGCATGGTTTTGTTGGCTTCAGTTTGATTGTTCGCAGCACTACGACTATATTTTTAACTATATCTGTGTGTCTGTGTGTCACTAATTAATCACCGGATTCATCAAATGTTATTACAATATCTTAATATCCTTTTACTACAACTACAACATAATTTTAATGGTGTAAATACGTAAATTTTTTATCGTTAAACTGTCGACAAGGATTGCCAAAGGCAGAGACTATGGATTTCCACCTGCTACGATCCAGACACACCAAGGATTGCCACTCAATTCAATAAACAATTAAAAGTTTAAAATAAATGAGTTTGTAATTATTACATGTCCACTTAAAATAACAATCCATAAATGGTGATAATGTCTGCCTTTTAATAATATTTATAGTGTTATTGTCACTTACAATCACATTACTGTCAAACAAAGTAGGCTCACTCCCTGATCAACTATTTTTATTACACACTTTATTTTTTTCAATAAAAGAACTTTCCAATCGATAGCCCATAAAAATATCGATATATTATCGATAAAAATAGCAATAAACGTTTAAGTTACATTTTAAAATTACGCAATCTTAATTGTTAGTCGAATTTTATTAATTCTGTGACACCTTTAAATGTAGGTGTTAACATATTATCAAGTGTCACGTTCTTTTAATTTTTTTCACATTTAAAGTTAACCTGACGGTCGCCTTTCACGTGAACGAGTGCGGTATGAAAATTTTAATTTTTACGATGTCGATTTATCGATAATTTCGCAGCACTAAATGTAAAATTTAAAAGCGTGATGTTGCATTTTTGTGCTCATGAAATTAGCAGTATAAAATTGTGACTGATGACCTTCCGAGGTTACGAGTTGCGCGAAACCAATAAACAGATTATTTTCCGACATTTATTCCCATCATTATTCGTTTTGTAATGCTCTTTGGTTTTACAGCATTAACACAGAACTTCGCTCTGTGATTTCCAATAAGACACGCTTTAGTACCGTTAAATATTAACAATAAGTATCGGATAGTTATAAAGATCACGACATTGAGTCATCATCGTCTAACACCGGAATAACGATTCCTTTTATACTACCTAAAATAACTATAAAATACGAGGTTTTTCTTTCATAAACTGACCCATCTCATCGTTAGAATCTCATTTCCTCACAACATCACTAGATCAATATAATTGATGAATGATTTTAAAACTTGTGTTTATGTGGGATGTTAGTGCCGTAAACTCTGAACTAAAATCCTTATAAAAACTAAATCAATCCCATTTTCTGTAATAAAAATAAATAAAAAAGACAAAAAAATTATAACACATAATACATTTTAAATAAGTATTTATTATGTCATTAATTTATTAACTAAAAATTAACAACTTTAACGACACAATTATCTTTGAAACATGCATTAATTTAACGACAGAATTAGTGATAACTGAGATTTAGTCTCAAATTAAACTTGCGTTAATTACACCGCAATTTGATAATGCTTTTAACGGAATCGACTCGTTTATAACTTTGAATAATTTATCAATATTCATAGAGCGTGTTCAGTTAGAGCGATATACATGTATCTTAAAGCGTATCTAGTTGTAATTAACTTCAAATTTTAATGGTTTGTCTTAATAATATGGAAAGAAAATCTCACTTATAAGGCAGAAATTGCTTACATGTTTTCCGTTTATTTATTGATCAAGCGGTGTGGTCTTTAACTTTGATTAGGTTGACCTGTTTTTTACTGAGTATCGTAACAAGACATCATCAACTCAGTCTATCGCAGTCCTCTGCTAGACATACCAGGCCCCTCAGAAAGTATTGCGAAAAAAAGTTTTTATATATGGGAGACTGGCCAGTTATAATGTTTTTCGAAAATATGATTATTTATAAGTAAAAATAAGTAAGTTCCAATTTCAAAATTTCCCTCCACATTTTTTGCGAGTTAATTCAAAGTATTGTGTCTCACTGAAATATGGATCTGCGCCGGGAACATTTTAGAGCTATGATTTTATACGATTTCAAGTGTCGCCTGAAACCGGATGAATCGTACGATAGACTTCAAATGGCATTCATGGATGAAGGCCCTTCCAAGGCAACCGTGTATCGTTGGTATAACGAATTCAAGCGCGGTCGACCAACTTTGGGGGATGACGAAAGAAGCGGTCGCCCTTTGACGGCTGTTACCGAAGAAAACGTGCTAGCAGTGAAAAATGTAATCCAAGACAATAGGCGAATTACATATCAGGAGATTTAACACATATTGAAGATTGGATCGGGAAGCGTTCACGAGATTCTACACAGCCATCTTCGCGTGAGGAGGATAGTATCACGCTGGGTGCCGCACAACCTCACCGATGCTCAGAAGCAGGCCCGGGTGGAATGGTGCCGTGATATGCTTAACAAATTTGAAGCAGGCTCGTCTCGGCGTGTTTACGACATCGTTACAGGTGATGAGTCCTGGATTTATCAATACGACCCAGAAACCAAGCGCCAGTCGACTGTTTGGGTGTTTCAAAATGAGCCAACGCCTACCAAAGTGAAGCGATCTAGAAGCGGGGGTAAGATTTTGATCGCTAGCTTTTTTAATTTGACTGGCCACTTGGTATCAATTCCCTTACGGGATCAAAGAAGCATTAATGCCGAATGGTATACTACCAAATGTTTGCCAGAAGTTTTCTCTGTTATAAGCAACAAGCGACCAAACACAGGGCTCCGCGGGCTACTGCTCCACCACGACAATGCACCTGCGCACACCGCACTCAAAACGAGGGACTTCCTGGACAGCACGCCAGTCAAACTCCTGGGTCACCCTCCTTACAGCCCTGATCTAGCACCGTGTGACTTCTTTTTATTCCCAAAAATAAAAAATCAGCTCAAAGGGATACAATTTTCGTCGCCGGAAGATGCGCTGGCTGCGTTCGAGCAGGCTGTAAACGAGGTGTCTGCGGCGGACTGGAAAAAGTGTTTTGAAAACTGGTTTAGGCGCATGAATCTTTGTATAGAGGCTGGTGGAAAGTACTTTGAAAAGATTTGATAAAAATATATGTACGTATAGAACAATTTTTTTTAGTTTCGCAAAACTTTCTGAGTGTCCCACGTAGGCCTCTCCCAAGCTGCGCCACAACACTTGGTCATCCACCTTCCGCATCCAGTCCCCCCAGCTACCTTCTTCTTATGATTAGGCATTCACAAGTGCCTGTAATTACGTCTATGAAAAAATGCATTTGATTTTGAACACCTGAATGTTTGATCGCGGGGTCGTACTTCTTTTTATATTGGTCGAAAGTTCGCACAAATAGTATTATATATATTACATATTATTATATCCTTAGATTAACAATAGTACCCTTTTTGATCGAAGATTATATAATGAACTTGCGAAGGACGCGCAATTGCATTGTATTAGGACGATGCCTAAAGACTCGGTACTATGGTAGCACGTATAATGTACAGACTGACACACAAAAACTCTCGCTTCTACCCCTTACCGCTTACTTTGTCAGTATTTACCCAGGTGAGCCATTACAGTCTATATTTGAACAACAGTTTAACGGGTTTTCGACCGTGATCTCTTATTTAAGCTTTGTTTTCTTACTCGTGGGGTTTTCGTGGCAATTGTTGGTAGCATTCTGTACAATAATATTTAAAAAAATGAATTTTGTCGCCATCAAAAGCTCCGTTATAGCATAGATCTTTGCTAATAAAAATCGTAGGATGTATCTATAACGTGCCAACAAAAGGGTATACCTATCTAGGGGTGAGAAGTACATCAGTTATAGAATCACTATGTATAATTTCAGCAAAAAAAATAAAAAAAAAAATCAAATAAAATGATTTCATAAGTTTATTGAATTCAATTTTATAAGAAATGTATCACTACACTACGAGAGTCATTATTTTTTTCAATTTACTTGGAAATATGTGCTAGTGACGTGTACATTTTAATTTGAAATGTTTGGTTTCATATATTGGAATTTCTCTTATGTTCTTCAGGCCACCTCTGTGCCGCAGATTCTTATATATACTAAAGATTTAAATTGTGAAAAGAAAAAATCGCTCACGAGCAGGATTCGAACCTGCGACTCCTGGCTCAGTACGCCAGTGCTTTAGCCACTAAGCTACCGTGAACACTGCTCGTGGTATCGAAATTATCCTTCACTATGGTACGTCTTTGGGTGACGTCAGCAATATCTTATTAAGAAACAGAGTTTTTGAAGGATAATTTCGATACCACGAGCAGTGTTCACGGTAGCTTAGTGGCTAAAGCACTGGCGTACTGAGCCAGGAGTCGCAGGTTCGAATCCTGCTCGTGAGCGATTATTTCTTTTCACAATTTAAATCTTTAGATTTCGCTTCGCATGCGTAAATGCGTTAAAAATAATAAAATAATTCTTATATATACTGTTGAAAATGAACAGCAGCTCGCATAAATAATAATTTACGAATAATAAATTCTTAACCATCGAGGCTCAACACATGCCTTTTTCCAAAAAGGATGTCCGATCCTAGAAAGGGTTGGGAATGATGGTATAAAAATAATAAATAAAATAAATATTTTTGCGACATTTTACACATCACTATCTAGACCCAAACTAAGCAGAGCTTGTGCTATGGGTACTAGACAATGGATATAATACTTATATACTTTTTTTTTGTAAATACATACTTATAATACATAAGAAACAACCAGACGAACACAAACACTCATGTTCATCACACAAATATTTGTGTCCTGTGGGAATCGAACCCACGACCTCGTGATCAGCAGTCCGAAACTCGAACCACTAGACCACAGAGGTCGTCAAATGGTATGCACCATTTATTTATCTTTTAATTTTATTATCAACACTTTTCTTTTTGATATCTAAATATAGCAACGTAAATAAAAATATTATTCAATTGAAGTCATATCTTTTGATAACATAAACCAATATAATGTTAACATTACCTTTACATCCATATTATTATAACAGTCCAAAAATAACTTGAATTTCCATTACAGACGTCTGTTTATTATTAAGACGATGATAAATGTGCTCATACATAAACCAGATTTTGGTCCTTTGGTTATATTTTCTTTGAAATGTTTGGTTATGCCAGTATGAACTGTCGTTTTAAATCAAAATTATGTTTTCTGAGCATGCACTGACAATGTACATCGGGATTAATTTTATGGTATATATAAAAGTTTTTTAAAAGGAAGTTTTATGTTATGTAAGCTTGTGTTGTCAGAAATTTTACGGCGGATCTTTCACGCTAATCTCGAGGAGATAAAATAGTGCTTATATTATTAAGAAAAGGCTTATTGAAAGTTAGGAGAAATTACTAAATCATTATTGTATTTATTATGAACTTATTACTAATTATTATTATTTCTTTTTTGTTACAGGTAAATATTCAATGTTCAACAAAGTTATGGCGATTTTCGTATCTAAACTGAGCTAAGGTTTGAACTTCATGTATTCTGGCATTTTTTTATTTTATTAGGAGTCTGCCTAACTTGTATTAGATTAGAGTATCTCTGTTCCGTTATCTTAGATGAAAAATTAACTATTATAGTAATGCGAATTAAATAAATGTATCATAAATTATATTGTCTACTAACATGCAAATAACTGCTTATCAATTACAAAATGTTGGCCGTTTGTTTACGATACAAATCAGCACAGAGGCTACCAATAAAAACCAAGAATAACAAAAAACTGATTTCTGGACGACGTCTGTGGTCTAGAGATTCTTGTGTCGGACTGCTGACAACGAGGTCGTGGGTTTGATTCCCAAAGGACACAAATATTGATGTGTGGTTGTGTTGGTCTGTCATGTATTACCATGTATTTGCAAAGTACTTCTATAAATAAAGCTGAATCCTGATTTACAGGTTTTTACCTAGTTTGGGATTCAGAGGCTTCAATAAATTATTGTAAAATATAATTATATTATATTGTAACAATTGTTTGTATTGCCATTTTTAATTTCTTAATTAATTCAATGTATCTTGCATTTGATAGTAATATGAAATTATAGCCATTACCCAAATATTTGGTCCGTGTGGTGCCGGACTGGTCCGTGTGGTGCCGGACTTAAAGAATAGCACCACCCTTATCTCTTCTCATGGGTGTCGTAGAAGGCGACTAAGGGATTCACCAGAGGATGGGCAGCAGCGTTCTCTGAGTATTTAACCAACCAACTGCGATCGCCAACCCGCCAACCCGCCTGCCAAGCGTGGTGATTATGGCATATCCCCCCTTAATTGGGGGAGGCCTATGTCCAGTAGTGGACGTCTTTCGGCTGAAATGATGACCCAAATATTTGCATGCCTAAAGGTAGAATATAGAGGACTGTATCAATGTGACTTATAACACCAATGTTAACCTATGTTCAGTAAATAAAGAATTGTATTGTATTATTAATATATTTTGGTCAATAAAGATTTTATTTAGTATCCATTGTACGGTCGACCGCACGTCATTGGTAACAGTTTGACATTGACAGCGCCTTTATTTCGTAAGCAGTAATGGCGGTTTTTTAATTCAAGTGTTACCACTGTCATGCAGTCGACTGTACAAACTCTGCTTAGTTGGAGACTAGATGGTGCTGTGTAAAATGTCCCAAATAAAAATAAATATAAAATTAAAAGAATTCACTATTGCTAAAAATATTTTTAATAGCGGCCCGTCCCGGCTTCGCACGGGTGGACATGAAAATATAGCCAATGTTACTCAGGGTGAATGTAGTTTTCTAATGGTGAATTTTTTTTTTAAATCGGCACATTACTTTTTGAGTTTATTCATTACAAACATACACACAAAAATACAAATATTTCGCTTATAATATTAGTGTAGATGAAGATTTGCAACTACTTCAACACTTAAGACCAAAAAATTATACAAACTAAAAATATCCGACTGCTATAGCTTCAATTAGATTTGCAGTCCATCCAAAAGATTAAATTTCGCAATTTTACGTAACAAAATGCTTATAATATGTTGAACTTTGCACCTAATCTGATATTCATTGCAACAAGCTTCAAAAGTAATTTAATACGAGGTTACCGCAGCCATGTCACAGTGGCCATGTTTTTATAAATGTCTCTCTGACTAGGTGTGAGTAAACAGTATTAATAGTGCATATTAACATGACATGTTCTAATACTAATCGGGTAATGACAGGAAAACAGTACTACATATATTATCGCCAACTGTGTGAAGGCTAAAACTGACCAGGGTTAACTTTTTTTAAAGTATAAATCAAACAAAATAACTGAAAAAACAGGTCACTTTACAATACCTGCTTATGATATTGCGATTTGCGACCCCTGCGTAGAACAAAGTCGTTTCGGAAATTCATAGTGGTAGAAACTCGACGTATCTGCAGTTCAGCTTAATTGGAGATACTCACAAATGGACTTATGATATTGCGACCCCTGCGTAGAACAAAGTCGTATCTGCAACTCATAGTCGTAGAACAACGACGTATCTGTAGTTCAGCTTAAGGCCATACTAAGGGCTAGGTGACGCCCCCATCAGTAAAAAAATAATTACTGGCTGAGTACTACATTTATCGAAAATTTGTTTTTAATAAAAATTTATTACAGGTTCTGTAGTTTAATTAGAAACTCTGTAAATTATAGTTTGCTGTAGTTGTATTTGATAAGCCTTTAAAGGCGCATTTGTAGCCTCATAAAGTATTAAATAATCCGTGTTATCAATGTAACTTAGAATTAAGTGCATTTGTTTTGTTTGTTTTGCTGATAAATAAAGATATTTGAACATGAAATGAAATGAACACTTACTGCAGAATATGGTTTACACATAATTTAAATATTTATTAATAGGTGCAAGTTTATGGTTTATAAAAACGTAATTTTATGAGACTGTCATACAGTACCTAACGTAAGTGTAAGTTACAATGTTACTGTCATTAAAATCAAAAATCATAATAATGGCAATAATTTAACACCTTTTATTAAGTTCTCAAATTTTATTGGTGCAGTTATGGTGTAATCATAAAAAATATTTACTGTTTTATTGTGCGTTTCTTGCTAGTTTACATGACTTGTGAAAAAAATCTCTTAATTTTATTAAATTGACATTATTATTGGGCCTATAAATTATATTCCATGCTGAATTTAAAAATTGACAGATCATTAATTTATTGTTTCTGCGCCATACATTTTTATGCACTTTTCTCAAATCACCTCTAAAGACTTTTACAAAATATGCCACAACTCTATAAATATTTATATTGTCAAAATATAAGGCAGCTCTAGTGTGAATTAGAATTGAAATTTTATAACTGTCTAAAATGTAATTCAACTCAAAATAACTTTGACAGCAAATCATCTATTTATTTCATTTCCTTAATCTAATATACGAACATAATGCAGTCCCAAATGTAATATTATACTTTCAATCGTTTCACTCTGAACACATCATGACTTTCAATTTTAACGTGTAGTCATTAAAGTTTGAATCTCTGTGGCAATTTTATCAATTCTATAAAACAGGGTACAGAGCTAGCATAATTGAATAATTCGCATCTATCTAGAACAACACTACCGGGAGTTGACGTTAAACAGTTATGTAATAGAAGTTCAATTACACGATGACCGTGGAAAAATGTACTCTTTTATCCCTGGTCAAAGTTAAGCCTGGCCTTCGATCCTTCATCAGCTCAGCCTTTCGCAGTCCATATGCCTTTCTCAAGTTGCATCACAACACTTGGTCCTCTGCCTTCCGCATCCAGTCCCCCCCAGCTACCATCTTCAGGTCGTCGGTCCTGGTTGGGGGTGCCCTACGCTGCATTTGCCAATTCGCGGTCTCCACTCAAGGACTCGTCTGCTCCAATAGCCATCGGTCCTTCGACAGACATGGCCAGCCCACTGCCACTTCAGTTTACTGATCCTACAAAACAAAGCTATATCGATCATTCCGCTACTTCGATCCTTGTCAAAACCTGAAGTATAGGCTATACTTTATAGCAGTAAGTAAATGATTTATTGCATCCATCTTTTTAAACTGTAGTAGTAAAGCTACTAGTGAAAGAGCTCGTTCGGGGAAGGACTACTGCAGTACTTTTTTCTGCCGCCAAACAGTGATGCTTGCTTTGCTGTGTTCCGGTGTTAAGGGTACGGGGTGCCGGTGAAATTACAATCACATGAGACTATCCATCTTTATGTTAGGTTAGGCGCCCGCGACTTCTAATGCAATACCATTTAGGCAACAGCCTGGGTGGTATTCCAGTTGTTAGCAAAGGTAACTGTTTAGCAGCATGTGGCCCTTTAGCTCATTTTGGCATTCTGTTTTGTGTACCATAAAAAAAACCTCCGCAAGATAATAAATCCATATCTGAAAGAAAAATTAAAATAGCCTTATCATGAAAAAAACTCTAGCGGTGATTTTTGCTAGGCAAACTTTAAATCAAGTGAATCACTATCTCTATCACTTCATATTATAAATTAAAGTCTCCCGCTGCGCTGAGTCCATATTTGTTCAGGCTTATCTCAGAAATTACTGGACAGATTTTCCATACGGTTTTCACTAATAGAATTAGGGAATATTTAAGATGGTTATCGGCTATAGATGATGAGTGCTACCCATGCGAAGCCGGGCGGGTCGCCAGTAATTTATAATCCTAATTACTAATACTTTACGAGTTTTTTTTTTTTCTTCGAAATCTAACGCTCTCAACACGGAAGTAGTATTTCTGTAATCTACCTGTGTTACGTACAAGTAGTTTAGAAATACTTTCTAGTAGAAACTCTGGCAGTCTAGAACTGTAGGTTGCACTTCCGACTCACGTCTGTCAATCAGATTGAGTATTTTTATTTCATTAATTCAAATGTCACACAAAATATGGAAAAGGTTTTTTTATAGTATAGGATGGCGAAACGAGCCAAAGGCCCACCTGATGTTAAGCGGTTACCTTTGCCCATAACAACTGCAATACCACCTAGGCTGTTGCCTAAATGGTACCGCAAGTCGGTTCGCCAAACTGAGACATGAAGATGGAAAGTCTCATGTGATTGTAATTTCACCGGCACCCGTACCCTTCAGACCGAAACACAAGACCGCAAGCATCACTATTTGGCGGAGAAGTAGGTATGGTGGTAGTACTGCCCCGGACGAGCTCTTTCACAAAGGAGCTCTACTTCTACTAAAATGGTCATCTATGGTGCAAAAAATCGAGCACAAACTATTTGTTAAAAGTAATATCTTTCACTCCTTTTTCTTGCTCGCTCGCTCGAGATTTGCAAGCGAGCAATGGAGCGCAGTATTCTGGTAGTCAAACAGAATACAAAACACGATACTGCGTTCCAAAATACAGATTTTTGACGTCACCCAAAAAGTGGTCAAACTTAAGTATGACTGGGCTGGACACGTTTTTCTCATGTCTGATGACTTATGGGCTAAAACTTATACCAATTGGGTCCCAAAAAACGTTCCATGGCATCACGGCAGACCTAGACGAAGATGGCGAGACGAACTTGATACCTACTGGAAAGACTAGACCAGTGCTTTTCAAACTGTGGGTTGCGACCCCCTGGGGGGTCACTAACACTGAACAGTCGCAGTCACTAAGAAATTAAAAGTTTTATAGTTCTTAGTAATATAACCTATGTTTATTAAAAAGCCCCTACCACTGTCGCGAAGGACGTGGGGTCATGGGTATTTATTTTTATTAAAGGGGGTCGTACTAGGGAAAATATTGAAAAATCTGGACTAGACAAAACTAGCACTTACCGAGATGCACAATGGAAAAGGAAATAGACCTTTGCCCTGAAATGGAACAACATAGGCTAAAACAATATCTTTGCTTCATGAGATGTTCTACTCATCCTATCGAATTCCACTACTGCAAATACGTACTTATGTATGTACCAAAGAATGTGCAAACACAGCGCCTCAGGACAAACTATCAACATTTCTTCGTAACTTAATACTATATTGTTAACTTTTCTTAAAACAAATTGAACATAATAATGTAAACTTGCACTACCTGAGGGCCAAAAGAAATGGCGTTCAAAATCGTGTCCAGGTATAATTGTGTGAAATGAGATGTATTTAAATGTATGTAGAATTGATCTTTAAAAGGAAAATGTTGTAATATGCTGTAAACATGTCCGAGAAGTGAAATTATTGAAAGAAACAGGACAAAAGAGTGTTTTTGCAGAAAGCTTTATCTGCAATGCGGGCTAAACATGATGAGGACCGGCCGAACGGATCTGAACTGAAGGCGCAGCTGGATTTGGCCGGAGGTGTGAGTGATGGCGATTTGGCCGCGCCTTTGTTTTTCAGTCCACTTCATCGATACAATCATAGATAATATACTTATGATACAATGGTCCGGCTATCGAAGTAAAATTCATTTGATGACAGGCCACGTCCGGCTGCGCGTTCAGTTCAGAATTCCTTGCTACAAACGACGGGTTCTGTTGGACGGATTTTACAGGACAGTCCAGATCTAACCGGCTGCCTCATCGTGTGCAGCCCGCATAAGAGTCCAAACAACATCAATTCAGCTATAACAGAAAGGCGTTCATAGTTATAAATAATCACACTGTAACATATAGGTTCATTCGAAAGGAAATGGGTTTAAGTATTTTTTTATATTTAACATTCAGACAAATCCTTTATAGGTATTTTAAATACCTGCGGGACTTTCTTCTTTTAAAATATTGGTTTAAGATGCAACAGCAAAATTCCGACTATTGATGTTCAAGCATTCCAAATAAAGACATTCATTCTCACATTTCCAAATAGAGGTATTTTATATTCCAAATTCCTCAATTACCACATTCAACCTCATTATTTACCTTACATAATATAACATAACCAGCCCATTACTGTACCACTGCTGGGCACAGGCCTCTTCTCAGTATGAGAAGGCTAAGGCCTTAGTCCACCACGCTGGCCTAGTGCGGGTTGGCGAACCACACACACCATTGAGAACTGTATGGAGCACTCTCTGGTGTGCAGGTTTCCTCACGATATTTTCCTTCACCGTTAAAGCAAGTGATAATCGAATATAAATCCACACATGAATTCGAAAAGTCAGAGGTGCGGGCCGGGATCGAACTCACACCCTCCTGCATGGAAGGCAAGCGTTCAACCGCTAGGCTATCACTGCTTATTATTTACCTTGCAATTTGTCAAAACGCAACAAATCATAATAATTGACAATCAACACAGGTCCAATTACAAACAAGATACAGTAACTCGTTTGGTGAATAAATTCCATTGATATTAACTAAGTATATCCGTAGAACTAGTATTTCAGTCTGTTTGTCAGTTCGTAACTCATAAACTGAGAGTTGAATCTGATGAAAATGACGCCTAACAGTCTGGTTGGAACTGATTCTGGTTTAGATTGTTTCGCCTTTGAATTCCAAGATTTAATATTGTACTAATTCTATGTTCTATGTCACTTATGGTTCTCAAACATGGTCTTTGACAAATCAGCTGAGGTGGACCTCTCGCTTGAGGTTTGTCCGAAAACAATGGGATTAACTATTTCTGGGGCGTAGGCGTCAAAAATAAAATAAAACCAGCCAAGTGTGAGTCGGACTCACGCAGTAAGGGTTCCGTACCACCCATCGACCTGATACCCCAGAGAAACTGATTTAATTTACGAGTTTATCAAAATACGCGAAATGTGATTTTTTACATCTCATTCTTACGTAGGTACCACCACATATGTCTACGTTTGCCATGTTTTTAGTATTTGTTGCTAAACTACATAGTATGCACTATAATCAGCCCAAGTTTGACGCTGTTACGTATTACGGTTTTGAAGATAGTGCAGCAAAAACGTTGAAAAAAAAGCATGTTTTTCGAGGTTTCTTGTATGGATTTAGACTTTTTTTAAATGTATAGTATATAACGATTTTTAAATTGTGGAAAGAAAAAATCGCTCACGAGCAGGATTCGAACCTGCGACTCCTGGCTCAGTACGCCAGTGCTTTAGCCACTAAGCTACCGTGAACACTGCTCGTGGTATCGAAATTATCCTCCACTATACGTCTTTGGGTGACGTCAGCGATATCTTATTAAGAAACATTGTTTCTTAACCGACTCGACTAACTTTGCAGTTAATTCAAAGTCGTATAGATATGCCTACCCTTACTAATTATTTATTATTTTTAACGCATTTTACGCATGCGAAACGAAATCTAACGATTTTTAAATTGTGGAAAGAAAAAATCGCTCACGAGCAGGATTCGAACCTGCGACTCCTGGCTCAGTACGCCAGTGCTTTAGCCACTAAGCTACCGTGAACACTGCTCGTGGTATCGAAATTATCCTCCACTATACGTCTTTGGGTGACGTCAGCGATATCTTATTATTATTGTATAGTATTTGTCGTGATGGACACCATAGTAACACATATTCTGTGAAAATGTCAACTAATTATCTATTTCCCCCCTGTTTGGGAGAGGCCTTTGTCCAGCAGTGGACGTTTTCGGCTGAAATGATGATGATGATGATGATCTATTACCGTTACAAAGATACAGCCCTGTGACAGACAGACGGACGGATGGACAGCGTAGCGAGAGTAATACATATAAACCCCTTAGCTTCATTTTGGGTATGGAACCCTAAAAACAGTCTGAATTAAGTTCTAATATAAAGTTCAACTTGGTACTCAATACAGATATATTATTATCCTACATACATCAGAAGGGCCAAATCGTGACTGCATATACGATCTAATACATCATTATTTATCTCGAATGATACATTCATCTGCATTATACTAACACCTACATTTCAGTGTAATTATAGAGCATATTAGAAGAGGAATTCGATTGATTTTGATGATAGAAATCGTATATTATGCTCGTGTAAGTATAAATTTTAATGTAATGTACTGAATAACCTATTGAAAGATATTTTTATCATTACATTGAACATTTTTTTTCTTGAGTTGATAACAAAAAACCGGCCAAGTGCGAGTTGGACTCGCGCAGTAAGGGTTCCGTACGACCCATCAACCTGATACCCCATAGAAACTAATTTAATTTACGAGAGATCATCAAAAGACATCAACGCACAGTGCGCAAAATATGAATTTTGAGTCTCTTTCTTACAAAGGTACCACCACATAAATGCCTATAACATAACATAACATAACATCACGCCTGTATTTCCCCGAAGGGGTAGGCAGAGGTGTAATAGTACACCCACATTTCGCCAGTTATGTTATAGTCCCATGTAATAGGGGGCGAGCCTATTTCCATTGACCGGGCACAAATCCAGACTCCGGGCTGCTACTGAGAATTTCCTAATGAAAAAACCCATAAATGTCTTTGTTTGTCCTATTTTTAGTATTTGTTGCTAAACTACATAATATGTACTATAATCTGACCAAATTTGACGCTGGTATATATTACAGTTTTGAAGATAGAGCAGGAACAAAAACGATGTAAAAAAATGCATGTCTTTGAGGTTTCTTGTATGGGACCCCCTTTGGTTTTTGTTTTTTTTTTGTTTTTAGTATTTGTTGTGATACACCTCATAGCAACACATTTTCTGAGAAATTTCAACCGGTTACCTATTACCGTTCAAAAGATACAGCGCTGTGACAGACAGACGGACGGACAGCGTAGCGAGAGTAATAGGATCCCGTTTAGCACCCTTCGGGTACGGAACCCTAAAAATAACGTGTGCGGTCAGTAGCTTATAATTCATATTTTTTGACCGGTTCATTATAATGCATAATTTCGCAACTATAATCAGGCATAGAAGACAGGGAACATCAAGCGTCGGACTGAGATAGATAGACCACAGAGCCTAAGTTCGATCCCCAGTAAAACGTATTTTTGTATGTTTTATTTAATAGTATAAATCTGACGTGACGTTAAATTTTCTCCCGAATCACACTGACCGCAAGCCGCGATAAGGAACTAACTTCGTTCCAATAAACTTAATTTTTTTTATGATATAGGATGATAAAACGAGTTAAAAGCCCACCTAATGTTGCGGTTACCTTTGCCCATATCAACTGCAATACCACCTAGGCTGTTGCCTAAATGGTATTACAAGTCGCGTTTGCCAAACTGAGACATGAAGATGGTAAGACTGAAAACATCAATTATTTTCAAACGAACTGATCCATAAATATTAATCCCATAAATTCAATTGATGTTTATCTTCTATGGCAATATATGAGATGTCAAGTTGAATGGAAACGCGTATTCTTTGCCCAAGGAACAAAACAGCCCTCTGGTCACGGGAATTGTCTACCAGAGAGTAATGAGAATCTCGTACATCAGATTCTCATTTGAATGAAGACAGGTCAGCCAAACCCATTTTCACAGTGTTAAATCACGTATTCGCATATTAATTCCCATCTTGACACTATTCCTAAGCGTATCAGATAAATCGGCCTCCGTCAGGCTTCATTGGTGCCCAACTGGGTCAGGGCCCAGCGTAATCCATGCTGTAAGGCTTCCGTTTATCTGATCATCTGGACATGCGATTCATACAAAGCACACATACGCAACTTTGTCATCATATGTAATTGAGAAATTGTTCACGTGATGATGCAACTAATCAAAGTTTTTGTGTGTGTGTTTATTTTATACGCATAATCTGCTCATAAACATGACGTAATGTATGTGTGATCATGAGGTGCACTGTACTTTTGCATTGAAACGATAAAGTTAAATTGTGTTATCGTACATAAACATGTATCCTTGTATGGAAATCTTACAGTAAGTACATTATTTTCTACACATAATTTCATACAATCAAATCAATCAATCAACTCAGCCTATCGCAGTCCACTGCTGGACATAGGCCTCTCCCAAGTTGCAAACGCAGCGTAGGGCGCCCCCCTGCCAGGTGGACCGACGACCTGAAGAACGTGGCTGGGGGGGACTGGATGCGGAAGGCAGAGGACCGAGCGTTGTGGCGCAACTTGGGAGAGGCCTATAATTTCATACTCCTTATTCTAAATATACATACAAGAAATGACGCTTGTATTTTGAAAGACTTTAATTTACAGGTTAAGAAAGACTATTTGCCGAAATATCTTGCATAAAACCAAAATCTCGCCAAACTGAATTAGGGAAACATATTATATGTAAATCATGGATAGAAAAATTCGCTCACGAGCAGGAGTCGCAACTTCCAATCCTTGTTTTTTAGGGTTCCGTACCCGAAGGGTTCCAAACGGGACCCTATTACTCTCGCTACGCTGTCCTTCCGTCCGTCCGTCCGTCTGTCTGTAACAGGGCTGTATCTTTTGAACGGTAATAGGTAACCGGTTGAAATTTTCTCAGAATATGTGTTGCTATGAGGTGTATCACGACAAATACTAAAAACAAAAAAAAAGTCTAAAACCAAAGGGGGTCCCCATACAAGAAACCTCACAAAACATGCATTTTTTTCAACGTTTTTGTTCCTGCTCTATCTTCAAAACGGTAATATATACCGGCGTCAAACTTGGTCAGATTATAGTGCATATTATGTAGTTTAGCAACAAATACTAAAAATAAGACAAACATAGACATATGTGGTGGTACCAGCCGTAAGAAAGACATGCAAAAATGCATATTTCGTACACTGTGCGTTGATGTCTTTTGGTAAACTCTCGTAAATTAAATTAGTTTTTATGGGGTATCAGGTCGTTGAGAGGTACGGAACCCTTACTGCGCGAGTCCGACTCGCACTTGGCCGGTTTTTTTCTTTGCTCCGCATACAATAATCCGTCAAAAATAATAAATGTATTAATATTTCAGATACAATAGTGCTCCCATGATATTTTAAAACCAAAGCGGATCCTATTGACCAGTCAGGAAAACCCCAAGTAAAGAAGACGAAAGTAAACTGCTGACATCATCTGTAATCCGTAATCGAGTTTGAAGCGCAAAGAGAATATTAATGAAAGCAACCATATTATACTTACTCACCTGTCTGAATTTAGTATTGCATCTTGCATCGAAACAGGCAAGTACAGTCGGACAAAGGAATTAATATGCAGGATCGCCAGGTAAAGGTGACGTTTTCAGAGAAAACTAGCCTATGAATAGAAAACTATAGCAGCTTCACCCGTGTGGATGTCGTTTGTCGCGCATCCCTCGGGAACTGTTATCTTCCCGGGATAAAAAGTAGCCTATATATTAATCCGGGCTATGTTCTATGTGTATGCCAAATTTCATTAAAATCCATACAGTAGTTTTTGCGTGAAAGAGTAACAAACATCCATACATCCTCACAAACTTCCACGTTTATAATATTAGTAGGAAGTAGGATTAAGATAGAAAATTAGAATAGGGTTTTGCATAAATACAGATCGACTTTCCATCTTCATGTCTCTGTTTGGCGAACCGACTTGCGATACCATTTAGGCAACAGCCTAGGTGGTATTGCAGTTGTTATGGGCAAAGGTAACCGCTTAACATCAGGTGGGCCTTTAGCTCGTTTCGCCATCCTATACCTTAAAAAATAAAACAACTTTGTCCATTATTTAAATAACCCTGCATTAGTATCTGTTTGTATTCCCCTCCCTCTCTCTCTCTCATTGTGCATTTCCTCACCAAGATCGGCTGCGATAGCCACTTGCGAGCACATGAAATCGCAGAACAGTATGCAGTCGCTGTAGCCGAAACCGGCTAGGAGGGTATTATTATATTATCTCTTTGTTCGACTGTACATCGTGTGACTCACGCGCAGAATAATCAGGCAATCCTCATGTAAATGGCTGGGAAATTTGGAAAATGCAGCGAGAATACGGATCGATGGTTTTGTATTTTGGCATTGTGTACTTGTGGTGTAATGAACTCTTGCATTAAGATGTTTTTATTTTGTTTCTATTTTCTTTTTCTACATCTTGCGGTTCTTAACAAATAGGTAGATATTTTCTTTCAGCTAAGAAGATGTTATGTCAGAAATACAGGCAACAGAATCCTATTGACTTGTCGCCGCCCGACCAGTCAAGGCCCGTGACGTTGGCGCGCGCGCCGATCATCAATACGAAGGTACAGTCGCCGCCGTGAGGCTACACATGGAGAAGGGACTCGCCCATTAGTGGTTAGCCGGGAACTGTCGGGGGTGATTGGAGAATGCAGAGCCTATCCCAAAATTGTTAGAGGAACACCGTAATGATTTTATTCGGTAAGAGTCCGACACTAGCTTCGGCTTCCCTGGGTCGTGTGCACCCATGAGTACATCTCCACGTAAAAAATGATATTTTTGTACTTAACAGTTACATAATGGGATTGGTCAGCCAGGGAACCTTTTAGTGGTAATTGGGAGGCCATGTTGAGACGTGTATAAGTTATTTTACTATTTTAACGCATTAACGCATGCGAAGCGAAATCTTACGATTTAAGTTGTGTGCCAGGATTCGAAACTGCGACTCCTGGCTCAGTACGCCAGTGCTTTAGCCACTAAGCTACCGTGAACACTGCTCGTGGTATCGAAATTCTCATCCACTTGGCACGTCTTTGTACAAGTTGAAAAAAGACTCGATTCGTAGTTCAAAATCTGCACAGTTGAAGTTTTTAAACTTTTGCGAATTTCACTCTTTGAACTATGTTTGTTTGTCAAAATGTTTATGTTTTGATTTTATTGTGCGCGACAAGTCCCTTAAACATAGTTCAATACTTTCTGGTTCTCATTAATTTATTATCAATACTTCATTACAAGCAACACAGCAAACAGCGTTCCCGTTAATGCCTACCATGGTCTTGTCATCCCCGCCTATCATTGGTGTTGTACCCGCTCGCTTAATAAGTGTAATCGATAGTCGATACTTGACAAGAAGGCCGCAAGTAAATAAGGTGGGAGCGGTAATTTTGCGCAGAGATTCGGTTTCTAATCCATTAGCAAGTATCCAGTTCAATGAAAGATTTTATCGATAAAATATTTTGAAATTTTCATCCCTAATGAAAGATGATATTGGCGTTGGAGTTGTTCTCAATGGTGGTATGTTCTTAATTGTATAAAATAATCATAAATATGTATTTATTTGTATTGCTAAGTATACTGCGGCATAAATATTGATAACTTTGGACTTAACACCTCGATTAAAAACACTATAATTGATCTTACTACCGAACATGGACTTTTATAATTCTGAGTGTTTTCGTATTTGTATTTATTTGACTGCGCATGTTCCAGTTATCAACCGACTTCAAAAAATGGAGAAGGTTCTCAATTCGGTTTATTTTTTAAATATTTATTACCTCATAAGTCCATCATATGATCATGCTGAGTGCAACCTCTTTGACGTAGCTACGACACGCAAAGTTGGTCTTGGTATGATATATTACAACTACGTAGGTATCTGTACTGTAATTCCTAAAATGTACCATGTAATGAAGTTATTTTTTATGTGTACCTACCACATGTCGTCTTGTTGTGGCAATAAATAATTTTTCTTTCTTTCTTTTTTTTTCTTTCTTTCATATATAAACCGATTTGGAAAATTATTATTTTATTTCAATGGATATACTTCCAGATTGGTCTCATTTTTATCAAAATCCATTGTTGATAATGCGATCCATGTGGAATTGAGGGAATTTCTCAAATATTATAGGCATACATATAGCGATTTTGGTGTTTTCATCGACAAGTCAAGCATTTGCATTCAAAAAGTATCATTTGGTAAAGATCTGATGAAGATAAAATAATTTGTGCGAAACAGTTAGGAATTAGGGTTTTATTTATTCTAGTGATGGTGCGGTCGACGATGGTTCACGCTTGCCCAGCAAAACAAAAAACTCGAGTCTTTAAGACCACCGGATTATACTTCTCGGGAAACACTGACTTTTTTCTTAAATCAACCCGAATCGAAGTCACCTACTTCCTAAACTGTTTCGCACAAATTATTTTATTCTTATTTAAGTCGGTTTTTTACTTGTTTAAAGTTTTTTGCCGATTGATATACTACTTACTTATTTCTAAAAACAAAAAACTATGAAAACATCTAGGTACATAGACAAAGACGATCCATTGCTATGTTTTCACTTCAGCCACTAAAAGACAATAGCATAATTTTTCTACAAAATAACCTCTCCTACTTCGTTTCATCTTTTTCACTATACTATAACATTATACCCAAGATAAATACGTAGAATCATAAAACAGTAGGTACAAGTACTTCTAAGAAACATAACACGTCCAGTAAAGTGAGTCGTGGTTTTTGCTACAAAAACTAAACTCCGGTGAAAGGCTAGGATGTCTATCTAGATTAGTACTTACTGAGCTTGAAGAACGGCGCAGGCAGGCCATCGTGTTGTGTGGAGGATACATGTTTTTTTGGTATTCAATATCAGTCATCGTGATTTTATACAACAATAAAAGGGGTACTGCTATACTACGGTGCCTCTAATGTGCAGCTCTTCGGTCTAAAGGTGAGCACTGACGATGTATCCATTCGGACGCCATTTTAATGACTACATCCAAAAAAGCTTAATTTCTTCAAAAAATAACATACTTTTTCAACATTCACCGACAGATTTTGGAATGCGGCTATGCCATTTGGACTTTTGGATGCATCGTCAGTGGCACCCTTAATGGTGGTGATGTTCTGTTGTATCTTATTTTTGGTTGTGCTACTGTTGTCCGTAGTCGATCCTATTGTTTATTTTGAGTCGCATGGACTTTACTCTCGGGCATTTGTCGGATGGGCTGTGTGTTTGGTGTCGTATTCGCTCTTGAATTTTTTGTTATGATCCGCGCAATTGACACACTTGGGCTCACCGTGTTTTGTTTTGATCGGGCAACTGAACTGAACTGACTTGTGACCTTCCTTCGCACAGTGAACACAGGGATGTTCTTTGGTCTGGCACTTGTTCTTGGTGTGCCCGAATTTCAGGCATTGCATACACTGTATGAATGGTGAGTACTCCTCAGCGTGCACCCTTTGATGGACAATTAGAAGTAAGAAAACTTATCTGTATATATTTATCATTGACACATCAAAACGTGCCTCATTACATCATGTAATAAACCCACATCCTATAAGTAGTTTGGTCAGAATCACCTAGGAGAATCGATTTGTATAGTTTTAGCCCCAGCGCGCACTGCAATGCGAATTTGTGCGAATGGAAACCGCAAATTCTCTGGACAATGGAATACAATGGAAGCGCATGCACTGCGTCTATATTGTATTCCTGAATTTGCGGTGTAATTTCGCACGAATTTGTATCAGTCCACGCTGGGCCCTATTTGAAACGTTACTTGGTAAATAGTACCTGGAGACGAATAATAGACACATTTTTAAAACTAGATACATGAACGTGGAGCCAACAGGCACAGCCAGTACACAACAGGCTGTATGTACATTATTATAAGGTCTATCCATAGGTCGAAGCAACAGTTCAATGGGTAGGTTGGGTTACAAGATTATTAAATGTGTCTAGGAGTAGAGGCCTATCTGCTGAACTACAACCTCCAGTACAAGTCCCTAGTCTTAGGTCTTTTGGCTTTGAGCCCATATCTTAATTAAAAGTAAATTAGAAGAACCACAAATCGAAACCTAATCGAAACCTAACACATTCATATATATATAAAAAAATTGTCTCGGTAATTAATTAAAGGTACGATACACTACATATTTTTCAGATTTATTGTTTTATACGGCGTAAACTATTCATTTTATTCATTCCAACGTAATTAAAAACAACAAAACATAGTCGTATGGCTTGACGTAAAGCTACATTCCTACTAACTACTGACCATTTTAATAAATAACATTGAAGTTTATTAAACTGATTTTTAATTAGTTATACTAAAAACAAAATATTTTCTAAGTAAATTCTTATATTGGATGGTTAGTTTTAGATACATTGTGAGAGAAGGGTAGTTACACAATCAAACTAAGAAAATATAATCACGGTTTATTACTTGTGTTACACTAATTGCAGAAAAATAATAAAAAAAGCATTTTTTAATATGACACCACTTATATATCTTTATCCCCTCTCCTCTCCTCGGCTCATCGCGCCACTCCTGTACCGCCAACCTCACCGCACCAATCAAGTATTGCCAACTTCACCGCGCCACCTTGCCAGCCTCCTCCAATTCCGTTACAGTCGGCCATCCTGAAACAATTGCACCGCAATTGGTGCACACACAAAGTTAACTCTCTAGTAAATCAATCAAGTCATCCCTAGTGACTGCGTCATCATCGCTACTTGTCTCGCTACACTCTGGGGCACTTCGATAGGCACGAAGAGAATCCGCAGCCACTATTCCAGAGAACTTTTTGTAACCACGCATACCCTTCACACTTCTTATTTCATAACGACCATTATTAAGGACTTTTTGAACAATATAAGGCCCAGAGTACAAAACTTGCAATTTATTATTTACGCTTTTAACTTCTCCCCCAGAAGGTGCTTGTTTCCAAAGAACTAGATCGCCCTTATTGAAAGTTTTTTCAGGCTTATGACGTTTGTCATAATTTCGCTTCATAATTTCAGCTTGTTGCTCTAATCGCTTGGAAGCATTTTGACGTTTATTACCTACGGATATAGAGTCTTCATTCCCCACTAGATTAGGCATTAGTCTACCTTTATGGCTAAACATGATTTCATATGGATGATAACCTAGGCTTTCATTGATTGTGTTATTCATACCCCAAACTGAATCAGGTATGCATTCGGTCCACATGTTAGGATCTATGTTACGAGTGCGCATGGAGTCTAACAAGGTTCGATTGTAACGTTCGACCTGACCGTTAGCCCGCGGACATGCTATAGCGTTAAGCGTATGATGAAATTGATATTGCACCGCAAACTCCTTAAAGACTCTACTAGTAAAGGCCAAATTTCTATCAGATATCACCTTTTTAGGATAACCAAATAAACTAAATACATCCTTGAGAACAGTGACTGTCTCCACGGAATTGATAGTCCTAGTTGGACGGGCTAAAATAAATTTCGAGAATGAATCTACGATCATGAGAATGTATTGATAACCTTTCTTAGTTCTAGAAAATGGGCCTAAATGGTCGATATGGACTACTTCCATTGGGACAGAAGGCTTAGGTATTGGGTGCAATTCGCCACTTGGTTTTCCATGATTGCCCTTGGCATAAGCGCACTCCAAGCAAGACCTCACGTATTTTTTTATAAACCGTGTCATTTTGGGAAACCAATAATCTGACTTAATGAGTTCCTCGCACCTATTGATTCCTACGTGCCCTATTTGATCATGGAACTTCTGCATAAATTTCCATCTAGCAAATGTTGGCACTACTAACCTATCACCGTTCGAAGTTTTCCTGTACAATCGATCGTTTTTTATTTTATAATTATTTCTAACATCGTTGCATGCATTACCTTCCGATAACTGTTTTATAATATTACGCAATTTATCATCTTGCAACTGTATAGTCAAATACCAATCATCACTAGATATCATATTTATATTACAAGCAGTCGAGGACTCTAAGCTATTAACATTTATAGAAACGTTAGCATTTGTCGGGTTACGACTCAAAGCATCGACATGCTTCATACGATGTCCTGGCCTATATTCAATCTGAATATCATATTCTTGTATTGTAAGCCACCAACGCGCGATCCGGGGAACCAAATCTTTTTTTAGTAAAGTGTATCTAACAGCAGAACAGTCCGTAACAACTTTAACAGAATGTCCATAAACGTAGACTCGAAAATGCTTCAACGAATCCACAACGGCTAACGTCTCAAGTTCGTAACTATGATATATAGATTCCTCACGTGAAGTTACCCTACTAAAATAAAATACGGGTTTCAATTCATTATTGTTTTGCATCTGAAATAAAATACCTGCTATTCCGATCTTACTAGCATCCGTATGAATTTCACAAGGCAACGAGGGGTCATACAAGGCAAGAACCGGTCGCGAGCATAATTTTTGTTTTAACTCGTTAAAACAATTATTATGTTTATCAAGCCACATCCATTCTGAAGTTTTTTTTGTCAAATCAGTTAACGGTTTTGCTATGTGGGCAAATTTATTTATGTACTTCCTAAAATAACTACATAGTCCTAGAAATTGACGTAATTGATGTATATTAATAGGCTTAGGGAAATTGAATACTGCTTCTATTTTATGATAACCGGGTCTCACACCATCCGCACTAATTTCATGACCGAGAAATGACACTTTTGATTTTAGAAAAGCACACTTTTTCATATTTAATTTTAAATCTGCCTTCCGCAATTGATCAAGAACATTTTGTAACAATTTTAAGCCGCCCGATACGCTCGAAGTTGATAATAACATGTCATCCATGAATGTAATAATTTCATCACTACCCACAAGTTTTGATAATTTTTGAATTACTCGCATAAAAACTGACGGTGCATTAGCCAATCCGAATGGTACCCTCAAATATTCATAAAGACCGTCTGGCGTAACAAAAGCGGTCTTATTAATGGAATTTGAACTAATTCTAATGTGGTGGTAACCAGAAAATAAATCAAGATTAGTAAAATAATTTTTACCCGCTAGTTTTGATAGTTGGTCATCTATGTGAGGCAAAGGAAACCGGTCTTTAATTGTTATTGCATTCAAATCTCTATAATCGACGCATAGTCGATAGTCACCGCTTTTCTTACGCACAAGAATTATAGGAGATGCGTATTGCGAATTTGATTCCCTAACAATACCACCGCTTATCAAATCGTCTACTATCTTTGTAACTACTTTTCTCTCAGTATGTGCTAATCTATACGGTTTTCGAACTACGGGTTTATCTGAACTTAGCTCAATTGACATTTCTCCTAAATTAGTGCAACCTATTTCTTGATTAGTACTAGCAAAACAATCTTTGTGCGATTTAAGTAGGTCAACTAAGCTATTTAAATTGTCTATCCCAATATCTCCTACATTTAAAGTGGCCAAGTCGTGATCAAAATTATAATTATTATCACCACACTCTCCTCTACTCAAAGTTAAGTAATTTGAACTCACCTCTGTATCCGGCGTGCACTTCTCAGCCCTGGCAATGATCATCCCTTTCTTCCAAGCAATAGGACCAGCACCGATGTTGCAGACCCTTACGTAGCCTATTCCGCTCCGAAGTACTGTACTCGCCACGGCGTAGACGACGTTGCCCATGCTGTACTGCCTGGGCTTCGAGCAGTAGTCTCCGGAACCAGCTCCATGAACGGCTACTCGTACTAAATTGTCTCCAACGGGTACAATTGTATCTTCTATAAGCTCAACTCTGAAACAGCTCGCTTCATCACACACATCTATATTCATTAAATCACCTGGGGTATCTAGTACTTTGGCCAAATTAACTCCATTTTTGGAAACGTTAAGCATGATATCTTCTCGGTTTATAACAGTCTGGCCTATTATTAAGACAACGTCTCCCAAATCTACATCTGTGACTACGGCTGTAGTCTTAATTTGCAAATTATCTACCAAAAGATCAAACTGAACCTCTCCTGTCGCACGAACAGAACAATCATTGAATCCTTTAAGAACAGTGTTGGTTGGGTTCGCTTTAAGTTTTATAGCGTCAACCGCTCCTTTAAAAATAACGTTAACCTCACTACCGGTGTCTAGATATGCTTTCATATGAACACCGTTTACTCTGACGGTCTTCTTATATGCGTCGTTTAAATGCGACAACAATTGGATTTTCCTTGCTACTGACTGATTTTCATCTACCGAACTGCATGCAGTGGCCACATGCCCAACTTTGCCACACCTGAAACACTTCCGCCTATCCGGCAACTTACACGTTGTCGCCACGTGTCCTACCTCATTGCAGCGATAGCAGATTGGTGGTTTCCTTGGATTAAAATCCTTTTGTAACAGATTGGCAGATGTTTCACCTCTCACCGCTTTTAGGTTTTGTGATTTATGCGGGTTTGCTTGGTAAGTATCAAAGGCAGACAGGAAACCTTCATACAGCTCGTCTGGACTAGAGCATTGAAATGCTTGTGCATTCGCCTGAAGCTCCTGTGGCAGCCCTCGCACAATACATGAAACTGCAGCTTGATCGCTTAGTTGGCATCTAAAACACATAGCTAGCTTCTCCTGAAAATACTTGGTCATAGATTCGGTAGACAGTTTATTTCTAGCCATAAGCTCATCTAACAGGCTAGCAAAATCGTGATAACGTGGGAAGGCTTTCGTAATCATAGTTTTCCAATCCTCCCAAGAATGATCGTAGGAATCTAATCTATTGAACCAAAGTCTAGCCTGTCCTTGTAATTTTGATTGTAAAATAAACGATTTAGTTTCGTCATTCCAACGGTAAATTACCCCCAATTGCTCTATTTTATTAATAAAACTTTTTATATTCAAATCACGATTTTCAGGATCAAAATCGGGCACCAATTTTTCAGTGTTTCGTAATTTGTTAAATCTGGTTTGCAATACATCTTTGTCATTGTTTAAAGAATTTTTAATAGCTCGATCTACTTTTCTTTGGATTAGGTCATTTACAGAAACTGTACTAGATTTACTCTTGGTGGGTTCACTTACGTGCGATTCTCGGCTTCTTTTTGCTCGTACATAGTACCCTGGCAATTCTTGAGATCTCTTCATCTTGGGTTTTTTAATTTAATTTAAATTTAAATACCACTTCTGACTGTGAGAGAAGGGTAGTTACACAATCAAACTAAGAAAATATAATCACGGTTTATTACTTGTGTTACACTAATTGCAGAAAAATAATAAAAAAAGCATTTTTTAATATGACACCACTTATATATCTTTATCCCCTCTCCTCTCCTCGGCTCATCGCGCCACTCCTGTACCGCCAACCTCACCGCACCAATCAAGTATTGCCAACTTCACCGCGCCACCTTGCCAGCCTCCTCCAATTCCGTTACAACATATTGCTAATAGATCCAGCCAACATTAAATAATCATACTGCATAATACAACGGAAATGCCGATGATCTACAGTTTTTGAAATAACTGATCTGTAAAAGTGATTTTTTACATCCAATTTGCAGAATAAAATATTTGAATTGAATTTGAACGACACGTAAAAGAATAAACCTAAGACCTCAGAGACCCTAACTGCAAGGTGTTCAGGAATCAGTAAGTTCCCGATTTGGTTGCTGAATAGCTGCAGGATGTCGTGTAGACGGAAACCCATTCCACTCGGGATCCCTTGACATAACTTATTAACAATCCCCAAATTAAATTTTGCACAAAAAAAAAGATTGACACGGTATAAAAATCATACCAATCGATTCTTACTAGTGATTCTGAGTAAAAGGCTTTCAGGACGCATTTATTCTGATAGACGTTGTATACAAAAGTTACTATATCTGTTATGTTTTCACGGCTAATTAAGAAATCAATTACGGTAAATAAAATAGTGAACAGTTTTTTGGTTGTTGTACAAAATGGTCCATTAAATGTCCTAAATATTCCCCAATTTCGTCAGGATCTACTATTATTGCATCAAAAATCAAAACAAATACTAAAAAAAAATTATGTCCCATCACTCTTAACATACACCCGTTGAAAATGTAAAAGCTTTTTGTAACATTAATTTTAAAACACGTCGTTAATTCGAGCGCTTTCCTCTCTCAACATGGTAAAAAAGTTTGGGCTAAAAAAATGCTTGTTGTCCGTTCTTTATAGCTGTGTGTCGCACATAAAAATGGAGATCGGTATGCTGTGCTCCTAACGATGTGATTTTTTTGTTTCTAGTACTGTTTATCGCTCCTGTCAATTATTTCAATGAATTAGTATAAAAAAATATGTAGTGTCATACTTACGTTTGCCGTGTGAGGCGGTTTTTTTTTTTTTTTTTTTTTAACATGGTGTCACTGTTTAAAACAAGTTTTGAGTTGAGTTTTGATTTGAGAACGTTCATCAAGCAGAGATTTATTGATCACAGTTCAGCGGAGCTTAGCTTTATTTTATACTGTCTCCTGTTTCGGTATTTGAGCAGAGATTCGATCTGTAATCACTCTAGTATGGTCCAGACTACGCTTGAGTAGAGATTTCTAATCTAATTCAGGTCAAATTCATGTGCTATGTTGTTGAATTAAAGTTTATAATTACCGTTTTGGAATAAGACCGATACTCAAGTAACGATTCTATCTTTAAGTAGTGATCAGGTGATTGCAGTTTAAACTGTAGGTGAGGAACCTTCTGTAATACGGGCCTTAGATGTATTTTATTTTGTACCAGCCTATGCCCGCGACTTCGCCCGCATAAATGTCGTTTATGGCGCATCCCTCGGGAACTGTTCATCTTCCCGGGATAAAAAGTAGCCTATATATTAATCCAGGTTATGTTCTATCTGTATGCCAAATTTTATCGAAATCCGTTGAGCCCTTACAGCATGATTGAGTAACAAACATCCAAACGTAACGTAACATTTTCTCCTCCGTTTGTCAACCGATTTTCTTTTTTCTTTTTTCTTTTAGTACTTATTGATGAGCTTTACTGTTATCAATTTAAAAAAATGGAAATAGTTTATCTTTTCGGCATAGTTCAATCATAATAATCTAATGAATTACGGTCGAATTTCGACCATTCAAGAAAAGTTTGTAACCTAATAAGTAATAAAATCTCCAAAAACGTCGACAGCTAAATTAAGTCTTTATAAAAATGCAAGCGAAAATATTAAATTATAAATCACACATGTCAACATATAACCAGTAAGAGAAATAATCTCATAATAAAATGAATAAGCACTTCTCAGATTAAAACATCAACAGCTCGGTATTATGTATAGTAAACAGTTATTTTTATCGTGTCTAATTTCGGCTGGGTTTCCGCGAAACAACACAACAACACCGAGATTGTCAAGAGAAGCCTTTACAAGCGCTGACTCTACACAACCGGTCGTAATTCCACACCTCTAGGGGTGGGACAAGGGCATGTCGATAAATTGCTCCAGTTCCAATGTAAATATTAAATATAAGAAATGATACACAATATTTTAATAGAATAATAAAATAATAATGATTTATGGATACAAATGTGCCCTATTATTAAATCACGAATACCTACATAAAGATGATTGAAAAGATTTATTTTTTATTTTTTTTAAATTTGGGGTATTTGGTTACAATTATAAAACAGTACTATGCCGTTTTTAACAAACATTAGCTGACATAACTTTCACGACATAAAAAGTACACTGTCCAGATTTAATTAGTCTGACACAATTCCACTTAGATGACACTATAAAATTCATGTCACCATAACGATACTTTACGACAGAACAAAGATTGATAACACCACCAAAATGTTTATAGATCATTTGAGATTTATAACATCAATAAACCTTGACAAATTCCAATTGTGTTACTAAATTATATCTTGTTTAACAACGAGATAGATTTAAATGGACTGTTTGTGTGTTTACGTCGAAGTTAGTAATAAAATGAATGAAATATTATAATTGTATCGATAGACACTCTTTGTTCGTTAGGGTTTGGTTTAACATTCGACTCTATTATACGGAAAATAACACTTATTTTGATAATATTGTACCTACGATCTACGAATTCTTTCGAACAGTTTGCAATTGGAATATGAATTTAGAGCTAAGAAATAATAGGTGCCCTTTATGATATACCTGGATACTCTTATAATATTGTTTCAAAGAAGATTAAATTACCAATATTTTGTGTTATTAGAAAAGAAAGAAGGAAAAATATTTTATTGTCTTAACAAGACATGCAATAGGTGCGGTCGACCGCACGTCGGTGGTAACACTTTGACATTAACAGCATCTTTATTTCGTAAGCAGTAAGGGCGGATTTCGAATTGAAGTGTTGCCACTGTCATGTAGTCGACTGTACATACATAAAAACCAGCCAAGTGCGAGTCAGACTCGCGCAGTAAGGGTTCCGTACCACCCATCGACCTGATACCCCATATAAACTGATTTAATTTACGAGAGTTCATCAAAAGACATCAACACACCATGCGCAAAATATGAATTTTTGCATCACTTTCTTACGTAGGTACCTCCACATACGTCTATGTTTGCTCTATTTTTAGTATTTGTCACTAAACTACATAGTATGCACTATAATGAGACCAAGTTTTACCCTTTGGTTTGAGACTTTTTTATTTTTAGTATTTGTTGTGATAGGCACTATAGTAAGTAACACATATTCTGTGAAAATTTCAACTGGTGATCTATTACCGTAACAAAGATACAGCCTTGTGACAGACAGACGGACGGACGGACAGCGTAGCGAGAGTGATAGGGTCGTTACCACCCCTTGGGTACGGAACCCTAAATAGAACTGAAAAAGTATTTAAAAATAACTGTAAAAGTATTTAACATTAAAGTATCTTATAAAATAATTTTGATACGTCAAGCTGAATGTAAACAGCCAAATTATTTTTTGAACATCGATATACTAACCAATTTTTCTTGTACGTCTAAGCTCTATCCAAATAAAATCTATTTTTCAAAGAGAGCTCTAGTTATGAACATCGATACTCCATCGCACATCACTAGTGGCCAGACAGGTATTATTAGGTCTTCCTGCTCTCCATTCGCAGGCTAACACGACAATTGTGAACGTACCCGCTTCCAGACGTTAGATGGAATGATTTGTTAGTTTTACAGTTACGTGGTTTGATGTCGAGTTATGTATACCGCTACAGCGATCTAGGATAGTGCCATGTGCCATAATCACAAGCGGCAAACTTGATGTGCTTGCAGATTTAAGTTGTGATTGCAATTTGAAGTTTCTAAGTATTTTTTCAGATGCTTTTGCTGTAGGTAGGCACAATGTTATCAATTTGTCCTCAGAAAACGTACTTGATATAAAATGTGCTAATACTGCAAAAATATTTTTCACCATATAAGATGTGCAGATAAAGCAATTGCTATTACCAATAATGCAAAACCTCACAATCAAGTGAATATTTTATAATAAAACAAAGTTTAAACCATAGATTAATAACACAAATTCTATGGTTTAACCGGATTAAATCGCGTTTACAATTTTTTAGAAATATCTGTAAAGACGCTTGTCATCTTAGTCTACCTGCGACCACGAAATGCTGCAAAGCTTTCGAGTCAGAAAAACCAATATAAATAATATACGCGATTTAATCTGGTTAAACTTTGTTTTATTATAATGTGTAGTTATCGCGAAAACCTAAGAAGTGAATATTTTCTCTTACTGCTTTACATAACTATGGTCATTTTTTCTTTCCACAATTTATATCTTTATAACTATGGTCATTAAGAATCCTTATGTTCAGTAGAAGACATTCTTGAGCTGAATGATATAAAATCTATAGGGCGTGAAGATAAATATACAGTAGAAACTCTAATACTGACTCATTAAATCAAATAACCGATCCCTACTACATAATTAGAACAAAATAATAACAATCGAAACAAATTGCTTCAACATCGATTACATGTCTCAATTATTAGACACAACACTATTACCCTCAAGCTATACGATAGTATCAACGATCAAAATAAAAACCAAACATAATCATACAAAATCGATTATAAGCCATAAAAAGTATGCCCGAAGTCAAAACCGAAAGTCGATTCCTAAAAGTAATAATCGTTATGAAATCTCGATTCGCTTCTCGGATCGTATGAGCCATATCGAGTGCTAGTCGTCTGCCTTTGCTGGATATATTGATTAGTTCCGTGTGCTAAGTAGTATAATTTTTCAGTTATAATCATTAATATCTAGTGGAATTGTTGGCTGGCGGCCGGTAGCTTATGAGTCCAAGTCCTGTTGTTGAACTTTTTTGATGAAGTAGTTTCTTGTTTCGTTCTTTTCCATTAGGATCTACATTCAGCAGTAGCTTCTCGACCATTCAAAATTATGTGTAATCAACTTAGCCTATCGCAGTCCACTGCTGGACATAGTCCTCTCCCAAATTGTCCCACAACACTCGGTCCTCTGCCTTCCGCATCTAGTCCCCCCAACCACGTTCTTCAGGTCGTCGATCCACCTGGCGGGGTGAAAGTGTGTGTAAATGATCTCATTTTTCTTCCATACATCTCTATCATCGCCATCATCCCAGTGTTCGCTTTCTTTCTGTCCATATCATCTTTCACACAATCCATCCATTTTTTCTTTGATCTTCCTCTCTCCTTATAGCAATCCACATTCATACTCTAAACTTTTCTCGTAACATGCTCCTCATTCCTTCACATCACATATCCATGCCATGACAATCTACTGCATCTCAACTTTTCCATCACTGGCACTTCTTTCAAACTCTCTCTCACATACTCATTTCTTATCATATCTATTCACTTGCACTCCATCACTTCCCTTTAACATTGTTGAAGAGTTGAATGAAGCTATTAAAAGCAACTAAGGAGCTACCTTAGATTAATTCTATGGTAGCTACATAAATCATACAAGAACAATGCAAAGAAGCGACTACCAGAGATCATCAAATGATAGCGTGATCACACTTATTATTCATGCCACGCGTTGTTGTCAAAAAAAAAAAAAAAATTGGGCATAAATCGTCTAAAGTTAAATCAGAATACCTTTCTTAAACGCCTAATTCAATTACAGTCACACAGTAAAAACTTAAAGACGTTGAAACATTCTGTTTTTACTCGCTATTTTAGCTAAGAAACTAATTTTGCGATAACAATGACCAAGTAATGGCTTCCGCGCAATTACGTCATAATAACTACTCGTACAAAGTTCATTGACCTAAACAGTGTTGCTTGAACTTGACAGTTGATCATGTTACTGTTGGTAACTGGTAGACTGGCTGGTATTCTTAAGCTACCTAATGCCGAATAATTAGGCTTATGTTAAGAGACGAATCTAAGCGTGAACTCAAACTTCCAAGTGTCAAATGGCACTGCATTTTGACAGTTGGAAGCATGGGTTCAAGCTTAGATTTGTCTCTAAATATAAGCTTTAGATTATGAAGTAAGGGTAACTTAGTATGAGTATGTATGAGTTTGAATTATGTTGCTAAGGCCAATCTTTTTATTCCATAATTTGATCGGTTGCATCTTCAGCTTTCCGTTTGCTAGCTGTAACATCTTCTTGAACAACGCCTTATCAATGCTTTTTGGATCTCTCCGGGGCAACTATACTACAAGGCTAAAAGTTCATTTACAGTTATATTTTCACCGCAAGTACAATTAAATTCAACTTTTCTAGTTAATAATTAGATTAGACAGCATGAAACGTTAAACAAATAATTATCAAAAAATGTCTCTATCATGTATAATATTTAAGTACAATTGCTGTAGAAAGACACCCCCTAATGAAAGAAACCTCGAACACAATCAAAAGATCAATATGCCAACAGACTGCATACGCCATCAAATTGACCATACGTAGACTTGTCATAGAATGGCATCAATTAATTCAATTGGTTATCTTCGATGATGGCGGGTCCAAATTCCGTACCGGAGTATGTCAAGACAATTGTTTGGGGCACGGCAGTGTCACGACAAGTCTAGCTAACACTCTCGGTACAAACTTTTGTGGAATTAACTTAGTGTGATTTTTCGTACCTTATATGCTGGTCTAACTTCCGAATGTCAGTATTATCCAGTAACTGGGTTGCGGGGGTCTGATAGCAGTCGCTCTGTATAAAATACTGATGTTCCACAGCCACATTTGGTTAGGCTGGAAGCCGACTCCAATATAATTTGGAAAAGGCGAGGAGGATGATGATTTTTCGTCCCTCATACTATTATGTAATCAAAGGTCTAAAATTGTCATAACCTTTTTTAGCTAAAGTTTTGAGATAGTCGTGTAAAAAGTGTTATAAATACGAAGATTATTAGTAGTAGTAGAACTCCTTTATGAAAGAGCTCTTCCGGGGAAGTACTACCACCGTATCTACTTCTCCGCCAAATAGTGATGCTTGCATTGCTGTGTTTCGGTCTGAAGGGTACGGGTGCCGGTGAAATTACAATCACATGAGACTTTCCATCTTCATGTCTCAGTTTTGCGAACCGACTTGCGGTACTATTAAGGTAACAGCCTAGGTGGTACTAAAGTTAATAACTTCTTAGGTTTTCGCGATCACTACACATTATAATAAAACAAAGTTTAACCGGATTAAATCGCGTATATTATTTAAATTGGTTTCCCTGACGTTTCGAAAGCTTTGCAGCATTTCGTGGTCGCAGGTAGACTAAGATGACAAGCGTCGTTACAAATATTTCTAAAAAAATATTTTAATCTACCGTACAATATTATTAATTAAAATCTTTTCGATGCACGCAGTAATCACTCACAATATCATTATCTTTTACAGTGTTGCGTGCTGTTTGGGACTTGATTATTTTTAGGACTGGGTTCCAAACAGGTGGTAGCTGCCAACCATCTTCTCTATTAAAATTAGGATATTTTTAATTTCAATAGCCTCACGGAGCATTCTAGGTACATATCGGTTTTCCTTCGCCAGAACTTGTGGTTTATCAAATCGAAGAAAATGGTTGGGTTTGTCTAGGGCATGTTCACACACTGCAGACTTTGTGGAGCGTCTGTTCTTGACGTCAGCTATATGTTCTTTAATTCTAGTGGCTATACTACGCTTTGTTTGCCCTATGTATGATAACCCACAATCACAATCAATCTTGTAGACCCCTGCATCTTGTAAGAGAATGTGACACTTCACCGGTCTGAGGAGTTGGCTGATCTTTCTTTGGGGCTTGAAATAGGTTTTGATAGAAGCACGCTTCAAGATATGACCAATTCTGTCGGTGACCCCTTTGATGAAAGTACTAAAGACTTTAGTAAGTACTTTGGTACTAAAGTTGTTATGGGCAAAGGAGGTGGGCCTTTAGCTCGTTTCACCATAAAAGATTACCCAGAAAAAGATCCTAGCTTGCATTTTTTTTTTTAGGAAATTGTTTGTAGCAGTAGGGTTAGAAATTCTACCCGGAAAATTGCAATAAGCTTGCTCCTTATCGCTTTCAAAGGAATATAGCCGTGACGGTTACTTACCATTCAAGGAAAACAAATGTTTCGATAATATTTGCAAAATAAGAACACGATGTTTGTTCTACATGATACTCACACCTTTTTGTATCTAAAAAGACTTGGCAATTTTTTTACATAAGTTTTGATGGGATCATATTTTTGTTCAAATGTTTTCGTTTCTTTTTTTATGGCGTTAATAAATCTTCATAATTAACTAGCTTGTATGGTTCGATTTGAAAGTATGATTACATTTTGATTAGCGGAAGTGTGAATGTTTCACGGTTTTCTTTTATTGAGTGAGAAAGAAAGAATGAAGGTTGTTATTAATGTTTCAATTTCACGCCCGATTTGCTATTAATTGGTTTTAATAGATTGGGCCCAACCTCTTCATATAAATCATCCAACCAAATTGAACAGCAAATGTTTCTACCAACTTAATCTTCCTAATTCAATGCAAATCATGCGTCAGCCGATATAGCATAAAATTAGTTGAGTATTCCCTAATAGTCAAGGCCTAGCAAAGGAAATATGAAGGTTGGTGGACTACTCACATCATCGAGAACTTTATGAAACACTCTGGTGTGCAGGTGTCCTCAATATACCGATGTTTTCCTTCGTTCTCATCCGAAAACCAGAGCTGCAACATTTCGATGTTTTTTTTTTTCGTCGGGCACGTTATTTGTTTTATTTATTTCGTTGTTTTCTACACTATTGTTTTTGCCTGTTAACGAGCCCTCAATAAATTATTTCTTTAAAGCAAGTGATAGTCAAATTCTGATCCGAACATGAACCAACCCAACCAACATGTACCAACACGCAGTTGGCCAGCATGTAGGACTAAGGTGTGAATTCTTTAAGAAGCCTGTAGCCAGTAGTTCTTCACTACCGGTAAATTTTCCCGCATCTGATTCGAAGACTGGAAACTAACACCAACTTACGTATATACCTGAGATAAACCTAAATTTTAGAAAAAAATATTAAGTATTTAAAGTGTAAATGATTGTCAAACCTTCAAGAGTTGTACAAGTCATAGCTAAATGGGTCTTATGCATTATGTATCTATTCCAAATCTCCATGCTGTCACAGATTTGTATATGTAATAAGCACCTACACAGAGCTAAAACGACAACTAATACTACCTCAAGTATTGCAAGCATCCTTGAACAATATGTGCCAAAACTTTCTAAATTTGCCATTAAATCCTTTATTTAACAGTTTATAACTCTTGGTTAACTTGGTAACTTGGTTACACACAGTTTGCAGTTGCTAACTTATGACTGTATCAGTTATGGGCATCTCTTTAGTTAGTACAAGTCATAGACCAGTAAGCCTCTAGACGCCGCTTAGCTGGACACCCCCGGTCACAACGCATATGCTCTACCACTGCATATCATACGTCACTCCGCCAATCGGAACGTCACTCAGTCAGCGAGCGGCACCAATCATAAGGAATCATACCACCGAACTTTTGAGCCGGCCAATCATAACGCGCCGTCCGCCCCCCTGACCCCACCAACGTTTTACGACTGTGTTTGAATACAAAACTTTGTTTATGCGGAGTCTTGAAGCTTACTGGTCTGTGGTACAAGTTGACGAAGTAAGTGGTTTTTACTACCGACTCATCCTTATTTCTTTTTTGATTAATTTTGTTGCGGGTTCCAAGGCAGTTCAATAATTTTCCCGAAATGCCAAGCTTCATCGTTTCGGCGGTTTTCTGGTTGGTCGCCTTTGGAAATCCTGGCTAACAAGAGATGTAGTGATTGAGAAAGTGTTGTTAGTGGGCTTGTTCTAATAAAAAAGCCAGTAGAAATACTTCTTATGTCTTCTTCGTTTTCACAATTCACTCCTAGACTTTGCTTAAAACATCTACGTCAGAAGAAGAAGCGATTATGAACTAAGAGATCTTGTACTTTCCTTAGAGGTTTCGTCATTGTTATTTTGAAAGTTATTGTAGTTATCATCCTGTAAAGTCCAATTTAAGTGACCTCAATTTCCACAGACCAATCAGCCAGCTTTTTTTGAACCACCGATATTTCCAAAACGAATCAGAACATAAAATTATTTCTGACAAAAAAGGCAGCTGTAATAAGCGTTAACAAAAAAATAAAGCAGCAGTGACAGTGACAGTAACTTCCATCTGTCCGTATAGAAAGCCAGTACACATTGTGTGATCTGCCCGAGGCCAGCAGCCGCGAAAGTGTAGGAACAATTTCAATTGCACATTCACTTGTTGCGAATTGTATCTTTGTTATTATGGGCTCGGTAAAAGGTTTTGGTGTTGAGTTTTATTCGAAATGCATTTTCTTGTCTCAGCCCACAGAATTAGTAAATAAACTGTAAAGTAAAAAGCACTAGTGCGATAATATAATGTAAAAACCGGACAAGTGCGAGTCGGACTCGCGCAGTAAGGGTTCCGTACCTCTCAACGACCTGATACCCCATAAAAACTGATTTAATTTACGAGAGTTTATCAAAAGACATCAACGCACAGTGCGCGAAATATGAATTTTTGCACGTCTTTCTTACGCAGGTACCACCACATATGTCTATGTTTGTCTTATTTTTAGTATTTGCTGCTAAACCACATAATATACACTATAATCTTACCAAGTTTGACGCAGGTATATATTACCGTTTTGAAGACAGAGCAGGAACAAAAACGTTGAAAAAAATGCATGTTTTGTGAGGTTTATTGTATGGGGACCCCCTTTTTTTTTTAAATATGGTTTGGTTTTAGACTTTTTTTTTTGTTTTTAGTATTTGTCGTGATACACCTCATAGCAACACAATTTCTGAGAAAATTTCAACCGGTTACCTATTACCGTTCAAAAGATACAGCCCTGTGACAGACGGACGGAAGGACGGACGGACGGACAGCGTAGCGAGAGTAATAGGGTCCCGTTTGGCACCCTTTGGGTACGGAACCCTAAAAATGTAAAGAAGTGCTGCGAACAATCGTGCGTGAAGCCAACAAAACCGTGTTCCGTGTATAAACCAGCGCTCACGCACACACATGCATCTGAAATATCATATTTATATCTGTCATATTTGTTTTTGGTGACACTTACTGGACGATGGCCGCGACATGTGTACTAAGAGCGGTGAGCACGGTTTGATGTGCATGTGTGTACGTTAGTGCTGGTTTGTACACGGAGGCCACGGTTTTGTTGGCTTCACTATGATTGTTCGCAGCACTTCGTCTATATTTTTTACTATGTCTGTGTCTCAGCCAAAAGAGGATACCTATTTCGTAGTTCTAAATTTAAAATCTCCCATGTGCAGAAAGCAACTTCTCCGTAACTTTTCCAAAAAACATCCATACTGTCATATTATTATTATAAATGCGAAAGTAACTCTGTATCTCTGTTTGTTTGTTACCTTTTTACGACTAAACCTCCGAACCGATCGTAATGAAATTTGGCAAAGCGGTAGTCTTAAACCTGGAGGACATAGTCTACTTTTTATCCTGGGAATATAGACAGTTTCCCGAGGAATACGCAATGACGTCTTTCTGTGATACACCGAATTACATGCGTGCATTCCGTGTGGTGCCGGACGTAAAGAAATGCACTACCCTACATCTTCTCATGGGTGTCGTAAAAGGCGACTAACGGGTTCACCAGAGGATGGGCAGCAGCGTTCTCTGAGTATTTAACCAACCAACTGCGATCGCCAACCCGCCTGCCAAGCGTGGCGATTATGGCATATCCCCCCAAACTGCTTGGGGGAGGCCTATGTCCAGCAGTGGACGTCTTTCGGCAGTAATTATGATGATGATGATGATGATGATGATGACATGCGTGCGAAGCAGCAGCCAGAAGTATGGCTATTCAAAACCCCTTTTGAACATTTGAAAGAAGAATAAATCTAATATTTCTCAAAAATATCACATCATCATCATCATCATATTCAGTCTCCTCAATTTCACTGCTGGGCATAGGCCTTCTATTTAGCTTGCCAATCGTCCCGGTCTGGTACAAAATGTCACATAGAAGAATTTGCAGCGACGATTTTCAGATCAAGTTGGTTGCATCGTTTCTTCTCTAGGAAGCTGCGAAAAGTGGGTGCTTCTGGCCGGCTGTCTTTTATAATTTGATGATGATAAAAATCTATTACCATAACGTTTCTATTTCTCGATGCTTTTCTGCAAAAAAACGTCTGTGGTCGTCAGGGACAGCCCCCCCATCTGGAACGAAGTTATTCTTAAAATTCTTATTTTTGACCAGTTCATTATAACGCAAATCTTAGCGTGACATGACTCTACGTTTTCTCCCAAATTCCACCTACCGCAAGCTCCATAAGGAACTTCGTTCACACACCAAAAAATCACCACAAAATGAAGTAACCGATCGTATAAACCACGACTTTTCAATTTTGGCTCGAACAAAATTCCGTACCAAATTACCGATTTCATTTTAATGTTTTCATCAATTAAATGTTATGTGCTATAAATAACACACATCATGATTACAACTTACCAACCTTATAAAAATAATAAATGATCATCCTACCGTATTGATGACCAGACTGGTTTGGAGATGGCTACCGGACTGCAATCGATTTTTTATATTAATTATTGGCTATATGTTGGTATGGTTTATAATTAAATTGAAGCAAGATAGATCGTTTAACTGTAGGTAGGTACGGTAAAGACCTGTTCAATAGTTGTTGCGCAATCTGCTGGATTGAACATAATAAAAATCACCTGCAATTTCTAAAATATCCGTTGAAGAGGTAGTAGGATTATTAGATTGATTTTGCAAGGGACTGACAATGCTGCTGATCACTGATCACGAGGTCGTGGGTTCGATTCCCATAGGACACAAATATTATTTGATGAACATAAGTGTTTGTGTTGGTTTGGGTGTTTCCTATGTAGTATAAGTATGTATTTAGAAAAAAAAGTACTTAAGTATTATATCCAGTGTCTAGTACCCATAGTAGGTATAAGCTCTGCTTAGTTTGGGACTAGATGGTGCTGTGTAAAATGTCCTAAAATATCCCCAACCCCATGGTGTTTATTCTCTTGTTCACCAACTTATCTTAATTTATTCCTCAGATTTAAACTATTCATATCTTTGTCTAACAGTGGAGACGAGAAAGAGATAGCAAGAATTTTTGAACTGTCAAATTAGTTTACTTGTTACCACTACTTCGTAATTTTAATCGTCACGTTCCGAGATTACTACTGAAATTGCATGGAAATTTTAATTCTGACTAATTTGATAGCACTAAAGTTGTTGCCATCTCTTTCTTGTATCTACTATTACTAAAAGAGAGCGATAGATTAAATAAATTTAATTTATGAACAAGAGATAGAGAATCAACACCAATATCGATATGTTCGTTGACAATAATGTAGGTACGGTCACAATCCATCGCGGTGGTACATTTTGTCCACAAAATCCATTGAACGAACGAATCCTGCTACATTACACGTAGCTATAGCTACCGCTGCAATCGAATATTTAGTTCAAGCAATTTTAGCCTATGGTCACTGACAAAGCGTCAAAAGTCCGCACTTGGAGTTTGTCAGCGAGCAATAGAACGCAGTATCCTAGGAGTTAGACTTACTGATCGCGTAAGAAACTCTATACTGCGTTCCAAAACACAAATTGCTGATGTAGGCCAAACAGCTGCCAAGCTTAAGTGGAACTGGGCTGGTCACATCTGCCGCATGCCGGAGGAGCTATGGGCAAAAACAACCACACAGTGGATTCCAGACAGCAGCAAACGACAACGCGGCAGGCCCAGAAGGAGATGGCGGGGCGAACTTGACTCCTGTCTGAAGGATTGGCCCCAGAAGGCAAAAGACAGGGACAAGTGGAAAAAGGGAAGGGAGGCCTTTGCCCTGCAGTGGGACACTACAGGCTGATAATAATAATAATAATAATTTTAGCCTTAGTGGTGGTTCACGGGAAATATTTATGACTATACTCTATACAGATGTCCCATCACTACTTATACTACATGGAGAGAAAGTAATTTAAATATTGAAAATGAGAAATTCTACCTTAAGGAAACTTCATTTTATTTTAAAAAGCAAGTAATACTGAATTCAGGACGGGTCGTTGTGGCGATGCTTGGGGGAGGCCATGTCCTGCAGTGGACGTCTTTCGGCTGAAATGATGATGATGATGATGAATACTGAATTCGAGGACTGATCCGGGAATCGAACCTTCAAGCATGCCAAAAAATATCATCTATTATTTTTATGCCACCAATCGCTAGAGTCCATAAAAAAGATTAAATCACCCCATCAAACGTTGTATCCTAGATTAAAGGAAAACCACGAAATCTAACACAGGTTAGGTACATTTCAATAAAATTATGATACTGGCAGCAAATTTAACCCAGATAACACCTTATTTTGTTTGTTTTTTTTTGTCCATAAGTATTTCATGGACTTCCTTTAATTTTAGACACCACGTTTATTGAATTGAGTTTATCCTTATTATGGCCCTATCAAGATCTATCAACAGAAGCCATAAAATACATGATGGTACTTTTCCGCGATTGTGTTAGTTCGATTCCCAGCTCAGGCAAGAGATTTTTTCAAAATCTGTGAATGCAGTACTTCTTATTTAAAAATAAAAAATAAGGAGACTTCATTTAAGGTGAATGCTACAGGGTAGCCCGCGAAATTCAAAATTTCTTGCGTTTTTGGCTTATTGTAGCTCTGTTTTGAGTTGTATATCAATCAAAATACGATTTGCGACCGCGAATCATATTTCGAATTATACACAACGTGAAATACAACTACAATTTGCAAAAAACGCAAGAAATTTTGAATTTCGCGGGCTACCCTTCACCTTAAATTAAGGTAAAATTTCATATTTCAATATTTATAAAGTGCTTTCCATAGATGGAGCATAGCGAATGGGCCACCCTGTACTCTCGAAAACTGTACATAATCCACATTGATTTGTTTGATTGCGAACTTATTTAGCTAGCATTAGTGGTTTATACTATAGTGGTTTATGCTAAAGCAACTTTGAAACTGCTCACAAAAAAGGTGCGAAATTTAAATTTTTTGAATGTTTCTCAAAAACTCCCAATTAAAGTTCATCAACTCTAATTACGATAAGACACCAAATTTTACGAAACACGAACCAGCCACTTGATTTTAAACCCTATACTTTGACTATTAGAGCTAAAATTACGTTAAAATGATAACAATAATATTTCGCTCCCAGACAGTGCTTACCATCCCGGGACTGCACAATCCCGGACACATTCTCTGACACAAAACACGGAATGCATTGTTGTACTAATGAGTTTTTAAAGTCTTTTTAAAGGAATGCCACTTTCAAACTGGTCGCAACGACCTTTGAGGATTTTGAGATTGGAATCCCGCACTTTAAAAGCGAAAATGTGTTCCATTTTTAATTTTATGGAGTAAGTTCTTGATTTAAATTTATATTTGCAATCTGAAGGTCAATTCTCATAATTAACATGTTCAAAATATAATAATTTCTTAGGTTTTCGCGATCACATTATAATAAAACAAGTTTAACCGGATTACATCGCGTATAATATACATGCTGAAATTTGAATCGCTTATTTCCCGAAAAGGGGTAATTGTACTCATCATTATGTACAACATTTACTATGGAACCAACACTGAAATCGCGAAAAAAAAATCAGGTGGTCCTTACATTTTATCGATTTAAGTGAACACAAATGTAACTGATTTTTTTTTAGGTTTAGTCTAGGTTTAATCAATTGAAGTAAAGGTACTGTAGTTTAATCAGAAACTATTAACTCGGTAAAATATCGTTCGCTGTAGGTAAAGGTTATGTGTAGATCGAAAAAGTGCCAAAAGTGGCGGTTTTTCGCATCTTTTGTAATTACAACTACACCGAACTATAATTTACAGAGTTAATAGTTTCTGATTAAACTGCAGTAGATACCTTACGCCTTAATAAGACTTATTAATATATTTCTCACCATACTCCAACTAACGCCTATTAAAAGTTACTTCTCTTCAGTTTTCTAATATCCCAAATATTTGTACAATCACAAGTTATTAATACGAAACTTTCCTCAATAAATTAATTTCTTTTCGATAATCCGCCTCTTCCGTTATCATAATTATCTCGTTATAATTTCAAACATAACTAGTTCATATCGTAAATAACTGTCAAGTATAAATAAATATATCAACCTTGTTTAAATTATGTATAATCATTCAACATTTAAGACCTACTAAATATATCTTTGTGTATGAAAGATAATGAAACGTCAACAATTTTGATATAATTTGCGGAATATGTCGTATTTTGACACCTCATTCGAATAATTCAAGCTTATTTACGGCGTGTGATTTTTTCCCATGGCTTTTATGGTAATATCGATAACGAGTTAGTTTAAAAGCATATTAGATCTGTCAAATAGTTGGTTTTAGGAAACATAACCCTGGCTCCACATGTTGGCCCGAAAGTTGGCGCTAACCCTATTTGCCAACGTGTAGATCGGGGAAACGGAGTTGGCACGAACGTTGGAGCGTGGCAATGCAGTTTGCCGTTACGTGTCGGTTTTATTCAGCGACAACAGTGTTGTCGTGGCAATTTCAAAATTATGGGAATCACAAAACTCTACCTTTCTACACCAGCACAAAAGATTTAGCGTAATGATACCCCGTACATCTAAAGCTAACGTATTTTCTCCAAATAAGGCAGCAACGCTAGGAAAGATTTGATGCCTAGACGATTTGAATCTACATACATACTGCAAATTATTGTGTCTGAAAATGGTCAAAACACATTAAGCAATGTGATTCTGGTTGTTAGCTTATACTGCCGTAGCCTAGTTTCCTAGATCAACTTATATGATTAGTTAGGAAATAAACTAGCTCTTTTCTTCCTTATTTGTGTAAAAGGCTTAAACGGACACAACATCTTTAGTAGGTAAACTTAAACTTGTTTTAGGCCCGAATCTAGATTCATGTTTGAGCATCTTTCTGCTTTGGACGTATAAAAAAAATCGGACGGAATCTCGCTAAATAATAAGTGAAGCATCCATAGTAAGACCGCTCGCTTAAAAGTACGGGCTGGCACGCACACATTCATACCCATAGTAAGACAAAAAGCCGCGATTACGCAACAAATCTCGTGTGACGGTAGCCATTGTCGTAGTGTCACAAATAAAATAACAATATATATCTGGTGTGTTAAAATTCTGTCGAAATTATAGTGGGTTTAGGAAAAAATTAAGTGCTTCAGTCTATTCTGAGCGAGATTCCGTATACCTTTTTTATTTGTCCGAACTCTCTGCAATGTAAAGTATGATTTTAATTATAATTTTAAACCCAGTTGAGTTCTTAAAAGTTCGTTTTCTTTTTTTTTACTCATTGTCTTTAAAAAACACTAGAGGATTCAATTTAAGCCCTCTCTATCCTCGAATTTTATATTTATTTATGTTTTTTGTTGCAGGTAAATAATGTTTCTTATGCCATCAACGCTTGATGTAAAAAGGTATTTCTCCATATCTATCACCACGCATGAAGCATCTGCTTCAATAACATTATCATCGGGACATTATAATTTTGAAAAGAAAAAAAGATAAAATATGGTCTTCATGCAATAAAAATACTTTTTTCAACCTGGGAAGTAAGGAAATACATATAAACTACAAGGCATGCTCACAATGATAACTTTTATTTTATTTATTTATTTAAGATAACGATGGATCCAATGTGTTAGTAACATATAACTTAACCTATGTTAGTACTTAATAACTAAAAGGGATTTGGTCCGGTCGACTAGCGCCCACACAAGCGGACTATCAGCCCGGGCGGCTATCATGTGCAGGATGGTGTTGCGGCTGCCGTGCAGCCTGCGCAGTAGTGAGGCGGACTTCTTGCGCCAGACGGCGTCGAATCCGTCTGTACGCGCGTTGGCAAACATTGCCGACGCACTACAATAGCGCGGCAGCCACAACAATGCCCTGTTATACCACTATCACTACACGAAATGCTGCGAACAATTTTCTTCTTCGTCGTTTCTTACTATTGCCGGGGGCTGCTGTAGCTCGCCTCACGATGCCTCACCACCCTTCCCTGCTTTCTTTTAGTCTGGTGCATTCATGCAATGGCCGGCCCACGGCAGTCCATCGCATGGAAGGTCTTCTGCGCTCTCTTGAGCCCTCTATTCTGCCCTGTACGACAAGTCGCTCTATAGAGTCGTGACTACGCTGCGTTACATGGCCGAAAAAATTCAGGAAGCGGGATCGCACCAAAGTCGAACAATCTAGTGAAGCCAAAAAAAACTATGCTCCTTCGTGTACAACCAGCGCTCACGCACCAACATGCACCTCAAACCGTGCTTACTCCTCTCAGTACACATGTTGTGGCATCGTCCTTTAGACAAACCAATAGTTTTTTGTTTGTCTGAGCATCGTCCAGCAAGCATCGCGAAACCAAATATCCTTCAGAACGCCAATTCACGTAACTATAGAAGTGCAGTTGCAGCGCAGTTCAGTGGCGGATCCGGGGGGGTGGGGTTAAGGGGCTCAAGCCCCCCCCCAGTTAGTATTTTTTGCTAATCTACATAGATTAGCAAAAAATACTAAAAACAGGGCAAAAATAGACATATGTAAGAAAGAGATGCAAAAATTAACATTTCGCGTACTTTCGTTGATGTCTTTTGATAATCTCTCGTAAATTAAATCGGTTTCTATGGGGTATCAGGTCGATGGGTGGTACGGAACCCTTACTGCGTGAGTCTGACTCACACTTGGCTGGTTTTATTTAGACTACGTCACTCGCACCTTCGCCCGACATTCATGTTGTTTATCGCGTATTTTGCAAAAACCTTTTCATTTGTCGGGACTATAAGTTAAGTAGCCTATGTCCTTTTTCAGGTCCCAAGCTACCTCTTTGCGATCGGTGCAGTGGTTTAGTCGTAATGAAGTAACAAACAGACAGACAGTGTTACATTAGTGTTGCATTTATATTAGTGTGGATTTATCTTTTATTGACAAAAAAATATGCGTTACAACCAACGATATTTAAAAGTATAGATATGTCATACCCTAACAACACTATAACACTAACGAAAAAAATGCTCCGTACGCAGCGGCAGCACAATACACATAAACTAGTACAAAGTAAGAAGTTGGTTACTTCAAGACCTTCAAGTTACTTTCGCGTCATAATTGAAACACTTTCTGTACACACACGACGGCATTTTAGTATAAAATATATTTATACTTGACGACGATTAATATAAATCGTCTTAATTAGGACGTTTTTGAGTCTTCAGATGGCGAGCGCATGTAACATATCTGTTCTTCTAAATGTCATTGCTTACTTCTTCTTCTTCTTTCCCTCAGTCTTATCCCATTATCTGGGGTAGGCTCTCCTTGTCTGCCTTCTCCATTTATTTCTATTCCCCGCGGTCGCTGCTTCGATCTCGCTCTCCTTCAAGTCCCTCTGAACTGTCGACCGCCAGGTGGCAGGTGGTGGTGGTGGTCTTCCACGGCGTCGCGTCGTCAATGTACATGTAAATGTCATTGCTTAAAAAAGTCTAAAAATGTACTCGGCGTTTATGAAAGTATCTTTTGTTGACTAAATAAAGAAAAAAATATTATATTATTATTTCTAACACATTTACGCATGCGAAGCGAAATCTAACGATTTAAATTGTGGAAAGAAAAAATCCTGCTCGTGAGCGATTTTTTCTTTCCACAATTTAAATCGTTAGATTTCGCTTCGCATGCGTAAATGTGTTAAAAATAATAAAATAATTAGTAATGGTAGGCATATCTATACGACTTTGAAATAACTGCAAAGTTAGTCGAGTCGGTTAAGAAACACTGTTTCTTAATAAGGTATCGCTGACGTCACCCAAAGATGTACCAAGTGGATGAGAATTTCGATACCACGAGCAGTGTTCACGGTAGCTTAGTGGCTAAAGCACTTGCGTACTGAGCCAGGAGTCGCAGGTTCGTATCCTGCTCGTGAGCGATTTTTTCTTTCGACAATTTAAATCGTTAAAAAATAATTAAATTGAAATTTTAATAAATTTTATTGAATAAAGAATAGGTATAATAAATAAATAAATATGGAAAAATAATAATTGTAATGTACTCTTTAGATATGCATGAACTTAATTAGTAACAAACAACACTAACAATGCACACGGTTAACTTGGCCTACAAGTGGCAGTTGCACCATTGGCTTAAAAACAGGCAGTTAAGTCGATTGTCCACTCGGGCCCTTAACTAAGGTCAACTAAGGGAAATGAGCCATCATAGTGTCCATATACCATATGCAAATGTAGGTAATGGACCAGCATCCTGCGGCTATTTCTACTTGGTTCTATAGTCTTAACTCGACACATTACTGTTACAAACGATGATATTTTAAAAAGTAAGCACAGATATGTTATTGCGTGTGCAATCTGAAGACTCGAAAACATCCTATAATTGGGACCTTTTGAAAACTAGTCTGCGTCAAGCAAAGCGCCGAGCGTGGCGTGTGACAAAAAAAAAACAAAAATGCCGTTATGTGTACACAGATTAAGACGCAAAACTAATTTAAAGTAACTTTCTTACTTTGCACTTATACACAGTTTATGTGAATTGTGCTGCCGCTACGTACGGAACATATTTTTAGTTGGTTTTGTTAGGGTATGACATATCTATCAATCAACTCAGCCTATCGCAGTCCACTGCTGGACATAGGCCTCTCCCAAGTTGCACCACAACGCTCGGTCCTCTGCCTTCCGCATCCAGTCCCCCCCAGCCACGTTCTTTAGGTCGTCGGTCCAGCTGGCAGGGGGGCGCCCTACGCTGCGTTTGCCGATTCACGGTCTCCACTCAAGGACTTATCTGCTCCAGCGGCCATCGGTCCTTCGACAGACATGGCCAGCCCACTGCCACTTCAGCTTACTGATTCTACAAGCTATGTCGGTCACTCCGGTTCTTCTCCGAATAATCTCGTTTCGGATTTTATCCTTCAAAGAAACTCCAAGCATAGCTCGCTCCATGGCTCGCTGAGCGACTTTAAATTTGTGGACTAGCCCAACTGTCAGTGTCCACGTCTCGGCGCCGTAAGTCATGACAGGCAGGACGCACTGGTTGAAGACCTTTGTCTTCAAACTTTGCGGTATAGGTGACGAGAGACTCGGCGAAGTTTGCCAAATGCTGCCCATCCCAAACGGATCCTTCTGTCGGCTTCTTTCTCGAAGTTGTGCCTACCAAGCTGAAATTTAAATATCATTGGTTACAAATGTGACATTAAAAGTAGGTAGCGTATACAGCTTTTGGGGTATTTTATGGGGATTTAAAAGGTATGAATAAATCAGGAATATATTTTATGCTAATAATAACCTAATTCGATCATTATTACAATGTAAACTCGGCCATAAAAATCGCTCTTATTTAAATATACGATGCAAATTCGAATAATAATTTATTCGAAAAGGTATTAGTCATTTATTATGCCTCCATGCCTCGGGTTTTGAGTTGATAAACGAGGTCAGTGACCAACCCCATTGAAACACCTTGAGGTACCGAAGTTTCCCAACCATATGTTATGATGAATCTTTGATTTATAATAACCTTTTTATGGGGACCCTTTAAATTTGCTATATAATTTTAAAGATAGATTTTTGAAGTAAAACTTCTTTAGGCACGCTTGACTTGGGGTAAGCTGGTGAATGCGTTACGAAAAGTGAGGCGAACGGAGGGGGTAGTGCGGGACGCGGGGAACGAGGCGCGCGCGACGGTCGGCCACGACACAGCGCCGGCAGATGTACGTGCGCCGCGTCTTTGCTTTGTTCTAATTGAAATAGTATTGTGGGAGATATAAGTTAGTGAAATTTTACTTCAGTCGTGTGCTCTAAAGCAGGGGTTCCCAAACCTTTATGGTTTCGAACCCCTAAAAATAAACGAAAAATATATTTTTATTTTATGGAAACCCAACACGAACTAAACGAACTCAATTGGTTGAAATGAAAACATTTTAGCTTGTTTGCCGAACCCTCATTGGGAATCGCTGCTCTAAAGCACACGCGTTTTTTTTTTAAATATTATTTGTAGACCTGTAAAAAATTATTTATATTAACATAATGTAGTATGAGAGCTAGGCCAGATCATACCCTCAGGTCATTGATAAAATGAAACGAAAATGGTCGAAACACGATGTTCCAATTAGGTATTTAGTCTAATATTATAATAAACTCTGATGATCTCAACTAAGCTGAAAAAACTTGACAAAAAATTTATGTCTTAACTTTGATCCGGGTTGCAATAAAAATACTAAAAGTAATTTTAAATTGAAAAAGTTCAATAAATATCGTCGTAACAGTACTTTCATTTAATTTCAATATTTACATGTAAATGACAGAAACATAAGTAAAGTTTAAGGAACACTTGCGCATGCGCGTATGAAGTAACGTTATTTATTTAACTTTAATAGCTTAGTAAACAAACTTCTTGTCATGGATAGCTTCGCGACTATTTGCTACAACATACTGCTACTAGTGCTTCTACCATACTCTTACTGTCTATTTTTTTTTAATAACTGACATGTAAATATTTTTTTCACATGTGATTTTATTAATAAGTTATATTATGTAAGCTGCTGTTATTTTGTTATGTAAGCTTGTAGTTCCAATTTCAAAATTTCCCTCCACATTTTTTGCGAGTTAATTCAAAGTATTGTGTCTCACTGAAATATGGATCTGCGCCGGGAACATTTTAGAGCTATGATTTTATACGATTTCAAGTGTCGCCTGAAACCGGATGAATCGTACGATAGACTTCAAATGGCATTCATGGATGAAGGCCCTTCCAAGGCAACCGTGTATCGTTGGTATAACGAATTCAAGCGCGGTCGACCAACTTTGGGGGATGACGAAAGAAGCGGTCGCCCTTTGACGGCTGTTACCGAAGAAAACGTGCTAGCAGTGAAAAATTTAATCCAAGACAATAGGCGAATTACATATCAGGAGATTCAACACATATTGAAGATTGGATCGGGAAGCGTTCACGAGATTCTACACAGCCATCTTCGCGTGAGGAGGATAGTATCACGCTGGGTGCCGCACAACCTCACCGATGCTCAGAAGCAGGCCCGGGTGGAATGGTGCCGTGATATGCTTAACAAATTTGAAGCAGGCTCGTCTCGGCGTGTTTACGACATCGTTACAGGTGATGAGTCCTGGATTTATCAATACGACCCAGAAACCAAGCGCCAGTCGACTGTTTGGGTGTTTCAAAATGAGCCAACGCCTACCAAAGTGAAGCGATCTAGAAGCGGGGGTAAGATTTTGATCGCTAGCTTTTTTAATTTGACTGGCCACTTGGTATCAATTCCCTTACGGGATCAAAGAAGCATTAATGCCGAATGGTATACTACCAAATGTTTTCCAGAAGTTTTCTCTGTTATAAGCAACAAGCGACCAAACACAGGGCTCCGCGGGCTACTGCTCCACCACGACAATGCACCTGCGCACACCGCACTCAAAACGAGGGACTTCCTGGACAGCACGCCAGTCAAACTCCTGGGTCACCCTCCTTACAGCCCTGATCTAGCACCGTGTGACTTCTTTTTATTCCCAAAAATAAAAAATCAGCTCAAAGGGATACAATTTTCGTCGCCGGAAGATGCGCTGGCTGCGTTCGAGCAGGCTGTAAACGAGGTGTCTGCGGCGGACTGGAAAAAGTGTTTTGAAAACTGGTTTAGGCGCATGAATCTTTGTATAGAGGCTGGTGGAAAGTACTTTGAAAAGATTTGATAAAAATATATGTACGTATAGAACAATTTTTTTTAGTTTCGCAAAACTTTCTGAGTGTCCCACGTATAGTATACAATAACAAACACAAAACATAGTTATTACAATAAAAAATGAATTAGTTATACAGCCAGATTCTACTATATATACTATTATAGTTGTATACATTCAAAAACATAATTATTAATTTTCTTTTAAATAACTGTATGATCATAGATGAGTGATGATAACCTTACCTTACAATAGTTAATGTGGTGGCATTTAAGTATTAAAGTCAATTGTGTACACTGACTAAATGAAAACTACTTAGATGATATTTAACTTCATACATTTTAATAGCTTTTCGCTTAGAAAATTTATATTATTTTATGTATTTCTAGAATATAGTTGGTCAACAAACACGCGTTTAAATGATTTATGTGTTATTCAAGTGTTTGAATAGGCTTGCTGTCATATCGCGTAAAATTGCGATCCTTTTTATGTCAAAGAGCAGTTAAAAGATTTATTTGTTGAGGCGTTGGCCAGTCAGTTATTATGTTTACTTATTTAACTGTTACGAGTTACTGTTATTTTTAAAATGAAAGGTTGGTTACTGAATGTCACATATAATAAAATATGTTGTATTTAATAAAACATGTTTTAGAAAAAATAAGAGTGTACCTGTTGTGTGCAAAGAAGTTTCTGGAAGCATTTACATCTAAACTATTACTGAAAGATTATTTTTACAATTTTTTTTTAGTAAAGTAACAAAGTTATTATTAAAACATTTTAAACAAAGCCATAATATTAAGTAATGATGTGCCATGCCCAGCATTTATTTCATACCATATAATTTTTTCTTTCCATTTTCAAACCATGGAAGGCATGATTCATATTTATGTAACGTATACCTTACATACCAAAGATCATATAAATTAAATTTCTCCGACGAACTTTAAGTGACATTAGAAAAACTTTGAAGCATCCATATTAATTAGCAATTTCTCGTAACGACTTCACTTCGAAGAAGTTAATTAAAAAGCAAAGTTTTTCGCCCTTATAGTGTAGACTTAGGGCTCTCGCAGACCGTCGATCGTTCTCCAACATAGCAGTTTGATCGTATTTTAAAATATTAAATATTAGAATTAAAAATATGTGAGCCTACCTACACATAGGGCACCAATTTTTTATTGGCAATTATCACGGCTAACGCTGACTTTATAGTTGTATTTGTATCAAACACAAAAGTATTACAGTGAGCACATAACCAACCATTTAATTGGCTACCGACTTTGAAGTTGACTATATCATGTGCTCTGACCGACCACTCTTTAGGGCGATTAATTAGCACATTTTTCGCGCATATAAGCCCGCTTTTGTACGCTCAAAAACGCGCGCGTATATCGTAAGATTGTAGTTGGGCGAATCAGCTCGTATACGGGTGAGCCGAAAAGAACACCTAACTTGACTATCTCGACTAACGAGTCATAAAAACTTCGCTTGAAAATGCTGGAATGCGGGCGTGCGCGTTGCGTTCAGTTGTAACAAAGTGCATAGGTATGTAAGCGTGTATAATACAAGCGTGCAAAAACGAGCATATACGCGCGGAAATTACGCCCAATCTGTAATCGCTCTAGGGCAAGGCAACATACTTAATATTCGTTCCTGCGCGTCTTACCGTCTCTAAACAATTGGATTGGAGAAGAGTTGGCGCTGAAAATCAATCTAACTAAACTGTAGTTCATTATACAATTGGCTGTCTGCAATAGCCCTTACTGAATGGTTACGCCTGCCCTTTCCCTTGTAGTTCCCTTCAAATTTTTATGGTGTGACATTAAAACAAGTTGATCCCTCACTTCAAGTCGTTGCCACGACCTTTCAACTGTATTATTTATGGTGTTAGATTAAATATGGGAAGGGCTCTTTTTATGGGCATATGTGTTGTCACGTTTCAATTGCGAAGCGAGTCAGAGAGTGCATACATTTGTGACTTGCTATTTGCGATGCGCAAATTGTTATTTTTTCAGTTCAATGTTTTTTTTTGAGGAGGAAGTCTTAAAAAAGCTACCAGCCTCTTGGGAGAAAGGCTAGGGTGTGTAGGATTTTTAACGCACTAAAACCCCTTCGGTGGTCATCTTCAGCACAATACAGGGGAAACTCTGGGAAAGGGTTATGCTACCGGTGCCTATGCAATGTAGGAAACGGCTGGATTTTTTTCACGATTTCAGCATTGGTCCCAAAGTAAAAGTTGTTCATACTGTTGAGTACAATGACCCCTTAAGAGGTTTTCAGTTATTTCAATAACACGTTGTATAGGCCCTCGACAACCACTAAACCTTGGTAGAAATTCATAAGGAAATGAAACCTTCACACACAAACATAAACTCCAAAAACCCTATCTACGTGTCAACACATGGTTACAACGTCAATCAAAGCTTCAGAAGTGTTAAAGAGAGGCGTGCCTCATTACCGTTTATATTCAATTGTGTTTATGGCCTATGAACATGGTTTAAACTTTGAATGCCATTACTGACTTTATTGTGATGGACCACACGCGTTCAAGAAAAAGGTTAGCTACTATTTTTTGTTAAGTAGCAATTTTATAGAGATGTCTTTTGATCTAAGGTTTCGACTATCGTAAGAGTTGGTAGTATCGGGTCGTTAAGTTCCCTTCAATATGGTTGAGCTAAGCGATGGCTGATGTTCGCGTCATGCTCGTGATCGGGTGCCGTCTGTCGAGACAGGTCAGCTCTTGCATACTATGGCAACTCTTTTTTAGGTTTATTTCTAGAGGAAAGATATTCACTTATAAATCTTTTTGATTATTTCTGACATTAACTTACATTATACTCACATTATTTGAATTAATATGATGTAATAAACAATAACCTATTTTAAAAAGAGTGTATCCATGGAGTTTCTTGCCGGTTCTTCTCCACACTCCACGGACCCACAATTTGTAACCGTGCAACTAAAGCCTAACGTTTCAAAAGTGCCTGTAATTCTAATTAGGTTTATTTGAAATAAAAAACATTTAAATTTGAATAAAGTGTCAATGAACTAAGCAGCAGTTTTCACCTAAGTATTGTGTATCTGCCGTGGGTAATAGGAGAAACAACGTGATAGTTTTAGTCAGGTTTTTTTTATTCATATAATAAAAAAAACCTGACTAAAACTATCACGTCCGACTGTCGGGCAAAGGCCTCCCTGCTCCATTCCTTCCATTTATCTCGGATCTGTGCTGCCTCCTGCCAGCTTCCAAGGAAGACAGCTAATTCGTCTCACCATCTCGTGCGTGGTTTACTGCGACCCCGTCTCATTGTCTTAGGGCTCCACTCTTGTGCTATACGAGCCCACAACTCATCCAGCGTATGAGAGGCTTAAGGATGTAGATTTGGATTCGTGGCAAAATAAAAATTCCTTGTGGAAATTATTTAGTTTAATTTCTACTTAGTATTTTCAATTTTAAACTAATGCAAAAGAATATTATAATTTTGTTCAAGCGTCTTTCACAGCTCCGCACACACTCCGCCATTATTAGTGTCTTTGCCCTCTTCTCCTTTATCATCGCCATCTTTTTCGGGCTCTTCTGGTATATTTTCTTTCATTACGTCCACGTCGAATGGATTCTCTGTTTCTGTTTCACATTCGTTTTCATCACCGGGTTCATCCACATCCATATTACCCGGCAGTTCAAAGTCTTCTGGTTCAGCCAGAGGTCGATGATGCGGCTGAACATCAGTATTTTACACGTAGCGACTGCCATCAGACCACCGCAACCCAGTTACTGGGTAATACTGACATTCGGAGGTTAGACCAGTTGTCAGACTTTCAGGCTTCTGACTACCCGTAACGACTGCCATAGATATTCGTATGGCAACCGGGACCGACAGCTTTCCTCAAAATTAAATGCGACGTGAAATTAATAAACATAAACCTAAAATAAACATTAAAACGAATCCCCAACTAGGCTTATCTTCTATCAGAAACTAATTCTCCGTGATACAAACAAACAGTACAACGCTTATGCAATAATTAATTACCCGTAGACGCATATCAAGTGCACCCACGCGTACACATCGGCCCATGGGGTATTATGGGATTAACTCCCGATACCAAGCAGTTACATGGACAAATATGGGAAAGCGTATAATTGAATATGTACGGCGTTTTATGGTGATCTGTGGATTAAAGTAGCGAAGGTTCTTTTATTAGTTTCAAGGCACTTAATAATTAATTTGATGGAAATCTGCTGCTATTGTGTAACTCACTCGCGATCGCAATCACGTTGTTTTTAATATTCATTGCTCCGTATGTTTTGACAATGCGTCTTATCGGCAACCATAATTAATTATTATTCATCACGTAATGAATATTGCTGTAATATCAAAATGAAAACTACCGTCATTTGAGTTTGGAAGTAGAAGATTAGAGTAGGAAGCAGAGACATGACATTTACCGCCGGTAAAGGGTAGAAAGTTGTAATTTTTTTAATATTAGAAACTCTTTCAAGAAAAAAAGCAACAGTAAAAAACCAAAAATCTAAATATATAAAACAAAGTTGGGTTAGTTACACCATTTATAACTCAAGAACGGCAGAACTGATTTTAATGAAATTTAGCATACAGGTAGAACATAACCTTGATTAATATATAAGATATAAACGACATTACGCGGGCGAAGTCGCGTGCAAAGGCTAGTATTTAATAAAATGTCCAAGTTATGACAGATTTTTCACTAGACAGAAACAACACTATCAAAGTTCCTACGTCATAACGTCATTACTCAAAACCATATATCTCTGTACAATGTCCGTTTTCAGCACGACAACGACAGAAAATGCCCTCTCCAAAAATTTCGAAAGCTTGTACCTCTTCCATTTTTACATAGATTTTATTATTATTTTCAACAATGTTGTCCTTTCTGTCAACTCATCCTATCGCAGTCCACTGCTGGACATAGGCCTCTCCCAAGTTGCGCCACAACGCTCGGTGCTCTGCTGTCCTTTCTGTACCTTCTTTTAAATAATATAACATTTTTGGTAACCTTGAAGGTGAACTTGCTGGTTTCCAACCATGTAGACAGTGGTTTGTCATCAAATTTTGTTTGAAGACGGCTGTCAGCGACCAACATCCCACCAAGGTCACCTTGGTTGGGAGGCTGGTTGCTAACCGTGTAACAGCTAAAACAGTAGTCAACTACCGAATTACCCCACTTGTTTAATCGCAAACAATTTGATCAAAAACTTTCATACCAAAAGTTTAAATGTGGTTTAAATAATATAGCACTTTCATGAAAAGATCAAAATTCTTTGAAAGATTTTAATGTTACAATGACTGTCAGTTAGTTACTGTTAAGTCAAGAACTTAAGACGTCATTTATTATTCAAATGAAGGCTTTTTACAATACTGACGAACCTGAATATTTACCTAATAATTATAAAAATAATAAATTAAAATTCTTTTCCCAACATAAAAAAGTTTTGTTATAAAAAGGTGATGATATCACTACTAATCATAAAACTAAAAAGCATAAATTAACACTTCTCTGTATAAATTTATTACAAAAACTATAATACTGTCTGCCATTTCGCTAATTTATTCGCCACTTTATAATTAACTGTTTTAAAAAACGCTATTAAAACACTAGTCTTTGCCCCAAGGCTTGGGAATGTACGTTTTAGGAAAGAAATAAATTTAAAGCAGACATTTATAAAATAAAAACAGTGCCTAATTTGTTTATTATTTTACTTCATAACGTTCTTATATAAATAGTTGCAAGTTTTACGTATCAGCTTTATAAACCCTAGGTTTATATAATAACTTTCCGTCCACCTTTTTTATTCATCTGTGCTTCCGTTAGATCGATAGAATATGCTTTATTTTATTGTACACCATGAAAATAGTAGTAAACAGGAACAACATATAATAACTTCTTAGGTTTTCGCGATCACTACACATTATAATAAAACAAAGTTTAACCGGATTAAATCGCGTTTATTATTTAAATTGGTTTCCCTGACGTTTCGAAAGCTTCGCAGCATTTCGTGGTCGCAGGTAGACTAAGATGACAAGCGTCTTTACAAATATTTCTAAAAAAAATATTTTAATCTACCGTACAATATTATTAATTAAAATCGTTTCGATGCACGCAGTAATCACTCACAATATCATTATCTTTTACAGTGTTGTGTGCTGTTTGGGACTTGATTATTTTTAGGACTGGGTTCCAAACAGGTGGTAGCTGCCAACCATCTTCTCTATTAAAATTAGGATGTTTTTTAATTTCAATAGCCTCACGGAGCATTCTAGGTACATATCGGTTTTCCTTCGCCAGAACTTGTGGTTTATCAAATCGAAGAAAATGGTTGGGTTTGTCTAGGGCATGTTCACACACTGCAGACTTTGTGGAGCGTCTGTTCTTGACGTCTGCTAGGTTTATAATCAGTCAATTTCTGGGATAAAACTTGGCAAAGGCCTGTCAGTTGTTGGTACCTACGTGAACTACTATGTTATGTTAGGTTGTTTTTTTACTTATTAATTTATATTAAATTAAAAAGTTGTAATGCAACGCGAAAGTTTAAAAGTAAATGAAAAACAAGGTCGATGCACCAGTAAAATCATTTTATGAGGTACTGACTTATAATTTAAATAGCATAAAAATAAATAAATACATTTAAAGATCATAAGCATATTGGTAGGCGTACCAAAATAATCAATATATCAATAACACAATATCACTTATTCTGAGCAATATCATATTGCGTACATTGGTCACTTAACCCGCTATCGTTTGCCAAATTAGCACGCGCGTTGAGTGACCACAATAAATGTAATGTGGACTGTTGCCGCAGCCGGTCGGTTAACTGACTAGGTCATATTGATAGCGGGAAGCGATATTAATTGGTAAACATGCTTTCTTAATGGTTGAATGATTTTTATGGAATTAGGTAGGATCCAATGGTGCCACCAGTAGATTGCTCGATTATCTTATTTCATCGTGACATAGAAAAGTTAAGATCATCTAATCTAAAATTTCACGGCCCTACACTTAATTTGTCAAAGAATAATATCATAATCCTATGAAAAGTTAGGTGGAGGGTCATGTATTTCAATATTAGACGATCTCTACTAGCTGAAACAGGACTTACAGGACATCCGTTAATGTGAGGAAGTTCACGATGATTGATGATTGATTGATTGATTGATGATTCATGCCTCATAAGTTTAATTTTTATCTTATAATATGAAAAAGTAGTTTGAGGTTGACATTGTCAAAACTGTGAGTGCCAAAAAAGTTGAATAGAGCACTGAACTCGGAACGCAGAACACTAGATCGCTATCCGTCTTGCTAGAAGCTATTTCACACAGAAATTACAAGGCGAGCTTAACTCAAAAATGAGTTTTCTACCAGCAAACCTTTGAGCGATAGAGTGAGTGTAGAAAAGAGTTTGAGGGTAAACTTAGTACACAACTGTTTAGGTCTATGTCTATATAAATTACTCAATAATCAAACTTACATAAAACCTACTTGAATAAACTACTGCCTCGTTGGTCTAGTGGTTGCAAGCGCGACTGCTGAGCGTGAGGTCCTGGGTTCGATTCCCGGGTAAGGCAAAGTGTTATTGAGTTTTTTCATTAGGAAATTCTCAGTAGCAGCCCGGAATCTGGATTTGTGCCCGGTTAATGGCAATAGGCTCGCCCCCTATTACATGGGACTTACAACATAACTGGCGAAATGTGGGTGTACTATACACCTCTGCCTACCCCTTCGGGGAAATACAGGCGTGATGTTATGTTATGGTATGTTGAATAAACTACAATAATATATAATATATATAAATAGCATAATATACCTACATACATATTAACATTATTAGTTAAATAAAATATATCCCTCTATTCTTTAAAAATAAAATTTACAATATGTATCGAATATATAACATCGAATATCGAATCGAATGGATTACTGTGAAATGTAAAAGAATTTGAAACAAATCCAATACCGTCTCTGTAATTTTTGTTGTACTGTATCTACCCAAAACTGACGCCATTCATAAATCGCTTACAGAAGTACCCTGCCCTCCAATCAAGTATCATATTTCTCTAAAGTATTTTTATTTTTTACATCTTATCATTTGGCTCCCGTTTACATTTTAACGATGCCACAAATTAGTATTGATATTTAAATACTGTATTTATTATTTAAGATGAAAATTATAACAGTTCGTAACGGTAAGCGTGTTAAATAATAACTTTATTAATACAATAAAAGTATGATATAATTTATATTTTTATGAGTAAAATAAAGTGTAGATTTTAAGTTACTTTAGTCGTTAAAAATGTCACAAGCCTTGATTTTTTATATGAAAAAGTTATTAAAATACAGTAGCCATAAACAATTAAATATATGAGAGGTCACCCAGTGGTAGAAATTCGAAAGCAATAAAAAAAAAATAACAAGGCCGAAAAAAATACCTCTTTTTTTATAGCTCAATAGCTAATAAACAAGCGAAAAAAAAGAAAATTGGAGAAAATTATACTAAACCATTTTTCTCTGCTTGTATTATATTATACATAATTTTATAGATTTACAGCAAAAGATTTTTTTATATTTTTGTTTTACTTCATGAGTGTCAAAAAAGTAAGAAACTTCACATGTTTTTATAAATTCGCATACAAAACTTACGAAAATTTACCTCCTTATAATAATTTATTCTCATTTACCATCATTACTCGACACAGAAAATTGAAATGGCGTCTCATTCATTTCCCGCCTAAATTCCATTAAAAACCGCGTCCGCAATTGCTTGTCGACTCGTTTACACAAACAAATTAAATGTCGCTTAGTATCGTTTACTGTCAAATTATATTAAGTATACATCAATATTACATTTTACTTGGTGTTACTTCATATTTACTTACTACTTATACAGAAAGAATAAAAATGTTTGGTTATTTTTTTACTTTTCGAAACAGCATGAAACCTTTTTGGTACAGCCAACAAGTAACTCGATGAATATTTTAGAGCTTAAAGTTAATTATCTCAACAGTTTATTGTTTGTCAAATTGTATCATAATACTATACTAAAAATAATTGAATTCTCTATTATCATCATTTCAGCCGAAAGATGTCTACCGGTGGACATAGGGCTCTCCCAAGCATCGCTTCAACGACCGGTCCTGCTCTTTCCGCATCCAGCGGAATTTCCGCATCCAGCGGGATTTCCGCGACCTTCACCAGGTCGTCGGTCCACCTTGTGGGGGGCCTACCCACTAGATAGTAAAGCTGTGCTACCCACGCTGCGCCTTCCGTTACGCGGTCGCCACTCCAAAGCTTTACGGCCCCATCGGCCATCCGATCTGCGAGTAATGTGTGAGAAATGAGGAGATTCGCAGGAGAACGAAAGTAACCGACATAGCCCGAAGAATTGCCAAACTTAAGTGGCAGTGGGCGAGGCCCATTGCTCGCAGAAATGTCTATCATTTTCTTTTTACTAAAATAATTATTGTAATAGCAAGTTCTCATTACTTTTCATTCATAAAACAATTCTAATACCGAGCAATCGCTTTCTTTTTATGTAGACAGTTAGTTATTGTCAGTGTGCTTTCGAACAAATTTCATGGATTTCATTAAATGCTATTAAATCAATAATTTATCACTCTATTCTTGAACTGGCGATAAAAAGCTTTCAGAACATAATTTGAAGTATACCTTAGAACCATATCGATACTATCAAACACGTAAACGTAATTCTTCATTATTTTTATTGAAACGAGGAGTCACCAATAATCGGACATAAAAGTTACAAACAAGTCTTCTGTTATGTATTAATAAAGGTTAAATAACTATAAGTATTTATTTATTACTCTGTGTAATACAACATCGATTTATATTTATTCCTGACACCAGATTACTTCTATAAGTTCACAGTCAAAATACATATTCCGCTGACTGAATTCAATAGTGGCACAAGACAAAAAGTAGACAATCGAGTTTTCATGGACAAGTGCGTGCGCAATTATTTACTCTTTACTTACTCCACTTTTAGGTATAATAAGTTGATGTTTCGGTTTTATATATCTTTGTTATTTATTTAATCGTCAACATTATTGTTTTTCTGAATAATATAGGACTCTGTAAATGGTGATAATTCAAACTCAAACTGCCAAAGTTTTGACTTGTGCCAATACTGAATTCGGACAGCGATTTCAAGACCTGTAACTTAAAGGGCATACTTTGATAATAAAATCGAAATATTATCACTTTAAAAATACCAATAGGTTCTCGGAACAGGTTCGTGAATGGTCGTATTGATGCTTATCAGATTGAATTAGTGCTGTGGTCCTTTTTAAAGTATTTTACAGTCCTACTCCTCCCTGAGAGTATAAAAAGCAAATATAAGTGGGTGTGGAAGAGAACTTATGCACACCTTTTCCGTGTGGTCTTCAGTAGCAACAATATTCATTTTTTTATGATGTTGTCATCAACTTACTATTTGGGACATTCTTTACACAGCACCATCTAGTCCCGAACTAAGCAGAGCTTGTACTATGGGTACTAGACAATGGATATAATTCTTATATACTTTTGTTTTATTTAAATACATACTTAATAGATAAATTTCATTTTCAATGTGTCAATCTCGTTCGCATATACGAAACTGGTCAAAGCAGAAAAGTTAAAAAGGTCAAAAAACAGAAAAACACGCTCACTCTCTCTAAAAAAAAACACGTAATAATTAAAGTTACATCCTAAAACTATACCACAGAATATCTAATAGTACTAACGTACAGAACGGCCACTCTCCGCCCCCCGCCAATTTAAGAGTCCGCGCCCGCACCCTGTTCCCGCCCACAGTTTGCCGGCAATTGGACTACAAGATTACAATGGATGTCAATCGCGAGTCGCTATACAAGCACGTCATCTCTGAGAACTACTGAAAAGTGCTTGGCATTACGAGCGGCGAGCATACCTAACCTACACGTGTGTCTGCGTTCGTATACATACATAATCGTGTGTGTGTAGGTGGTGCTAGCATTAATATTGTATTGAGTGTCCGAGGTGTGACTATACTATAAACTTACTATCCTACTTCCTAATAATATTATAAACGTCAAAGTTTGTGAGGATGCATGGATGGTTGTTACTCTTTCACGCAAAAACTGCTGTATGGATTTTAATGAAATTTGGCATACACATAGAACATCGGATTAACATATAGGCTACTTTTTATCCCGGGAAGATGAACAGTTCCCGAGGGATGCGCGATACTCGACATCCACGAGGGCGAAGCCGCGGGTATAATCTAGTTACAAATAAACAACCAAAATGCAGTGCTTAAATTAATAATCTCATTTAAAGTCAAACGCAAAAAGCTTACTGAACTCGAATTGAGAAACCCAAAAAATAACGGTAACTTATTTTTGTAGCAGTAACATCAAATTAATGCAAGTGATTTGTTAATTTTCAATTAATACGGTCAATACGAAAAACCGTTCTTTTTTTACGTAAAAAAGTGTACAAATACTTCCACGTAAATATACAAGTATATGACGATTACTTTTAAGAGCGTTTTTCTTCGAATTTTAAGAAGATGTATTCGTTTATCCGTAATGGAAGCCCGATCGATTAAGTTAAACAGGAATTTATCATGTTCACTTGCTGTTGGGGAAATAAATCGAACCTTATTTATGTTTAAAGGAAACGATAATATGCCTGGGTGTTCTTGTAGTGTGTAAAGTGAAGATCACTGTTTAAAGGAAACGATAATATGCCTGGGTGTTCTTGTAGTGTGTAAAGTGAAGATCACTGTTTAAAGGAAACGATAATATGCCTGGGTGTTCTTGTAGTGTGTAAAGTGAAGATCACTGTTTAAAGGAAATGATAATATGCCTGGGTGTTCTTGTAGTGTGTAAAGTGAAGATCACTGTTTAAAGGAAACGATAATATGCCTGGGTGATCTTGTAGTGTGTAAAGTGAAGATCACTGTTTGCTTTTAGTTTGGGACTAGATGGTGATGTGTAAAAATGTCCCAAAAATATTAAAAAAAAATATTTATTAATTTTATTTTTTTTACCTTTTGTCGAGCGACTTCGATGATTTAGTAGGGAACAACTGATATTTTTTTCGCGTATTATGCGTTGCCTGCCCATTTTTCCATTCTATCTATTTCTGTGTATGTCCGGCTTCTCTGGTGTTGCGGATGTTCATCATTACAGCCGAAAGACGTCCACTACTGGACAAAGGCCTCCCCCAATTAAGGGGGGGATATGCCATAATCGCCACGCTTGGCAGGCGGGTTGGCGATCGCAGTTGGTTGGTTAAATACTCAGAGAATGCTGCTGCCCATCCTCTGGTGAATCCCTTAGTCGCCTTTTACGACACCCATGAGAAGAGATAAGGGTGATGCTATTCTTTAAGTCCGGCACCACACGGACCGGATGGACGGATGTTCATGGGCGTTGGAAATGGCTTACCATCAGGTAACCCACTTGCTCGTTTGCTATCCCAACCCCCTTGTTAAAAAAAAACACGAATAAATATTTGTGGTACTGACTTATTACCTTTTGAAATAGTATGATATCACATTATTAAGCAATACCTAGTGATTCTTTTAAACAAATTAAAAAGTTTACAAGCATGAAATTGCTCATCACAAAACTGCAAATGTGACCACGTGACCAGTCTTTACCTCATCCCCCCCCCACAAGCATACATTACCCCATTTCTCACGTCTGACAGCTCACAAATGACACAGCTTTTAAATTTAAATAATCGCCACTACTGAAACCATAATTGGCAGCTCTTATCTACCCAAAATAAGCTCTTATACCCTTCACATCACTCACGATGTAACCTTAATTCAATAATACCATATCATACGATTATTTTAACCGGAAACGTAAAACAAAAGTGGGAGTAATATTTTAATGGTATTATTTTTATTAATTTACTAGCGGCTTCGCCCGCCTGGATGTGGTTTATCGCGCATCCCTCGGGAACTGTACATTTTCCCGGGATAAAAGTAGCCTATATGTAATACAGGCTATGTTCTATCTGTATGCTAAATTTCATTAAAATCCATACAGTAGTTTTTGCGTGAAAGAGTAACAAACATCCATACATCCTCTCAAACTTTTACGTGTTGAATAATAGTAGGAAGTAGGGTTAAGTCATCTTTTTGTTGGTGTATTAAGGTTTAGGTATGCATGAAATATCCAGTCTAGCTTTCCAAATATCAAACTAAATTCAAAGTCTGGTGGATGACTATCAGTCAGTCACGGAATAGACGTCCAACTTACCAGCCTAGGCTGCGGATGGACAACAACGTAAAACCGGTGAGAGATGCTGGCTCTTTAGTTACAAACACACTAACTCATTGTGATGATTTCTGACAAACATTTTTTATTTATCCTACTCCTACTAATTGCGTAAGTATGGATATTTGTTTGTTTGTCCTTCAATCATGCTGAAACGGCTGATTTAAGATACTTTTTATCACGGGAAGATAAACAGTTCCCGAGAGATACGTGATAAACCAAATTATGCGCGGACAAAGTCACAGGCATAGACTAGTAATATAATAATAATAAATACTTCTTCGTTACACGAATTACATAAAATTAACAAAAACAGTAGGTAGCTTGTAACTATTACACATCTCCAAACTAGGTAACATTTTAATTCTGTATGCACATAGCCGTTGTCTGTTAGTGGCGCAGAAAGACCAAAACCAACGGTTCTATTTCAAGAAAAGTCTATATTGATACAATTGACTGGCGATGAACAAAACTTTTATTCGAAATTTCGGTCAACCACAATGGTCCTCCGGTCACGCAAAATAAAAGTTCTCGATGAATCTGGCGCTGATAATCAAAATGGCGTACGTTATAAACTGGTTGTTAATCAAACGGGACGACCAAACCAAAAAGAGTAAGACTAATAAACGTGAACCCAAATGCACGCGACCGAACGTCGCAACCGTTAAATAATTGGGGAAAATATATCGATACATAGGTGCAGTGGGATTAGCCAACATGCTCGTGGATTTGTTGGTTTTACGGATTTTGTAAAATCGATCATAACAAAAACCGACTAACAAACTCCTTGACAACCGCTCTTGCAATAGTGGCTACCAACCAACAGATAAGTATGATCTTGTACACAGTATAGAGTACTAAGCAGAATGAGACTGCTCTTAAAAAACTGTAATTGTATCTATCTTTCGGGGGCTACTTCACAAATGCATGGACAAAGCCAGTCTTCTGAAAAAAAGATCAGGCAAAGAAAGGTCTAACATGACAAAACATTCAATGAAAAAGGCCACTCTTAGAATCTCTAATGATGATAATTATTATTGTTTTCTTATTTTTACGAGCTGGACTCGTATAGAAGAGACTGGTTCACAATTTCACTAAACCGGAAAGAGTGGAATAAGGAAAGGGAGGCCTTTGCTCTGCAGTGGGACAATATAGGCTGAAAATAAAATAATAATAATAATAATATTTTTTAATTTACACAAGAAAATAAAGTCAATTTCTTACAAACAGAAATGACATACACAAACGCAAGCTTAACTCAAAAATTCGCATTAGACCAGAAAACTTTTGAGTGAGCCAACCTTTTTGTATTTCTTCTTGAACTTAAACTGCGCAAAATTGTGTTTAAAGATGGCACTTCTTTGTACAACAATGCCATTAATTCATGTATACTTATTTCACCAACATTATTGTTGTTTAAACATTTTGCCATTTTATCTGCCCGTGTGTTTCCATTGTAATACTTAACATGAACATTTATTGGGTGAAACTTAACTTTTCCCCTAACCGGCGGTTGTCACGAAAGTAACTTAACGTCAACAGCTTAACTGCAGTTAATTATATGGTTAATTTTATCCAAATAAGAGGTGCATCTTGTCACGAAAGGTTAACCAACACTTGTCTGATTGATTGATCATTATCTGTAATGTAAATGCGACATTGGCATTTTTATTGCAAGGTTGGAAGTTGGAACATAATGTTATATTAATATTCTTATAATGCATCTTTAACTTCTTTGTTTCTCTGTTGGCCTAGTACTTTTCTCACACTTAAAGCTACATAAATAATGCATCTTTTACTTCTTTGTTTCTCTGTTGGCCTAGTACTTTTCTCACACTTAAAGCTACATAAATAATGCATCTTTTACTTCTTTGTTTCTCTGTTGGCCTAGTACTTTTCTCACACTTAAAGCTACATAAATAATGCATCTTTTACTTCTTTGTTTCTCTGTTGGCCTAGTACTTTTCTCACACTTAAAGCTACATAAATAATGCATCTTTTACTTCTTTGTTTCTCTGTTGGCCTAGTACTTTTCTCACACTTAAAGCTACATAAATAATGCATCTTTTACTTCTTTGTTTCTCTGTTGGCCTAGTACTTTTCTCGCACTAAAAGCTACATTATAAATGGAATCTTTTCATTTTCCGAGCCTTTTCCCAATTATGTTGGGGTCGGCTTCTAGTCTACACAGATGCGGCTGAACATCAGTATTTTATACGGAGCGACTGCCATCAGACCCCCGCAACCAAGGTACCTACTGGGTAATACCGACATCATAAGGTTAGATCAGTTGGAACATTCAGGCTTCTGGCTACCCGTAATGACTACCATAAGTACCATAGATATTCGTATAGCAATGGGACTAATAACTTAACGTGTGCTCCGAAGCACGGAGGGGTCTCAATGTGGTAAGGAAACGGTCACCCATCTAACGTCTGACCGCGGTTAGCGCAGCGTAACCTCGCAGGTGTTACAATCTACGCGGTTTTAGTTGGTAGCTTTTTTTTTCCTTAGCTGTCCCCCTACAGTATAATCGATATCGCTGGACAAAATGTATGAAACAGTGCTATTTTTTCGTGATTTCAGGGTTGTCCCGTAGTAAAATTTGTTCGATAGCATTTCCGAATGAGCTCCTCAAATATGATCACGCATTTCTGATAGACGTTGTTTAACAGATACCTTTGTGGAATGATAGTTTTATAGTGGCTTTATTGCCACTATAAAACTATCATTCCACAAAGCATGAATATACTTAGAAATGATCTTTAAAGCCTAGAAATATCATTTTAATATATCAATCTATCTTCTCGATACGTCAAGTTCTGGGCATTAATAAATCCTATTGCGAAAAAGCTTATTTTCACTCCGCCAGTTAGTATTACATACCCGGGGATCGAACCCGGAGTGTTGCGCAAGCGTCTTACGACCGCACCATAAACGAATACTATCGTATGGTTGCCTAAAGATAAATATTATGGTATGGTGGTAGATATGTATTAGTGATTTTGATTTCGTTTTGGATAATAATATAATAAAATTATATATATATAATAAAAATAAAAAATGTAACTTATTTATTAAAATGTGCAGTGATCGAAATTATTATGAGATAAAAAACAGAATACTGCAGGATATAACTAATATGTACAATAGTAATAATTATTATTATACAAAGAAACGTCATGGCGTCAAAGGAGAAGAATAAAATCATTTTGTAAAGAGAAGATTGTCAAAATTTATTTCATTGTAGAATTATAATGATTAGAAAGATTTTAACAGGTATCTGTAAAAGCTTAAATGATATCTACTTCTGTAAGCAGTAAGTAACCTAAAGTCCATCATCTTCCTACCCTGGTCCCAAAAAGAAGAGGGTTAAAGAAAAAAACACTTCACAACTTGAGATCAAACCACGTTTGATGTTGGATTTCAAGTTCTTCAGTTACTTTTTCCTCTACTACCACTTCGCAAAAAAAACGAATAAAGATGTCTTTAGCTGATTTGTTGCAGTTACTCTCAGAATCATTTCCTCTTACTTAAAATTTTACTCACTGACTTCTCGATGAGTCCACAATAAGTCGTAACAAGAACTACCTTACCAGTCTATTAGGCACTATAAAATCTTTTTCTTCCACACTCAACCTGGTAATACTTATATTTATTAATATCACAGCTAAGTTAACCCATAACTTGTAAGTAACAGCCCTAACTGTCACTGCATATGGTCGTTGACATTTTAATTTTAATACCTTTCTATATTATGTCTGTACTGCATATTATTTAGACGGAATAACATGATTTCTAACGGCTACGCTTTGATTTTGTACGTGAGCTGTTAAAATTAGCTGTCTCACATTGCCTTTAGGGTTTAGATACATGTTCGAATTTGGCCGAGAATTTTGTTGATGGTTTCATAGTGGCTTTATCTGCACATATGATTGTCATCTCTCACTGTTGCCAGGTCTCCTGATTTTCCAGGAGGTTCACAGATTTTCCTAAAAATCTCCCGATATCCTGATTTTCGACTAAAATCTCTGAATTTTTTATAATCCTTGTATAAAGCCTAATAATAGGAATAAGATCAAATCTGGCAAAAAACTGCATATAAAATGAAACAGACGAATAAGTTGCTGCCCTGAATATTTCCGTCACTCCCAGTATATCGTATGTTCACTAAACACTTAGCGTAAAATAGACTTTATCACAAAAGAATAAGGTTTTAAAGTTTGCCTATGTCCAGCAGTGGACAACTTTTGGCTGAAATGATGATGATGATGAGAGTCATCAACTCAGCCTATCGCACTGCTGGATATAGTCCAAGTAAAAGCTCTGACTGGTCTGCTGGTCAATGAAGCAATGAGGCAAGCCGAGAACCGAGATGTGTGAAGGAGCATGGTATCGGCCCTTCAGAACGGACACGAAGAAGCGAAGAAGAATGGACACGACCCTCAGTAATGAGGAACATGAAAAAGACGAGATTTGGAAAAAATGGATCTTGCAACGCCAGCTACCAGCGTGAATGAACCAGACATTGTAACGACGATCATTTTTAAAGTGTTATTCCAGCGAGGGTCCATTAGGCTGATTAATAGATACATGAACCAAAATGAGTCAATAACATAAAAACAATGTGCAGTATCAATGTACGATGTACCTTATATAAGAGAAACGCAAACGATTTATTTGCTATCTGCATTAAACGATGTTTGAAAGTGACATCTGTCGGCAGTAAGCGTGCAACTTTCCATTTTAGTTTTTATTGCCTAGCGCCGCCTGAAGATATAAATTACTATAATGTGTCTCCGCTTCGCCTACTTTAGGTCTAATGCTAGTTATATTAAAGATTTTCATTGCGTGGTCATTGCATGATGAGTTCACACTGCATAAAAAGCTACATGCTTCGTCTCTGCATCATCCTTGTCGACTTGTAGAAAATGCATAAGGCAAGGCTTCACCTCAATAAAAAAAAAACAAATAGCTAATGTCAGCAAACTAAATAATGTGTAGCTAAGTAATATTATTTTCACGATATCTTCATAAAAGATTCTTTGCTCAGAGCCCACTACATACAACGCTACTTTATTACCTATTGTCGTATACAAGAAATGCATTCGATAAATCTTTCTTACGTTTCTCCTTTTAAATACTGATTTTATACAAGCTCGCATCATTTTAGTTCCTTTTATATTTTGAGGGTTTCACGTGGTAGGTAAAGGTAGCTGTCACCCACAATTTGCGCCACAAAACCTGTACCTCCGCCTCCCGCATCCAACCCAGACTTCTTCAGGTCGTCCCTACGCTGCGTTTGCCAATTCGCGGACAATCAAGGACTTGTCTATTCCAATGGCCATCGGTCCTTCGACAGACATGGCCAGCCCACTGCCACTTCAGCTCGCTAATCCTACAAATTATGTCAGCCACTTCGGAGCTTCTCCGGATAGTCTCATTACGGACTTTATCCTTCAAAGAAACTCCAAGCATAGCTCGTTCCTTAGCTCGCTGAGTGACTTTGAATTTGTTAACTAGCCCATCTGCCGGTGTCCACGTCTTAGCACCCGTTAAATTATCCAATTTAAAGTAGAGTAGGTTTCAAAAAAAACTCCCTTATAAATAAATAAATAAAATTCTTTATTGCAGGCACGCAGACCCATATTAAAAATTAAAATTAAATAATCCATTTCCATTACCATAATGTAAATTTCACTGAAAACCATGTCAGACTTCATTGAAGTTCAAAAAAATTAATTAAAAATAATAATTATTATTACGTAAGTATATGTAGCTTACTTAAGTAACACAAAATAGGACAATCCAGTTTGTTCGCAATGACGCCCAGGAGGCTGTTGGTGCTGGCACGCACCCTGTATAACAGGGACGCAGCGCGCTTACGCCTGATCGCTGCAAACCCGTCAGTGTGCGCGTCCGCGAACATACCCGACGCGCTGCAGAAGCGTGGCAGCCCCAGCAACATCCTGAACGCATTGTTGTACTGCACACGAAGAGCGTTGACGGTTCTTAGAGTACAGCTAGTCCAAAGGCTACACGTGTAAACCTACCCCAGTCATCCAAAGTTACCCAACAAGACGAATTAATGCCAATAACAGAAGCTAATGCGCACAACTATTACCATTGATTATGCGCAATTGTATTCACAATGTACTACATACATCACTCGGGTCTGTCCGCTCGTCGCAATGAGAAAGCGAATGATTTATTATAGTTCGCGTCTGAATCATAACACGTTGATTTTCTATAGAAACCATTGCTTAATGATGTTTGGATGTTAAATATAGGTTGAATTTAGCTGGTGTTTCCTAAGAGACCGGTGCATCTATCCAGTAGATCAAGCTGGCGTATATAGCTGATGATCTTATAAACAGATGACAACAAAGAACTGTAGTAATTGGAGATGAAATTAGATAAATGTAGCCGAAATTCAGGAGGCAGACTTTATTTTTTACCGGGCTGACTCTTACGCCAGCACTTCCAAATATTTTTGGTCTATCAGAATATACTGATTTTCTTAAAATTACTTAGAATTTATCACGACGGTGTGGGTTTCATGTTTGTCTCATTGCAAGGATAGATTTAAATATGAAAATTAAGTTAATCAAGCCTAGATTCCACCGAGTCTTCTCGTCGCCTATACCGCAAAGTTTGAAGACAAAGGTCTTCAACCAGTGCGTCCTGCCAGTCATGACTTACGGTGCCGAGACGTGGACACTGACAGTTGGGCTAGTCCACAAATTTAAAGTCGCTCAGCGAGCTATGGAGCGAGCTATGCTTGGAGGTATGCTTGAAGGATAAAATCCGTAACGAGATTATCCGGAGAAGAACCGGAGTGACCGACATAGCTTGTAGGATCAGTAAGCTGAAGTGGCAGTGGGCTGGCCATGTCTGTCGAAGGACCGATGGCCGTTGGAGCAGACGAGTCCTTGACTGGAGACCGCGTATCGGCAAACGCAGCGTAGGGCGCCCCCCTGCCAGGTGGACCGACGACCTAAAGAACGTGGCTGGGGGGGACTGGATGCGGAAGGCAGAGGACCGAGCGTTGTGGCGCAATTTGGGAGAGGCCTATGTCCAGCAGTGGACTGCGATAGGCTGAGTTGATTGAAGCCTAGATTCCATAAATGACAGTTGTGTTCATTAGTCAGAATTATAGAAATATGGTAACTTGTTCCAATTACTAAACAGAGTGTATTAGAATACAAGTAAACTCGTATAAAATTATTTGATGATTTGAGAATATTGCAGGTTTTATGACCTATCGTATCGATGACCAAAGAATAGTGTTGTTCGTGGTCTTGGCCGTCCCGTCTTGTGGTCTTGTATTTTCGGACCAATACAAGACAGCAATAGAAAGACTATGGTCATCGCAAATAGCCACCAATGCTGTTGATTCCCTTGTTCAAAAACTAAACTTATTTGAAACTATCGCTCTCTTTTACTATACAAGAAAGGGATGGCAACAATCTTAGTGCCGTCAAATTAGTACATTTCTTCGTATTTTAGTCGGCACGTTCTGAGATCACGACTAAACTTGTATGGAAATTTTAATTCGGACTAATTTGACAGCACTTAAATTGTTGCCATCCCTTTCTTGTATCTACTATTAGTAACAGAGAGCGATAGCTTAAAATAAGTTTAAATTGTGAACACGAAATTAAACGCCATTGTCTGTGATTCGAAAAAAAGCACTTATCTGTAATGACTAATGAGTACGGGTAGTGTTGCGTAAAGTCTTGGTTTTGCAGTCTTGCGGTCTTGCATTGGTCTTGCGAAAATTCAAAACCGCAAGACTACAAGACCAAGACTGAACAACACTACCAAAGGAACACATGCACTAAGTTACTGCAATTATAGAATTATTTTGAAACTAAGTTATGCACCGAGTTCATTTGTATGTTTGAGCTAATCTGAAGAGATTTCTTTAATCGGAACAGCTTTTAATAACACACAATTTTTTTTTTTCAGTAACAATGATATTTTATTCAGAACCTTAAAAAGTTCGCTATGTACCTAAATAAATAAATATTCATATTTTAATTTTGTTTGTTTACAGGTAAATGTTTCACCATCCTACTTCATAATGTCAAGTAAGGTATTAATTACACAAACAGCTGCAGAAGAGAGTGTCAATTTAAACAAGATTCAAGTATTTTTTTTAAAAATGCTACTCATCAAAGCTAGACCGATATTTTTTTGACAACTATGAACACTCCTATATGATGCTTATATGCTTCTTAATGTTTCAAGCCAAAACCGAAACCAAATTACGACTTCTGTCTTAATTTTGATTCGGATTTAACTGAAACCAGAATTCTCTCTACGTATCGCTTCCGATCGTTTTCTGCTTGCTCGTTTTCCCCCTCTCTATTATAAAAAATAATCATAACAGAAAAAATAATAACGATCATCACTTTGTTTTAAATAATGATAATGAAATCCAAAGACGTAACGTAATTCACTGACATAATCCTTGTAAGCGGAAACATGGGTAAATGTTAATATCTTTTTATTTAAACACTACATGCGCCGGCTGTCAATCTGCTACGGCATTGGGGTTCCAACATTTTAGCCGCACCTTTAAATAAGTCAAGGAATTAGCGCATAAATGAATGGAGGGAATTCGTTTCATATTCGTTTATACGTTTATACTATGAGTTTATCTTTTATTTATTAGGACTGGACTACTTAAGAGAGCGGTTTTCTTTTGTTAAACCTTCTGATTTCTAGGAGATCTCACCTTAAATTTCAACCTCACACGTCGGATATTTATTCATATGCCTTCTCTGTGCATGCAGTAAGATGGTGGAACTCACTCCCGCCTAACATACGGAATTATCAAACTATATCTTCAAAAGACGTGTTAAAGAGCCCTCCTTAATAAGACTTAACCTTCCTCTTAATTTGTTATTGTATAATATCTATACCATTATTATATATATATGATATATAATAGGTATGTATTTATTTAAGTATCTGTTACTTTATTACAACCAATTTCAGATTCCTTATATTTTTTTCACACACTGTTGTCTACAATTCTTATTTAATTTTCCTCTCGCAGGTCTGCTGGTAGAAATTTAATTGAATTATTAACCTAAATTACCTTATTTTTGATTATTTACCTTTCTACTAAATACTTTTAATTCTGTCTCCTTTCATATGTTATTGTGTGTACATAAATTATAAATAAAGAGTCTAATACAAATCGATGTGTCAGGAAATGGACGTGAATGGACAACAGAATCAGCTGCCTAATTGTGTAACTCACTCGCAATCGCAGTCATCTTGATTTCAATGTTCATTGCTCCGTATGTTTTGACAATCCATCTTATCGGCAACTATGCTCCACGCAATGAATATTGCTGTAACGTCAAAATTAAAACTATTGACATTGTGAGTTCATTACACAATTTCTCCATCTGGACTTGGTTTCCTGTTTCTCCGTTTAATGATAATTAGGTTTCCATATAATAATCACGATTTAAAAAATCCGAACCCAAACTCAAAGAAGCAAACAAAGAAGAACTAATTGTTGAGTTAAGCTCGCCGATGTACATAAGCTTTCCTACTGTAACAATAATGAAAGAAAGAAAGAAAGAATCATTTATTTGCGTAGAATACAGGTGGTACCAGTTATAAAATTGGTGGATTAGGAACAGTGCTATATTCTGCTTGTATTAAGCATGCAAAAATCCAGTATAGATGAACCCAATTGAACTATATTATGTAACTATATTATAATGTTTATTTGTGTATAAAATAAAGTATAATATTTAAATCATAATTTAGAATCATCATCGTTGGCTTATGCTTTATAGCAGTTAACTGGAAATAGGCCTCTCCAATAGCCGAGTTTCGGCAACCTTCATCTTTGCCAAAGAATTGCCAATAGAAAAAATCCTTCAAAAATCAAGCAAACCCTATCTTTACTGCCAACTCCTCTATTGTTTCTTAATCTTTCAGTACTAACTAAAGTATTACAAAAGCTTTATATAAATAGGTTACATGCCGATCAGTGTCTACCCGCTGCAGTGAGAATGTGACATTTGGAAGAGCGCTACGTTTTATAAGCGATAAACCTGTGAACTAAATTGAGGGATACTATTGATTTTAGGTCAAAACTTTGCATTTATTTTATAGCCTATATATAGGACTGGTTGACTGTAAGCTTAATAAACGAAACACTTCATCCATGGTACGGCAAGTCTGGTTTTTGCTATTTTTAGGAGACGCTGCTACCTAATTAGAATCATCAACTCAGCCAAAAAAACATTAAACATAACATTAGCATTAACATTAGCTTAAATAAACATTTGCGACATTTTACACAGCACCATCTAGTCCCAAACTAACTTGTATGTACTATGGGCACTATAGACAATGGATATAAAACTTATATACTATTTTTTGTGGTTGTAAATACAAACTTATAATACATAAGAAACACCCATAGACCAACACAAACACTTATGTTCTTCACATAAATATTTGTGTCCTGTGGGAATCGAACCCATGACCTCATGCAGTCCGACACTCGGACCACTATAGACTTAGATTAACAATAGTAACTATAGACCACAGACGTTGTCTAGCTAATCGCAGTCCACTTCTGGACATAGGCCTCTCCCAAGTTGCGCCACAACACTCGGTCCTCCTCCTTCCGTATACAGTTCCCCCCAGCTTCCTTCTGCAAGTCGTCCATCCATCTGACTGGGGGGCGTCCTAATTAGGATGGTTGGTGGATTTTTACAAAAATCATTGAAAGTACATTAGCAAACAGGAAAAATTTTCAGTTACTGGTGTTATTGCTATCACTGCTCATAAGTATATGACTAATGGCTATTTCACTTATTGCAGCTCTTACTCAATTTTTAAATTTGAAAAAAATATAGAAAAAATAATACTCACGTCAATGTTTTTCTGATTTTTTTTCCTATAAGTCTTTTTCGATTGCTTTATCATCAGCATTTTCTATAAACATCGAGTTCTCACAGTACCTCCTCAATCGTGCTTACTTAATAGCGTCTTAACTCACAGAGTGAGCGCGATCGTCTAATTGGTTCACCGACTACGGACGATTTCTCTCACCCCGGCCCTTATTACGTATACCTACTACGATCAAATATAAGGATTAGATACCAATAACACTGCTAATACGTAACATAATGTCATGTTTGTTATTGCATTCAATTATTATGATGTGTGGTTTCTTCCTACAATCACGTAATATCGATAAATGTTATCATAATAGGTCATAGTTATTTATTGATAATAGTATTTATTATAAGTCACATAAAATTATATTCAGTTATCATTATATTAGTCAATGATGGTAATCAGAAATTACAGATGTGTTACGATACTAAAACGATTACTAAATTGTAATGCATGCTGCACATAAGTGCCATTATTTAATATACAAAAGTAAATGGCACATGTTTAAAAATATAAAACTAATTTAATAATCAATAAAATTAAAAAACCTGACTGCAAAAACACAACTTAAACCATAGAATAGGTATTAATCTTTTCTTATGCTTAAACAGCAAAACTAAATAAATGTTTGCACTCCTCGGTGTCAGTTATTTTTGTTCAATCTGTGGTTATATGCCACCAAGCCACCAACTGCAGGAATTTATTAGATTCAGTTGTTTTTGGCTGCAGTCGGGCTTTTTGATTTTATCGTTATATTTTTTTTTTTTTGTTGTGTACGTTATTTTCAGAAACGTCTTTTCAAGAACTTTATTTTTATACCCTACATGACTATCTAAATGCCAACTAAAATTCGCCATATTGTTTTTCTTTTAAACCATGTAGTTATGAACCCTGAAAACATTACACTCCTTTTTGGGGAAATCGTGTAAAAATATAGCAACCAGTACCACTAGAATACTTCTTAGACGTCTTGTATCATTTATTTTACTTTATTATGTTAACTGTAAAGCAATGTACTTTTAATTGCAAAAGCAATCAATATACATGCACTTTAGATATACCAACGCAATCAATCAATCGTTTATTGTCAATCATACTATCAAACCATAGCAATGCAATGTGGGAACCAATCAACAATAATTAATGTCTCTTTTTTAAAATAATTACTTTCAACGTCACAGTTTTATGAGATACACTTTTATTTTTGCTCATCTGATGACAAATGTCCGCTTACAAAAAAATATACTAGTTTTAGTTAGCAATAAAATTCTATTCGCTATGATACGTAAAAGTACACGTTGGTTACATTTTATTCATAACTTCATATAAACAAAGTCAAAAATACATAGTTTTCGAAATATAAAAAATATCATTATCAAAAAAACTAACTCTGGACACCATCGCAGCCAGCAGGGGAGAACCTGGGGATACTTGATCCCCCTTTTTTATTTTGCTTTAAATCTCAATCAGACTGGACACTAGCGGAGCCAGTAGATACAATTACTAAACAATTCTAAAATTTAATTTATACTTAACAATTCTAAAATTGAATCCACATCTACTGAAAACCAAATTAAACATTATTTGTTGTGACATAAGCGCCTTCATTCTACAAAAACCAAGACATGACTTTTCAGAAATATTCGTCTTCACAATAAACTTTAAAATCAATATCGCCAAAGTTCGCGATAACCCTGTCAGACTACAGACCCGCGATTTATATCGGTCAGTATCTCTCGATCACTGACACAATGGCCGCGTCAAGAATTAGGGCTGTCAAATGGCAACTTTTAACATATTCCCAGTCCAATGACTCAATTTGGACTTTTGGAGTCTCACCCTCAGTTTCTGGAAGGCTGATCAATTTGATCTAATGTCAGCTCCTGTGATTGGTCGGAAAAAATACTAACAACCAATCACATTGCTTGACCTGAGATTTGACAGTCGATTAGTTAATTTTTTGTTGATCAGCCTTTCGGAAACTGGGGGATAGATTGTTAACTGACATAGACTGTTGTTTAACTGTCTGAACAGTGAATGTGTTAATATCTACTCAAAAGGCAATATTTGGAAACACAATTTCATTGCTACAAGCGATGATTTACACACTCTGAGACCAGGAGCTATCCATATTCCATTTTTGGACATGCGCCATATTTACTACGATTGATAGCAGGTTCGACTAAACATCATTGTACTATTCAAGTCTATTGGCAAGATTTAGGTTTAAAGAAATGTATTCTCAATAAAAACAAAGTCAATTTAAGACCAATAAATTAAGCTTTTCTATGATGTTAATTTCTAAATAAAATAAAAAATTACAAGAGAGTTGCCTGAAATTACATACAAAGCTTGCTGACTTTTTAATATGTGACGGTATTCTATTATAGAGATGTGCTCCTTAATTATTTTGTTGCCATAATTGGTTCTAATATCTGGTAAAACTAAGAAACTAGCTTGATTTCCTGTGATCAAACTAGGTATACAAAAGCGTCGACGTTCTGCTTAGTCTATGCTAAACTTTAAATCTGAGACCAAAGTGTTTCATATGACTTGCACTACAGCCTGTCTGCTACGAGCATGCCCTGTTCCCTTCCCGCGCCCTCGTACCGCACCTCAAGCCAGGCCCGGCTAGTACCAATACTGACCAATAGCATCGCTGTAAAGTGCCTTAAGACTGTCTTTATAATGATGGACTGCGGGATTCTCACATCAGACGATTAGTAAATAAATAATAATAATAAATAATAAATATCTTTGGGACATTTTTACACAGCACCATCTAGTCCCAAACTAAGCAGAGCTTGTGCTATGGGTACTAGACAATGGATATAAATACTTACATACGTTTTTTTCGTAAATACATAAGAAACACCCAGACCAACACAAACACTTATGTTCATCACACAAATATTTGTGTCCTGTGGGAATCGAACCCACGACCTCGTGATCAGCAGTCCGACTCTCGAACCACTAGACCACAGAGGTCGTCAAATGAGACAAATATAATATTTTTGATATCATTTAAGATTTATGAATTTATGAAATTCTCGATTACCGATCTTCGGTTCACGGAGAAAGTGTGAGAAACATAAACCATACAATTAATAATACTTACGATTATGAAAGTGGAGAGAATTAGATAGATATCATACCAGCTGCATCTACTTTCCTTGCAACATGGTTTGAAATTACTTAATACAGCTTTTGCGATAACCCTAGTGGCAAACGTCGGATACGTATTGTAGCTACAGATTTTATTAATCTGTTTGCTAAAGATTGTAGCTATCGGTCGATCAGTGACACTCTAGTGATGGTATCATTATTTAAGGTTGTTTAACATCATGCTATAGGCGAAATAATTAGTGATTGCCTCCTTGGTTCTGGTAATTAAATTGCGACAAACTGTGGTCTTTAAAAATAGGGTGGTAGAATTTAATATTGTTTAATAGTAAAATGACATGCGTATGTTTCTTGCAGTCGCACATAAAAGTCTCAAGGGTGAATAAAATGTATTTCTTTTCAATGACATGAAATCTTTTCCGTCACAACTCACACCTGACTTTTTGGGAGCGTCGTCTTCAACGGCTTGAAGTTATCCACTGCGCAATGGATGGCCTTTGTGGTTATATTCTCTTTGTGGATGACTTCTTAGATCATCATTTCCCTATGTTGACAAGTTCTTCCATTCACACAAATTTGTTTTTTTTTCTTTTCTATTTCCATTCAGTTAAGATATCAGAAGGCGATAGAAGAAGTTCAAGAAGATGATTGAGAACAAACACATTTTTATTAATTAACAGGTCACAACAATTATACTGTCTCTTCCATTTGCAGCCAGCATTACTTAACCCTCGTTTTCCACCAGCTCATCACAATCACGATCAGTACTGTCGTACATAAAATCCTTGGATGGTATAATATGGGTATCAACCATGAATTTAATGTAGACAAATGTGCTAGTTTACCTGTACTCTTCATTTTGATACTTGTGCATTGACTAGACAAAATATGATGTATGTTTGTATTTTATTTTAAATTCGCTATCAATTCTTTCATTGGCAACAGCAGAACCAAACCATCGATTTCCACCAGCTCATCACATTCACGATCAGTGTCGTACTACATACAACATAATATCCCTGGGTTTGCGCCACGGGGCGCCACATGACAGTTGATACCTATATCTCGTTAGCTCTTGATTATTGACACTATAAAGAGACTGGATTTAGGGCTGTCAGCTTTGTAAACGTAGATTTTTTTTATACAAGAAGTGTATTTTTGTGTTGGCTAATAAATACAATATCTGAAAGCTGAAAATAATAATATCCTGAATAATAATATCATGGCTCGGAATGGAGTAAGTATTCAAATAAAACTCTTAATTTTAGAAAATACTGGCTAGGAAAACACATACTGTAGCTATCGTTAGCAAGATTTAGATACGGGATAATACAGTCAACCGCAACAAACAGGTAACAAAATCAGTGTAAGCAAAGCCTATCTTGTTTGAAATTTACATACTAAGCCAGTTCGGCTTATGATGGTTTAGTACCTTGATACTCGGTTGACCGTACACCTAACTGATCAATTGTATTGGAAACCGTAGTATGATTATGAATTATGATTACTCAGTTCATGTTTTTCTATTCATCGCTCGTTTAGAATCTGAAAATCCACATAATAGGGCTAATTTTAGTTTTTGTTTCGTAACTCTTAATAAAATTAAATGATGGTGATCTAAAAAATCCGTGTCAACCCTACTTCACAGTGTTGCAACAGTTCGTGCGAATCGTACAAATTTGTCGTCATCGTCACGATCGTCATAGATTCAGATCTGAGAACAGAACAGGCTTGCAACTCGTCAGAAGTATTGGGGTTCCTCGAAAAGACTGACTTTATGACTTTAATAAGTTTTTGGTAGATCGAAAAGTTGATTTGTATGGTCCATGTGGTTGTAATAGTATTAGTGCTAGCTGTATAGTCGCTTTCGTTATGACTGAATAATAGTTTATTATTTGCCGTATTACAGCGACATGTGATGCGAAGGAATGAGTAGCATGTTACAAGAAAAGTTTATCTGAATGTAGAGGCTTTAAGAAAAGAGGCAGCCAAAGAAAAGATGGATGCATTGTGTGAAAAAAGTGAACACTGATAAGACGGCTAATAGAGATGTACGGAATAAAAATACATACAGCACCGACCCTAAATAAATTTTGATAAGGCCAGGACGACGATAAAAAAAATTGATGATTATGTTTGCAGTATTACAGTAAGTAAAATATAAAATTCTATAACTAACACTGAAAACAAAAGGTTCAAGCGTCAGCTTATGCTAAAACGCCGATTCTAGCACAATCCTTAACACCTGGTTATAAAAAAAAATTATGAATATTATTAGATATCACGGGTAGAAATGGGCGTTTAAACGAAAAGCGCTTAAAAAAGTCTAATTAAAAAAAAAGCGTTTAAGCACGCTTTGTGATTAAAGCAGATTTCGTTTAGACTTTTTCGTAAACCAAACTTATGCTTTCAATAGTACGATTGAAATGTAACCTTATTTCTATGACACCTTTAAAGCTGGAGTGAATCGGCACCTAATAGGTTTGCTCGCTCCATCGTCAACCACATCCTGACTTTTTCCCCGAAGGGGTAGGCAGAGGTGTAATAATAGTACACCCACATTTCGCCAGTTATGTTATAGTCCCATGTAATAGGGGGCGAGCCTATTGCCATACTCTATTTACTTTTTGTACCGAGAAAATAAACAGTTCCCGAGGGATGCACGATAAGGCTTTCTGTGATAAGCCGAAGAAGCCGCGGGCATTCAGCTAATTGTCTTATATGTAATCCTACTAATATTATAAATGAGAAATTATGGATGTTTGTTTGTTTGTCCTTCAATCATGTTCAAACGGATTTGGCTGAAGATTAGCACGTAGACCACAGGGTGTGCATTAACATAAAGGAAACCTTTTTATCCCGGGAAGACACAGTTCCCGGGGGATGCACGATAGTCATTCGATATACTTATTACGAATTACACGCGGGCAAAGGCTAGTTTTTCATAATAACTAAGGAGATAGCGACGATAGGAACCCGACATGTTATTATTGTTGTTCAAAAACTCCAATGAAACCAATTTAAAAAGAATCTAGTCCTAATAAAACTAAAGAATAATTTTGTCTAGGTCTCATGAGATGTAGACTAATTTCTTCTATTTGAAGAGAAACATGTCTACCTCTAACTGTCAAAAGTAGAGAAAATATGTTCGTCATGCTCGACGTTGTAGACATGTGTCGATCGAAGTATAGAAACATTTCTTTTCTTCATTATTGACATCGGCATGCTACGGACGGAAGAAATCTTTCTACAATACGTCATTTTGTCTATTCTTCCGTCGACATAAGCTTTGTCTACAGCGGTCATGCTACGCCTGCTGGAAGTCAATGTTCATTGCTCCGTGTGTTTGGACAATCCGTGTTATCGGCAACTACGTACCACAAAAAATCAAAATCAAAATTCTTTATTTGTCTCAAATTATTACCAGTAACATAAAATTGAGGCAGTCCCAGTAAGTAATAAACAATACTTGTGTTGGGGCTGTCTCGCTTCTTCCCTTAAATTTTACTTTATACCATAAAGGTATTATACTGACGTAATAGAGACACTGTCACCTCATTATCACGTCACCGAAAACGAAATAAGTATATGTGCGAAATTGACACGTGTAGGAGTGATTTTTAGTGATGTGACATGGACGTTTCCGCATTATCGATATAGTTCAACCGGCCTTACTTTTAAGGAGTGGTAGTATTTTAAAACTGCTAAGCTATTATGTAACTATTGTTTTAAAATTACAGATATTTGAGACATAATTTTATTTATTTTAAAAGATTAAGTTACGCAATTAAGGGCTATATTATAATTACATTATTAATGTCACGAAGGTAAGGAATACATAAGTAAGAAATAAAAAAATCAATTAATCATCATTTCAGCCGTAAGACGTCCACTGCTGGACACAGGCCTCCCCCAAGCATATATTGGGGGGATATGTCATAATCGCCACGCTTGGTAGGCGGGTTGGCGATCGCAGTTGGTTGGTTAAATGCTCAGAGAACGCTGCTGCCTATTCTCTGGTGAATCCCTTAGTCGCCTTTTACGACACCCATGAGAAGATATACGGTGGTGCAATTCTTTACATCCGGCACCACACGGAACATTTTACAATTAATCATATTAGTTTTAATTAGGTGTATAGAAAGATTTTCAATCCCAGAACTAAGTTCCTATATACGATTCCGGAATTGGTCAAATTATCGAATTTTTATGAAAAATTACAATATCTATGAACTTAACAAGTTTTCTTGTGCAGTCTGCTTAAGTTACACATCAGACTTATCCTACTAATTTATATTACTACATGTAATACTAATGTAAATTTATAGTATATTTATAATTTGTAGTATATTATTATAGTATATTAAATGTAGTATATTATTTTGCGAGTAAGGTCCGGTTTGCTAATAGCTTTATCATGCGTACCGCCAAAGAGTGGAATTCCTTGCCGGCGTCAGTGTTTCCTGAGAAATATAATCTGGTGGTCTTCAAGACTCTAGTGAATAGGTTTTTGCTGGGCAAGCGTGTACCATCGTCGACCGCACCATCGCTTAACATCAGATGAGGTAGCGGTCAAACGCAAGCCAGTTAAGAAAAAAAAAAAAAGAAAAAAAAAGTTCACTTCCACCTCCGCCTCTGCTCCACTCCACTCCACTTTCATTCATCCATCTATCCATCCATCCATCCATACTTACAAACTTTCACATTTATAATATTAGTAGGAAGTAGAATAGGAATAATAGGATAGGATTTTTGGAACTAAAAATTTTGACATTCTGTCTCCATAATAATTTATCATCTTCGGTTGAACTAGTTTTTTTATCTCTAACTCTTCTTGTATTATATTTATTTTTGACTTTTACTTTATACTCGTCACTTCGTAGATTTACCACTTTGAATATTTACCATTATTAAAGTAAAGATCTTTATATGAAACAAACACCGACTCAAACAAATTCCGTAGGTATGGATCGTTGGTGATTTCATCAAACGATACAGTTATCCTTAAAATATCTACTGCAAACCCTGTAGTTTTTTCGAGGCTTTCAGCTTTTATTTTATTTTATTGTATAGGATGGCGAAACGAACTAAAGGCCCACCATATGTTAAGCGGTTACCTTTGCCAATAACAACTGCAATACCATCTAGGCTGTTACCTAAATGGTACCGCAAGTCGGTTCGCCAAATTGAGACATGAAGATGGAGTCTCATGTGATTGTAATTACACCGGCACCCGTACCATTCTGACCGAAACACAATGCAAGCATCACTATTTGGCGGAGAATAGTAGATACGGTGCTTATTCGTTTTAACATTTGTGCCCATCCATTTTTAGGGTTCCGTACCCGAAGGGTGCCAAACGGGACCCTATTACTCTCGCTACGCTGTCCGTCCGTCCGTCCGTCTGTCTGTCACAGGGCTGTATCTTTTGAACGGTCATAGGTAACCGGTTGAAATTTTCTCAGAATATGTGTTGCTATGAGGTGTATCACGAAAAACACTAAAAACAACAAAAAGTCTTAAATCAAAGGGGGTCCCCATACAAGAAACCTCAATAAACATGCATTTTTTTCAACGTTTTTTTTCCTGCTCTATCTTCAAAACGGTAATATATACCAGCGTCAAACTTGGTCAGATTATAGTGCATATTATGTAGTTTTGTAACAAATACTAAAAATAAGACAAACATAAACATATTGAGAGGTACGGAACCCTTACTGCGCGAGTCCGACTCGCACTTGGCCGGTTTTTATTCTCATTTACAGGAAATCTGGAAGTTATGAAGTTAGCCGGTCAATATTTTACAGCATTTTTAGCCCGGCCGCACATTGTCATAAAATAGCACCGTATTTACATTTTAATATGTCAAAAGCAGACATACGATTCGGAAAATTCTGTCAGTCTGCGGGGCTGGTACTAAAAATTAACAGTATAAATGTAAAATAAGCATTATGAAAGTAGTATTGTCCTGCAGATATTTACCTGTAAAACGTCTCTTTGCCATAGACGTACAACATACTATTATAACATCGTAAAAGTACAACCATGGTATAGGTTCCGGCGCGTCCGATTTTTTCTGTGATCAATGAATGAATCATTGTGATTTCCTTCCAATGTGCGGCCGGACTAAATCAACCTTTCAATACTTTCAACCGACTTCAAAAAAAGGAGGAGGTTCTCGATTCGATTGTATTTTTTTTAAAGCAGTAACGGACACTAACTTGTGACATGTATGGTGCTAGGTAGTACAAAAAATATATAATTGAAACTATCGACATATCGATATATTTTGGGCAATCCATATGCGAAACGGTTTCATTTTCACGTACACAATATTTTTTTATCTAACACATAATTATTTAAAATAACATATTATATAGAAAATAGGGTATTTACTGCATGTTATTAATGTATTACTAAATAATTTTAAGAATAACTTCTATGAAAATAAGCATTATGAAAGTACTATTGTCCTGCAGATACTTACCTGTGAAACGTCTCTTTCTTTAGGTTAATGATGTAAATTACACAGCAGTATAACACAGAACACTACACCATTACGATTATTGATATTAATTGGATAAAATACAGAACGATCATGAAATAAATCATAAAATAATACGAGATTATATTTTGATGGGACGATATGGGAGATTACAATTTTTAAAATGGGTTCTACTGTCATTTTATTATGTCTCTTTCTAGCATATAGGTTTTTTCGTAAAGATCGGTATCGCAGTCGCACACATTGTTGGTCTATTACGTCAGTATAGAAATGTCTTTGCTTTATACATAATAACAATGAGACCTAATGGTCAAATACAATTAAATTTTTTTTTTTTTTTTTACCACGCAATGAATATTGCTTTAATTTCAAAATGAAAGCTAATGTCAAAGTCAATGCATTACACAATTGCCCCGCTGAACCTATTTGGCACAGCTGCAGCCGTGGGGCACACAATGTTTTAGAAATCTACATTTTAATTTTTTTTGTGTTCCTTTTGTGTCCCTAGTTTTTGTCAAATAAATAATTTCATTCTTTCTTTCTTTATGTTCCATCCATTAGGGATATCTCTTATGACTCTCAGAAAATCGAAACCTACAGCGGTGAATAAACTGCTGTAAAACCTAAACCGATCGCTTTTTACCAGCCAATATTTAACAAACTTTCGACATCAGTTAAAATAGAGACGCTTTACAGTATCGGTTACGCATACAACGGTCACGAACGGTTAACCATTCAGTCGAATTACGGTTATAGTTTTAGTAGAGAATTATTATTCGCCATAAACGGACAAGTTCCGAAAGTACTTTCACCGGTATTTCTCTTGAGAGGGTTTAAGATAATGATTTCTTCACACAGGAAGTATCAAGATGTCTTTTTGGAGGAACCAGGTATTATGTTCCTCAAACAGCAAGGGAGGATCCTCAAACCAGGCTGGATCTTTTTGCCTGTCGGGCCGTAGATGATGTACCGTTAACCACAGATGTATTATGTTAGGTCTATACCATCGAAATATTATTAAGCATGGTATAATAAGATGTTTCACCAGGTACTCTCTTCCCGTGACAGCTATGTCACGTGATTGCCTCCGTTCTACGTCATCGGTTGTGGAGCCAATAGCGGGCTGTTATCGTGACACTTGTCAGTTTGATGTGCTGCCACTTTGTGTAAATAAATTACCCGAGCAAAATGCATTTTTTCATTTACTTGCTTCTATAAAGAATCACGTTTGAACTAGTCATTTTATACAGTTTCCTTTAGTAACTAATTAAATGAATAACACGAGATAACAAATAGTTAGGCTACTTAGGAATTTATTTTATATTCATTATGAACAAAAATGTTCTTAAGTATATGTATAATGAAGATATCAATCAATGGCAACACTGATCGTGACGTAGCTTGGAGGCCTCGCGCCGTCATCGTCATCGCGGGAAGAGAATACCTGCCCCCCTAGCCAAGTTGACAATCTACAATCGCCAAGGCTAATAGAAAACAATCGAAATGTATGGGAATGACATATCTCAACGAAAAAGTCATTCGTTCGGCAATACAACCTAGGCTTTGGCCTAAATGGTATCACAAGTCGGTTCGCCAAACTGAGACATGAAGATGGAAAGTCTCATGTGATTGTAATTTCTCCGGCACCCGTACCCTTCAGACCGAAACACAGCAATGCAATGCATCACTATTTGGTGGAGAAGTAGGTACGGTGGTAGTACTTCCCCGTACGAGCTCTTTATAACTTTGTATGTAATGTAAGTACTTGAGTTAAATAAATAAATAAATAAATAAATACTTCTGGACGTTTTTACACAGCACCATCTAGTCCCAAACTAAGCAGAGCTTGTACTATGGGTACTAGACAATGGATAGTTATTTCAAATATTGCCCTAACTCTGGATGGAAGTGTGTTATTTTGAAAGTTTTTCTAAATAGACCGTCGTCGGCACCACGTGCCGCCTAAAAATACAATTTTGTTAATATTTTTGGAAGCTCGTCACAAACCAATATTTGTCCTTAAAACATGCGTCATCAAAACACTGTGTACCGGAAACCATACCTTAAGACAACAAGCCGAAACCGAACTACTTTTTCTTTGCACTTTCTAATATTCAAACCAATATTTAATTTATTTCTCCTTAATTGGAACAATACTCAAAAATACCGCCTTCAAATTAAGTTGTACTAAAAATGGTCAACGGTTTTCAATGCCTGTGCTTGTCCAATTTACTTAAGTAATATCTTCGCGCCAACTGCCTTCCGGGATAGGCTGAGAAGGGAACTAATTAGAACGTTACTAATTTGGTTAGAATATTATAGTGATGCGCTTCAATTAAAGTTCTGTGCTTCGTTCCCACGTTTGGATGCGTTGTTAATATCATGGCGTGTTTGAACGGAGATAGTTACTGGAGTGAGCCGATCAGAACTGGAGCAATTCCAGTGGAATCAATATTACATTAAAGCTTAGAACTGCTTAGCATAAAAAAACTCCTAATTTGATACCTAACGTAATCAAACTGCAATTTTAAGTACCTACTTAACTTAATAAATACTGTCTTTTACATAATATGGACTTAATGTTTGTAGAATCTTATCCCCACGAAGTTAAATAAATTGTACGGTTTACGTAACACGGGAAGCTTATTAAAGTAAAGCAAAATAAACATTATCGACAGCTTAAGCTGTGAAAGTTCACCAAAGAAAGTTAATCGACATTTAAGCGCGCACTTTACGTCGATAACTTCGTGATTTACTTGACGATGAAAAAGCATAAATACTGCGCAAGTGAGCATTCTTAGGAGTTTTACACTAGCTTTCTTTGGTAGACCAATTATGAATTAAGTAGAAAACATGCTTCAAAAATTGCAATTTTAAAATGTGTGTAGCACTACACAACTAACAAAACAGAAATATTGAAATAATTATGTGATTCCAATTTAGAGGCCTTGCATTAGCATTTAGTTTTAATTTATAATCATTTATTATAACAAAGTGCCATAATAATATATGAATATACTTATGAATGCTGGAATATAATACAATAAAGATAATATCTTACAGGCTTGGTTCTTGTGTAAATTAATTTATGAAGCCTTAACTTTGTATGTCCTTGCATGCTTGCTAAATGGTAATATTTCCATATTATTACTAAATATTCAAGAAAATAATTGTTTTTGCAATCTGGTTTGGAAAAGACCAAATTATCATGGCGTCAATGAAGGGAAAAAGATTTTTTTTTAAATGAATATAAAGATTCGTATCTTTTAAGTTATCGGCAAAAGCAACTTACAAAATAGTTTTAAGCAATAAGAAAACCATTACGTGCAACTCTTCCTTACCTTTAACCCAATCATTAAATCAAGCAGATGTAATAGTTTAACGCTAGCATAAACTGTTAAAAGCTAATAAAACAAGATACTTACTTAAATTAACTACTAGTATTAACAAGTGTAGACCTTTATGTTACTGTAGGTAAAGCTTAGGCCAAAAGAATAAGATGGAGAGCGTAAAACTAGCGATTGCCATTTTGTATTCCTTTTTCTGGCTTCATGCGCTAGTTCTACGCGCTCTGTCTATCTTATTATTTTAGTCTGAGAGGTACAGGTACTACTGCTTCGAGAATTAAAATCTTGGATTAACTGTAAACAAAGCATCGTGTCCGTCATCGTATCTTTTCTGTCATTCACATCAACCTGAAAGCATCCAGTACTAAGTTAAGACTGCATTAAAGACAGTTTCTATAAACGGTCGTAGAGCAATAACCATCCCAACCACAATACTTGGCAAACGAAGTCAAGATCACATTAAACAGAAACAATTGTTACAAAACCTCTGCAGGATGCACTAGCATTCGTTTTAACAAAGCATCAAGTGACTTGCCTTCGCTTAAACGAAGCATTAAAAATCAACGTAGGTTGTAGGTACAGTCGCATCGAAATGCATTCGTTGATAAGTGCACGACTACCCACGCGCTGTCAACTTTTTGTATTTTGACAGCAAAGTATAGCTTCACAGCGTGTTATAGAAAGCTTTTGTAAATAAACACATTTTATACATGAGTGTACTGTGTGAGTTACTTTGAGTGAGTAAAAAAAGAGAAGAGTTTGATAAAAAAGAAAATTGAAAAATTTGTTTAGTATCAATGCTGGTTGGGTTGAATTATCTTTGTCATATGCTAAGAATATAATAATTTATTATAGAACTGATAGTATTACTGAAGAGCACTTAGCTTGGTCTTAATGTCTTGGCTTGGAATTTCTTCCAAGAAAAAGCTACCTTCTCTTTCTCTGTCTGTAGTTAAAGAGAGAAAAAGAAAGATTAGCATCCCAAATGCGCTTTTTACTATATTTTACTGCGATCTCTGAATCTCTGATCTTCATGCTAATCGTGAGAACCGCTTACTTCTCCCAAAAACGTAAGTGGGAGTTAAATTCGATACCAGGAGCAGAGTTCACGATAGCTAAGCGGTTAAAGCACTGGTGTACTGAACCAGGAGTCGCAGGTTCGAATCCTGCTCGTGAGCAATTTTTCTTTACACAATTTATAATATTTAAATGTTTTGACTATATTTAAATGTGAGAAGATCGGTCTTGAACGACACGCCAATTATTTTTGACAATTCATTTTGGACCAAAAACTGAAAGTGCTAACGAAAAAAAAGTTTCATGATATTATGGTAGAACCGTAGATCGTGTATTTTTCGTGCATTTTTGTTTTGACGGCTTGGCTTGACACAAAAATCATAATTTTGTTATTTTCATCCAAATTTTTTTTTTTTGGTAACTAAATTAATTTTTTGCTATCACGTCTATTCTCGGCACCAAATAATTGTGTCGGTATTTCGAAAAATAACTACATGTTTTCTGTTTTGAAACCTGCCTCAAATATTGATGGTAAAAAAGTTGGTCGTACGGCCAACACGCTCTTCTAGAATATAGCCGTTCTTCTAGCCGTTTTGTTGGACGACTTTAAGTTTTGGTCCACAAAAGTACGAAAAGTTAATAATGTCCGAGGGCTGATACAATTAATTTCAAACATAAATAAAGACTACCTAATATTACAGTCTTAACCTCCAACAACCAGGCTAGTTTAGAAATCCACCGTTTCTCAAAGATGTTTATGATAAGAAGACATTGTTTCATCTAAGTTATTACTTGTCACTTGAAGTTATCACAAAATCTGAGCCTTAAGCCGTAAACATGAAGATTATGACATGACATTCACAATTTGCAGTAATTTCGCTGGTTTAGGTCATACTACAACTTTATATAACACTATAGTTACCGGTTGACATTGGTGATGTAGACCATATAATTATCTTTATATTTATAATATTTACACAGTATATTTGTTTGTCGAGTCGATGGCTTATAGCTAGGGTCCGCTATATTCAAATTATCAACAAATTCGAAAATTTTTGGACCAGAATGACTCATATCCACAATACATAACAGGTTGCTTTAGTACCAAAAAGGAAATCACAAAATCTAGACCCGCGAAAAGCCGCGAGCTTCAGCTAGTGTGTATATAAATGTTTATACAATTATTTTAATAGCTGGATGTGACTCATGGTTAGATGTGTTTCAATCTAGATTTATGGTTGAGTTTACATCAAAATTACAAATATTTAATTGCGTCGTCTGCACATGAAGTAAATATCCGCCGGCTACCGACACCAATCTGTGATCAAAGCAATCTAAATCACCATAAGGAAGAATTTTCTGAAGGATTGGCTCCTACACGGGATGAGACTTCGTCAAAAATACCTCGAAACTAATACCTATTGAGAACATTCCGACAGAAAAATTGAGTAGTAACAGATTATCATGGTATGGATATGTGATGAGGAGGAATGAAGAGCATGTTACGAGGAAAGTTTTAAGTATGAATGGGGATGGCTATAAAAAAAGAGGCAGACCAAAGAAAACATCGATGGATTGTGTAAAAGATGATATGAATACAAATAAAGTGAATACTGAGATGATGGCTAACAGAGATGTATGAAAGAAAAGTACATGCTGCGCCGATCACATATAAATTGTGATGAGAGCAGGAGGATTATGATGAACTTTCCGATGGAAAAAAATCGATGGCAAATTGTTTTGAGTAGTTCCTTTAGTTAAGAAGTCATAAATAAAAGTTAGTCAGTTAGTTAGTTAGTTAGTATTAATAAGGTTGTCTGGAAGATATCGCTTTTAGCGATAAGACCGCCCATGTACCCATAATTCATACGTTGTTTCTGTTTACTACTATTTTCATGGTGTACAATAAAGTATATTCTATCTATCTAATTGCAAACGCAGGACTAATAACGCAGTTAATGAGTCTGCGTTTTCTACTAAACGATTTAACTCGGCTCCTTTTCGATTATATTCTTAAGGCTTCTTAAAATATACATGAAAATATAATAATAAATAATAATTCAATCTCCTAATACAAGCTAAATTGACGTCACGCAAGATCGTATACAGTGGAGGGTTCTCGTTTCAGAAGCCATGACTCACTTTGGGTCGCTATGCCAGAGGAGTAAGTAAGTAAGTAATACAAGCAGACCTTCCACAATACAACCCAGTAGTAGTAGAGCTCCTTTGTGAAAGAGCTCGTCCGGGGAAGTACTACCACCGTGCCTACTTCTCCGTCAAATAGTGATGCTTGCGTTGCTGTGTTTCGGTCTGAAGGGTACGGGTGCCGGTGAAATTACAATCACATGGGACTTTCCTTCATGTCTCAGTTTGGTGAACCAATTTGCGGTACCATTTAAGCAACAGCCTAGGTGGTATTGACTTTGTTATGGGTAAAGGTAACCACATAATATCAGGTGGGCCTTTAGCTCGTTTCGCCATCCTACACTATAAAAAAAACAAAAACCTCAATTCAATCACTACTAGAATTAATTACTATCACAGCAATTTAATGTGCTGTCTTACCTAAGCTCTAAATCGTAACAATTTAACCGCTGTAAACTCGATGAACTACAGTTAAAAGACTTTACGTCTAGTATAACTTTTGCAAGGTTAAGAGAAATATCTGTATTCTAGTACTGCAGAACTACTAAACTTAGTCGTTAAATTTTATGGGGTGAGACAAAGGGTGAACTAATGCTTTTTAATATTAATTAGGTAACATGTGTGGTCTTGACTTGAAATAGACCACCCTGTGACTTAGTTTTGGTGTCATAGATACTGACCACATCCGACAGTAAAGACACACAAATATACATAACATACTATCACGCCTGTTGTCCATTGGGGTAGACAGAGACCATTGAGTTAGGATTTCATACTAGGAGGAGATGGCATACTATTCCCAAAATATACACAGACGAATCTGAATATTCCTCTACCTTCTAATAATAAATACATAATCGCTATAAGATTTCATGATTTCCATATGCAATTGTTGTCGGCGCTGCGCTTGCGCCTCGGCATAAATCTCTCTCGCTCTATAGATCGGTAGATCATTCCGACAGGGAGTGATCTATGGCCGTTCGAGATTTCCATCTGTCAAAAAGTGTAGTGTATCTGTGTTTTGCGGTTGAAACGGGGTAAGCAGTGTACTGACGCAATTTGAGGTCAAGTGTAGATCGTGTGACTGCAGAATTTAAATGAATGTTTCATACTAAGGTATCGCCCTGGACTTAAATTGTATCGTTATGAAGAACTTGTTGCTGATTTGAAATAAAGACGTTATAGAGCGTTTTAAGAGTAAAAGAAATTAATTTACTTAGATTTATCCCCCTAATTTCTAACTCCAATAATTTATCTCTTTTTCATAGAAAAATACCAATGAAACTACTTAGATAATCTGGTATCCCATAACGGACTCAACGTCTTATTTTCATACTTAATCATTGTTCTTAGCTAAAAATGTGTCTCATTCTATCCTCTAAAACTGTTCCAGCTTCACTTTTTGACCTAAACAGCTGTAGTTAGCTACAATAGCTGGAGTAGACTGGACGTGGAAGACCTGTGAATCAGATGTTATGGCCTATAAGTGTCCTTGGCTTTTTGAAACAGACTGCTATGGGCTCTGTTAACAATTTTTCGGCTGTAGTGTCCTGTAATCTTTGGTGGCCCGATCAACAGTAAATTATTGTAATTAATGGTTTTCCCAGAATGAAAACTGATGTATGTTTTTCTTTCTTGTTTAGGTACCAGTACCGTAGGAGAAACACGTCAGCGTTCGTGAGTTATAGATGATATTAAACTAATGAAAACAATATAATAATACCCAATAACATGGGGGATGTGGTCTAATATTATAGCTTTACTCACATAAGGACCCTCTTGTCATTCATTATCTGTATTATTGTACTTTGTAAATAAATTAAATTGAATTGAATCTTTTCCAAAATCAGATTCAAAAGATTTTGTTACATATTATTTTATTTTACGCTAGCTTCTTGACCGATTATAGCAACCACTTCTGTTATCATCAACGAAAGTTGAAGGGGTTTAGTTTTAAGATCTAAGAATTTGAAGGCTATACTGGGTGTAAGGGAAACGCTTCCGAAAACGAAGATAGGTGATAGTGCTGGTGATTACTGATACGAAACCACGAAAAAAAATGCGATTATTTTTTTAGATTTTTTCTTTTTTTTAGCATTTTTCATTATGTATGAGTTTTATTTAACTGCCCAAAGCTGGTTATGAATGAAAAATGCAAATAAATATATGTGAAAAAATCTAAAAAAAGAATCGCTTTTTTTTTCGTGGTTTCGTATCAGTAATCTCTAGCACCTATCTTCGTTTTCGGAAACGTTCCCCTTACACTCAGTATAGCCTTCAAATCCTAAGTCTTTAGTTTGCGACTATGAGATTCCATGTTAACTGTCAATATTGGTTCATTCACCAATTGTTGTACCTTTACCAATTTTACCATTTTGTTGTTTCCTTTAAACTAATACTTGTCTTGCCAATAGAAAGTCCCGTTGGTTATCTAAATTTTGATTAAAAATCTCGTTAGCTTGTGGTCAAATATACACATCTTTTAGGTACCTGCATCTTTTTCTTTGTCTTAATCAAGTGACCACAAAATACCACGACCCTAATTAACATCCTCAAACACACAACAAAGCGTACACTTTGATGAGGCCATCATTACTGCCCATAATTACCCCATCGTACCACCATATTAATAAACATATACGCCATGGTAATATGCATTCTCAGACAACATCATCATGGGTACTTACCACTAGTGACTAACGTGGCAATCTAACTGTTAATTGAACCAATTAATTGTACTGCCGGTAATTAAGTACGACCTGTAGATCAAGTTAGTACGGGGTTATGGGACTTATGGGTAATAGTATGTTTTCTATGTTGACCTGCTGTCGAATTGTGAAACTCACTCGCGATCGGAATCATGTCGATTTCAATGTTCTTGGTCTATATTTTTTGGCAATCCGTCTTATTGGCAACTGTGCACCACGCAATGAATATTGCTGTAATTTCAAAATGAAATTAAAACTACTAATTATTTTATGACTTACGGTGTCGAGACGTGGACACTGACAGTTGGGCTAGTCCACAAATTCAAAGTCGCTAAGCGAGCTATGGAGCGAGCTATGCTTGGAGTTTCTTTGAAGGATAAAATCCCTAACGAGATTATCCGGAGAAGAACCGGAGTGACCGACGTAGCTTGTAGGATCAGTAAGCTGAAGTGGAAGTGGGCTGGCCATGTCTGTCGAAGGACCGATGGCCGTTGGACCAGACGAGTCCTTGAGTCGAGACCGCGAATCGGCAAACGCAGCGTAGGGCGTCCCCCTGCCAGGTGGACCGACGACCTAAAGAACGTGGCTGGGGGGGATTGGATGCGGAAGGCAGAGGACCGAGCGTTGTGGCGCAACTTGGGAGAGGCCTATGTTCAGCAGTGGACTGCGATAGGCTGAGTTGATGAATTATTTTATTATTTTTAACGCATTTACGCATGCGAAGCGAAATCTAGAGATATAAATTGTAGAAAGAAAAAATCGCTCACTAGCAGGATTCGAACCTGTGACTCCTGGCTCAAACAACAAAAACTACTGTCATTGTGAGTGTATTACATAACAGGACGTTTTGCTCCCATGACGAATTCGTCATCAGGTTGTCCTCAGAGCAGAATGTCCTTGTTGCAAAAACGACTCTAATATTATTACATTAATTCGTTCGAATTCGTTTTATCATGTTGAAGAACATGAACAAACACGAACTTTTGCAACGCCTGAAAAGGGCATGTTAGTTTATGAGAACTATTTTTATTTTATAACCTAACACCAATATACACCTAATTGGAAAAAAAAAATACTTTGACATAACATAACATAACATCACGCCTGTATTTCCCCGAAGGGGTAGGCAGAGGTGTAATAGTACACCCACATTTCGCCAGTTATGTTATCAGTCCCATGTAATAGGGGGCGAGCCTATTGCCATTTACCGGGCACAAATCCAGACTCCGGGTTGCTACTGAGAATTTCCTAATGAAAAAATCCAATAACACTTTGCCCGACCCGGGAATCGACCCAGGACCTCACGCTCAGCAGTCGCGCTTGCAACCACTAGACCAACGAGGCAGTAAAAAACTTTGAATCTTTGAACCTACAGAAGACTTGTTCTGATTAACATTAGAAAGTAGAAACAATACTAAAATAAATTTTTAAGTGTTATTAATCGTAAATTCTTTGGTGGCTTCTTGTTCTTAACTCTGAGTAGACTTACATTTGACACAATCCAATACTTTGATAGCTTCGTAAGGCCCAACCTAAATTTAGGTCGATATAAATTACGACCCAATGAACAAAAAATAGGTGCAAGTAGTGGCGGCCCAGACTTCAATTTGCAAAAATAGGTGCAAGTAGTGTCGGCCCAGACTTCAATTTGCAAAAATAGGTGCAAGTAGTGGCGGCCCAGACTTCAATTTGCAAAAATAGGTGCAAGTAGTGGCGGCCCAGACTTCAATTTGCAAAAATATACCTAAATCGGCCCAACAACCTAGAACAGCGACTTCAAATGCAAATCAAGCCAAACATAGATGTCTCTTTTTTAGGTCGTTGGGCCGATATTTGAAGATTTAACAAACTTGCTTGGGCTTGAATGACTACTGAACAATGTACCTATAGTAGGTGGTTGGGCCTTACGAGGATATGGCAAGTCTGCAATATGATTAATTCTACAGTAATATCTCTAAAATCTATGCGCGCGAATCTCTTTTTTCTAAAGAATGTAGCTGAGGTGGACTGGATATGCAAGATGGAGGGCCGAATCTTGTGGTGCAACTTGGGAGAGGATTATGTTCAGCACTGGACTGCGATAGGCTGAGTTCATTAGTTAATTCAAAATCTTTGGTTATGAGTAGTTTTTAATCAACTTATCCGTAATCGTAACCGTAATCTTATCCGTAAAAATACATACAACTACCAGACATTTAGGATTCGATTAGGAAGTAAAGTGTGGGTTACAACGTTTGTTTATTTTTATTTTATTCCCATGTATGCATAGAATATTCACGTTCGCCATGCTTTGATGATTGATTTGAATCGGTAGACCCACAGTTGCTTAATTGCATTTTTTTTTCTTTAAATCTAAAAATAGCAGTTATTAAAACCATTTTTTTTAATGCCAGTAACTTTGTGGAGTCTGTATAGAGATTGAACTTACCCGTCGCTTTCGAACTAACAAACACGCTGTGCTGGTCGGCCTGCACAGACTACATAGAGATACTTGATACTTGCCGGTCTTGCGCAGAACTTGATTAATATCCAAGCCTAAATAAACACTTGAATCAGGGATTCATAAAAGTAAAATGCTAACGGTGAAACAGAACTGCTATGAACAGAGAGAGCTACTGCACAGCACCTGCTGTTTCCTGCCAGATCTGCCACTTATATACAGTAAATTGAATAACAACTATATTATTTATGGTAGTAGTTTTACTTTAATTGGAATGTGATGATGAATTGGCTGAAAATTAGGAAGTAAAATGGTTCAGTTCTGGTATAAGTGATCGTAAATTAAAGATAAATCTAAATACAAAATGCTGGTTCAATTCTGGGATATCAACTGGTTTAACAAACAAAATAATTACCATTGATATTGACGATTATGACAACATAGCGCTACAAATGGAACCAGTCATTACGGAGTAAAAAGAAGTAACCATAATATTCAATAATGCTACTTTAAATGGACAGCAGAATCAGCTTGTATCTTAAAAACTTGTCAATATAGGAAGAAAGGTGAGAAGGAAGGAAGTTGCAGCAGCTGATTTACAACAGTTGTAAACTTTGTACAACCTTTGAAAGTTGATGAGGTAAAAAAAGCAACATAAGCTTCAAAGACTTGAGATATTGCAAACACTATCGAAACATAGTATGTTATAGCTACACTTACATGTAACAACATTTACTTGTAGGATGTAAGCATTTATTGCTTTGCGAAAGCAGTACCATAAACCTAAGCAATAAACTTCTAAATCTATACCATTATACAATTGTAGCGGATGTACTACATTGGACTATCTGTGGAGAGCAGAAATTTATGAGAAACAGACTTGCAGGAAATTGGTTTAATTTTTTTCGGTATTATGATTGATTATTGGTCAATAAACACATTATGTGATAACAGTTGTCATATGTCAATGCAATTGAGAAATTCTACAAGAAGATGAAGGCATTTGACGATGTGGAAGCTGATCAAAGCCGGCAGAAGTGACACCGTATGATCGCTAAATCCGACCCCGTAGGACAGATAAGAGCGAAATGGAAGAAAATGAATAATGTATAGCGAATAGATTACTAGTAATTTTGACAGCTTTTAATATGACAATTTCGCATTTTAATCGCTTTAGAACAGAAAAGTAATGAAACATTGATGTAGTATTGACATCTATGGCTGTCAAATATATCTACAATATCATTCCTATTATTTTCGGTATGTAGGTATAACACGTGCTCGCCATCTAAATCTATAGGGGATCAGCAGAACTGTCTCTCCTAATCACAGGCTACCTGAGTAGCCAACTGTAGCCTATCTAGGACAACAATACTCTACACATTAATTATACATTATGTAAGTCTGTAAGCCTGTGCTAAATTTACCTTACCCATGTAATCTGGTTCAAGTTAAATAATTAAATTATTCTATTCTATGTTTATTCTCTTCTACTAATCTTCTTCCTTTTCGCTCTATTACACAGGGGAGGGCTCAGCTTTAGCGATCATGTGGCATAATTTCTGTCAGTCTTTAGTATCTGCTCCCACATATTTAAATGCCTTCGTATTCTTCTGGACTTTCTCATTTGCATTACCGTTCTTATTTATTTCATGGTGATTGTAGATTGTTAGTTAATTTAATGCAGTTTCTGCATCCATAAAATTACGACTCTTCTTATTGCATAGATAAATGACAAGAAAAATATAAGTTTAGCCTTAGCCCAAAGTTACGACAAATGGCAAGATTTTTAAGCACTTAAAAATCTGCGTAGCTATCGCTCAAATGCTGCAGTCTCACACAGTTCTAAAATTACACAATTACTGTTTGTTTAACATAAATTAATTGACTAACATTTAATTATCCCTTTCCATCGTTAACGTCCGTAACAGAAAATAATTTTGTTTTTCTTAGAAACGTGAGAATAAATATTTATGATTGATTTTGATTATTCATGTGGCTCAATACAGCACCCATCTGATACTTTCTATGTATGATATAAGTAAAGGCAAACAGATAAATTTGAAATAAATACAATTGACAAATACTATACTGAAACTTTTAACTCACTTTGAAGAGTTGATTTGACTAATTCGATTTGCTTTTAACCAGAAACAAAAACCAAACTACTATTACCCATGTTATGGAACTAGTAGTACGTTTTAAAACAAAGCAATGGTTAAAAAAATAGACTTAAAAGAAGAGAGAAACAAAGTGGACCAATTTATTAAAGAAAAATAGACTTAAAATACAGTACCATGAAAAACAACCAAAATATCTGTTTACACCATCAGAGGAAACAGACTTCAAGATAAAGAATATACAAAAATAACAAATAAAGCTGTTTATCAGCGTATAATCGTTTAACTTCTAAGAACTTTGTGTTTTCCTAATAAAACCTAACAATGGCCTTAAAACGTAGATAGCCCCAATCAGAATTCTAGACAAAACAAATTCTTGAAGAATTGTGTGTAAGTGTTCCGTATATCATTTGTATAATCATTTAGATTGTATTTTTGACCTATAGAAATCAGTTGAACTAAAGCAAAGCAATAAACTCACTGGCAGGTACGCCATTAATGTCGGAAATGAATGCCTTGACCTTTTTTGTATTCAAAATACAACTGTAGGAGGCCTACAAAGCATTGGTAGGATGTAGGAAGCCGACGACAGATGTCAACGGCTGTCAGTCACCATTTTAGTTCTCAAGATGCTAAACATTAGTAGTAAGAGTAGGTAAATCAGAGAAAAAAATACGTACTCAAAAAGTGCTTATGCTATAGGTTTGCTATGGCTTGGCCGAAGTAAAGAAGTCGATTCAAATTGAATACTATTTTAATTAACCTAGATCACCCAATGCTAATGTAGAAAAAGATGATAATATGAACTTGGTCATAGAAACTGTAGGAAAAAAAGTGACCTCGATCCCATTCTAGCGATTATTTCAGTCCTCCACACTTGATACGGAACACTAAACCATACATCATTATCTTATCATGTAAAATTCTAAGAAAAATGAACGACACAACGCAATGCAACAAATCGCCTCACTAACCTAAAAATATCAAGGAAATAGATCCAAATAAGACCCATACAACAGAACATAATAACGCCGTCTGGCTCTCATGGATGAGTCTAACAAAAAATCGTTAACGACTAAGAAATTGATGAGTTCTCTTAGAGAAAATTACTTTAATATTCCCACTGAGGCGTGACCCAAAACCCGTTTGGATAAAAGAAACAAATGTAACTTAATCATCCCTAAAATCTTCTGCAAGGATACTATAACCTTAATAGATACAGAGATAAAGAACAGATTCGTCTGCAGCGTTAATGAAGATGATGGTAGATGTAAAATTGTGACAGCAGTCGCAAATGATTTTTTACCTCCAGCCGATTTGCGTGAGTCAGCGTCCGTTTTGCCAGACATACCTCGTACCAGGGTACTTATGTATAAACCTAACTATCGTTAACAATTCGAGCTATATGTAGGATTCCATGGTGTGTAAATAACTATATACAGTATACCACGATATTTCTTGGTACACGGATTCAAAACAATTGACCCGTCTAACAATTGACATAGCTGACATGCTGTACTACTGTAGGCCCCACGGGGTTTTTATTTGATCATGAACAAAAATAGACGTTTTTTGTAATACCATAATATTATTATGATTTAGATCAAAAATAATAGGTAGTAGACATGTTATTTTAATCGCGTTGGTCCTATGCCTACGGCTGCAGACTAAGACATTGGTGATATCATACTGCAAAAATCTGGATAACCTGCGGTTACAATTATAAATTGTATTTTATTAGCTATTATCTAAAACTTATCAAATAGATGATGAAACTTGATTTACGACTAAACTCTATACTGTGTTCCAAAACACAAATTGCCGATGTAGGCAAAACAGCTGCCAAGCTTAAGTGGAACTGGGCTGGTCGTGGTCACATCTACCGCATGCCGGAGGAGGTATGGGCAAAAACTACCACACAGTGGGTTCCAGACAGCACCAAACGACAACGCGGCAGGCCCAGAAGGAGATGGCGGGACGAACTTGACTCCTACCTGAAGGATTGGCCCCAGACGGCAAAAGACAGGGACAAGTGGAAAAAGGGAAGGGAGCCCTTTGCCCTGCAGTGAATAAACGGCCTACTTTTTTATCTTTTGTCCACACAAGCAATTGGTCAAGAAGATAGAGAACAGTTAGTAGTCTTATAAATCATAATATGAGTATAAACTAAATCAAGATGGAGCTTAGAGTTCTACGAATACCATAAAGGACAATAAAATTACGTCACATACACTTAAAGTACTAACCGTTAGAACATCGGCCCCATCAAAGCCATGTGTAGCAGTGAACACGAAAAAAACAGTGACACATAAAAATAACTTCTTTTACAAAACTACCAAACACCGGTTTACATTTTTGACAAAATAATGGTCATTTCCTCTGTTTATGTTTAATGGACTATGTCATTTCGCCACAATATAATCGGAAGTTATTTTTTTTATTAAATGGCTACAAATAGTAAATGGTTCTCCTTCTCATTTTAATTAATATTTATTACTATGAAATATTTCATTATAATTATTATCACTTCTGAAAAAGGCTCGGAGGATGATGATCACTTCATAAATGTTATTGAGTATTAACTGTTAGTTTATAGGCAAATTAATTATTTAAGTTGACAAAACCAGTATGATAACTATGATAGGATATCTGATTACTATCAACCAACTTGACCAATAGTTGCAAAAGCTCATGTGCAAAGTTTATTATAGGCCTGGCTACTTTCATCATTTGCAAGTTTTATATGGACAGTCTTAATGGGCTACAAATTACATGATTAATACTAGTTTTAAACAGATTTTGTACCGTTTAAAGAAGAAAGCAACTGAGGCTAGATAGGTCAGAGTTATAAAAGCTAGCCATCTCATAGAAGTGACTATACGAACTTGAAATAAAAAAACTAAGGAATGTCATGAAAAAGCTCCAGAATCAGCAAAGAAATAAGCTGATCCAGTTGATTTGTTTATCCGTGAAGATAATATCAACACCAGTCATATCGTGAATTCACTAACTACCAAATCGAGTCCTCGCTTTGCTTATGCCACTGACATTGAGCCTAAATTACAATTCAGTAAACAAATTAAGAATTTTATTCATCTTGTGCAAAGTTCGCCAATCTCCAATTACTTCTTACTTACATAACCCAAACGAAATGTCACCTAAAGTAATTTGATAAATTAATAAATGTCATGTCGCACTCTATATATATTACAAAACTTTTAATATGGAGAAAATTACAGATATCAAGGCTCATTAATATAAAAACGATGAATTTAAGTAACGAAGACATATCGCTGGAAGATTTACGGACTCGGTCCGATCCAAAACATGGTAAGACTGTTTTCGTAGGAGTCAAACTTATGACTCAATTTACGAAAGTGTTTGTTGGACAAATAGACATGCAAAGTGATAATGATAATAGCCTGGGTTTTCACAGACAATTGACAGTTCGTGAATGCAAATTCTGTTACAAGTTGAAACGTGAAACGTTAACTATGGTCGTAAATACAAATTTAGTGCAATTATAATTTAGCTTAGTTCAAGGCGTTTTTAAGGATTCGGTGAACGAGTACTTCAAACTTCCAGGATTAAATTAGGTCTAATCTCCCTTATGGTCTATGAAGAGTAATTTACCTTCAATGGTTTTAATACCATAGTTTTTTGTTCCAGAAGTCTTATCTGTTTCATTTTAAGCGTTATCCTGTACCATCTTTCCTAAAATTAGCCCCAAATGCTTTAAACAAAATATACTTTAAATTATATTGAACAAACATTCTATTAAAATGGTGACACCGGAATTTAAATAAATGGTCAGTTTTAATTATGTGACATTAAAAAATATATTAGATTAGTCGGCAGTGTGTTGAAAGTCGTGATCAATGGGACTTTACTAGATTAGTTTTGGAGTCAACATTAATTAAGAAAGTGGATAAATCTAGTTGTCACTAAAGATTCAAAGTCCTCTACATCACGGGTTTCCACAATTTATTCCATCTTTCAATTCATCACTGATGTATTCGAAATTCAAAATTCTAATATTTATTTGCTTTTAATTATGGTTACAGTTTGTGTTACATTTATAAGTCCATGAATCGTTTATTTATTATTTATTTATTTAAACTTCATGCAACATGTATACATAGGCGGACTTAATGCCTAATTAATGCTTAATCCATTCAGGTCTAATTCCATTTTTTTTTAAGAACATTTTCTTAAAGCTTACAAACTTAAAAGCTCTTCACTCTACATTGTACTAAGAATGCCCATATTTTTTTCTGTAAAATAAAGCGCATTCACAATTTATTACCAATATTAAACTTTAATCTTCAAGCTCACATTTATGAGCAAAACGGAGAAAAAAACGAGTCCATTATGATTGTAGGCATAGTCTAGCCCGCCAAGCCGCGCCTCTCACACTTTTTTCAAAAGTAATGTTGTCATAAAGTACTTTCGCATTTTAGAAAAAGTACCCATTATGTCACGTACTCTTTATATCAACGAGCTCATAAATTATGTTTAACTGGCTTCATTAACCTGCATAACGTCATAAACACGTTATTCGCCTGTCACAACACAAGAGAAGTATTTTTGGAAAAGGTCACAAAAGGAAAGCTCGCGTGAACGCTTTAAGCAGCCTCGTATAACTTACTCAAAATTGTTTACACGCACTCCGCTTCAAAATGACCATTTCAATTAATTGACGCCGGACATAATCCTGTTAATTTGAAAGGTAGAAAAAACTAATTTCGCCCACAATGTTCCGACGGCATTATAAAGAAAATAAAAACTTGTAAAAGACCTCGCGGTATGCGCATGCGACGGTCAATCTTCTCGTAATGTCATTTGTCGATGGAATCAGGACGCGGTGCGAGCTTTAACGTGTATGAATGACAGAGATAGAATATATCACCGTCTCTCACCCCAACTCGTGAGGCAACATTTGTATTTAATTACTTCGTTTACAGAGACTTGATTTACGAATCGCTTAATTTTGAAAGTGTTGATTTAAGTTTTGATGAGAGAGCCTGCTTTTCCAGAAGTTATAACGACACCCACGTATAAATCAGTTTGTTTTTAAACTCAGCCGCCTGTAACATGAGAAATGTGAGGACATCAAGATATTTATGACGCAATTACATTAATTTTCGACAAATGAAAGTATGTTTAGCTAGGAAACATTAGTGTACCATTTAACATCGTAAAAACTCGGTCATTAACTGTCGCTCTGTTATACCATTTAAATTCCTACGCAACATCCTCATTTGATTTAATTGGTTATAACATAACAGTCCGGTGCGCAGTACAACACAAATTATATTATTATTATTATCCTTACATAGAATAACTTCAAGGGTCGTTAATGTGTAAATCGATTGCCATGCATGGAGCTCCATCGCGCTGTCGCATACTAAACGATGAAACACAACAAGCGTTATAATCAAAACAATATTAACATTCTTCATTCCTGTTTCAGACTTGGCGGCGATACGACAGCTACTGGAGAGCGAGACAGGAGGCACCACCTGTCCCAGCTGTAACATGCCCTTTGACAAGGGCAAGAAGAGGAAACTGATCGACACTTGCGGGCATGAGCGGTGTTACTCCTGCATGTTCAGGAACGAAGCTTGTCCTACGTGCGCGAGGAACAACCAGGGCCAGAGGCGGCCTGTGATGGAGAGGTACACGCCTTCGCCGCTACGGCAGGAGTCTGACTGGCAATCACCGCACCGTCTGCCGAAACCGCCGAAGCAACCTTCCAACCTAGCACAGAGCTGTCCCACACCACCGCACACCAGGAGAAGATTCTTCCTCAGTCCGAAATCGCTCCGAAGTCCTTTCGGGCAGCGCGCGCGCCATTCACACGACAACCACGTGCCCCTCTCCGGTAAGTAGTTCGCACGCACTCGTATTTGCATACCCGTGGGCCTGCGCGTGGTAGCCGCAGATTTGCATCGTTGCGCAATCGGCTGCGCACGCAAGCTACACTTCATTGATGCCTTCTTGGGCAAAGTTGAAATCTCATTCACAAACTGGCCCCGTAGCACCTCTCACTTCGATGGCCCGTTTTATGAGCTTTACAAAAACCGAGAGGATCCGCTGCACCGTAAATATCAGTGAGTGACAGTTGCGACACGTGCGCCCACGCCGCTGCGCCGGATGTACGTAGGGGTTCCTTAAAGGACCGGTTGTCAGTCTACTGTATTTATTAGTTAAAGTATAATTTTGTACTTTTGCAACGCTGCCCGCGCAGACAGCGGGCCGGCTGTGAACATTATCTCTGTATCTGTTACATTTTCCATTTCCATTAATTATATCAATCCGGTCTACCAGATTTCTTGGATAATTGAAATATACACTTCGTTCACAGCTGTGAGTTTCTTAATAAACTATTAGTACCAATTCGCTACGGCCCTTGCCCCTTCACGTTTGTACTTAATCTGTCGATTGCTAACATTTCTATCTGCCGATATGAATAATGGTATCTTTTACAATTTGTAATGGTTTGTTAATGTGGCGAGGTGCAATTAATTGACCATCGAGGCTATATTGGGATCGTGTGATTGAAAATTTTCTTTACGACAGTGAAGATTGATGGTGTGAGATTGTTCTACATAGAACTGGCTACTCCAACAGGGTTGCCGGAGGAAGGGCCCCGGAACGCGGCGTGGCACAGCCTGGTGTTCAATAAGATCAGGTCGCTGTGGTCCACGCATTCCTCTGTGCCGCAAGGACTCAACGCATTGACAGGCACGAAGTCTTAATTTTGCATTGGAATGTGGATTATACCGATGTTGCTCATTTAATTGCAAATTCAGGTTTAAGAATCGATTATTTCTGCATAAACATTTCAACGTTACAAACTGCGAAGCCTCATTTCTGGAAATGATTTGGATTCTATAGTTCGATCGATTGTTGAACACACGTCGAATAATTAATTGTGTTTATTTCCTTGAATTATACCGATTGATGGATTGATTAATATAGTATCGATTGTTGCGGTAAATGAACACATCGGTATTCAATCCACATTCTCGGCTCCGTCTAGCACGGTCGTCGTTAATTTTTGCACATCTTATTGCCTGATCGCATCGCTCCGTGCGTTTGACACATAGCTTAGTATACCGGTTTTGTTTTACCATTGTTTTTTTTGCATTTTGCGTGGTTTTTGAGTTTGTTTTATTTTCAATTATAACGCTTAAACAGTTTTGTGTTGAACGTGATTTGAATACTCATTTGTAAATAGGGTTTCATGTTTTAATTTTTATGTTATTTGCACATTATGCTATGCTAACTTAAGTCATTTCAATGCACAAAAATGTACATTCATTGTGATTAACTATAATTTTAAAACCGATGGCGAAATCGTTTCATTGATTCGATTTCATAATACTACCACATTAATCGTTTGAATGAAATGTAACCTTCACGCATGAGTCATAAGTTCATAACCGTTTAAAAAACTCGATGAAGACATGAACAATCGATTCTTTGATCGAGATAAGGAATCGGTGACAAAAGTAACATCGATTTGTGGGTGCGATCATCTTTACCGATAAAATTTGATGTTGTATAGGATATGAGATAAGTATCAAAGGAATTATGAGTTTAAAATTGTGAATGTAAATTGGTATGGTTAAGAGATATGGGATTTTTGAAAGGCGGTCTTATATGTTAATCACACTTACATTATAAATGCGAAAGTAACTCTGTCTGCCTGATTGTCACGTCTTCACGACTAAACCTCTTAACCAATCGTAATGAAATTTGACAACGAGATAGCCTGGGATCTGAAGAAGGACATAATATAATGTCCTCCCGGCCGAATTTCGGTCACGGCGGCCAATCTAGACAAGACTAACCATCTGCGCGGGACATATTATAGTGCACAAGTGTGTGCGCAAACACAGGTGCACTCTCTATTCCCTCACTCTCATAATCCGATGGGACGGCAATTTGACACGACCGGAGAGAGATCAGGCGCTGGACCGACGGCTTTACGTGCTCTCCGAGGCACAAAGGGGTCTAGATGTGAAACGAAACGGTCACCCACCCACAGACTGACCGCGGCTAGTGCAGCTTAACCTTGCAGATCGTACAATCCACACGCTTGCTACTTAGCCACGAGCCCCTTAAGAAGGACATAAGCTACTTTTTATCCCGGGAAGATTAACAGTTCCCGAGGGATACTCGATAAACGACATCCACGCGGGCGAAGCCACGGGCGATCTCTCTCTGGTTCAATATTAATATTGAAGTATGATTTTACGGCTCAATTGCTAAAGAAATTGCTTATATTGAAGGAATAGACTGACCGAATTGAGAAATAAAAAGTCTTTTAAACGTTTTATTAGCAGTTTCTCTCGTTTCTGTAAAATATGAAAGCACGCGTACCATATTAATCGTTTTCCATTTATTGTGTAGATATGTGTGTAGGTCATTTACATTTCTCAAAGCTATGAAAAGGTAGTAAAGTCTATAAAGACTCCGCTCTTAGTGATGGAAATGATAAGCGTTTGACATATTTTCTCGTTTGAAAGGTAAACGGAACTGTCTCCATATATTTTATTAGACGCATGACTCCTCAGAGGAATTTTATTTCCTCCAAGCATGACACCTACATTTTTGTCTAGTGCAAAAGCATCACAAGTCAAATATAATTCTCTAATTAAAACAGGTATCTCTTTAGCCGGATTTATATATTCAAAAACGTATAGTTTTGGTAGATTTTCAATTATTTTTTATAAGGCGCTATAGGTTCACAAATTTGGGCATAGCAAGTAGTAGTAGAGCTCCTTTGTGAAAGAGCTCGCCCGGGGAAGTACTACCACCGTAACTACTTCTCTGCCAAATAGTGATGCTTGCATTGCTGTGTTTCGGTCTGAAGGGTCCGGTGCCGGTGAAATTACAATCACAGGAGTGTCCGCTGAGTAGTGTTCTCGCGCCTCTTGGGACCGAGGGTCTTGGCTTCACCGCCCGAACCGCGAGGAAGAAGACCTCTATAAAAAATTACGGGAGGATGGGGCCTGCGAGCAGCAGACTCGGGGTAGTCTGCTGCCCGACCAGCAGCTGGCGTAGCTAGTGTAGTTGGCGCAGCTGGCGTAGCTGGTAAAGGCCCTTGAGGTGAGGTGGCGTGCAGTGTTCCGTGTGCGCCGCCTAGGCGGGTGCGGCCAACGTTAGGCCGCACGGGGAGAAGGGACTCGCCTGCTTGTGGCGGGCTGGGACCTGTCGGGGGTGGTTGTGTGAATACTCACGGGTTCCCACGCCCCCGGCTAAGGTAGTTGAAGGAACACCGTGGTGGTTTTAGTCGGTAAGAGTCCGACACTGGCTCCGCCTACCCCGGGCAGAGTACGAACATGAGAATTTCCCCACGGCAAAAAAAAAAAAAAAAAATTGCCGCACGGGCGAAGGGGATCGCAAAAAAAGGAGCTCTTTACACTAACAACGATTGTTAAAATAAAAAATATTGGCACATATCACAGCTGTTACATAATATTATTGTCTTACACAGCTTACACAGTTATCCAATATAGTCAGGCAACAAAACAACTAAAATCAGTAGGTCGTACTATGACGCTACATTTTACTACGTAGGCAGTGCGCAGGAGTCGCCTTGTCACCAAAGATACAAGCGAGCGCGAGTCCTTGTTCAAAATCAGAACAAGTCATGTTAATCTCTATAACTTAGTTAATAACGGCCTTACTTCACGTCACAGATAATATAATACTAATACTTTGTAAGTAATCACAGTATGGCTTCTGTCAATGTAAGTTTTGTATAAGTTAGTAAGTTATTGCAGTGTAGGTGATATCGATTTCATAATGATATTTGTGATTGGATTAGACAATCTGCCGTGTCTTTATATTTATTGGATTAATTTTCAATCTTAAGGTTTTATTAGAGTTTAAGGCTAAGAGTCGAGAGTACTGGATGAGTCGAGCACAAGGCCACCAGGAATGGAAAAGGAGGGAAGAGACCTACATCCAAGACTGAATAAATGAGAGGCTCCAATGATGATGGATGATGAAGGCTAAGACTATTTTTTAAGGAGCTTTTTGGACTTTCAAAACTCACTGATTTACAATCATAGAAATCTAAATAAGGTAATAGGACACCAATGCGCGAACTGTTTGCTTGATCATCAGTGCAGTTTTGGACGCAGAGTCACTTTAATTGTATTTTGCTGCATAATTAGCAGCGGAGATTTTAGGCTTAATTTATTTTGCATTGAATGCTAGAAACATAGTGGGCGTGATTGCGTATTTATGTGTTGGTGGCGGAAAACCGGCGACATGCTTTCCCGTAGTTTACTACGGGAAAGCATGTCGCCGGTTTTCCGGCTTAATGCTATCTACTGTCATTTATGACAGTAGATAGCATTTCTATTACCTTATTATTGTGGGAGGGGTGGCGTCATGTGGGTAACAATTGACCACCACTTTTGTTTTGAACTCAGATCACTGAGCGGCTATGTTAACAATACAGAAAAGACCGTTTCTATGATTATTTCATCGTTTTGACAAATTATCGACTTTATCACGTGCATCTACTTGCATTTTGACATCTCGTTGCAATTATCAACGATTATATCCATCTACCCGATTACCCCATTGTCCTCTAACAACAAAATCATTTGTTATAACATTTAAAGTTCTTTAGAGGAGGCAATGCAGCATTAAGTTAAAAAGGTCATTGGTGACAGGTGTCTATGTATTGTCTGCCAACACTACTCATGACAACCCACAATACCTCTTCTTGGGAGTGACTTTCAACAGATAAGACAAGTATGTGATGCCCAAAAGTAGCGCAGTTGGCCTTATTCTTTTATTGATACTTTATTGAGGCTTCAGTATACTTTGTGTCTATGCCAGCCCCATAAGTACCTCTCAGACTCAGAGCAAGTGGTCTTTTCTCAGCAAGTTCGTTTAAAATTGAGTTTTCTTTTGTTTCTATAGCGAATACCCATAACAACAAATTGAGAGCATTGTTACAAACAATAATTTGCTCCTACGTATTATTGTTTTTTTTTTCGTAACAACAAAATTATTGATTATTAGCCTATGCGCGTGGCTTCACCCGCGTGGATGTCGTTTATCGCGCATCCCTTGGGAACTGTTCATTTTCCCGGGATAAAAAGTAGCTTAAATATTAATCCGGGTTATGTTCTATCTGTATGCCAAATTTTATTAAAATCCTTACAGTAGTTTTTTCGTGAAAGAGTAACAAACACGTAACAAACATACATCCATAGTTCCATACATCCTCAGTTTAAAATATTCAGTTTCACTATGTTTCACCTTGGTTGGCACACAAACTTTGAAACAATAGAAGATTATTTTAAACACTAATAATATGCACAATATAGTCAACTTTTTCACATCTTTTAATATAGGTTAGCAAATTATACATAAAATAAAATATAGGTATAAATCCAATTAAATTTAAAGTCAAACAATAGGTATGTAATGTCAAAGCTAATCTACCTACGTACTTGATGGAAACATGATAACAATTCATAGATGTATATTCATGAAGTACCTATTTGTTAAACTAATTTTAGTAAGAAGTAAGATGAAGTCAAGAGGAATAAAATAGAATCTTAATTTCTAAGTACGTGGTAGGTACAGTGTAGTCTTCTAAAATATTGATTCACTTAAACTACCATTGCTGGTGTAGAAATATTAAGTATTCTATGAACTTATATTGAAAGACTTTGAATTATATGGTTTAAAGAGGAATTGAGAAAGCAAAATGACAAGTAGTGCAATACTCCTCGAATCAACCTGTTGTTTTTAGAAACAAGTGCTCGGGTTGGCTCTGGTCCAATTCCTAGTAACAACTTTAACACACTAAGCCCACAATCTCATGTTAACAATAACATGTAAGCGGACTCACAGTTAAAATCCGATTATGTGAATGGCAGTGAAAGAGGAGTCATGTTTTGGTTTGCATATCCTGCGTTTGACTTTAATGCAGAAATAAATTTACCCTTACCGAAGTTTAACCCACCGAATCCCTGCTCATATCAAATAAATGAAGTGTTAAGATCAGTAACACACGATACATCGCTTCCGTCGTATCTTCCGCGTGTAACACCATATTGTGCGATCGTGTTACATTACATGTTTAGGTTTTGACGATATTGTGTTAACAGAAAGTGACCTGTGATTTTAACTTAATAATAATGATATTATAATATCCTAAGTTACAATTGCTTCATCATCATATTGATTGACAAACATCCTCTGCTTGGGCATTATCAAAGACTAAAATATTTTTCACATAGCAAGGGTACGGTGACCGCAGGCTAAAATGATGCCTAAAATAATGCGATGATGAATAAGTGTCAAAGAGACGCCACAAAACAAATGTATTTGACACCTGACAAATGTTATGTGTAAAAGATTATAGATGACTGATCGTGTAAGGAACTCAATACTGCGTTCTCAAACCAAAATTGCAGACTTAGGCCATACGGCTGCTTAGTTAAAAAGAAACTGGGCTGGCCACATCTGCTGCATGTTGGAGGAGCTTTGGGCAAAAATCACAGCAGATAGGATCCCATACAGCCGAAAATGATAACGCAGTAAGCCCAAAGGAAGATGGCGGGATAAGCTGGACTCGTACTTAAGGTATTGGCCACAAATTGCGAAAGACCGAGAAAAGTGAAAGAGAGGAAGGGTGGAAGGAGGCTTTGCCCTGCAGTGGGACAAAACAGGCTCATTAAAAAGATGACTGCTATTATCATCACGCTTACGCTTGTCAAGCGAATTGGCGATTTCAGCAACTATGTAGTTTATACATTGAAGTTGATTGCTATCTCCTCACATACAGCTGATGATCATCATCATCATCATCATTTCAGCCGAAAGACGTCCACTGCTGGACATAGGCCTCCCCCAAGCATCGCCACTACGACCGGTCCTGTGCCTTCCGCATCCAGCGGATTCCCGCGACCTTCACCAGGTCGTCGGTCCACCTTGTGGGGGGTCTACCCACGCTGCGCCTTCCAGTACGCGGTCGCCACTCCAGAACTTTACTGCCCCATCGGCCATCCGTTCTGCGAGCAATGTGCCCCGCCCACTGCCACTTAAGTTTGGCAATTCTTCGGGCTATGTCGGTTACTTTCGTTCTCCTGCGAATCTCCTCATTTCTGATTCGATCGCGCAGGGACACTCCGAGCATAGCCCTCTCCATTGCCCTTTGAGTGACTTTGAGCCTTCTTATCAGGCCCATTGTGAGCGACCACGTTTCAGTACCGTAAGTAATTACTGGCAACACACACTGGTCAAAGACTTTCGTCTTGAGACACTGCGGTATTTTGGACGAGAAGATATTGCGTAGCTTCCCGAACGCTGCCCAACCGAGTCGGATTCGACGATTGACCTCTTTCTCGAAGTTGGACTTACCTAGCTGGACAGTTTGTCCTAGGTATACATAATCGTCAACAACTTCGAGTGTAGATACTCCGATGCTTACGGGAATGGGTGCTATATGGGAATTCGACATAACCTTTGTCTTGTCCATATTCATTTTAAGACCCACTCTATCGGAAGCTCTACTGAGGTCATCGAGCATTGTACCGAGGTCCTCCATGGTCTCAGCCATGACTACTATGTCATACATACAGCTGATACTTTTAACTATTCAAATCGCTCAATACCTCTAAAATTTTTACGTAATTGGATATTGCATATCTAACAAGTAACCTTGGCAACCATCAACAGGTTTTTACGAGTACATTACAACAATTATGTCACTCGATGTGCCGGTGGATTGAGTACAATGAGAAGAGTCACGGTCAAAGTTTTTTGAATCAAAAGGTTAATAATCAGGGTTAGTCGAACTTTATGTTGATATAACATTACTATGTTAACTGATATTGATGAACGATTATGTTATCGAAGTTATCTTAATCCACATCTTGAAATTCCTTGAAAAATTGTTGGTTACAAGCATTCTTTCGTTTTATTATATTATAGGCTGCGATTTTACTGATGTCATCTCATCAAGTTTGAAGTTTTCTGTAAAAGTGATTTCCATATCCAACATTGCCGTTGCGTCTGCTGCAATATCACTTTCTGTATGGGCCAATTGACCCAGCAGCTATAGCTTGTTGATTATTTCCATGATAATAGGTACACTTAATTGTTTTAATCAGTCTCTAATCATTATTGCCATTGTACCAGCCATAATAGCTCAATCGAACCATCCTACATTTCTAAAAGAAATAATATAGCGCAATCAGCCAGAAATTCTCTCACAATTCTTTAATCCGGATTCTCACTCCCAGATCATAACCAATATCTATGCACACAATTACGTACTTACAGACCTCAAGCTCAATGACTTTATCGAGTCTACGGGAACAAGCTTGTGATTGTGCAGCGTGGGAGGCTATATTTTTTGTCTATATCCCAACCACATCCCTCTAATGTTCAATGAACTAGAAGGAAGTTTGGTTTTTGCTATTAAAGACTAAGTTGATTCCATTGAAAATTTGTTATGAAGATGAATGGGAATGGGAAAAATATTGTCAATATTAGGTATGATGTGCCGACCGTTATTATTCTCGAAGTTTGCTCCTTGAAAAGCCAGTCTAGATGCTGTACATTGTTCTTGTAATGTCTTAATTGTTTTTATCACGTTTTTTACTCGCTTTCTTATCCGTCTGTTTGTTTGTTTGTTTGTCTGTTCGGTACAAATATTGCAATCGATTTTAAATTAACTTCCCGATGAGCTAGACACTGGAAACTTTAAACATAGCTCAAAATTTGGATGACAATACCACGCCAGCGAAGCCGTGGACATAAGCTAGTCTAAAATAGATCTATTGTAACCATTTGTAACAAATGAGTACAGAAAGAATGTACCTACTACATCACAAACATAATGAATGACTGATGCGATCATTTAATTCATGAACGGATTGAATGGGTGAGTTAATTGATTTCATTCGATCGTGATGTTCTAATTTTGAATTGATTACTTGTGCTTCCTTTATCATTTTAGTGATGTATTGATTTCGAAGTTTGATCGTAGAACTCGGCAGATCATGATCAATGACGATGATGATTGATTTGTTTTTTATCAAAATCTGTGTTGTTAACACTAAAATGTAAATTTTATTATTATAAAAGCTTATAAAACCATCCCTAATGATTATTTTGTGCGACAAGCCCGCCTCGCCTTCGCAACCACTACAACTCCTGTAAGCCAGGATCTAAAATGACATCCAACCAGAAAAACTACGTTACATGAAGCTCAGTGCGTCCCTGTGAAAAAAAAAATTGAACTGTCTTGCAAGCTGCAACGAAATTAATCAGAAATGAAAAAAGAAGCATGAAGAAAAAATTGTTTTCCTTCCCTCCGTATCAAGCGGAAGTGACAGAAAAAAATAAAAAGCCGTAGGCGCAAGAAAAAAATCACATAAATCGACAAAATGGAACAGCTGTTTTTTTTTCGCGATTTCAGTGTTGGTCCCATAGTAAAAGTTGTTCATACTGATGATTACAATGACCCCTTAAGAGGTTTTGAGTTATTTTAATAACACGTTGTATTAGTGAAGAAATGGATTCATAAAATTAAATATACTATATTAATAGTTAGTTTACGCAAAAAATTCAATATCTCATTTAAAAAAATCTTAAATATTAAAGATTTTTTTTATTAGAGGGGCTCGTGGCGAAGCAACGACTGCGCGGATTGTACGATCTGCAAGGTTAAGCTGCACTTGCCGCGGTCAGTCTGTAGATGGGTGACCGTTTTGTTACACATCGAGACCCCTCCGTGCCTCGGAGAGCACGTTAAGCTGTCGGTCCCGGTTGTCATACGAATATCTATGGCAGTCGTTACGGGTAGTCAGAAGCCTGAAAGTCTGACAACTGGTCTAACCTCCGAATGTCAGTATTACCCAGTAACTGGGTTGCGGGGGTCTGATGGCAGTCGCTCCGTGTAAAATACTGATGTTCAGCCGCATCTGGCTAGACTGGAAGCCGACCCCAATATAATTGGGAAAAGGCGCGGAGGATGATTAAAGATTTTTTTACATAAAACAAAACCACAAACCCGCTAGGTACATCGCTGACTTCACAGCTCAACAGTGACCGTATCAACTCGTAATCTTGCAACTGTGACGTTCCCACGCCTCGGTTTCCGCACCTGCCGAGGATCTCCACTTACACCGGACACTGGTGTAAAGTAGCTTGTACTGTGGGTGTGAAGACTGGTGATAAACAATGCGAAACAACACAATAAGCCATTTTGCTTACTTTTTTTATGGTAAAAAATGGCGGAGCGAGCTAAAGGACCACCCGATGGTAAGCGGTTACCTTTGCCCATAACAACTGCAATACCTCCTAGGTTGTTGCCGCAATGGTATTATAAAACGCGTTGGCCAAACTGAGACGTCATCATCATTATCATCATTTCAGCCGAAAGACGTCCACTGCTGGACATAGGCCTCCCCCAAGCATCGCCACAACGACCGGTCCTGTGCCTTCCGCATCCAGCGGATTCCCGCGACCTTCACCAGGTCGTCGGTCCATCTTGTGGGGGGCCTACCCACGCTGCGCCTTCCAGTACGCGGTCGCCACTGAGACGTAAAGATGGCAAATCTCATGTGATTGCAATTTCACCGGCACCCATACCATATACGCATATGCCCCCGTACATTTTGCAACGGAAGCATAGAAATCAAAGTAAAGGCGCGTGAACTTGTCGCCGCGTGCAAATGTCTCGTAGGACACTGCTTGATCATCAGTGCCGTTTTGGACGCAGAGTCACTAAAATTGTATTTTGCAGCGGATAATTTTTAGGTTTAATTTATTTTGCATTGATTACTAGAAACATGGTGGGTGTAATTGCGTATTTATGTGTTGGCAGCGACAAACCGGCGACACGCGTTCCGGTATTAAAAGGCTGTAGATAACATTTCTATTACCCTATTATTTTGATTTCTATGAACGGAACACTGCAATGCTAGCATCACTGTTTGGCGGCAGAAATAGGTACGGTGGTAGTACTGCCCCTGACGAGCACTTCACAAGGAGCTTTACTAAGAAAACTATTACTTCTTTTACACGTAATTGTGCACTTATTACTTTTAAAATCCTGAAGTGTCCTACTGCAAAGTGAAGGTTTCCCTAATCTTCATCCACTTCTCCCTATGTCACTATGTGTATAAAGGTGGGCACTGACGATGCATCCTTTCGGACGCCGTTTTAATGAATACATCCAAAAAAGCTTGACTTGTTAAAATTAATTAATAAAATAAATAAATTTTTATTTCACATAAATGGTGTACAGTAAACACTTAGAAATAGTAGTTATACAATTTCTCGGTATGAAGTGTTTGTTTGAACTACAGAAATAGATAGAATGGCCATATGGGCAGGGCGCGCGTGGCAGCACCATGCACCATATTAGGATATTTCAAAGCCTTTCTCAGCACGCTTTATGACATTTTTTTATAAATACTGTTACAAAAACTAGCAAGAATGCCTTATTGTGCTGTTCCTAACTGCAGAAACAAAATCTGTAAAGTACATTTGCTTAATTTTTTTTTTTTTTAAATTATGACGTCAAAATGTAAGGCGTAGTTTGTTCGGAAAGTTGCCACGCATGAATCGCAAGTAAAATTGTGATTACAACCATTCTATCTATTTCTGTGGTTTGAACTCTGGTACCCAATGTAAGATTTAACTTGTGTTATGGTACCAGCAATGCTAAGCTATGTTCTAAAAATAACATACGTTTTCAACATTCACGGACAGATTTTGGAATGCGGCCACGCCATTCGCACTGTTGGATGCATCGTCAGTGGCAACCTTAAGAGACATGGGCCCTAATTCACGTTACTTCATGACGCGCCGATCAAGTTGCAGTGACGCTGCAGTTCGTTTCTGACAGCGATCGCCTAAATAAAAGAATACGAAAAGCATCGTTTTGATCGAAAACTAAACTGCAACTGCGCTGCAACTGCGCTGCAACTGCACTTCTTTAGTTACATTGGCTTACAGATTATTGGAAGGAGGATAAACTTTCAAATACTTTACGTATAAAAAATTGACTGGTGGGCCCGCTGGCAATGTTAAATTCTGTCGTCTTTAATTCTTCAAGGGTTGTGGACATTCCATTATATACAACGTGTTATTGAAATAACAAAAAACCTCTTAAAGGGTCACTGTACTCATCAGTATGAACAACTTTTATTATGGGACCAACCACGAAACCGCGAAAAAAATATCAGGTGTTCCCAAAATTTTGTTGATTTATGTGAACACAAATGAAGGCAACAGCTGTTTTTTTCCCTGATTACGGGCGTGGTTCCATAGTAAAAGTTTTTCAGTTATTTCAATAACCTTATGTAACCGTCGTTCCATTTGAGAAAGAGCACTTCCTTATAGCAAAATGGAGCTTTGCATTAGACATTCTGAGTCCAAACCCACTTAATCTGTAACCCTTGAAAAGCTAAACTCACGACAGTAACTATTGTTAATAAACAAGCATTCCCAACCGCTTCATGTGCTAATATTGCTCCGCTTCCTGTGATAATAATTTTGTTTTTAACACACAATGGAGAAAAATCTCGTGCCAACAGCTATCTAATCGCAGACATTGAATTAATAATCTTTTTAATTTCTTGTAAAATTACATGGGAATTATTGAAACACAAGATGCGTGTAAAATAGTGTATGAGAAGTCAATCTTGATGTTGTTGCAAGAAGCTTGCAACTTTGTGTGATTGGTCAATATGACTGATGATTTTTTTTCTGTGAGCCGTATCAAAAAGGATTTGTTCTGTCGTGGTTTGTTAAAAACTTTTTAACAAAAAATTGAACCGACGAAAACCGAAACTGAAAAGCGAAAAATAACTAATTATGAGTCGGCGCCAAACGAACTTTTAACAAGCAAAGTGCGTGTAAGTTGCAAGTGGCCGAGCGGAGAACGCATTTTTGCAAAGTTATTGTTTATCGTTGAAAATTTCAATTAAAGTAATTTAATGATATTCGTTGATTGGTTGTTTGGCGTCGACTCATAATTAGTTATTTTTCGCTTTTCAGTTTCGGTTTTCATCGGTTCAATTTTTTGTTAAAAAGTTTTATTTTTCATTTTTTTGTGGTTAAAATCTAACTCCAGGTCTCCATTATGTCGTAGTGTCTAGAACTATATTTATGTGTGTCAAGTTTCAACAGAATCGGTTAACAGGTAAGAATTCAGTGGGTGAACAAACACTCATCCCCTGTTTTACTACCCTTAGGGATGGATTTTGATTTTGAAATTTAAATGGGACCAACTTCGAGATATACCCTATCCATTAAAAAAAGATTCATCAAAATCGGACCACTCTGTAAAAAGTTATGCGTGGTCATACATAAAAAAAATAAAATAAAAAAAAAAATATATACGCGTCGAATTGAGAACCTCCTCCTTTTTTTCGTCGGTTAAAAAACACGTAGGTATCGCAACCCTAAATCTATATTTGGCAAGCTCAAGCTTATAGTTTGGTTGCAACATAGACATATTTAGATCCTAACTTTTGAGCCAAGAAACAAGTCGGTAATAATGGGCATCAGCCACAGAAATCTAAATAATATTGTGTACGGCTTCAAGCAATAATAGTAGGAGTCAATCGAGAAAAATGGCAAAACTTGGCCTCCCCACCAAAGTCGGCCATCTTTATCGTCAGCGGTGGGAGTTAAGGCGCGCTCGCTTCACTTCGTCGTCAGATCTCGAAGCAGTTGGACGTCCTATAATCTGACTTGACTTGTCTCTTTGTTGATAATATTAAAAATAATGATTAACCACTAACAATAATATAGTGCTCTCGGTTGGTTTTGAAAGTCTATGTGACTTAAATTTATTTAACATATACCCACTTGGCTCCTGATAAGCAGACATTAGTTCTAACTGTAAAACTATGCTATCTAATTAAATTCAATAAATGTGGCCGTCTCCAATAATTGTCTTATTATTTAGATTCTGATAGACGGATGGAGCATCTTTTTATAAAGTTTCATCTCCAAAAATATGAGCAATTACAATTAATTAACCCGAAACTTTTACTTTATAAAGTTAATCTTTTCAGATTTCGAAAGTGTGAACATGACGTCTCATCATTGTTAATTTTTTTCTGTGTTCGTAAGAATATTGCACGATTGTGTTACACCATGTATGCATGAAGAAGTTCACATACCTAATTATGTTTTTTGTTTATTTTATCTGATCATGTTTTGTTTGTGTTTATTGAAAGCTTGTGAAAATCGGCATGTAAATGAAAATATTACTCTTTGTTATTAAGTTTTTATTACCTGTAATTACACTTTGTATATTTCTGCACCTATGTGTGAGAATTGTCAATAGCTTATCAATTTTAAAGTATCTTTGTTGTAGATTCAATTATGTGTAGAGAATTATCTGTGTATATAAACTTAAAACGTTTTTGAGTTGATTTTCTTAATCATAACAAAAGATACTCAAAAGTAACGCCTGATTTCACCATGACAGTGCTCAGAATAAATCAGCCCATTACTATCCCACAGCTGGACACGGGCCTATTTCAATCAATCAACTCAGCCTAACGCAGTCCACGGCCGGACATAGGCCTCTCCCAAATTGCGCCATAACACTTGGTCCTTTGCCTTCCGCATCCAGTTCCTCCCAGCTACTTTCATCAGGTCGTCGGTCCATCTGGCTGGGGGGCGCCCTACACTACGTTTGCCGATTCGCGGTCTCCACTCAAGGAATCGTCTGCTCCAGCGGCCATCGGTCCTTCGACAGACATGGCCAATCCACTGCTACTTCAGCTTACTAATTCTACAAGCTATGTCGGTCACTCCGGTTCTTCTCCGGATGATCTTTATGGATTAAATTAGTATTTAAGCCTTAGTCCACCACTCTTAATTTAGTTGCTGTTTTACCTAGAATTAAAGATATCACCTACTTTTAATTGATTCTCTATTGAAATATATCACAAAGACACATGAAAATTATTCAATAAAAACCACCCAAAATCCAACTCACGATCAACTACTTTACACCTTAACTTATATTAACCTCATTTTCCCAACAGATGATGAAGGCGGTCACATCAAGCAAGCAGGCTACGAATCCCGGCGGCAGAATGACCTGTACATGCGACTGGGCCTCCTGCTGGGCGAGCGACGTGGAGCGAGGAATAAGGCTAGAGATAGCTGCACTTCACTCGCTTCTCTTGACGCTCATACGCTGGCATCACATAATACTAGCCCTGTAAGTATTTTGACATGAATTTCCTATAACGGGAATATGTATTTTTTTTTATAGTATAGGATGGCGAAACGAGCTAAAGGCCCACCGCCACCTGATGTTAAGCAGTTACCTTTGCCCATAACAACTGCAATACCGCAAGTCGGTTCGCCAAACTGAGACATGAAGATGGAAAGTCCCATGTGATTGTAATTTCACCGGCACCCGTACCCTTCAGACTGAAACACAGCAATGCGAGCATGACTATTTGGCGGAGAAGTAGGTACGGTGGTAGTACTTCCCCGGACGAGCTCTTTCACAAAGGAGCTCTACTAATCTAATGTCTTTAATCTCTGGTTAGGTGTCACTACGGCTGAGGATTCGACACCGCTAAAAACTAATAAACTATTAAAGCTACAAAGTCGAAGACATTTTTTTTTAAAGAGCTGACTACGTAAGTCTCATGGAAATTCGTGAAACAAACCCGTGGCGGCTGTAGTCCAAATACAGCCTACCCAGTTTTTTCACTATCGTAAAATGGAGTTAATAGGAACAGACGCGGGCAAGGATTTTGACATTGAAATAAGATAGTTTGCTGCTAACAAAGGCTTCGAAAATGTTCTGCGATAATTTGGTAAACATTAAAAAGTACTTTTTGGCCACAAACTGTTAACTTCAATGTTAAAATCCTTGCCTACTTTTGTCTCTGTTCACCCCGTTTTATCCGGTACTTATTAGAAACCAAGAACATTCAATAGGTCACATTTATTAAAAAGAAAGGTAATTTTCTCAGTCCACAAACTGGCGAAGCTTACCCTTATAGATCTAAGAACTAGCTCTTCTGCACTCTTGGTCCAGCTGGTCAACACCACAGTTACAGTTAGGAATAACTAGCTTATCTTGCAAACTTAACCCTACTAATATTATAAACTTGAAAGTTTGTGAGGGTGTATGGATGTTTTGTTACTCTTTCACGCAAAAACTATTATATGGATTTAAATTAAATTTGGCGTACAGATAGAACATATCCCGGATTGACATATAGGTTTCTTTTTATCCCGGGAAGATGAACAGTGCCCGGGGGATGCGCGATAAACGACATTCACACGAGCGAAGTCGCGGACATAGGCTAGTACATGGTATAATAAGATGTTTCACCAGGTATTCTCTTCCCGCAATGACAGCGCGATGCCTCCAAGCTACGTCACGATCAGTGCTGCCATTGATTGATATCTTCAATATACTTAAGGAGATTTTTGTTCATAATGAATATAAAATAAATTCCTAACTAGCCTAACTATTTGTTATCTCGTGTTATTCATCTAATTAGTTAATAAAGGAAACTATATTAAATTACTAGTTAAAAAGTGATTCTTTATAGAAGAAAGTAAATGAAAAGATGCATTTTGCTCGGGTAATTTATTTTCACAAAGTGGCAGCACATCAAACTGACAAGTGTCACGCTAACAGCCCGCTATTGGCTCCACGGCCGATGACGTAGTACGGAGGCAATCACGTGACCTAGCTGTCAAGTGAAGAGACTACCTGGTGTTATTATACCATGGGCCAGTAATTACATATTTTTGAAGTTTGTGTCCGCTCAGTTTTTCTCATAAATTTTGGCATAACCTTAATTTATGGTAGAAGCAGTATTTTACAAAGGACGGCTACTATCTGATCTCAAATACTAGATGGATTCCGATTTTGGATGATTCAATGAATACTTTGTTGTAAAAACTAACTATATCACCATTCTGTTTCAGGTATCTACGCTCACCGGCTCTTCAGAAGTGGAAGTAGCGACACCACTTGGTCGCGATTCCCTGGGCTCTCTAGCATCCATGTCACTATCAGCAGCCAGCAACTGTTCCTCATCCAGTCCTGGAAGCAGACGGCATTCCGTTAACAGTAAGTTTCTTCAAAGTGTAACAGTTAGCCACCTTATTTGCATGTATACCATCTACGTGCGGATGTGTAGCAACATTTTATTGAGATGCAATCCATTCACATCCAAGAATACAAACTGTTATGTGATGTCTTATGGGAATCGCATCCTTTAAATGGCTCCAGATTCCGTCAGTGGCGTAACATTTAAAATAGTTTTTTTTTTACTTGAGGCCACTGAGGAATTATAATTCCTCAGTGCTTGAGGTTGCCGTAATCAGAGGAAACTCACATAGGTATAATTGAGACAAAAATACGCTGAAAAAAAATACTTGTCTGCCACTTGTCAAAAATCGGATCTTCGGAAGCTTTGAGTCATGGATTATCGAGATACTATAAAAAAATGTCTTGTTTTAAATATTTTGTGTTACTGATCCTAAAACCAACCCTGACTTGTCAAAAATCAGGCAGATCTAATTAGTCAAATTAGTTTCCTCACTATCTTTTCTCATTAGGCCTTCGAGATTGAAGTGGCTGGTCATTAAGATACCACGCCCTTTGGGCTTTATGGCTGTCGAGAGCCGATAGCAGCCGCTCCATAGGAATTGTTATGAGCTTTTGACATGAGCATCACGGATAGGCTGCTGTATATATCGTACATTACATTTCGATATTGGTAGTCCGTGTGGAGCCGGACTAAAAGAATAGCACCACCCTTATCTCTTCTCATGGGTGTCGTAAAAGGCGACTAAGGGATTCACCAGAGGATGGGCAGCAGCGTTCTCTGAGTATTTAACCAACCAACTGCGATCGCCAACCCGCCTGCCAAGCGTGGCGATTATGGCATATCCCCCCCTTAATTGGGGGAGGCCTATGTCCAGTAGTGGACGTCTTTCGGCTGAAATGCTGAAAGCTGATGATGATGATTGGTAGTCGTATAACATTATCGTTTTCGCCAGGGCTGAAACAGCACCATCTAGTCCCAAACTAAGCAGAGCTTGCTATGGGTACTAGACAATGGATATAATACTTATATACTTTTTTTTGTTGTAAATACATACTTATAATACATAAGATAGAATTGAGGATAGTTTAAGGTAATGGCCTGTAAAATGAGGTCGTTTGGTTATTATCCGATTTTCCTAAATCATCCATCCACCAATTGACCAGTGTCCGATTAGATGTGATCGTCGGTGAAGCCGGACTTAAACACCTTTTTCATTTACGGTCGACCGCAGGTCAGTGATCCAAATTTTTGTAATAAGGAGGAAATAATGTATCATTTCTGTTTCACTGTAGGTACCTATAAGAAGAACATTTTCAATATCTGCTATTCTTACACCCAGTTTCTGAAAGGCTGATCAACGCAAAAATTAACTAATCAGCTGTCAAATATCAGGTCAAGCGATGTGATTGGTTGTTAACATTTTTGCCGGCCAATCACAAGAGCTGACATTAGATTTGACAACAGATCAAATTGATCAGCCTTCCAGAAACTGGGGGATAATTTCTCGTTTTTTCTCAACTTCTTTTTACTAAAAAAACTATGCTAATTACTTTCTAGCACTCCAAAGCGGCAGATCCGACGAACTTACTCGAATGTCCAGTGGGTTCTTCAAAACTAGGAAAACTGCTGCCAGACGCTCAGCCAGGGTCAACAGCAAGCAATCATCAACATCATCAGAAATCAAAAAAGGTGCATTGTTATACCAAATTAATATTTTTTTCGAATAAGCAAAAAGTTCAGCAGATTTTATTACCAGCTCTTGAATTTATTTCTGGCGTAATTAGATTTGGAATTAAGTATAGTTTGATTTATTTTTGAGAGGTTTGACTGCAGAAATAAGTAGTCTTATTATCCTTGGACGAAACAAAATTAGGGTAATGAATTGCATATTTAGAAATACTTATCTACAATATGTAATTCGGGGAAACGTGCGTCGGCTAAATGTACTTTCGACCAAGTGTTGCATCGGCGAATGATACGTTCGACGAATAGATGTCGGTAGTACGTGTTTCGGTGGATCGTATTTCGGTGAAACGTAGTGCTCCCGTAACAAAAACCCTGTTGTTCCTGTAAGCTACGTTATCAGAATCGATATTCATACGTCAGGACACAACTCATTTAATAAAACTCTCAATAAAAATAATAAAATTAAATATTAAATCATTATTAATTGTTAATTGAAAGTGATATAATCACTTTTAATAATGATTTAATATTTAACTTGATTATTTGTATTACTACTTATTGATTACTTGGTCCGTGTTGTGCCGGACTTAAAGAATAGCACCACCCTTATCTCTTCTCATGGGTTTCGTAAAAGGCGACTAAGGGATTCACCAGAGGATGGGCAGCAGCATTCACTGAGTATTTAACCAACCAACTGCGATCGCCAACCCGTCTGCCAAGGGTGGCGATTATGGCCCTTAATTGGGGCAGGCCTATGTCCAGTAGTGGACGTCTTTCGGCTGAAATGATGAATAATACACCTACAGCTGATCATATTCGAAATCATGCAATGATTGATAATAGTTCTAATATCTTTGTGATATCTTCCACAGTTCATCCATCACCACAATTGACTCTTCGGCCGCTATTTTTCGAAGTACCATCAACAGACAACCAGACGTACTTTTCCGGACGTCATTGGCTCATGAGGGATATGGAGAAGGCCTTCGATTCAAGTGCTTCCGGTTTGTATTAATTCTCAGTCAATTGAAATAAAATCGGCCAAGAGCATGTCGGGCCATGCTCAGTATCACAGGCTTCCAGTAGGTGTTACAAACAAAATTAAATCAAATCGAATATTAATCATGGCTATTTTAGTTTTTGCAATAGACGGCAGCATTGGCGACCACTTGAGTGGAGACCGCGAATCGGCAAACGCAACGTAGGGTGCCCCCCTGCCAGATGGACCGACGACCTAAAGAACGTGGCTGGGGGGACTGGATGCGGAAGGCAGAGGACTAAGCGTTGTGGCACAACTTGGGAGACGCCTATGTCCAGCAGTGGACTGCGATAGGCTGAGTTGATTGATTGCTGACTCAAAGAGTGTTGTTAGTAGCCGCTACCGCGCCAAATTTAAGAAGTGTGTCATGTCAACATAACACAAAGTTACTTTTTGTGATTTTTCAAATAGAAAGTAGCTAAAGGAGCATTATTTGCTAAGATATTTTTTCTCTAAGGTCAATGACCTTTGAACTAGGACGTTTTAAGTATTTTTCATTTTTCTCTCTATAACTAAAAATTTATAATCACATTATACTCGAAATAATTTAAAAAAAGTGTTTTTACAAAGGTCTATCAATGTGGAAGATAGATATAAACTACGTACCTACTACTCCCTCATCTCTTTTATTCTGAATTACTTGGCTTGTTTTCATACTTATGGAATAGCAGCATATTTCTAATATTTCTCTTTCACAGGTATCATAGTATCTGGCTGTCCAGGCACAGGGAAGACAGCTTTAATTCTTCAGCTCGTAGAATACTCCTGCTTCGGCAGAAAGAGGAACTGCGAGTATGAGGAGTTAAGAGAACAGTCAGACATCAGGGAGATGCTCCCAGAAGAGCTCACTATGGGCATGTTCACTCACCTGGCCTCACACGTTGTCGCTTATCATTTTTGTCAGGTGAGTCTTTGATATCCAAAACCGCTTCAAAGAAATTATTTAAAATTTTGACACAAAAAAATACCTTTGAAGAACAGTCCAGCCCAGTCAACGACCATACAGCCCATAGACGCCTCATACATAACAGTCGACCGATGTCTGTAACACATCTATGAAATTTCACTAATAAAGGTCGCCACTACTCGCCACTTGAAATCTTCAAATCATTTTCGACCACATGAGTCGTCAAAACTACTGCAAGTGATTAGCCAATAGCCGGATTGGTCATTGCAGTACCCCGCTTCAGCTAGTAGCAGAATTTATTGTACGCAAATATTCAACATAACTCGCAGAACGGATGGCCGATGGGGCAGTGAAGTTCCGGAGTGACGACCGCGGACTGGAAGGCGCAGCGTGGGTAGGCCGCCCACAAGGTGGACCGACGACCTGGTGAAGGTCGCGGGAATCCGCTGGATGCGGAAGGCGCAGGACCGGTCCTTGTGGCGATGCTTGGGGGAGGCCTATGTCCAGCAGTGGCCGTATTTCGGCTGAAATGATGATGATGATGATGATAATTCAACATTAGGTGTCTATTGAGCTGTATGGTCGTTGATACCAGTGTAGGTAGGTACTTAGTAACTTGACATTTTTCATTCACTTTGTCATACGTTTCCAGAATACTGGAATATTTGTGTTTTTAAATAATTACTAGGTACTACGTTTTTTCATAACATCAGCATAATCTAAAAGAAATTAAAAGTCAAGAAAACATTGTATAAACAAAATTTAACAATGACATTATTTCCAGGCCGATAACAACAGTACCTGCCTCGTGGGTGAATTCGTGCACTCTCTAGCAGCACAGCTCTGCCAAGCTCCAAGACTGCAAGCATACAGGGAATATCTCCTCAGCGAGCCACATCTCCTCGCCTGCCTGTCCCTCAAGGAATGCATTGCAGACCCAGACTTAGCCTTCATGAGAGGCATCATTGAACCTCTCATAATTCTGAGGAGGAATGGAAGTATAGACTCTTCAAACAGCATAATTCTGGTCGATGGTCTATGTGAAGCTGAATACCACAGACCAGATCATGGCTACACCATCGCCTCTTTCTTGGCAAGGCATGTTCCAGAAATGCCGTCATGGCTCAAGGTTGTTGCAACTGTAAGGACACAATTTCTAGAATTGTCAAAACAGTTGCCGTACACAAGACTTAGTCTGGATGAATCAGACAACGTTCACAAAGATCTCCTGGAGTATTTCAACACTAGACTGCAAGCTGCTCCAATCATAGAAACGAACATCAAATGTTCGACTGGAAAGTCTGAAGGAGTACATAACTCAGTGATGAAGTTCGCCCAATACGTTCTGCATCTCAGCCAAGGCTCGTTTTTGTTCCTAAAATTAATTCTAGATCTTCTTGAAAGGAGCCATATCGTGGTAAAATCCACGAATTACAAAGTAGTGCCAATATCGCTGGCTCAAATATTCTTGTTACAATTCAATCTACGATTTCCAACAGTACAATCATTTGAGAAAGTCACTCATATCTTGAGTGTCTGTTTAGCAGCGTTATATCCTCTCACTTTGGTGGAAATTTATTACTCAGTGAATTCGTTACTGGTCAACACGTTCCTGCCCTGGGATGAATTCTGCCACAGATTCGATTCCCTCACAGATTTTCTCGTGAAGAGAATCGATAACACCTACATGTTCTTCCACCCTTCATTCAGGGAATGGTTGATAAGGAGAGATGACAATGAAAGTCCAAAATTCCTCTGTGATTTGAGAGCAGGACATTGTGGTATTGCATTCAGACTATCCAGGGTGCAAGCTCCTTTAGATTCAGAAAAGTCGATGGAGTTAGGACATCACATTTTGAAGGCTCACATGTACAGGAATTTGGGGCCAGCACAGTTAGGCTTATGCCCGAGGGATTTGCAGGCAATGCTGGTCGCAACAAGTTCTGCCAACGTTGGTGAAGCGATTGCCAACTTGAGAAATATTTACACTCCAAATGTCAAAGTATCTCGACTGATGCTCCTAGCTGGTGGATCTCCTAACCAAATCACAGAATGCCTGGGCAGTGCACCGCTACTATGCATGTATTCGTATCAAGGAATATTGGCAATGGTTGGACTGCTGATAGAATTTGGAGCTGATATGGAAATGACGAATTCTCAAGGATGTACAGCGTTATCTTTGGCGTGCCAGAGAGGACACACTGATGTTTCGAGAAGACTAATAGCTGCAGGTAATTCATTGTCACTTATAAGTAAAAAATTATTTTATAATTTTTAACGCATTTACGGCTGCGAAGCTTACGAATCCTGCTCGTGAGCGATTTTTTCTTTCCACAATTTAAATCGTAAGTAAAAAATTGTTTGATATTTTTTGCCCAAAATCAGCCATATTTTACTTGTTTTACAACGGCTTCTGTAAGAATCCCATTTGGCATTGGTTTGGCTTGATTACCACCGGGTCCAATTGTGTTTTCAAACCATCCAGGAACCCATTGAAATATACACACAAAATTTTATCCAAATCGGTCCAGTCGTTTAGGTGGAGTTAGGTGACAAACACACGTACAAAAGAATTATAAATATTAAGATTATGATCACTTTCTTTCTTTCAGGTGCATCACTAAGTCATACCGACACTGCAGAACAGACCCCTCTCGTCCACGCAGCCAAGAACGGCCACAGAGATACAGTGATCTATCTACTGGGATGTCAAACTGGAAATGATAGAAATTCCTTAGATATCGATGATGGTAGCATCGAGCAGCTGGTACCTGGGTCACGGCATGCACTGATAGCTGCTGCACAGAATGGACATCTGGATATTGTAGAATATCTGTTGGATACTGCTGAATTAATAGTAAGTACCTTTCATAATTCTGTTGTGGTCCTCGATATAGAATTAGCTATCACATATCTTTACATATGAGGCATATGGCACGTAAAGCCGTCGGTCCTGCGCCTGATCTCTCTCCGGTCGTGTCGAATTGCCGTCCCATCGGATTATGAGAGTGAGGGAATAGAGAGTGCACCTGTGTTTGCGCACACACTTGTGCACTATAATATGTCCCGCGCAGATGGCTAGTCTCCATTGAGATTGGCCGCCGTGACCGAAATTCGGCCGGGAGGACATTATTATTATTGTTCTTCTTATATGAGGCAATCTAAAAAATAAGTAGCCAAAACAGCTTAAAAAATTGGGATGACAGTGCTGAAAACCAATCACTGAGTGAATAAAATAAAAGTATCTCTTTCTTGTATTGTATTCTTACATTTTCCACCGAAATCTTTATTGTATGTACGTAATACAACAAATATTTTTCTTTTACAGCCCGATGGTATCTGCCCAGTAACAGGCGAGACCGCTCTCACAGCCGCCTGTTCGTCTGGCAACGCTGCCATCGCAGACGCCCTCCTCATCCGAGGAGCAACACCATACTCCTTGAATGCTAGACAGCTATCCCCACTAGCTTTAGCTGCCAAGAATGGTAGAACAGCTCTGGTGTTAAGGCTGTTAGATTCAGGGGCTGATGTGATGGGTTCTGGTGGAAAGATTCCCTTGATATTAGCGGCTGCTGAGGGCCATGCTGATGTTGTTGAGATGTTGTTAGATCATGGTGAGTCGTTATAGCTTTTGATGTTGGTTTTGGTGTGACAAGTCTCTAATTTAATAACCCTTTTAACTATCTCATAACCAGTGCTATCTTGCATCTCCTAGATTGTTCAGTTTCTTCTAATCATAAAATTTTGTGCTAGGTGCTGATCCGGATGCTGTGGACGCTGACGGTATATCACCTTTAGGATGGGCGTGTCTTAGATCTAGAATACCAACAATGGTAGTTCTGCTCGACAAAGGCGCTACTATAGGTAAGATTTAATGCTTGATCATCTTTTGGAAGCTAATCAAGAAGTTTTTGTAGTTCTTTACTGATTTTTTTTTCTTTTTGTGTTTTTTGCCTCGTTGGTCTAGTGTTCGCAAGCGCGACTGCTGAGCATGGGGTCCTGGGTTCGATTCCCGGGTCGGGCAAAGTGTTATTGGGTTTTTTCATTAGGAAATTCTCAGTAGCAGCCCGGAGTCTGGATTTGTGCCCGGTTAATGGCAATAGGCTCGCCCCCTATTTCATGGGACTTATAACGTAACTGGCGAAATGTGGGTGCACTATACACCTCTGCCTACCCCTTCGGGGAAATACAGGCGTGGATGTTATGTTATGTTTACTGATTTCTTAAATAACATTCTCATTTTTATTGGTTTCATACTCAATACTTACTGTTATGGATTGTACCAAAGAGATTTATTTCAAAATATTTAATGTCTTTGGATTGTAAGATTAAATTTGATTTAATTTTTTTTTTTTTGATTTTATTTTTTAGATTTTGTTAAATTTTTAATCCTATCGTGTAACGTCAAAGTTAATATTTTTTTTTATTTTATACATACATGTTCCTAATTTCTTTAACATATTTCCAGATCAACCAGATGGCAGTGGTCGTACACCCTTAGGATTAGCATGTGGTGGACCATCGGACCTGGTTGATATATTGCTGGAAAGAGGAGCTTCACTGGAGAGGGTGGATCATAGTGGCCTTAGGCCGCTAGACAGGGCTATTGGTCAGCGAAATGTTCCGGTGAGTTATATTCTATGTAAATTTAGGAGACAAAAAATAGATTCACTGCCACAGAAATAGATAGAATGGCAAAGTGGGCAGGGCGCGCGTGCCAACACTCTGCACCATACTGCAGGGCATTTCAAAGCCTTTCTCAGTACGCCTTATGACTTGTTTCTATAAATACTGTAATAAAAACCCACAAAAATGCCTTATTGTGCTGTTCCTAACTGCAGAAATAAAAGCTGTAAAGTACATTAATTTGATTAAAGTAAATTATTAAAAATTAATGACGTCAATATGTAAGGCGTAATTTGTTCGGAAAGTTGCCACGCATGTATCGCAAGTAAATTAATTACAACCGTTCTATTTCTGTGTTCACTGCAGTGTTGGTGACAAGAGAAAAACATTAAAAGCATAACTTGGAATTATTGTGATGTATCTTATCTTGATGGTCCTTTTTTATGACATAACATAACATCACGCCTGGATTTCCCCGAAGGGGTAGGCAGAGGTGTAATAGTACACCCACATTTCGCCAGTTATGTTATAGTCCCAAGTAATAGGGGGCGAGCCTATTCCTTTTTTATCATCATTCATCATCATTTCAGCCGAAAGACGTCCACTGCTGGACATAGGCCTCCCCCAAGCATCGCCACAACGACCGGTCCTGTGCCTTCCGCATCCAGCGGATTCCCGCGACCTTCACCAGGTCGTCGGTCCACCTTGTGGGGGGCCTACCCACGCTGCGCCTTCCAGTACGCGGTCGCCACTCCAGAACTTTACTGCCCCATCGGCCATCCGTTCTGCGAGCAATGTGCCCCGCCCACTGCCACTTAAGTTTGGCAATTCTTCGGGCTATGTCGGTTACTTTCGTTCTCCTGCGAATCTCCTCATTTCTGATTCGATCACGCAGGGACACTCCGAGCATAGCCCTCTCCATTGCCCTTTGAGTGACTTTGAGATAAGAAGGCTCCTTTTTTATGTTAAGCATAAAACATTTTGTTTGGTTCACAGGTCGTTAATTGTTTTCTGAGGAAAGGCGCTAAGCTCGGTCCGACCACATGGGTTATGGCTTCAGGCAAACCAGAATTCATGTAAGTCTAATAATTAAATAATTATAGATATCTACCAAAAAATCTTAACCTGATATCAATATTGATATACCTACCACATATTCTGTCTGTGGTCTAGTGGTTCGAGTGTTGGACTGCTGATCACGAAGGGGTTCGATTCCCACAGGCCACAAATATTTGTGTGATGAACATAAGTGTTTGTGTTTGTCTGGGTGTTTCTTGTGTATTATAAAAGTATGCATTTACGAAAAAAAAAGTATAAGTATTATACGTCTAGTACCCCTAGTAGCTCTGCTTAGTTTGGGACTACATGGTGCTATGTAAAATGTCACAAAAATATTAAATTATATAGTGATTCTTGCATTGCTGTGTTTCGGTCTGAAGGGTGCCGGTGAAATTACAATCACATGAGACTTTCCATCTTCATGTGTCAGTTTGGCGAACCGACTTGCGGTACCATTTAGGTAACAGCCTAGGTGGTATTGCAGTTGTTATGGGCAAAGGTAACTGCTTAACATCAGGTGGGACTTTAGCTCGTTTCGCCAACCTATACTATAAAAAAAAAAAAACGTATTCATAATTTACCACTAATAACTGAAATCTTTCTCCCCAGGCTAATACTGCTAAATAAGTTGCTGGAAGACGGGAACATGTTATATCGCAAGAACAGACCATCAGAGGCTGCCCACCGCTACCAATACGCGCTGAAGAAGATCAACCCACTGATCAGCGACGAAGGGTTGACAACACCAACCACTCAACCGGTGCCTCACGAACACGTTTCAGCGTTCGTGCAGTTGAAGACCAACTTGCTACTGAACTTATCGAGGTGTAAAAGGAAATTGAACGTAAGTATATAATTAAATATGCTTCTTTTACTATGTATGACGGCAATCGTCATCACCATCATTTCAGCCGACAGACGTCCACTGCTGGACATAGGCCTCCCCCAAGCATATGTTGCGGGGATATGCCAGACGGGTTGGTGATCGCAGTTGGTTGGTTAAATACTCGGAGAACGCTGCTGCCCATCCTCTGGTGAATCCCTTAGTCGCCTTTTACGACACCCATGAGAAGATACGGGGTGGTGCAATTATTTACGTCCGGCATTACACGGGACTCAACATGTACGACGGCAATACAATTATTTATTCGTAAAGTTATTATTTCAACATAACATAACATCACGCCTGTATTTAGGCAGAGGTGTAATAGTACACGCCTAGGACAGTAGGACTGCCTCGTCGGTCTAGTGGTTGCAAGCGCGACTGCTGAGCGTGGGGTCCTGGGTTCGATTCCCGGGTCGGGCAATGTGTTATCGAGTTTTTTCTTTAGGAAATTCTCAGTAGCAGCCTGGAGTCTGAATTTATGCCCGGTCAATGGCAATAGGCTCGCCCCCTATTTATTTATTTATTTACCTACCCCTTCGGGGAAATACAGGCGTGATGTTATGTTATGTAATAGTACACTCACATTTCGCCAGTTATGTTATAGTCCCATGTGATAGGGGGCGAGCCTATTGCCATTGACCGGGCACAAATCCAGACTCCGGGCTGCTGCTGAGAATCACATCATATCATACACTGTAATTTTTATAATACAACATAATTCAAATTTTTCATCGTTACAGGAACCATCAGAAGCGTTAGACCTTGCCGCACGGGCTTCAGTGTTGCGTCCGAATGCCTTCGAGTGTGCCTACGCCATGGCTCGAGCTATCCTGGCACTCAACAAGCCCTCAGAAGCCCTCCCACATGCCAGGAGAGCATTACTCCTCGCCCCTACCACCGACCTCTCAGCCATGCGGACGCTGAAGGCTCTCCAACAAGAGATTTTAACAAGGATCAATACTGGGTCCCATAGTCTAAATGGCGATACTCGGTCGATGAGAAATTTTGACACAATAAGTCTTAACATGCCATAATGTTGACATTTTCTGTTGTAAAATAACCAGGTTTTATGTACAAAAGTAGATAATGAACATATTAGGTCGAAATTAGGAAGAAATCATTCATATGATCGCCCATCCCATCGATTTTGCTATGCTACATTCAATATCACTTTGTTGTCATCCAATTCATGGTATAATAAGATGTTTCACCAGGTAGTCTCTTCCTGTGACAGCTAGGTCACGTGATTGCCGCCGTACTACGTCATCGGCTGTGGAGCCAATAGCGGGCTGTTAGCGTGACACTTGTCAGTTTGATGTGCTGCCACTTTGTGAAAATAAATTACCCGAGCAAAATGCATTTTTTAATTTACTTGCTTCTATAAAGAATCACTTTTGAACTAGTCATTTTATACAGTTTCCTTTAATAACTAATTATATGAATATCACGAGATAACAAATAGTTAGGCTTGTTGGGAATTTATTTTATATTCATTATAAACAAAAATGTCTTTAAAAATATTGAAGATATCAATCAATGGCAACACTGATCGTGACGTAGCTTGGAGGCATCGCGCTGTCATCGCGGGAAGAGAATACCTGGTGAAACGTCTTATTATACCATGATCCAATTGATGTATTTATGATGTTCAGTTGTCACTGCCATAAGTGATTTTTTATTTTATTTTATGATGAAATCTGTTAGAGAATCCTACATGTTTATCAGGATTTCCATAAATCGAGTATCATTTAGTAATAATAATATTATCTCAATGTTGTTAGGATATATTTCACATAATAATTCTTCAATGCAATTATTATGATTGTAAATATAATCTAGGATCTAGGTAATCGAACGAACGAACTTTATTGTAGGAACAGTTTATTTTATCTGTATAGAAGAATGGAGTTTTGTTCTTTATTTTATTGTTGTTATAGCACCATTTAATTTTCTCTTTCTGTTATTTACAAGATCACTTTATTAATTATGATTAATTCTACAATTAATGTAAATGACAATTTGTTTAAATTTTGATATTTTTTAAGCAATATAGATATCGCTCGAATTAAGTTTCCAGCTTTATTATTAATACTTCACTACTAAATATACCTATACCATCTATGAAGCTAAATGTTCATAGGAACTATGCTTTAACAAATTTTTTTTAAACATGCGAAGAGACAATTGGTTTTTAAACGTAGCGAACGTAGGGTACGAAAACCATCAAATAAAATGAATTAAATATTCGTCACAAAATATTTTCCAATTTGAACGTAACTAAATCCTATTTTAGTTACGTCTTACTTGCAATGAAATTTTATATTCTATCTGTGTATAGATAAATAATGAGTTTATTGATTTACAATGTATTTGCTAATCGTTTACTATGTGATGTAATGACATGTAAATATGTAGTTCTTCCTATTACGACATAAGTATTTTGACAATGTACAGTGTCTTACAAAATAAATTAGAGTTTAGCCTCGAATATAATCATGTTTATGGATATTAATCGCTTGCCATTTTATTAAAATGCTTTAATTTTTTCTTTCATCGTTTTATAAAATAAAAATTGGTGCCTTGAACCTTTTTATAACATTTGCAATTTTTTTCCTTTTTTTGTTATTTCTTATTCAACATTTGAGTTAAACTCATGTGCCCATTTTCTTGCTTATTTATAATTTATTAAATAAAATACTAGAGTGAGTTCAAAGTATGTGAAATAATTAGAAAAGATGAATAATGTAATGGATTTTTTGTTTGTTGGTTTGTGTTGGATGTATCTATATAAAAAGAGTGATGTATGTTATATTTACAAGTTGATAAATAATTTTATTTATTTTTGAATCCTGAATAGTGCATATGTAGCCGAACTTTATTATTATCATATTAAAAACAAATATTATATCAGAAGACAAATTACAGACCGCAATGGACTTTGTAAAACAAAATCTGATTCACAAAAAAACATGTTTCACGATTCGAAAAAGAAGTGTCAAAACAAAAACTGGCCAAATTATATTTTTTTTATTAAGACTGACGATAAAATATTGGTGGAAATTATAAATGAAACAATTACTTATAGCTATGAATAGTGTAGTTAGAAATATTTTAAGTACAATAGTTACTCAGGCAGTACATATTATTATGATTGTATTAAATATTTTTTTCATATTGCTTCAAAACAGTGTTTTTTTATTCTCTCATCCCTGGTATACTAAAGTTGATATTCATATGATAGACTTAATAGTTATATCAGTAGGTACCTTCTATATTATATCAATTTTCAAAAAGGGTAGTTACAGCCGCCCAAACGAGGTAGCATGATTTAGAATTATAGATTTAGCTCAATTTTGCGCGGGTGTCAATCGGGGTGCGGGGCGCTGCGCAGCGCTAACTTCACATAAGATTGGTGCGCTTTACGTGGTTTGTAAATCACTCTGGCTTCAACATTCCAAATGGGAAATCTGTTTGAGAAGAAACTGTAGCAGACAATAAAGGTCTAGTAGAATATAAGTTATTATGAATTAATGGTATACCATGAGGAGTAGTTGTGGAAGTATGAGCCCTGGCTATCTGGTTGTGCAGCCAAAACGGATTGCTCCGAAGGACACCATCGTTAATATAAGGCCTTTGGCCGAAATTAGGTCTCAGATACACAGGTCTAAGGATCAAAGGTCTTATTGAGGTAGTTTCAGGTTTTACACTAATAACTCTGACGGGAGGAGCATCTTTTGAAGCTAAAATTCCAAATTCGTAAATAGGTTTTTTGACAGTTTTAGAATGTTTCTTGCGTATAACCCGACCAGATTTGGGAGTCATCGCATGGTTAGGCATAAACACGTGGTGGTAGTGCTTCATAATTTCGTCGAGTTTCTCCCTTGTGACGTTTTGTTTGTCGACCGGTGCTGTATTTATCATGTCCGCGAAGATTTTGTTGCACTGTTTTGTGTTTCTTCGTTTGGAGATGGGGCAAGTCTGAAAAGTAAATTTGTTTGTTATTATGTGCGTTTTGGCTGATTGGCTGTATAAAAGGGCGGTTTAGCTGGCCTATAAGTACCTATCTGCCACAAAATAAAAGGTCCGATTTGACACATGTAAAACCGCTTTTATTATATTGTAGTATCAGGGCCAGCCCTAGGGTAGAGCGAGAGGAGCGGCCACTCCAGGGACCAGTGGAAAGGGACACAAAAATCGGAAAGATATTCGCGAGTGCAAAAACCGTAAACATATTATGATAAGTTTATGGCAAAAATAATGTTAACGCCCTCATCATAAGATAACACAAAAAGCGCCCAAATAACTCGATTCGATTTTATACGGCTGATTTTCTTTTGTGTCTAATTTATGCCGCTTGAAAGTTTATGTGAATTACACTGACTTAGTTATCTTTTTACTAAGTCAGTGGTGAATTATTTTTTACTTCAAATGCGTATTTTTTGCAAAGAGGTACCTACCTCTTTGCAAAAAATACGCATAATAAAAAATACAAGTACCTAGCTACCTAGCTAGGTACTTGTATTTTTTATATAGAGTAAAAGGCGCTGTGAGAAAATTATGCGGTGGTGACGACAATTGTGCGGTGTTGGTAAGACCGTACAACAATCTGGCTCTATCCAGATCACAGACCAGTAAGCCTCTAGACGCAGATTAGCCGGACACCCCCGGTCACAACGCATATGCAGTAGCACTGCATATCATACGCCCCACCGCCAATCAGGACGTCAGTCCGTCAGCGAGCAGCACCAATCATATGGAATCATACCACCGAACTTAAGAGCCGATCAATCAAAACGCGCCGTCCGCCCCCCGGTCCCCACCAACATTTTACGACTGCGTTTTCATACAAAACTTTGTTCAAGCGGCGTCTTGAAAGTAAATCCAGATAAAGGGCTGCCACTTTATAGGATGACGAATCGAGCTAAGATCTCCTTTGCACACAACAATCGTAATAGGTATCCACCTAGGTTGTTGCCTAAATGGTATTGCAAATCATGGTCACCAGACTGAGACCTAAAGATGAAAAGTCTCATGTGATTGTAATTTCACCGACACCCGAACCTTCGCACCGGAATACAGCAATGCCAGCGCTACTGTTTGGAGGCAGAAATATGGAAATACGGTATTAGTTGAAAAAATCCCTTAAACGAATCCTGCTACATTACCAAACGTTGCTACATTGCCAAACGTTCTATACGAGCAGCCTGTGGGTCAGCTATACACAGAGATCGCTCAATGCCTTGCGCGTCCAGTATAATAATGGATTCAGGATGTTGTTAGGCTTGCCCCGCTTCTGTAGTGCATCTAACATGTTTGCGGAGGCGCGGGTTGATGGCTTTCATGCTATTATGCGCAAACGAACCGCCTCCCTGCTAAGCAGAGTGCGGGGCAGTACTAATAGCATCCTGCAAGTTATTGCTGGTAAAGTGGACTCCGCAATAATGAAGACTTTCATTCGGGTTATGATCAGATAGTATTATATTAGCTGTCTGACCAGGGCTTGAATGAAATGTCTTATATAAATAATGTACAGTACATTTAAGCATGCTGAAATTTGAGTCGCTTAATTCCCGAAAGAGGGTCATTATACTCATCATTATGAACAACTTTTACTATGGGAACAATCCTGAAATCGCGAAAAATAAATCTGTTGGTCCCTACATTTGTGTTCTCTTAAAATAGTATTATATTATCTGTGTCTTAAATCAATAAAATGTAGGGACCACCTGATTTTGTTTTCGCGAATTCAGGGTTGGTCCCATAGAAAAAGTTGTTCATAATGATGAGTACAATGACCCCTTTTCGGGAATTAAGCGACTCAAATTTCAGCGTGTATAATACTACATACTAACATAGTCTTTAAGAAAATTGTTACTAACATAAATGGAGATTCTCCGAATAAATAAATGAATTGAAATTACACGTACATTGAGTGCAAGCGATTTTAGCCTTTAGTGGTGGTTCACCGGGAAAGATTTCTGACTGTACGGTGGTAGTAAGTACTCGTGGTATTATTAGCAGTAGGAAGTCCTCGTACGAGTTCTTTCACAAGGTGTTCTACTACTGCTACTGTGTCAGATATACGGTCACGATACTTCGCGGTGGCACGTTTTGTCGACAAAATCCCTTGAACGAATCCTGCTACATTACACGTACCTACCGCTGCCATCGAACATCGAGTACAAGCGATTTTAGCCTTAGTGGTGTTTCACTGGTAAGATTTCCGACTGTACCTACCACAGAAATAGATAGAATGGCTGTAATCACAATTTTACTTGCGATTCATGCGTGGCAACTTTCGGACAAACCACGACTTACTTTTATCAAATTTACTTTACAGCGCAATAAGGTATTTTTGCGGGTTTTTGTTACAGTATTTACAAAAACAAGTCAAGGCGACCTGAGTGTTTTTTTTATTTCAAAACACACCTGCTCTATGGTGCAGTGTTGGTACGCGCGCCGCGCCCCCTTTTCCATTCTATCTATCTATTTATGTGGTACCTACATAACTTATAGTACCGTAAACTGCCCTAACTTTGCCCACAAGCCCTACTTTGCCTAAGGCATTAACTTAATTTTTACGCGCACTGGCACTTTATAACTGAACCAAAAGTTAGCGTTGTCATAGTTTTTAAATCTCCCCAAGTACGGAAATCATAGCTATTAAAGTTTACTCAAAAAACAACTAGGCAAAGAAAGGGCTTGTGGGCCAAGTTACGGTAGTTTACGGTACCTACTTAGGCTTACCTACCCACATTATTCGTCATCCATCTTCCTACCCAAATTATTATTGGAGAAAAAATGTTATGCGCCGAAGTTTTAAAGTATTGTATTTATTTATTTAGTTACTTACCATCAGCATAGTATCGACAACATTCAACAACTTTTTCTGCGAGTTGCAATGTTCGGTGTACATTGGTATGTTCATGAATGCGCTCAAGTAAATGTCAACTAAAGCTGCCCATTCAGCCTGGTTTGTGGTGAACCGACGGATAGAGTCCTTCATTCTGAAGTAATCCATGAACTTGTACCTGTTCAGGATGCCCATTTTGCCCATTAAGCATGTGGTTGGGGCTGTTGAGTCTTTGCACTGAAATAATAAAAAAATACATAAGAATAATAATAAAACTACTAGCTGACGCCTGCAGCTTCGCTCCCGTTGTACTACGTCAGGAAAAAGTATCCTATGTAACGTAACATCCCCAATTATCGACACTCTCAAGTATATTTTAAATATTTGGTTTCGGGATGATTTTTTACGTAGGTAGGTACTTCTGGTGCATTATGTAACAGTTCAATGTTTATTAGATAATATTTAACCGTATACCAAAATTATAATTTTCCTCCTTTATTTTCTGAAGTTGGTTGTTTTTTATCGAACAATAATGGGGGACTGTCCGTAACTGGGGCTTTTACTATATTAATCCAGAACATGGTCTATCTGTGTGCCAATTTATTCACAGTTAGTGTAGGTAATAATACTACTACTACTTTTAATATTAATATAAAACGCTACGAAAAACGTTCAAAAACATTGCTTTAAAATTGAATACACATTAAAGTCTCTAGTCGATAAAAACTTTTCGCACTCGCTCCGCTAACGCTGCTCTTTTGTACGCCCAAATAATTCAATTTTTGTCACTATCCGATATTTTTATTTTTGTTTAAATTTAACAACTTTTTTGACGTAATATCTCACGTTTGTTTAAACACAGTCCCAAGAGCCTCAAAAGGCAAATATATGAATAGTCAAAGTTAGGCTTTCAAATGGTGTAATCTTTTTGGAAAATCCCCAAAAAATTTCGCCAAAGCCAAAAGGCCAAAAGCTGGGTACGCTTATGCATTTGATGATACCAAACACAACCAACACTTACCTTATAAAAAGAATACCAGCTATGTTTCCTAGGTTTAGGCGGCACGGCTACATTTTCAACTCTAAACACAGAATCTAAACCGCACTCCGAGAGATGATCTCGATGAATTAACTCTGGCAGACCCATACACGTTTGACGGCGGTGTTTCTGAACCATAAAAGAAAATATTACAATGTATTAAAAATATAATTGAGGCAACTATTTTCAATGATTGATAAGTATCTGAAAATAAAAATTAATAAATGAACAAGTAATAATAAACAATAAAAGTAAACAATATTAGTAAACTTTATGAAAGTGCACCACATACTGCCCCCATCTATTTTTCACATCTTCCTTGTCCATCCAAAGGTTGTCTGGAAGATATCGCTATTAGCGATAAGACCGCCAATGTACCCTTATTTTACATGTTAGTCCTAAGTTTAATAATGTTATTGGTGTACAATAAAGAATATTCTATCTATCTTCTATCTATCTGATTTTCTTTCTTTTATATTACTTAATAATCAAAAACTTATTTCGATAACTTGTTATCAAACTATAAAAATGTCATCAATGTAAATTATAAACAAACTTCTTAATCACCAATACCTACTCCTAATTGCCTTACCATGTTATTATAAGATTGTTATAAATTACAATAAACAAAAATTACTTTAGTTTACAATGATTAGAGAAGTTAAAAAAAACACTCACCGGTCTATATTTCGAGGAACTTATCTGGCAGGTAACAGAATGTTGACCATGTCTGGAAGATTTAAAAAATTAAATAGTTACATATTAAACTGTTAATATCACAAACATGGCACAAACACAAACAAACTTTGTGTTGTTTTCAGGGAATCACCTAGGTAAGTTTGTCACACTTTCAGGTTATTCCCCTAATTAGTCTTTAGTTGAGTTTTTATAAGAACAAAGGGAGTTGCCCCGAAAATATACTCATATGTTTTTAAACTTGTTTAAAACGTGTTTTTAATGTTTTAAACACCTGTTTCTGTTAAACAAAAAAAAAAAAACATAGGAACACATGTTTATAGCATTTTAAACAGTATGTTTTATAAAATAAAATAAAGTTTTTTTTCCATCCCTAATCACAAAGCCTACAATACATTATGAGAAAACGTAAATGCTTTTAATTAGCACAATTTAACGACCCAAGCAACTGACTTTAATAACTTTAAAACAAGATTTAAAGAAATAGGTACCTAACTTATTATTATATGTATTATGTTGTTACTTACTTGCATATATCAGAATACTTATTCGTGTAAGGACAGTTCTGTAAAATAGAAATAACTAATCATACATTGCATATTTCGTAATAATGTCTATTTTCACCCAGAAATTTCATTTCTACTTTTGCGATTTTCGATAGGCAATTCTCTTAAAAGCTGGCAGTACCCTGAGTGAAGTGAGTGATGGCTGGAGAGTGTTTAATTTATACAGAGATGGAAAAAATAAAATACGGAGAGGGTTAATTGAAAAAAAAAAAATGTCTGTGTCTATGGCCGGAAACCTCTTAGCACTAACTTTGTATTGTGAGTATGACCCTTTGGTGTTTAAATCTAACAGGGTTAATTAGACTGGGTTAATTAAACTAATTACCCAGACATATATATTACTAGCGTAAGGACTAGGCCGAGCTGTCATAACTCATACGAGTTATGACAGATGGCGCTACTTTTGCTTGTACACACGGCTACACATCAAGCTGTACACATCCAGTATAAGCTGACCTCGCGATTCAAAGAAAACCTATGCAATGCGAGGTCAGCTTATACTGGAAATGTACAGCTTGATGTGTAGCCGTGTGTACGAAGAAGATTTATGCAAAATGTTTAGATGGGCGTATCCTCCCTTAGAAATCATTGGTAGTACCTATTTCCTCGATATGTTTCGTATGCCTTTCGTCGGGGCATGGAGCTTCTGTATTTTTTAAATAACTTCTTGATTACAAGGAATATAGCAGCCAAGTTGCGCCCCCATCAGTAAAAAAAAAATTAATCGCTGAATACCTACATCATTCATCGAAAATTCGTTTTTTAACCGACGAAAAAAAGGAGGAGGTTTTTAATTGGACGCGTATTTTTTTTTTTATGACCACGCGTAACTTTTTACAGAGTTCTCCGTATTTTGATGATTCTTTTTTTAATAGGTAGGGTATATCTCGAAATTGGTCCCATTTAAATTTGAAAATCAAAATCGACCCTTAGGGTAGGGAAACAGGGGATTAGTGCTTGTTTACCCACTGAATTCTTACCTGTTAACCGATTCTGTTGAAACTTAGCACACATAAATGTAGTTCTAGACATAATGAAGACCTGGAGTTGGATTTAAGCCACAAAAAAACTAAAAATATAACTTTTTAACAAAAAATTGAACCGACGAAAACAGAAACTGAAAAGCGAAAAATAAAATGAAGCTTTTAGTCTTAATAACTATTTTCGTAACTAAACTAATGTAAATAACTAATTATGAGTCGGCGCCAAACAAACAATCAACGAAGATCATTAAATTACTTTTTAAAAAAAATATAAAAAAAATAACATCAAATACAACGTGAAATTTTCAACGATATACAATAACTTTCCAAAAATGCATTCTCCGCTCGACCACTTGCAACACGCACGCACTTTGCTTGTTTGTTTGGCGCCGACTTATAATTAGTTATTTGCATTAGTTTAGTTAGGAAAATAGTTATTAAGACCAAAAGCTCATTTTATTTTTCGCTTTTCAGTTGCTGTTTTCGTCGGTTCAATTTTTTGTTAAAAAGTTTTATAATTATTGAAGTACAGGTATGATAAAATATTAACTCTGTAAATTATAGTTCGCTGTAGTTGTAGACGGAAAAAGTGCCAAAAGTGGCCGTTTTACTGACGACCGATGGTTGGCCGACTGATGGGGGCGCCACTTGGATGCTACATTCTCCTTAACCAGAGTGTATGAATGTGAAATAAATGAATTTGAATTTGATACATACCTCTGTCAGCACGTCCAAAGTGCAAGACAAAACGTTGTTAATCTCGCATCCGCTAACGTAATACCGGGACACGGGTTTGGCTAAGCATGTAGTGACAACCCTCGCCACAGCCATCTCCCAGACCGGGTGGGTAGTCGTGAAGTTATGAAGCAGCTTCATATAGGCGTCAACGTCCAAGGAACCTGTCTCTCCTATGATGCCCAGTTTGCGGAAGACACAGGTTTCTTTTTCGCACTGGAAAATATAAAAATCGCTCTTTGTTTAATGAGAATTTCAAACTTTTCAGATAATACGGTCCAGGACGTTCCACAAGCGTTTAAAACTAGTTTTGAGCTGGGATTTAATTTTTGAACATTCCTCTAGCAGAGATTCATTGATCACAGTTCAGCTGAGGCTTTATTTTATACTGTCACCTGTTTCGGTATTTGAGAAGAGATTTGATCTGTAATCACTTATCACTCAAGTGTGGTTGAGATCACGCTTGAGTGGAGATTTCTTTCCTATTTCAGATTATATCCCTTCGCTGTTGTTGAATTGAAGTTTACAATTACCGTTTTGTAATAAGATCGATGCTCAAATATCGATTTTTTCCATAAATAATGATCAGTTGATTGAAGATCAAACTGTACCTACTCGAGGAACATTCTGTAATACGGACCTTAGTTAAAACTTTCATCGTTCGTTAAAGTAGGTAGTTCTGTCGCTTTAATACACCTTAGAGTGACAGTGACAGAATGAGACAAGGGCTCTTAAAATTGAGTTGCGTTTGTGTATTTGTGGGTTAGTCTTCATTGTCTTTCCTTTTTAGGTTTAAGTTTGGAGATTAATCTGCTGCTCTATTGTTTGAACACAGTTAGTAAGTGTAGCGATATCAAATGTCATGGGTCACCTGGAAACTCTCTTTTCTTTGTGAGCCGAGGGGGGTCAACCCCATTTCCGCTAAGTCACTCAATTCAGCCCCGTGAATTTCGCCAAATCATGATTCCACAGATATTTTTTTTTTTTTTTTTTGCTTATGTATTATAAGTATGTATTTACAAAAAAAAAAAAAGTATATAAGTATTATATCCATTGTCTAGTACTCATACCACAAGCTCTGCTTAGTTTGGGACTAGATGGTGCTGTGTAAAAATGTCCCAAAGATATTTATTTATTTATTTACAAGAAGTAAACGTACGAGAACAAAGGTAAGGCTATAGGCCTTCTAAGACCTAGTAAGACCTTGTAGGATCTTGTAAGATCCGCGTTAAGGTGGTTTCAAACCGGCGAGGCGAGGATTGGATAGGATGGGCGTGAATTAAAATCTCGCTGACCCTTTCACACCGAAAGATGTACATCGCGAGCACGCGCCGGCACACGCATGCTCGCGATGTACCGTTTTGCAATGTAATAAATACTCTATTCAAGCAGCAATAAAGTTTAATGTTGTACCAACAAATATTTCAATTCTGGCCTCACACATCCTCGCCTATCCAGACCTTTCACACCAAAGATGGGCGTGACGTGAATAGATTTTTTTCTAAACAAATTTCAATTATCGCTCGGCTCATCCACGCCTCGCCGGTGTGAAACCACCTTTAGACCTTCATTTCAGGAGAAAAATTTTTAGCAAGCGACTCAAAACTTTTTCTAATGGAAATGTATGGTGGAGCCTTATTTGCAGTTATGAAAAGCCCTTTTTCTTCTAGTCTTACTAAAAGTAATTAACACAATAATTGAAACTCACAGAATGAGGCAAAAACATCTTATCCTCAACTTGGTCGGCTCTTTCTGTAGTGATCGTCACCGGGGCCTCAGTGCTAGCTTGGTTGGCAATGACCAGTCTATCGTGACCTCCCCAATTCAAATGGAAGTCGCACTCTGACCTCCATGAAGGCTGGATGAACTGTGTCATGTCACAACAGTCGAGGGGGTCTGTGATTTCTTGCTCCTGTAACATTTAATTACTATTTTAAGGCCCGAACTTCTGCTTCATCTTTTCGTGACTATATTTTCTGGCTCGAGTGACCACTTTGATTCAAACAACACTTGATTCAAAGGGGCACTTGGGAACAATTAGTGTGATATGATCAAGTCAGGAACACTGGCATTCACACTTGATGTGATTTGGGTGATTTGGCCATAATCTCGATGTTGACTTAGATCATCATCATCATCAGCTCATTGCTGGGCACGGCCTTATTCTCAGAATGAGAAGGTTTCAGGCAGTAACGTAGTCCACCACGCTGGTCTAGTGCTAGTTAATTAAACCCGAAGTCGACTACGACTCGATGGTGTTCACACTCGAACGGACTACACACACATATTTAAAAATTGGAATTCGAAAATTGGCAACTGTGGTTACCCCGCGCTGGCGAGAGGCAAGTGATAATCAAATTCTGACCCGCACATGAATTTTAAAAGTCACAGGAGCGGCCCAGTTTCAAACTCAGACCCTCCTACATGGAAGGCAAGCTTTCAATCGGTAGGCTATCACTGCTACTTCGATGCTCTACTTTGATAGCATTAGAACTGGCTGTAAATGGTGTTAATAGATTTCGGTTTAATAGGGCCAAGGTGGCAACAATGGTTCGGGAGCGTACATAAATGGCAACCATTGTTGCCACCTTCACCATACTGAATTAATTTAATTTTCGAAATGTTGTATTTCTAAACAGCTTGGATACTTACATTATTGTCTGTCATTTGACTAATATCAACTGTATGGAGTTTATCACCATAGTTAGAAGGAGTTGTAGTTGCAGGAGCACTCGCATGGTTCTGTAAAAAGATAATAGGTAGAATACGCACCAATTTTTGTGATGGCTGTGAAGTTAGCCCTGCGCAGCGCCCCGCACCCCGCTCACACACTCTAAATTTTGCAACTGCGCAGGCATTCGACTATTCTATTCACAGCCGCCATAGAGTTTGGTACAGTCTAACAAAGCAATTAGTTTACAGGGTCGCCAGATGTAGATGAAGATTTCTCAGGAAGTTATTATAGAACGGTTTGATTAGGGTTTTGTATAAATACAGTTTAACTTTGTCCGTTATTAAAATGATATTTCACTCGAAAACATCGGCAGGCGGGTTGGCGATCGCAGTCGGTTGGTTAAATTCTCAGAGAACGCTGCTGCCCATTCTCTGGTGAGTCCCTTAGTCGCCATTTACGACACCCATGAGAAGAGATAAGGGTTACTTGGGTAATCAGGTTAAATACCATGACACCAGCCCATTACTGTCCCACTGCTGGGCACGAGCCTCTTCTCAGAATGAGAAGGTTAAGGCCTTAGTCCACCACGCTGGCATAGAGCGGGTTGTTTGTGTTGGTTATACCTACATTACCTTAAAATCTACTGTCTCCTCATCAGCAAACTTCGCCCCGTGATTGTAGTAGGTCATAAAGGATGAAAAGCCACACTCTTCCAGCACAGTCGTGTCGAACAGCACTGGCAAGTCGCAGCATTTTGAGTCGAAATACTGGGGGCAAATATTAACAATGGTGCTGAATCTGCTGTCTGCTGTTAACGAATTAAACTAATTTAGTCTCACTATATCTCTTTCTAACGCAAAACATTAAAAAAGGATAGAAGATTTTAGTCCTGACTTTAGTCCACTAGCTTGTTTTAAAAAAGAGTTTTTTGATTGCATTTAAAAGAAAGATTATTGGCGACTGTAGTACGTAACTGTAATACGAATACTCGAACTTTCTGGTCATATAACCCGGGAGGAGGACTCAATGGAGCACTTGGTGGTGCAGAGCAGGATTGAAGGGAAGAGAACCCACAACAACATGACAGTGGTAACACTTCAATTAATTTGAAAACCGCCCTTACTGCTTACGAAATAAAGATGCTACTAATGTCAAGAGTTACTACCGACGTGCGGTCGACCGTACCTACGACTGATCTTTTGGCAAGCCCAAAACTTTGCAACCTCTACAGCGTTATCAGTGGCGGCGCAAAGGGCGCTCAAGGTGCAAGTATTGGGGCACAAAGGACAGGATAAGAGGTGAGTCACTTACGTTTTTCAAAAACCATGATGGCCGACGCTCCCTTGGCAAATTCTTCTCCATGTTATAATATCGGCTGAAAAAGATTGAAATTGTATTAGGCATGGGTAACTCCGGACACATCTACATCTTCGGATATATATCCTAAAGCGGATATGTATCACTCCTTCACTTTCAAAAAATAAACATATCCTTTATCCAGTTACTCCGACGCTCGACATTCGACACTGACGACAACGATAAGGAACGAAAAACTAAGTTAAAATAATTATTTTTTATTATTTTTAACGCATTTACGCATGCGAAGCGAAATCTAAAGATTTAAATTGTGGAAAGAAAAAATCGCTCACGAGCAGGATTCGAACTTGCGACTCCTGGCTCAGTACGCCAGTGCTTTAGCCACTAAGCTACCGTGAACACTGCTCGTGGTATCGAAATTATCCTCCACTATACGTCTTTGGGTGACGTCAGCGATATCTTATTAAGAAACATTGTTTCTTAACCGACTCGACTAACTTTGCAGTTAAATCAAAGTCGTATAGATATGCACCCTTACTAAGTTATAAGTATGTATTTACAACAAAAAAAGTATATATGTATTATATCCATTGTCTAGTACCCATACCACAAGCTCTGCTTAGTTTGGGACTAGATGGTGCTGTGTAAAAATGTCCCAAAGATATTTATTTATATTTATTTAATATCCGGCCACACTCCGGTAGATTTATTTACGGCCAAAATTAATATCCAATCTATCCACGATTTACCCTACTAGAGATAGAAATTTGACATATTTTGTATGGAGCTTATGTCAAATTCCTATCTCTAGTAGGGCAAATCGTGGATAGATTGGATATTAATTTTGGCCGTTAGAAGCCGAAGTTATAAATCTCAGACATAGCATACAACGTAAAGTTACTTTCTTTTTCAGTCCCGGATATATTAAGCGGATATGGATATGATAATCGGACATATATCTTTACTTGGAATGATATATTACATATCCAACCTTTTACCAGAGCTAGTTACATAAGTATAGCTATGAAGAATAAGCACCTATTTAACTACCTAAATACAAAAGCAAGATTAGTGAACAATCAGTTTTACCTTTGTGTAAACATGTTTTTCAGGCCAGCTAGGCTTGTGACGGGGGAACAAGAATCATCCTTTATCCAGCTCTCTTCTGGGCAGTTCTATAAAAAATGTAAAGAATAGATAAGATAAAAAAAAGATACGTATACGTACGTACACACGGCTACACATCAAGCAGTACAAAACCAGTAAAGGCTGACCTCGCGTTGTAAGGAAAACCTATACAATGCGAGGTCAGCTTATACTGGAAAAATACAGCTTGATGTGTAGCCGTGTGTACGCACGTCGTACGTATGCGTATCGGCAAACGCAGCGTAGGGCGCCCCCCTGCCAGGTGGACCGACGACCTAAAGAACGTGGCTGGGGGCGACTGGATGCGGAAGGCAGAGGACCGAGCGTTGTGGCGCAACTTGGGAGAGGCCTATGTCCAGCAGTGGACTGCGATAGGCTGAGTTGATGAAAAAAAAGATTGGTGGAATTTTGAGTAAATTTTTTTTAAATTCTAATATACAGTAGTTACACATGCAATAAATATTTTATGATGCACAAAATCTGCCAGTTGGCTTACACTCATGGATGCAATAAATATTCAAAATCTCGGTCGAATAAAAAAGGCGGACGGAATTTCGCAAAGCAATGAGCGAAGCATCCATAGTATGCAGAAAGCCGCGGCTACGCAAAAAATCTAGTGTGACGGTAGGCACTGTTGTAGTGTCACAAATAAAATAACAGTTAATCTGGTATGTTAAAATGCTTTCGAAATTATAATGGGTTTAGGAAAAAATTAAGTGCTTTGGTCTTTGTTTAGTGAGATTCCGTCCGCCTTTTTAGTCGTCCGAGATAGTAGTATAGTTTTTTTTAAGTTGTTTGTTATTCATGAACATATTCCTTACCTCGATCATTTGATCCACAATACAATGCATCAGCGCTTGTCCAGGACAAGTATTAGTGTACCTCCTAGTCCTGTTACTGTAGCAGTTCTCCAAGACGTTGACCAAGGTCACATCCTGCCACGGTCCTTGTGGTAACAAGAGCCTGAGAGCATCCTTCGTTTGTGCTGACGGAGGCAAGGAGTCCGGGAAACCCAGCTTTGTGTTGATGCAGTTCCATTGATGACACTGGAAAACACATAATGTAAGGACATTAAGATGTGACTCCGGTGCCTCGGAGAGCAAGGATGTTTTGGAGCTCCGTAACCGTAACCGAAACTATCGGATATCCGAAAGGAAAATCTAAATCCGTAACCGAATCCGATATTCAAGTTTCGAATAATTTCTGATAGGGGCGGAGTCTAAATGAGGCATGTTACTGTGAGTTTGCACTGACGAAAACATGTTGAAAAGTCATTTTTCTGTCAATGTATCGAATCGCGTTCGCATTATCACACAACTTGTTAAAACGAAACTTGTTTGACATTTTATAGTCTATTGACATGTTTCACAATTAATTTCGATACACTTCAAAGTATCTGCAGTGCTTTCGGCCATACATGTTTACCGACCTCATTGGATAACACAAAAAACTTTTTAACAAAAAAATAAAACCGACTTCAAAAACCTTAACTAAAAAGTAAAAAATAATCATTGTATTTTAAAATCTTAACATAAACCAAAATTTTGAAGGCGGCGCGTGATTGACCCTTTGCGTCATGTAATATACAGTCGAGCGCAATATCTATAGTAAGAACAGTTTATGTGAACGTACATGAAAATCACGTGCCGCCTTCAAAATTTTGGTTTATGTTAAGATTTTAAAATACAATGATTATTTTTTACTTTTTAGTTAAGGTTTTTGAAGTCGGTTTTATTTTTTTGTTAAAAAGTTTTTAGTTAAGGTTTTTGAAGTCGGTTTTATTTTTTTTGTTAAAAAGTTTTTATTTCATACTTTTTAGTTGATGATTCACAGAAAAACTAAACTATAAGTAGATCATCTAGGTAAGCGAAGCTAAATTAAACTGATTTATTGAAGCTGGTTAAAAAACTACTCGACCTAAGTCAATAAAATTTATATGGGACCACCGCGCGGACTTCCTCTACCAACTAAAAAAACAACCACGCAAATCGGCCCACAAATCTCGGAGTAATCGGTGTACATACATGAAAAAAAAAAAAAAAAAAAAAAAAAAAAAAAAAAAAAAAAAAAAAAAAACCCGCGGAATACATAACCTCCTCCTTTTTTTGAAGTCGGTTAAAAAACGAGATTTATACAAGTTTTGACACATGATTAAGCATCAGTGCGAACGTCAGCCGTGACAAATCTATAGACAAACATGTCAATGTATAAGTTTTTAGTTAGTTCAAACACAGCCAACAACAAATCTTGAAATCTGTCAAAGAATTTACCCAGTTTTCTGCAGTGCGAACGTAACAATCAACAAAACAAGTAGTGACATTAGTTTCATATGACAAGTTTCGAGACATTACATGTTAAATGTTTTTTGGTGCAGACCCACAGTAATGATAGGTTTTTGTTTATGCACGGCCGAGCCGATACACTATCCACGCTCGTCCCTTGCGTTGCGTTGATTACTATTATTCTTTTACTTTTACAACTCCTCAAAAATCTAACATCCGCAACCGAAACTATCCGAAACTAACGGATAATCCGAAATAATTTCATATCCGTAACTGTATTTTTATTTTTTATTTATTTATTTATTAAATTTATGCACACACAGATAAATAAAATTAAAATACATAGAAATGAATAGTACAAAGGCACTGCTTATTTCTATAAGAAATTTCTTCCAGCAGACCTGCGAGAGGAAAATTTGAAGCAAAGAGATGTAGACACAGTGTATCTGTATCTGAAACCGGTATAATATTATTCCTATATCCGTATCCGTACCCAGATTCGAAATTTCATATCCATAACATCCCTATCGGAGAGCACGTAAAGCCGTCGGTCCTGCGTCGGTCCTATATTATATTTATTTATTTATTTATATCCATAGTTTAGTAGTACCCATGGTACAAGCTCTGCTTAGTTTGGGACTAGATGGTGCTGTGTAAAATGTCCAAAAAATATTTATTTAATATTTAATTCTTTTGTACGATATATATAATAAGCAACTTACCAGCCGTGAGTTCTTTAGATAGGACCTTCCAAATCCGACTTGTCCAAAAACCTGAAAATGTATTAAGTATCAAAATCTGTAACCGTTTCTCTACGAAACTATTAATCTGAATAAAAGTGTTATTATCGTTAAATTGGTTTGCTTGTCTTTCGTTTCATCCCCTGACGGAGGATTACTAAGTACATAGGGGAAGATGGGGTGGCTTCGTACAATTTTTACTCAGATCCTTGTAAAAAAAAACTAACAACTATTTCATAATAACCTCAACGCCGCTGTAACATAACATAACATAACATCACGCCAGTATTTCCCCGAAGGGGTAGGCAGAGGTGTAATAGTACACCCACATTTCGCCAGTTATGTTATAGTCCCATGTAATAGGGGGCGAGCCTATTGCCAAGCACAATTCCAGACTCCAGGCTGCTACTGAGAATTTGTTGATGAAAAAATCCAATAGCACTGTCCGACCCGGGAATTAAACCAAGGACCCCACGCTTAGCAGTCGCACTTGCAACTACTAGACCAACCAGCCAGTCTTTTACATTTTTAATTTTTGAATTCAGTGTAAATCCTTGATTTTGCTGTCATTCTCCTTTCTATGACTTTTTGGCGCATTTTTATATACCTTGGAATAGGATTAAATCATTTCAGGTGTTAGCAGGCCTAAAACTGATGTTGATGGTGGATCAACAATGCAGTCTAACGGTTGTGACAGTAGAGGGTATGCTGGCGCAGAACTCAGTGGAGGATCTCGTTGAATTAGATGTATTTCTGCGGGCATGGATGCGCCTTGTCATTTGGATCAGCTGTAGAAACTGCAATTTCTTCAGGCACGGTTGATGCATGCTGCTGCAGGAGATCTGCTGTATTGTAGAAATTGACTGATAAAATCCGCGTCGCGGAAAGCCAGCTTGTTAAATGGGCATAGGTATTCCAGTATTGAAATAATAATCTTCCAGGTGAAACCACAGACATAGTAAAAAATATAGACTAAGTGCTGCGAACAACCATAGTGAAGCCAACAAAAACCGTGCTCCTTAATGTACAACCAGTGCTCACGTACACACCATGCACCTGAAGGATATTTGTTTTCGCGAAGCTTACTGGACAATGCCACGACATGTGAACTGAGAGGGGTGACCACGGTTTGAGGTGCATGTGTGTGCGTGAGCGCTGCTTTATACAAGGAGAAGCACGGTTTTATTGGCTTCACTATGATTGTTCGCCGCACTTCGTTACTTCGAAATAAATGATAACATACTAATTTCACACATCTATTTACCAACTACAATGAATATTTTTTACAATCTGATCAAAATTTATTAGGGATAAAAAAGTTCAAAGTCTTAATATTACTCGCGCATCGCATCGAAAATACGTTTCGACTCGGCTCAACTAAGCCATCGGCCGCACTGCCTGCTCAGTCTCGAGGCAAGCCTATGCGTATGAGTGGGAAACACGTACATAAAGATAACCGCGCTAACATATTAGCTAGTGTAGATACAGTCACTGTGCGAAAGCATCATCTTCCCCTAAGTAGGTAAGTTGAATTACCTAAAATCCTTCCTAACACTTACCTACGACATGCATAGGTAAGACCCAAGACTAGAGCCAGTCCAAGCTAGTGCCATTTGTGTGGGTTTTCCGGAATTTGTTCTAAAATTGGGCCGCGTCTGGGGGAGTCTGGGCGGGGCCCTCAAGAAGTGTCCAGGTGAAACCCGGACGCTCGCCGCGTTGGTGAAAAACCTAGTTTTGCCCAAATGTACAAAACTAGTTGGAATTCTTTGCCCGGCTTCGGCAATTAAGCCATGACAATTAGGTCATGACAGCCCTACCCAGGACCCAGCATCAACCGCAGCGTGGATAGCCTATGAGCTACTTCAGGTGGGGTTGTTTGTTTTGATTTGACTCTTTCCATTTAAGGGGAACGTAGTCGCCAAGTGGCGCCCCCATCAGTAAAACAATTGTTACTCGCTGAATACATCATTTATCGAAAATTCGTATACTGTACCTAGTTTAATCAGAAACTCTCACTCTGCGAACTTTTGGCACTTTTTAGGGTTCCGTAGTCCTACAAGGAACCCTTATAGTTTCGTCATGTCCGTCCGTCTGTCCGTCTGTCCGTCTGTCCTAATCCTTTACAGCTTAATAACTTCTACAGTTATAAACATAAGTAAATGAAATTTTGCTAAAAATTTTCTAGATATAGATCTCAATTTTAAATGAATAAAAAAATCGTGATTACGTATTTTAGGAGTGGCGCCCATATATGTGAAATGGGGATGAACATATTTTTTTCGCTGCACCCCCTCGTGTGGGGTATCATTGAATAAGTCTACTAAAATGAAGGTAATATTTCATACATAACTTTTTTATCAGGTGTACCATCTGCGAAATATAGCCCGCCAAAGTGACTTGCAATGTGTCCCCCCCCCCCAGCCATTTCTAAACTATAATACGTAGAAACTTATAATCTTCCACATTGATAGACCTTTGTAAAAACTCTCTTTTAAAATTATTTCGAGCATAATTTGATAATGAATTTTTGAGTTATAGAGAGAAAACTGAAAAATACTTAAAACGTCCTAGTTCAAAGGTCATTGACCTTAGAGAAAAATGATCTTAGCAAATAATGCTCCTTGAGCTACTTTCTATTTAAAAAAATTACAAAAAGTAACTTTGTGTTAAATTGAAATGACAAACTTTTTAAATTTGGCGCTGTACAGCGCCATCTAGCGGCTAGTAGCAACACTCTCTGAGTCGCCAATGCTGCCGTCTATTGCATTTGGAACTTTATAGTGCCATCTAGCGGCGGCTACTAACAACACTATCTGAGTCGCTAATGCTGCAGTCTATTGGAAAAACTAAAATAGCTATGATTAATATTCGATTTGATTTGTTTGTTACACCTAGGAACCCTATAATACTGAGCATGGCCCGACATGCTCTTGGCCGGTTTTTCTATCTCCAACTACAGCGAATTATATTTTACAGAGTTAATAATTTCTGAATAAACTACAGTAATCATTAAAAACAAATTTTATTCTGCGAGCAATATTTTTTTTACTGTTGGGGGCGCCACTTGTCTGCTACATTCGCCACAAAAGATCCATTACAATGACTAATCTTTATTGTGCTGAATGCAAGCGCCATAGCATAATATGTTTAACTCTGACGAATAAAAATGGCGGACGGAATCTCGCTGAGAAAAGATCTGATGACTTAGTTTTTTCCTAAACCCACTATAATTTGGACAGAATTTTAACACACCTGATATAATATTGTTATTTTATTTATGACACTACGACAATGACTACCGTCACACAAGATTTGTTGTGTAATCGCGGCTTTTAGTCTTCCTATGGGTGTGAATGTGTGCGTGCCAGCCCGTACTTTTAAGCGAGCCTTTTGTTTAGCGAGATTCCGTCCGCCTTTTTTATTCGTCCAAGGTCTTTAATAAAACGTTCAATTTCTTGTCCACTCATACTGTCGGACTGCAATTCCGTCATTTCAAAATGCTCACACTATTAAAAATATTAGTTTTATACATACCGCTGGCAAAACCACAAACAACCACAGTAACCACAATAGTTTCATGTTTATCCAGGGAAGCTACAAGAATAACTGACCGCAATAAGATAAAATTGGCCTCACATATCTGGGGTCATGACTTACGATAGCGTATTTTGCGTTGTGTAAACCGGGACAGCGTCCTTTGGCACGTGTGATGGCGCCTTCATCAACAATATTTAGGTATTTTAGATAACAATTTACTACAATACATACCTACCAAGACCTGCAGATCAAATTTTTGCTACGGGTATTCATTTATGTCCAAACTCAGCTCACATCAATAACCCGAAAATCTCATTATTTTGTCTTTATTTTGCCTTAGCTCCCAGAATCATAAGGCTAACACGTGATTTAAAAACAAAATACGTGGGACACTCAGAAAGTATTGCGAAACTAAAAAAAATTGTTCTATACGTACATATATTTTTATCAAATCTTTTCAAAGTACTTTCCACCAGCCTCTATACAAAGATTCATGCGCCTAAACCAGTTTTCAAAACACTTTTTCCAGTCCGCCGCAGACACCTCGTTTACAGCCTGCTCGAACGCAGCCAGCGCATCTTCCGGCGACGAAAATTGTATCCCTTTGAGCTGATTTTTTATTTTTGGGAATAAAAAGAAGTCACACGGTGCTAGATCAGGGCTGTAAGGAGGGTGACCCAGGAGTTTGACTGGCGTGCTGTCCAGGAAGTCCCTCGTTTTGAGTGCGGTGTGCGCAGGTGCATTGTCGTGGTGGAGCAGTAGCCCGCGGAGCCCTGTGTTTGGTCGCTTGTTGCTTATAACAGAGAAAACTTCTGGCAAACATTTGGTAGTATACCATTCGGCATTAATGCTTCTTTGATCCCGTAAGGGAATTGATACCAAGTGGCCAGTCAAATTAAAAAAGCTAGCGATCAAAATCTTACCCCCGCTTCTAGATCGCTTCACTTTGGTAGGCGTTGGCTCATTTTGAAACACCCAAACAGTCGACTGGCGCTTGGTTTCTGGGTCGTATTGATAAATCCAGGACTCATCACCTGTAACGATGTCGTAAACACGCCGAGACGAGCCTGCTTCAAATTTGTTAAGCATATCACGGCACCATTCCACCCGGGCCTGCTTCTGAGCATCGGTGAGGTTGTGCGGCACCCAGCGTGATACTATCCTCCTCACGCGAAGATGGCTGTGTAGAATCTCGTGAACGCTTCCCGATCCAATCTTCAATATGTGTTGAATCTCCTGATATGTAATTCGCCTATTGTCTTGGATTAAATTTTTCACTGCTAGCACGTTTTCTTCGGTAACAGCCGTCAAAGGGCGACCGCTTCTTTCGTCATCCCCCAAAGTTGGTCGACCGCGCTTGAATTCGTTATACCAACGATACACGGTTGCCTTGGAAGGGCCTTCATCCATGAATGCCATTTGAAGTCTATCGTACGATTCATCCGGTTTCAGGCGACACTTGAAATCGTATAAAATCATAGCTCTAAAATGTTCCCGGCGCAGATCCATATTTCAGTGAGACACAATACTTTGAATTAACTCGCAAAAAATGTGGAGGGAAATTTTGAAATTGGAACTTACTTATTTTTACTTATAAATAATCATATTTTCGAAAAACATTATAACTGGCCAGTCTCCCATATATAAAAACTTTTTTTCGCAATACTTTCTGAGGGGCCTGGTATAGGTAAAGCAATATCGGAATAAGCAGTGATAGCCTAGTGGTTGAACGTATGCCTGCCATGCAGGAGGGTGTGAGTTCGATACCGGCCCGCACCTCTGACTTTTCGAATTCATGTGCCGATCTGAATTTGATTATGTAATATCGGAATTTAAACATTGTAATTGAATGATACTGCAAAAAGCTTTGTTGCCAAAACTTTATCTCACTTTCTCGCTGACTCTGCGATAATCTACCTGTCTTCTGGAGCAGAGAGGACAAATATTAAAACCAATAGAATTGCACAGCGGAGCGGAGACGTGAATTTTGCTTTGCTTTTCTATTGGTTATTTTTTTTTTCTTCTGGAGATCAGAGCCAGTGATTGGCGAAATACTGCCAAAGATCGCGGCAAGTGGCGTTCTCTCGTTTCGGAGGCCAAGACACATTTTGGGTCGCTGCGCCAGCGGAGTAAGTAATATTTCTCCGCTCCGCTCAAACTCAAGTGGACAGGCAGCCTTAAGGAAGTACAAAATTCCCGTCTCCGCTCCGCTAAGCTTTTTTTGTGTTATTATAATAATGATTAATGAATATTTCTCCGCTCCACCCCATGTTTTCAGTAGTAGTAGCCTGACCCAGTGATGTGACCCTTTCGCACACCTGGATCAAAACTGTAGTTTATTTGTGCAAATACTAAAAACGAAACTACATACAGCCACAAAACAGACATTTTAATATTACATTGTAGTCGACCGCACGTCAGTGGTAAAAGTTTGACCTTGACAGCGTCTTTATTTCGTAAGCAGTTAGGGCGATTTTTGTAATTCAAGTGTTACCACTGACGTGTAGTCGACTGTAGTATAGTAGGTAATTGTATTCATAAAAGGATGTAACAACAAACGCCTAACACTTACCCTAGGGCCACACAAGGATTTGCGAATACTCGTATCATCGCGATAGCCCGAAGACAAGAAATGTATGCAACTTCTGACGAATTTATTGGCTACACACTTCGATAACACGAACCTTCGCCGAAGCTCGACAAGTGTGGCTGTAGGGTTATAGGGACATAAGAACCAGTTCTTTCACATTTCTGTCAAGTTACTACAGTTTAGATCTCGGTGTGCAATTTTTTTATTGGAAAAGGCAAGTGCCCCCAGCCAAATGGATCGAACCACCTAGAGCAGCTATACCCAACCTGCGGCCCTCGGGCCGCACGTGGCCCGCTGCAGGCGCGGTTCCAGCCCTAGATTTTGGGGGGGGGGGTCAACTTGGCTTACGTATAGTTTCAAGGTCCAAATTTACCAATTTTTTATTTATTTATTTATCCTAAGACAAGGTAAAGTTTGAAGTTAGTTTATTATATAACAAAATAGTTACTTACAAAATGAACGTCAAAAAAGAGGAAACGAACGTTGGGGACAATCGCGAGCGAAGCGAGCGTGAATTTTTAATATTTATGCGAAAAGTAAACTTCAATTTAAGTGTATCTTTTGGAACTATAGGCTATTGTACGTTAATAAAGAAGCGCGAGCGAAGCGAGCGTGAATTTTTTTTTCACCTGCAAAGCTTCGCACAAAGATCGCAACGGCAGGCTCATGTAAGTAGCGCGAACCGTTCAACAAAATGAAGTACCGCCGGCGCCGTCGTATGTGATATTATTTGTCAATAAACTGGAAATAGCATTCATATTTTATTTTGAGCAAAATAATACCTATGCTGTAAATTGAACTTCAGAAAATAAACAAAGCTCTAAAGTTAGGTATTTTTTTACGTACGACTAGATGTCGTGTTTTAGTAAGTACGTAGTACCATAAGAAAAGAGAAGATATTATTACCTATTCTATGGTAGTTAGTACTTACGTAGTTCTGATTTCATTGTTTACTTTTGGACGTTTAAGCAGGAAGTTAATAATTTATTTTCGTAAATTGTCTATTTTTAGGAGATTTGTCAATTTGACGTATACGATTTTGGGGGGGGGGGTCATGACCCCTATGACCCCCCCCCCCTAGAACCGCCACTGGCCCGCTGGGCCTTTGTTATTGGCCCATCTGAAGTTACAAATTTTTGAAGAAACAGATTATCTCAGAGTTGGCTTCCGTTTTAAATTGTAATTACTCAAGAGTTGTTTGATGAGTTCATCGATTTTAAAAACGATACCAATATAGAAGTTCTGTTTAAAGAAAAAAGGGAAAACAGATAATATGTGGAGTTTTGGAGTATTGTTGCCCAAAAATATAAAAGCGTCCAAAGATGTGCTCAAATCCTACTAACATTCTTTGGGTCTACGTATGTTTGCGAATATCTTTTTCAAAAATGATATAAATAAAGAACTTTTATAGAAACAAACTTACATATTCTCATCTGGATGATGTTATAAGGATAACATGTAGCGACAAGCCAGATCTTGATAAAGTTTTGAAAAAGTGTTCATAGTATCAAAAATCGCATTAAAACATGTAAACATCTTAGTTAAAACTTGTTTTTTCATTAATAAAGTAGCTACATCGTTAACTTGGAATTACGTTTTGATGAAGACCTAAATAATTTTTGCTTGCGGCCCTCGACACCATGACTGAAACGTGTTTGTGGCCCCTATAAAAAAAGATTGAGTATGGCTGACCTAGAGGAAACAGCCTAGGCAAATGCAGAAATCGCGAAGACTAGAATCCTCTGTCGCAACTTGGGAGGAGTTACGTCCAGCTGCTGCGGACTGCGATGAATTGGGTTGTTTAAATCATGGTATAATAAGATGTTTCACCAGGTATTCTCTTCCCGTGACAGCTAAGTCACGTGACTGCCTCCGTACTACGTTATCGGCCGTGGAGCCAATAGCGGGCTGTTATCGTGACACTTGTCAGTTTGATGTGCTGCCACTATATGTAAAAAAATTACCCGAGCAAAATGCATTTTTTCATTTACTTGCTTCTATAAAGAATCACTTTTGAACTAGTAATTTTATAGTTTCCTTTAATATCTAATTAGATGAATAACACGAGATAACAAATAGTTAGGCCAGTTAGGAATTAATTTTATATTCATTGTGAACAAAAATCACCTTAACTATATTGAAGATATATCAATAAATGGCAACACTGATCGTGACGTAGCTTGGAGGCATCGCGTTGTCATCGCGGGAAGAGAATACCTGGTGAAACATAAAATAGATTGTTTACTAGACAATAAAATAAATAAATAAAAAACCAAACTATATTTAACATAATTTATTGGTGAATTAAATCCCATAAATTAAATAAAAACTTTTACACATAATTCAGCTACTTACAGAAATAAGCAAAGAAGAACACCATTATAGTTTCGGCAACACAGATAAACGCAACAATTTAATTAATTATAATATGGCGCATTGTCCGAGTAGAATGCGTGCCCTATAGTTTAACAACAAATAAGGAAAACACAGACATGTGTTGAGTGAGGTATGGAACATCCGACTTTCCACATAAGTGTATAATCTATGCATCCGACTCGCAATTGGCCGTGTTTGTTACTTTTGGTTGTACAATACGTGCCACGGATTTTTGATTCTGAAGTTGGCAACAAATCGCTGCGCAATAAGCTTAAAATAGATGCAAGAGGAGAACGACGGGAAGTGGAGAACGGGTGAGGTATAGTTGCTTAGCAACGGAGCGACCGAACGAACAACAGCAACGATTGGATAATCGTTGCTCTCGCTTTCGTCAATAGCTACGTCTCGCTCAGTACAGTAGTGTCCAGTTGTTTTGTTATTATTGTGATTAGTATGTTGCGAGTTGTTTGTATTAACTTTTATTCGTAATTATAAGTTAATACTATATGCATCCGAGTTTAGCTATTTAAAAGTTTAGCTACATAATTATAATGTTTAAATTAAAATGAAATAAGTTGTACAAATGCATTTTTATTACGACTGTGCAAACCAAATCTGAAGTTAACTTCCGAGACACAAAGATGATGGCGAGTATTGTACTCGTATACTATAATTATATGTTTATTTTGATCAACATTTGATATCTTGTCTGGTATACCTAGACAGGCAGCTTTAAAGCTACATAAAAAGCCAAAAAGCATCTATTTATGCCGCATAGTATTTATAGCTAAATAATAATTCATTTCGTACTTTAAAAAAAAACCTACTATGGGCTAAAGTCCAATTTTTCATTTTACTATTTCATAAATAAGACAAAATTTAAAGGACAAAAAAGTTGATTGTCCGACCTCCTTTTAATTTAGAATTATTATGCTTTGTGATTAGGAACCATAATTCCATAGCAAATGCTTTTTTTTTGTACAAAATTGTACGGTCTGTTTTTTCTCTTATCTTATTTAGTAAACAATCTTGGCATGTCTCTTTATTCAAATAAATACTGATACTGATAATTACTAGTTCTGCACATGTAATTAAGTTAAAAAAATATTTAGTGTGTGAAATTGTTAACATAATGTCATTTAATAATTATTATTGATGAATTGCATTAAAAAGACATGATAAGATTGTTTACTAAATAAGACAAGAAACAGAGATTAGGTACTTTCGACAAAGGTCTGTGCACCTATCTATGTTTCCGATAAAACTTTGTAGTTCTAGGCGCAAACCAACAAAAAAATTGTTATAGCTAACAAGATTCTTAGATTTTCATTATGAAGTAGATTTCAATAGACATGAATTCAAGGCGAAATATGTAAGCATAATAAAACATTACTAATTATTTAGAAATTAAAAATATTAAGGACAATTGATTCAACAATTTACTTCATCTCTGGTTTCACGACCGCCGGCGACTTTGCGCCCGTTGATAGCTTAATATTCTCTGAAAACCAATGATATTTAAAAGTATAGATATGTCATACCCTAACAAAACCAAAGAAAAATATGTTCCGTACGCAGCGGAGCACAATACACAAACTACTGCAAAGTAAGTTAGTTACTTTAAGTTAGTATCGCGTCATAATTAAAACACTTTCTGTGCACACATGACGGCATTTTTGTTTTTTTTTGTCACACGTCACTCTCGGCGCCTTGCTTGACGGAGACTAGTAGCAAAACCTCCCAATTAGGACGTCTTCGAGTCTTCAGATTGCGCGCGCAACAACATATCTGTACTTTTTTAAATATAATCGCTGAAAACAGACTAATTTATCAATTTATTAATGTTTTTGTTTTAGAAGAGAGATGACCGGTTATTTTAGCGTATTTATGAGAAGCCTTTGTCCAACAGAGACTATCCTAGGCCGATAGATTGAGGTAGACGGAATGGCAGTTCAAAACAGCTTAGTCATCAAACAAAATACATTTAAAGATACAACTGTATAATTATGTACTATCACATTATTTGGACAATAATATAAACCAATAAGCCACAGGAATACATCACCTACTTACAATTTAAAATTATTACACTAGTGATTAGGAACTAGGAACATTAATTCCATTTCAAGAGGTTCAATTTCCAAAAAAATGTTGCGTGATATATTCAGAAGCCTTTGTCATTTTGAAATAGACTTTGTTTATTTTTTAATAAAGTCAACATCGGAAGGTGCAATATTATGCGTTTTTATATTGGCTTTTTAATTATTAAAGAGGCTGACAACACCTAAAAAATCGAACCTCTGCGGTCACTGTCGTTTTGTACAGAACTGAAAGAGAGGCAACGAGAGGTAGGGCGTCGGGTGCGCCGCTCAACATATGTTTTTATTAATACAAAAACTAAACAACACATAACATAACGCATGTATTTCCCCGAAGGGGTAGGCAGAGGTGTAATAGTACACCTACATTTCGCCAGTTATGTTATAGTCCCATGAAATAGGGGGCGAGCCTATTGCCATTAACCGGGCACAAATCCAGACTCCGGGCTGCTACTGAGAATTGAATGAGAAAAAACCCAATAACACTTTTCCCGACCCAGGAATCGAACCCAGGAGCCCACGCTCAGCAGCGATAAAAACTATGTTTTAGATTATTGTCCTTTTTATAAATGTCTCCCTTAATTTCATTTATAATAAAAAAAAAAGTAAATAATAGAGATTGTTTGGCTTAAAGCGTGTTTTAAGAGCTTAGTTTTAATATTTTTTCCTAACTTTAAGAAAACATGTTTTGGGCACAACAGTGTTTTTGAAAATATGATCAAGATCAACAAATATTTTTTTTCACTGCCACAAACCGATACAACGTGTTGATCTATATTCGTGCCATATTTAAGGAGGTGACTATACCACTGATACTGAACATGAATCTATAAAAAAAACTCTTGTAAACAAACAAATTCCCTCCGTGTGACGCGTGCGACACGAAAATGCGTAAGAAACCACCAAAAAAAATTGTCAAAACAATGCCACCGATGACTTATTTTCAAAGTCGTTCAGGATTTATTCTTAAACCCTTGCTATGTTTCTGAGTGAAAATTTGGGTATTAAATAATCATAGAATTTTTCAAGTATTTTTAGATGACTAAGCACATTATTTATCATTTGCACTAGAAATATGGCACGGTTACAGATTAACAACTTGTAGATACAGCTAAAAATGTTTTTAAGAGAACGTTTGGGGTATTTGGCTGTTGTCAGCTTCTTAAGCGATGACAACCCTTGGATGAAGCCGCATGATGTTCGCTCTTTCCGACACTTAGCTCAATATACAGCTTTATCTCACTCTACCGCTTAAGTTAAAAGTTACCTACATATCCATAGTCTTGAATCCATGTCCTTAAAAAAGTGCATTCAATCATCGGCATAATTAAGTTAGTCATCACAGCTGCATTACAAAATTTACATAAAATAAAATCCTGCATTTTACAAATCTTTTCCTCGTGTGTTTTCTTCAGCAGAACTACTTCACTGATAAAATTGAACCTGTAAAGAGAGAAAAGGAATTTAGTTCATAATAGAAGTAGGTGAAGCTATTAGATACCACCTACATATACGTGTTATTGAAATAACTGAAACCTCATAAGGGGTCATTGTACTCATCATTATGAACAACTTTTACTATAGGACCAACCCTGATATCGTGAAAAAAAGTCAGCTGTTCCCTACTTTGCGTTCACATAAATCGACAAAATGTAGGGAACAGCCGTTTTTTTCCCGATTTCAGGGTTGGTCCCATAGTAAAAGTTGTTCATACTGATGAGTACAATAACCCCTTAAGAGGTTTTGAGTTATTTCAATAACATGTTGTATGAGACCAGTTCTTTTCATCACTTTCCATAACGCGACTCCCTTGGCAAAAGAAAACACGACCCCCTTAACTTGTGAGGCACCAGGGGGGGGGGGGCAGGGGATCGCGAACCACACAATAAAAACACTAATTGATACAATAGAGATACTTGTTACTAGCCATGGGGCTAAAGCACTTATTTCATTAAATTCAGAAATTCTAATTAGGATTTAGGTTAGAAACCTCCTAATTATACCGACCTAACTCACTTGCCTTGTTTCCTGATTTCCTTTCCTAAATAAAATTAGGATTAGGATTTCTGAAATCAGAGTAATGTAATAAGCTATTCTCTCGACTAAAAAGGCACAGCGTCCCTTCACTAGTGGACCGATTCTAAAATGCACAATGAAGAAAGAAAGAAAGAAAGAAAAAGATTTTATTCTTGCGCTCCATTTGACGCACTCACTACAAAACATATACATAATACTTAATAATAAATACATAATACTTTACAATTTCATGACAAATTAGTATAGTTACAGTTAAATTGACAACTGACAACAATGGACATAAACAATACATGATCTGTGGTTATAACGGTAATGATCGGATTTTTGTTCTACATTATAGTCTGTGATATACAGTTAGTCAAATCAAAACAAAAACAATAATAAAAAATGTTAAGTATTATAAATACTGCTGTGATCTTTGTGCGTCGCATGTGCGCAAAAATGTAGGTCATTGCTCAGCGTAATGCTGTGGCTTAGGACGGACCTAGTGCCAGCAGCGCTGATTTTCAGCAAAAACCTTATGAGTGACTTAATGAAATCCCACTACAGAGAAACTCAAACCAAGTAAGTACTACTTATTATAATGAGTGTGTTATATGTCTATGATAATGAGTGAATGTCATATAAATAGTGTATACATAAATACAGTGCAATAAATAAACCTAGTCTTATTATGGTACAAAGAAAACACAGTTACATCAAAACAGCTATGTAAGTATGTAACCAGTAACCAAGCGGGCGGCGGCCATAATTGCGTAGACGCCTATCGGTACCTACCTACCTAATACCTATACTACGTTACAGACAGACGGCGCTCCGCGCTCGTAAAATACCATCAAAGACGCAATATTTTTTAGTTCCAACGGATAATAATATGATTTACGATTTATCTGCTCAACTCATATCCCAGCAACAACTAAGAATGAGAAGAATATCAATGGATGATTCCCTCAAAACACTGACATTACCGGAATATAATCGGACAACGAAATCGCTTATTATGAAGACACAGATCGCCAGGTCACAGAAAAGACAATAATAGTACATTATTGTCGAGGCCTGAAATTAAGCAATTTACGGCCGAGTAATATTTATAATACTCGGCTTCGCCTCGTACTTCCCAAGTGATTTTGAAAGGACGAGGCGCAAGCCGAGTCCTTTTTAACTAAACGAGGCCGTTAATTGCTATTTCGGCCAAGACTTGTATAGTAATTTTCTCTCATTTGCGAGGAAACACAACACAAATTAATTCAACAGTATCTCATTTTCATTCACACCAATTCGCCAGCGCGCGGAACCTGTTCTATTTTCAGTTTTGAAAAAAAAAAATGCACATTCAGCCTGTTTAATGATAAATATTTTGTACCTAAAAACACCTAATTTATGTGTGTACTTAAAAACATCGGTAGCATAATTTAAAAAATAAAAAGTGTCCAGCAATTTATATTATTGTCCTGTTGGATATTACCGACCTGTTATTTCGTTGCGTACGGAAAAGAGCAGATTGTTGTATTATTATTTTTTTTGAATAATGAACCAATTTCTGAGCAAGTGGGAGAAAAATAAAATAAAGAAGCGCTTACAACCAAGTATAATTGCGCTTAAGGCACAGCGGTGACACTCCCTGTACGTGTGAGCTCGCTCGCCGGTGACCTTGAGCGTGAATGCAATAGGGCCGATACCAGTGGCGTGCATTGGTTTTTGGCCTAGGTAGGCAGTCACTAAGCAGACGGAGCAAGTTACTATAGTGTAAAATTATTAAAAAATCTGATACTTACCTACACACATTTCATACAAAACAGACACGAAAACATGACGTTTCAACAACGACGTTTAAAAGTAAGAGACACTAGCAAAAGACTATTAAATTTGAATGACGACACCCAGTTACAGTTGTATTAACGTGTTATGTAATAGTCATAACATTTTACCTTTTCTTGAGTCAAATACAGATTTTGATGTGTTTGTCTACTGAAATGCACTTTTTTGTTTTGTCAACAAACGAAAACTGATTGAATGGGTTTCTCGTAATTTCTCTAAGCATAGTCTTCCCCACAAACCGAGCACTCTAATTTATCCATGTTTACATCAATATTTTTACAAAAAACTTCACAATTCACAATAAAACGAACTAATTATTACACGATTTATGCAATTCGTCACGCATATGTCAAGTTCTGTCAAGTGTCAACAGCCAATTAGAGTTGGGCCATAGTAAATCTATGAGTTGGGCGTTATTTAACGTCGGTTTGAGAAAATATTTACGAGGGTGATAATCGAATACGTAGTACGTTGGCATAGTAATGTAACGATTATTTTACGTACAAAGTTACACAATAGATTTTCGGAGCACGAAAACAATAGATTTTCTACAATTATTATACACCATTCATTATTACATTAGTTAAATAACGTTATAAATCTATTTATCGTTATTTTGTTATGAGCGTATATTGAGCTTCATTATTTTACGATGAATGTGTAGCAATGTACAAACAATCATCAAAATAATAATAAATATTGTAATCTTTTTATTCGACCCTTCGAATATCATTTACAAATTATAAATGTGAACACTTAAATGCAGTAATTTCAATAAAACAATAATTATCTTTATTTCGCCGCTATTTTTCAAATTTTGGGTTTAGTTTTATTATAACGATCACTTTGTATGGAAATATCTAGTTACAAAATAATAGGATTCAAAACTACTAACACATAACAGTTACGTGTAAAAAACGTTACGGACAACCCACGACTATTGCCACTAGGGCTACGTTCAGTTATGTCACCTGCGACGTTTTCAGAAGCAGGTGACGCTTGATAAGACGGCTAAATTGCGAAATGTCAAATGTTAGTGGTTTACGCATAGCCATATCGTGATTCATTTTTTTGTCGTATGACTTCGGGTATTAGCCTAAAGAAGTGTGTGTGTATAATAGTGTATATGGTTACCAAAAAGGTTTGATTGTGTGTGTGAACGTGACAGGCAATCGTGCGAACGCACATTGCACATTGAGGTACGTTTTGCATTGAATTCATACATTATTATTGAGTACATATGTTAATTGTTTTTTTTTTAATACGTTGATTAATTGATTTGGTAATAGTTAATATTAAATTCTAACGAGGTAGGCATTGCTTATTTGCCTATATGGAATGCACGCCACTGGCCGATACCAAAAATAAATGTGGGGCTAGGTAATAATCAAATGAATATTTATTAGTGAACATAGGTGTACACAATGATATTTAAAAGTAATTTTAAATATCATTGGGTGAACGATGGGTGTACATGAAAGATAAGTTTTATTTATGTTAATTAAATTATGTTCTCTAATATCAAAATACGATGGAATAGGTAGGCCCGATTTTTTATTAGTAAGTAGGTGCAGTCAGCGTCAAGTAGCTCAACAATTTGTGTAAGATAACACCTAAAATATAGTTTTTTTGACTTGGCTTGTTTATTCGGCAAATATTGTTTTTTTGACTGCAACAATAATGACCGTCCGGCATGATTACGCGTGTGACTTTAAAATACTCAATTAGTGTGACATACCAAGTAGTTGCATCTTGCGTTGTCCGCTGAGTCAAACCATCAAACTTAATGTAAGTACTACTCTGTGTAAGCTAGCGAGTGTGGCAGCCGAGAGACTGCCCATTCCACACGCCGCGCCCCGCGCACTGCCCCCGCGCTCGCCCCACCCCGCACACATCCGTGAGCAATTTTACGAGCACACATGCTTAAGTGACGCTTCTTGTCGTTAGTATATTATATTCGGACGACTCACTGACCGTGTCTGGAAATCCCATGACTTAAAGCTTGAGACGAAGATTAGTGTGTACAAGGCGCTAATCGTTCCTGTCCTGTTATATGGTGCAGAGACATGGTGCCTCTATAAATCGGACATAAAGAAATTAGACGCATACCATATTAGATGTCTAAGATCCATTCTTAAGATCAAGTGGCAGGACCGCGTGCCTAATACTGAGGTTCTGCGTCGCTCCGGAATGAACGGCATGGAAGCTGTGCTGATGCAGCGTCAACTAAGGTGGTGTGGGCACATCCTTCGCATGGAAGATCACCGCTATCCCAAAGTTGTCTTCTATTCGGAGATGGCAGAGGGTAAACGGAAGCACGGCGGTCAGCATTTGCGTTACAAGGATGTTTTCAAAAGGCATCTGAACGCTTGCTCTATTGATCCTAAATGTTGGGAGGAGCTCGCTTCACAAAGGTCATCTTGGCGTTCTACTATCTATAAAAAGATACAGAAATTCGAAGAACAGCGACTTGAAAAACTTGACCAAAAACGCCAAATACGCAAAGAGAGACCTAAGCCCTCCTATACATATACATATAATTCTGCGGGACAACTATATTGCTTTTCTTGCGATAGGGTATTTAAAACCAAGTTCGGTCTAGCGAGCCATATAAGGGCTCATGCTAGGAAATAATTTGTTGGGGTCGCCGTTACCGAAATCGGTAAGGAGGACTATATATATATATATATATATATTATATTCTATGCTTAAGGGGACAATATGACGTCATCAACATAAAAAAACTCTTACCTAATTAGTATAGGGGATCACAGGAAGGCTCCGAAGCCGAACGCTCGCTTAATACTGTCGAAGTAGTACCGCCGCCAGTTGTCTCGTGTCTGTTCCACCTCGGCAGTGGGTACCAGGTCCTGCTTCACTGTTACTAAGGTGTGGTCATCCTGGAAAATCAAAATGGGAATTGTAGACTATGCTCATAATATCAATAGTTAAAAAAAAATACACAGATAGAATCTTCCTAAATAAAACAATTAACACAATTAACTTTATTCCTGCACAATTAACTTCTTTACTATCTAATTAATAAAATTCTTAAAACTGACTGACAGACAACAAGGCGAGCCCAAAGAAAGGATTTCTGAAAATTCATTCCCTAAGGGGGTTAAATAGGGGTTGAAAGTTTGTATGAAGAAAACACAGGAGCGAGGCCACAGGCGTCAGCTAGTCTATTTAATAAAATTCTAAAACCTGACTAACAGATAACGCATAGCCTAAACCGGTGGGGGGTCTAGGACAGCTATACTCAACCTGATGCGGCCCACCGGGCCTTTGTTATTGGCCCATCTCATGTTACAAATTTATTGTAAACCATTTTAAATTTCGCGCCCATCAGAGAATGGATGTTACAGAACGGGAATGTGAGCCGAGCGCTATCAACAATTATTTGTTCCCTAAAAATATAAAAGCGTCCAAAGATGTGCCCAAATCCTACTAACATTCTTTGGGTCTACGAATAGTGTGCGTCGTCTTTTTCAAAAATAAAATACACAAAGAACGTTTACAGAAACAAACTTACAGATTCTCATCTGGATGATGTTATAAGGATAGCATGTAGCGACAAGCCAGATCCTGATAAAGTTTTGGAAATGTGTTCACAGTATCAAAAATCGTATTATAACATATAAACATCTTTGTTAAAACTTCTTTTTTCATTAATAAAGTAACTAACTGCTGCAGAATACCATGCATACTGTAACGCATTGGCTTAATGATCATAACCTTAGCATAAATTCAAAGAAAACAAAAATCATGCAATTCAGATCATATAAAAAACCACCTTTAGACTTAAACTTAAACTTTGAACATACACAAATAGAAGAAGTAAATACATTTAACCTTCTCGGCATTAACATAGACACTCATATAAATTGGAAAACACACATAGAATATACAAAAGCCAAATTATCAAACTTCACGTACACTCTCTTTCAATTAAAACAAAGTACAAACATAAAAACAGCCCTGTCGGCCTACTACGCATATGCAGACTCTTGGTTAAGATACGGCGATATATCAATTTCGAACGTCGTTCATGGGGCCGAGGGCCCCTTGAGCTTGGGGGCCCCGGGGCGCTGCCCCGCCTAGCCCTACGGTAGCTACGTCACTGAATGAACATGATGAGCTCCTTAGAGCGTTTTTTCATTGGCCGATAATATCGCCCGACAATATCAACGCCGATATCGGGTCACTGAAATTTATGAAGCGACCTATGATGCTTTTTCTCTGACCAACACGATACGACATATCATTCGCCGAAGACATGTTGGTGCCACGTCCACTCCTCATAGAATCATCCTGATAAAACCAAGGATGTGTGACATAATTACACATAAATGCATGTGTGCATGAAATAACTGGCTCCTTTCTGGCTTTGAGTCGACAGTGAGTTCCAATTCTACCAATTTTCATCAATCAACTCAGCCTATCACAGTCCACTGCTGGACATAGGCCTCTCCCAAGTTGCGCCACAATGCCCGGTCCTCTGCCTTCCGCATCCAGTCCCCCCCAGCCACGTTCTTTAGGTCGTCGGTCCACCTGGCAGGGGGGCGCCCTACGCTGCGTTTGCCAATTCGCGGTCTCCACTCAAGGACTCGTCTGCTCCAACGGCCATCGGTCCTTCGACAGACATGGCCAGCCCACTGCCACTTCAGCTTACTGATCCTACAAGCTATGTCGGTCACTCTGGTTCTTCTCCGGATAATCTCGTTACGGATTTTATCCTTCAAAGAAACTCCAAGCATAGCTCGCTCCATAGCTCGCTGAGCGACTTTGAATTTGTGGACCAGCCCAACTCTCAGTGTCCATGTCTCGGCACCGTAAGTCATGACAGGCAGGACGCACTGGTTGAAGACCTTTGTCTTCAAACTTTGCGGTATAGGCGACGAGAAGACTCGGCGAAGTTTGCCAAATGCTAATTTTCATACTAAATTACAACTTTTTTACATTTTAATTATATGATCCATAAAATACTACTTACTTTCTCATCAATGAGGAAGGTAACTTCGGAGAAGTGCTGGTCCGGCCACTGCTTGTATCGCCAATATTGAACTATCTTCTTAGGCGGCACAAGTTCCTTGAACTCTCCAGTTATATTTCCGCCGAAGAGTGCGAACTTGCCACCCTTCTCTGCATCCATTTTTACGCGGCCCTGGAAAATGATTTTAGATTTTAAAACAAACTTAACAACACCATAGATCATTGCAGGTTACAATCTCCAAGGGATATTTAAGCGAATTTAAAGAAACCTATGTCCTCAAATACAATAAATGGTGTTGTACCATACTGGAATGGCACGTCTTTCACACACATTGCTATGTTAAAATAGTAAAGATTTGCAATTTAAATGGTATGACGACATCGCCAATCAGTATCTGGTTAATAAATACTTTTTATGAGTTGAAATAATATCTGTGGATTGAAACTCACATCAACATTCAAACTCAGTTTATTAGATTTTATGATAGGACTAGCTTTTGCTCGTGGCTTCACCTGCATATAAATCGTGCGTTCCTCCGGAACTGATTATATTCCTGGGATAAAAGTAGTCTATATTTTAATCCAGGTTATGGTTTATCTGTGTGCCAAATTTCATCCGAGTATGTTTAGCAGTTTCAGTGTGATTGAGTAACAAACATCCAAACATCTTCATGAACTTCCTCATTTGTAATATCAGTAGGATTTCTGGGATCATGACAGAGTTTAAGGTATTATTGTTACTACTTTGTTAATTACTGTTATTAAAATCGATGCGCAGAAAAGCAGGCTTTTAAACACACTGCAAATAATATCATGCTTTTTCTATAGAAATGGACAGAAACTATGGAACCCAATGTGCAATACGCGTAATATAACTGTACCTCTCTAAAACCAGGCACTGCAAAGGACCGCACAGGTTCAGTCATAATAAGTGCGAGAAGGACAAGGATGTATCAGACGTCAGCGAATGCCATCTTGCCACTCAGATGAACTACCAATCTGAATCTTGCCGCCATGACTGCGCATGCGCACTACTGATTTGGTTGCAAAATGGACTGCAGCCACCTGTTGCGCACTTGACGGCGGCAGAGTTATTTTATACGTATTGTGCACTACTAAAATCCTTATGTACGCCTTCTTTATCTTTTTTCGAGTATTTTTGTTCTAATTAATTAAAGTTTTCAGCAAACATACCTGTGTGAAAGCAGTAACCATTTCTATTCGAGTCAATGCGTCATAAAACTCCTTAGCACGACACTGAAACTTCTCAGAGATCTCGATATTTTTCGTGTCCAATTTGCAACCAACTTGTTGAGCCTTCGGAGCAACAATCGGTTCCATATTGACTTTCTTATTGAATCCGCTAGTGATCATTGAGACATTGTCTGGTTTTACGGGAGCTGCGCCCTTTTTGGGTAGAATGAGGCCTTGGGAGAACTCTTCTTTGAGACTACGGATGTATTCAGTAAGCTGGTTCCGGATTTTGTCCCGGCCTACATTGTGCATAAATGCTTTGACTCTCTGAGCTTCTTCGCCACTGCCTATGATTGTGACTGAAATCTGAAATAGGAAACAGAATAAGATTGAAGAACCATCTACGTTATACAACATGTATCAGAAATGAGTGGTCATATTTGGACAGCTCATTCAGGCCATATCATAGAACAACTTTTACTATGGGATCAAACCTGAAATCATGCCAAACCTGTCTCATTACCGTAAATTAGTGAACAATCTTGGCATGTCTTTTTTATGCAATTTATCAATAATAATTATTAAAAGAAATTATGTTAACAATTTCACAAACTAATTAACATTTTTTAACCTAATTACATGTGCAGAACTAGTAATTATAAATAAATAAATAAATATCTTTGGGACAGTTTTACACAGCACCATCTAGTCCCAAACTAAGCAGAGCTTGTGCTATGGTTACTAGACAATGGATATAATGCTTACATACTTTTTTTTTTTTTTTTTGTAAATACATACTGATAATACATAATTATATTTAATCAGTAGTTATTTGAATAAAGAGACGTGCCAAGATTGTTTACTAAGTAAGACAAGAGTGAAAAACCAGCCAAGTGCGAGTCTGACTCGTGCAGTAAGGGTTCCGTACCTCTCAACGACCTGATACCCCATAAAAACTGATTTAATTTACGAAAGATTATCAAAAGACATCACGCACAGTGCGCGAAATATGAATTTTTGCATGTTTAAGTATTTGTTGCTAAACTACATATTATGCACTATAATCTGACCAAGTATGACGCTGGTACATATTACCGTTTTGAAGATAGAGCAGGAACAAAAACTTTGAAAAAAATGCATGTGTTTTGAGGTTTCTTGTATGGGGACCTCCTTTGGTTTTAGTTTCTTTTTTGTTTTTAGTATTTGTCGTGATACACCCCATAGCAACACATATTCTCAGAACATTTCAACCGGTTACCTATTACCGTTCAAAAGATACAGCCCTGTGACAGACAGACGGATGGACGGACGGACAGCGTAGCGAGAGTAATAGGGTCCCGTTTGGCACCCTTCGGGTATGGAACCCTAAAAACAGACTTCAAATGCTTGGTCCAAATAAAAACATTAAAATTTGAATTTTAAATTTGAATCTACATAGCAAATAATATTTAGAAACCTACCTACACATTAACTTATGAATACAATAGCCTAAAATAAAATAGGTAATATGGTAAAATTATGTCATTCAGTCAATAAGTTGATAAACCAATTTTATGAATTTTAAAAAAGAATAAGAGAAAAGTTGATCCACCCCTTTTAGGGTTCCGTACCTGAAGGGTAACAAAAGGGTAACAAACGGGACCCTATGACTCTCGCTACGCTGTCCGTCCGTCCATCCGTCTGTCTGTCACAGGGCTGTATCTTTTTAACGGTAATAGGTAACCAGTTGAAATTTTCTCAGAATATGTGTTGCTATGAGGTGTATCACGACAAATACTAAAAACAAAAAAAAGTCTAAAACCAAAGGGAAAACCCATACAAGAAACCTCAAAAAACATGCATTTTTTTCAACTTTTTGTTCCTGCTCTATCTTCAAAACGGTAATATATACCAGCGTCAAACTTGGTCAGATTATAGTGCATATCATGTAGTTTAGCAACAAATACTAAAAATAAGACAAACATAGACATATGTGGTGGCACCTGCGTAAGAAAGACATGCAAAAATTCATATTTCGCGCACTGTGTGTTGATGTCTTTTGATAAACTCTCGTAAATTAAATCAGTTTTTATGGGGTATCATGTCGTTGAGAAGTACGGAACCCTTAATGCGCGAGTCTGACTCGCACTTGGCCAGTTTTTTTACAATAAACTGTCACCCAGCAAACTTCTGTAACTGCCCACGTAGACTTCATAATCAAGCATAATTATTGTTCCTTTACTGAATATGAATAGTACTTTATCATAACAAACCACAAGTTTCCTTTTCTGTGGTTTAGTAACTAGAGATTTGCATGATATTTGGATGCAAAATCAATTTTTACAAGTTTCATTTGTGGCCAAAATTAATATCCTATCTATCCACAATTTACCCTACTACTACCTGTCTGCTTCAAGATTGCGGTTTTCCCTTCCGCTGCCACATACCGCACCTCCAGCCAGGCCCGGCTAGTACCAATACTGAACAATAGCAACGCTGTAAATCGTAACGGTCAACCACAGCATTTTCATAGCAGACGAGTAGTAGAGATAGAAATTTAACTTAAGTTGTACCTATGGAGTTTACATGTTTAAAAACAATTTCTAGTAAGGCAAATATTGTCAAAGGATGGGTTATTAATTTTGGCTGTTAATAATACACACAAAGGACATTTTAAGACAAAGAACCAGCATAGGATACATTCTAGGTTATGTGAATTAAATGTTATTTGAATGTCACTCCTGAATGAATAAGTGAAAAAATTTACATAACAAATACTCACATCCACTTCGCTAACGTCATTTTCTTCCGATAAGTTTGGAATTTGCACTTCTCCCTTAACAATATCCTTGCTACCAGCCAAGGTTCCTTCCCACTTCAGCTTGATGTCCCATTCATAGAAAAATATTAGTTTTCCTTTCCTATTATTCGCTGAAGCCTCGCCATCTAGTTTTTCCACCTCAGTCACCTTACAATCCACACCATTTTGGGATATCATAAAGTTATTCAACAGTTCTTTTAGCCGCTCCTTCGACCACGGCCCCGCATTTTTCTCCGTCCAATGCCAGTTGTTCACATTTGTAGCATCTGGCCGCTCCTCCACAATCCATCTAGGGTCACCCTCGCCCCATTTGGCCATTTTACAATTATATTACCAGGCACAAGGTCTCAGAATTATAATCTTGAGATTCTTGAGAATAGCACACGCGAAAAATCAAATCAAACCCGTGACAGTCAAGATTTTTGACACGTCGTGATCACCGAACCCAATCGTAACGCTAGAGCTTTAAACAACACACAATACGCTTACAAATAAACTGCGTGTACGTTTAGAACGGCTACGAAATCTCGTATTTTTCGAGAAAAGTCTCATGAAACGAACCATGCCATTACCGAATGACAGCTGTAATGTAATGTTGCTATATTTCAAATTAAATTACCCTAAGATCCATATGTCGTAAGATAATAAAACCGGCCAAGAGCATGTCGGGCCATGCTCAGTATTATAGGGTTCCTTAAGTAGGAGTTACAAACAAATCAAATCGAATATTAATCATGGCTATTTTAGTTTTTGCAATAGACGGCAGCATTGGCGACTCAGATAGAGTTGTCAGTAGCCGCTAGATGGCGCTATACAGTGCCAAATGCAATAGACGGCACTTGACGGCAGCATTGGCGACTCAGAGAGTGTTGTTAGACGCCGCTAGATGGCGCCAAATTTAAGAATTGTGTCATGTAAACATAACACAAAGTTACTTTTTGTGATTTTTTCAAATAGAAAGTAGCGAAAGGAGCATTATTTGCTAACATCATTTTTTTTTTAAGGTCAATGACCTTTGAACTAGGACGTTTTAAGTAATTTTCAGTTTTCTCTCTATAACTCAAAAATTTATAATCACATTATGCTCGAAATAATTTTAAAAGAGAGTTTTTACAAAGGTCTATCAATGTGGAAGATTATAAGTTTCTACGTTGCATAGTTTAGAAATGGCAGGGGGGGGACACATTGCAAGCCACTTTGGCAGGCTATATTTCGCAGATGGTACACCTGATAAAAAAGTGGTGTAGCAAATATTACCTTCATTTTAGTAGACCTATTCAATGATACCCCACACGGGGGGTGCAGCGAAAAAAATTTTTTCATCCCCATTTCACATGTATGGGCGTCACCCCTAAAATACGTAATCATGACTTTTTTATTCTTTTAAAATTGAGTTCTATATCTATACTATTTTTTTACAAAATTTCATTTACTTATGTTTATAACTGTAGAAGTTATTAAGCTGTAAAGGATTAGGACAGACGGACAGACGGACAAACGGACAGACGGACGGACATGACGAAACTATAAGGGTTTCTTGTAGGACTACGGAACCCTAAAAATTAAAATGGAAAAATTGCAAGTGGGTAGTGAACATTTCAAAATTGTACATCTCGTAAAGTATTAGTTTCCGCAATGACATTATGTAAGATTTTAAGGCCCGTATTACAGAAGGTTCCTCAAGTACAGTTTAAACTTCAATCACCTGATCACTAAGGATAGAATCGTTACTTGAGTATCGGCCTTATTCCAATACAGTAATTATAAACTTTAATTCAACAATATAACACACGAATTTGACCTGAAATAGAATAGTAATCTCTACTCAAGCGTAGTCTGGACCACACTAGAGTGATTATATTTACAGATCAAATCTCTGCTCAAATAAGGAAACAGGTGACACTATAAAATAAAGCTAAATTCAGCTGAACTGTGATCAATAAATCTCTGCTTGATGAACGTTCTAAAATCAAAGCTCAACTCAAAACTAGTTTTAAACAGTGATCAACGCTTGAGTATCGTTCTGTAACACGGGCCTAAGTTCTTCTTCTATCATCGTGTCGACATGCGTTGAATAATGATAACAGCTCATGCCGTGGGAAAAGATTAGCCAGTCAGCAGGTTGGTAGTGGACTTTCGAGGTTGCGCCGAACGATCAATTAAATATCGTCACTCGTGGAGGATCTTTTTATTGCACCCCTATATTATATATTTCACCCCTTTTTCCGGGAGTTTTCTATAAATGACAACTTTTTGACAGTTTCTGCATGTTTCTAGAAAACGGTTTTGCCAATGTAACAAGCACATCCGGATGTCAACGTGAAAACGTTTCGTTATACGCAACTGCGACTAATCTGAGGCAACTGCAGTTTTTAGTTCCGCCCTCAAAATATTCTTTAAAAAGAATCCCCATTGAGTGATTTCCACCGAATTATTTTTCTTTGGTGATTTTAACTGATTTATGTACAAAACACATTACCTAACTTTATGTAAATATTTATCAAACAATACAAAAGTGTAGTTTTAGTTTGCTTTACCATGGCGTGCCATGGCTTTACCGGCTTTACCCTTCTTCTTCTTTCTTTGCTGGCAATGTTATCATTGCCACTGCATTCTGTATTCGTTGTTACTTATGTATTGCTCCCTCGATAATACAAATTATCGAATATTGAGTATTGAGCTAATAGGGCATAAGAGCAAGGTTAATGTTTTTTATGAGTATTATTCATAAGTAATAGTAGTAGTATAGTATTATATTATCTGTGGGTAGGTACATTACCTATGATTATTGTCGCAATCATTACTTCGATCAATATAGGTACACGGTGAAATCAGAGCTACAAATCTACAATTTGAAAAAAAAAAATTGAGAGGGCTACTGCGAAGCTTCGCTGCGAAGCATAGCTGCGAAGCTTAGCTGCGAAGCAATCACAACCATAGAGTTATCACAATTAACCACAGATTAGTGATGCGACTCGAGTCACTTTTACTCGAGTGACTCGAGTGACATTGAAAAAAAAACCCACTCGAGTGAAAAAAATATCGACTCGAGTATATAATAGTTCACTCGGACTCGAGTCACTCGCGAGTCACTCACCGAGACATGCGAAATGATGAGTTTTTATTCTTAAGAAAGCTTATTCATTCATTTTTATTAGCATATTAATATTAATTTCGATACATAAAAGTTGATTTTGTAAGACTGACAATGTTTTGAAACAAAACTTTATGCTTTTAAAAAAAAAAAAAACAAGGATTGTGACGAGTGACTTGATAGAGGCGAGTGATCGAGTGACTCGTGAACCACTCGAGTGACTCGACCACTCGAGTAGTACTCGAGTAAAATTGTAAAATGACTCGAATGACTCGAGTGGTAAAATCGGACTCGAGTCGCATCACTACCACAGATTAAGCACCTACAATTAACTACCTAGTTCATCCGTAGACTGAAGAAGAATACCTATACCTATGTACAGGGTAGGGTACTTGATTACAGAGAATTTTTTTTTTTCTATTTATTCAAAACAACAAAGTGTGTTTCTGATTGACACATTGAGCCACTGAGATGGTAGGTAAACCATGGTATTACCATGAACCATGGATGGTTTAGGTCAGAGATCAGTGCATTGAGCTAATTCAATTAAAAACATTCAAATGGAGACCCGTTTACAAATAACGGCTACCCGTTATTATTATTGTTACATACCTACGTATGTATGACATTTTGATCGTTAATTACCTAATTATTTTGTGAAGAATTAGGTATAACCAAAGACATTTCTATACTTTACGTCAGTATAATACCTTTATGGGTATAACACTATAGTATTATATTATCTGTGGGTATAACCATGGACGATTAAAAAAATACAGACGGAATCTCGCTAAACAATAAGTTAAGCATCCATTAAGTTGGTTATTTCAATTGCGCAGCCACGCCACGCCTAGGTATGGTATGTCACGGCTTGAATCAAAAATAATTTGCTGATAGTACCTAAGTACTATCACCACTAAGGCTAAAATCACTTGCGCTCAGTGTTCGACGAAAGCCGTAGGTACGTGTAATGTAGCAGGATTATAGATGCAAAGCCGACTAATAACGATTTTAACCTAACGGTAGTTAACGGTTACTTTTGTTAATAACGGTTAATAACCACTTTTTCGGGTTACTGCGGTTATTAACATGTTTTTTTTTTATCGAATCGAAATTTCACTTCATGCAATTATTAGATAATGGATATACCTACTTTGTTTTATTGAAAATATTTTTAAAGGACAATGCCCTCTAATGTATGGCACTTAGTCTACCCATCAAAAGTTGATGTCACACAACCAAACCCAGGGTATTTGAAGGACAATAAAATACTCTTTCCGTATAACTAATTGTTAAAAATGGGTACCAGTAATTCGCACTTTTTGGTACTTATTTAATATTTTGTGGTTAAGTTCGAAAACATTACTGATTCGAAGTGTGACAATAATAGGATATTCGCGATAAGAGCTTTATAGTCCTTGTCATTTATATGACATGTTGATAATTACATAATTAAATACGTGTTAGTTTTTACGTAGTGTAATAAGCTGCTAGTGGTAGTAAAGTTCCTATCGGTTCGAGGAGCGGCCGTTCTGGTATGGAGCATTGAAAGTAGCTGCTTTCAACATCATCATCATCATCATCATCGCCATCATCGTCATTACCATCGTCATCAAAGTCATCATCTTCATCGTCACCATCATCATCGTCATCATCGTCGTCATCTTGATTATCATCATCATCATCATCGTCATCGTCATCATCATCGTCGTCATCATCATCACACATGACAAGACTTCACACTTCCACTGCTCGCTCCCAAACATACACAATCTACTTATATCTATTTGTCAAATCAAATCAAATCAAATAAAATCAACCAAATTAAAAATAAAACAAAAATTAAATAAATTAAATATTAATTATTTAATAATAATGAATAATTTTTCTACATACTCTCTTTCTAGTTTAGTTTTTCGTATGATCAACTGTTTTCGATTATAATTTCTATAAAGTAAAAAAAAATACAATAATATTTTTTATTAATTATTAATTTCTTAGGTTTTCGCGATCACTACACATTATTAATTAATTAATTAAATCAAATCTTATCTATTTATTTCAGATATTTATTAATTTGTTTATTGAATAAGTATTAATAATTAAAATAATAATTAAAATAGTAAAATTTACATTTAATTAACATTTATATTTGAGTAGCTTCAATATTCGTAAACGAACGCATTAAAAATAATTCATGCTTGAAAAACTGTTCAACATAACCACCCTTTTCACGTCGCAGTCGGATGAATAACCGTAGCTAACCGGCTGTTTATTGGTAGCTAACGGAAATTTTTGGTTAATAACGGTAGTCTACCGTTATTTTACAACTATACAGCAGGATTCGTTCAAGGGACTTTGTCGGCAAAGTGTATCATCGGGAAGGTAAGTGACTGTACATAAGTAATTTTTTGTGAATACCTAGGTCATTTCTAATCTTAATGTTAACTCCTAGTTTCTAACAATCAAATATCATTGGTTTGTAATAGAAAATATTTCCTAACTACTATTGTAAATACCTATCTACGCACGCAATGTATGTAAAGAGGTCAAAAGATCAATGAAAAAAAACAATAGATAACGGTGTAACGGGTGCCTCCAGACATTATTAATTTGGCAAGTGGTCTTTTTATGTACCTATATAATTTTGCGAGTTCCATTTTATTCTGCAGAAGTATTTTATTCAGCGCATTTAACACTACACATTTGAGTCTCCCGGGTTCTAAAAAGCTTATTCAGTCCAATCTCAAGCTCAACTAATGTGATTGGTTGATCAAAATACTCACAACCAATCACATCAAAGGTGTACCTACCTAGTGGATTAAGGCCCTCATAAGCAAGAGGGCAGTAAGTAGTGAATTTTGCTGAATCGAGACTCATTACAAAAAACCCAAGAAACATGCGTTTTAAGCTACGTTTCGGCGTCGTAGATCTCAGTAATCATCATCATCATCATAATTTCAGCCCAAGGACGTCCACTGATGGACATAGGCCTCCCCCAAGTATTGCCACAACAACCGGTCCTGCGCTTTCTGCGTCCAGCGGATTCCCGCGTCCTTCACCAGATCGTCGGCCGACCTTGTGGGGGGCCTACCCACGCTACGCCTTCCAGTACGCGGTCGCCACTCCAGAACTTTGCTGCCCCATCGGCCATCCGTTCCGTTCTGTGAGCAATGTGCCCCGCCCACTGTCACTTAAGTTGTAAGTTGTAGTTGTAGTCATGTAGCAACGAGAAATGGATTATTAGGTTTCTCATTCTATTAAATACAAAGATCTACAGAAATTCCAAAAATCCAATCTTCGCCCTCAGGTAGCTAGTACCTATGTATATTTATTTATTTATTATATTCTTTATTGTACATTACAATTACACCAAATGAAAACAAAGACAATAGTTTACAGAAAGATTAAGTAAGTACAATGGGTAGTCTAGTTCCAAAGAGAATATAATACTATATAGTTCCGTAACTTTTGTAACCCTTAAGTGCTAGTGAGGGTTTTATCATAGAATAGTTTCCTAATAATACGAGTGTTTTACCCTCACTGAGCCAGTGAGTTTACAACTGTTTTGAACTCAGTAGATATAGTACCTTGGTACAATTTACAAAATCAAAACAAACTTCTTATAGCTTTGCATGCGTAAATGCGTTAAAAATAATAAAATAATCAAAACAAACGTTAAATTAAAACATATTAAGACGTGAGCAAATAAATTTAATTTGAATTTGACCTTTTACACCCAGATACATTGCCTAGCTAAAGTTATGGCTGCTGTAAAACACGCATGGGGATATTCAACAAGTGTTTTGTAACTCTCAAGGTCGCTCAATTAAATTCATAATATCGGCTACCATTCATCAGCAATTGGTCGAAACGTGTTATCTTAGTGCGAGTGAGATAACAAACCGGCCTCGAAAATAAACCCAGTTCGACTCGGAGTCCGCTCATCGCAGGCGCGTATCCGTCGCGTATCGCAAATAGTATCAAAAAATAAATAAAAAAAACAATGTTCCCATTACGCCGCGTTGGCAGCAAGGTGTGTGATCAGTGCTTCAATTAAAAATAAATGTTTCACTATGGTTTAAATAATTGAATTCGATTTTTAAAAGTTTTGCCAACGTTACAAAGAATCCAGTTCCACTACCTACAAAGTTTGATGTTTACGGATATTAAAAAGTAGCCGGTTTTGCAGATTCTGGAGCAATGGCGGGCTCCTGTGGCTGCGATGAAAGTGCAGAAAAATTACAGCTCAGAAATGGCTGGTCCTCGACCTTTGTCCGTCTTGACCGAAGACGAACAGACTATGAAAGAAACAAGTGAGTTCTTATCATTAAGACAAGAGATAATACGGATACCGTAAATATCCGTGAAAATATTTTTACTACGCCATATAATTGACCAGGTTCTGAAATTACAATGCAACAGAATATTAATTAAATGTTCTTGTAATTTATTATGTTATATGGTAATACCAATAGGTACCTAATAGAAAACTCGTCACAATGTTCTAGGTCTTGCATCTATTGATTACATTTATTATGTAAATGCGATGCTACTTTCACTTTTAAGTACCTACACTGTAGGTAGGTAAAAAATTATTAAACTATGTTAACTGTAGGTCCTACAGTTAACATAGTTTAATATTTTTTTATGAATGGGAACTATTAGATAGGTACCTAGTACCTACTTTTTTTTCAATAAACCACCATGGAGAAGTGTCATTTATTTGTCAACTCGTAAGATATACCTACATATGAAATTAAATTATTCATTGGATGTAAAAATCACGTTTACAAGTCTGTTCTTTTAAAAACTAGATGGCGTCGAAATTTCCTATGTAAGAAGTGTGTCTTATCTCTGAGAAGAAACGCCGAAACAAATTCAGGGTTCAAAGTCTCTTCTAAAGTCCTGACATTTATTTTGTGTTAAGGATTTGTGCGAGAATAATGCAGGGCAACCGCAACGCCTCGACTGGCCTTTTGAAGAAAGTGCCAGGTCAATTTGAGTGGACCTGTCCCAACTGATAGCACGCATGCATCAGCCATCGTGTGGCTCAACCATATTTTAGGGATACGACGAATAATTTACGATAAGACGATTAGATAATACATAGACGCCGTAATCAAAACAACTGTTGTACCTACTTTCAACGATATAATTAGTTAAGCAATCGATTGCTTAATTAATCAATAAAAGGTTGCCGAAGTCATTGACCTTCGTTGAGGAGGATGATTTCTTCTTACAGATGTTTTTCTTGTAAGCGCTTCTTGCGAACAAGAAACAATAAAGAAGCTCAAAAAAGTCTTCAAAAGTAGTTAATTTAAAATAATATACGCGATGTAATCCGGTTTTGTTTTATCATTTATAGGTATTTTTTAAGTTTTTGATAAACGATAACAATGAGATCTAGTTTTATCGATATCGGTGAAAAGACTGAAAATGTTTCATAGGTCAATAATCAATAACCGGTAGCCGTTTTTCCGGATACCGGTTATTCGGCTGGATAGCCGAATATATATATATATATATATATATAGGATTATAAGCCGGATACCGAACGATACCGTATATTCGATCGAAAATGGCCTGATCGAGCTCACGAAGTTGAGGAATGGACGATTGTGTGGGTTCTACTTCTACCTCTTAATGCAGAGAAATTGGTGTTCATTCATCAGAATTTGCTCCTAGTTCAGTACAAGTACAATTTTTTTTTCTGTTTTTTTTTATTTAAATGAGTAATAAACGAATAAACGTCGTTTTAATTCGAAGCAATTGTAGATTTATTTGTGCTTAGAGAAACTATTTAGTAATAATATGTGAATTAAACATTTACCGCCTTATTACAAAAACATAGACCAGTTTTAGACCCTTCTTCAAAACAGGTCTAACGTCAAACTCCATACATAAAAAAGGATTTTAAGTCCGGCTTAGGCTAGACCTATTACTAAACCCGATTTTGTAATAAGGTGGAATAAAGTCATTTTATAACAATTTCGTAATTTATTGAAAAACTGGTATGCAGTAACGTACTATCCGATATTCGGTCGGATTGTTAAATGAATCCGGATACCGGATAGTGTCTGGATATCCGTTTCATCTCTAAATTGATAGTAAGATACTGAAATAGGTATGCAGGAGATGAAATATGTAGCTTGCAAATTCGCTAGTAGTAGGTACTTATGCTGTGTAAAATCTGGATGCTAAATTGTGCGCAAGTGATTCGCATAATTTGCAGACGTAATGAAATTTACTCAATTAAAAACTAAATTAAGCAATTGGGTTAGTGAAAACAAAATAAATAAAACTACATACGTTGGTACTTACCTACTTACTTTCAAATCTTAATTTTGTTTGCACAGTCATGCGAGCTTACAATGAAATAGGTACCGAGGTATCTACATACAGAGATATTTAAAAATGCTTACGTTAGGTACTATTCCACTTGCCTCGTTGGTCTAGTGGTTGCAAGCGCGACTGCTGAGCGTGGGGTCCTGGGTTCGATTCCCGGGTCGGGCAAAGTGTTATTGGGTTTTTTCATTAGGAAATTCTCAGTAGCAGCCCGGAGTCTGGATTTGTGCCCGGTCAATGGCAATAGGCTCGCCCCCTATTACTTGGGACTATGACATAACTGGCGAAATGTGGGTGTACTATACACCTCTGCCTACCCCTTCGGGGAAATACAGGCGTGATGTTATGTTATGTTATTCCACTTAGAGCTTGCACGAATTTTATTCGTCCGAGACTTAGGCCCGTATTACAGAAGCTTACTCAAGTACAGTTTAAACTCCAATCACCTGATCACTACTTAAGGATAGAATCGTTACTTGAGTATCGGTCTTATTCCAGAACGGTAATTATAAACTTTAATTCAACAACAAAACAAACGAATTTGACATGAAATATAATAGAAATCTCTACTCAAGCGTAGTCTGGACCACGCTTGAGTGATTACAGATCAAATATCTGCCCAAATACCGAAACAGGTGACAATATAAAACGAAACTAAACTCAGCTGAACTGTGATCAACAAATCTCTGCTTGAGGGACGTTCTAAAATCAAAGCTCAACTTAAAACTAGTTTTAAACAGAGATCAACGCTTGAGTATCCTTCTGGAATACGGGCCTTAGAGTGGGTCAGAATGGGTCTATTCGTTTCAAATATCTCCTATCTTTGCAAATGCAAATAAAAAACATTATATCCTTCCGAAAATCCATCACGGTTATGGTTGGACATTTCGGCTGGGAGGACATAGGGTTATGCCAGACTGTCGGACTTTTAACAACTGCGACCTCAAAATTATATTATTTAAGTATCATTCGAACTATCGGTCCTAAGTGTATGTCGCAATCTATGATATTTAAAGTACCTATAGATATGCTATACCCTAACAAAACGAACGAAAAAATGTTCCGTACGCAGCGGCAGCACAATACACTTAGGCCCGTATTACAGAACGATACTCAACCGTTGATCACTGTTTAAAACTAGTTTTGAGTTGAGCTTTGCAGGGCTCGGATACCGGTTAAAATTTGAAACCGTTATTATGTACTAGACGCAAAACCTTTAAATTTCGGTTTCGTTCGAATAAACCGGTTTCTTAAACCGGTATTTTGAGGGAACTTTACATAAAGATTTTTTCGGATTAACCGGTTTAGAGCAATAAAAACCGGTTAATTCAAACAAACGCCGGTTAGTTTTTATTTTTATTTAGTAGAAAGACAATTTCTGTTTCGCGACGAACGTTTATTTCACTGCTTCAATCAGATCAGAATCAGATCCGCTACAAAAAATCCAAAAACCGGCCAAGAGCATGTCGGGCCATGCTCAGTATTATAGGGTTCCTTAAGTAGGTGTTACAAACAAATCAAATCGAATATTAATCACGGCTATTTTAGTTTTTGCAATAGACGGCAGCATTGGCGACTCAGAGAGTGATGTCAGTAGCCGCTAGATGGCGCTATACAGTGCCAAATGTAATACACGGCACTTGACGCCAGCATTGGCGACCCAGAGAGTGTTGTACGACGCCGCTAGATGGCGCCAAATTTAAGAAGTGTGTCGTCAACATAACACAAAGTTACTTTTTGTGATTTTTTCAAATAGAAAGTAGCTAAAGGAGCATTATTTGCTATGATCATTTTTCTCTAAGGTCAATGACCTTTGAACTAGGACGTTTTAAGTATTTTTCGGTTTTCTGTCTATAACTCAAAAAATTATAATCACATTATACTCGAAATAATTTTAAAAGAGAGTTTTCACAAAGGTCTATCAATGTGGAAGATTATAAGTTTCTACGTTGCATAGTTTAGAAATGGCAGGGGGGGGACACATTGCAAGCCACTTTGGCGGGCTATATTTCGCAGTTGGTACACCTGATAAAAAAGTGGTGTATGAAACATTACCTTCATTTTAGTAGACCTATTCAATGATACCCCACAAGAGGGGGGGCAGCGAAAAAAAATTTTTTTTCCCCATTTCACATGTATGGGTGCCACCCCTAAAGAACGTAAAAACTATTTTTTTATTCTTTTAAAATTGAGATCTATATGCAGACTATTTTTTAACAAAATTTCATTTACTTATGTTTATAACTGTAGAAGTTATTAAGCTGTAAAGGATTAGGACAGACGGACAGACGGACAGACGGATAGACGGACAGACGGACAGACGGACGGACATGACGAAACTATAAGGGTTCCTTGTAGGACTTCGGAACCCTAAAAATGGGTAAGTATCTACTTTCTTTTCTTTCTTACTTGGCGCTCATCGATTAAACCGGTTAATTTAGGTTAAATAAAGTTCTTTAAACGTTCACGTTCTCAAGAAAAGTTCGGAGCTAAACCGCAATAAACCGGTACTAACCGGTATTTCTCAAACCGGTTCCGAGCCTTGGAGCTTTGATTTTAGAACGTTCGTCAAGCAGAGTTTTATTGATCACAGTTCAGCTGAGTTTAGCCTTATTTTATACTGTCACCTGCTTCGGTATTTGAGCAGAGATTTCTATTCTATTTCAGGTCAAATTCGTGTGTTATGTTGTTGAATTAAAGTTTCTAATTACCGTATTGGAATAAGACCGATACTCAAGTAACGATTCTATCCTTAAGTAGTAATCAGGTGATTGAAGTTTAAACTGTACTTGAGGAGCCTTCTGTAATACGGGCCTTAAACTAGTACAAATTAAGTTGGTTACTTTAAGTTACTTTTGCGTCATAATTAGAACACTTTCTGTACACACGCATTTTAAGTTTGTTTTGTCACTGGTCACGCTCGGCGGCTTACTTGACACGGATTAATAGAAGAAACGTCCTAATTTGGACGTTTTCGAGTCTTCAGTTACGAGTGCAAGTAGCATATCTGTACTTTTAAATATCATTGTTCGCAATATTGAGATTAGGTCGGAACCGATGGTCGGAACGGAACACAGATTTCTGTGGGAACGAACGATATTAAAAAAATAATAATTGAGAATTGGCCTTCTGAAAATATAAATTATCTTTAGTGACCGACCGAAATTTCGGTTTCGGCAGAAAATCCAGTTTCGGTTGAACACTAATTATCTTATCAACATTTTATCACCATGACTACTGCCTAAATTAATTAGAAATACCTAACGATTGATTACAAAAAACACTGCTAATTACACACATTTGATTGATATTATTGCCGTACTCAATAAAATTGTACCTGACATCTGTATCTACCACATTTAAGCAAATAAAGAAATTGAAATTGAAATTGAAAATTGATTCTATGTTGACGTGAAAATTCTTCTGTATTTTTCTGTACCATATTCTAGCAAATAATTAATTATAATTTGAGATATATTGTATCCAAACAGAGATCTTTTCAGAGATCTCGTTTGACAAGGTTACTGAAAGGCTGATTAGGTTTACCTATCTCAAACTTTATCCTAATGATTGATTACAAAAAACACTGCTAATTACACACATTTGATTGATATCCCAGGAAAATTAATTACCTATATGTTGACTAGAAAATTCTTCTGTATTTTTCTGTACTGTATTCTAGCAAATAATTAATTTTTAGTTGAGATCTACCTATTGTATCCAAATCTATCTATCATCGTTTGACAAGGTAACCGAAAAGCTGATTAGGTTTACCTATCTCAAACTTTTCAAATGATTAGGTATGTAGGAAGAACTTATGAAAAGTAAAATAAATAATTGAGCTGTCTTTAATAAATTAACGATTTTAAACACTTAACAAAATAAATGATGACTATTACTCATAATCAGAATGACTAGTATAGTATGTATTATATTATCTGTGACGACGATAAGGAGCTGTTGATAGCTGTTTGCGTATTTATTATTTTGTAAGAATTAACTTATCGCGGCATTTGACGTATAAAATGACGCGTCATCAGTTGTTCATTAGGAAAACATGTTATTTTGTGAAACGGTTTAAAAATAACTCTAAGCTAAGCACTGTTATTGACACTGAGGCCCGTATTACAGAAGCTTCCTCAAGTACAGTTTAAACTCCAATCACCTGATCACTACTTAAGGATAGAATCGTTACTTGAGTATCGGTCTTATTCCAAAACGGTAATTATAAACTTTAATTCAACAACAAAACACACGAATTTGACCTGAAATATAATAGAAATCTCTACTCAAGCGTAGTCTGGACCACGCTTGAGTGATTACAGATCAAATATCTGCCCAAATACCGAAACAGGTGACAATATAAAATGAAACTAAACTCAGCTGAACTGTGATCAACAAATCTCTGCTTGAGGGACGTTCTAAAATCAAAGCTCAACTTAAAACTAGTTTTAAACAGAGATCAACGCTTGAGTATCCTTCTGGAATACGGGCCTGAAAGTTCAATTCAAATTTCGTGCAAGTGGCCTTTCGCACAAGTGTATTTTCGCGGAAATGTTCTTTCAAGCATGTGGATTGTGTTCGCATGTGTACTATTGTGTACCTATCTCAATATTCTCAGTAAACAATACCCTACATTAGGAAATTAATTTTGTACAGATCTTACAACAGAAACAAAATTATAGATTTTGGACTATTCACTTACCTACAATGATAATTAATCAGGGGGCCTAGTACGAGTTTGACACTTATGAATACTTTGAAAGTATTCGTCGACTTTCATTAATAAATCTGTAGTTCTTCCTCGTATCCGCCAGGGGCGCTACTGATTTATGAATGAAAGTCGACGAAAACGATGAAAGTATTCGTAAGTGTGAAACTCATACTAGGCCCACAGTAGTGCTTATATTACCAATACTGTTTTTGTTAATTTGATATCAGCAGAACCTTGATCAAGGTTAAATAATAAGCTGATAATAACAGAATTTATAGTAAAGGAATATTGACAGTGGTGTCGATTCTCTTGTTCACGAACTAAACTTATTTTAAACTATCGCTCTCTTTTACTAAAAGTAGATACAAGAAAGGGATAGCAACCATTTTAGAACTGTCAAATTAGTTTACGTGTTACATTTCTTTGTATTTTAGTGGGCACGTTCCGAGATCACGACTAAACTTGTATGGAAATTTTAATTTCGTCTAATTTGACAGCTCTAAAATGATTGCCATCCCTTTCTTGTATCTACTATTTGTAAAAGAGAGCGATAGTTTAAAATAAGTTTAGTTCGTGAACAAGAGAATCGACACCATTGACTTTGTTTTAGAACCTGCCTTTTATAGTTTAGCTTTTAGCAGTTTTTGTTTGGATAAGTTACGCATCCTAGAACGAGTTTTGACTTTCGATGAGGTGAATACAAAGTGGGTGACATTGAACAAGTATCAAAAATGCTTATGTCGTCAAAACGCGACATTTAAGTAGGTGCAAGTTTCTGGTAGTACAAAGGAGATACGATTCTCTAAATGGATGAATAAAAAACCTACCAAGAGCATGTCGGGCCATGCTCAGTATTATAGGGTTCCTTAAGTAGGTCTAATTACAAACGAATCAAATTGAATACTATTTTAGTTTTTGCAAACAGCGCCACCTAGCGCTAAATTTAAGAAGCTAAATTTATGAAGTGTGTCATATCAATATAACACAAAGTTACTTTTTGTGATTTTTTAAAATAGAAATTAAATAAACGAGCATTATTTGCTAGGACCATTTTTCGCTAAGGTCAATGACCTTTGAACTAAGACGTCTTAAGTATTTTGCAGTTTTCTCACTATAACTCAAAAATGTATAGTCAAATTATACTCGAAATAATTTTAAAAGAGAGTTTTTATAAAGGTCTATCAATGTGGAAGATTATAAGTTTCTACGTTGCATAGTTTATAAATGACTGGGGGGGGGGACACATTGCAAGCCACTTGGCGGGCTGTATTTCGCAGATGGTATATCTGATAAAAAAGTTGTGTATGAAACATTACCTTCATTTTGGTAGACCTATTCAATGATACCCCACACGAAGGGGTGCAGCGAAAAAACGGTTCGGTACCCTAAAAAGGTGGATGGAATCTCGCTAAACAATAAGTGAAGCATTCATAATAAGGCGGATCGCTTAAAATACGGGCTGGCACTGGCACACAAACATTCACACCCATAAACAAACAGCCGCGATTATGCAACAAATCTCGTGTGACGGTAGTCGTGTCGCAAATAAAATAACAATATGATGTCTGGTGAAATTATAGTGGGTTTAGGAAATAATTAAGTGCTTCAATCTTTTCTTAGGGAGATTCCGTCCACCTTTTTTATTCGTCTGTGCTTCCGTTAGATCGATAGAATATGCTTTATTTTATTGTACACCATGAAAATAGTAGTAAACAGGAACAACATATAATAACTTCTTAGGTTTTCGCGATCACTACACATTATAATAAAACAAAGTTTAACCGGATTAAATCGCGTATATTATTTAAATTGATTTCCCTGACGTTTCGAAAGCTTTGCAGCATTTCGTAGTCGCAGGTAGACTAAGATGACAATCGTCTTTACAGATATTTCTAAAAAAACCGAAGGAAAACCGATATGTACCTAGAATGCTCCGTGAGGCTATTGAAATTAAAAAGCATCCTAATTTTAATAGAGAAGATGGTTGGCAACTGCCACCTGTTTGGAACCCAGTCCTAAAAATAATCAAGTCCCAAACAGCACGCAACACTGTAAAAGATAATGCTAATGTGAGTGAAACGATTTTAATTAATAAATATTGTACGGTAGATTAATTTTTTTTTAGAAATATCTGTAAAGACGATTGTCATCTTAGTCTACCTGCGACCACGAAATGCTGCAAAGCTTTCGAAACGTCAGGGAAAACAATTTAAATAATATACGCGATTTAATCCGGTTAAACTTTGTTTTATTATAACAACATATAAATTATGGTGGGCGGTCTTATCGCTAAAAGCGATATATCTTCCAGACAACATTTGGATGGACAAAGAAGACGTAAGATCTAGTTCATGGGGCAGTCCGTGACGTACTTCTGCATGTTTATAAACTAAAATAAATAAATAGCACAAAATAAATTATACAACGTAACATTTAGTTAAGTAGGTAAAACAATTTAAAAAACTAATTTGTTCAGAATCATAACAATCGATTGGGTTTAAAAAGGCAATTTGGTTAAGTTTTATGGTTAAAATTAAACTAGTAGGTACATCGGCGTATCGTAAATATGTCCAATACATATACCTATATAAGGTCAAGGAAATTCGCCTCGATTAGCTCCCGTGCATAGGTAGTCCCTGCACGACATTCTTCACATTCTCCGCATCCTACTTGGTAACTTACAGTAACTCTAACAAACTATCAAATTTTGTGATTTAGAAAAAAAAAATGCTAATAGATTCTCTTACGGCCAAAATTAATATCCAATCTATCCACGATTTGCCCTACTAGAGGTAGGAATTTGACATAAGCTCCATACAAAATATGTCGAATTTCTATCTCTAGTAGGGTAAATCGTGGATAGATTGGATATTAATTTTGGCCGTTATTTTGTATCTAACCTATTAATTACCAAGTTAGAGTTCGCTAGCTATAAAAAATGCTTCTCTATTTGTCTACCTACCTACCTCTGTGGTCTAGTGGTTCAAGTGTCGGACTGCTGTTAACGAGGTCGTGGGTTCGATTCTCATATGACACAAATATTTGTGTGATGAACATAAGTGTTTGTGTTGGTCTGGGTGTAGCTTATGTATTTTATGTATGTATTTACAAAAAAAATAGTACATAACTATTATATCCATTATCTAGTACTCATAGTACAAGTTCTGCTTAGTTTGGGACTAGATGGTGCTGTGTAAAAATGTCCCAAAAATATTTATTTATTTATTTCATCATCATCATCATTTCAGCCGAAAGCTGTCCACTGTCCTCCCCCAGTTTATTTATTTATATGGCAATTAATGATCCCCGCGGCACAGATTACCTATTAGCCGCGGTTATTGAACTCAATCGCAAATGTTGTAATGTGATTGCATTAATCTTATGAGTCGAGACTCGAGAGGGAGAGAGAGCTAATAATTGCCATGAAATAGGTACTGAGATGTTAACACTGTTATCAATCAAATCGATTTCGCAAGAGCAAAAAAAAATAAGATTATTTCAATTTCCTCTGAAGACGCACCCAAACTTGAAAAGCACTGACACTGTAACGGCCAAAATTAATATCCAATCTATCCACGATTTACCCTACTAGAGACACTGCTCCAGTTATAATTCCTCAGTGACTAGAGATAGAAATTTGACATATTTTGTATGGAGCTTATGTCGAATTCCTATCTCTAGTAGGGTAAATCGTGGATAGATTGAACTCTATGGATTTCTCTTCTTTACTCTCTAACTAGGATATTAGTTGCAGGCCAGTCAAAAACTACACATATGTAGGTATAAGCCCAAATAAAGGTCTTCTCAATCTACAGCAGAGTCTTACCGACTGTACTTCTTCTTCTTCTTGCGGTGTCTCTTCGCTATAAGGCATCCCCTCTATTTTGAAATTTTAAATTTGACAAACTGCACAGAGTAGCAAATAGTGGTTTCATCAGTGAGGCACTAACTTTGTCGAAACAGGAATCGTACCTATGATTAGCAAACCCTGTAGTGCGGTTTCAGTGTCTATAACAATCATAATAACTTATACTTTTTCTATCACGTCGTACTTTATCTTTATACCTTATCATAATTACCGACCCTCCCTAAACATAATAATAATATTATAACATAATAATGACGTAATAATACATGCTATGTCAATATTATCGCTCTTACGATAAGATTCCGAATGTCCCAGAATCGCAAAAATACTTGGCAACAGAACAGCGAAGATAAATGTTAATGTTTTTGATTGTGTGTGTGTGTGTGTCTGATAAGATACAAGAACAAGCGATACACTTTCGTAGGTGTGAGGTTAAATATATTTTTGAAGGTATTCAAATCGCGAGAATTTTGAGTCTAAAGTCTATTTTTCGCAGAGCATAATATAGGAGTGCATGAAAATTACACAAAATATTTGTAAACAGTGTTAGGCTAGGCTGCCAAACGTCACGAAAAAATCTCGTGTTATATGTCCACACCCTTAGAGACACACCTATTTTTGTCAGGAATAAAGTAAAACAATCAGCATTAAAAAGACAAGATACCTACCTTAGTTTAGGAGACAGAGCTCTTTTGTGTTGGTTGATACATCTTTTGTTACAAATTAACATTATTTTATTTTTAACTAATATCACTGCTAGGCAGTAGGCACGGGCCTCTTCTCAGTATAAAAACCGGCCAAGAGCATGTCGGGCCATGCTCAGTATTATAGGGTTCCTTAAGTAGGTGTAATTACAAACAAATCAAATCGAATATTAATCATGCCTATGCTTTTTTAGTTTTTGCAATAATCGGCAGCATTCGCGACTCAGAGCGTGTCGTTAGTAGCGCCATCTAGCGATAAATTCAAGAAGCCAAATTGAAGATGTGTGTTCAACATAACACAAAGTTACTTTTTGTGATTTTTTCAAATAGAAAGTAACTAAAGGAGCATTATTTGCTATGATAATTTTTCTCTAAGGTCAATGACCTTTGAACTAGGACGTTTTAAGTATTTTTCAGTTTTCTCTCTATAACTCAAAAAATTATAATCACATTATACTTGAAATAATTTTAAAAGAGAGTTTTTACAAAGTTCTATCAATGTGGAAGATTATAACTTTCTACGTTGCATACTTTAGAAATGGCAGGGGGGGGGACACATTGCAAGCCACTTTGGCGCGCTATATTTCGCAGATGGTACACCTGATAAAAAAGTGGTATATGAAACATTACCTTCATTTTAGTAGACCTATTCATTGATACCCCACACGAGGGGGTGCAGCGAAAAAAATTTTTTCATCTCCATTTCACATGTATGGACGCCACCCCTAAAATACGTAAAAACGATTTTTTTATTCTTTTAAAATTGAGATCTATAAGTAGACTATTTTTTAACAAAATTTCATTTACTTATGTTTATAACTGTAGAAGTTATTAAGCTGTAAAGGATTAGGACAGACGGACAGACGGACAGACGGACAGACGGACAGACGGACGGACATGACGAAACTATAAGGGTTCCTTGTAGGACTTCGGAACCCTAAAAAGGGGTCAGTCCACCGCACAGGCTAACTGCGGGTTGTTGGATGACTTGCAAATTCAGGACCAACTTTGGTTGCTTTAGCCTTCTCGTACCGAGAAGAGGCCCGTGCCCAGCAGTGGTACAGTAATGGGCTGGTTATGTATGTTTTTTAACTTTTGTTATGTTACATACAACGATCAAGTTCAAAATACGGATATAGGTACGAGAAGGAACTGAAGTGGATGATATCGGTATACTTATGTAATATCATTGGTATCCGCAATGATTTTACAATATCATTGGGTATCCGTATATGCTTAAGCTAAACTCAAGTGACATTATGCAGGACACTTAGCTAGGTGTGGTGACAGCAAGTAAAGTAGATCCAGTATTTAAATATCTTTGAGTAGATCCCTTACGGAATGGTAGCCGAGAGAGGAGGCAATCGTAACGTCGGAAAACCGATGGCAAGATGGGTTGAAAGCGTGATCTATTTTATCGGAAAAATCCGTACAAGATTACCGCTAAGCCGGGAAGAATGGCGTAAAAGAAAAGATGATGATAATGAACAAAGGCGACTAATGACTACATACCAGGCCCCTCAGAAAGTATTGCGAAAAAAAGTTTTTATATATGGGAGACTGGCCAGTTATAATGTTTTTCGAAAATATGATTATTTATAAGTAAAAATAAGTAAGTTCCAATTTCAAAATTTCCCTCCACATTTTTTGCGAGTTAATTCAAAGTATTGTGTCTCACTGAAATATGGATCTGCGCCGGGAACATTTTAGAGCTATGATTTTATACGATTTCAAGTGTCGCCTGAAACCGGATTAATCGTACGATAGACTTCAAATGGCATTCATGGATGAAGGCCCTTCCAAGGCAACCGTGTATCGTTGGTATAACGAATTCAAGCGCGGTCGACCAACTTTGGGGGATGACGAAAGAAGCGGTCGCCCTTTGACGGCTGTTACCGAAGAAAACGTGCTAGCAGTGAAAAATTTAATCCAAGACAATAGGCGAATTACATATCAGGAGATTCAACACATATTGAAGATTGGATCGGGAAGCGTTCACGAGATTCTACACAGCCATCTTCGCGTGAGGAGGATAGTATCACGCTGGGTGCCGCACAACCTCACCGATGCTCAGAAGCAGGCCCGGGTGGAATGGTGCCGTGATATGCTTAACAAATTTGAAGCAGGCTCGTCTCGGCGTGTTTACGACATCGTTACAGGTGATGAGTCCTGGATTTATCAATACGACCCAGAAACCAAGCGCCAGTCGACTGTTTGGGTGTTTCAAAATGAGCCAACGCCTACCAAAGTGAAGCGATCTAGAAGCGGGGGTAAGATTTTGATCGCTAGCTTTTTTAATTTGACTGGCCACTTGGTATCAATTCCCTTACGGGATCAAAGAAGCATTAATGCCGAATGGTATACTACCAAATGTTTGCCAGAAGTTTTCTCTGTTATAAGCAACAAGCGACCAAACACAGGGCTCCGCGGGCTACTGCTCCACCACGACAATGCACCTGCGCACACCGCACTCAAAACGAGGGACTTCCTGGACAGCACGCCAGTCAAACTCCTGGGTCACCCTCCTTACAGCCCTGATCTAGCACCGTGTGACTTCTTTTTATTCCCAAAAATAAAAAATCAGCTCAAAGGGATACAATTTTCGTCGCCGGAAGATGCGCTGGCTGCGTTCGAGCAGGCTGTAAACGAGGTGTCTGCGGCAGACTGGAAAAAGTGTTTTGAAAACTGGTTTAGGCGCATGAATCTTTGTATAGAGGCTGGTGGAAAGTACTTTGAAAAGATTTGATAAAAATATATGTACGTATAGAACAATTTTTTTTAGTTTCGCAAAACTTTCTGAGTGTCCCACGTAGATACATAATTTACCTACCAAATCCTTTTAAGAAGAAGACAGATGTCAAAGAAGAATATAAAGAAAGAAAGAAAGAAAACTTGTATTTGGCACAGAACAGTGACAGGACATCACAACAATAACATTAATAAAAACTTTTTAACAAAAAATAAAACCGACTTCAAAAACCTTAACTAAAAAGTAAAAAATAATCCTTGTATGTATTTCAAAATCTTAACATAAACCAAAATTTTGAAGGCGGCGCGTGACTATCCCTTTGCGTCATGTAAATATAATGTACTGTCGAGCGCTTATCTATAGTAAAAAACAGTTTATGCGAACATACATGAAAAAAATCACGCGCCGCCTTTAAAATTTTGGTTTATGTTAAGATTTTGAAATACATACAAGGATTATTTTTTACTTTTTAGTTAAGGTTTTTGAAGTCGGTTTTATTTTTTGTTAAAAAGTTTTTATTTCATACTTTTTAGTTGATAATTCACAGAAAAACGAAACTATTAGTAGATCATCTAGGTAAGCGAAGCTAAAATAAACTGATTTATTGAAGCTAGTTAAAAAACTACTTGACCCAAGTCAATAAAATTTATATGGGACCACCGCGCGGACTTCCTCTACCAAATAAAAAAACAACCACGCAAATCGGCCCAGAAATCTCGGAGTAATCGGTGAACATGCATGAAAAAAAAAAAAAAAAAAAAAAACCTGCCGAATACATAACCTCCTCCTTTTTTTGAAGTCGGTTAATAAAAATACTAAGTTATTTATAAGTAAAACATGAAGTTGCTGCCGGGCATGCCCATGCCAAAAGGGTTACCAACTCGGCGTGTGCTGGCGTGGAACATCCAGCGCTGATAAAGGATGCGTTGTTTTACCAGCTGTAATTGTTACAGTAGGTTTACAAAAACATCTTCATAATGATTTTCAATTGACGACGATTCTTGCTCATGAATTCATGATACAGTACAGGCATAAACTAAAAATAAGACACACTCTTCGTCTTGTTATTACAAGAGTACACTGTTAAATACATTCTGCACGCGACCGGACTAAATAGCAAGCATATTGTAGGTATGCATCATGGTCCAGTGCTTAGCAACAGTTTCATGACATGTTTTTAAAGCAAGTCTCTGTTTACTTGCTGCTCAATGGCCTATATTAATAAGCTTTTGAAGACTTGAAATTGGTATGATGGTCGCGTAGGACATTTCGACTGCGAATTGGCAATATGTCCTTCTATCTTAATTTTCTAGGCCCAACACTTCTTACGGCCAAAATTAATATCCAATCTATCCACCATTTGCCTTATGACATAAGCTCCATACATTTTATGTCAAATCTCTAGTAGGGCAAATTATGGATAGATAGGATATTAATTTTGGCCGTTAAGCAGTACCAGATATAAGATAATAAGTACTTATTGAAACGGTGGATAGCCAGAGTTTAAGTACCTATATAGGTATGAAATGAAAAATGAAGAAGTGTTGGACCTAGAAAATTGAGATGGGTCATGTTGATTAGAATATTTATTCGGTAGAACGTAACATATAAAAGTGATTATGATAATACCAAGTCCGTTCTAAAGATAGGTAGTCCAAACTTGATAGTAACTAAGGTACCTACTTACGAGCGCCGAGCTAAACTGATAGGCATCGCCAGATGGTTTCGGCAACTCAAATCAACAAGTAGGTACTTGATGATAATGGTATTAATGGTAATCGAGCCTGTCGAGATAAGGAAATGAGGAAAATATTCGTGTACAAATTCTTTCTATAAACAAAATACATGCCATTATTCTAAATAACACGTAATAGTAGTAGTGGTATTTTATACCTCAATGGATACCTAGATTACAATTTGTACAAGATAGCGTTGATAATATAGGTACCTACATAAAAGGGATTTTTGCAGTAATAATAAATTAAAAATTTATCACCTTTAGTTCTACAAGTAGGTAGGTTGGCATTTTCGAAATTTAAGTAAGTAACTTAGGTCATTTGACGAGCTCAAAAATAAAATAAACACATGTAGCCCGATCCGGAAAACGAAGAACGGGAACCCGCAAGCAGACTTGAAAGTTCCTTCCTCTATTGGACAAAGTTATCTTGATTGGTTAAAGGCCATTTTGAATAACCGATCCACGAAATCCACGAATTGCCCTACCAGAGATAGAAATTTGACATAAAATGTATGGAGTTTATGTCAAATGTCTATCACTAGTAGGGCAAATCGTGGAAAAGTAGGTTATTAGTTTTGGTGGTTAGTGGTTTACGGTCAAAATTAATATCTTATATTCTATCAACGATTTGCCGTATTGGACATAGAAATTTGACATAAGGTCCATACACCGTATGTCAAATTTCTATCTCTAGTAGGACAAATCGTGGATAGATAGGATATTAATGACCACCACACTCACCCCATACACACATACACATCACCCTTCACTCAAAAACACCCTACCCATCCCCTCTCCCAATCTCTGAAATAATAAATAATTAAATAACTGAAATGTCACGGTTGTATTATAAAACTGAAACCGTAGATACTCCCGACTCCTAAGATACAGGGTACCTAGTTTAGGGGCCGGAAATCTGTCATTAAACCTTAAGACTTGATTGTACACACGGCTACACATCAAGCTGTACATTTCCAGTATAAGCTGACCTCGCATTGTATAGGTTTTCCTTACAACGCGAGGTCAGCCTTTACTGGTAAGGTACAGCTTGATGTGTAGCCGTGTGTACAACCTGCTGTTGTTCCTCGTGCTCTGTATTGTGTTTTAAGTACAAATAAATAATAATAATAATTAATTTTGGCCATCAGTATGACCGCGTTTTTTTAATAATTTAGGATGGCAAAACGAGCTAATGGCCCACCTGATGTTAAGCGCTTACCTTCACCCATAACAGCGGCAACACCACCTAGGCTGTTGCCTAAATAGTACCGCAAGTCGGTTCGCCAAACTGAGACATGAAGATGGAAAGTCTCATGTGATTGTAATTTTACCGGCACCCGTACCCTTCACACCGAAACGCAACAATGCAAGCATTACTGTTTGGCGGCAGAAGCAGAAGTAGGTGCGGTAATAGTACTGCATCCGACGAGCTCCTTCACGTACACACGGCTACACATCAAGCTGTACATTTCCAGTATAAGCTGACCTCGCATTGTATAGGTTTTCCTTACAACGCGAGGTCAGCCTTTACTGGTTTTGTACAGCTTGATGTGTAGCCGTGTGTACAAGCTCTACTACTAGTTTTCAAAGTTCATGTATCTTTTCTCATTACAGTCAGAAAACTGGCGACGGAACAAATTGCTCCTTTGGTCAAGAAAATGGAAGAAGAACACCGCATCGATGATAGCGTCAGACAACTGCTTTTTGATAATGGCGTAAGTATACAAGTCTTCTTTCTCCTCGCCTTCCCTTCCCAAATACATTGGGGTCAGCTTCCAGTCTAACCAGCTACGCGATTCACGATAACCAGTTGTCGACCGATTCGGTTTGTTATCTCTTTTTATCTCGTTGCGTGATTCATAAGACGAAACGAGATAACAAACCGAACCGGTCGACAACTAGTTATCGTGTGGTTCTGAATCGGGGAGTGAACATCAGTATTTTAAACGTAGCGACTGCCGTCAGACCCCCGCAACTCAGTTACTGGGTAATACCGACATCCTAAAGGTAGACCAGATGGCAGACTTTCGGGCTTCTGGACCTACAGTAACGACTGCCAAAGATATTCGTATGGCAACCGGGACTGATAGCTTAACGTGCTCTCTAGTGTTGTGTAGTATCGATAGTATCGAAAAACATACATACATACATATTATCACGCCTCTTTCCCATTGGGGTAGGCAGAGACTATGGATTTCCACCTGCTACGATCCTGACACACCTCTTTCGCTTCATCTACGTCCATTAACCTCGTCATGCATGCTCGTCGGTTTAGAGAACTCTTAGCCTGGCATTTTTTGAGAACATCCGCGATCGTATCGAAAAACCCCCAATCAATATCAATATCAATATAGTATCGATCGGAAGGTATCCAGCAATACTGTCGATAGTATCAAACTATTGTTACCATATATCGATAGTATCGATTGTTTGAAATCAAGCAATACTATCGATAGTATCGATACTATCGTGCTATCGTTTAGATAGTATTGCACTTGCACTTCGTTTTAACCTTTTTTTTTTTTTTCCGTGGGGAAATCCTCATGGACGCACTCCGCCCGGGGTAGGCGGAGCCAGTGTCTGACTCTTACCGACTAAAACCACCACGGTGTTCCTTCAACTACCTTAGCCGGGGGCGTGGGAACCCGTGAGTATTCACACAACCACCCCCGACAGGTCCTGGCCCGCCACAAGCAGGCGAGCCCCTTCTCCCCGTGCGGCCTAACGTCGGCCGCACCCTCCTAGGTGGCGCACACGGAACACTGCACGCCACTTCACCTCATGGGCCTTTACCAGCCGCGCCAACTACGCCGGCTGTGCTAGCTACGCCAGCTGCTGGTCGGGCAGCAGACTACCCCGAGTCTGCTGCTCGCAGGCCCTACCTTCCGTAATTTTTTATAGAGGTTTTCTTCCTCGCGGTCCGGGCGGTGAAGCCAAGACCCTCGGTCCCAAGAGGCGCGAGAACACTACTCAGCGGGCACTCCTGGGGTTACGAGATCGACGGGGGCAGGGAAAGACAGTCCCCCCGCTGCCTGCCCAATGGCAGGGTGAGTGCACACCGGGCCCGCCCCTGCTCCTCCACTGTGCCCTCTGCTGATATCAGAGGGACACGTGGAGCAACTCCCTACTGGCCCCAAAACGGGCCCCTCCCGTGCCAGAATATTCGCCACAGGCAATAAAATCCCCAGGATTTTATTGCCCGTGCCCAGGATGCACCGGCCAAACAACTGCCGATCCCTCCAGACGTGTCCAGAAGGACAAGCAGCCGTCAGGCACACGTGGAGGTTTTCTGGCCAGCACCCCACTTCGTTTTAACCTAAGTATGACCCCATTAACACCCGTATTCAAGCAAATAAATGATTGATTGATTGATTGCAATATAACTATCGGTGTTCATTGACGTAATTTTTACATTGAATTTATTTTATTTTCCTAGCTTCTGTATTGGTACACACCACACTGTTAGGGTGTACCTACTTAACCATTTCTTTAATAATATCAATACTATCTAAACAATAGCACGATAGTATCGATAGTATTGCATGATTTCGAACAATTGATACTATCGGAAGTATCGTAACAATCAATAGTTTATACTATCGATAGTATTGTTGGATACCTGCCAATCGCTACTATCGATAGGCCTATCGATAGTATGATTGATTTTAGGGGGGTAAACTATCGATAGATCGATTTTTATGCAGCACTAATTGGAAGGGTTGTACTACGTATAAACCTACCTACACAGTTTTACCAGACTTCAAAAAGCCATGAGCTAAAATACAAACTCAAACACCGCACCGGCCAAGTGAGGGTCGAACTCACTCCTTATAAGTTCCGTATGACCCAATGACAATAAAACCAACTTAATTATCTTTGGTACCACCAGACCACCACACTTATGCACTTCAATAAAAACACGTTTAACGCTTATTTTACCGTTTTTAGGATAGAACAGAACAAACATCGGGCAGGAACAAAACACCTGTTACCTACGATACAGCTCTGACAGATAGACGGACGGTTGGATAGACTGCGTAGGCTTAGTGATAGGGTCCCGTAGGCACCCTTTGGGTACGGAACCCAAAAAGAATATTGCAATTCTTCAACCCAATAAAAATGCAACTTATCGCTTTATTAGTTGCATTTTTTTGCACACAGTACAAATGGCAATAAACTTCATAAGTATCACCTTTGTAGATATCAGTTGACATTCAAATGAATGTCATGGTCATGTTTTCGTCTGCAGTTTTATCGTATAATTGAAACACTGATGTAGGTACACTATTTAGAGAACCGCTTTATCTTATGCGACTCAACCAAAACTGGCTGAAACTAGTGCCCAAATAACTTAAACCACTAGTACCTTTTCTTGGTTGCTGGGAGGAAACCTGCAAGACTACCGGCCGTACCGGGAGGCCGGGGTGTGTGGCATTTTTACCGCACTAAAACCCCGCCGGTGACCATCTTCGGTACAATAAGGTGGACTTCCTTTTTCCTCGTCCTTTCTTTCATCGGACTACAAGACGCACTGCAGAATATCATCCACATTTGGTAGAAATCCCTACTATTAGGAATTCAGGACCAAGCGCATTGAGAACTCTTTCATAATGCACACAGCCATGCCGTGGAATTCACTGCCGGCATCTGTATTTCACTTACAACCCTAACGCCTTTAAAGCTGGAGTGAATTGGCACCTAATAGGTTTGCACGCTCCATCGTCGACCACATCTTGAAAAAGATGTCTAGATTGTGGTCAAGAGCATATCTACCTATATCTCGTAAAAAAAATCTCCTGGAATGTATTTTGCCTCTGAAAAATCCAGAGTCCTTCCTGTGCTCTTCCTGGTACACATATCTACGACATCGAAACACGTCTTGCCTCTGAAAATCACTATTGTCATCTTAACTCAAACTCTTATGAAACTTACTCGTATGTTCTGAATATATCAAATAATAATAATGTCCTCCTGGCCGAATTTCGGTCACGGCGGCCAATCTCAATGGAGACTAGCCATCTGCGCGGGACATATTATAGTGCACAAGTGTGTGCACAAACACAGGTGCACTCTCTATTCCCTCACTCTTATAATCCGATGGGACGGCAATTCGACACGACGGGAGAGAGATAAGGGCGCATCCTGGGCTGTCAGCCCCGCTACCAACCTGCTGACTGGCTAATCTTTTACCCACGGTGTTATTGATTGGGTGTTAAAATAACGTTGGTTGCTGGCTGGTGATGAATCACACAATTCACACGTCAGTGAGCCGTGCCGCCGGCGCTGTCGCCGCGCGATGCTGTTGGGTTCGATTCCCAACACACGTCATGAGCAAATATCATTATCTAGCTCATTTCGACACGATAGAAGAAGAAAAACTTCCTACAATAGTCTCCAACATTGTTAAAGAACCCACCTCACACTATTTTACTTATGATTTCATGATACCAATTCCAACTCCACAGCTGATGGGCATTGAAACCCCCACTGAATACAGCGGCTCCGGCTGCGGGTTCCTCACAATGATGCTGGTGGTGGAGGAGTTGTCGAGAGTAGACCCTGCCGTGGCTGCTCTCGTGGATATCCACAACACGCTCGTCAACTCGCTGTTCATGAAGCTTGGTACTGAAGAGCAGAAGCAGAAGTACTTGACTAAGCTTTGCACGGAATACGTAAGTAAAGTCACTTGATTCATAGAAAAATTGTCGTGTAAGAATTTTTTTTGTGCTTTGTTTGATTTAATGGTGCCTGGGGAGTAAAATCACGAGGTTCATGAACTGATAAGCTGAATGTTCTGAAACCGTCGGAAAAATAGACCGATGGTTGTCTAGGACACATGAAGTCACTACTAGTCACAGTATAGGATAGAATGTACTAGACAGCATACATACATACATATTATCACGCCTCATTTCCACTGGGGTAGGCAGTGACTATGGATTTCTACCTGCTCCCTGACACACCTCTTTCGCTTCATCTACGTTCATTAACCTCGTCATGCATGCTCGTCGGCTTAGAGTACTCTTAACCTGAGATTTTTTGAGAACTTCCGCGATTTGATTGCGATACGTTCGCCGAGGTCGTCCCCCTCCAACTCTTCCATCAACACTCGCTTCGTATACATGTTTCGTCAATCTCCTCTGGTCTATCCTCTCTATATGTCCAAACCATCTTCTCAAGCTTTGTCACTAAATCTTCTTTTACTCCACAACGTTCCCTTATCACGTTATTCTCAAAGTTACACCACACAGGTACTTCTCAAAGCTCTCATTTTTTCTACTGCATTTATTCTGCTTTCATGTTTCTTCTGCCATCCCCAAATTTCACTACCACTACCACTAGACAGCGAAGTGACGAAACCCAATCGGATGGCAGATGCGCAGATGCTAACATCACTTAAATTAAACAGTCAATTCTCGATTTCTTGATGCTAATGCAGGATTTTGAAAACCATAGCCGGTGTCAGGTATCAGCTATTTACCATACTAGACCAGCTGCCTAATTGCGTAACTCACTCGCGATCGCAATCATCTGGATTTCAATGTTCATTGCTCTGTGTGTTTTGACAATCCATCATATTGACAACTACGTACCACGCAATGAATATTGCTGTAATTTCAAAATGAAAGCTGATGTCAATGTGAATGCATTACACAATTACCCCACTGTTGTAACATTATTTTAAAATCGAAATAGGTAGCATTTATTCAATGTAGGCTAAAGCCAATCATTGCCTATTGAACGTCGATAAAAGCAAAAATGCGCGGTCTTCACCGCTTCCTGATGCTGCAGGAAAGAATAAGATAAATTAGCTTAAAATCTAAAACTATGAAACTAAAAGTCGTAAACTCCAATACTCTTCATTCTTTTAACTTTTTTTCAGGCTGGAAGTTTCTGCTTGACGGAACCAAGCTCAGGATCCGATGCCTTTGCTCTGAAGACTGTGGCGAAGAAGGACGGCGAGCACTACGTCATCAGCGGCTCTAAGATGTGGATCTCCAACTCTGACCTGGCTGGAGTGTTCCTTGTTATGGCTAACGCTGACCCGTCTAAGGTAAGAAAACATTGGTTTGCCGACTTGACCAGTCTGAGATAGGTAAGAAAATAAGTTTATTGTTTAACGGCCAAAATTAATATCCAATCTATCCACGATTTACCCTACTAGAGATAGAAATTTGACATATTTTGTATGGAGCTTATGTCAAATTCCTATCTCTAGTAGGGCAAATCGTGGATAGATTGGATATTAGTTAAGGCGGTAAGTGCTCCAATAGATTACAATAGAGTACTTAAAACGATTCACCCGGTCATGCTTTATACCACTATTTATTTTCTCGCAGTCAATGGTAAAAAGTAGAGTACACAACTCGTGAAAAAAAAATCATCTCGGTTCTTGTATCCCTCGCTCCGCTTAGGATTCTAAGATGGAGGTATATAGCATGACTGGGTGAATGAGAGACATATACAAGAATATGGTAGAATGTACGTACCTACACATAAAGAAAAAAAGATGATGAAAATATTCTACGACAAATCACGCGTAGGTATAGTAGTCAAAATGCTCGCGCAAGCTCTGACTTTTCGGGGTCTGCTGTCTAGTACAAAAGGCAAAGAGGGTGAAAATAGCCACCGATGGACACTGACCTAGCAAGGTGCATCACCTCACTGCATGAAATTTTGATTTGTAAGCGCGGAATAGTGTCCACAGAAATTTATGAAATCGATTTTAAAATATTTCAAAAATTAAGGTACAATTTTTTACACATATTTGGAACGAGAATCAAGTACTAAACATCCTCCTTCAATAAGTCTCTCGTTGAACCAGCCAACCTGTAGTATTTATTTTTTCTTAATTTAAATTTGATAGCTCCATTCAGCCAGCCATTACGTACGATCAGCACGTTTTATTCATTTCTTGTACATAATTCGTGCTTGTTCCAAATTCAAAATGTTTTTATTCTCTTGTGAGTAAAAGAGAGTTTTATTCACTGTTATCGATGAATAAAATGCCCTTTTTCGAGTGGCAATGGTAAGAACTACTATTGTCTTCTTCCAGGGCTACAAAGGCATCACCTGCTTCATCGTGGAGCGGGAGGCGGCCGGCCTGTCCGTCGCCAAGCCGGAGAACAAGCTCGGCATCCGCGCGTCCGGCACCTGCATGGTGCACTTCGACAACGTGCGAGTGCACGAGAGCAGCATCCTCGGAGAATATGGCAAAGGGTACGTATAGAAGCCAGTTCTGTTCTTATTAGGTTAAAGGTTGTTTTTTGATAGTTTGCCCAAGTTCATGGGAGTAGTACAGAGGTGTGTAGAAAAAGGAATAGTACTGTAAACTGTTAAGTATTATAATTGTAAGTTTTTGTGTTAGAAAGAAAGAAAGAAAGAAAAATATTTATTTGACACAACTGAGACACATACAAAAGAAAGGATATACATGAACAAGAAATAGATATACGGCAATAGTGAAGAAGTAACAAAGCGAGGAAAAAGTCATTGACAGTTGTCGGGGCTGATATTTTTTGTGGTTCAGCCCGATGAGGGGGTTCTTGATGTGAAACTCAGCTTCCTAATGACTGATATAATGTTCTTTTTCGATATTTTAACATATTATGTAGTCTACGTGGACTCAATACAATCGTTAGTCGCGGTGTGTGTCACTAAGCGCGGCGCGCGATGGGCTCGTTACCCGCACCCCGCGTCCCTCTTCATACCCCAGAAACTGGTATGCAGCTGTTGGCGTGAACAACAGTCATGCACTATGTGTGTCTCAAAATTATGTATGTGTGTGTTAGTGTGTTATGTTTTGTAACATACCCTTGGAATGAGTTCTGTTATGGTGATACAAAAATTGCGAATAAATCAATAAATAAAAGCTGTTTTAACCGCGTGGTAAAAATAATCGTGTAAAGGTGAATGTGTTAAGGGGAATCTAGCAGACAAGTGGCGCCAACGTCTGTAAAAAAATATTATTCGCTGAATACATAATTTATCGAAAATTCGTTTTTAATGATTGAAGTACAGGTGCTGTAGTTTAATCAGAAACTATTAACTCTGTAAAATATAGTTCGCTGTAGTTGTAGATAAAAAAAATGGCAAAAGTGGCAGTTTTTCGCACTTTTTCCATCTACAACTACAGTGATGTATAATTTACAGTTAATAGTTTCTGATTAAACTACAGCACCTGTACTTCAATAGTTATAAACGAATATTAAATTATGTATTCAGCGAGTAATAATTTTTTTACTGATGGGGGCGCCACTTAGCTGCTACACTACAATCCCCTTAAGGGTTCATTGTACTCATCAGTATGAACAACTTTTACTATAGGACTAACCCTGAAATCGCGAAAATAAATATCTGTTCCCCTACATTTGTGTTCACATAAATAGACAAAATGAGTCATACAATGAGGTTGTCAGTTTAAAAAAAAAATATTGGGACATTTTTTACACAGCACCATCTAGTTCCAAACTAAGCAGAGCTTGTGCTATGGGTACTAGACACTGGATATAATACTTATATACTTTTTTGTTGTTGTAAATACATACCTATAATACATAAGCAACACCCAGACCAACACAAACACTTATGTTCATCACACAAATATTTGTGTCCTGTGGGAATCGAACCCTCGAACGACCTCGTGATCAGCAGTCTGATTTGAACTGCAAGCTGGCTGCAAAATAATAGTCTGGATGCGGTTTTAGGGCCGTTTATATAACTAATAACTACATTAAACTGCTTTTAAGCTTGATTTCACCAACAATAATTATCTGGTAAAACGACGATTTAACCACAATTCCAGTACATTTTTCGTAACACCGGCCTAGTCTTTTACGGCCAAAATTAATATCCAATCTATCCACGATTTACCCTACTAGAGATAGAAATTTGTCATATTTTGTATGGAGCTTATGTCAAATTCCTATCTCTAGTAGGGCAAATCGTGGATAGATTGGATATTAATTTTGGCCGTTATTCTTCAAACTGCACGCAGACTGCAAGCGGACTGTACAGTCGGTCGACAATTTCCATCGCAGATATTATCTGTAATAATTGCAATACACCTTCTTGAACAATTCCTGAAGAGAAATCCGTGGAGATTGTTGGGTGAAGTACCTATATCCAACAGCTTCAGTAATTGTCGACCACGATCTGATTGGTTGCAAACCTTGCATGCCCCCGAATTAGTCTCTAAAAGCCAAGGTCCTAGTAAAAATGGAAGTCATCATATTCAGCTTAACGAAATCTACTGCCGCACAAAGAGGTCTTCCAAAAGTTGCCACATCCTTTCTACTTAGTTATTTAATCAGTACCAGCTTAATATTCCAAGCTAATAATCTCTTTCTCCCTCCCCAGCTACAAATACGCAGCAGGCTTCCTGAACGAGGGCCGCATCGGCATCGCGTCGCAGATGATCGGGCTGTGCCAGGGCTGCATGGACGCCACCATACCCTACACGCTCGAGAGGAAACAGTTCGGGAAGAGCATTTACTCTTTCCAGGTAAGTTCTGTCACCTTCATCATAAATAATCTACCTGTAACAGTACATAGTCCAAACATGGACTTTCAAACAGCAATACCTAATGGCTGTTAGGGATTATGCCACGAATATGGCCTCAGTCAGACGCTACTACCTATCCAACGACCATACAGCCCATAGACGCCTATACTGGGTGTTAGGGAAACGCTCCCGAAAATGAAAGGCTATTATTATACTACCTAAGCACAATCCAATACCAATAACCATTAGCCTTATACCACAGAATATCTAATAGTACTACGTACAGAACGGCCACTCACCGCCCCCCGCCAATTTAAGTTCCTCACCCGCGCCCTGCACGTGCCCTCAGTTTAGCGGCAAGTTGGGCTGCAATATTCAATGGATATCAATCGCCAGTCGAGTGCGTTACGCAATATAATTTTTGGTGTTTGTAGTTATATTTTAATTGAAAATGGTAGTGTATTGTGCTTTATACGGATGTGTGTCTACATCTAGACAAGGAAACAGAAGATTTTATCGATTTCCGAAGGATGAAATAAGGTAAGCCACAATAAAACCTTTATAGGTAGAACTACAGAACAGCGAGCATTTAATTTTACAATTAAACGATTTTTTTGTACTTTGCCAGTTATGACAAAAAGGAAAAAATAATTTGCTTGTAATAATAATAATATAATCTTTATTTTGGATCAAATTAGGTATCCATATTTTGTTAGTAACATAAAAGCTGCTTGAAAGCAGATTCCTTTGAGTACCTATTTATTGTATTTTATTAAAGGTAGTATCTACTTACCGCGAGAGTTTAATTTTACAACTATAGTGATAGATTGTTTACTGTAAAATTACGTACTTATGATAAGAGAAATATAAATTATTATAAATTGTAATGCTTGCAGATTTAATTTTATTACCAAGCTTCGTTAATATATCATATTCATCATACAATACATCGATAATTCGATAGGTATCATTACCAACCGCTCGTGCTATCAAGTGCCTCGGCTCGGGTCCGGGACGTAGGGCCCAAATGTCAACGCCATCTCTGAGAACTACTGAGAAGCGTTTGGAACGCAGTCGGCATTTCGAGCGGCAAGCAACCCTATTCATTCACGTGTGTGCGTGTTTGTATAAGACGTAAGCTTGCGTATGTAGGCGGTGCTAGCATTATTAATGTATTGAGTGGCCAGGGTGTGCTTATACTCATTGTTTTAGTGATTTGGTATTTTGCAAACCCGCAATGTAAAGCGTAAAAACTCGGGATCAATGCCGCGCGTACCTAACTTACCCACGGTCGCTACGACACGGACTGCGTATGCGAGCGGATGTCGTTCACCCCTAGCGCCAGCTGATATTTTATTTGAATTACATTAATTTCCATATCACGGCACGCCAATATTAACGGCATTATTCGTCGTGCTCTTGCCACCGCCGGCGGACCAGCCGTACAAGAACCTAATGGCTTGGCACGTGACGATGGGAAGAGACCAGATGGCATGACCTTATTGCCTTGGAAGATGGGTAGGCCTCTGGTGTGGGACGCAACCTGTGTCGACACCCTTGCTCCATCCCATCTTCCTAGCTCGGCGGGCTGTGCTTGCGCTGCCGCTGCAGCTGCGGAGACCCTCAAGCGGCGCAAATATAGCAACCTCATTGGTTGTCTTGATTTTGAGCCGTTTGGGGTTGAAACGCTCGGGCCATGGGGTCCAAGTGCACGGCTCCTTTTTAAGGAAATTTCTACGAGACTGGTCGACGCTTCGCGTGACCAGAGGGCTGGCTTGATCTTTAGGCAAAGAATAAGCGTTGCCATTCAACGTGGCAACGCTGCCAGGCTCCTGGGCACGCTTCCAAATGACAGTGATGTGGAGGAGTTCTTCGACGCCTAAGTCCACTTTTTTTAGTGTTTTAATTTGTATTTTGTACATATTTATATTGTATATAAATTAATACAGGTAGATAGATAGGTATTAAGAAGTGATCAAAGTTATATTTAATATTTATAACAATAAAAAAGCTATACCCATTACATTGCGAACTTTAAAAAATTAAGAAGATAAATGGGGTTTTTTTGCAAATCAGTTTTATTTAACTGCCCAAAGCTGGTTATGTATGAAAAATGCAAACAAAATATGAAAAATAAATAAAAGAATCGCATTTTTTTTCGTGGTTTCGTATCAGTAATCACCAGCACTAGCACCTATCTTCGTTTTCGGAAGCGTTTCCCTGACACCCAGTATAATGTTGAATATAATGCGTACAATAAATTCTACCACTAGCCGAGGCGAGGTACTGCTTGGCCCTGCCAAGGCGGCTATTGGCTAATCACTAACGCGGCAGTTTTGACGGCTCATGCAAGTGGTCGAAACTGATTTGATGATTTCAAGTGACGAATAGTGGTGACTTACACTAGTGAAATTTCATAGATGTGTTGCAGACATCGGTCGCCTGTTATGAGGCGTCTATGAGCTGTATGATCGTTGTACCCTTACCCATCCTATATTCGGCATAATCTTCACCCATTTTACTGCACCTATGGGTTTCCCTCATCAACTCAGCCTATCACAGCTGCTGGACATATGCCGCAACATTCAATCCTCTGCCTTCCGCATCCAGTCCCCCCCCCAACAATCCTCTTCAGGTCATCGGTCCACCTGGCTAGGGGGCGCACTACGCTGCGTTTGCCGTCTCCACTCAAGAACCCATCTGCTATCAGTCCTTTGACAGACAAGGCCACCCCACTACCACTTCCACTTCAGCTTGCTAATAGTTGAACCTTAATATTATTAATTTCTCAGGGTATCAACTACCAAATCGCCCATCTGCAAACCCAGTTGGAGGCTGCTCGCCTGCTGACCTACAACGCGGCCAGGCTCAAGGAGAACGGCATGGAATTCGTCAAGGAAGCCGCCATGGCTAAATACTATGCTTCAGGTACCTCTCACAAAGATGCCTTGTCAAACAACGATCAAATATATCATAGATACACGATCGCCGTTCGAAGAAAAGTCCCATCAAAACTGTGCAATAAACAATCGCGTGCACAGTTTCGCTCTCAGTCGCTTCACGACCGCGCTAGTGAGACGTGTCACGATGCTAAAATGTGTAGAAAAAAAACTATACTTCAAATATGCAAACAAATGGAGTGTCCTACTTCTCGTTGTCGTACCTAATTACTAGCACATTTTATCGCGAAGACGTTTTTTGGGTTTAATTTTATACAAGATCAAATATATTATATCTATAGTATATTTGATCGAAGTTGTCAAAGAAAAACTTTGTCATGAAAAGTGAGGAATGTTCTGTTATGTTTTTATTCTGGGAAACTGAGTCATCAACATTAAGATCAGTCAGTAAAAAATCAGTGCTGAAAGATCTCATAAAATAGATTTATGATTTCCTTATCAACCACTTTTAAGCAATAATGAATCCTACCTCCACTAACATAAGACTTATTCCACAGAAATCGCCCAAAAGCTGACATCAAAATGCATAGACTTCATGGGAGGAGTAGGTTTCACCAAAGATTTCCCTCAAGAGAAGTTCTTCCGTGATGCCAAGATCGGAACAATCTACGAAGGAACCAGCAACATGCAACTCCAGACCATTGCCAAGCTCATTGAGAAAGAATATACCCAATAGAGATTATGTAAAGAAATTATTAAGTTAGGTAACACATAGATACTCTATGGAAGAATTGTATATAGCGTTGAAGAATTACTGAAACTACTTTGAAATTATTAAAGTACAGGTTACTTATAAGCTGAAGTGTGTTTTCAGTGCATTTACAAATTGTATATTAAGTTTTGTCTTTCATGTTTTCACTTTCATTTAAAAGTGTTTTTAAATATTTACTTTAGTATAGCTGCTTTCATAAATTTTACAACAATCCAAGTCCATCAAATACAGGGTATAAATCCATTCCTGGCGTGAATATGTTTATGTCTAAAACAATGATTTTACAGGGCAGCCATTTTAAAGTTTGACGTTTTGTGTTAAAACCATTTATTTGTTAAAATTTTGTATTTAAGGACAATTTTATGCAATCTATTAAATATTGTTGTTAAGTAAGCGAAATAAATAAATAAATAAAACTTATCTCGAGTTGTCAACATATTCACGCCAGCTACGGAAATAATTTTGTATTTCATAATTATATATGAAAAATGTCTTCCCTTTTGTATCAAAATATTATGTAAGTTAAATATATTTTATACAAATTATATTCCAAATAAAAGACTTTATAAACTACACAGAATTTATTTACAGAAATTTAATGCTACGTAATTTATTTTATTTTGCGGTTGCTATTTACATTAGGGTTTTGGATCATGAGGCATCTTGAAACCAACCATTCTTGCAGTCTCCTCAACGGTCCGTTCCCCCTTTCCCTTAAACTCCACATTGATTTCCTTATAGCGTCTTGAATTAAGAAGGTACTCAGAATATGTTTTTGCCCTGAAATGCATCTCATCAATTGCCTTGCAGAGTTGCTGATCTGTAGTCTGATATTTTCTATACTGACTGAAAATGTACTGGACCATCTGATTATCTGCAAGTTTCTTCGAAGAGCTTATCTTGCGTAATTCTGACAGCAGTTGCCGTAATGTTACTAACGCAGGCTTCGTTGAAATTGATGCCATTTTAGACCTTCAAACAAATTAAATGTTCAGCTTCTTTACCATAAGAGATGTGATGTACTCTTCATTTGTTTCATATGTTGGTTTGTCACCTTTTATCCAAAAGTCAGGGTCAAGTTTCTCTAGGCAGTCTTTAGGGAAATGGTGTATAGCAATGTCATTGAAGATGTCAGTGAATTTAAAACTATTTTTCAATGTCTCTTCATGCGTATAAGAATGTATTTTGAATGTGTATTCAACAGTTTCACAAAGACTTTTAGCGAGGTGATTCAAAAAGAGGGAGCTAAAGCTGTTACAAATAAGTATACAGTTTACTAAATCAGGTCCCCAGTTGCTCCAAAGAAAATTATTGGTCAACTGACTTGGACAATGTGGCAAAAACACAACAGTTGCGCCTTTATCAGATATTACATAACAACCCTCACTGTTTTCTGATATAACTTCAAGCCCTAACTTATTCAAGAGTTCGCACTCACTTTTATAAAATAAAGGGTCGTGGACTAACACTTTTTGGGGTTTACAATGTTCCTTTAGACACAACAAGAGAGCTAACTGGTATTTTGATATATTACACTCTGCTACATGTCCCAGTCCAAGACATACTATTTCTACGACTTCTCTGACTTGTAAAATGCTACTCACAGATTTTTTAACGTCTTCCAGATAATTTGAAACTCGTAAGTCTTCGATAGCGCAGTGGATCCGCCTGAAAAACGGAAAATAACAAATGACGTATAACCTCAAAACAGGCTAGAATTTTCTTGTTTATATTGAATTTGCTTACTAACTGAATCACTTTATCAACGTCTATAGCTACGTCTTGATTTCCAAACTGGAAATCTTTACTCGGAACTTTCGTAGGCTTGTTTTTAGATTTACGTTTTGACTTTACTTTTTGAAAACCATCGCTGTCGAATTTACGATTTGACATTTTATTTTCATTGAATTGCATTGAATTTTCATCATTGTCAGTATAATGTTGCCAGTGGCAACATTATGGAAATCACAGATCACTATAAAGTAGCTACGCTAATGGAAATGTATGCATAAGGAACACTGAGACGGGAAACCTATGGAGTCGCCCTATTCTACTATATCTACCTCGTTTATAAAATACAAGTATCTATTAAATCGTTACAGCAATTTGAATCAATACTTTGTCTCTTGTTAACCAACGTATAATGTCGTCTGGTGAAAGAAATGGCATGCTATTTGTATGTTCTCTTTTTGGCAAGATTTTTACGTGACGTTAGAATATCTACTACGAAAAATCCTCCATTTTAGGGGCAATGGTTTACATGTGTGCTGTCAATTTAAACAAACATTTTGGATCAGGATTGCAATTTTGATTTTTTTTGGCTTTAAAAACGTTCCCAAAACTCACAATACGAACAACAAATAATGAAAATGTAATATGGAATATAATAATTTTCTATTGCTTACATCCCTTGCAATGGCCGCCACTTTACGGGCCTGGCTATTGTAAGTATAGATAGCACACAGACGTCTGTTTTATGCCAAGCGTATTTCGTAGGTATTTCTAGTCCATAGGTTTCATAGGTCAGTGATATTGCTGCCACCAGCGAGTTATCATGATTATTTTCTCTGTGATCATTATTTGGCACTTTGACACACACTGAGATTTGGCAACATTTTCTTCAACGCCACATTTTTGTTACTTTCTTTCAAATTACTGCAGCGGTAAATTTTCAAACTTATCACGACCATGATAAGAGTTTTATAAACATTTGTTATGTGTCGCATCTCTCTTAAATATGAAACTTCATCATGCGACAAAAGAGTTTTTTTTTTTTTCAGAAATATTAGAAATTGAAAAATAGTTTTCAACACACGCTTTTAGGTTCATATTATAAAGCAGATTATTTACCTATATTATACTTTAACGCACATAAAAAATTAGGTACATTCCTTTCACCATTAGAAACCTACTTTATCCATAAGTAACAGGCTATATTTTTTTTCAGTACGCGGTCGAAGTCTAGTGAAATGTTTGGCGGCTGCCTTCCGACTTCGTGCGCATAGGGTAACATGCCCAGTACTCGGCCTCTTAAGAAGTCAGCTGACTTATTGCACTTATAACTAAGCTCTCCAGTGGAATCAGTGTATAAGTATATTTTCATTAAATCATAAATATACTTAAAAATACATTTAAAACTGATTTAAAATAATTAGGTTGCTAGTTTTCACAAGAAAAATAAATTTTCGAAAAAGTACGTTTTCTCCAGTGTTCGGCCGCCCCAGTCCAGTGCCTGACCACCTTAGGCCTAGTCTCCGGCCACCTAACAGAAATCTAGAGGCCGGACGCTAGGAATTAACTTTTCTAAATTGCTAGTGAATGACCAGTGGGCTCTCAAAATATTTAAATAAGAGTTATTATTGAATGTTGATACAATTTATTACTGATTAAGAATCACTAGTTATACTAAGTTATATTATCCCTTTATACTGTGGTTATATCTAACGGGTTTACTCAAGTTTATGCTCCGGGGACAGTAGCGTTCCCTAGAAACACACACATACATTCGTAATACCAAAACAAAACTTAAAAGAAACATATTAATTACATTTTGAAGTATGATTAGGAATTGGCTTGTTTTTAAAAAAACAAAAAACAAACAACAAACAAACTTTGTTATGTTTTGTTTAAAAAAATCTTAAATTTAATTTATTTAAAAGAAACAGTGTATTATTTTTCATAAATATGTTACAAGAGCAGAGAAAAACACTGTCCAATACCAAAACAGTTTTAAGTGCATGAATTGTGTTTTAATTTGGTTTTATTTTGATATACATTTTATTTTGATTTATTTTATGTATAAACAGTGGCCGGAAACTGGAACTATAGCCAGTGCTTCGGCCGCTTAGTCTTTTCAAGGGCCGGTGCACTAGACAATACTACCAGTAGTCCGGCCTGCGTATTCTCATACAAGATCTTGTACCGATAATATTTGTAGAGCTTTTTTTTGCGGCCGGAGACTGGATATGAGGTTAACTAGAAATTGAAAGAGATAATACTAATACAATTTTCCTTCTCAGCATGCTGATATATAATAAAATGTACTAAATAATCTGATGTTTCGAGGCTAGTGTCCGGCCGGGGTAGGCCAGACACTGGAAGTAGCTTATTTTTTGTTCCAGTCCACCGGCCCCCGATTTTTTAAATAACGGTACACAATAATGCATTTTTGACACTTAAATCGAGTAAATAGACGTATATACAGTCATAAAACATAAACCTATTTTGATATAATGATTGTAAGAACATGCAACTCACCATTTAAAAACACCTCTCCACAATTTTTTTGTTATCTAACTTGTCTATTCTAAACGCGTGCACTTACCTCCGTTTTTAAATGCAAATTAAAACTCCGCTGATTACTTACGACAGATGCTGCTACGTCTAGGTTGTAGGTAATAAAACTTAGTTTTTTATAAAATTCGTTGTAGGCTAAAATCATATCAATATTCTTAATTTATTTAAAAATGATGTCGAGTGGACGGACATAGGTGGAGGCCGGTACACTGGACAGTTTACCCTACTATATGCAGGCCCGGATTTACGCCTTTAAATATGTTTTAAGATTTTTTTTTCTCGCATTACCGCACTCGGATCGTATCAAAGTGTCGACGTTGGTTAGGTAGAAGTGTAAGTGTACTTTGATGGGACCATCAGGCTTGCTGAGCTCGGGGTGAAAAAAAGGCGTGGCCATAATCCACGAGTTTGGTCTGCAAATAGCGCCACATAAAAGTGAAGCGCTATGGTTCCACAACCTGCGGTGAGGCAGGGAACCACCCAGCTCGACAGTTCGCGTTGGTGATGCGCAAATTCAGGTGGGCCGATGCATAAAGTACCTTGGCCTCTTTCTGGACAGTCGCTGGAGCTTCAAGGAGCATTTCAACCGCCTGGTCCCCCGGATTGAGAGGGTAGCTGGTGCACTGCACAGACTGCTGCCCAATCTCTGAGAACCTCGGGAGAAAGTTCGCCGCCTCTACGCGGGAGTTGTGAGGTCCATGGGCCTCTATGGGGCGCCTGTATGGTCACACCGACTGTCAAGCGTCCAGCGCTCAGCGGCTAAATTTAATAGCCTGCAGCGCAAAGTGGCTATACGGATCGCACGAGGATACCGAACGGTATCCTTTGAGGCGGCAACTGTCCTGGCATGCTTCCCGCTGTTGGACATCTTGGCGGATTACCTAGGACGCGGGGGTCTATGACCGGATTCGTGCCGTCCGCTAGAACGGTGGGAGCGCGCCTGCAAGGGCGTTTGAGATGCTGAGGCGGCAGGACCGACGACACGCGCAGTCGAGACGTTGCGTGAGTGGCTAGAAAAGCCGCAGTATGCAGTGCAGTTCAAGCTGTCCTGCCGTGCTTTGAAACCTGGCAGGAGAGGGGTGAGCGCGTCACCTACCGTTTTACTCAGGTATTCAACGGGCACGGTTGCTTCGGTGAGTACCTGAATAGGATTGGACGTGAAGCCACGGCAAATTGCCACCATTGTGGGTGTGACCAAGACACCGCACAACATACGCTCGAGTGCCCTGTGTGAGTTTCCGAGCGGCGGGACCTGGTCAACCGGATCTGGCAGGATCTTTCTCTGCCAGCAGTAGTGTCGGGTATGCTTCTTCTTCTGCGAGACTGTCATGCTCCAGGAGGCCGCAAAACGGGATCGTGAGAGGGCTGATCCCGCTCGGAGACGAAGGCACCGCACCGGGAGGCAACCGCCCTGGCACAAGGCCCAAATAGGGCGAAACGCCGCATACCCTGCTGCCACATCTGGCAGGGGACCCCCGGAATCGTGGACGCTAAGATTTGGGGCCTCGAGGCGACTTTTAAGAGGTTCTGGGGAGAACAGCAGTACGTGGTGGTCGCATGCTGATGTGAGGGAAACAGTAATGTGTTTCAGGACGTGCCAAAGGCGTTGAATTATAAGACACCGGCGCGGCCCACCGGAGCTCCTCTATTTTACGCTGAGGATGACCACCGTGTGGTTTTACGGCCAAAATTAATAACCAATCTATCCACGATTTGCCCTACTAGAGATAGGAATTTGACATAAGCTCCATACAAAATATGTCAAAGATTTAAATTGTGGAAAGAAAAAATCGTTTACGAGCAGGATTCGATTCGAACCTGCGACTCCTGGCTCAGTACGCCAGCGCTTTAGCCACTAAGCTACCGTGAACACTGCTCGTGGTATCGAAATTATTCTCCACTATGGTACCTACGTCTTTGGGTGACGTCAGCGATATCTTATTATGAACCAGTGTTTCTTAACCGACTTGACTAACTTTGCAGTTAATTCAAAGTCGCATAGATATGCCTACCCTTACTAATTATTTTATTATTTTTAACGCATTTACGTACTGAGCCAGGAGTCGCAAGTTCGAATCCTGCTCGTGAGCGATTTTTTCTTTTCTGTCTTTCGCGCCGCCTTCAAAATGTTGGTTTATGTTAAGATTTTAAAATACATACAATGATTAAGTCTTTTTTCTTTTTAGTTAAGGTTTTTGAAGTCAGTTTTATTTTTTGTTAAAAAGTTTTTATTATTACCTGTATTTTGAAATCCAAAACATAGCTGCCTGTGAAGTGGTCCAGAGCTATAACTACCTAGGATCCACAAATCAATAACAAACACAGGGGGTTGCGAAGTAGAGATAGGTACAGTGACGTTGTACGGTGACTCGATCTGCCGTTGATAAGCTTCGAAAGATTTGGAAATATCGAAGAATAACCAGTGCCACAATGGTACGCCTCATGAGAAGTCTGGTCTTTCCAATTTTTCTTTACGGTGCCGAGATGTGGACGTTGAGAATGAGCGATCGGAGAAAAATCGATGCACTAGAGATGTGGTGCTGGAAGCGTTTATTGACGATCGATACCTTGGACTGCGCACAGAACCAATGTATCGATCCTAAAAGAACTGCCTATAAAAGAAAGGTTATCGTCGACTGTGCAAATACGAATACTTGAATTTTTTGGCCATATAACCCGGAAGGAGGAGTCAATGGAGCGCTTGGTGGTGCAGGGCAGGATTGAAGCGTTGCGTTCGCTCTCCATCGCGTTGGTCAGACCTCATCAAGATCATCACACACTCCACCAAGACACAATGTTCTCGCAGCGCCTATAATAGAGCCGAATGGAGACACATCGAAAGAGAGACCTGACGTAATCACGACCACTCTGCCAAGAGTAAACGACTTAGAAGAAGAAGACCTATACTTATTTTACCTTACAATGCGGTAGGTAACTCTCATATTTTCCCTAAAGTAGATCAGTTTACACTTCCAGTCAAAGAAATTACCTGACCTGAATTATAATTGTATCGAATGAGGGCGCGGTCTAAATTCAGCATTTAATTCACTTCTGGTACCGTTCCCACACAGAACACATACGTCCTTGATCAGGTATTTGGGTTAGAAAAATTACCTACTGACAAAACGACATAGAGGATGGACGGTCGAGTCGCATATCGAGTGCCCATTGTCCGTTTTGTATGGGAGGGACAATCAAAATCTATGGCCACTACATTCGAATCACGCACCCGTATTCGTTCCAACATACCGTATTACGAATAAGGCGACAATATTGTGTACTGAACGATATTATTAACCACGCAAGTCTTGTCAAAGGACGACGTTTTCAAACGTTCGCCTGGAACGGACGGCGCGAAAATTTATTTTTTATTTTTCCGCATACCATTTCCAAATATAGGTCTTTTCATCACTTTCTAATGTTTACATGAGACGCAACCGTAACGGCCTCCTTGCTAATCTATTCAAAAGAGACTGTAATTAAATTCTCTTCGGTTCGTTACTTTTATATAACTTTATTATAATGTTTTGGTAGGTACCTAGTTGGGATTTGTTTTTCTATGTTTTAGTTGTAACACATTCGCGGACTGAGCCCATCGTGTTTTATTAAGTGTGTGCGGTGTTTATGGATGTTTTTTTAAAGTGATACATTGACTGTTGAATGTGAACTGAGAATGGAGCGTTACGTAGTGACCCGGCGTTCTAAACGCAAAAGTGATGGACTTTTATCGAAATGGAGGAGAAAATACAATTTTTTGTGCAAGCGGTCATGGATCACAAGCGGTTACGATTTGAATGTAAGTAATATTTTCATATGCATGAATGCACGAGTTAGTATTAGCATAATTACGAGTTATCGTGACTACGAACTATCGATATTTAATGGCATTTCAGTCAAAAAGTAAATAACTGGACATGAAATGTTACTTGTTATAGAAACATGTTGAAACGGCATCATTATAGCTAGGGCAGTTTATAATTTAAATATTATATTGATATCCGGCAACACTTGTAAAATCAATACTACACACGTAGTACCTAAGTAGGTACCTACCTATAACAACGCAAATGATTGCGGATATTTTTATTCCTGAGGAAATAAATTCAGTGGAAATAGAAAATATTTTAGCATCGCGTTGCGAGGTTTCCATTTTAAGTACCTAGGTATTTGAATCCTTGAACTAGGTACCTACCTACCTAAGTAAAAATGATCATCCAATTTTAATTGGTAAGCATTTACTAACTAATTAAATTTATTGTTTGTCTTACTGACGAGCAAGTATAGGTACCTATGTGATTTCGTTCGATATCTACTTATAATGCTGAACAGATTAGTCTAAAAGCAGAAGCTCAGAAACCTAATTTGAAAATCCAAACTCAGGCAAAGAGCAATACCTACTTGCAGATGATATCAGATATGTAGGTCTTAAAATAATCAACTGAGATAGAGATGCAGTAGTACATATTGCTTTTTATCCCAAATTAATCATCTAACCGCTGGAGTGGCTTGTCCAGGCGAATAATCTACAGGAAAGACTATGGATTTGGATTTGGAGCATCATCCAAGCAAATGCCATCCTTTTGTCATTTTTTACTTGTTAAAGCCTCTATGCTTGGGGGTTCTGGGTACTGTCCCAGGGTGCCTAGTACGAGTTTGCACTAAGAATACATTCATATTATAATAAAACAAGGTTTAACCGGATTAAATCGCGTAGGTATATTATTTAAATTGGTTTCCCTGACGTTTCGAAAGCTTTGCAGCATTTCGTGGTCGCAGGTAAACTAAGATGACAAGCGTCTTTACAAATATTTCTAAAAAATTATTTTAATCTACCGTACAATATTATTAATTAAAATCGTTTCGATGCACGCAGTAATCACTCACAATATCATTATCTTTTACAGTGTTGCGTGCTGTTTGGGACTTGATTATTTTTAGGACTGGGTTCCAAACAGGTGGTAGCTGCCAACCATCTTCTCTATTAAAATTAGGATGTTTTTTAATTTCAATAGCCTCACGGAGCATTCTAGGTACATATCGGTTTTCCTTCGCCAGAACTTGTGGTTTATCAAATCGAAGAAAATGGTTGGGTTTGTCTAGGGCATGTTCACACACTGCAGACTTTGTGGAGCGTCTGTTCTTGTTTTTTTTAGAAATATTTGTAAAGACGCTTGTCATCTTAGTCTACCTGCGACCACGAAATGCTGCAAAGCTTTCGAAACGTCAGGGAAACCAATTTAAATAATATACGCGATTTAATCCGGTTAAACCTTGTTTTTATTATAATGTGTAGTGATCGCGAAAACCTAAGAAGTTATTAATACATTCATAGTTTTCGCCAACTTTAATTCATAAATCAATAGTTCCTCCTCTTATCCGCCAGAGGCGCTACCGGTTTTTATAAATGAAAATCTTCGAGTTCGATGGAGGTATCGGTAAGTGTCAAACTCATACTTGGCCCCCAGTTGTATTTACAGCCTCAGAATAATAGTTACAGCCCTGATCGTTACATAATTTCAATTTTCAATTTCAATTGTTTTTATTTCAAATAAACCTAATTACAGGCACTTTTGAAAGGTCAGGCTCTAGTTGCACGGTTCCAAATTGTGGGTTCTATGGAGAAGAACCGGCAAGAAACTCCATGGATATACCTACTCTTTTTAAAATAGGTTATTGTTTATTACATCTTTATTCAAATAGTGTGAGTATAATGTAGCTTATTGTCAGAAATAAACAAGAGTTTAATAGTGAGAATATTGCATTTAGAAATAAACGTAAAAATAGTTGCCATAATCTCAATAAAAGCCTTTTTCAGGTCTTTGAATGAAGTACCTACAGATTTCCTTCCTCAACAAACTCGTGTCACGACTCACGATACAAGCCTACTTATCATCTGCGCAAGTGTGCATAGGTACATGATAGGATCTAAAGATGACTAATGTTCGCTGCACTTAACGATCCATAATTTAGCAAAACGAATCACTGAACATGCACACCTAAAACTTTTTAAAAGATTTCTACAAGATGAATGCACAGATGCATTTCCAAATAAAAATTAATGGCAATTACGTGATGTATCAATGGGCTTTTTTGACAGACCTTCCAAAAGCCTTCGATAGCTTTCACTGATTCTTTGAATAATAATGGTTTGAGTAGCCTTCGCTACTAAACATTATAACGAGCTTCAATACACATCACGTACATCCAATATATTATTAGTATTGCTACGTGACTTTAAGGTCCGCTATCTTGACCCTATAAAAGAAAACAATCGAAAAACATAATGGCTTTTGTCAACAATGCCCCATTTCGGTCTCTTCGATTTTAATGGGATTTATGGGGCGATGAATATTTTGAATACACTTAAAACTCACTCCAATTATGGGGCATTGTTTAAAAGTCGTAAAGTCTGTCAGGATATAGGTATTTGAGTAATCAGCGAATTTGTTTATGTCGAAGGCAATGAGCTCACCCATTCTTTAAAATTTGGAAATTAATGCTCATTCAAAAACTTGCTTTCCATAACAATACCTCGTTCATATTATAAGCAGCACTGCAGCGTACTCATTCGCATAATTTGGTAAACAAATTTAAAATTCAAAACATATCAACACTTTCTCCAATTCAATAATTGTCCCTTTTTAGTGGACAGCATGGTCACAATGCGTGACGCCTCCTTACTTGTGGCTGAATGCTAGACTCCTTTGCCAACTAATATGGTGGTCTGTGAGTCCAGTGTCGTTCATTCTATGTTAATTTAAGCTTTTGTTTTGACGAATTCTTATATCATTACGTTAGTCAAGCTACAAAATTTTGTATAACTCATTATTAATTTAAAATTTAAAATAACATTCAATTTAATTTGAATTGGAATTAGGATTAATGCATAACTCCCATAACATAACACATATAAAAGTCAAGCAGTTGCTCATAGAAGTGATAGACTGCATTAATTGACTGATGATTTTTAGGCAGTGATACAAGTGGGATCAATGACCTTAGCATAAAAAATTAAGACCTTGAGACCAATTTTGGTGCGTATAGTAGGTACCTACCTACATGTGAGTAACTGAAAACATCAATTCAAATGAAAGAAGACGATTTATACAATTGCTATGGACAGTATCAACCAAGATCGATGAAAATTCTCGACATTATCAAGAATTAAGATTCATGACATAAAAGATCTTTGGTTTGACAAAACTTGTGAAGGTATTTGTGAATGAATATCATTCTATAATTTGCGAATTCAAAGCTTATGAAACATACATATTCTCAGTAAGGAAACCACTTATGTCTAAAGTTAGCATTGCACTGTTGTAGAAACGCTCAAACGCACCATTTCAGACCAGCATGAGATTGCATTCAGATGCATAGATCAAACGAAATGAGTTTAAAGATGTATGACAGCTATATTTTGAATTTCAGAAAACGTAGTGATAAAAATCATATTCACTTCTATTATGTATATTTAGAAAATTTAAAATTCTCTTGTGTAATTTTAAAATTCTCAGTAGCAGCCCGGAGTCTGGATTTGTGCCCGGTCAATGGCAATAGGCTCGCCCCCTATTACATGAGACTTTAACATAACTGGCGATATGTGGGTGTACTATACACCTCTGCCTACCCCTTCGGGGAAATACAGGCGTGATGTTATGTTTGTTTTGTGTAATTTTAATTTTCGGAGATTTTATTGTAGACCCGTATGGATCGACCAACTTCTTTCTTCTGTCGATGTAGCTGGTGACTAATACAATAACAAAATGCTACATAGCATCATTTATGTGTCCAATGTATCCATTGATATCTCCTTAAAGCGAAGAAGTCATTTCAACTCTGAATCTGCAAACTACCACATCAACCCAGCCTATCGCAGTCCACTGCAGGCCTCTCCCAAGTTGCACCAAAACACTCGGTCCTCTGGCTTCCTCATCCTATCCCCCCCAGCCACCTTCTTCAGGTCATAGGTCCACCTGGCAGGGGGGAGACCCACGCTGCGTTTTCCTATTCGCAGTCTCCACTCAAAGACTCGTCTGCTCCAGCGGCCATAGGTCATTTGACAAACATGGCCAGCCCACTGCCACTTCAGCTTACAAACAATAAAAACAAACTACCCCAATAAGATCTAAGTCCACAACCCTTCATTGAAAATAAATGGGATCCCTGAAGACGAGCAGTAACCGAGCCCTAAGCTGAATAAAAAACCTGTGCAAGACTACAAGACCCAAAATTACTATTTTTACCGAATGAGATCCCAACAGAAAGTCCTAACTGATAAAGATGAAATTTATTATTCCTCACAGGTAAAACGTCTTACAAATTTGGGTAAGGTGTCTCAAGCGTGCGTGCCTACCTGTCGAGAATCACAGGACACGTTTCTGTCAATTATTCTTCAAGGCTAGCATTTACCAATCCGATGAATAGTCATCACATACATAGATAACTACACGATATATCTTTAACGCAACGCCATAATAGGAAGACAATACAGATTGTCTTCAATAAGAAGTTAAGAAGCCGATATCAATGATACCTATATACCGATAGATACTAGCAGACTTATTGCTGCAAACCGCAGTATTGCGCATTTTCTCACGAATCTTAGAGAACTGTGCCATAACTTTTAGTACTCTACTGTCATATTACGTTAACTAAGTACGTACGTTTCTTATTCGTAGTATTGTTACGTGAAGTGTCAAGTCTTCTTTCTCTGTAGGGATTAACAGAGCAATGTGTTTTAATTACCTCCCTTTAAATCAACTCGACTCATTCACTGCTCAACGTAGGTCGCTACGAATATAGACCATATGTTTAATAGTCACTAGTCCACCGTTATTATGGGTTCCTTTAGCTGGTGCAAGTGTCCTTAGATCTAGACCTATAGAATCTTTAACCCAGGCTCTAACTGGCTCCAACGAACTGAGCAAACAATGACTCCAACGTCAGCTCGGTTAAGCCGAGCGTTGTTTCGTCAACATCATGTTTGCCCGGTTAATTGGGCCAATCTATTGTAAAGCTATTTGATTGCTATAGATCTAAATACAATATCACAATATCAAACCAATCAACTCAGCCTATCACTATTCTCTGGTCACTATTGGAAATAGGTGGATATAGCGCTCGCCCTCCAAAAACCTTTTCACTCGAGTCATGCCTTGAATACTACCAGATTATACCTATCGGGAAACAGACGCAAGGAATCCCAGGTTTCGCAGATTTTATGGATATTCCGCATCTTTTCATGGCATCAGTGGCAGGGCAGGATGTCTCGTGTATAGGCGAGGTTGACATTTGAGGAAGATGGATACCTATTGATGAAGTGCGGCAAAAAATCTGGATCCGCAACCACTATCTACGCAATAAGTTGATCTTGTCTTGAATGTTTAGATTTATAATGCTTAAACAGGTCAGACTGGATACTCCGGGATAATGCACCTATTACTTTTGCCCGATGATTATGAACTGTATTTTAATGCGATCTTTTTAATCAACTGCAGCTAAGAAATGTATTGAATGGGATTCTAGATTCTTGCATCTCCAAGTTGTCTGACAGAAATAATGAAATTTTCAATTCGCTTTGAATGATTTCTGTGTTACATGAGTGTACCTATCTTAAACATTTAAATCTAGCAAGTTAATCATATTTATTAAGTACATAAATCAATTAAATAAAAGACCTGCGAGTGTAACTTATGGCACCTTGTATAGCTGCAGTCTGAAGGTTTCGCCTTTTAATGTACTCGCCATTTAAGGGAACCTAATGTTTTCCAGTAGAACTGCCTACCTACTTTATATTTAATGTACCTACACGTGTTGAAATAGAACTATAAAATAATCATGTTAAAGGCACTGAAGTATTTATTTATTGATAAAGGACTTAAATAAATACCTACTAACTACTTGATGTCAAAGCGGTAGGTACTTCTAAAGCATGGTATCCCAACTTGCAGTCCGCGACCATGGCCCAAAGGCTCTGCAGTCTGCAGGCCACTCGGCGAGGCTGTTCTAAAGGGCTTCGGAAATCAACCAGTAGATGTGGCGCACGCGCAAAAACTGCGCAAAAACTGGTCATGCATGTCCATCTTAATGTGAGAGTTTCTTTAGCAAATCGAACCCTGGAGATAATTGAGAATACCATACACATTAGTGGAGAAAAATACGGAGGAGTCGTCATAATGGTCATTGTCTCAAAACTACAAAAAAAAAGTGTGCTGTCAGGAACGAATTTATCCTTAAAATTCATATTTTTTGACGGGTTCATTATAATGCTTAATTTGCATTTATAATACAAGCATAGATGGCAGGAAACATCTTGCGTCAGAATGAGATACCACAGGGCCCAGGTTCGATCCCCAGTAAAACATGTATTTTCGTATGTTTTATTTAATAATTAGCTGTAACTTTGACATTACTCACCAGATGGCGCTTAAAAGTGGGTCAGGTGACAAATCTATGTCCGTATATTCAATGTACTCTATGGGTATAACGCCAATCTTAGCGTGACATGACGCTACATCTTCTCCCGAATCACACCCACCGCAAGGAACTTCGTTCCAAAATAAAACTTTTTAACAAAAAATTGAACCGACGAAAACAGAAACTGAAAAGCGAAAAATAACTAATTATGAGTCGGCGCCAAACGAACTTTTAACAAGCAAAGTGCATGCAAGTTGCAAGTGGCCGAGCGGAGAACGCATTTTTGGAAAGTTATTGTTTATCGTTGAAAATTTCACGTTGTATTTGATGTGGCGTTGTTTTTATTATTTATTTAAAGTAATTTAATGATCTTCGTTGATTGGTTGTTTGGCGCCGACTCATAATTAGTTATTTTTCGCTTTTCAGTTTCTGTTTTCGTCGGTTCAATTTTTTGTTAAAAAGTTTTATTTTTCATTTTTTTGTGGTTTTAATCTAACTCCAGGTCTCTATTATGTCTAGAACTATATTTATGTGTGTCAATTTTCAACAGAATCGGTTAACAGGTAAGAATTCAGTGGGTGAACAAACAATCATCCCCTGTTTTACTACCCTTAGGGGTGGATTTTGATTTTGAAATTTAAATGGGACCAACTTCGAGACATACCCTATCCAATAAAAAAAGAATCATCAAAATCGGACCACTCTGTAAAAAGTTATGCGTGGTCATACATAAAAAAATAAAATAAAAAAAAAATAAAAAAAATATACGCGTCGAATTGAGAACCTCCTCCTTTTTTTCGTCGGTTAAAAAACGTTATGTCTGATAAAACCGCAAAGAACGCTCTGTGTTCTATATATGTATCTAATAGGTTTAAAACTTTTTCTCTTTTCACGCTTTTCTGACTTAACCTCCATCTTTAATTATACGGGTAATCATCAAGATATTAATCTCCTTTCTGTCCTCCATGATATTAATGCATCCAGTATAGTTACCTACTATCTTAAATCCAATCTGTACGTATTGAATGTATATTGCACCTAGGCATAGACAAAGTTGGCACTTGTAAGAATTCTAAGTAGTCCATGCCAATATTAACCTTATTTCCCAAGAAATAAGGAGTTTCGATGAAGTTCTACAAAATCGGGCTAATATTGCGATTGCGACAGTCCTAGTAAAGTCAACGTTTCTTACTTATAAACATAATGCTTGTTGCGCGGTTTAGTTGCCTACAAAGTGTTAGAAGGGAAAGGTTTGCGTACAAATCGCATTCCTAATTATAATTTCGCCATAATAAAACAACAAATAAATAATACTTATCCAAAAAAAATACAAAATCCTAGTAAGAAAAAGTTACAATTGGCGCCAAATTTTGAATTGAAAAAATAAAGAACAGTGACTATGACATTGAGTTGTAAATAAATAAATAAACAATAACAAAAGTGTGCTATTTTGTCACGGATAAAATATAAAAAGTTGAACTTGGAATCGCGTTCGATTTGGTATACAATTTTACCTTAGTGTTGTGTTGTGACTTCAGGGTCGAAGGTGACATTATGCCCCAGATTTTCTTCAAAAAAGTAATGGTGGTGAGGGATCGGGCCAACTTCGAGGTAAGCTACTTTCACTTTCCGCGCCGCTCCGTGGCGTATCGTATGCCCCTTGCCAGCTACCGTGTAAATTGTAAAAATATTTTAACATTAATTACAGGTTTAAACAAAACATTTTGCTGCTTTTCTGTACAAAATATTTTGTTTAGTAATTTAGTATGGTGACATCTTTGGGGTGACATCTGATAGCATGTAATTCAACTAGGTAACTACCTAATACCTCTTTAATAACTCGCTGCCCATCTATATTTTAGTTTCTTTTGTAAACCTCTAGTTTTTTGTGATATATCCACTGCTCATATAACCAAAACTTAGAATTATTTTATTCTTTTTAACGCATTTTACACATGCGAAGCGAAATCTAAAGATTTAAATTGTGATAATTTCGATACCACGAGCAGTGTTCACGGTAGCTTAGTGGCTAAAGCACTGGCGTACTGAGCCAGGAGTCGCAGGTTCGAATCCTGCTTGTGAGCGATTTTTTCTTTCCACAATTTAAATCTTTAAAACTTAGAATGTTATCTTTGTTAAAAAGGTAAAAATATTACGTTTGCCCTAAGCAGAATATTAAATAATGGAAACCTACTTACATAATGTCACAGGAAACAAATCTTTCGACATGTCAACAAAAAGGAAAGTCTCCATCAAAAATAATAAAATATGTAAAATTATACACAGTTAAAGTTTAGGGTTTATCGCAGTTATATAACCAGGTGGGTCAGGTGTATCATAAATACTTAAAGTAGTTACAAATTCGATAATATTTATAATCAAAGTCCTACTTTTGATTAACCAGTAGGTATAGGTAACCCGATTGCGCAACATACTTGTAAATTTTTAATTAAAACCAATATGAACTCATCGCACATCGGTAACTTAAATTCTAATATATAATTCATGTAGTATTTAACCGTGAAAACTTTATTGCTACAAAATTATCCAGATTTAGCAATGTTGTTTCATGAAATGACAACTTTTACAGTTAGATGTTAGTCAAAGTTTTGCGCGTGTCCTAGACGTGCATTCCTATCCTACACAGTCTAATCCAAACCCATGCTAGATCAGAGGCAATGATTTTACATAAGTATGTAATATCATTGATCAGAGGCCACAATAATTTTGAAAGTGGGTTAAATCGAAACATAATTAATCAAATCAAACTAGTCATAGGTGCTAACTCAGAGAAGCTACGTAGGTATAATTTCCTCCGAGGCGAGGGCACTAATATAATTGAGCTGTTTGTGATTAATAAAATGAGTACGTAAAAAAACTTAGCGCATGCAATTCAATTTGTGAACCATTTTACTGGTAGAATTGGCCCTTGGGAATAATTAATATTACTAGTAAATATTTAATGTCTTTGATTAATATATAGTTGCTACCGCTTATACTTATACCCAAAAAAGTTGTATTGTATTTGAGAAACTAGATTCGTTGCGTTCAATAAACGTTCTCAAAAAAGGCACCGACAAGCATAGGTTAATGAACATAGATGAACCGATAGAGTTGTCAGTGTCAGAATCGTAGCAGGTGGAAATCCATGAAGTCTCAGTTCTTAATCTGTGAGTCTCTGCCTACTCTAATGGGATACAGGCTTGGTAGGTAATATGTAGGCTACTACCTATGTAGATTTGATTGCAAGCTTTTTCACCATATGCACTTGCAAGATATGATTTGTTTTAGGTATCAATTTCCGAAAAATCGTTCCTAAAAAAATCTCAACAGAATTTTACGTAACAGTATAAAAAGTTACAATTTTGTTGCAAAATGGTGGCGACCTCTGGGCACCATAAATTATATCTTTGCCTGCCTAGATTTTATCTGTAGCATTTAAGTACTGGTTGTGGGGTTGTGGCTTGATCATAGACAATAATTATTCTTATCTGTGGATAAGGCTGGAGGCTGCTGGAGGCCTGTTGATTATGCTGCTATCTGTGTTACGAAATCTACATTAAATAGAAATTGCTGAATAATTGCATGCTGATCATATAAGGTGTATACCTACTTACCATTATTAGCTGAGTTTCTTTTAAGGGGTGTATGTCGCCGTGGAGCGATAAGTCCGCCAATTGTACGCATACTTATACCTAAACTAAACTAGGTATAAGTATGCGTACAACACAGACATAGTAAAAAATATAGACTAAGTGCTGCGAACAACCATAGTGAAGGCAACAAAAACCGTGCTCCTTCATGTATGCATACCTGATGGATATTTGTTTTCGCGATGCATCGCGAAAACAAATATCCATCAGGTGCATGGTGTGTACGTGAGCACTGGTTATACATGAAGGAGCACGGTTTTTGTTGCCTTCACTATGGTTGTTCGCAGCACTTAGTCTATATTTTTTACTATGTCTGTGTTGTACGCATACTTATACCTAGTTTAGTTTAGGTATAAGTATGCGTACAATTGGCGGACTTATCGCTCCACGGCGACATACACCCCTTAAAAGAAACTCAGCTAATAATGGTAAGTAGGTATACACCTTATATGATCAGCATGCAATTATTCAGCAATTTCTATTTAATGTAGATTTCGTAACACAGATAGCAGCACACAGTCTGTTATTTTGCCTTAGTTGCGGCCATCCTTATTTTTTGAGGCTTTTAGAAAGATAATAACCAAACAAAACTTCTATTAAAACCCCCGTGGTTTTAAGTGTCATAGTTTTCAAAATATTTCGAAAATCGAGAAAAATCCATAGAAACCATAGAAACGTGTTTTAGGCTTTCATAATGAACATTTTACAATAAATGTTTCATGGCACGCTAGCCATTAACTTAATGCATCATTACATCTATTTTATCATAAAAAAATGCGTTCTCCTAGGCGTCAATTTTATTTTTTCCATGATTTCATAATAATTTTATTTATGGTCATTCTTAACATGGTCGCATTTTATTTTTGTGTGTAAATGTTTAGTACACTACTAAGTATAACCACAAAAAAAATAAGAAGCAACGAACACAGGAACTCGGAGATATTCATTTTTAAAGTTTTAATTTAGGGTTGTCAACTAATGTAGGCGCCTTTAACAAACGACCAATTTCGCTCGGAATAAATTTGCTTCTTCAATTATTATAATTTCCTATTACTATTTCTGAAGCATTATCCTTGGTCTAATCATGTCTTCACAAACACGATTTTATTAGATTCACCTGTAACTAACAAATCATGTAACAAATCTTGTTTATTATTCTTTTTTGTTTTGTAAGTGCATGCACTTACATCAAAATGAATCTTCGATGAAGGATATTATGTGGAATTGGGAAGGGGTCCGCCCTCGTTAGATAGAATGTCAAAACCCAATTTCCATACATAATATCTGGAGAAGCGGGGGTGAGGTGTCATGGAGCCGTCAAAGACCCATGGCACTGCTTTGCCTCAGCAGGTACTGACCCGTCCTGCTGGGGGATGTCCTTCTGGGCCCCGACCAGAGGACTTAATGCAAGGGGGGCATGAGGGCGCCAACCCTCATGCTGGTCAGCGAGTGGCAACTCCAACGACTAACAACGAAAGCACGAACACGGATCTGAAGAAATCACTCACGAAATTGGGAATTTATAAAATTTTGGTAGATAAGGCACATTTGCACGGGGTTCATAAAAGACCTTTGGATCTCAATTCAGAGGAACGATGCCTAATCGTGTTAAACGCTTTATATCCAAATGGAATTCCGAACAATATCGATAGCCAAAGCAATGAATTTAATTACAATCTTTCAAATTTTTTAAGTAAATGTGGAACTTTATATTGCAGTAGTAAACGGAATTTCAAACGATTTTGTAATAAAAACAAACACTGGCTTTTGTAGCGTTAACCCGCTACGGATAAAAACTTTTTGCATTTTTTATTACTACCTTTTTTTGTAAATTCTTTATAAAAAATTATCGCTTATTATTCCCGCTTATTTTCCAAAGCTGAACGCAATTATAGTACTACTGAGCGCGAACTTTTGTCTGTACTTGATTCTATTAAGCATTTTCGGTGTTATTTAGATGGAATGAAGTTTAGTGTTATAACTGATCACATGGCCTTGAAATGGCTCCTCACGCTTCATAATCCTTCCGGCCGTTTAGCTCGATGGGCTACTATTATCTCCCAATATACTTTTGATATCGTTCACCGTAAGGGTTCGCAACACGTCGTACCTGATGCTTTATCTAGGATGTACGCAAGTCCGGTTACATTTGATCAAGGTCCTGAACATACTAATGATAGATGGTATAAAAGGGTTTATGTTGGTGCTCGAGATACTCCACAAATGTTTCCTGCATACGCCATTCGGAACGGTGCTCTCTTAAGACGCATGCCGATCATTACTCCTTTGTGTCCTGATCCTTGGCGTGTAGTTTTACCTGCTGAAAAGGTTCCATCCGCGATTTGGGAAGTACATAATAATCCTCCTTCGATACATCCTGGAGTAACCAAGACTTATCATAAACTCAAGGAAATTTTCTATTGGCCGAACATGTTTCGGGATGTAACCACGGCTCTTAAGCAATGTGATGTATGTAAAGCTTATAAGATCGCTAATACTCAACCCCGTGGTCTTATGTGTTACCCCAAGGTGGTTTCCTTGCCTTTACAAATGATTTCAATCGATATCATAGGCCCATTACCAATCGCTTATTATGGGTTCAAATACATTTTATCTATGGTTGATGTTTTTTCTAAATATGTCTGGCTTGTTCCCCTTAAGAAGGTTGACACCAGTTCAGTTATTAAAGCTCTGGAATCTGAAATATTTTTTAATTTTGGTGTTCCACGGTCTATTCTCTGTGACAATGCTACCGTTTTTCGTAGTAATCAGTTTTTAAACTATCTTAGGTCTTTTCACATTGATTCCCCGTCATTTACCCCATATTATACACCACAGGCCAATACGGTTGAACGCTATAACCAAAGTGTCATTACGTGTTTGAGCATTTTGGTTGGCGAGAACCAAAGGAATTGGGCAAAGATGTTGCCTAAAGTCAAACTATATCTCAATTCTTGTCTTAATTTAGCCACTGGTTTTACGCCAAACTTTCTCATATTCGGTAGAGAAGTCTATATGGATTCATCCCGCGCTATTAACCAGACTCCAAGCAATAATTTAGCTGGATGTCGGGAAATACACGCTAAGAATCTAACTTCCCTAGCCGATGTTTATGCGAAAGTAGCTGACAATCTCTCTACTGCCTTTCTCCGAAATTCTCGAACGTATAACGCGAACCGTACAGCGGTTTCTCTTAACGTTGGTGACATTGTATGGAGGCGTAATTTTTCTAAATCTTCGTCTGCTGAATTTTTTTCTGGTAAACTCGCTCCTCGCTTTATTAAATGCCGTGTTATCAGGGTCGTTTCTAGAACCACTTATGTCCTTCAAGACTGTGATTCTGTTCATTCTGGCCAATATCATATTAAAGATATTCTTAAATGATTCACTCTGTTCAATAAGACTATAAGAATTACTTTAACTCTAACTTCTTAAAATTATAAATTAATTTTTGAAATAAATATTACGATTATTTATAATCAACTAAAATAGCGACATCTAGCGGTTGTGTCATGAACTATTTTTCATGCCCGGTTATTTAATTGTTCAAACTTACGCCGCTAGGTGGCGCTATCAATCGTTCTGTTTAGAGTCGGTATCATTTTTTCTATTGTTTAGACACTCATTTCACTTGAATTTTGAGTTTCATTTAGTAATCTATCCAATGTTACAGGATTTCCTCTTGGTTAATAACTTAAGAATTCCCTCCCTTTGTATATTTATCCTATTACAAGTTGTCCTCTCACTTTCGAACCTTCTGTTATGTGATATATTCTAATTCTTTTGAATAATTCACTATAAATTATTTTTCGATATGTCATCCTTTTATCTGGTGAAAGTTACACCACACCCTGTAGGATATTCGTTTACTATTTAATTTCACATCTGGAATTTATTTATTTCCTCTCTTGTTTTAATACTTATTCGTTGACTCCGTGTTGTTTTGTTTGACTGGAGTCGTATCTTTGACTGAGGACGTATATTTTTTTTTTTACTGAAGCCGCTAGTATTTTCCTTAGACGGAATTTTTTTGTTTGAAGTTTCGTTTATTTTTATTTTTTTCTTATTATTTAGGGATCTCCAAACTATAATTTGGTCAGTTTGGTCTAATGTGATTTATCATTTCCTAGCTTTAATGTTTTCCGTTATTCGTAAGTTAAGGCGACGCATCTGAAGCTCGCACTGATAACGTTTAGGTGAAGGTCAACTTTCATTTTTATTCAGTATCTGCTGCACTTCGTTGTTGTTAATTAGAGTAATTTAGTTTATATATTAAAGTATATTTGTACTAAGTTAGTTTAATTTAAGTTAGTTTATTTAACAAGGTTTATTCAATTTCAGTAAGGTCTTAGGTTTTTTCTTTTCGTGTTATCACTCCTTTTAGGGTTGTCACGTCCTTTTAGGGTTGTCACATCCTTTTAGGGTTGTCACATCCTTTTAGGGTTGTCACATCCTTTCAGGGTTGCCACAGTTATTTTTTTTTTTTTGTTGGAAAAGGGGTACTGTAGCGTTAACCCGCTACGGATAAAAACTTTTTGCATTTTTTATTACTACCTTTTTTTGTAAATTCTTTATAAAAAATTCACTTGGCGTGTCATTTTTGAACTTCGATTTCTTAAATTTCTATCGTCAATTTTTTATTTTCAAAGCGCGTGATTGCAGATTTGGTAGCCATCAGAACTGGTTTTCTTCTTGTGTTCGTTCATTTACACCAAAATTTTGCTGATGTGATCATAATTGTCCGGTTTTACACCGTTGTTTGGTTATCTAGTCGGCTACATTTTGTACTTGTAAAAAGGTGTCGATGTCAGTTTGTTCTCTCCTGTTATTTTGACGTTCATATTAGTACACAAGCCGGGTTTCGGCTTCACCCCGTGGGACCAGCTGCATGGGGCCTGGTTTTGATCCGGCACCAAAGCAGTGTTGCTGAGGGTCCAGGACGGAAGATTTGAGGAAGAAAGAGCCAAATCTTCGTCGCTGTACTCCACCCAAATTGCCTTCCGGGAGTGCGAAATCCCTACCATCTTCACAAGGACAGCAGTTTATTTCAAGACCTCACTTTTATTTTCTTTTATAGTAGTGGTATATAGCAGCGTATTTTTTTCCTGTTTAGTTTTACATTTCTTGCCATCCGCGGTATATGATATTTTATTTTATGTAAGGGGACGGAAAAACGAAACGTTGCATGCAATCTTTTATTTTTTTTCGAGACAGTTTGTGTTTAGCTCGATTAACATCCCGGTCAATCTATATGTAAAATCTCGACTCTGCAGTGCCTTTTTTTTTCGAAGTATCTTTTTTTTACCCTTTTGTACATTTTTTTAAAACAATATTTCGACCCGTCATTTTTTACCTAAAATTAAACGTGTTTGTGATGTGAAAAGTGTTTTCTTCCATATTTTTTACGTTACAAATTGGCGCCCGAACAGGGACGTGTTATCAGGGTCGTTTCTAGAACCACTTATGTCCTTCAAGACTGTGATTCTGTTCATTCTGGCCAATATCATATTAAAGATATTCTTAAATGATTCACTCTGTTCAATAAGACTATAAGAATTACTTTAACTCTAACTTCTTAAAATTATAAATTAATTTTTGAAATAAATATTACGATTATTTATAATCAACTAAAATAGCGACATCTAGCGGTTGTGTCATGAACTATTTTTCATGCCCGGTTATTTAATTGTTCAAACTTACGCCGCTAGGTGGCGCTATCAATCGTTCTGTTTAGAGTCGGTATCATTTTTTCTATTGTTTAGACACTCATTTCACTTGAATTTTGAGTTTCATTTAGTAATCTATCCAATGTTACAGGATTTCCTCTTGGTTAATAACTTAAGAATTCCCTCCCTTTGTATATTTATCCTATTACAAGTTGTCCTCTCACTTTCGAACCTTCTGTTATGTGATATATTCTAATTCTTTTGAATAATTCACTATAAATTATTTTTCGATATGTCATCCTTTTATCTGGTGAAAGTTACACCACACCCTGTAGGATATTCGTTTACTATTTAATTTCACATCTGGAATTTATTTATTTCCTCTCTTGTTTTAATACTTATTCGTTGACTCCGTGTTGTTTTGTTTGACTGGAGTCGTATCTTTGACTGAGGACGTATATTTTTTTTTTTACTGAAGCCGCTAGTATTTTCCTTAGACGGAATTTTTTTGTTTGAAGTTTCGTTTATTTTTATTTTTTTCTTATTATTTAGGGATCTCCAAACTATAATTTGGTCAGTTTGGTCTAATGTGATTTATCATTTCCTAGCTTTAATGTTTTCCGTTATTCGTAAGTTAAGGCGACGCATCTGAAGCTCGCACTGATAACGTTTAGGTGAAGGTCAACTTTCATTTTTATTCAGTATCTGCTGCACTTCGTTGTTGTTAATTAGAGTAATTTAGTTTATATATTAAAGTATATTTGTACTAAGTTAGTTTAATTTAAGTTAGTTTATTTAACAAGGTTTATTCAATTTCAGTAAGGTCTTAGGTTTTTTCTTTTCGTGTTATCACTCCTTTTAGGGTTGTCACGTCCTTTTAGGGTTGTCACATCCTTTTAGGGTTGTCACATCCTTTTAGGGTTGTCACATCCTTTCAGGGTTGCCACAGTTATTTTTTTTTTTTTGTTGGAAAAGGGGTACTGTAGCGTTAACCCGCTACGGATAAAAACTTTTTGCATTTTTTATTACTACCTTTTTTTGTAAATTCTTTATAAAAAATTCACTTGGCGTGTCATTTTTGAACTTCGATTTCTTAAATTTCTATCGTCAATTTTTTATTTTCAAAGCGCGTGATTGCAGATTTGGTAGCCATCAGAACTGGTTTTCTTCTTGTGTTCGTTCATTTACACCAAAATTTTGCTGATGTGATCATAATTGTCCGGTTTTACACCGTTGTTTGGTTATCTAGTCGGCTACATTTTGTACTTGTAAAAAGGTGTCGATGTCAGTTTGTTCTCTCCTGTTATTTTGACGTTCATATTAGTACACAAGCCGGGTTTCGGCTTCACCCCGTGGGACCAGCTGCATGGGGCCTGGTTTTGATCCGGCACCAAAGCAGTGTTGCTGAGGGTCCAGGACGGAAGATTTGAGGAAGAAAGAGCCAAATCTTCGTCGCTGTACTCCACCCAAATTGCCTTCCGGGAGTGCGAAATCCCTACCATCTTCACAAGGACAGCAGTTTATTTCAAGACCTCACTTTTATTTTCTTTTATAGTAGTGGTATATAGCAGCGTATTTTTTTCCTGTTTAGTTTTACATTTCTTGCCATCCGCGGTATATGATATTTTATTTTATGTAAGGGGACGGAAAAACGAAACGTTGCATGCAATCTTTTATTTTTTTTCGAGACAGTTTGTGTTTAGCTCGATTAATATCCCGGTCAATCTATATGTAAAATCTCGACTCTGCAGTGCCTTTTTTTTTCGAAGTATCTTTTTTTTACCCTTTTGTACATTTTTTTAAAACAATATTTCGACCCGTCATTTTTTACCTAAAATTAAACGTGTTTGTGATGTGAAAAGTGTTTTCTTCCATATTTTTTACGTTACAAATTGGCGCCCGAATTTAAAGTAAGTATTTTATTTTCATTAATACTGATATAACAATTTTTTTTTGTTATCTTGTGTGTGGTGCTCCTAGCGAGCAAAATTTTTATCGATTTTTTTTTCCTCTTTCTATTCTTCAGGTTTTAGAGTCGTACAGAGTCCTGAATAGAAGTTGAAGGAATAGCGTGTTTCTCGAAAGATCCATTTAATGTTTCTCATCTCACGAAATTGCCTGAAGAAATCATGATACTTTGCTTTAATACATTGTTTGTGAAATACAATTTTTAATAAGAACCTTGTAACTATTCCCAATATTGAACTCTTTTATTATTCCTTCCAAATAATAATTTTAACCCGAATTTTATTCTGATCCTGTTGTTAGTCTTAGTTAGTTTCCCGTAGCGTGTGTTTGGTGTGTGGATGTTTAGGCGTCGTGACCAAAGGTAAGCTGTTTGCACGGTAGTTTGAGTCTATTTCTTATTTAGTTCTTAGGTCCGACCTACTTCTTGTTTACCCTTTTTGTAATTAAACATGGCAGAAGAAGCTCCTATCTGTGAGACTCCTCTTCGCGAAAGTCCTATTATTTCCAGACCACCACCGATTCCACCTAGGACAACGCATGGTTCTAGTCATTCTTTGCTTCCTTCTCCAATGAAATCGGAAGACTGTCCGGTTTACGTCCAAAAACGATTTTCACTTAAAAAGTGGCAAATTGTTTATGATGGTAGTACGTGTGTTCGGCAATTTTTCTTGAGTATTGAGGAACAGAAGGAAGCGGATGATTTGTCTGACGGATATCTTTTGAAACGCTTCCACGAAGTTTTGTCCGGAGTCGCATTAACTTATTATAGGTCGATCCGCCGATCTGATTTAACGTATCTGGAACTTAAACAGTATTTTGTAAAGACTTTCGGTTCTGTAGATTTTGAATTTAAAACCGAGCAACAGGTCAGGAATTTAAAGCAAAAACCTGATCAAACTGTTAAAGATTTTGTTATAAGGATTTCTCAACTGAATGACTCCTTACGCAAACCGGTCAATGAGTCAGATCTTTTGGAAATTATTATACATAACATGCATTCCAGATACTTCCCGTGTCTATCGATTCATAAATTTACTGATATGGACTCTCTTATTGATATGACTTCACATTTCGAAAGCTTTTTACCCGAAACGACTAAATTTGCTTCGAGCACTACCACCCAATCGCAAATGTGCCCAAAATGTAATAAAACAGGACATCCCTATCGTACTTGTCCTGACTTCCCTGGTATGCTGTGCTTTAAGTGCCACACGCCTGGTTTTATAACCCGTGATTGCCCTAAATGCAATCCAAAAAATGTTTAATCCACCGGCGACACGCATTGCTCCGTACAGTGTCACCGGTGATAACGTCCGATTCGTCTGATAACCGACCGTTTATCGAGATTTTATTGTGTAACCGTGTCATTAAAGCGTTACTTGACTCTGGAGCACAAATGTCCCTTATTAGTGATTGTTTTACCCAGCAACTAGGTATCTCTCTGGGTAAAAACGATTCATGCCCTCGTGTTATTTCTGCTAATAACTCTCCTATTGATATTTTGGGAACAATTTATCTCCCAGTTAAGTTTAATGATACAACTTTTGTCCATGAATTTTTAGTAGCTCGTTCTATGTCTTCTTCTGTTATTCTAGGTATTGAATTCTGGAATAAGTTTGGTTTAACTTCCGTTTTTAGTCAAGCTTTTAACAAAAATATCAAAGGCAATATGTACCTTCCTTCCGACAACCACTGCCTTCCTCAGGTTTCTTGTATTAGTGAGGTTCGTTACGTACATCCGCGTAACGTTCTATTACCTGAACAAGAACTATGTCTTCAACAGGTCATTGATGAGTTCGAAGTCATTTCATCTGACAAGATTGGTCTGGGTAAGACTACTTGGTTATCACACAAGATTAACACATGTGGACCACCAATTAGACAAAGGTTTTACCCTCTTTCTCCTGTTAAATTAAAGATCCTCAACGAGGAGATTGATAAGATGCTGGAGGTGGGTGTCATTCGTCCCTCTCGTTCTCCGTGGGCTAGTCCAGTGGTTATGGTAACTAAGAAGGATGGGTCCGTTCGTTTCTGCGTTGACAGTAGGAAATTGAATAGCGTTACTACGAGGGATTCTTATCCTCTCCCTCGTATTCACGATATCCTTGACAACCTTCGCGGCGCAAGATATATAAGCTCGCTTGATTTTAGAAGTGCTTTTTGGCAGATCCCTCTTGCTGATGATGAGAGCTGTGAGAAAACTGCTTTTATAGTTCCTCAACGTGGTTTATTCGAGTTTGTCAGAATGCCATTTGGTCTCACAAATGCAGCCTCTGAGATGCAACGTCTTACCGATATGATTGTTAATTTTGAATTCACTTCTACCAGTGATAACTGTGTTTTCGGTTACGTTGATGACTTAATTCTGATTTCAAAAGACTTTCACAGTCACGTCGCGCTCCTTAGAAAGGTTCTAAACCGTCTTAAGGAAGCCGGTTTATCTATTAATCTTAAAAAATGCGAATTTTGTAAAAGCGAACTAAAATATTTGGGTTATATTGTAAATGAGAAGGGTTTACAAACTGACCCCAGCAAGCTTGATGCCATTAGGGACTATCCAACCCCTACTACAGCTAAGTCACTACGTGGTTTTATTGGAATGTGTTCCTATTATAGACGCTTTGTTGATGGTTTTTCTTCTATAATAGCTCCACTCACTGCCCTTATTGGAAAAAAGAAAGGTCGTGATCTTATAAATTGGGATAATGCCGCCGAAGACGCATTTATCAAATTAAAGGTCGCGTTAATCAATACACCGGTTATGGCTTGTCCGGATTTCTCGAAACCATTCTTTTTGCAGTGTGATGCGTCAGCGGTTGGTCTCGGTTCAGTTCTTTCACAAAAGATTGATAATGTTGAACACCCTATCGCTTATTATTCCCGCTTATTTTCCAAAGCTGAACGCAATTATAGTACTACTGAGCGCGAACTTTTGTCTGTACTTGATTCTATTAAGCATTTTCGGTGTTATTTAGATGGAATGAAGTTTAGTGTTATAACTGATCACATGGCCTTGAAATGGCTCCTCACGCTTCATAATCCTTCCGGCCGTTTAGCTCGATGGGCTACTATTATCTCCCAATATACTTTTGATATCGTTCACCGTAAGGGTTCGCAACACGTCGTACCTGATGCTTTATCTAGGATGTACGCAAGTCCGGTTACATTTGATCAAGGTCCTGAACATACTAATGATAGATGGTATAAAAGGGTTTATGTTGGTGCTCGAGATACTCCACAAATGTTTCCTGCATACGCCATTCGGAACGGTGCTCTCTTAAGACGCATGCCGATCATTACTCCTTTGTGTCCTGATCCTTGGCGTGTAGTTTTACCTGCTGAAAAGGTTCCATCCGCGATTTGGGAAGTACATAATAATCCTCCTTCGATACATCCTGGAGTAACCAAGACTTATCATAAACTCAAGGAAATTTTCTATTGGCCGAACATGTTTCGGGATGTAACCACGGCTCTTAAGCAATGTGATGTATGTAAAGCTTATAAGATCGCTAATACTCAACCCCGTGGTCTTATGTGTTACCCCAAGGTGGTTTCCTTGCCTTTACAAATGATTTCAATCGATATCATAGGCCCATTACCAATCGCTTATTATGGGTTCAAATACATTTTATCTATGGTTGATGTTTTTTCTAAATATGTCTGGCTTGTTCCCCTTAAGAAGGTTGACACCAGTTCAGTTATTAAAGCTCTGGAATCTGAAATATTTTTTAATTTTGGTGTTCCACGGTCTATTCTCTGTGACAATGCTACCGTTTTTCGTAGTAATCAGTTTTTAAACTATCTTAGGTCTTTTCACATTGATTCCCCGTCATTTACCCCATATTATACACCACAGGCCAATACGGTTGAACGCTATAACCAAAGTGTCATTACGTGTTTGAGCATTTTGGTTGGCGAGAACCAAAGGAATTGGGCAAAGATGTTGCCTAAAGTCAAACTATATCTCAATTCTTGTCTTAATTTAGCCACTGGTTTTACGCCAAACTTTCTCATATTCGGTAGAGAAGTCTATATGGATTCATCCCGCGCTATTAACCAGACTCCAAGCAATAATTTAGCTGGATGTCGGGAAATACACGCTAAGAATCTAACTTCCCTAGCCGATGTTTATGCGAAAGTAGCTGACAATCTCTCTACTGCCTTTCTCCGAAATTCTCGAACGTATAACGCGAACCGTACAGCGGTTTCTCTTAACGTTGGTGACATTGTATGGAGGCGTAATTTTTCTAAATCTTCGTCTGCTGAATTTTTTTCTGGTAAACTCGCTCCTCGCTTTATTAAATGCCGTGTTATCAGGGTCGTTTCTAGAACCACTTATGTCCTTCAAGACTGTGATTCTGTTCATTCTGGCCAATATCATATTAAAGATATTCTTAAATGATTCACTCTGTTCAATAAGACTATAAGAATTACTTTAACTCTAACTTCTTAAAATTATAAATTAATTTTTGAAATAAATATTACGATTATTTATAATCAACTAAAATAGCGACATCTAGCGGTTGTGTCATGAACTATTTTTCATGCCCGGTTATTTAATTGTTCAAACTTACGCCGCTAGGTGGCGCTATCAATCGTTCTGTTTAGAGTCGGTATCATTTTTTCTATTGTTTAGACACTCATTTCACTTGAATTTTGAGTTTCATTTAGTAATCTATCCAATGTTACAGGATTTCCTCTTGGTTAATAACTTAAGAATTCCCTCCCTTTGTATATTTATCCTATTACAAGTTGTCCTCTCACTTTCGAACCTTCTGTTATGTGATATATTCTAATTCTTTTGAATAATTCACTATAAATTATTTTTCGATATGTCATCCTTTTATCTGGTGAAAGTTACACCACACCCTGTAGGATATTCGTTTACTATTTAATTTCACATCTGGAATTTATTTATTTCCTCTCTTGTTTTAATACTTATTCGTTGACTCCGTGTTGTTTTGTTTGACTGGAGTCGTATCTTTGACTGAGGACGTATATTTTTTTTTTTACTGAAGCCGCTAGTATTTTCCTTAGACGGAATTTTTTTGTTTGAAGTTTCGTTTATTTTTATTTTTTTCTTATTATTTAGGGATCTCCAAACTATAATTTGGTCAGTTTGGTCTAATGTGATTTATCATTTCCTAGCTTTAATGTTTTCCGTTATTCGTAAGTTAAGGCGACGCATCTGAAGCTCGCACTGATAACGTTTAGGTAAAGGTCAACTTTCATTTTTATTCAGTATCTGCTGCACTTCGTTGTTGTTAATTAGAGTAATTTAGTTTATATATTAAAGTATATTTGTACTAAGTTAGTTTAATTTAAGTTAGTTTATTTAACAAGGTTTATTCAATTTCAGTAAGGTCTTAGGTTTTTTCTTTTCGTGTTATCACTCCTTTTAGGGTTGTCACGTCCTTTTAGGGTTGTCACATCCTTTTAGGGTTGTCACATCCTTTTAGGGTTGTCACATCCTTTCAGGGTTGCCACAGTTATTTTTTTTTTTTTGTTGGAAAAGGGGTACTGTAGCGTTAACCCGCTACGGATAAAAACTTTTTGCATTTTTTATTACTACCTTTTTTTGTAAATTCTTTATAAAAAATTCACTTGGCGTGTCATTTTTGAACTTCGATTTCTTAAATTTCTATCGTCAATTTTTTATTTTCAAAGCGCGTGATTGCAGATTTGGTAGCCATCAGAACTGGTTTTCTTCTTGTGTTCGTTCATTTACACCAAAATTTTGCTGATGTGATCATAATTGTCCGGTTTTACACCGTTGTTTGGTTATCTAGTCGGCTACATTTTGTACTTGTAAAAAGGTGTCGATGTCAGTTTGTTCTCTCCTGTTATTTTGACGTTCATATTAGTACACAAGCCGGGTTTCGGCTTCACCCCGTGGGACCAGCTGCATGGGGCCTGGTTTTGATCCGGCACCAAAGCAGTGTTGCTGAGGGTCCAGGACGGAAGATTTGAGGAAGAAAGAGCCAAATCTTCGTCGCTGTACTCCACCCAAATTGCCTTCCGGGAGTGCGAAATCCCTACCATCTTCACAAGGACAGCAGTTTATTTCAAGACCTCACTTTTATTTTCTTTTATAGTAGTGGTATATAGCAGCGTATTTTTTTCCTGTTTAGTTTTACATTTCTTGCCATCCGCGGTATATGATATTTTATTTTATGTAAGGGGACGGAAAAACGAAACGTTGCATGCAATCTTTTATTTTTTTTCGAGACAGTTTGTGTTTAGCTCGATTAACATCCCGGTCAATCTATATGTAAAATCTCGACTCTGCAGTGCCTTTTTTTTTCGAAGTATCTTTTTTTTACCCTTTTGTACATTTTTTTAAAACAATATTTCGACCCGTCATTTTTTACCTAAAATTAAACGTGTTTGTGATGTGAAAAGTGTTTTCTTCCATATTTTTTACGTTACACTTTCCACTATTTTTGATATTGAAATACCAAAAGTGAATATCGAGGAAAGTCCTTTACCACAACAAAATATTATAGAATTGGATGAGGCACATTTTTTATTACAAAATAATCCTTCAACTTCGAGAAGTAGTAGCTATGCCTTACAAAAAACTTTAAGACCCCAAGAACTTGGAAGACCCGATACCTGAAACTTCTTTTGGCGCTCATTCCAGTTTCACATCAAATACACATTTATTACAAAGTAATCCTTCGACTTCGGGAACTAGTAGCTTTGACTAACCTTCAATAGATCCGAAACCTGAAACTAATTTTGATGCTTCATCCAGTTCCACATCTACATTTTATGAAAATTTAAGTGATCGCCAAAAGCGCCGTGCACGTAAAGATCTTTAGGAATCGCTTGACGGAGAACCTCATTCAAAACTAATTAAAGTTATGTCGAGAATAGTAACAGACGAAACCGGCGAAAAACTAAATGAAAGTTCTACTCAGGAGTTTGAGTTTATAATAAAGGAATGCTTGAAAAGTCCAACTCGGCCTAAAAAAATCGCAGGAACCATAAAGTCAAAATCGGAACCCAAACCCTATTCTCCTGATGAAGCTCTTTGTTTAATGATTGATATAAAACTATCAGTGGAGGACTATATCTACATGCAACAAGGTGCCAAATCTCGATGATTTAATATTTACCCTGCCTATTATAAGATACAAAAAGCTAAAAAACATTGTTATCTTGATGTTGAAATTGAAATATCAGAACGAGAAGCCAAAGTACCTTTAAATGATTTACTTATGCACACGTTTCGACGAATCATTGACTCTTGCGACCAAAGGGTTTCGGAATATTGCAATCAAAAACAGTTAGATACACTTCACTGCGTTTTTGAGGGTTCATGGGGTTTTGATGGTAGTACAGGACAGTCAACATATAAGCAAACGTTTTCTGATAAAATTGATGACGAACACTGCCTCTTTGCTACTACCTACATTCCGTTGCGCATAAAAAGTCTTGATGGTTTTGTCTTATGGTCAAACCCAAATCCACAATCTTTTAGATTTTGCCAACCAATAAAAATACAATACAGATCAGAATCAAAAGATCTGATTCTGGAAGAAAGGAACTGGGTAGAAGAAGAAATTGAAAATCTTTCACTAATTTATTCGGAAATTTTTGCTGGATATGTCGTTGTCGGAGATCCAAAATTATACCTCACCATAATTGACGGAAAAGTCTTTAATGTCATCACAAATACCAGCTCACAATTACGGTGTGCATGTATTATTACCCATGATCCATTACCGCAAAGTTTTGCTGATATTCCTAATACTGAATTGGTAACAGACGCTTCTGATGATAATATACTCGTATTATCATCACAAGAAGTTTTGACAAACTCCGATGATGACTGCTAGGTTAGCGTCACGTATCGTTGTAGTCTTAGAGCATTGAGAACATTATAGTAATTGTTTTCAGACAACAGAAACCCAGAAAGAGACACAGAAAGACACGAGAAAGAGTTTACTCAAAGTTAGTTAAATACTAACACACTACACACCTCTGCCTACCCCTTCGGGGAAATACAGGCGTGATGTTATGTTATGTTTTTTTTTTTTTTTTTTTAGTTAAATACTTGGGAAATATCTGGCACTTTTATTTTATTTTTTTATTTATTCAATTGCGACAACCCTATTTCCATAGAAATTTCAAAAATATTTAGAAACTCTCTATCTTCGTATTCCTGCTATTGACGCATGTCATATTTTAGTGTATTATTGACAATAACATTACGCATATATTTAAATGAAAATAAGATGCGTCCGTGATAAGAAAACATGAAAAAAAAATGTTTTGTGTTAATCGGTAAAAGTAAAAAATCTCCTAATATATCAAAGGTACGATGCCCCATTTTTTTATCTAAATATATATTATGCTGTTACTTTATTTAAAGGACTAACTAAATATGTATTACAACAATTTTCGAAAATAAAAATTAATTTTGTTTTTCTCACTTTTCAATGAAACCTTAATAACTTTATAATTATAAAAAAAAACACTATAGGTATTTCTGCCAAACCTTTATCGTTACTATAGCTATCGAATAAAAACATAAAATGGACATGGCCGCAACTAAGGCAAAATAACAGACTGTGGATGCTTACTGGAAGATGCCGCGACATGTGAACTGCTATGCTATTCTCTAAGGATACAGCCTTGCGTGCAACGCTGCCGCAGCGTCGAAACCTTGATTTGGTATTCACTAAAGTACGAAAAGCTACACTAGCGCTCAAGGCTGTGACGGCCGTGAGTTGGAACTACTCGACGACAGAGAAATTGACACTTCTTCATACATTTTGGTATTCCGTAAACAAAAACCAGCGTCGAGATCGCTCACAGCCTCACGCACAGCCCAGTGTTACCAGATGGCAAGTTTGAAATTATCACAAATCTAGAAAAAAAATATCTTATTTTTATCGCATACGTGAAGAATGACTCTCCTCCACAAAATTGTAATTATATTGATATTTAGAGGTCTCAAGTTTCTATTAATTAATGTGTTTTATTTAATACTAGCTATGCCCGACCATACGTTCCTATCAACATTTTTTTTTCACAAAATCCATCGCGTGCTCCGCACTCGCAATGTTAAAAACAATTCGCCTAAGTTTTATCGCAATAGGATGAATGGTATAGGAACGCATACGGGACAAAAAAGAAAAATATATTTTTATTTGTAGATAAATAAAATCAGAAAATTATTAGAAAAAGAAAAGAAAAATTTCTTATTGTCCCAGTTCGCAGCGTGCAACAGTTAAAAAAAACGTAACAATGCAAAGCAAAAAAAAACAGATACCTAACTAATCCAATAGCACTCATTCTGATAGTCTGACTCTAGGTCTGACTGTCCTGACTGAACTGGTAACTGACGCAAACCGACCCACGAACTAAGACCGAACAAAATGAATAAGTGGAAAAGGACGCAGTATGCGGTTGGAAGGGAAGCATCGTTTTTTTATGGTCTTATGCGTGCATTTTATTCATTATGTCGTGTGCATCACACTGCACACATAATGAGTGAGAGTGACGAGAATGTATGCTCAAATGCTTGTTGTTAATGCTGGTTGTTGTCTAAAAAATTACTAAGCCTCAAAAATATCACAGCGTTATTAAAATTATCGTATGAATTTACAAAACTATCGTTCGATACCCTGCTATTATTTTTTACCGCAAAGGACTTGCAAGCATCGTAGATGTACGATAATTATCGCACGTCTGGCAACGCTGCCACAGCCACGCTTCTATCTGTCTAATCTAAAAGCTAAAAAGCTACACTAGCGCTCAAGGCTGTGACGGCCAAGAGTTGGAACTACTCTACAGCGGACAATTTGACACTTCTTGAACATTTTGGTATTCTCTAAGCAAAAAACAGCGTCGAGGTCGCTCACAGCCTGTCACAGCCTCGCCCTTAACCACGATTCTATCTGTCAAATCTAAAAGCTACAAATATTGCGCTGAGTCCTATATAGTTTAGTAACAAAAATCATTATTACTCGTAATTGAAGGTGCAAAGAAATGCAATAAAAGAAATGGAAGCAGAGCACAGATGATTACAAGTCTCTATTTATTGGAAAAAGCTAAAAAAGTGAAGATTTCAAGAAGGCACGAAACGAAGGCAAAACAAGACAGTTCAACACTTTTCCCAGGAAGTAGAGTTTATCCATATTTACAGGCTTTTTAAGGATTTAATTAATGTATTAGAAAGTGATTTTACTCCATATATGCCTCCATATATAACATCATTGACTGTATTCTAATTTTACTAACAGTTTTTTTAAGTATAGAATGTTTCTGAACTTATGAGTACTATTGTTACTTATAAAGAATTTATTATTAGGTATACATATTCATACTTTTGATATATAAATATGAGTTTGTGAAGATATTCGTTACACTCAATCACACTGAAACGGCGAAACAGATTTGGATGAAATTTGGCACGCAGGTAGACTATAACCCAAATTAACATATAGGCTACTTTTTATCCCATAAAAATAAAAAGCTCCCGAGGGATGCGAGATAAGTCTTTCTGTGATAAACGAAATTATATGCGGGCGAAGCTGCAGGCTAAGTCTACATAAAATCACGCCTGTATTTCCCCGAAGGGGTAGGCAGAGGTACACCTCTACTATACATAGTAGGTACACCCATATTTCACCAGTTATGTTATAAGTCCCATGTAATAGGAGCCTATTGCCATTAACCGGGCACAAATCCAGACTAACTCTAGTTAGTAGGGCTGTCTTGTTTTTAATTTTTTGTGTGTTTATGTATGTACATACTAAAAGGCAATGATAAATTAAACATGTGTATTTTCCTTATCCATTTTTTATTTACATTGAAAGAAATAAGTAATATAATACATTATCATATTTTCCACCAAAATGCACACAAATCCTGCAGTGCTTGGGTCTGCCTTGATTATAACCCACTGATCACCATAAAAATCTCAGAATCCTTTTCTGGTTATCAATAAGGAGTCTTTGATTTTCCAACCAACAACAGAGACTCTTCAAAAAACCATTCATTTTTCAAACGCTTTTCTTCAATGGCGATAAATCTTTCAGTCCGGCTCGCCATTTGTGACTGCCTTTGTGAAGGTGGTGAGCGCTGGAGCAGACGTCGTTGTGCCGTTGTTAACAAACGACGCCTACGAGGTGCTAAAAAGAAAAATAACTTTAAGCAATTGGTTGTAAATTTAATAAAGGCAAGCCAAGCCGTCTAAAAGCTTCACATGCGCTTGGGATGGAATTACGCCATAGACTTATATATTACTAGGGTCTTGACAAGCTAAGATACACAGTAGATTTTAAAAGTGTTTTAAAACAATAACGTCCTTTGACTGTCGGCGTCCAAGAACTATTGATTAGTGTCTCGTTTTTACTTTGTTGATGGGTTAGTATCCCGTGGACCAAAACTTAAACAATAGCAAATAAAAGGTTAGATACCTTAAGGTTACCTACAACAATACTTACATACACTTAAGCTTCTTTTTCAAGTCACAAAACTATGTTTAAAACAATACAATTAAATGTGATATTATCGCTAATACAATAACTTAACTAAATACGAATAGAAATCAACTTCTAAATAATTTACAAGTCTCAAAAATGTCGTACTTAAATATCATTAGGTAATCTGTGAGAAAATGTCAAGTGCAGTCCAAGGAACTTATATATCAAGCTGGAAAGCGGACGGCTGACTAAAATTCGGTCCGATGATTGGGGAGCCTTTTGTCTCTTTCTATAGGGTGTCCATACATGCAGGAAAGGGACAGCGGGCTCTCGGTAATACTATCTCAGAAGACCGGCCTCGACCGGTATTTTCTCCCTGATTTTGATTGAAGATTTTGGACCTTATATGAACGGGATATTATTAATTTTTGTAGTTCTTAAATTTCTCCGTACGCATTCTATCTTGGGTAAAAATTCTTTGGTGCAATCACAGAGTACTTTTATATATATGAAAAGTGCAGTGCAAGTGATTATATACTCTTTGGTGCAGTGTTGCCAACCCTTACCAAAAACTTTCTTAAAGAAAATGTTGACAGCCCCCTAAACACCCCTAACTTTTCCTATTGCCAATGAATCATTCACACATAGCAAGCTAAAACTTTAAGAAATGATTTTTTAATGATTATTTTTGGTAATAAGTACTCATATTGATCAAATTAATATTATACCTTAGAGACATAAGTGGTTGACTTTGAGCCGTTTGGGGTCGAAACGCTCGGGCCATGGTGTCCGAGTGCGCGCTCCTTTTTTAAGGATTCTCTAAGAGGCTGGTCGACACTTCGCGTGACCAGAGGGCTGGCTTGTTCTTTGGTCAAAGAATAAGCGTTGCCATTCAACGTGGCAACGCTGCCAGTCTTCTGGGCACGATGCCAGATGACAGCGGTGTGGAGGAATATTTTGCCGCCTAGGCGCGCTTTTTTGTATCGTTTTGTTTTGTACTTTGTAAATATTGTATCATTTTATTTTTTACTTTGTAGATATTGTACCTATAAGTCAACACCATCAAATATTTAGGCCACATAATAACAGCTATAAAATTTGATGAGTAAAACACCTAATTTATCTATTAAAAAAAAGTTCGGCGTAAAAAACAATAATCGAATGCAGGAATAAAAGACTTTTTTAAATCGCTTTTCTGGCAGAATTTAGGATAGTCCCATTTATATAATTATATTATTTGCACACCCCGGATGAGACAATAATAATTAATTAATTATTCCTTGACATGTTTCTTCTTACATAATATATTATGTTCATACAGTTTTTTTAAGAACATTGTAAAACATCGCAAGGTAAAAATTCTAAATTCTAAATTTATTATTTGTCAAACATAGGTATGATGTATAAGATATGGTGTTAATTTATAAATAATCCAGTATCACTATGTTTTGCCTTGATATTAGGCGTACAAATTTGATAACTTATAGATAATACTTATTATAGATTTGTGGAAATTAATTGTTTAATAATAATAATAAGAGTTTTTATTAATATATATTAATGAATAATTTAACAAAGAAATCGGACTCTTGTGTATTTACCTAAAGTTTGTTGTATCTGTCAGAAAATCATTTACTGAATAGTAAGCTTTCAGAACAAGAAAATCTTTGAGCTTCTTTTTAAATGTACGTATATCATCACTCATCAGTCAATTTAATGTTGTGCAAACCATCATAATGAGAGATTTGAAGAAATATCGCAATAAATTACACTTAAAAATGTCATAAAATCCCAATAAAGTACGTTTTTTGCTATCGTGTATTTTGACATTTCTTTTCAATCCTACGAATCGAACCACGATTGTGCGATCCAGTGAGGAGTACGAATTTCTCGTTCACAATGAATGTTTCTTTCGTAGTTAGTTTTAAGTCGTGCCACCACACGATCGTGCGCTTGTGTACATTAGGCAATTTAGGCGTTGAAATTTTGATACAGAACTCGAACCAGTCGGGAGTAAAGCTCCGGATAGGAACCAAATCGAAATAGAGTTAGAATCAAATTTTCAGGAGTAAGCCCCCAGCTCATATAAAGAATGGGATTGAAAATGGCGGACACTGGTGTGGTGCGAGTAGGTATTCCCTACTAGCATTAGAAATTACGTCATTTTCAAAGCCAATCAATAACTGCGCAAGTTATGCGAGTTAAATTGTAATTAAATTGTTTACAATTAATTCTACTTACATGCCGCGTTCAAGAATTAACTCGATGTGGAGTTTTTATAATGCCATCTTTCTCACATTCACAGCAAAATGTTTTCTCTGTCCAGCTATCATTCCATATTTGCTGTTGTTGAGATTAATGCTGGTTTTGTTTGAAGCCCATAAAACCCCAAGAAATTCCTGGCCCTAAAAATATTCCTTTTAATACTTCTACCCCCTAAATTTAGGGGTAAAACCCTCAAGCTGTCAACACACAACACTGCAAGTAATTTAGTTTTTTATTTACAGTAGAAGGTTCATGCGTTTCGGCAAAGGAATCTTCATACAGCCTTAAAACTCGGCCCATAAAAATGTTACAAGCTCTTAGAATAATAATTGTATTATTTTTATAATTACCTATTATTTGTAATTTTAATACGTTTCTTAAAAAACCTAAAACATTGACCTTATAAACCCATTAAACTCTCAGTCGAGAATTATCGATTATATTGTACAGATATTTGTGTCAAGCCCTAACTCGTCTACGCAACAGCGACGAGTCGACACAGCCTTCAGTTCGTCGACGAGCATAAATGCGTTAGTGAATACCGTTTGAATCAGCGTTGCGCTCTCGGACGTTCGTAAAGCTGTCTAAATGTCAAGCCTGTCATGACATACAGCCACGAAATTGTAAAGCGCAAACCACACCGAGAGCGGGTGCGGGTCGGGCGCGGGTCGGGTCGGGAGTACGGCGGGTATATTGACCTGTTTTTATATGGATGACATCACACGAAACGTGGGCGCGGGTTGGGCCAGAGCCGGGTGGAGCGCGGGAGCCACGCGTTTCTCCTGCCACTACAGACAGAGCGCGGGCCGCGCGGGTCGGGTCGGTCGTCGAATATACGTACCTATTCATAGAGTAACTTTTTGTACGTATTCACCGATATGTACTTACACAGAGAGCTTGCGTGGGTCATTAGCAGCGCGTATCAAGTGTTTGTCAACAAGCTGTTGTAATTATTTACAAAAAAAACTCTTTCTCGTCATTTATCTAAATGATACTGTTCGTAAACATTGCCTACTTACACTTTACTTACTTACTTACTTTTTTTTGCCTTTTGAAGAGAAGCTTCTATGGCGTCGTTGCACACGCCGCCGACCCGCGCTGTGTCAGCTGTGTGTGAAGTTCTCACTGTGAACACAACAAACAGTGCGGCTCACGCGAGCAACACGACCCGACTCGCGCCCGACCCGCACCTGCCTTGTGTGTGATTTGCGCTTTAGAGAATAGCATAGCTGTTATTTTACTCTAATTGAAAGTGCTCGGATGATTACAAGGCTCTATTTATTGGAAGAAGCTAAAATAAGTGACGATTTATAGAAAGATTGAAAGGCAAAACAATAAGAAAGTTCAAAAATATTTCCCAGGATGTAGAGTTTATCCTTATTTACAGACTTTCTGAGGATTTCATTTATGTAGGTATTGGAGAGTGATTTTAATCCATATACCTACATATGCCTCTGCAAATTCGTGCCGGTGGTTTAACTAGTAGGCTGAAGGTTTGTTTATAGCTTGGTTTCTTAATAAATTATGATTAACAAAGATACCATCAAAAGATTGTATTACATTCGTAATGTTTCAGGTATTATGCACTCTTTATCATTTTTGGCTAATGGAAGTTACCAAAAAATGTAGACACATATGTGTCCCAGGCTTCTGCTTCTAGAGCCATCCACCAGGTTGTTGATGATAGAAATAATATTAACATTATCAACAAATATATCAGATTTCTTCAAAATCATGATGGACAGCAAGTTCTCAAGGAAAGATAAATGTTATAATACATATAAGTATTATCAGCTTAGACATAATTCTTTGTTATTCTTATTGTTATACCACATTTAAGTAAAGAAAGATTGACTAATAATATGAATATTATTATGGAAAATAAGTTGAGTACCTACCTACATTACTATTCATTTAATTGTTCGTGTCTGTAAGTTTATCTGGAACTCTGCAGCAGTGATAGTTTTGTTTTATAAATTGATTGACTGTATTATAGTTTTACAAACAGTTATTTAAGTAAATAATGTTACTTACCCTACGAGTCCTATTGTTTGTCGAAATAAATAATTTATTATCATACATATTCATAGTTTTGACAGCTTTGACTAATTTTTAGTAGACAGCATGTCGGTGGTAACATTTGAATTACAAAAACCGTTCTTACTGCTTACAAAATAAACTGTCAAGGTCAAACTGTTACCACTGACATGCGGTCGAATGTACTACAAGGCAATGAGAAATTAGAAATATGTATTTTCATTATCCATTTTTTATTTACATTAAAAGAAATAATTTTATTCTTATTTGTTTAACAAAATTACTAATTCCTATTAAATTATTCATATTTTCCACCAAGGCACTGGGGGATGCACACAAATCCTGCAGTGTTTGGGTCTGCCTTGATCATGACCTACTAATCTCTATAAAAAATATCAACATCCTTTTCTGGTTGTCAAAAAGGAGTTTTCTATTTTCCAACCGTCTTTCTGCAAATATCCTCTCATTATACAAACACTTTTCTTCAATGGTGACAAATCTTTCAGTTAGGCTCGCCATTTGTGACTGCCTTTGTGAAGGTGGTGAGCGCTGAAGCAGACGTCGTCGTATCATTGTTAAAATAACTATGCCTACGAGGTGCTTAAAACAAAAAATCAAGGTTGTGAAATGAATAAAGGCTAAAATCTTCCAAGCCGTCTAAAAGCTTCTCCAATTGCGCTTGGGATGGGACCCCGTTTCTTGACATGCACACAGTTGTTAATACAATGACATCCTTTGACTGCACGTAGCCCGAGAACAATTGATTTTCTATTGTGGCTCGTTTTTGTTCGTTGTAAACCCATTAAATTAATAACCCATGTTATTAATTTACCATCCCGTGGACGACAACCATAACAAATGTAACAAAATTTGGTTAGGCATAATAATATTTACTACATATCTACACTTCAGCTTCTTTTTCAAAAAACTATTTTTAAAACAATACAGTTCAGTTTAGTACAATCGCTAATATAATAATTTATCGAAACACGAATAGAAAGAAGCATTACCTACTACAAATACAACTCTCCAAAACAAAATCACAGAGAAAATAATCACTACGTTACAAACAAAATGTCAGTCAGTGATCAAAGATAATATAATCGCTACGTGTCAGTGATTATTTTACTCAAACTTCTTGGTCATTCATGGTGAATAATTACATTATTTTTGAAAAATGCAGTGCTGCCAGTGTACTTTTGTCAAAAGATACCTGAGAAGAGTTATCCAAAATTAACCATTAATATGAAAAGTAATTTTCGATTAACTTAAGATTCAATATAGTCTACGCAGACGAAGTCACGTGCAAAAGCTAGTTTTATTAAACATTTACAATTGTAGCACTGCCAGATATTTACGTAACACTTTACTTTTAGATATTTTCAGTTTTCTATCGTTTTCAACTACTTATACAACGTGTATCAGAAATGCGTGGTCATATGTTAAGAGCTCATTCAGGGCATAGCATAGAACAACTTTTACTATGGGACCAAACCTGAAATCACGAAAAAAATATCAGCTGTTCCCTACTAAATCATCGATGTCGCTCGACAAAATGTAATGATCAGCTGATATTTTTTTCGCGATTTCAAGGTTAGTCCCATAGTAAAAGTTGTTCGATAGCATTCCCTGGATAAGCTCTTCAAATATGACCACACTTTTCTGGTACACGTTGTATACTAGCATATGTGTACTCGCATTCAGATGAAGTTTTTAATTAAATAGATAAAAAAGTTCTTGTAGAACACTACAATTTCCCATTAAATCAGCTGGAGGTACCTGTAGTCCATCAAAGGAATCACGCAAAGTACTGTAGGCACGTTCGTGTAGGTAAATAATAATAAATTGTTGTTGGTTCCTCGATTATAGCTTGATGCGTAGTTTATTATTGCTAAGGTACCGTGTGGTGCCGGACGTATTGCATGAACGAATTGCACCACCCTCTCTCTTCTCATGGGTGTCGTAAAAAGCGACTAAGGGATTCACCAGAGGATGGGCAGCAGCGTTCTCTGAGTATTTAAACAACCAACTGCGAGCGCCAACCCGCCACCGGAGATAATCTCGTCACGCGTGACCGGCCCTATGCTCTAGAGTAGTTCCTAGGAGTAGGCTTAACCGCCACTGTGTTAGGATTAGGTAGGTCTTCGCCTCACCGGCGAGGCTTGCCGCTTAACGGCGATTCGCGAAACGCGTCTCCCATCCGATATACCGAAAGTCCGCCACTTTCGAGAAAACTATTCCCGATGCAGCAACGGCTGCCAGGGGGACATAGCGGCGAGTCCCCCCGCAATGCCCCAGTAAGCCGAGGTTCGAGCCCTCCCTTGGGGGACGCCCTTATGCGGTTTTGCAGTTAGGGTATCCATTCTGGGTACCAATTCTGCGAGAGTCCAATCAAAAAAAAAAAAATCGCCAACCCGCCTGCCAAGCGTGGCGATTATGGCATATCCCCCCCCCTTGGGGGGGTGGCCTTTGGCGTTTTTCGGCTGAAATGATGATGATGAAGTTTTAGTGTAAGAACAGAAGTATAATTGGGTCGGTATCTTTTGGTCTCGATCTCGATATGTCTAGGTTGCCCGTAAGACTAGATCGCGAAATGACTGGATCTCGATTGGACTAGACATCGTAACGTCTACATCTCAAAATATTTTACATCTGTAAACAGAACAGTATCAAGCGCTCGTTGTAACACGCCGCGCTACGCGTTTTCTCAGTACCAAGTAGTACGCACGGCTACACATCAAGCTGTACACTTCCAGTATAAGCTGATCTCGCATTGTACGGAAAGCCTATACAATGCGAGGTCAAACATAAACTGGAAAAGTACAGCTTGATGTGTAGCCGTGTGTACCAACTATTTAATTCTGTGCACACGCATTGTTGTGAATAAGAGTTAGTTATCTACATGGTAATAATATATTTGAAATTAACACATCTATTACTACGATCCACGACGACAAAAAATAGCTTAAAAAGTAGATTGCTTGTTATTTGTAATACGGCTTTAATTAGTGCGAGAAGAGATTACTTTGTGCATAAATTCATAATAAGTAACAATAATTAATAATATATTACTGTTTTTAATTATCACATCATCTTCATCATTATCATCATTTCAGCCGAAAGACGTCCACTGCTGGACATAGGCCCAAGCATCGCCACAACGACCATAACTATTTTAACATAAAAAATGTAATTTGTGGAGGTAAATAAAACATTTTTTTTGATTATTTATTTTATATAATATCAATAAAATTCCATTCCAACATTACAATAAAATATCTAATTCGATTTCGAAAAGATACCTAAAAGCTGCCTAAAAGTTACCTTTTAAGTCGTCTAACCTGGAACTTGACCGAGATAAAAATTACCTAAAGGTTACGAAAGTAACCTTCTGGCAACACTGGAAAAAGTCAAAGGTCAAACTTGGTTTGTTTTTAGGGTTCCTTACCCAAAGGCTGCCAAACGGTACCCTATTACTCTCGCTACGCTGCCCATCCGTCCGTGCGTCAGTCTGTCTGTCCGTCCGTCTGTCTGTGACAGGGCTTTATCTTTGTAACGGTCATAGATAACCAGTTGAAATTTTTACAAAATATGTGTTACTATGGTGCATATCACGACAAATACTAAAAATAAAAAGTAGTCTAAAACCAAAGGGGGTCCCCATACAAGAAACCTCGAAAAACATGCATTTTTTTCAACGTTTTTGTTTCTGCTCTATCATCAAAACGGTAATACATACCAGCGTCAAACTTGGTCTAATTATAGTGCATACTATTGTTAGACAACACTTTTTACAATAAACTAATGTCTGCATATCATTTATATATTATCATTTACCGAAGGTAAATAAGTCATATTCACTTTCCACCACGAGAGAACTCTGTATTTTTCATGTTAGTCACTTTAACACATGGCATTAATATATAACAATTTAAACTCAATTCACAACTATTGGAAATCAAGGATTTCTACAATCACAGAAAATACTACAAAGGTTACATCAACACTGACCGTTGCAACAATCTGAATGCCCCCACTAATCAAAACCACAGATCTTTTATAGATCAGCAAAATCGAGTCAATACACGTTCCTTAATTCATTTTTAAGAATATTCCTTTTTAATTAAAAATCTTGGAAAGATATTATAAAAATTAAGTAGGTATCAAAAACAAATAAATATCATTATTATTCATTATAACATTTGGAAATAATTAATTTGACTCGGATATTATTGGAAATAGAAATGAATATAAAACAAATTAATACAGCACAAAAACGTTAAATTAAATCATAAAATAATTCAAAACAAATTGAATAACATAGGCATTCTAACAGCTCGTCCATCCTGATAATAAGTACACGTCCTCGTGTACAGTGCGCGGCATACCCCACATTGACATGCGCAGTGACGCCACGCCAGTGGTACCATCATTGTTCAAGCTATTTGCCGGCTACTATACCTATTATAAGAATGAACTACTTATTTTAGTAATTACTTTTTATTTTCTATATGAATATTATCTTAACAATTTTATTGTTACGTTGGTAAATAATTATTCAATTAGCTTTTCAATAACACATTGCCTTGTGCATAATAAAATTATAAAAAATCAATTACATAATTTTATAGCATCTAATGGGAGAGGCCTATGTCCAGCAGTGGACTGCGATAGGCTGAGTTGATGATGATGATGATGACAGCATGTAATGTATCACAACCTATTCCACATTTATAACAGATTTCAGATACTATGACAAATTACACATTGCTCATTTTATACACACTTTGTGCATTAAACTTTGCACACTTTGTGCATTAACCTCGCACTCGCTAAACAACAATCAATTACGTAATTTCACACCATGTATCACATCTTACAAAATACACTTTTGAACACATTTCACCACACTTTACACTTTGCGCGCATTGCGCATTTCATTGACTAATCTTCGCACACTTTGCATGGACCTCGCACATCTTGTGCATTAGACCTCGCATACCTTGTGCATTAGGACTCCCACACATTGTGCATTTAGACACGCACACCTTGTACAGTAAGATTCACACACCTTGTGCATTAAGGCTTGCACACCTAGTGCATTAAGGCTTGCACACCTAGTGCATTAGGACTCGCACACCTTGTGCATTAGGACTAGGACTCGCACACCTTGTGCATTAGGACTAGGACTCGCACACCTTGTGCATTAGGACTAGGACTCGCACACCTTGTGCATTAGGACTAGGATTCGCACACCTTGTGCATTAGGACTAGGATTCGCACACCTTGTGCATTAGGATTCTTACACCTTGTGGATTTCATACTTTATACATACATATACAAGCAAACCTTGCGCTTTGCTTTTATTTGTGTATCGCACACTTTTACAACCTAGCACACCTAGTGCAACTCATACATAGCACACCTTGTGCATAGCATATTTTTATATAGCACACTTTGTGCATACAACATTGCAAACCCTTTGCATCATATTAATTATACATCACAATTTGTGCATCTAATACTTTTTCACACCTTGTGGATTTCATACTTTATACATACATATACAAGCAAACCTTGCGCTTTGCTTTTATTTGTGTATCGCACACTTTTACAACCTAGCACACCTAGTGCAACTCATACATAGCACACCTTGTGCATAGCATATTTTTATATAGCACACTTTGTGCATACAACATTGCAAACCCTTTGCATCATATTAATTATACATCACAATTTGTGCATCTAATACTTTTTCCATAGCAAACCTTACGCATTGAACATTTTTCTATCGATTACTTTGTACATACAACATCGGACACCTTGTGTGTCACACACAATTTACATAGCACACTTTGTGCATCTTATACTTTTTGCATAGCACGCCTTGCGCATTGCACATTTTATATCGCACACTATGTCCATTCATCCACACCACATCTTGTGAATCTGATACATCATACATTGCTCACATTGTGAGTCGTATATATTATACATAGCACACCTTGTGAACAGTCTCACCACCATATATATTTTTTACGCACGCAGCAAGCCTTTTTCGGTCTTGCGTTGCCTTAGTCATAATTATATACAATAATTTTAATAATTAGATACCAATCATACGTCGATACTCGTCTAACTGACACTTAGAGAAAGAATCGTCACCCCTTTTTATTGTGTGTACCTTTTAACTATTAACTTACTGTGAAATGAACATACTACTAACTTTGGTAATATATTTCTACTCTGTGTACTCAACTAACTACTATAAGATTTAAAACTCCAATTAACACATCAACAACATATACTTAGGTACTTTTGCAAATGTACGAAGCTAACTGGCCCGTACCTACACCTTGTGCGTCTTATACTGCATAACACACTTTGTGTATTGCATATTTGTATATAGCACACTTTTTGCCTACAACCTGATATATCTTGTGCATCTCACACATTATACATTGTGTAACGTATACATTATACATAGCACACCTTATGCATCATTTATATTATACATAGCATACCTTGTGCATTAGTATTTGATAATACATGTGAATGTAAGCAATAATAATCATACGGAATACCATGTTTCTGCATCTTACACTGGCAACATAATAAAAGAAAAGCACAAACATATGTTTACTGTTCGTTACGATTTGTTTAAGTACTTCATGTAACTTAACATAACACACACATAACATCACGCCTGTACCTCCCCGAAGGGGCAGGCAGAGGCGTAATAGTACAACCCACATTTCGCCAGTTATGTCATAGTCCCATGCAATAGGGGGCGAGTCTATTGCCATTGACCGGGTACAAATCCCGACTCCGGGCCGCTACTGAGAATTTCCAAATGATAAAAACCAAATAACACTTTGCCCGACCCGGGAATCGAACCCAGGACCCCACGCTCAGCAGTCGCGCCTGCAACCACTAGACCAACGAGGCAGTCAACTTAATTCATTCATTCTTCAGTCATGTAACTTAATTTTCACTTATTTCTTTCTCTGATGAATCGGCAGTCCCATTCCCGCCAAAATATAACCACATGTATATTTTGACCACTGCATACATACATCCCTTTGTATACAGACGTACCTTTCATAATGAGTCCATTACACACACAATCAATAATACGATATCTTATGAATTCTTGTCTATCTTGCGGTTCGTCAACATATTTTGCAACCTCATTATCTTATTTTAGTAACATTATTCGATTGACCGCTCGCATCCTGTTCTAATAAATGTCGACGGACCAAGCGGTGTACAGAAAAACCTCAAGAAAAACCTAAACTGGTTTATGTTCTACATTGTATCGGCCAAATGCATGTATTTTTTTTTTTTATGGAAATCAAAATATATAAATAATTAAATAATCTGTACTTTCCTCAATATCCATCCCATGTATAAGATGGGGGTCTTTCTAGTGAGTTTGCGGCCAAATAGATCCGAAACGGTCTGATGGTGACCCTCTTGTTCCTTAATATTACTTAACATGGCATTGAATCTGAACCAACCTGTCATCACACAAACGCTCGTCATCACCCCAATTTTGAGGAGCAAGCGAATACAAAACTAACCCGTCGCGCCTCTACCCGGCCACCCGCCCGTGGTAAGGTAAATTTCCATTCTTCTAACCCATTCCAATGTCATATATCAATTTCAGTCATTTAAATTTTATGCCTGTATAAGATTTTGTACATATCCTGATCACATGTAACGTGTCGGCACACCCGTACCAAAATAATCCTTCAAAACTCCGACAGAAATATTTGATTTTGTATTTTAAATATCTTTTTAAAACGATAAATTTTGAGTGAGAGAGCATCCATAAATTTAAATTGTTCCCACTCCAAACTGACCCAATCACTGGAGCCCATGATTGCTCGACTCCAGTTGCTCGGACAACAGCAAGAACAAATCATACGGGTTCTTTCATTAGTTGTGAAAATCAGACTCCAATGGTCGATATGGAAAGTATGAAAGGGCATAGCAATCTTTGGAATGAGATGTAAACAGCCTCGCTTCCTTTCCCATAGAACCCAATCATGAGCACACTCCAAGAGTTCTCTAAACATATTTCTTATCATTAGCTTCTCATTTGTAACATATGGAAAGTATGAAAGGGCATAGCAATCTTTGGAATGAGATGTAAACAACCTCGCTTCCTTTCCCATAGAACCCAATCATGAGCACACTCCAAGAGTTCTCTAAACATATTTCTTATCATTAGCTTCTCATTTGTAACAAGTTCTTGTTATAATAATGTTTGTCCTTTTCATTTCTTTCACTCTCAATGCTTTTGTCTATGCCTATGCGTTCAAACGCACACCATCCACACCCAACATCAAACATAACCTCATACGCCAACCCGGCACATAACCACCACACAACATTGAACAAGTATTATCGTAGTGAACTAAGTTAACAAGTAATATGGATGACGTACTACGTACCTCATACTCATAAGCCGTAGAAAATTCTGTGCACACTGCACAACCCATTAACGTCACTGACCCAAAATACATCATCATCCTCAGAGCCTTTTCCCAATTATATTGGGGTCGGCTTCCAGTCTAGCCAGATGCGGCTGAACATCAGTATTTTACACGGAGCGACTGCCATCAGACCCCCGCAACCCAATTACTGGGTAATACTGACATTCGGAGGTTAGACCAGTTGTCAGACTTTCAGGCTTCTGACTACCCGTAACGACTGCCATAGATATTCGTATGACAACCGGGACCGACAGCTTAACGTGCTCTCCGAGGCACGGAGGGGTCTCGATGTGCAACGAAACGGTCACCCATCCACAGACTGACCGCGGCAAGTGCAGCTTAACCTTGCAGATCGTACAATCCGCGCAGTCGTTGCATCGCTACGAGCCCCTTGACCCAAAATACATATAAATTAAAAATACATAAATATTTTTGGGACATCTTACGCATCACCATTCTATCACAAGCCAAGTAGAACCTGTACTATGGGTACCTACTAGACAATACAGTAGGTATATAAGAAGTATTTTGATAATCCACAAGTTTTACTAAATTGTTTGAATATTCAGTCTGACCTCATCATATTGTTCAAATGCTGGCTACAAACCACCAAACTTTCCGTAATTATATTAAAATATAAAGAAAATTTAAAACAGACGAATAACCAATGGAGCATATCAACGAATTAAGCTATTCAGCGCAGCCCACCAAAAAATAAAAATATACTATGCTAAAATCACTCCGATTCGTCAACTAGTTTTCGAAACATTGTTCCTCTCAAATGTGGGTCGCGGGGCCAGCGCTGGCCGCTATGACGCCACTATACATCTCCAGGCTCACTCCGTTGCATGCCTGCGTTCTACAGGCTAGTGCTACATTTTAAAACTCTCATAATGTGTAAATCACATTGCAAAAATATTTTGTTGTGCTAAAATGCCCGAACTAGGTAGGCAGGTACATAATAAACTAAAAGGACAGCGAGCGCGTCGTGGCTGTGGAGTGGCGTGCCACGAGCCACGACAAACGCGTGCGTGCGGGAGAAACCTCACAGCATCATAACTTCTAAACCACTTGATTAATTTGAACAAAACAGATAGTTATGCATTTTTAGACATTTAGACTCCATTGTGAAAAAGGTTCAAGCGATTCTCTGAACCCACTGATATTATCTATTGAACCTCAGATCTTCTAAATTCTATGCATTGAACATACAGGTGAGAATGATCAAAAAAAATGTCCCTTCTGTGAGAAGTGACCTGGCAAATATATCAACATACAAAATTCCTGGATTCCATAATTTAAATATTAAAACTGTTTTTGATATTGTCCTGGTTATGGTAAAACACATAGAAATTTCATTCTTTCAGCTCACTAGGTATTTGAACTTTTTGCTTTAATCGGAATACCTACTCGCTTCGCGTACTCTTTCAACAAGAGAGAACAACTACTTTGATTATTGTTTTATCATAAGTTTTTCATCCACAAATTTATGTATGACTGATACCGATCACGTGTATTAAGATTTCTTTATGTAAATTTTAATTCCAAACTCACCTGGTTCCTTGTACTTCCTTCGCTCTCCTCGAGAAAACGATTCCATTCGTAATACGGACCTGTGCCGCGTCTTTGATCTTCTGATTCATAATACTCGACCGAGAACGGCGCGTAGTGATCCTGCTTCTGATTTGTTAGACAACACTTTTTACAATAAACTAATGTCTGCATATCATTTATATATTATCATTTACCGAAGGTAAATAAGTCATATTCACTTTCCACCACGAGAGAACTCTGTATTTTTCATGTTAGTCACTTTAACACATGGCATTAATATATAACAATTTAAACTCAATTCACAACTATTGGAAATCAAGGATTTCTACAATCACAGAAAATACTACAAAGGTTACTTCAACACTGACCGTTGCAACAATCTGAATGCCCCCACTAATCAAAACCACAGATCTTTTATAGATCAGCAAAATCGAGTCAATACACGTTCCTTAATTCATTTTTAAGAATATTCCTTTTTAATTAAAAATCTTGGAAAGATATTATAAAAATTAAGTAGGTATCAAAAACAAATAAATATCATTATTATTCATTATAACATTTGGAAATAATTAATTTGACTCGGATATTATTGGAAATAGAAATGAATATAAAACAAATTAATACAGCACAAAAACGTTAAATTAAATCATAAAATAATTCAAAACAAATTGAATAACATAGGCATTCTAACACTATGTAGTTTAGTAATTTTATATGTGGTGGTACCTGCGTAAGAAAGAGATGCAAAAAAAAAAATTCGCTCACGGTGCTTTGATGTCTTTTGATGAACTCTCGTAAATTAAATCAGTTTCTATGGGGTATCAGGTCGAAGGGTGGTACGGAACCCTTACTGCGCGAGTCCGACTCGCACTTGGCCGGTTTTTTTTTTAACATTTAATTTAAAGTATCATGGGTCTCGCAAAGGAATCGTCATTCAGCCTTAAAACTCGGCCAGTAAGAATATTATAAGCTCTTAGAATAATTAGGTATTTACTATTTAAAATTTTACTACATTTCTTAAAATACTTAAAAATAGACCTTTATTATAACTTTTAAACTCATTAAACTCTCAGTCGACATTAATCGATTATGTTATAAAGATATTTGTGTCAAGCCCTAACTCGTCTACGCAACAGCGACGAGTCGACACAGCCTTCAGTTCGTCGACGAGAATAAACGAGTTAGTGAATACCGTTTTGCGCTCACGGTCGTTCGCAAGGCTGTCTCGACGTCGAGCCCGTCTCGACGTACATCCACGAAATTGTTAGTTAGTGAATAGCACTGCTGAGAGGGGTGAGCACGGTTTAAGGTGCATGTGTGTGCGTGAGCACTGGTTGGACATGAAGGAGCACGGTTTTTGTTGGCTTCACTATGGTTGTTCGCAGCACTTAGTCTATATTTTTTACTATGTCTGTGGCGTACAATTAAAAATAAATTTATCATGTTTTTTAGGTTGTGCAATAAAGAGGATTTGTATTGTATTGTGTTATCATAACCAATAATATTTAAAAGTATAGATATGTCATAACCTAACAAAACAAACGAAAAAAACCGGCCAAGAGCATGTCGGGCCATGCTCAGTATTATAGGGTTCCTTAAGTAGGTGTTACAAACAAATCAAATCGAATATTAATCACGGCTATTTTAGTTTTTGCAATAGACGGCAGCATTGGCGACTCAGAGAGTGATGTCAGTAGCCGCTAGATGGCGCTATACAGTGCCAAATGTAATACACGGCACTTGACGGCAGCATTGGCGACCCAGGGAGTGTTGTACGACGCCGCTAGATGGCGCCAAATTTAAGAAGTGTGTCGTCAACATAACACAAAGTTACCTACTTTTTGTGATTTTTTCAAATAGAAAGTAGCTAAAGGAGCATTATTTGCTATGATCATTTTTCTCTAAGGTCAATGACCTTTGAACTAGGACGTTTTAAGTATTTTTCAGTTTTCTGTCTATAACTCAAAAAATTATAATCACATTATACTCAAAATAATTTTAAAAGAGAGTTTTCACAAAGGTCTATCAATGTGGAAGATTATAAGTTTCTACGTTGTATAGTTTAGAAATGGCAGGGGGGGGGACACATTGCAAGCCACTTTGGCGGGCTATATTTCGCAGATGGTGCACCTGATAAAGAAGTGATGTATGAAACATTACCTTCATTTTAGTAGACCTATTCAATGATACCCCACACGAGGAGGTGCAGCGAAATTTTTTTTTTTTCCCCATTTCACATGTATGGGCGCCACCCCTAAAGAACGTAAAAACTATTTTTTTATTCTTTTAAAATTGAGATCTATATGCAGACTATTTTTTAACAAAATTTCATTTACTTATGTTTATAACTGTAGAAGTTATTAAGCTGTAAAGGATTAGGACGGACGGACAGACGGACAGACGGACAGACGGACAGACGGACAGACGGACGGACATGACGAAACTATAAGGGTTCCTTGTAGGACTTTGGAACCCTAAAAATTACCCCGTACGCAGCGGCAGTACAATACACATAAACTAGTAAAAAGTAAGAAGTTGATCACTTCAAGTTACTTTCGTGTCATAATTGGAACACTTTCTGCACACATACGACGAATTTTTTTTATTTTTTTTGTCACCGTTCACGCTCGGCGCCTGAAATGAAATGCGGATTCATGCGGATTAATAGAAAAACGTCCTAATTAGGACATTTCCGAGTCTTCAGATTGCGAGCTCAGTAGCATATCTTACTTTTAAATATCTTTGATCATAACGAAAAACTTTTACTATGGGAGCAACCCTGAAGTCATCGAGGTCGCTCGAAAAATTTATGAAACAGCTGTTTTTGTTCGTGATTTCAGGGTTGCTCCCTTAGTAAAAGTGGTTCGTTAGGATAAGTACATCTATTTATTAAAACGACTTCAGCTACATCGACCATACAGCCCAAAAGAAGCCCAATGTTGAGTATGATGCGTTCAATAAATTCTGTCAACTAGCTGAGGCGGGGTTTCAATGTAAAATGAATGAAAAAAAATATACCAGGCCCCTCAGAAAGTATTGCGAAAAAAAGTTTTTATATATGGGAGACTGGCCAGTTATAATGTTTTTCGAAAATATGATTATTTATAAGTAAAAATAAGTAAGTTCCAATTTCAAAATTTCCCTCCACATTTTTTGCGAGTTAATTCAAAGTATTGTGTCTCACTGAAATATGGATCTGCGCCGGGAACATTTTAGAGCTATGATTTTATACGATTTCAAGTGTCGCCTGAAACCGGATGAATCGTACGATAGACTTCAAATGGCATTCATGGATGAAGGCCCTTCCAAGGCAACCGTGTATCGTTGGTATAACGAATTCAAGCGCGGTCGACCAACTTTGGGGGATGACGAAAGAAGCGGTCGCCCTTTGACGGCTGTTACCGAAGAAAACGTGCTAGCAGTGAAAAATTTAATCCAAGACAATAGGCGAATTACATATCAGGAGATTCAACACATATTGAAGATTGGATCGGGAAGCGTTCACGAGATTCTACACAGCCATCTTCGCGTGAGGAGGATAGTATCACGCTGGGTGCCGCACAACCTCACCGATGCTCAGAAGCAGGCCCGGGTGGAATGGTGCCGTGATATGCTTAACAAATTTGAAGCAGGCTCGTCTCGGCGTGTTTACGACATCGTTACAGGTGATGAGTCCTGGATTTATCAATACGACCCAGAAACCAAGCGCCAGTAGACTGTTTGGGTGTTTCAAAATGAGCCAACGCCTACCAAAGTGAAGCGATCTAGAAGCGGGGGTAAGATTTTGATCGCTAGCTTTTTTAATTTGACTGGCCACTTGGTATCAATTCCCTTACGGGATCAAAGAAGCATTAATGCCGAATGGTATACTACCAAATGTTTGCCAGAAGTTTTCTCTGTTATAAGCAACAAGCGACCAAACACAGGGCTCCGCGGGCTACTGCTCCACCACGACAATGCACCTGCGCACACCGCACTCAAAACGAGGGACTTCCTGGACAGCACGCCAGTCAAACTCCTGGGTCACCCTCCTTACAGCCCTGATCTAGCACCGTGTGACTTCTTTTTATTCCCAAAAATAAAAAATCAGCTCAAAGGGATACAATTTTCGTCGCCGGAAGATGCGCTGGCTGCGTTCGAGCAGGCTGTAAACGAGGTGTCTGCGGCGGACTGGAAAAAGTGTTTTGAAAACTGGTTTAGGCGCATGAATCTTTGTATAGAGGCTGGTGGAAAGTACTTTGAAAAGATTTGATAAAAATATATGTACGTATAGAACAATTTTTTTTAGTTTCGCAAAACTTTCTGAGTGTCCCACGTATATATATAAATTGATTATTAATTATAAAACGAAATGATGTTTCAATGTTTGATCTTTTAAATTTCATCGAATTTTGTTGCACATCATTCCAGCGCCAGCGGCTGAAGAGCGGATTTTTCATCAAATGAAATGTCGTGGTTCCGTGCCTATTGACATGCCACCGTAGCCCCCCAATATTTTTATCAAGGCAGCACCCCTGGGCATTACCTACGTTTGGATAATATGCGTATACCGCACATAGTTTTTTTCTGATTTGAATATTTTCCCGCAAATCGCGCGGATCCTGCATGTGTAGTCAGTCCCGCATCATTGATCCCGCTAAATACATACGGGATCCAGCAATTGCGGGATCCCACATTTGTGGGATTGGAGTCCCTACTCACAGCCATTTCTACGGCTAGCAAGTCCTAACCCTAACACAATTAAAAATAAAAATAAAGAAAAATGTTAATTACGATATCAAGACTCTTCTGATTACTAAATCTCTTTCTATAATATTCAACAACGCCGCGCTGTTTTGTAGCATCGTTTCTATGCAGTTCAATTTAAATCTATGTAGTTCGAACAAAAAGCTTAATTATTCAAAGTTAATAAAACTTAGAACAAAGTGAAGAGGCAACTTAGCCCACATCTATGTTGCAATCGTAAGGTTAAGCCAAGTTGATTCCCTGTAAGTAAACGTAGACGGTGAGCCATCTTAATCTAACAATACGTGCACACTCATTGAAGGCCTGTCAATGGTTCTCAACGTGTTATTTCATGCCATCTTAATAAATAAATAATTAAATATTTGGGACATCACAACACCATCTAGTCCCAAACTAAGCAGAGCTTTTACTATGGGTGAAGATGCCCAAAAGTAAACTATCTTTCATAAACTTCCAGCGAACATTGTAAAAAAACTAAACAACTTTAAGAATTATTATGATGGGTTAAATGGTTGTTGTTATGTCCCACCTTCCTGCTTAATTTGAATGGAAATAATGTAATTTTTTTTTTATTAGGCAATTTTTTTTTTACTCAAATTTAGTTAAAATCCACATAATTATTCACTAACAATTAAAATAAAATAAAAATAATAATGAAAATCATTTATTATCACACGATTAAATTATTGACAATTTTATTATTATGTTAGAAACTTAGAATACACGCCGTCTGCACAGTAGGCTCACTTTACTCCGAACACATGGACGCCTGCATGGACTAAAGGTGGCCGGCCACTGACGATGCTTCCAACCATGCGAATGGCGTGACCGCATTCCAAAATCTATCCGTGAATGTTGAAAACGTATGTTATTTTTAGAACAAGTCAAGCTTTTTTGGAAGTCGTCATTCAAACGACGTCCGAATGGATATATCGTCAGTGCCCGCCTTGCCTGACGCCTCGATTTAAACAGATATTATCAATAACCATCGAAATATAGGTTACATCGACGTCAAAAACAATGTTTGGTTGTGCCCAACGACCATACACGTTGTTTGTGAGTTGACGTTACATAACCATCTTTATCGGCTAGCATAAAAAAATACAAGATTTTGTGCCCACCAACGTCGTTCTCTTTAAGATACCTTTTTTTTTTCGAGGAGGAAACCTTCAAAGTGCTACCGACCTTGTGGGGTAGAGGCGGGTGTGTGTAGGATTTTTACCGCACTAAAACCTCCCCGGTGACCATCTTCAGCACAATAGTGGGGGAACTCCCGGAATGGGTATGCTACCGGTGCCCCCCCTCTCTTTAAGATACCTACCTATCAAATAAATGTGCAGATTAATGCAAAACACCCTTATACAGTACAAGAGTGTACCAAAACTGTATTTTGGCCGATTTTGCTATCGAACAATATTTGCTGGTGATGAGGATGAGGCATAGGTTAACAATCAATAATGCGTCTAATTGAAGGCCTTTGAAGCTATGAATCTCAACCTTTAGTACAATTTTAGCGTCAATTATTTAGCCTTTTATTTTGTAGGTAATATTCAATCAAGAAAATTAATGTCAACAGTTTTAATATTTTTGAAACTAGCTGTTTAAACAATGGCCAATATTATTAAATTTTATACGAGCATGATTTTATTTACTTTGGAGTGGACTATGCAGTTGCAAACTTCAACCTTGGACGAATAAAAAAAGGCGGACAAAATCTCGCTAAACAAAAGTGAAGCATCCATAGTACTCGCTTAAAAGTACTGGCTGGCACGCACAGATTCACACCCATAGTAAGACAAAAAGCCGCGATTACGCAACAAATATCGTGGGACGATAGTCATTGTCGTAGTGTCATAAATAAAATAACAATATATGTCTGGTGTGTTAAAATTCTGTCGAAATTATAATGAGTTTAGGAAAAAAACTAAGTGTTTCAATATTTTCTTAGCGAGATGCCGTCCGTCCGCCATTTTTTATTCGTCCGAAGTCAACAGTTTTTTTTTTTTTTAACTATCGGTTTAAACAATGGCCAATATTAATAACATTTATGCGAGCATGATTTTATTTACTTTGGAGTGGACTATGCAGTTGCAAACTTCAACAATATTCAAGTCACATGAGCACATTGCAGGTTGATGACACACATCGTATTTTGCAATCAGAGCCAAGAAAGAATCCTTGCGAGAGCGTTAAGCATCCTTAAACAGCTTTGAGAATAAAATGATGTTATTTGTGTGCTTAGAACTTTAAACATACTAAAGGCTAAGGTGAACCTGTACCTGTAATATCTGTATAACTACCTACCTATGCTAAAATTCGTATCTACCTACTATCCTAAAATTAAAATACTGAAATATCTAAAATTCAAACAAATGAATGCGTCCGGCGTGCGGCTTATGTTTTATTGAATACAAAGTTCCTATTTTGTCCAGAAACACACAAAATTTCTATAAAAAACTTAAATATGTGAAAAGTAATTTTAGTTTGTGTATAAATTCAACGGTTTGAACGGTTGCCTTTCTTTTGTTTACATATTGTAAAATCCTAAGAACTACATTCTTACGGTTTGATTACCCACGTAAATCACGTAATGCCAATTTTACGGGTTATTTCACGTTTATGGGAATTATAATTAAAATATTTTATGCCTTCGGATTTTTTCAAGGCCACGTACCTATGCAAAGGTTTCGAAATAACTGTGCAGTAGTAATTGTTATTACCGTTATCAGTCAGTCAAGCTATTCCGCCTATCAAAGTCGGTTAAAGGGGCCTCTACCAAATAGCACAGTATTAGAGGATAGTGGTATTTTTTGTAACTTAGTTTCGTTTTGCTACGATATTATTAATAATTATTTTCACTGATTGAGGAATACTTTTATTCAGCTTCTCTTGAAACTTTGGGCCACGGGGGGTTGCTAAGGTTCAAATAAATATTTTTACGTAGAAATGCAACCTTTTAAAATTTTCTGCAATATTTACAAAACAAAAGCAAACCCATGGCTAATTATTAGTAAACATTTTACCTGTTCATTAAGATTAATTGACACACAAAATCCTAGTGACATCAACGTTTTTTTAACTTTTTCATTTAAAAAGATAACAATATTTTACAAATTATACAATAAACACATAACAACATATATATTTATTTATTTATTATATTATATTTAGAAAACTTTATGAAAGTGCACCACATACTGCCCCCATCTATTTTTCACGTCTTCCTTGTCCATCCAAAGGTTGTCTGGAAGACCGCCAATGTACCCTTAATTTTACGTGTTAGTCCTAAGTTTAATAATGTTAATGGTGTACAATAAAGAATATTCTATCTATCTAACAACATGTAATATAAATTCCACGACTCAATTAAAATAAATAATAAAAATTAATTAATAATAATTTAGTGATAATTAATTGTCACGTCACATGCCGCGTCGCTATATATCTATATGTATACCAGTGCAGTTAAACTAGTGAGTTATATAGATATAAGTCAATGAGTAAAACATTGAGTAACACTGTCTTTGCCTCAACCATAGATAACAAACTCACTTGGTCATCACCTAAGCGATTACCTAGTTTTTTTTAAATATTATACGTACAGATTTGTCATCGTTACGATTTTACTATAAATTAAATATAGATTGCAACTTCATTTAAGTACTTATAGTTTTATTAGTATTTTGCTTGTCATCGCATTGTTGCAGAGAATCGACATTAGAACTTATATCAATTATTTTAAGACTCTACCTCACTTTAAAATTTAATATGATTGTGATAGGTTAAACAGAGCTTATATAGGTATCTATTCTAAAATCTAAGTTATAGCAACTATTATCTATGGTTATAGCAACTATTTTTCACAATCAGCGGTGACGATCAATTCAAAGATGTAAGAGGGTCTAGATTTAACAGTGAAAGTAATATTAATTTACTTAATAATTTAATGAAGATAGCTTAGAATTTAGATAAATAAACGAGGGTATTTCTGAGGTGAGATTGCCTAAGTATTATTAACTATAGAAGTCAAAACTAAAACTATGACAAATAGACAAAAGAGTTCAAGTTTGTACTGTAATAACAGCTGCTTTATTTCGCTGAGAATTATACTTATTGTTTGATAGGATGTTTTTACCGAAAACACCTGTTTTTAATATTGCAGCAAGTGACCATATTATTGTAGTTAATTAGGTAAAGGAATTTTTTATTTATATCATTTATTTTATTATTTTAACGCATTTTACGCAAGCGAAGCGAATTCTAAAGATTTAAATTGTGGAAAGAAGAAATCGCTCACGAGCAGGATCCTGATAAGCACTAAAAAGCACCTATAGGTATAAGCGCTGAAAAGCGCCGAAAAGCCCCGATGGGCCCCGATGCGCGTTGGTAGTCTGCCCACTGAATTCCCAACACCATCTTCCATTACGTATCGGCGCCGCGCCGGTTGCCTTCTTTCTACAGCTTTTCTCACATTTACCGAACACACTTAAAATCGACTTGTTTGCTCATAGTACGGGCTTACAGTAGTCGATGGTTACGTGCCATTAGCTAGTGAATCAGAGCGCATCGGCCCCGTTGCGCAAGTCGCCTTGAGTGACCACTGATGGGTGCTGGGAGCCTAGTCAATAGGTTTTAGGTATGGTCACGGTTGATTAGGTAGCGTTGTAGGCAGGAGTCGAGGTGATAATGGTTGCAGTAGATGTAATTAAACATAGTCAGTGGATTATGATACTGAAATGAACCTGATTAAAAAGGTGATTATTCGTCGGTAATACAGAATGGTAAGCCTAGTCTTATTTTAATGAAAGGAATTCTGTCTAATATTCTAATTCAAAACATTTATTGCGAACTAAGTGTGCATATCGGTCTTACATAAATTAATGGCACTTAAGATTTAGCGCTTTTTTCAAGCATTGCAATATAGAGGGCAAAACAAACAACGATGTCTATGTATAGATGTCACGGTCAAAACACTCACTGTGTTCAACTGAACTGTACTGCACGCCGTACACATGCCGTGCACCTTGTTCAGTGTGACCCTAAGGCCCGTATTACAGGACGATACTCAAGCATTGATTTCTGTTTAAAACTAGTTTTGAGTTGAGTTTTTATTTTAGAACGTTCCTCAAGCAGAGATTGATCACAGTTCAACTGATTTTAGCTTTATTTTATACTGTCACCTGACCGAACTCGACCGAACTTGACTAAACTCGGCCGAACTTGACCGAACTTGACTGAACTGGACTGAACTTGACCGGACTCGACCGAACTCGATCGAACTCGACCGAACTCGACCAAATTCGGCCGAACTTGACTGAACTTGACCGAACTTGACCGGACTCGACCGAACTCGACCAAACTCGGCCAAACTTGACTGAACTGGACTGAACATGACTGAACTTGACCAAACTCGACCGAACTCGACTGAACTCGACCGAACTCGACTAAAATCGTCCAAACTCGGCCGAACTTGACCGAACCGGATTGAACTTGACCGAACTCGACCGGACTCGACCGAACCCGACCTAATTAAATTTAATGTTGCTTGTATAGATTAATATAATTTGACGCACAGAAGGCACAAAATAGTAGGTAACATCATAAGAATGATGCAATGACCAATCTGCATATTCGCTACTCTATGGGAACCGAGTACGTTCCCACTCTGCCCGCAGTGACCGCGCTTTGGACATGATCTGTGTCCTGATGTACGATTCTAGTGTTAATATAGTTCGTTGGGGCAAAATTACAGTTTTACAATTGATATTAATACAATATCAATAAATTTGTTAGTATGATACATAATATAGAATTATTGAATTGCAACATAGAGGGCTAAATCTAAAGATCTATAAATTAATTTCAAAAACAATAATGTCGATCCCACAGAAATATCTTGATATATTTCAAGATTTCTGTGATCAATCAGGAAGAACAATTATACAATAATTAGATTCCATCAGATCTATGATGGAAAAATCGAAAGTGAGCTTACGGGGCCGAGATTTTTTTGTGCCAATCCGATCTAGCTCGGTACCTAGCTGTATCCTGTCTGACGTGTTTCGTAGAAAGTCCAATGTTACGGTAATACTTATCCCAGGTTCCACCATAGCTTCCACCACAAAAACTGAACTGTATTCCGCCTCGCCTATTTTGTGAAATGCTTGTTCAAGCTCATATTTTCGAATTACAAGTACAGAGGTTTGATTTGAAAATATAACAAACAGGGTCAATCAGTCTATATTTCCATCACTTTAGGGTCTATTTATTTGATGGTCTTCTAAGACATCTAAGCTAATCGGAAATACTTATGGTTAAAAGGTTTCTTTGAACTATTCAGTTGCTATGCATGAAAGGAAATTAATTGAATAATTACCCACCGGGCAGAACGCTTACCGATATCCGTTCGCTTAGAATTTGCGTTGGACGTTGGATAATAGATTGATAATTTGTGGCGCCAACACGAAGTGCGTTGGAGTACGTAAATGTAGGAAATCAAAGAGCTAAATGCGCCTTTATTATAAGTCGACCTACGCCACCTACCTACAGCACCTACTAAGTTACTAACATTTAATAATTATCTATCTTCAAGTCAAGATGGGATTTAATCTTCTAACACACGATTACCTAGTTTTATAAGGGTTCGCCGTTTTACACATATCATTCCACTTTTGCACTGTTATCTACATCTCCTTACCCATCCTTACCTATTTAGTTCATTGGTTTTTACATTACCTTTCTTATCATCCCTTAATCAACCAACCTTTATTTTTCGTGTGGAAATCCTCATGGAGGCACTCCGCCCGATGAAGCCTGAGCCAATGTGTTCCTGTAATTACTAATGGATGATGCATTCGCCGTAGCTATCCTGAAGGATTATGCTGATAAGAATGGCGAGTTGATATTCAACCAAAACAATCAATCAATCAATCAATCAACTCAGCCTATCGCAGTCCACTGCTGGACATAGGCCTCTCCCAAGTTGCGCCACAACGCTCGATCCTCTGCCTTCCGCATCCAGTCCCCCCCAGCCACGCTCTTTAGGTCGTCGGTCCACCTGGCAGGGGGACGCCCTACGCTGCGTTTGCCGATTCGCGGTCTCCACTCAAGGACTCGTCTGCTCCAGCGGCCATCGGTCCTTCGACAGACATGGCCAGCCCACTGCCACTTCAGCTTACTGATTCTACAAGCTATGTCGGTCACTCCGGTTCTTCTCCGGATAATCTCGTTTCGGATTTTATCCTTCAAAGAAACTCCAAGCATAGCTCGCTCCATAGCTCGCTGAGCGACTTTAAACTTGTGGACTAGCCCAACTGTCAGTGTCCACGTCAACCAAAACGATTATTGCAAAACCATCTCTGTATGATTTTTTGCAGCGCAGCGGCTTATAAGAAGGCGTATTTGCTAACCATACAAGTGAAGAGTAAGGGCTATTCTGAAAGATCTCACTTGCAGACTCACTTCTGAATCCACAGTGAAATCTTTTTTTTGTATTGAATTTAACTACTACTTTTCACTCCGTATTCAGAAGTGAGTTTACTAGTGAGATTTTTCAGAATAGCACAACTGCTATTGTTATGCTTGAAATGGTTTTTCAGGTCCAAATAGGTATGTAGGTACATTCTAAAATCTGTAATCGGCAATTTTGACCTTACTCTTACAATTTATACACGTTCAAATGCATGTAATATATTTGCACTTAAAATACACAATGATCTAAATCACTCACACAAATCACATCACAAACGAGTTCCAGGGACGGTATTTAGTCCTCGCTCGAAGATCCTAAAATTAGTCCTAACCCAATCGGTCCCAACAAGTACACTAAATGAGTTCAGCTAAGGATATAATTAGCAATATTCTGGCATCTCTTCGGGAATACGATTTAACAAAGGACGGGTATATCTCAGTTGCTAAGGGATTTACTGTCCCTAAGAGTAAAATAAGTGTAATTTATGTTTTACGGCACATTTCTAACGGTACAGGATAATTCCAGAAGATTCACTAACGGCCAAAATTAATAAACAATCTACCCACGATTTGCTCTACTAGAAATGGCAATTTGACAAAAGCTCCATACATTTTATGTCATATTTCTATCTCTAGTAGGGCAAATTGTGGATAGATAGGTTATTAATTTTGGCCGTTAGTTAACTATTTGAGAAGTAAGTGGGCCCTAATTGATGCGCCGATCAAGTAACGGTGAAGCTGCAGTTCGAATCTGACAGCGATCGCCGAAGATAAGAGAATACGAAATTAGTACATATACAAGTGAGCGAAGTTGACTATTATACTCGAGGCTGGATTGCAGCCCGCGCCGAAGGCGAGGGCGAAATGGAGCCGAGAGTATAATAGTCAATGCTCACGCGTGTCATACGACGTTTTTCAACACGACGTTCTGAAAAAAAACATACATACACATATTTCAGACAAATATTGAATTTGTGAAAAATGGCGCGCGGATTACGGTTAACTATGCGCGCGCAGGTGGTCGAAGGAAATCGCCAAACAGCCTAATACCTATTAAAAATATAATAAATAGATTATTGATAATTTGTTGTCAAAAATAAATTATTTGATGAACGATTTAAATTGTGGAAAGAAAAAAAAAAAAAAAAAAAAAAAAAAGTCAAAGCCAGGAGTCACAGGTTCGAATCCTGCTCGTGAGCGATTTTTTCTTTCCACAATTTAAATCGTTAGATTTCGTTTCGCATGCGTAAAATGCGTTAAAAATAATAAATAATTATTTGATGAAATTAAATGTTTATTTATCATATTTTAATTAATACAGTTGATTTATTCACAAAAATGTTTAATTTTGTTTAGGCAGAAAAACTCTTTGCTGCGATTTAAAAATGAACTGTAAAGTAAAAAGCACTAGTGCGATAGTATAAAGTAAAACCGGCCAAGAGCATGTCGGGCCATGCTCAGTATTATAGGGTTCCTTAAGTAGGTCTAATTACAAACGAATCAAATCGAATATTAATCATTGCTATTTTAGTTTTTGCAAACAGCGCTACCTAGCGCTAAATTTATGAAGCTAAATTTAAGAAGTGTGTTTTTTTTTGTGATTTTTTTAAATAGAAAGTAACTAAAGGAGCCTTATTTGCTACGATCATTTTTCTCTAAGGTCAATGACCTATGAACTAGGACGTTTTAAGTATTTTTCAGTTTTATCACTATAACTCAAAAATTTATAATCACATTATACTCGAAATAATTTTAAAAGAGAGTTTTTATAAAGGTCTATCAATGTTGAAGACTATAAGTTTCTACGTTGCATAGTTTAGAAATGGCAGGGGGGGAGACACATTGCAAGCCACTTTGGCGAACTGTATTTCGCAGATGGTATACCTGATAAAAAAGTTGTGTTTGAAACATTACCTTTATTTTAGTAGACCTATTCAACGATACCCCACACGAGGGGGTGCAGCGAAAAAATATTTTCATCCCCATTTCACATGTATGGGCATATGAATGTATGTATGGGCGCCACCCCTAAAATACGTAATCAAGATTTTTTTATTCTTTTAAAATTGAGATCTATATCTATTCCATTTTTTGTCAAAATTTCATTTACACTTATGTTTATAACTGTAGAAGTTATTAAGCGGTAAAGGATTAGGACAGACGGACGGACATGACGAAACTATAAGGGTTCCTTGTAGGACTACGGAACCCTAAAAAGCACGCGTGCGTTATAGACTACATTATGAACCTAAAAGTGGTGCAATAAGAGCCACTTTAGGAGCAAGTGTGTTGAAAAGCGTTTTTTTCAATTGAAACTTAACTGCATCTGCACTTCTATAGTTAAGTGAATTGGCCTACTGAACTGCAGTTTTTGCCTTATTCTTATTCCTTGTCCTATAAAATTGGTCAATATTTTTCAGGAACAGATATTATCTATGTAAAAAACTGTATAGGTATGTGAAATTGAAAAATATTATAGAACATCTTAACATTTTTCTTCATGTTTCTATCAGATAGATACCTAAAGTAGTTTTCTTAGCTAGAACTAGGCTGTATGACCTACGCTCTCGCTCGGAGTCTGTCTTGACTCTGTCTTCTATGGAGAGAAAATGGTAAGTGTTCAAGACAACAGCATCCTTTTCTTGCTATTCTTAGAAGTTTATGTTACATGGTCTAGGGATATCTATACCGTCGTTGCGCGCTCTACCGCCAGCGTCACCGTCACCGTTAACTCGCACGTGCCTTCCATCAATACGTATAAATTCGCTTCTGTTGGGCGTCTCTCCATGCTACTCGTTTTTCTTGCTACCGAGACTGGCAAATTTTTAATAAAATTCAAACTTAAACTACTGCCTACCCTTCTTCTGACATTACAAGCTAACTGAACTCAGCCTATTTTAGTGTTCTCATGTATTGAACTACAATCCAAAACCAACTTTACGTTCCTGCAATTAGGTGTAAATTTATTTAACTTGGTGGGTAAAAGGATGTGTCTGTGACGTCAAGCGGCGCCAACAGATGGCGCTCGTGGGTGCGACTGCGCCTGCGTCACTTGGTGATTGATTGTGTGATTGTGTTGGACTTTTGAGATGCCAAGTGCATTAGGCGTTGAATTAAAAACATTGTTGCTTTATAGTTGTTTCTGTACTGATCCAGAAATTTTAAAAAACTTTAAGAACATATGCCATTTTGTTCTCAGATAAAGACGATATCTAGCTAGACTAAAGTAATATGCCTCATACATAATATGTCTCCCTAATGATTTAAATTTCTTTGAACAATGATAGCCAAGAGGTTGAACGCTTGTCTTCCATTTAGGAGGGTTTGAGTTCGATTCAGTCTGTGTAACTAGAGCCAGACATTTCAAAAGTGCCTGTTATTAGGTTTATTTGAAATAAAAAACGTTTGAATTTGAATTTGAATTCCGGTCGGCACCTCTGACGTCGATTATTGATCGAAGTGTGGATCAGAATTCGATTATCACTTGCTTTAACGTCGAAGGAAAATATCGTGAGGAAATCTGCACGCCAGAAAGTGCCTCATACAGTTCTCAATGGTGTGTGTAGTCCGCCAACCCGCACTAGACCAGCGTAGTGAACTAAAGCCTTCTCGTACTGAGAAGAGGCCCGTGCCCAGCATTGGGACAGTAATGGGCTGGTTATTGTGTTTATTGCTTTTATAGATCATACTTGTGATGATGAAGGATCACAATTAAGTTTTATCCGAGCTGATACCATCTCAAATATTCTCCGCAACGGTAAAATGAAGTAAATGGCCATCAATAAGAACTTATACAACCAAGAAACAACTTAAATACAATACCAAGAAAGTTATTGCATTTTCTTCCACACTAAAATACCAAGTAAATACCATAATTATCTACACCATAAATAAGTTATCATTAATTTAACTTCTTAATAATTATTTTGCCGTGAAAGTCCCCGTCGCTCTCGTATTAAAAGATGCATCACTTGTCAACTGTCATATTTACCAACTTAATTTTACACTCAGAATCCCAAAACAAATTTAAATATCATCTTTATGACCCGGTAAATACGGCTTGTTTTGATATTTTTTGAAGTGTATATACGCTGTAAGTGGCAGGTACTTCGGTAGAGAGGTTGTGAGAAAGGTGTTTGGTTATGCAACAGCTAGTTGTGGTACAATTCATGAGAGTGAGAGATGAGATAGAAGGTCATTAGTAAGTAGTAGAACCTAGTAGTATTAAGTATAGTCAAGGAATTCAAGAAAAAAAAACGAGTGTGCTTTAGAGCACACGACTGAAGTAAAATTTTTTTTTTTTTTTTTTTTTTAATTTATTTTATTATACATAAATGTTACACAGCATACATTTACAATAGTCATTGCCAAACTGCACAGCAGTTTGTCGGCAGCGAGTTCCCTTAAATTTTATACATTTATTATGCGAGCGTGCAACTTTGTTTTATTAAAATATAAAGATATAAAGTGTTTTTTTTTTTTTTTTTTTTTTTTTTTTTTAATCCTACAGGCACCCTACGGACATAGCGACAAATAGTGCTTCACCAAGATTCTTTTTAATTGCATCTTTGACTTAACATTTTCTACTAAATTTTCTGGCAGTTCATTTACTAATTTAGGCGTAACCCATTTTCTAGTTCTTTCTCCAAAATAGTTGCTAACCCTTGGGACATTTAATTTATTTTTCTTAGCTAATCGGGTCGGATAGTTATGTACTCGTTTTTGTTTATTTAACGTTATATTATGCTGTTCAAGCAGTATTGTTATTTTTGCTTTTACATCTACTGGTAATATTTTACATATCTTAAACAGCTTTTCGTATTCTTTATTAACCTCTTTTTTTACTTTTTGATCAACTAATATTTTTAAGAATCTTCACTACCTTATATCTCCTTCAATACTATTTCAATGAGAACAAAGGAATGGCGGCGCGGTGCGTGTCTGCTCTGCCGGCTCTGTGTCGTGGCCGGCCTAGTGCGCGCCTTGTTCCCCGCGTCCCGCACTACTCCCTCGGTTCGCCTCACTTTTCGTAACGCATTCACAACCTTACCCCCAAGTCAAGCGTGCCTAAATAAGTTTTACTTCAAAAAAGCTTTCGTACTTCTAGCATTTCAGGTTTAAAAAAAAATTGCAAATAGTTGGCCAAAAATTGCAGTTGTGGCCGAAACAAGAAGAAATGTTGGATGCCATACAGCAATGTGGGTTAACGATAACAAAGCTGTCGCGACTAGCGCCTGGATGTGACTGACACAGGATCAGGGTGGGTCGTTTATAATATAGGGTGGCGAGCTTAAGGCCCGCCTGATGTTAAGCGGTTACCTTTGCGCATAACAACTGCAATATCATCTAGGTTGGTATTGCAAGTCGCTTTTGCCAAACTGAAACATGAAGATGAAAAGTCTCATGTGATTGTAATGTCAGCGGCACTTATATACTTGGCACCAGAAAGTAATGCTTGCATTGCTGTTTGGCAGCAGAAATAGGACAGGAAATGAATAGGATAGGAAATTTGGACCAGAGGCTGAATGTGATGAAGAATAATGAGAGTGAATTTTTTATCCTTGGCACCGGAAAGTAATGCTTGCTTGCTGTTTGGCAGCAGAAATAGGACAGGAAATGATTACGATAGGAAAGTTGGACTAGAGGCTGAATGTGATGAAGAATAATGAGAGTGTATTTGCTAATAAAATCACATTTATAAACACAGAGAACATAGGTATATAAATATTTTCCTATTTTTAAAGATAAATGAAATATCGATACAGCACATTCTATATCTTTGTTAATTCGCAATTCTACTACAACTCTATAAGAATCTGCAACTGCAATGGAACACTTTATCGCTTCGCTCATGTCTTATCCCACAGCTAGAGTTCAAATACTATCACGTTCAGTTATGACAACTTATAAAATAATAGAGTTTTCTCTTTTTGTACAGAACTTTACACGTGACGAGGCAATATTATGCTATTGTCATGACCTCTGAATATTACGTTAGATTTATGATAAATTATGTCTTTGATAGCTTTCTTACGAGAGATTTATGCAAAGGTATTTACTGAATGGTTCTTTTGTGTTATTGTTAAGTCTCCATTAGCAATAAAAAGAAGGTTTGACAGACTTTACGAATTAGTAGGACCATGATTTTCATACTCAGAGGAGGCCTCTCGAATTTCAAGTCATATCGTTGCTCGGTAGTGAAAACCTCGTAATCGTAACTCATCTTTGAATCATTATTCGTTGGATAAAGGTAGATATAATAAACAAAATTCGTGGTCCTTGGCAAATCTGTCGCCACCGTTGAATATTCTATCTATGTAAGACTAAGAACTGCTCTTTAGAATTCATTAAATTGTTTCTGTTTACCAGATAAGGTTAGTTATTTTCTTGTCCTGTAAAATTAAGTTCTGTGCAAATATGAGGTTTTCACTGCTAGGCGATATGATATCGTAGTTTCCCTTTGTGCTATTGGTAGCACAAAGGTTTGCTTTGTGGTACTGGTATCCTGGGATAGACTGGAAGGTGTAATCCAAATAAACTTACGGCCAAAATTAATATATCCTATATATATGATTTGCCCTACAAGAAACAGAAAGGACGATGACCAATTTTGTTAGGGAGCTTGCCTGGTTCTTATGACCAGAAGCGACTTACCTAGATTCGAGATATGTTACTATTTCATAATATAAAGCATTCGCGTATTTGTAAAAATGAAAAAGTACTTTTCAAATCATTACGCCTAAAAACGTCAAAACGTGTCACTCATAGAAGCACCTAGAACTATACCATAAATCAGGGATAAATTAATGTTGAATATCTATAAACATAACTTTGGTGGTCATTTTCCAGGATTGGTCATCAGTCATCATCCTTTGACATATGTTTGACATAAATTAAGTTGTTTATATTTAATAGGAGAAATCGTGGACAGATAGGGTATTATTACAGACATATAATAGAGGCTCTGGGCATATTATCAAAGATACAATTTTCTACTCATGCAGCTAGCTAAAATCTTGTGCTGAATCTAAATAATCTAAAATAGACTTTAACAGCTGCGAATAGATTACACTTTCGTAGGTCAGTCTATTTAATCCGGTTGGTGACCGGATTGGCTGTTGCCTTAGTTGCCTAACTGCTGATTTTAACTATGTAAATATTTTAATTAGCTAAGGACAGGTTCGGCTTAAAAACAACTATCTTTGTAAAACTAGCTGTGTTTCGTAATACCTGCTCTATTTTAAATTTTGCCTTGGCTACCGGATAGAAACGCGACAGCAAATTATTTATTAGATAGTTGTGTTCCAAATATCCAAATTATTAACTAAAGAATATTATAAGTATTAGGGTATTTTTGTTTGTGCCTTTATTCACGGCAATGTTTAGTGCTTTATTTTTCTTGTGTTTCTGTTCAAATGACTGTGAATTCCGGGCGAGATTGTTTTTATCATAGTCCAACCGATTTTCTGGTCTTACATGTAATATTTCATCCATTATTGTAATTGATCAACCCACGCGTAGCTACTTATCCTTGAAACAATCCTTTAGCTAACACTTTTACTTCTCAATTAGAAATGATTTCTTTTTCTACAAATATTTCAAAATATTAAACGTTCAATTTCGCGCCATTGGACGCATCTAACAAGATAGACGTAGCAAACGGAACGGATCGGTCACCTCTGAGTGGCGTTAAATTTAAAACAATGGCGGTGAGAGCGACAAAATTTCACTGAGACCTGCACTGGTGATGGTTTCATTACTTGGAATCGTTGTTTGTTTATTTAAGTGGACTAAATTTCTCTAGAAGTGATGAAAATAATTTTGAAGCTTGGTAGGATATGTTGTATCATTGTATTGAATCAGCCCAATAACGCTCGCTGCTAAACGTGCCCACTGATTGTTTTATAATTATGATCTACTTTAAAGGACTATTTACTCTGGCCTTGTAATTTTCCAGCCAGTTCCGTTCAGTTCAATTTTTAAGATTCTTCGGATTCAAGAAGTCTTCAAACCTATGGGATGATATCTCATCTTGACCGCTTGTAACTGTCTTTGGGTTTGCGATTTCTCTTGTTTTACTTATCCCACGCAACAGGTCTTCACTCAAAACAATTATTTGCAATGATGATTCATGAAATGTACATTACATGAAGAACTCACACGATAAAGAGAGAGTACGAAGTGTTAACGAGCCGAAAATTATAACTTGTTATATCGAAGTCAGTAAGTCCTTTCATAATCAGTAAAAGTGCGAAACATCCAATGCAAATCCAACAACATAATATCTTTTCTTGCAAACATACCAAGTTATATTTGCAGTTCACGAAAGAATCGTATATTTATTTTAAACTTTATGCAGTAAACTTTAAGAATCCTGTAATTTATTTTTGTTGAATTTATCTGCAAGAATAAAATCTGCGCAAACGCCTCTTGACATATTTTGTCAACGATCGCTCACGTAACAATATTACGTCTTTTTAAAGTAAATAAAACTTTCTTTAGTCGCAAAAATATAGCAAACAATCAAACACCTGCTTCAAGCAATCAGTGTTTTGTTATTGATTAAAGGCATGGTCCGGACAACACTAAATAAACGCTTAGTGAAACAGAAACCGATGAAAAAAAACAGAATCACCAAATTGATATGGCCAGGTAATATATAATAAACTCAAAATACAAAAAAAAACAATAGTATTTACTGAATCACGTACACATTAACTTATAAATACAATAGCCTAAAATAAAACAAAACTTGTAGATATAAGAGAGCATCAAAGAATTCCTCCGTATCGCTGTCTACTGGTAACGTACCCAGAAGACAGGCAGCTGCAGGCAGCATTGCTACGTCATTGTAATACTCTTTGACCAAAAAGAAAAGGCCAGCCCTCTGGTCACGTGAAGTGTCGAACAACTGCCTGAAGATGTCTTTTAATAAAAGACTATAATGTCAATTCACCCAAAAAGGATTTTAAAGGGTCCAGCTCCAGCTGCAGTTCTGAAAGTAAAGGTTAACATTAACAATTGGCCACTTTAATTAGACTTCTCGTGTAAGAGCTCTCCAATTCAAGATTGTATGACGAAGCGTAAACGTACGTTTACCTTTGTACTTTAAATGAATATTAAAATAAAATGGTACATGAGTACAAGTTAACGACTTCCTAGATCTAAGAAGATCCAGATCAAAATACACAACAAAAAATGGTACCTTCCAAGAAAGAAAGAAAGAAAATGTGTTTATTGGCACAAACAATCAAATTAACAAAAATTAAAAAGAACATAAAAAATAAAACATGTGAGTGCCAAAGGGCCACCAACCAACCAACCAGAAACCGTCCTTGTTGCTTATATATTATTAGCCGTGTAGATATCACACACTGGCACGGTTACATTCGTCATAGAAGCCGGTGATAACTTCAACACCTCGGAACAATAGGACATTACAACAGTGTAGATGAAACAACACAACATGTAGGCTTAATTAACAAAAAAGGTCTAATAAACTGTCATCTTTGACTGGAAAAGACGTAGAAAACGTCAATCAGAAATGTGGATGTGGAAATGAGTACTCAAAGAAAAAGATACGATAGGTTTTTGTTTCCTTAAGTTTTCTTACGGCCAAAATTAATATCCAATCTATCCACGATTTACCCTATTAGAGATAGGAATTTGACATAAGCTTGATACAGAATATGTCAAATTTCTATCTCCAGTAGGGTAAATCGTGGATAGATTGGATATTAATTTAGACCGTAAGTCAGTGTTGTTATTGATTAGAATTTAGATCAACCCATTACTTCCCATGGATGGCAGGCCATTAGACAGATTAATGAAGCTGTAGATGGCAGGTGAATTTTCCCACCTTTGAAGTTTGCCTATAATTTGTGTAATTACTATGTAAATTATAATTTTTAGTGTCTTTGTCTATATGCATTGTTGTGATTATGCTGTTGGTGTGCTAAATAAATAAATAAAAATAAAATAAATAAATTAGTTTCTAGGTCTATAAAGAATATGAGAAGAATTTCAAACATTGTAATAATGCCAATCTTTTGTTCATTATATCCGTGATAAAGGGCCAAGAATAGAACCTTGGGGCAACCCTATTAACTTTGGAGGAAAATGTCTCCTCCAAGCTATTGAAAATGGATTCTAAAAGTTTGTTTTTCAACATAATATTAGGGGTTGATGCAGTTACATATTTAAGTATATCGTTGGTAAAAAAACTGACTATGCGTCAAATATGTATAGTGCAGACAGCATAGCATGCAATATCATGCTATGTCATCATTCATTAGAAGAATATTATGTTTCAAAATATTAACTACTCAAACTTTGAAGTTTGAGTGGTAGAATCGGGTAATTGATAGTTTAACTTGCCACCCATAAGCTATCGACCGATTCATTCATCATCATTTCAGCTGAAAGACGTCCACTGCTGAACGTAGGCTTCCCCGAAGAAGATATGCCATAATCGTCACGCCTGGCGGGCGCGTTGGCAGTCGCAGTCGGTTGAGTAAATACTCAGAGAACGCTGCTGCCCATCCTCTGGTGAACCCATTAGTCGCCTTTTACGACACCCAGGAGAAGAGATGGGGTGGTGCTATTCTTTCAATTGACCGATTGCTGTCAGTAAAAGTCAATCACTGAAAAAAAACCACAAAAAAATAGAAAATTTGTAAAATTGTTGTTGAAATTTTTGTAGAAAAGGAATCACATTTCGAATCATGCGCACTTGTTCAAAATACTCTCATTAGCTACCTACTAGACAATTACATTTAATCAACTGATGCGTGCAATAAAAAAAATGTGAGTATTGTTAATTTGGCATAAGGGATAATTACTATTTCACGTTCAGTTATATTATAACAAACTCGTAAGTTTTAATTACATTAGCTGGATAGATCTCATTCATCGTGTGAATGTACCTATGTGTAAAAATTGTTTTATATGCTTCCTAAACCGGCTGTATCTCTCTTTCCTCCAAGGGTGAATTTATATTGATTTCTCTATCGCACAGTGCAATGTCGTAGTACCGTATCGAGTAGTGTTGCGAATCATGTATGTATCGAGTAATTTAATCGCTTGTCACGATCGATTTCAGCTTTATATTTGCTTACTATCTATATCGAGACAAGTCACGACCACGATATGAATGTCACGAATCTGATCAGAGTAACGACAGGTGGTTTTCTCAGCACCAGAACATACTGTTTCCGTTGTTTGACGTCTACAGCATAGCGTTGTCTTTTGTCTTGGCCTTATGAAACCCACATTTCACAGTTATGACAATTTAGTACCTTTTCATAGAGAGTGAGCCTATGGCACGAATTTAGTACCGAAAATTGTATAACAATTTCATTCTTACATTTGTAATTCTGCCTCCCCTGGAAATCAATTTTAAAACAGCCTTTCCATCAAGGATGTGTGAGAATTCGTAGCGATGGATGTGTGTGAAACTCACCAATAGGATCGCTTCATTTTCGTAGCTTAACTCACAGGATGAGCTATGCAAATAAAGCAATCCTACGCATCCTCATACATTTCTGGTAAAAAGGTAGCACAACACTCGAAAAGTTCGCAGTTAGTATAGCTCAACCAATAAAGCCGTTTCTAATATCTGATTATTTTATTCGATTAGGAAGTTCTTTTCCTCACTAGTTCATGCATAGAAACATGTTTTTGCGGTATTATCATGATTACTGTAACACTTCGAAGGTATTCAGCGTTAGCATATATTTCTAATAAGCTTGCGGTTTTTTTGAGGTCACCCGTCGCCGTCGCAAACAGTTGTTATGAAATTCTGTATATCTGTCTTAGAACGCTTAGTTTGTTTGCTTTTGTAGGTACAATTTTGTTTGATTTCCTTCTTCCTTGTACTTAATTAGGTCTACATAACGCAAAGGAATGTTCTTGAGTGCTTGATTCTTGTAAGTAATGGCAATGTTTTCGTTAATTGAAAACTGTTCATATGAATATCAAATATCTCCATATCATCAAGGATATCAATCTAATGGTCGTAGAAGGACCACTATGATCCATTTAGCAGCTACCATTAATTATTTTAAATTGAATTACATCCAATGTAAACTTTTCTAGATGCTGCGTAATATGTATTAACGGAGAACCCTGCCATAGATTACACAGCTAAAATACATTCAGTTGTATCAAATTAGGTTATAACATCCATCGCAGAATTCATGATTATCGGAAATTGTTAAAAAACTTTCACGATTTTAATTGTGTCTAATCATGACCTTCATTCAAAAGCTTATCTACAAATCATTAATACTGATTTTTATCTAGACAATCATCTTTATAACAATAATTGTTACGTTAAAAATTATGGCATATTATACCTATCATCAATGCAGATTTTTAAGAAACCACATTGAGGAAAATAAAAAATAAAGCTTGTTGATTATGTGTTTTGTGTGTCTTTTATCTATTCTTCAGGATATTTTTGGTGGCTTAAATATAACATGTTGTCTCATAAACTGAGGGGTTTAGCGCTGCATTCCGAGATACAGGTTTTTTACCTAGTTCGACTGTAGAGATGCTCCCATGCACAGACCATAAGAATTTTGGCCTGAGCTCCCATGTTGCAATGATTTTTATTAGCCTTCTAGCTTTTTAGCAAAATGTCTGTATCGGAAATATATTTTATCTACACTCGTATCGTAAAATTCGAATTATGAACTCGAAAGTAATGTCATAATGACATACTTTACGCACACGCACCTGTAATGAATTTAAAAAGTTTTATTACGATACAGTTTGCTGAACAAAACAATGCGGTAATTTAATTTTTTTTCCATAACCGCACACTTCAGCCCAACTAAGGAGTTTTTAATGCCACTTCGACCTAACCAAGGAGTTTTCAAACTTTTTTTTTAGCAGTCGTACAGTTTGGCACCAATGAGTACACAAAATTCAGGGTGGCGCCACTTGTCATACATTGAAAAATTTTATCGTTTAAAATCGCGTTTTTGGCAGAACTTTTGACTGTCATATTGCTTTTAATTATATTTAAGTGTTTACAGGCATATTTTTTGTATGATAAAACAGAGATTGACGGAATCCTGACAAGGATAGAAAATTAGTTCCGATTATAATATTTTCGCCAGACTATATTTTATTATCTGTGTAGGCGCGCACCAGCGCGCGTGCGCGGCCGCGCGCCACGGCCGCGGCCTACTGGATTTGGTCATCGTTACTTGTAAATTTATTGTTATTGTTTACTTTATTATTATGGTTTTGTATGTCGAAAGTTTTAATCTGGGCAAAAATATCTGACTACAGCAGTGATACTGAACTGAGGAGAATATGACCCCGCCTGAATTTCTGGATGCAGCAACGTAAATGACGAACAATCTTTTACCAGAGAAATCAAGAAAAACAACGACAATGTTACCAAGATTTTGACTTTGGTATTTTATTTAAAATTGTATGAGTGTAGATAAAATAGTGTATGAAACTGACATAATTAGGTATTAAAACACTCGTGTTTTAATAACCCCTATTATGCAACAGTTTCATAAACTACTATTTTGGCGTCAGTAAATTTCATTTATTATTTCATAATAAACTTCAGTGTAAACCTCGGCATTTACAGGAGAACAATAACATTTATTTTGGTATAGTTCGTCGCTTGTTTTATCTTTATAGAACCGATATGATCCAAATTAAGCTTTGTATCCAAAACCCTTAGTAGAAGGCTTTTGTTATTTTTGTTTCAAAGTAGAAATTTCGTCAAATTCTCTCATCTTCTTTTATTGGTCCTTTAGTTGGAATTCTTGAATGAGCTAATATGCAGCTGCACAGGTGCAAAATTCTTATGAGAACTAATATTCACGTAACCATGATTAATTTGTCACTACGGCTACTATAACCAGGATGTAATTATGCAAGAACGGCAGTGAGCGTTGAATTTAATAAGAAACCAATAGAAGCCAACCTTAGACTAATTTTCTGAATGGATTAGACTTGCCATAATTGTATTTCGTTTTACATAAAAAAAACATAACATCACGCCTGTATTTCCCCGAAGGGGTAGGTAGAGGTGTAATAGTACACCCACATTTCGCCAGTTATGTTATAGTCCCATGTAATAGGGGGCGAGCCTATTGCCATTGACCGGGCACAAATCCGGCAATTTCGTTTTACATATATTATATTATTCATATTATGTTTTACACCTCAACGATTACCTCTTTCTAATTTTATTATAATACATTTTAGTATTAGATATCGTAATTTAGATAGAATTGTGGCAAGGTCTTCCAATCGGTTGCGATCATTTCGAAACCGTTTAATATGTAACATAATTTAAGCAATGTGGTTAAGTGAAGATCCTTCGTAGTTCCTTTCCGTAGTCTTATGTGAAGAAAATGAGGACTTGGAAGATGAAGGGCATGTACACTTGAGATATATCACTTCACACTTCGCCTGCCAACCATAGTACCAACCTTATGTATCAGTCAGTATGTGTCTCGGAGCAGAATCTACCTTTGATATCAAAATTATGAGGTTAAAACTTTGTTTAGACTGCAAATTATTGTCGCCCAGATCAGCATGGACAATGAGCGCGACCCAGATAAACATTAAGATTAATACTATATTAGGATATCTAGCAAACATAGAATATATATATCCCCCCCTTAATTGGGGGAGGCCTATGTCCAGTAGTGGACGTCTTTCGGCTGTAATGAAACATAGAATCGTCTACAATCACTCAGTCACGTCTGTGATTTCTAACATCATGTGTACATTCGCTGCGCTTGCGCCGGTCACCGATAGACCTTGGCGTACGTTTCCTTTACAAGCCTAGCTGCTTGGCGCCTCTTATATACCTACTTAACAAGTGCTTGAGACTTTATTAATTGCTACAAGACTTTAGTTGGATAAAGCCGGGTTATGTAATTTAGTTGTCCAGTGTTAGTGGAGGTCTACTTTAAAAGCAGCATTAATTTCTAGTCTGTATCCTGTTTCAATTCCGATTCTAAACTACAGAGTAAAAAAGCTATCAGACTGTTTCTACACTTTTAGGAAACGTATACCTAAGATGATCCATCATTTATCTTGTCTACCTGATCCACTGAGACTTGGCTAGAAACTGAAGCCGGAGCTGGCACAAAAAAAAAATTCTTATGCACACCTGCAAGTATTAAAATTAAATAATCTTATTTCTATCAACAAGCCAATTAGTTAGTGAAACACACTGGCTGAAAAATAGCGTTGGAATCAATGATATTACATAAGTATGTAATATCATTGGTTGGAATGAAATCCTTTTTCTTGTGTTTTAGTAAAGTCCAAGCAAAAAAACTTAATACTAAATCAGTTTAATAAAACAATGATGCATATAATAACATCTTCCCTGAGAAAGGAACCAGTGATATAACCTTTAATAATGAATAATGATGCACTGCATTTCCTATGAGCCGGTGTACGGCAGTGCCCCTCCGCGCTTCGTTGGCGCGAGACGTGCAACCGCCATTTTCGAAAACGAAACGTCATTTTGTTTTACACCGTTCGGATACAGTTCCAAAACAAAAAAGTTTTTAGTTCAGACATTCAAAGGTTTAAGTTTTTTGTGTGCTGTGGAATGTTGATTCTTGTATCGTGTTGTTAAAGGATTTGCTTGACGCATTATTTTGCGGGTAAGTTCATCAAAGTTTATATTTATAGTCACATAAGTATTAGCGTTCATTATTTTAATATCAAACAATGCTGAAGGTTTTATTATGATTCACTAAGTAACGTGAGTATTTTTTTACAGATTGATAAGTAAAAATAACATGGCTAATTAAGTGGGTAGATCAATGTTTACCATCGTACAAAAACATCAGGATTTTCCGATCGCCAACATAAATAAATATTTTTACGACCATTTTCTCGTTCAATGTTATCGCACCTTGTTACATTTATGTCGCACTTTATAAAGTACAAAACTTCGACGGGATTTTATTCGATAACTAGGTACTTACACAAATTGTGATATCGGTCAAAGCCTTGATACCAGCTTTTGTTCTCACAGAACAAGTTCCGTGTTGATTCAGATCCAGCCCACAAACAAGAATAAGCTCAAGTAATTTTCTAAGAATCGAAGGACTTCATCGATCAACTCGACTTTCTCCCAAAAATATTCTGGTAGATTTTTATAGTGAGATTTTAGGTTATAGAGGTAGGACTAGAAAGAAACTCGTCATATTAAGGATCCTTCATTCATGGAATAACTCTTCAATCAACAATGGTACTGTTAATCTAAGGAATAACTACAAACAAATTGACTGTGAGCTATCCAATGATAGCACAACCTGTTGGCTCTCACTGGCAGTAGGATGGGAAGACACACAAAATAAAGAAGAACATTTAAGAACTACTAGAAGCTCGTGCACCTTACCTGAATCTTTTATAAAAAACAGCAATGAAGCACAATAATAAGAAAAAACGTGTTTCATTTTTAACATAAGCAGTTACATAATAATGTTATCTATAACCATTCATATAGGTAATATTCTTGAGGCTAGTTTTGACCATATTGCCAAAACATTGTCATCATAATACATAATGTTATCTATAACCATTCATATAGGTAATATTCTTGAGGCTAGTTTTGACCATATTGCCAAAACATTGTCATCATAATACATAATGTTATCTATAACCATTCATATAGGTAATATTCTTGAGGCTAGTTTTGACCATATTGACAAAACATTGTCTTCATAATACATTATCAGTGCAGGAACAATTGGGATTATGTTTAGTCAACAAACAATGTTTTCTGTTATTGTATTAGCTAATTTTATTTTATTTAGTCATGAGGTTATAACCTCACTTACATAACTGCTATTTGTTATGTTCATGAGGAAGATGGTTTATCTTTTGCTTAAATTAACTCACGACAGGCCACAACCAGTTTCTGACAAGCAAAGCCTACAAAAACCGATCCAGAAAATCACAGGGATAAAGAAAAGTCAACACTTCATCAAATACATGCTTTTCTGTCATAAAATCATCACTGCCTTTCACTTAACTGTATCCTAACTATTTGTAAAGGCTTGCATCAATAGCAGGGTATTGACATCATTATCATAATCTTCTTCTATCGTGTCCACATGAGCTACATAATGATAATAGCTCATGAGGTGGGGAAAAGATTAGCCAGTCAGCTGGTTGGTAGCGGGGCTGACTGCCCAGGGTGCGCCGGACAATCAATTAAATATCGTCACTCGTGGAGGCTCTTTTAATGCACCCCATCATAATAATTTGAAGGAAAAGTGTTTTTTTAATATTACGTTTTTAAAACGAAAGCGAGTTAATATTGCATTGTCATCAAGTCCTAACCATGTTTAAAGTTTCAAGTCTCTAGCTCATCGGGAAGTTAGTTTAAAATCGATTGCAATATTTGTACCGAACAGACAGACATGGCTGAAAACGAGTTAATAAAAACGTGGTAAAAATGGGAACTGCACGTCTCACCCTACTTCTCCGTATCTTACTGCATCCTATTTGCAAGCCAATACATGATCGATTAGAGGTTAAGGCTATTCGAAAGCGTTCTTAAAGTTTCTTTATCCATGATTTGGGATCTTTTGGTGTATTAAACAACTCCGATTTTCTTTTACGAAACCTACGAGAACATATGTCTACAGTGTTTATTATTTATTTATTATATACTTTATTGTACATTACACCAAACGAAAACAAAGACAATAGGTAGTTAAAATTATTATCTTTTATCAAACTCCAGGCAACAGGTGGCATAATTATTAGGAAGCTACTTAAAATTAGGTCCAATCCATCGAAGTACTTAATTGACATTATAACAAGCCTGTCAAGAAAAAACCATCATCTGACATTTGAAGGTCTAAAAAGTCTTAATTAGCATCAACAATCGTGGCTGCTCATCAGTTGCAACACTGCAACTGGTTGCGATCGTTGCACATGACGAAAACATACCGATTTCCATATGTTCTGTCGTAAGACCAATACATGTACTGTTCTATTGTCTTATGAATGGTGATGGGATGGTGTAATGGTACTACAATAGGAATTTGATCATCTTTGATACAAAGAGGTGTGATTTGTGTACTTTGAAGTTTGAACTAATCAAATATTTCTGTTACTTCCACAGACCTCTTACAACCTTCGTTACTTCTTATAATTTTATGGCAGTGCCAACTGTCATGATAATTTTTTTTTTTCAAAACCTGCTTTCAGAAACTCGGTTTTGGTACTGTTAGCTGATCAAAATAAGCCCAAACACCATTAATCTACTGTTATTCATTGAGAAGTTCCATTGCCTACCTTCCGTCTTCATCATCAGATCAGTGTCCGTGGTATGTCAATAAAATGCATCCAATGTTGTGTGTAATGCAGGACAGGACATGGTCTATCTGTGTGCCAATAAAGATAAACCAAACCCTTTCAGCCGTTTCTGCATGATTGAAGGATAGTTACCATTAAAAACCTTTTTTTGGAAGTCATACAAACGTATTTACAAGGTAAATTTTCCGTAACATAAAATAATATTTAATGTCTTAGTGATAATGTTAGTTTAAAAACTCACAGCTAAGATTTATTTCAAAAAGCAACTTAGAAACACGATTGGTATTCGATTACGAAGATTAATTATTCGACTAAATCAAACCAACTATCGTGTTAGCGAACAATTAACTGGCATCTTTACACACAATGTTGCGTTTTAAACGATCAAACGCTACCGCATTCACATGAAACACTTAGAAATCTGCTCACCCTGGATAAGAAAAGAGCGTAACGTTAAATATTAATGTTCATATATTCGGGTAGAAAATTATCTGAAATATAGACTTTACGAAGTATGTGAATATCATCACATCATCATTTCATCTTCATCATATTATTATCACTACCATCTGAGCATTTTTAGTATACTGTTAGAAAACAGAATTCTTCTGGAAATAACCTAGGAATGAAGAGATTTCCGAAAACGTTGGGCATAAATATCTGATGCAACTAAAGCTCTTATTGTGACAAATAAAATAATGTTGATAATATGATTGCCAATAAACTTATTAATGAGAAGCAATATAAGAACAGCATTGAAGAAGATTAAAATGGAAAACTCATTTTGGTAACAACTGGGATTAGAAGGAAAAAGAAGTCCTAATTCCGTATTAGTGACGACTGCCATCAACTGTTAACATGTTACATAAAAAAATCCTATCAAAACAAATAAAGAAGATTCATAAGCATTTATATACTAACACATATTTATTCATTTGATTATGTGAATGGAACTTTCGCGGGCTTCTGCAAACATAACCATCTGCCCTCATAATATTTGCAAAGTAGATGCAGATTCATTGTTAATTATAAAATGAATATGAATTTTATTATCTAATACTTCCTTGGGGCGTATGATACTGATTTTCTAATTTATAATAGTAAGCCTGCCGTTCAATAGTGATGGTATTATTTCCCATTTGATGAAGAGGTCATGCATCTCATACATCTTACAGATAGTAAACTTGCTTTGATATTCTGTAATTCTGAATTAATTTTATATACTTAAACTCATTTATAACTTCGACCTTGCTTTAATTTGAAATTAAACATATTTTGCATAACTAATCATAATTTTAATAGGTAGTGAATGCAACTTTTATCTTTCTGGTACAGTTCTGACTTCGTTCTATTTGAAATTGACTTTGGTACTGTTTAAGATGTCTTTTTCAACTTTTAATTATTTTTCTAAACCAGTCCAGAAATAATTAAGATCATTGTTATTCATTTAAATATACTAATAATATAATCAGCTGATCATGTTAATGAGCCGCAGTCTGATTGTAACTGATTCTTGACTAACTCCTGAGAAGTACATAAATACGCATGAGGTATTACACTTTGATGAACGCTAAGTTATCGATGCAATAGTGCGTCTGTTCTACCGTGAATAAAGCGAAGAACACACGGATCGTGTGTTGGAAATTGTGTATTGCGAAAAACAGAAAAAAAACAGTTTTTGGTGTAGGATGATGCACAAAGTAGAGATAATTTATTTTGATTCACATCAACAAGCTCATGTTGTGTGCAAAACTTTTGCGCCTCTTCGCCTAACAAACAGGTGAACCATAAAACGTCCCCTTCATCTGAACAAAGTTATAAATTACTAGAATATAAATATTACGGGTACGCAGTTAACCGAGCCAAATTCGTCCTCGGACGTTTACATCCCCTGTTAAATGCGCGCAGTAAACTAGCCACTAACCTCAAAATAAGAATTTACACTTCTTGTGTCCGACCCATCTTCTCCTACGCTAGCGTTGTGTTCGCACACGTAAAGCCAGAAAGAATCCACCCGCTACAAATTATCCAAAATCGATTTATGCGAAAGGCCGTGGGCGCCCCCTGGTATCTCCGTAACGCCCAACTCCATGTTGACCTCAAACTGCCGACTATTAAGCAGTACTTCAAGCGTGCTTCAAAACGCTATTTCGACACCGCCCCCAAACATCTTAATCCTTTGGTCGTGGCGGCCACTGAATATAACCCATCACTCATTAGTAAAATCCGTAGACCTAGACACGTACTCATCGAACCCGATGATGACATTACCCTCCTACAGGAGTCAAATAAAAATACTAGCACCGTCAGACGCCGTCGTCCTAAATTTCGTCCCCACCGGAGGGGACCGACGCGACACCCACACAGATGCCGAGAGTCCGACTCTCGAGAAACCCAACACGATGCAGCAGCGGCTGCTGGGGGGACCAGTGGCGGGGAATCCCCAGCTGCACCGTGAGCCGAGGTCGAGCTCCCCACCTGGGGACGCCCTCACGGTGTCGCAACCGGAGATAATCTCGTTACGCGAGACCGGTTATGCTCTCGCTCGCTATTATTCCTACTCTAAACCGCGCTATGAGCAGTTTTGATCGCCGACCAGTTAGGATTAGGTAGGTCGTAGCCCTCGCCGGCGAGGCTTGCCGCTTAACGGTGATTCGCGAAACGCGTCTCCCCCCCCCGTTATACCGAAATTCCGCCACTTTCGAGAAAACATTTTCCGATGCAGCATCGGCTGCCGGGGGACGTAGCGGCGGTGTCCCCCAGCAATGCCCTAAGCCGAGGTCCGAGCCCTTCCCTGGGGGACGCACTTATGCGGCATTGCAACCGCGAAATTAGTATGTAAGTTAGTAGTTAGCAAACAATTCGGCGGATGGAGTCCCTAACGGGACTCTCCGCCCCCAAAGCCCGGTTAAGCAGAAAGAGCACTATAGTGCTTCCTGTGAGTAGCCAATTCGATAAAAAAAAAAAAAAAATTACGAGTACGCAGTATTTATAAATATACCAAGTCAAACTCGGTCAGTAATTCCTAATGAGATAATGCGCTCAAAGAAGCAGAAACATAAAGTAATCGATGTAACCATCGCTGGCTGCTCTAGTGAACCTAAAATACTGAGCACATTACACACGTGCTGAACTGTGCTGTACTCAAATTACATAAGTACACACTTAAATTATCTTCATCTGAACTAAATAACTAGTCTTTTTTCATAACATTATATTATACACATTTTTAATCTGAGTAACTCATTACTCATTTTTAAAAGCCAGCTGAAAAGCATTGCTGTGCATACCTACATGCACAGCAAATACTGAGCTGGATCCCTTGCTACACATATTATGTAGTATACATGTTGTGTTGTCTGTAATTTGTCCTGTTACCTTTTCATATAATATGTTTATTTTATGTGTGTGTGGCAATTAAATGGTTTACATGGTTTAATACTTAACTACTTACTTAATACAAGAGATCTTAGCAAGGCGCAAACTGAAGATGCTAGTGGGCTGGTCATACTTATTGAATAAATTGTGGTCATTATTATTTTAGATACGTTTACTTACGAAATGGCCAACGTAGTATGAGATGGTTCTTAGCCAGATGGACTGACGCCTTGTAAGGCAATAAGTGCTGATGAGAAGGATGTAGAAGACGGAGATTCAGGTCCTGTGACTGTGACCCAACCTAGAAGAGATCTATGCCCATCAATAGCAACTAAATGGGTATGCAATAGTCGGTTACCTAAGTTAGTTGACATTCACACATATGGTAACAATACACTTCTACAAACTAATAATTAAATAACAATGCTGTTGCGATGACAGTAATTGTTGCAGCTGTCCACAGATTCATAGAAAGTTAATAAATGCAATTAAAGTGAAATTATGTAATAATTTTCACTATAGCCACTTAAGAAATATTATAAAACACATATTATATGTTGTCATTAAAAATGGAAAATTTAAGATTTTAATTCTATTATATTGTTGAATTTCGACGAACAAGAAAATTATGATCATAAGCGACTGTGCTGTAATCTATTCTTTGGTTGGTTATCAGTATTAGCATAACTATTATGAAAATCCCCCTTCGCATCGAACGGAGAGCATGTTAAACTATTTATGGTAGCTATCATAGCCAATCACAAGCCAGAAAAAATATATTTTATTTATCGATTTAAGTGAACACAAATGTAGGGACCAACTGATTTTTTTTCGCGATTTAAGGGTTGGTCCCATAGTAAAAGTTGTTCATAATGATGAGTACAATGACAACTTTTCGGGAAAAAAGCTATTAAAATTTCAGCATGTATAGATTATTTTCAATTTCAACACACAGATACTGTAGACCGCGGTTTATCTCAAACCATGTAGGTCATGTGTGGCTTACAACGGTATACTAACCAGTTCTAATGATTGTCCTAATGTACGGTCATAGCTGTTGCATACTGCGGCTTGGTTAGGTACCATACATTCGAATGTATCAAGTTACAGTAAAAGCAATAACTGATATACGCATACTTAAGAAATAAAGAAATTTACGATTTAGACATTTCTTTTACCACCTAAAACATTCTAGAAGCTACGTAAAAGTTTCATAATCCCTTCTTTTCAATGATCCCCGTAGTGTTCATAAAATTAGTAAAATCAAAATGAAACAATTTTTGACGAATGAAGAATTCTAGGTTCGGAGAAGAACCAGAGTGATCGACATAGTTTATAGGATCAGTAAGCTGAAGTGGCAGTGGGCTGGCCATGTCTGTCGAAGGACCGATGGCCGTTGGAGCAGACGAGTCCTTGAGTGGAGTCAGTCCCAGCCAGGTGGAACGACGACCTGATTAAAGTAGCTGGACTGGATGCGGAAGACAGAGGACCGAGTATTGTGGTGCAACTTGGGAGAAGCCTATGTCCAGCAGTGGACTGCAATAGGCCGAGTTGATGATACAATTCTACAGATTCAAAGTTTCAGTATTATATACAAATTTTTAATTTAAAATAAGCACAGTAGGCATACTCTTGAGTTAGTTGAAATTAGTTGCGATTTCAAAAATAAAATCCTATATAGAACAGCAAGAAACGTAATTTTTTTCTTAATACTTTTTAAAACAACACCTATCTGAATTATATTCCATCAGTGGAAAATCCTTAACATCATCAGAAAAGGGTTAAAACCCAAAACGGATCAATATACTACCCACGACCGGTTTCCATTCTTCTAGTCCATCCAAAGGTTGTCTGGAAGAGATTGCCTTGTGCGATAAGACCGCCCATTGTACTTACATAATCTATCTGTAAACTACTGTCTTTATTGTTGTTTGGTGTATGTACAATAAAAAATATAATGAATAAATAATACACAACCTGCATCTATTCTGCACTACACCTAACATCTTAGGTATGTAGGCCGAGCGTATGGCTCACAACGGTACTATTCTAACCAGTTGATTATCCTAATGCATGGTCATTGCTATTGCACATTCAGTCGCTTTAATGGCTGACATTCCTAATCTTAACAACCGCCATGATGATGCGAATTTCTTTTTGTCGTGATAGTGCAAGCTCCAGTTTGTAGAAGTCATTGGTAGATTTTGAAGCAGTTACCGTTTCTGTTTGACAAAGAACCAATCACCGTTGTTGGAGTAGACTAGCCCTTTAATTGGGACTGCGAATAGACAAACGCAGAGTAGAACCCCAGCCAGGTAGACCGATGACCTAAACAAGGCAGCTGGGGTGAACTGGTTACGGAAGGTAAACTGGTACAGGTTTTTTTTATATACCTAAAAGGCTTGCGTTTGATGGCCAGCTCATCTGAGGTTGAGTTGCTTGAAACAATTATACCATTTTCATGTACTTTCAGATAGGCTCTCTTTGCCTCCCGATCTTCTTCCATTGTCGTGACCAATACAACCGAGTCTGTGAGCCTTTGCTGCTCCTATTATATTTACTTTTGATTACAAAACAAAATTCTGTTCGGATTCTGTGTTTTTCGAGATAAATTTTCTCAAACCGAATGAATTACAAAAAATTGCCTGCCTTTATTAGACACAAGGCTCTCAAAAAGCTCTCTAGTCAGTGAAACCATGGAAATTGCACCTTCCTCGTGCAATAAGCAGGTTCCTAACCCATACAGTTAGCTAAACTCCAAAGCATACCTCTTAGCCGGCGCGTGCGCGGTATCGTGATTGTACGTTATGGTGTCTCACATAATTGCTGCACAGCAGTACATATAGCGGCTAGAAACTAGAAAGCCAATGTGGCACCGTTGCCTCTTTCCTTCAAGTTACCGAGATTCAAGGCGAATATGTAGGTAGCTAGGTAGTACTAGTATTTTTACGTATAATATTGTTTTCTTACTAATCGAATAATATGTGTATCTACTACGTTTATCAGCAAGGCTTGGTGCATGTAGGAAAACGTGTTAATCACACTGTTTCAGTGCAAGTCATTAATACTTGCGTATGGGTTTCATCTACTCAGTCACTGTTTTCATTTAAAAAACTAGTTAATGAATACTACCTTTCCAAATAGATTGTAATTTATATCCAATCTCTATTCTAAATTGTAAGATTATTTATATATATATATTATATATATTTATGATACCTATTTGTGTAATATATTTTGTGCTATTTATTTATTTTAGTTTATTAACATGCAGTAGTACGCCACGGTTTTCCCCCATTATTTAGATCTTACGTCTTCTTTGTCTATCCAAAGGTTGTCTGAAAGATATCGATAAGACCGCCCATGTACCCATAATTTATACGTTGTTCCTGTTTACTACTATTTTCATGGTGTACAATAAAGTATATTCTATCTGTCTACTAACATCACAATAGCTGTCTCCTTGATTTTCATCCTCGTATTTCTTCAATTGGTGAAAACGTATTGCGCTGACTCCAAGTAATTTGGGACCAAAGCAAGATGATCGCGATTTTCTTCCCTTGCTAGAATTATATTGGAATATTTCTATCTCAGCTAGGTTTGGTTTCTTGTCTGCATAATACGCCGGAATTTCCTAATTTTATAATTCAGTTCCTAAAATATCACAGCCTTTTTAGGGTTCCGTAGTCCTACAAGGAACCCTTATAGTTTCGTCATGTCCGTCCGTCTGTCCGTCTGTCCTAATCTTTTACAGCTTAATAACTTCTACAGTTATACACATAAGTAAATGAAATTTTGTGAAAAAATGGTTTAGATATAGATCTCAATTTTAAAATAATAAAAAAATCTTGATAACGTATTTTAGGGGTGGCGCCCATACATGTGAAATGGGGATGAAAATTTTTTTTCGCTGCATCCCCCTCATGTGGGGTATCATTGAATAGGTCTACTAAAATGAAGGTAATGTTTCATACATAACTTTTTTATCAGGTATACCATCTGCGAAATACAGTTCGCCAAAGTGGCTTGCAATGTGTCCCCCCTCCTGCCATTTCTAAACTATGAAACGTAGAAACTTATAGTCTTCCACATTGATAGACCTTTATAAAAAATATATTTTAAAATTATTTCGAGTATAATTTAATTATAAATTTTCGAGTTATAGTGAGAAAACTGAAAAATACTTAAGACGTCCTAGTTCATAGGTCATTGACCTTAGAGAAAAATGATTTTAGCAAATAATGCTCCTTTAGTTACTTTCTATTTAAAAAAATCACAAAAAGAAACTTTGTGTTATATTGATATGACACACATCTTAAATTTAGCGCTAGGTGGCGCTGTTTGCAAAAACTAAAATAGCAATAATTAATATTCGATTTGATTTGTTTGTAATTAGACCTACTTAAGGAACCCTATAATACTAAGCATGGCCCGACATGCTCTTGGCCGGTTTTTGGAATTAACTTTAATTATAAAAATAATTTCACGTCTTAAACTTTGGCTCATGCAGCACCTGTCAAGATCAAAACACTGACAAACAATACAATATGGTTATATCACATTACACCTACCCTACCGCATGTAATTCGTTCAACGTCATGCACTATACCATACATAGAGGAAATGAATATAAAGTTTTCCGTGATACCATACGAGCAACAAAGCCAAGAACACAATAGCTCAGATTTATCTACGCCTTTTTAAAACTATAATAGGTACAGCATAGTTTTAAAATGAATTGTCATGTTTCTGCAATGGTAAGTGATGGATGTGAAATACCGCAGTGTCTCAAGACGAAAGTCTTTGACCAGTGTGTGTTGCCAGTAATTACTTACGGTACTGAAACGTGGTCGCTCACAATGGGCCTCATAAGAAGGCTCAAAGTCACTCAAAGGGCAATGGAGAGGGCTATGCTCGGAGTGTCCCTTCGTGATCGAATCTGAAATGAGGAGATTCGCAGGAGAACGAAAGTAACCGACATAGCCCGAAGAATTGCCAAACTTAAGTGGCGGTGGGCGGGGCACATTGCTCGCAGAACGGATGGCCGATGGGGCAGTAAAGTTCTGGAGTGGCGACCGCGTACTGGAAGGCGCAGCGTGGGTAGGCCCCCCACAAGGTGGTCCGACGACCTGGTGAAGGTCGCGGGAATCCGCTGGATGCGGAAGGCACAGGACCGGTCGTTGTGGCGATGCTTGGGAGAGGCCTATGTCCAGCAGTGGACGTCTTTCGGCTGAAATGATGAAGATGATGAAGTGATGGAACATTGACTTTGGTTATCATTTCATCATACAGACTTTTAATATTGAAAAATAATTTATTATTACGCGTTTTAGTGTAATGAAATCGAAAATTAAGAAAAACATAGTGCCTGTAGACTATCCATGAGAAAAATTCTTTATGTAGGTAGGATATTTGCAAATTGCTAGTTATTTCAGTAATTTCTGATGTTTATTTTCCGTATAGTCTCCGATTACAAGTGCAGTAACATTTAAGATGTCATTTTTCATGTTACACGAATCGAACGGCAGTATTCATTGGGTATATTGGTATTGTACATTGCATACCAGTACGATACCCGATAACAATTTCAGAAATACATTGGTCCTAAATCCTAAATAACTGCACAACCGGTTTTGGTTAATAAATACTCGCTATAACCATCGATTGAGAAGAAGACTCCATAAACTTCAGAAGACAAAAGCAAAAAATCGTCCAACACCACTCCAACACAACCTCCTCCTTTTTTGAAATCTGTTAAAAAGCAACAAATTCAATCGAACGAAGCTAAAACTACGATAATCCACAAGGCTAAGGTTACAAATGTTACAACTAGTACTTGTAAAGGATGTTATGAATGCATCCGTTAGCCTTAGCCCACGCATATGACCGCTTAATTTGTGCACATTTGTTATAAGGGCTAGCTGCGCGTGCGACGGATTTGCGGTCGAAATCTCGTGTTGATTGGGGTTTGCTGGAGGCGTTGCTATGAATTTGCGTGTTTTTTACTTAAATTGTTATTCGTGTTGTCTACAAACTAATACATACATACATATTATCACGCCTGTTTCCCATTGGGGTAGGTAGAGACTATGGATTTCCACCTGCTACGATCCTGACACACCTCTTTCGCTTCATCTACGTCCATTAACCTCGTCATGCATGCTCGTCGGTTTAGAGAACTCTTAACCTGGCATTTTTTGAGAACATCCGCGATTTGATCGCGATACGTTCGCCGAGGTCGTCCCCTTCCAACTCTTCCATCCACACTCGCTTCGTATACTTGTTTCGTCAATCTCCTCTCGTCCATCCTCTCTATATGTCCAAACCATCTACAAACTAATATGGGGTTATTTTCTGCTATTATACTTATTGTGTTTTTAAGACATGTAAATATTATTGGATCTATTAGGTCAAAAGTTGACACCTTTGGGTTTTTCTGTTACATTTACCAAAAAGTTAATTTTACACTATCACCACGAACATTGCATATCGTAGGCACCGGCAGCTACCCGCAGTAGAATTTAATAATTCTGAGTACCACTGTAAAAAAATTGGTGTGCCTCCAGACAAAAAACTCTTAAAAGTGACGATTGTTTTCTAAGAAGCATTGACTTGGTAACCATAAAATGAGTGAAACTATGAACAATCCCTAGTATTACTACTAACAATAGCAACAATTAGTGAACTCAGAACCCAGACAATACTAACACGATGTATATAAAATCTTAATGAACTGTAAAGGAATTTTAATGAATATGAACTAAGTGAACAAAAACCAAGTGTAGGCGAACAAGGCGCCAATTTAATTTTATTCCTTGCTAAGAGAGAAAAGTAAAGAAAAAAAACCGGCCAAGAGCATGTCGGGCCATGCTCAGTATTATAGGGTTCCTTAAGTAGGTGTTACAAACAAATCAAATCGAATATTAATCACGGCTATTTTAGTTTTTGCAATAGACGGCAGCATTGGCGACTCAGAGAGTGATGTCAGTAGCCGCTAGATGGCGCTATACAGTACCAAATGTAATACACGGCACTTGACGCCAGCATTGGCGACCCAGAGAGTGTTGTACGACGCCGCTAGATGGCGCCAAATTTAAGAAGTGTGTCGTCAACATAACACAAAGTTACTTTTTGTGATTTTTTCAAATAGATTGTAGCTAAAGGAGCATTATTTGCCATGATCATTTTCTCTAAGGTCAATGACCTTTGAACTAGGACGTTTTAAGTATTTTTCAGTTTTCTGTCTATAACTCAAAAAATTATAATCACATTATACTCGAAATAATTTTAAAAGAGAGTTTTCACAAAGGTCTATCAATGTGGAAGATTATAAGTTTCTACGTTGCATAGTTTAGAAATGGCAGGGGGGGGGACACATTGCAAGCCACTTTGGCGGGCTATATTTCGCAGTTGGTACACCTGATAAAAAAGTGGTGTATGAAACATTACCTTCATTTTAGTAGACCTATTCAATGATACCCCACACGAGGGGGTGCAGCGAAAAAACATTTTTTTTCCCCATTTCACATGTATGGTGCCACCCCTAAAGAACGTAAAAACTATTTTTTTTCTTTTAAAATTGAGATCTATATGCAGACTATTTTTTAACAAAATTTCATTTACTTATGTTTATAACTGTAGAAGTTATTAAGCTGTAAAGGATTAGGACAGACGGACAGACGGACAGACGGATAGACGGACAGACGGACAGACGGACAGACGGACGGACATGACGAAACTATAAGGGTTCCTTGTAGGACTTCGGAACCCTAAAAAAGAGAAAAGAAGAAAAGAAAAACAAACAGAGAGAGAAGTAAAACACTGTGGGAGTGGGAGTCTGCCAGTTTTGGTTTCTTGACTTCACATAAAAATTTAATCATATATTCCATCTAATCTTTAATTCAATCCATTGCGAAGCTTGGAACCGTCTTTTTAGTAGTAATTTAAAGAGCTCGTGACCAGCGACTTCACGAAACTTACGAGGAAGTGTGTCCATCCAGAACTGAAGGAGACAGAAAGACTATAGAAATGTCATTAATAGATTTATTTGTCTGTAAGCTTTCCTATACCAAAATCAATAAATCTGTAATCATAGACCACTTAAAACTTTATGTACTACCAACCATTTTACCTATGTATTACAAATAAAATTCTGATTCTGATTCTATATACCAGGCCTTTGTCCAACAGTGGACGTTGCGGCTGATAAGATGCTTGTCTTTTTGCTTGTATGTCTTGTATCTTTTTTTGTACTAAATAAACGTTTTATAGCGTTTAACGTTTTTTTTTAGGCCAGCGTGGTGGTCTAAGGCCTTAGTCTTCTCGTACTGAGAAGAGGCCCGTGCCCAGCAATGGGACAGTAATGGGCTGGTTATGTTATGTTATGTAAATGTTTTATCTATCTATCTATGATTTAAACCCTAAAGCTGTGTACGATGCTAATGATGCGTCTCATAATATAGCTAATTATAGAAAATGGATGATGGAAAAGTAATTAAAAAAGCAAGAAGTACATCTCGACTTAATTTCCCGGTTATTCACTTCAGATTTAGAATTGGAGCTACACATTTTCTTCAAGATAAACAACTTTTACCAACGAAACGCAATATCTAGCGAAGATAAATAGATAATAGATACGTCCTGACACTATCGCTCACGTCAAATCTTATCACAGATGTAGCGACTGGCTGATAGGAAGTGTATTTCTTCACAGGTACTTGTAGATAGGACTTTTCGTAATAGTCTATGGGAAACTTGAAGAATTACACAACATACAAGTACTAGGAAATAAAAAGTAGCTCGATAAGGGAAATTGGGTAACGAAGATTGTACAGAAAAAAATCTGGTAAGGTAATTGGTATAACAGACAAATGGACTGCAACAAAAGAAAAAAATGTGTGTATTAGACAAAATCTTATTTATTTATTTATGTACACACAACACATTTTATTATAGAAAACATACACAACAAACACTTGAGCACAAATGTACTGCTTATCTCTAAAATATATCTTTTATATTTATTTGTATAGCTAACATTTTACATGCGGTTGTTTTCGGGATATGAATATGCTGTTTCCAAAGCATCATTCTCCAAGACTTTTTCTTATAATAATTGCTCTTCCTAGTCATATTCTTCTGCTGGCTTCATATCAGCAAAATACCAAGAATGCCTCTCCTATAAGGGTAACCTTCGCTACACCCCCAATGACTTTATCAACATTAAGGTCCAAACGTTAACGGAGCGTGATTACATGATTACCAATTTATACTTACCTTGACGATGTCACAGGATTGCATTGAAGTGTTTTTTTTTGCTTAATTAATTGCATTCTACCTGTGAAGATTTGTAAATGGCACAGGATTACCCATTTTCAGTATTATATAGATTCTGTTTGACTGTAAATCTTCCAAACTTTAAATAAATTTAAATAAATAAATAAAAAAAGTGATTGTGCTCATCAAGTACGTTACGTGGGAACATGTTTGATCATAAGTGCCGCTAAACGTCGATTTAGCACTAAGATTGCGGCTGCGGTGGCGTGGGAGATGTCTAGGTGTTTATGTTGTGAGCTATGAGCGTAGTTAAGGATGCATTGTTTGATTTACTGCTTCTTAGCGTCATCTGAGCTGGAAGTGGACCCTGTAACCAATTCAAAGTTTGCTTTTTAGCGTAGGTGGGGAACTGGAGTGACCGACATAGCTTGTAGGATCAGTAAGCTGAAGTGGCAGTCGGCTGGCCATGTCTGTCGAAGGACCGATGGCCGCTGGAGCAGACGAGTCCTTGAGTGGAGACCGCGAATCGACAAACGCAGCGTAGGGCGCCCCCCTGCCAGGTGGACCGACGACCTGAAGAACGTGGCTGGGGGGACTGGATGCGGATGGCAGAGGACCGAGTGTTTTGGGGCAACTTCGGAGAGGCCTATGTTTAGCAGTGGACTGCGATAGGCTGAGTTGATGATGATGAAATCCTCTTGGTTGGACTCCGCCCGGCTAAAACCACCACGGTGTTCCCCTAACTATGGTGCCAATAGTAGTCGGGGGCGTGGGATGCGCTCTGCATACTCCTCCCACCCCAGGGTCTACGTTCAATCTTCTTTTATGGTGAATGCTACCAAAATAGGCTACAATTTTGATTGATGAAAGCAAGATCATTTTAATTGATTTTTTCGGGCTACCCTGTAGTATTCGCAGCGTTCTCTGAGTATTTAACCAACCAACTGCGATCGCCATCCCGCCTGGCAAGTGTGGCGATTATGGCATATTCCCCCCTTTTGGGGGAGGCTTATGGCCAGCAGTGGACGTCTTTTGGCTGAAATGATGATGATGACACCTATTTATAGTTATAAAGAAAAAAGTACGTGTAGAACAACAATAAATCATAGAGTCATCAATCAACTCAGCCTATCGCAGTTCACTGCTGGACATAGGCCTCTCCCAAGTTGCGCCACAACGCTCGGTCCTCTTCCTTCCGCATCCAGTCCCCCCAGCCACGTTCTTTAGGTCGTCGGTCCACCTGGCAGGGGGGTGCCCTACGCTGCGTTTGCCGATACGCGGTCTCCACTCAAGGACTCGTCTGCTCCAACGGCCATCGGTCCTTCGACAGACATGGCCAGCCCACTGCCACTTCAGCTTACTGATCCTACAAGCTATGTCGGTCACTCCGGAAATAAATAATAATAAATCATAGAGTATATTACAGTAATTAAAAATAGTCTTGTAGAGTTTATATCATTGATAAAATGATAACGGGCCCATTAGTATTCCACAGTTGTATGCTGATGATAACATTTTGAATAGTATTTTTGTTCTGGTGTACCTAAAAGTCATAGGTTTGAACCTTTACTTGTCCTGCTCGTGAGCGAATTTATCTTTCCACAGTTTATATCTTTAGATTTCGAAAATTTTGAATGATTTTCGTAAAATGATGGTCATTGCCGTATAGGCCGTGGCCGTACCTTGTTTTAACAATGCCTCAAGAAATCATGTCCAGCTTAGGTGAGAATCACGACGAAGAACAACAATGATTGTAAGATCCATTTGCAATGCAGTAAATATCTGAAATTCCCATAACCCAGATACTACCCCATCACCTATCTCACAGGAAACTATTTCCCTCATTGCAATTTTACGATTCATTAAAACATCTTCATTTACTGATTTGTATAAACTAGTGACCTAATTGATTAAACCGTTCTCTTCATTAAATCCCCCTATAACATAGTTTTAACGTTAACGTCTTTGTTTTTAACATTCTCGTTTGACTGCTAATTAACTCTACGTTAATTTCACAATGCAATACTAGTAATAACACAATATCATCAATTACTTAAACAAATAATTACTAAATTGATGGAACTCCCGCGCAGTCCAAATTAGGCTTAAAGTTCAAACGTAGGTGAATATATCAAAAGATAATCATTAACGTGGGTTATTTCACAATAAAGTTGATTAACGCTATTAACGCGTTGCAAGACTTGCAAGAAAATCAAGTAAATGGCTGTATGTACGTCAGTTTCGAAATTTTATTAATATTTATTGCAAGAATATAATCCAAAAAAAGTGGTAATGACAGAAGTAGATAGTACATTCTACCATGACAATGGTGTGCAAATTAATCTACAAAATAAAAATATATAAGGCTAGAATGCAGAAGGTAACTTTGTTAAAATGGTGCTACTGTTATAACCGTAGAAGCTGATACTGCGGTCATCAACACGTGTTGTTCCTTTATTCAGTGTTCAGGAAATAGCCTTCTAATCTCTTCTGAACATAAGCACATGTCAGTAAATTCTGAGATTTTTCTAAGAAAATCAAGTCCTTTGTACCTTTAAAGACAGTATCTTTTGTTAATACTTATTGGATATTAATTCAGTTATAAAGTAGGCAACACACATGCAAGAAAATGCCTATTCCATGAAAAGCTATTTACATAACAACAACTAATCCATTTTTGTCAAAAGCCGAGAATCGTGACTTCCAATTAGTTGCGACTTGCGTTCTATTTGGAAAAAAAAACCAAATGACTGCGCGTTTGTAATAAATCTTTTACGACCAAAAGGAATTGTACTTCATAAAAAGTAAGGAGATGGATTAGCTACAGATCTTAGAATAATAATAGTCGTAAAGAATGTGACTGAGGGGTGACGGAAAAAATGCTAGTCGTGACTTTGGACTTTGATCCCGATAACAACAGAGAAAATGTTGAAGAAGTAAAAATACACGCTTCACAAAATGATTTCCTGCTACAACTTATTTAGGATAGGGTACGTTAATGTACAGCTCCGACTGCAAGAGGAATAGTTCCGAAAGAAGCTACCCTGCCAGTTGATGGACTGTGCTTTTACGGATACTTCTTCAAATGGACATCAATTGAATAGGTTTTTGCTGGGCAAGCATGTACCATGGTCGATCGCTCCATCGCGATCGCGTTGCTTAACATCAGTGGTGCTATTCTGTAAGATCTTACTAGCAAACTTACTTCTAAATGCGCAATGAAAAGTAGTAAAAACAATAAGCATAAAATTATTTCACTAGTGATTCAGAAGTGAGTTTGGTAGTAAGGTCTTACAGAATAGCCACGCGGGTGAGGTGGCGGTCAAACACAAGCCTTTATTTTTAACCTATAAAAAAACATTCGTATCTAATTAACTTATCGTCATTTATAGAGAAGGGAACATTAACTAAATATAAAAAGACTTTATAAAGAATTTCGTAATATTAAGCTTCGATTTAAATTTTAGCTCCCATATCTTGTAGGTATTCATTAAACTTCTAAATATTATTGGTAATTAAAAACCGGTAGCCCCATAAAAATATCGTTACGTATTATAAAAAACTAAAATAGTTCGACGTCCCCTTCAATATAATTTATGGCTTTAATTATAAAACCATGTTCGAAACTAAAATTATCTTTATGTACATTCAAATCGCTGCAAGGAGTAATTTAGATACAGCATACAGCTGTAAATAGAAACTACCATTTGTCTTTTATCTATTAACAGATCCGTTTGCTTAAGTGCGGTTAACTTTCCAATTTAAATTAACCTCTGTTTAACTTAAAGTTGTATGTTTACTTGGATAGACTGGAGCTTAGATGACCAGGATATGTTACAAAAATAACGGTAAAACTTCGATTGTATATAAACACGTTTGAACTTTTTGATTTAATTTCACACAAGGTTAATGATCTGAATAGAATATGCTTTATTGTACACCAGAAGAAAACTTTAAATTAAGGGTGCATTAGCGGTCTTATTGCTAATAGTGATGTCTTCCAGACAACCTTTATAGTTTTGGAATGGAAATAAAATGGAATGTAAAAACATGGTACTGTAAATAAACAGGGGTTTGTACTTTTTTTATTTAATTTCACACATGGTTAATGAACTGAATAGAAAACGATAGAGTAGAATAGAAGATGCTTTTTTGTACACCAGGAACAAACTTTAAATAAAGGTGATTAAGGGTACGTTGGCGGTCTTATCGCTAATAGTGATATCTTCCAGACAACCTTAGTTTTCTGGACAAAGGTACTAAGATAATATTGACAAGATCACAGGAGATCCAATGTTTGTGAATTGTACCGAACCAAAAAAAAACTCAATTTTGGAGAATGACAGAATAAAAATAAAGATAATAAACAACTACTACTACTATACAACTACCCCTAAAACATTAATTATGATAATAGCACTCAATATTTGAGTATTTCTAATTGATCACTTCACCCCTGATAATGTTTGTGAAGAAAACCAGATGTTAATACATACAAACGACGATACATGAACATTAATTCATTTAACTTGCATAACTGCCTTTTATCCTGCTGATAACAAAGTTGATAATCTAAATAGCCAGGTATTCTTTAGGGTGGGAGTTCAGACCACTTCGCATATTTGAAAGAGGAATACTTAAAATTATTACAATAAAAAAGTTATAGTTATCTTTATAATAAAACAAAGTTTAACCGGATTAGATCGCGTATATTATTTAAATTGGTTTTCCTGACGTTTCGTTTATAGTTATCTACTCTTAACCATAGAAATATGTGTTATATGTCTATGCTCTTAACTATTTTCAAACGATGCAGAGGACAAAATTTAGGTTACAGCTCTGCGCTCTGGATTTCGTCATATCATATTTGAAGGAAGGCTTTTGAAAGTTTTTTCCCGTCTGATGAATTCATTAAGCAAAATTGACTCCACCTGTTTAATACTAGAATAATTTAAGACTACCCTAGATCCACTCCAAGACCAAAACTATCCTGAATTGATCCGTTTAAAAGAAATCGGCAAGATCCACTCTCACGTCCAAGTGTTGCGTCTAAAAGATGAGTGAAGCACTAACAGTATACTAGAAAAACCATTGTCAGTTCCGGAGTAACATTACATGTGAAGAACAACAGATGTTGAACAAACAAACGATGGTGGACGCTAATTAAGTACACGCTTCATATGATCAATGAAGCCGCAGGAAGCTTGTGTAAATGGAAATATAAGGGAGGATAGTTGAAGCGGTCTTAAAGCGACTATTAAAAGTGAGGTTACAAAGGTCAGACATTAGTTGTTTTCTTTTATTATGCCTAATGGGCTTGCGTTTGTCCGCAACCTCACCTGATGGTACACGCTTACCCTGCAAAAACCTATTCACTCGAGCCTTGAAGACCATTATATTATACTTACTTATCGTTGATTTTACTTGTTTCGTGCAAATTGCTGATATTTAGGCACATGTGGTTAATAAAAAAATTAAAGCAGAGGGCAACATAGAGAGGAAAGGCTAAATAGAATGCGATGCACTAATGAATGTAATCTTAATTCCACCTTGGTATTGATAATTGTATGCACATAGCCTTTTTACGAAATTGCTAACACACTGAAAAACCAGCTTGTGTTCTTAAATGTCAAAGGTTCTTATTACCCAATTGCGCCTAAAATTAAAGGTTTAATTGGTCACTGAATGACCGTAAAATGCGACGTCCTTTTACTAAACGACGATAAAATTTAACTTCAGTAGAATCTTTGGATATGTTGTTCTCTTTCATTTATGTATCCTCTGTTTACTTTTCTATCTATAGTCCTAAGCTTAAAACGTCAATATACGAGATTATTCTCCATATGTTCTCAGTTCCCTGCATTTTTTGTTTTATTTAGTTCTCTCGCATTCAACGCCAGTAAAAATTAATGGTACAAACTCACGAAGGGTGATCGGTAAGCTATAAAATTAACGTTTATTATCTGTTAGGCATTTGCTCCAGAATCTTCACACTTTATAGTTTACTTGTTCAGTTTTATAGTGTTATACTTAGATTGGTATCTTCCATTATCTTCTGCATCGGTAAAAGTTATAGTGATTTTGTATGAAATTGATTCGATTTTCTTAGCACGTGTCTATGTCTAGTTAATACCAAGTATACTCAACAGTAGTATATTCAACAGTGTTATCATAGTCTTTATTGATGTTCTTTCTAGCATTAGCTGAATCTGCCGCTAATGTCTGCTTTTTAGGGTTCCGTACCCGAAGGGTGCCAAACGGGACCCTATTACTCTCGCTACGCTGTCCGTCCGTCTTTCTGTCACAGGGCTGTATCTTTTGAACGGTAATAGGTAACTGATAGAAATTTTCTCAGAATATGTGTTGCTATGAAGTGTATCACGACAAATACTAAAAACAAAAAAAGTCTAAAACCAAAGGGGGTCCCCATACAAGAAACCTCAAAAAACATGCATTTTGTTCAACGTTTTTGTTCCTGCTCTATCTTCAAAACGGTAATATATAACAGCGTCAAACTTGGTCAGATTATAGTGCATATTATGTAGTTTAGCAACAAATACTAAAAATAGGACAAACATAGACATATGTGGTGGTACCTACGTAAGAAAGAGATGCAAAAATTCACATTTCGCGTACGTTCGTTGATGTCTTTTGATAAATTCTCGTAAATTAAATCAGTTTCTACGGGTATCACGTCGATGGGTGGTACGGAACCCTTACTGCGTGAGTCTGACTCACACTTGGCCGATTTTAATTACCTTATCTTCACTTGTGTGAGTCTTAACAGCACTTATTGTAAATTTTCCTACAATTTCGTGGGTACCTTATATTATGAAAGGAAAAAATATTTAATACAAGAATTTGTTCACAACACAATTTATGTTTTGCTTGCAATACATATAGTTGATATAATTCAGCAAAATTAAAACAATCTTGAACGATCGAAACGATACCATCTCTGATGCGCAGGCGCAATGTCATGCGCCAAGATAAGTAAATGTTAAGCTGTTTGTAGGCGAAGGACTATACACCTGTCACTACTCTTACGCACAAGTGACCTTTCAAAAGATTATATTCAATAAGAGGCGGCTATACGCGGTACTGATGCTTTCACGATAAGTCGTATTCACCTTGTTAGTAAAATAGAGCGAAATATGTACCTTGTAGGCACATGAATAAAAATCCATACAGAAGCGAAGCTAGCCGCTGTGGTACACACACACATAGCGCGGCGATGTGCGCGCGCTTTCACCGACGGGTTCACTTATGAAAGAACTAGAAGACTGCAAAGAACTAAACCTCCCCCTTATTACAAAAGCTTAGACCAGGTTTAGACCCTTGCTTAAACCGGGTTAAACATCAAACTCCATACATAAAAAGGTGTTTGAGCCTGGCTTAAGCAAAACCTGTTATTAAACCGAATTTTGTAAAAAGGTGGTCTGATTAAATAGAGTGAACAAGTAATAGTGATAGTTCTATCGTAATATAGCTCGTGAACAAAGTGTTATTATCTTATCAGACTACGAAAATGCATCGGACCTTCGATCATTATCGAAGCATCGGACAATAGTCTTATACGAAACAGTAACCATAGTGTAATTTAATTTTTTAGATTTAAATTGCTCATTAGTCTTTTAAGCTGATTATAATCTAAACTTATAATACAAAGTCGGGTTAGTTACACCATTTATAACTCAAGAACGGCAGAACCGATTTTAATGAAATTTGGCATACAGATAGAACATAGCCCGGGGATTAACATACAGGATACTTTTTATAACTACTTTACTACTTTTTTAACTTTTTAAGCAGTGATAGCCTAGTGGTTGAACGCTTGCCTTCCATGCAGGAGGGTGCGAGTTGGATCCCAGCCTGCACCTCTGACTTTTCGGATTCATGTGCGGATCAGAATTTGATTATTACTTGCTTTAACGGTGAAGGAAAACATCGTGAGGAAACCTGCACACCGGAGAGTGCTCCATACAGTTCTCGATGGTGTCTAGTCCACTAACCCGCACTAGGCCAGCGTGGTGGACTAAGGCCTAAACCTTCTCATACTGAGAAGAGGCCCGTGCCCAGCAATGGGACAGTAATGGGCTGATTATGTTTATATTATACTTTGTATGCTTGAAGATGAACAGTTCCCGAGGGATGCGCGAAAAAACGACATTACCGCGGGCAAGGTCGCGGGCATAAGCTAGTTAATTATAAATAACCATGTTCATATTCCTTTTAATAAAGGATGAATGAACACAACAATAGCACATTGTGAATCAAAACTCTTTAACTCTACAACACTAAACGTGATCAAAGCAAACAACCAGTAACGCACCCCGAAATGCAGTGGGCAGTGAAGCGTGACATGACGAGGGGACTCATACAAACATTTCTTATGGAAAGCTTAAAAGCTTCTTGGTAGGTAGCTTTTGAGTAGAAGGTGGAAGATTACTTGGACAAACGTAAGTAGTTGGAGCCCCCGATGACTGTAGATTAAACTGTCGTCTCATATACTTTATATACGGGAAATTCAAGCCTCCTGGTGTGGCACTCCCGTATGTTCTCGTACTCATCAGGAATCCAATGAAACCTTGGGATGATTAATTTATTTATTCAAATTACAGTGTTACAGAGTTTTTCCCACTGCTTATACAATTTTACTTGTGCAATTCTTCTTCTTCTTCGTGTCGACGGTACAAAAATTTACTGATAGTGGCACAGTAATCACACGCTGCTGGCCCAGAAATTTGCCACGTCTTGTGCGTTGTCTGTGGCATCGATAAGGTCACTCAATGTGCAAGTGCTTGGACACAAAGAGCAGCATAGCAAGTGTGACATTGATTGAGGATCAATGCCACACATGCAGGCTGTAGCTGTTTGGTCTATATAGCCCCACTTGCTCATGTTAAGCCTGCATCTGCCTACCTGGGTCCGCAATCTGTTTAGGGACTTCCATATAGGCCAGGGGAGTTTATACCCTACAGGAAGTCTCTCACTGGGTTGGATGTAGTGTGCAGGTGGAGGTAATTTTTCCAGCCACAGTTTTCGACGAGCTTCAGCTGGAGAACCTTGTAGAGCCTCTGTTGATTTAAGGAAACTGTGGCGGCTCTTTAGGCGTTGTGTTGGTAGCTGGGCACCAAAGAGAGGGTGCCTTATGTCTGACTCCTGCTTTTCTTTCTCCACTGCACACGCTACGTTCCTTCGGACCCTTGGGGGCGCGATGCAATACTTAATTGTAACATAAAATAAGTGGAAAAGATCACCTTTCCTTGTCTGTCCTTAAACTGTATCACAGGAGACAGAGTCTTCCGTTATAAAGAATATATTGCAAAGTGTGAAACGTTTTGAGAATAAAGATAAAGTTAAAGATTAAAAGTCTGCAGTTTGCGGGAGGCTTGGTGTAAGGCTGCCAACCACAAATAAATTCGGATAAGGGCAGGCGGATTACAATGTCAAAGTGAAATTCAAACACATGCACTATCAAAACGTTAATTATGAATCTAGTTGCACGGTTCCAAATTATTTATTTATTTAATTCTTTATGCACAACAGGGTACAAAGGCGGTCTTAACGTCATCGTTCTCTACCACATCTAAATTACAACCTAAAAGATAAAACTCTCGATGATGGTGTATGTCTCGTAGCTTAGGTGTACCTTGTGGTTTTGTCTACTTCCAAGTACCTACTTCCAACTAAGCTATCAACCGATTAAAATTCTTCTTTGGGAGGCTTGGTTTAAGGCTGTAAGGCTGCTGTATAAAGACATCCTGCGTGGACCCCAAATAAAGTGGGATAAGGGCAGGCTCATCCGCCGATGATGTCTTGCGGTTGTATACTTCTTCATTAGATGTAAACGCAGAATTAGCGTTTATAACAACGAGACTACCACTTGGGATCTTGGGCTCAATAACACTTTTTTTTAGTAATTTTGAGTTTTGATTCCAAAACAATATTAGTTTACATTTATTTCATTCTTGTTCGAGTCCAAATTGTATTCCTTACTCCTCCTAATAACTACTGTGATAAGAAGTGCTCTCTTCCTAACAATATTTTTTACACGTACTTTTTCACATTACTTGTATCGTATTTTTGTTCAGCTTTCAATACACCAATTAATTCCTTCACACCCCCAAAGTGCAGTGTGCAGTGGAGTGTTTCATTAGGAGTGGCTTCTTGTTCTTACAAACATTCCTTATGACCGGGAGTCAGCGAGGCGTGATCTTACACACGACCGGCTCTCCCACGGGACGGAGGACATCCGTATATTAATTAACTGATGTAAATTAGAACGTGTGGTCTTATAAGTGTTATGATTTTCCTTTATGAATGAGGTAAATTACAATATTTTTCAATAGTTCCGCGTGGCTGTCGTATAAGGCGACTAGGGGGCTCACCAGAAGATAGGCAGCAGCGTTCTCTGAGTATTTATTCAACCAACTACGATCGCCAACCCTCTGCCAAGTGTGGCGATTATGGCGTATCCGTCCCTTTTCAGGGAGGCCTGTCCAGCAGTGGACGTCTTTAGGCTGAAATGATGATGACGATGAAATTACTAATTTGGTTTTAGGTTTAAAAATCATTCTATTTAGTTTCTTTTTCAGTCCTACTGCTGGGTATGAGCATAAAAAATATATAGACAATATTAGAAATAACAGCTTGATCATAACGCTTTAGGAAGAACTATTTGAAAGGCCCTAATACCTATACTATAGACATAGACCAGTAAGCCTCTAGACGCCGCTTAGCTGGACACCCCCGGTCACAACGCATATGCTCTACCACTGCATATCATACGTCACTCCGCCAATCGGAACGTCACTCAGTCAGCGAGCGGCACCAATCATAAGGAATCATACCACCGAACTTTTGAGCCGGCCAATCATAACGCGCCGTCCGCCCCCCTGACCCCACCAACGTTTTACGACTGCGTTTGAATACAAAACTTTGTTTATGCGGAGTCTTGAAGCTTACTGGTCTGTGACTATAGATAATGTGTTTATTACTTCAAAATCTCTAGACCAGGGTTTTCCAACCTGGGGTCCGCGAGCATGTTCCAAGGAGTCCGCAGTCTCCTCCATTAAAAACAACCTTTTTAGGGTAGAAGTCCTACAAGGAACCCTTATAGTTTCGTCATGTCCGTCCGTCTGTCCGTCTGTCCGTCTGTCCTAATCCTTTACAGCTTAATAACTTCAACAGTTATAAACATAAGTAAATGAAATTTTGTTAAAAAATAGTCTGCATATAGATCTCAATTTTAAAAGAATAAAAAAATAGTTTTTACGTTCTTTAGGCACCCCTAACCACAAAATATCTCGCGCCCATACATGTGAAATGGGGAAAAAAATATTTTTTTCGCTGCACCCCATCGTGTGGGATATCATTGAATAGGTCTACTAAAATGAAGGTAATGTTTGATACACCACTTTTTTATCAGGTGTACCATCTGCGAAATATAGCCCGCCAAAGTGGCTTGCAATGTGTCCCCCCCCCTGCCATTTCTAAACTATGCAATGTAGAAACTTATAATCTTCCACATTGATAGACCTTTGTGAAAACTCTCTTTTAAAATTATTTCGAGTATAATGTGATTATAATTTTTTGAGTTATAGACAGAAAACCGAAAAATACTTAAAACGTCTTAGTTCAAAGGTCATTGACCTTAGAGAAAAATTATCATGGCAAATAATGCTCCTTTAGCTACTTTCTATTTGAAAAAATCACAAAAAGTAACTTTGACATCAATCAGACTTCTTAAATTTGGCTTCTTGAATTTATCGCTAGATGGCGCTACTAACAACACGCTCTGAGTCGCGAATGCTGCCGATTATTGCAAAAACTAAAATAGCCATGATTAATATTCGATTTTATTCGTTTGTACACCTACTTAAGGAACCCTATAATACTGAGCATGGCCCGACATGCTCTTGGCCGGTTTTTTAACGAAGGAGATCAATAATGGTTTTTATGGAAAGACTGCCTAGACTACTCATTGGAGGACTTAGACTGTTCATTGGAGTGGTAATTTGAAGACCCATGATTAACAGTTAACGGGCTAGTACAAAGATGAACAATTTGTTACTGGCTCTAAGGCTGGTGTTTATCAATGATATTTCTCTGATTAAACAGACAATAATCGAAAAAAAAACTGGATTTTTGGGTAAACGGTCGTTTAACCAGAGAATTATCGCTGAGACCTAAACCATACTATTATGTGTTCTGTGCCTAAACTGAAGTCAGCAGAAACAAAAAAAACAAAGCTGCATTTACAAAACAGAAAGAAGAGCCACGAATCACTAACCAGAAAACTTCAACCATAATTAAGAGTTAAATTAAACAAACTTATAAAAATGCACTAAAACATAGCAACATAGTGCTTTCTACTCCCGCATCCGGACTAAACTTGTTATTAAAAGAACTAGAACGAGACAACAATAGTGCTAGAGGGAGAGGACCGGGTTCGTCGCACTGTACCTGTTCCACAGGCGACTCAATAGGCTATAAAACATAAGAAGCCGATGTGTTTCGTAATATCTAAGTGTACAAATTCTGTGATTTTTTTAGGCATAAGCGAGAGCGATTTTGAAACCAACCCAGAGTTGTAAGTCTATGAAGATCGGTAGCGGTTTGTACATTGAATGCTTAAGCTATGTCTGTTCGTGAGCACCATGGTCAAATACATTACAAGAGACTATACCATATTGTTGGTCGCCCGCTAAGCATTCCCCTCGAACCAAGCAGCGGTCAGATGACCTCTACAGATCGAGCGGCGGTGAATGCCCGTCCAGTGTGCATTGGGCCGCCGAGCGTGTAAGTAATACATGTGTTTAACCATGTATTTGAGTAAAAAAAAATTGAGCCAGCCAGTGCAAAAAAAAACCAGTACATTCATAGAGTGTGTACCAATATCAGTTTACAAATCGAAGCCGGAAGGAAGCGTATTATATGGACCCTTAGCCACTGAAAAATAACCAGATTTAATTATGTTGCAAAGGTATGATGTACATTTATCAAGTTCTGTGTAATTAAGAATCCTTGCTGGAAATGACGAAGCAAAAGAGGTTGTAAGGATCGTAGTAGTATAATAGTTTAGTATAGTTCATATAGTTTCATAGTTTCTGCCTACCCAATTCGGAAATAGGCTTGATCATTTGTAATTATACAAATGAAAAGTGATTTAGCATCAGTAGAGCTCATTTTGAAGGAGCTCGTCCGGACAAGTTCTACCACCTTACCTACTCCTGCCGCCAAACAGTGATGCTTGCATTGCTGTGTTTATTATTTATTTTCCACAAAAAAATACATATATTTGGCAGATACAGTGTAGAACATAAACCAGTTTAGGTTTTTCTGTACACCGCTTGGTCCGTCGACATTCATTACAAATTTACAACAAGATGTGGGTAGGTGAACACGACGCATCGTGCTCGCTCGCCCCATGCCAATATTCCCATATACCCTCAACTAATTTATATTACTTCTGAATAGCAAATTGCGTACAAATGTACAGCATGTTATTTTTCTTAATTTTATAAAATTATAAGTCATTATTAGGTTTCGGTGTGAAGGGTACAGTTTACGGTAAATTTACAATCACATGAGACTTTCCATATCATTAGGACTCAGTTCGGCGTACGCGATTAGTTATACTATTTAGACAACCGTCTAGCAGGTATTGCAGTTGTTATGACCAAAGGTAACCACTTAATATCAGGTGGACAGGAAGCTCGATTCAAAAGTGCAAAACGGCCAAATAGTTCACTAGAGTTGCAAATATGTAGCTGGTCAACCTCGACGTATTCCTTGGTACAAAGTTCAATTGGAACTACATTCTTACATAATTGAGTTCCGGTATGATCTAGTCATCTAGCTGCATTATGCAGGTATTACTCACTCAGTTACTAAAACTACGTGACGATAGGATAATTAATGGTTCCAAAGCATATTGAATGACTATTGTTATAGGTAGTAAATTATCGGAAAAGCGTCGTTAGTAATGGTTTGCGACATATGTGGCTAATTATACTGGATTTGTATAGCTTGATGTGTAGCCGTGTGTACTAGTGACCTGACATATGCTCAACTGGACCTATCTGGCACAGCCATGGGGCACAAAAACCTATCCTACTAATATTTTAAGCGTTAAAATTTGTGAGGATGTATGCACGTTTGTTACTATTTCACGCAAAAACTACTGTATGGATTTTAATGAAATTTGGCATGCAGATAGAACATAACTCGGATTAATATATAGGCTTTGTATCCCAGGACGATCGAGGCATACGCGATAAACGACATTCACACGGGCGAAGTCGCGGGCATAAGCTAGTCAGAAATAAGATTAGTAAAAAAATGCACAAAGTACACTGTTATAAAAAATTTATTGCATGCAAACCCATAGAATATTTACATACAATTTTATTTAACAAACAAAAATTTATTCAATTTAATTCAATTCAATAATCCAAATAATATGCCCACAGATACAGGTTATGCCGCTCTTCGCTTCTGTTTGGACCAAACTCTATAAAAAAAAGGTTCTCAAAGTCAAAAAGAACGTGCATTCGTCTTGAGACTCGAAGTCCGGGTCCTGCTATAAAAGTTATGCCTACTTACACTGAATTTATAAGCACCGGGCGGTGTCAGGTAGGATTAAATATTGGCTTTGTTGGAGTATGCTTTTTTGGACATTTGTGAAAATGTAATATACTTACGTCTTCTTCTCACGTCGATTGAATCTGATGAGATATCATCATCATTTCAGTCGAAAGACGGCCACTGCTGGACATAGGCAAGCATGGCGATGCTAACAACACAACAACTATACAACGATTGGTCCTGCTCTTACTGTATCTAGTGGATTCCCGCGACATTCACCAGGTCATCGGTCCACCTTGTGGGGGGCCTACCTACCCATGCTGCGCCTTCCAGTACTCGGTCGCCATCCGTTCTGCGAGCTATGTGCCCCGCCCAATGCCACTTAATTTTGGCAATTCGGACTATGTTGGTAACTTTCGTTCTTCTGCGAATCTGTTATCTGATGAGATATACTGATTTGGAATTTTAAAGAGTCGAGGCATCTTTACAACTTCAAAAAGCACTAAATGGCTTTCTTGCTTTAGTCGTAAAGAGTTATAATCGCTTTTCTTTAGACCTTTCTTTGTTTGTTTTCGGGTGAAAATTCTTATAGATATCCCCATCTGGGGAAGAAGGAGGGATATGTCATACTCCTACCGACTATCTACACGGTGACAATCCTGAGCACAAAATAGAAGAGTTCCAGGAAACTGTGCTACGTCTTTTGCGCGTCTCAGGAAACTATATAGTTTCCCCCACAGCAGCACGCGTGTTGACTGTATGACTCTCCAGGGTCACTTAATAGACGTTTCCACTCCCCTTACTTTTAGCACCCATGATCCCGAAGGTCTACTGCCAGATGTGACCAGGGGATACGGCGTTTTGCCCTATCTAAGCCTTGTGCTAGGGCAAGGCGGTTGGGGTGCTGGCCAGAAAACCTCCACGTGTGCCTAACGGCTGCTTGTCCTTCTGGACACGTCTAGAGGGATCGGCAGTTGTTTGGCCGGTGCATCCTGGGCACAGGCAATAAAATCCTGTCGAGGGATTAACCTTCGGGGGATTTTATTGCCTGTGGCGAATATTCTGGCGCGGGAGGGGCCCGTTGTGGGCCAGTGGGGAGTTGCTCCACGTGTCCCTCTGATATCAGCAGCGAGCACAGTGGAGGAGCAGGGGCGGGCCCGGTGTGCACTCACCCTGCCACTGGGCAGGCAGCGGAGGGACTGTCTTTCCCTGCCCCCGTCGATCTCGTAACCCCAGGAGTGCCCGCCGAGTAGTGTTCTCGCGCCTCTTGGGACCGAGGGTCTTGGCTTCACCGCCCGGACCGCGAGGAAGAAAACCTCTATAAAAAATTACGGGAGGTAGGGCCTGCGAGCAGCAGACTCGGGGTAGTCTGCTGCCCGACCAGCAGCTGGCGTAGCTGGCACAGCCGGCGTAGTTGGCGCAGCTGGTAAAGGCCCATGAGATGAGGTGGCGTGCAGTGTTCCGTGTGCGCCACCTAGGAGGGTGCGGCTGACGTTAGGCTGCACGGGGAGAAGGGGCTCACCTGCTTGTGGCGGGCCAGGATCTGTCGGGGGTGGTTGTGTGAATACTCACGGGTTCCCACGCCCCCGGCTAAGGTAGTTGAAGGAACACCGTGGTGGTTTTAGTCGGTAAGAGTCCGACACTGGCTCCGCCTACCCCGGGCGGAGTGCGTCCATGAGGATTTCCCCACGGCGAAAAAAAAAAAAAAGGGCAAGGCGGTTGCCTCCCCGGTAATTCTGTCTTCTAACGGGATCGGCCCTCCTCTAATCCTTCTTCTAGAGCATGACAGTCTCGAAGGAAGCTACGGCCCTCCAAGCCGACTGATCTGCCAGCATAGCCGACACCCTTCTTTATACCTATAATATCTACTTATATTGAACTATATTCTATCTCTTATCTATCTATATTTATGGGACTTGTCACGCACAATAAAATCAAAACATAAACATTTTGAGTAAACTCGACGTTTCGGCCAAGTTGCATTGGTCGTGGTCACGAGCAGACTGAAGTATGCGGTATTCGCGAAAGTTTAAAAACTTCTAATATCTACTTACTTCACTGAAGATTTATGTATGTATTTCTGTGCATTCCGACCATTAAACTAAGGTGCAAACCCTAGATTTCAGTAACATTTTCATTACCGTACCTACTTTAAGCAGTGCTTTTCTTTCTAGGCCGCAAATAGGGCTGCCAACTTTTCTCCCACGAGAAGAAATCTTAAAGAAGCAATAAGATCGTATCAATGTTGCTTTGATTAAACAATTCATGGAAGTACTTCTTACCGTAAGATTTTATAAAACAATAACTATATACCGTACTGTTATGAGAACAAGCATAATTACTGACAATCGGTGCAGCCCAAAACGTCTACAGGAAACATTTTGACAATAAAATATAAACTGTATTGTAAAGTTATAAGGTTGTTTATGATTTTAAAAATATTGTGAGAACTAATTTTTGTGGACTAATGGTTACAAAGAAAGCGAATCGTTTTAATTTTAATTGTTTTGAGTTCCGTTTTCTTTGAGAAAAACTCTTAATACCTAAATGTTTACGCATAACAGTTCCCATAATGATTCGGAGATGGAAGAAAGATGAACCAAAGTTGCTTACGATTCGAGTTTACTTATGAGAAAATATTTCGATTATTCTTCAGTATCGCCTAAAAATTATTATCACTTGCTGTAACTGTGAAGGAAAACATCGTGATGAAACCTGCACACCTGAAAGTGCTCCATACAGTTCTTGATGATGTGTGTAGTCCACCAACCCGCAGTAGACCAGCGTGGTGGACTCTGAATCTTTCTCATTCCGAGGAGAGGTCCGTGTCCAGCATTGGGACAATTATGGACTGATTATGGTAACTAAATTCTTAAGAGTCTGACAACACCTAAAAAATCAGACCTCGGTCACTGTCGTTTCGTACAGAACTGAAAGAGATTGTTTACATAAAAAACTAAAAGCTTATTTACAAAACAGAAACAACAAATGTTTAGATTATTGTCTTTCTCAAATGTTTTCTTAATTTTAATTATAATATTTAGTAAATAATAGAGATTGTTTGCTTTAAAGCATGTTTTAAGAGGTTAGTTTACAATTCTTTTCTATAGAGAAAACTTCAAGAAAACGTGTTTTGGGCACAATACAGTTTCAGAAAATACGATCAAGATTAACATATATCTTTTTCACTGCCACAAACTGAATAGATACAGCTAAAAATGTTTTTAAAAGAAGCCTATTTGGGGTATTTGGCTGTTGTCAGCGTCTTAATTTGGGCAAATGTTTGCAATCTTGTACCTAGACGCGGATCCAGGATTTCGCTCAGGGGGGCAATTTTCATGAAGAATTCTATAAACTAGTAAGTGGCGAACTAACCTCAGAGCAACTTTCTTTGCAAATAAATAATAATAAGGACCTAAAGGACCCACCCCATTGCTTCGAAGATGTATATCAAAGATGTGGTACATTATAAAAAAAAAACACTACCTATGTTACACAATTCACAGTAGCAGCCCGGAGTCTGGATTTGTGCCCGGTCAGTGGCAATAGGCTCGCCCCCTATTACATGGGACTATAACATAACTGGCGAAATGTGGGTGTAATATTACACCTCTGCCTACCCCTTCGTGGAAATACAGGCGTGATGTTTTGTTATGTTATGTTACACATTTTGTATTATTCAATACATAAAACGACACCATCTGTGTCTCTCAGACAAATAACATCCTCCATAAATAATAAAAGAGGGAAATGATCGAGTTATTGTGCGCACTACGCAGACGATGATCTAACAACCTGCGTCTGTTTATATGCAATTGTGATTTAAACTCAACACATTATTACTACACGTGGCTAAGTGCTCGTTTAGTTACCTTAACGTCATTTTGGATTTGGACGAGTATAAAAAGAGGCAGACCAAAGAAAAATCGAAATATATGTTGGATTAAGGTTAAGTTACGGTTTGGAAGAAAGTGAGCTCTGATATGACGGTTGAAAAAAATGTATGGAAGAAAACATGCTGCGTCAACCCCATATAAATTGAGTTAAGGCACAGGTAATTATAACAGGGTAGGACGATGTGTCTTGATGACACTTGTGCGATAAAACCATAGAGTTATTATTGGATAAAACTGAGCCTGTCATTCAAAAGGCAGCAGCCAAAATAAAGATGACTAGGTCAAGGTATCTCACAATACACGTCTTCGGCTAATGCATGGCAACACTACCACAGATGGCACAGATAATGTATGCATGTAGCAATATTATTAAAATAATGACATTCGCACAAATTGAGATGACAAAATCTGCTCAAAAATTACTAAATAATAATCTGTCGAACATAGAAAAGAAGACAACGCGACGCCTTTGCTTGTGAGATATACTAACCCCCAGTTTCTGGAAGGCTGACCAACGCAAAAATTAATTAATCGACTGTCAAATCTCAGGTCAAGGTATGTGATAGGTTGTTAACATTTTCGCCGGCCAATCACAGAAGCTGACATTAGATTTGATCATAGATCAAATTGATCAGCCTTCCAGAAACTGGGGGTATGTCTCTGAAAGAAAGTATCCTATATATGTCTACACACCGATATCCTTCTACGGATTTCAAGCTATCTCTGAGCTGTGTTCCATCAAAATCGGTTCAGTAGTTGGGTTCGGAAAGTAACAAAAAGACAAACTGGTAAGCAAAAAATCACTTTCGCATTTTATTATGCAACGTGTAATTGAAATTACTCATCAGTATGAACAACTTTTACTATACCACAAACTCGCAATGAAATCGCGAATAAAAAATCAGCTGTACATTAATGTAGGGAACAGATGATTTTTTTTAACGATTTCAGATTGGGTCCTGTAGTAAATGTTGTTCGTTACGATGAGTAGATACCACTACACACCCACACCTCACTACACTACACTAAACTTTTTCATTAGTGTTGTCGATTCTCTTATTCACGAACTAAACTTATTTTAAACTATTGCTCTCTTTTACTAATAGTAGATACAAGAAAGGGATGGCGACAATTTTGCTGTCAAATTAGTTTACGTGTTACATTTCTTTGTATTTTAATGGGCACGTTCCAAGATCACGACTTTAACTTATATGGAAATTTTAATTCCAACTAATTTGGCAGCGCTTACATTGTTGCCATCCCTTTCTTTTATCTCATATTAGTAAAAGAGAGTGATAGTTTAAAATAAGTTTAGTTCGTGATCAAGAGAATCGACACCAATAATAACCTTATACAACAAAAGACGCCTTTGCTTGTAAAGTATCTCGTTGACAGTATCCTTGACCCTTCTGGCTTAAACGGATTCCAGGCCATCACTGTGCTATGTTTCATCAATCAAATCAAATCACTTGAATGGGTTCAGTAGTTGAGTTCAGAAAGTAACAAAAAGACAGACTGGTAAGACAAATTCCGTTTCGCATTTTATTATATTATTATGTAAAACATACCTAACCAACCATGCTCTCAATAGCTACAATTTACTTTGAATGTTGATTCATTTTCACTAACAGTTAACTAACAATTAGCAATCAATTAAGTAATCTTTCGCTTGCTCTTGTTGAAACGGGGAAATTTTAAATTATAACTAATAGGTACCAGTTAACCGCTTCCTAGTGTTTGTTAACTACTGTTTATACTGTTCCTGTACTCATCTTCTTGTACCTAGACAGACTTAGTTTACGCTACTAGACGGACATGACGTCATACTTTTCGCTAAGGTGCGCTTCAAGAAGTTTATGCAATACCAAAGTATTGTTTGCTTCCACAAAAAGATCTCCAGTATAACATTAGAAACAGTGTTAACAAAATTAATATCTTCTCAAAATATACCCCAAAGATAAAGATGAAGAAATGGACACTATCAGAAATTATTACAATTTATTATAATAAGACAGTCAAAAATTGAACAAAATCATTAATTATAAACACAATATTATTATGCACCACGCATTTCTGTGTACACATTTTTTACATTTTATAGCATTTTTTTTTTATATTTTTTTTATATAGTATTTAGACCCTTTCGTGCCTCGGAGAGCACGTAAAGCCGTCGGTCCTGCGCCTGATCTCTCTCCGGTCGTGTCGAATTGCCGTCCCATCGGATTATGAGAGTGAGGGAATAGAGAGTGCACCTGTGTTTGCGCACACACTTGTGCACTATAATATGTCCCGCGCAGATGGCTAGTCTCCATTGAGATTGGCCGCCGTGACCGAAATTCGGCCGGGAGGACATTATTATTATAACATTTTTTTTATATACACGTTGTATATATTTGATTGCAGCTTGTCACAACATTTCTTAAACTAATTATCATGAATGCATAAATTCTTACAAATACGCATCAGCTGATGCGTTAGACGGCAAGATTGTCATCACATAGCGTCAATCAACAATCAATGAACTCAGCCTATCGCAGTCCACTGCTGGACATAGGCCTCTCCCAAGTTGCGCCACAACGCTCGGTCCTCTGCCTTCCGCATCCAGTCCCCCCCAGCCACGTTCTTCAGGTCGTCGGTCCACCTGGCAGGGGGGCGCCCTACGCTGCGTTTGCCGATTCGCGGTCTCCACTCAAGGACTCGTCTGCTCCAACGGCCATCGGTCCTTCGACAGACATGGCCAGCCCACTGCCACTTCAGCTTACTGATCCTACAAGCTATGTCGGTCACTCCGGTTCTTCTCCGGATAATCTCGTTACGGATTGCACATACGTGGGACACTCAGAAAGTTTTGCGAAACTAAAAAAAATTGTTCTATACGTACATATATTTTTATCAAATCTTTTCAAAGTACTTTCCACCAGCCTCTATACAAAGATTCATGCGCCTAAACCAGTTTTCAAAACACTTTTTCCAGTCCGCCGCAGACACCTCGTTTACAGCCTGCTCGAACGCAGCCAGCGCATCTTCCGGCGACGAAAATTGTATCCCTTTGAGCTGATTTTTTATTTTTGGGAATAAAAAGAAGTCACACGGTGCTAGATCAGGGCTGTAAGGAGGGTGACCCAGGAGTTTGACTGGCGTGCTGTCCAGGAAGTCCCTCGTTTTGAGTGCGGTGTGCGCCGGTGCATTGTCGTGGTGGAGCAGTAGCCCGCGGAGCCCTGTGTTTGGTCGCTTGTTGCTTATAACAGAGAAAACTTCTGGCAAACATTTGGTAGTATACCATTCGGCATTAATGTTTCTTTGATCCCGTAAGGGAATTGATACCAAGTGGCCAGTCAAATTAAAAAAGCTAGCGATCAAAATCTTACCCCCGCTTCTAGATCGCTTCACTTTGGTAGGCGTTGGCTCATTTTGAAACACCCAAACAGTCGACTGGCGCTTGGTTTCTGGGTCGTATTGATAAATCCAGGACTCATCACCTGTAACGATGTCGTAAACACGCCGAGACGAGCCTGCTTCAAATTTGTTAAGCATATCACGGCACCATTCCACCCGGGCCTGCTTCTGAGCATCGGTGAGGTTGTGCGGCACCCAGCGTGATACTATCCTCCTCACGCGAAGATGGCTGTGTAGAATCTCGTGAACGCTTCCCGATCCAATCTTCAATATGTGTTGAATCTCCTGATATGTAATTCGCCTATTGTCTTGGATTAAATTTTTCACTGCTAGCACGTTTTCTTCGGTAACAGCCGTCAAAGGGCGACCGCTTCTTTCGTCATCCCCCAAAGTTGGTCGACCGCGCTTGAATTCGTTATACCAACGATACACGGTTGCCTTGGAAGGGCCTTCATCCATGAATGCCATTTGAAGTCTATCGTACGATTCATCCGGTTTCAGGCGACACTTGAAATCGTATAAAATCATAGCTCTAAAATGTTCCCGGCGCAGATCCATATTTCAGTGAGACACAATACTTTGAATTAACTCGCAAAAAATGTGGAGGGAAATTTTGAAATTGGAACTTACTTATTTTTACTTATAAATAATCATATTTTCGAAAAACATTATAACTGGCCAGTCTCCCATATATAAAAACTTTTTTTCGCAATACTTTCTGAGGGGCCTGGTACATCACATAGCGTAGTATAAGCTAAATATATGCTGCCATGATCTATATCGTTCAGTCACGATTTCCTCCATTTTTATAAAAGATAAACGAATATCTGCCGTAAGCTTAGTATTTTAAGTTTTAAAATTGTTTCAGTGTTATTAATTGGCAAATAAAACTACGAGGTCTATTTAATTTGATTAATGTTCTATTTTTTCTTTTACAGGTAAGTGATGGTGTTTGGAACAGATTACGGTAAATTGTAAAATATACCAATCAGAATAAAAAAAACTATTCAATTAAAGTAGAAGTATGGTCTAGATTGGTATCTGCGAAGATATATAACTTGCCATTAATTATAAAGTTGATAGAGCTATCTTGATTTTTTTTGATTGGCTTATGGTATTAATCTGAGGCTTATGGTATGGTAAATGCGTACGTCTTATAGTAGGTATTCTATCTTTTATTTTCATTATTTAGCTAGCTATTCTGTCATAATTAATAAGAATAGCTACATTTAATTAAAAGTCACATAATTCTATAAATTAATATAAAATTGCAAGTATCAAAAACCAGTTGGTCAATATTTAAATTAAATCAAAGTATGAATCGATGAAGTTACGTCACGCCAGACACAGGACCAGTCGTATAATTGACCGGAAATGATCGACCAAATTAAGTACTTTTATTTTTTTTAAGAAACTGTAATTAATATTTGGTTATGTTCGCAGTAACTATTAATAAAAGTGTAGTCTATTTATGAATAGTTAAAGTAAAAATCTTTTCTCACTTAATTAAAATAATATGAGAACCAACGATTTCACAATTATTATTATGTATGGTCGCATAAAAATATGAGTAATATGTTTCGAGTTTCTCTGAATAGAAATGGTAGCCCTAGCAAAGATTAACATAACGCCGTAACTTATAGTAAGATATATCCACATACTGATAAACGGCCAAAATTAATATCCAATCTATCCACAATTTGCCCTACTAGAGATAAGAATTTGACATAAGCTCCATACAAAATATGTCAAATTTCTATCTCCAGTAGGGTAAATCGTGGATAGATTGGATATTAATTTTGGCCGAAAGTAAATATTGGTCTAACCGTTGCAAGTTCGTCGCCTGAGTATGATCTTATACCTAGGTTCGATTCCCAAATCGGTCTATTTCTGTGTTTTTATTAAATACTAGCGGCCCGTCCCGGCTTCGCATGGGTGGACATGAAAATATAGCCTATGTTACTCAGGGTGAATGTAGCTTTCTAATGGTGTTTTTTTTTTTAAATCTGCACAGTAGTTTTTGAGTTATTTCATTACAAACATACAAAAATACAAATCTTTACTCTTTATAATATTAGTATAGAATTAAATATTGCGGCCCGTCCCGGCTTCGCACGGGTGGACATGAAAATATAGCCTATGTTACTCATGGTGAATGTAGATATCTAATGGTGAAAAAAAAATTTGAAATCGGCACAGTAGTTTTTGAGTTTATTCATTACAAACATACAAAAATACAAATCTTTAAATCTTTCCTCTTTATAATATTAGTATAGACAAGCCACCGCTAGTATTTAAAAACCGGCCAAGTGCGAGTCGGACTCACACAGTAAGAGTTCCTTACCACCCATCTACCTGATACCCCTTAGAAACTGATTTCATTTACGAGAGTTAATCAAAAGACATCAACGCACCGTGCGCGAAATTTGAATTTTTTTCACATCTTTCTTAGGTAAGTACCACCACATATGTCTATGTTTGGTATTTGTTGCTCAACTACATAGTATGCACTATAATCAGACCAAGTTTGACGCTGGTATGTATAACCGTTTTGAAGATAGAGCAGGAACAAAAACGCTGAAAAAAATGCATGTTTTTCGAGGTTAGAAAATTAGTTATTATTAATACAAATCGAATTTCTATTTTTTAATAATTTCATATCTATCATTGCTATGGAACCTATTATTTATTAGTATGTTGCTGTGCCCTTACCGGGTTTCATGTTGAAACCATATAAGTACCTACAGGACTTATAAATGTAACACCAATGTACACATGAATGCAATAAAAGTTTTGAGTTTTGAGTTTGAGCTTCTTGTATGGTAACCAAAGGGGGTTCCCCCTTTGGTTTTTTTAATTTTTAGTATTTGTCGTTATAGACACCATAGTAACACATATTCTGTGAAAATTTGTGAAACCGTTACAAAGATACAGCCTTGTAACAGACAGACGGGCGGACAGCGTAGCGAGAGTAATAGGGTCCCATTTGGCACCTTTTGGGTACGAAACCCTAGAAATGATTATGATGCATGACATTTAATTTAATTAGTAGGTATAATTTGAGTGTGACACTTGCACGCCCATGTGAAGTCAGAATGTGGAGAACTATGAAGAATGAATATGTTGATAAGATCTATATACAACGTGTATCAGAATTGCGTGGTCATATTTGAAGAGCTTATTCAGGGGATGCTATCGAACAACTTTTACTATAGAACCAATCCTGAAATCGCGAAAAAAAAAAACAGCTGATCCTTACATTTTGTCGAGTGACTTCGATGATTTAGTAGGGAAGAGCTGGTATTTTTTTCGCGATTTCAGGGTTGGTCCCATAGTAAAAGTTGTTCTATGCGATGTCCTGAATGGGCTCTTAAAATATGACCACGCATTTCTGATACACGTTGTATAACTACCCATGTTTGCAAAGAAATAAATGATTTGATTTGACCAGGCAATTCCAAATAATAATAATAACAATAAATATTATTTACCGTTTCAAATCGGATGGCAAAGCCCCCAAAACTATGTTACGCAATACAAATAAATTATTTCGTAATATCGGACGACCGGAACGGACTCCACTGTGATCTCATTAATTTCAGAGTCTAGAGAAAGTCACGTTAATACTGTAATGCCAAATATAGTATGCGCTGGTATAATACAGAGATAGTATTATACCGGCGCATTATGTACATTATGTAAACGTAAGTTAGGCACGTTCATGACCTCTTTATGGCAAAATGCTAACCGCTAGCTTATAATTTTGCCCATCTTCTCTGAAGGCGGTATGGTTTGGGTCGATAATTATGAGAGAATTTAGTCTGTAGACGAAGTGCTGAGAACAATCATAGTGAATCCAAAAAAAAACGTGCTCCTTCGTGTACACAGCGCTCACGCACTCACATGCAACTCAAACAGTACACATGTCGCGTCATATTTTTTACTAGGTCTTGGTCTATGCATAGAAATCTAAATAAGTAATAAGATAGAAGTGGAAAAGTCGTGTGTCGTCGCCGCGTGTAGGTTCTCGTAGGACACCCTGTGCGCAAACCGTTTGCTTGATCATCAATTCATCAGTGATGTAGGTCTACCATGAAAATGTCCATCAAATGAAATTTACATACTTGTAAATGGATTCCGGATTTCAAAATTTTATTTGATCATGCCGACAAAAAAGTGGCGTGAGACAATTGCTTTTTATGAGTACCTAGCTTATGGGAATTTGCATTTACGACCATTTCTAAAAAAAAAATTGCAGTTGGTTCTTCTCTGTGTCTAATAGTGGAAAAGAGGCGTTAAATTCGCATGGCACTCAAGCGTAACAAGTTCGTCAACAACACTTTCTTCAAATCGAGGGCGTCATGACGTTGACAGTCCCACGTCATCATTGAATCATAATATTTTGAAACAGTGCCAATCTTACACATTCAAAGCGCACCGATTGAACCGTGGGTAACACAAAATGTTTTCTGAGAACCTTTATTATCAGACAGTCGATTCGTCTTTGTTTCTTATCGGTTGTCATTAATAACAAGAGGTATTGATACAAAATAATCTCGTGCAGATGAAGATGTAACAATGGGTGCACATATAAATACAAAATTGTATATCCTGCCTAACGGATGGCCGATGGGACCCTAAAGTTCTGGAGTGACGACCGCGTACTAGAAGGCGCAGCGTGGGTAGGCCCCTACAAGGTGGACCTATGACCTGAAGAAAGTCGTGGGTATCCGCTGGATGCGGAAAGCGCAGGACCGGGCGTTGTGGCGAAGCTTGGCGGAGGCCTATGTCTGACAGTGGACGTCTTTCGGCTGAAATGATAATAATGATATCCTGCAATGCAGGGGCTGCAAGGAGGTAGTGCTTCCATAATACTAATATAATTTGCTATGGAATTAGTTGGTGTTACGGTATGCTATGGAGAGGGAGAGGGAGACCAAAGAAAAGATGGATGGCTTGCATGAATAATGATATGGATGAAAGGGGAGTAAATGATGAGATGACAGCTGATAAAGGAAAATGGAAGAAGAAGACGTATTGCGCCGACCCGGAGTAATTAAGGTTAAGGCACCTTTAACTGCTGGAGAGTACCAGTTGCGTCATCATCATCATCATTTCAGCCCGAAGATGTCTACTGCTGGACATAGGCCTCCCAAAGCCGAGAATATGCCATAACCGCCACGCTTGGCAGGCGGGTTGGTGATCGCAGTTGGTTGAATAAATACTTGAGAACGCTGCTGCCCATCCTCTGGTGAACCCCTTAGTCGCCATATCGTAAAATTCACATATTCAGCCACATCTAACTAGATTGGAAGTCGATCACAACGTAGATTGAGAAAAGTCAGGGGCCTTACTCCCGAGTGGTTCGAGCTCTATACCAAATCGAGAAATGTCAATTCCTAGAGAAATGAAGTATGAATTGACACTAACTCGAATTCAAATTCGATTGATACAGCACTCGATCCAGTCGGGAGTAAAGCGTGTGCTCAGGTGAGCAACCAGCCTCCCCACCAAGGTGACCTTGGTCGGAGGTTGGTTGCTGACAGCCGTCGTCAAACAAAATTTAGTGAAAAACCACTGTCTACATGGTTGGAAACCAGCAAGGTCACCTTGGTGGGTAGGCTGGTTTGTCACCGTGTACCAGACGTTTAAGGTCCCAGGTCACATTGATAACGAGACTTACATATACACAGAAATATCCTAAACCTCAGACCAACAAATATCTTTACCCCAATCACCAATCACAGACGTACTAAAAAATATAGACGAAGTGCTGCGAAAAATTATAGTGAAGCTAGCAAAACCGTGCTCCTCACACACATGCACCTGAAAGATATTTGTTTTTGGCGATGCTTACTGGACAATGCAGCGACTGACATGTGTACTGAGAGTGGTGAGCAGACGGTTTGATGTAGGTACACACGGCTACACGTCAAGCTGTACATTTCCAGTATAAGCTGACCTCGCGTTTCAAAGAAAACCTATACAATGCGAGGTCAGCTTATACTGGAAATGTACAGCTTGATGTGTAGCCGTGTTTTCATGTGTGTGCGTAAGCGCTGGTTTGTACACGGAGGAGCACGGTTTTATTGGCTTCAGTTATGATTGTTCGCAGCACTACGTCTAGTTCCCTTACGATCAATTCATCTTGCAGTATCGCCCGACAGATTCGAACATGTGTATGTATACTTATGTGTACAAAATAATATGGCAGCGACAACACTAAGATACGCCATTTTTTGCCTGCCATATAAAGTTTTCAACTTTTCCTTTCATTACAAATCAACACGTGAAACCAACTGTCCTTATTTATTTTCGGCACAAAAAGACACCAATTTGTTCTTAAAACCAGCATCTTGGCAGCACAGTGCGATCGTATCCGGCTTTCCCGTTACTCTTGTGAGTTGCGCCCGCGCCGCTTCCACTAAAAATATCGGCTCGGCTGATGAACCCGCGACCGATAAACCTTAGTTAATAACGTTAAATGTATATTCGTATCCGTTCTAGTTATCACTGCCTACCGTTTCCCTTCTGAGGTGAAATTTTTATGACTTCCTAAGATTTGGGAATAAAGGAAACATGAAAATTATCGGTAGCTTTTCCTTTTGCAGAAACCATATAATTCTCTAGTCACCGATAATAATAATATTAAATAAAATAGTCACCAATTATAATTTAAATAAAATGACGAGGGATGCGCTGTCTCAAGTATGTTATACAACGTGTTATTGAAATAACTGAAAACCTCTTAAGGGGTCATTATACTCATCAGTATGAACAACTTTTACTATGGGACCAACCCTGTTACCTACATTTATGTTCACATAAATCGACAAAATTTAGGTAACAGCTAATTTGTTTTTCGCGATTTCAGGGTTGGTCCCATTGTAAAAGTTATTCATACTGATGAGTATAATGACCCCTTAAGAGGTTTTCAGTTATTTCAATAACACGTTGTATATCGAACACCAATTCCTGGACCTCCTTGTACGTTACGACTTATAATAATTTGTGTCAATCAATCAATCAACTCAGCCTATCGCAGTGCACTGCTGGACATAGGCCTCTCCCAAGTTGCGCCATAACACTCGGTCCTCTGCCTTCCGCATCCAATAATTTGTGTAATGGACTAAAAATAGTAAGTTCGGTTGCCTGTAGGTTGTAAGTTGTAACCTACTGGCGCCAGGAACATTATATTTCTTCTGTTGACTCACAATACTTTCAAGGAAAAAGCTGCGGATTTTCTACCATTGGAATCACGTATCAACTAAGGCCTATGAGTAATCATCAAACATTAGCACAGTCAAGTGCGATTATTCACTGATTTCTTCAACCTATGAGTTGGCTATCTATCTACGAAGATACTTTAAGAATAAGAATACTTTATTTCGCAAAAAATACGGGTCCAGACAGATGGATAAATAGCCACAGTTAGTTTCCAAATATTCAACCATAAGTGGCACGCAAAAAATTAATAAATAAATAAAATAAAATCATTTTATTTCAGGCAAATTCACCTATAGTTATAAGTTAGTTAAGTACAGTCTCTTATTTTAAATTAATACTAACAAGAACATCAAATACGTAATTAGAATAGCATAAATAAAATTAAAAATAATTTTAGAAATACATTGTTATTCAATTAAATTAAGTTTTTATATTAAATTTTAAGTTAAATACTTATATTGGTAGTCAAAATTAAAAAAAATAAGAAATAAGAAACAGTACAGGGCGGCGAGCCTTCTAGCCGGATCAATGCCCTGGGATCTGGAGGCGAGGGACCTTGCGCTGAGGTATCATCAGCGTGAGGACCCACCTGATCGGAGCGAGGTCCGCCAGATCCTAGTGGCTGAATGGGAGGAGCGACTTGCGCAACCCAGCGCAGGGCACGCCGCAATAGCGGCGGTAAGGCCCGTCATGGAGGAGTGGCTGAAGAGGGGCTATGGCGCCCTCACCTACCGGCTGACGCAGATACTCTCGGGGCACGGTTGCTTCGGGAAGTATCTGTGTCGCATAGGCCGGGAGCCGACTCCCGAGTGTCATCACTGCGGGAGCTGCCTTGAGGACACGGCGCAGCACACACTGGCGGAATGCCCAGCTTGGGCCACGCAGCGCCGTGACCTTATAACTGCAGTAGGCGGCAGCGATCTCTCGCTTCCGGCTGTTGTTTTGGCTATGGTTGGGAGCGAGAACGCTTGGGAGGGCGTCGTCTCCTTTTGCGAGGAGGTGATGCTCGCTAAGGAGGCGGCGGAGAGGGTTCGAGAGGCAACGACCTCCCTCCCCACCCGCAGGAGACGGACCGGGCGTCGCAGGAGGGCGTACGCCGACCTCCAGCCACCCTAGGAGTGGGCCTGCGGGCGGCGGACTCAGGGTAGCCCGCCGCCCGATCAGTCAAGGCCCGTGACGGTGGCGCGTCGTGTTCCGCGCGCGCCAGTCAAGAGAAGGGTGCGGCCGATGATGCCGCACGGGGAGAAGGGGCTCGCCTACTAGTGGCGAGCCGGGACCTGCCGGGGATGGTTGGACGACTATAAGTTTCCCACACCCCCGGCCAATGGTTGGAAGAGGAACACCGTGGTGGTTTTAGTCGGTAAGAGTCCGACACTGGCTCCGCCTTCCCCGGGCGGAGTGCGTCCATGAGGATGTCCCCACGAAAAAAAAAAAAAAAAAAAAGGGACATAATTTTTGCAATATTAATTTTTCATTATTAAGATTAAATTCGGATCTAAACATATAGATTGTGCTGAATACAGTTGCTATAATACCATTTGTACTGCTTTTTAATCTTTTTCCAAATGAGGCCCTCGACCTCCTTAGAACGGAAAAGAAGTCACACACTCTGTTCTCAAAAAAAAAAAAAAAAAACATGCCATTAATAACAATAATAATTACAATTAGATTAGTTTTGGAATAAAAGAGAGAGTTAAGGCGCCACTAGTCATACACTAATTCTGGTCAGTCCATAATTCAACTGATATATTTAATTATTTATATGCATATGTTTGCATGATAAAACACAAAGTGACACAATACTAACAAAGATGAAAATTGGTTCCGATAAAAGACATTTTTGCCAGCTTAAAAAAAAAGCTTATTTTTAGTTTCCGCACATTCAATGTTGTTTACACGATAAAACCTTAAAGGGAAGTAAACAATCCATGCATACATCAATGGTACATTGAACGTTTCATATTTGCCCATCAATTGAGCAGACTAAACACTGTATTAAAAATACATAACAGACTCCACTGCAGAGCATCAAACAGTCTTCATTTGAAGCTGTTTCTACAAAGCCAGACCTTACCATACATCCCATCAACGATGGTAAAAACCACATCAAACCATTCATACGAGTTAGTTACGCGTAACGTTCACCACATCAGAGAATGCAAAGTTTTGAACTTAGCTAGCAAGACAACCGTTATAGGAAAATGTTGATAGGCATATAAACCCAGATTTTTATAGTTTTTATTACTCACTCATTCATAGGCAAGCATAATTTTGCCAGTAAAAATATAGAGCTTTTAGAGTAGCATGAAAATTAAAAGTTAACATCCCATTTCGTAAACTATTTTATTCTATACAAGAAATCCCATTATGTAAACTTCAAATAGATACACGGATAGATATCAGCAAAACTTAGGAACAACATTTAAAAGGGTACATTAAATAAATAAATATAAATAATTTTGGGACATTTTTACACAGCACCATCTAGTACCAAACTAAGCAGAGCTTGTACACACGGCTACACATCAAGCTGTACGTTTCCAGTATAAGCTGACCTCGCATTGTATAGGTTTTCCTTACAACGCGAGGTCAGCCTTTACTGGTTTTTTACAGCTTGATGTGTAGCCGTGTGTACTATGGGTACTAACTACTAGACAATGGATATAATACTTATATACTTTTTTTTGTGGTAAATACATACTTATAATACATATTGGCAGTCTTTTCGCTAATAGCGATATCCAGACAACCTTTGGATGGACAAGAAATACGTAAAAAATTTATGGGTGAACTACTCTTTAGTACATTTTAGTAAAAAGGCAAAAGTAGGTAAAGTTGTCGAAATTGTATGTATACCAAATGGGATGTAGCCAGAAATTTTACAGTTATTATTAAACTTACCTAAAGATGGACACCATGGTAAAATCTGTAAATCATTCATCATTTCAGCCGAAAAACGTCCACTACTGGACATGGGCCTCCCCTAAAAGGGGGGATATGCCATAAATCTGTAAATAAAATTCTGTAATAGAACCTATACAAACTAACAATTGACTGTCAATGTAACAATTGACAAACTATCAATTGACTGTTCAAAGGGATAACTGACATTTAATTAAGTAGTTCTATTTATGACCAAATTATACATAATTATAAATGGGACACGAACATCCGTAATCATTCATGACGTAGTACTTATAAGTTTTCATTTCCCTCTTACAGTTATTTTCACGAGACGTTCTAAAGACTCTAAGGCCCGTATTCCAGAAGGATACTCAAGCGTTGATCTCTGTTTAAAACTAGTTTTAAGTTGAGCTTTGATTTTAGAACGTCTCTCAAGCAGAGATTTGTTGATCACAGTTCAGCTGAGTTTAGTTTCGTTTTATATTGTCACCTGTTTCGGTATTTGGGCAGATATTTGATCTGTAATCACTCAAGCGTGGTCCAGACTACGCTTGAGTAGAAATTTCTATTATATTTCAGGTCAAATTCGTGTGTTTTGTTGTTGAATTAAAGTTTATAATTACCGTTCTGGAATAAGACCGATACTCAAGTAACGATTCTATCCTTAAGTAGTGATCAGGTGATTGGAGTTTAAACTGTACTTGAGGAAGCTTCTGTAATACGGGCCTAAGACTGGCTGGCTGCGTCAGTAAAATCATGATATGACACTTGAAAAAATATTCTGAGTGTGATTCCAAGAATTTTATAATGCTAAAGTTCTTTAAAACATTAAAGTTGACATTAAACATCACCCAAGTAATGTCTGTCTTATAAAACTTTATTACGTTCTCGATTCAACCGACCAACCTTACTTCCGACTGGATCGAGTGTTATATCAATCGAATTTGAATTCGAGTTACTGTTAATTCGTACTGCATTTCTTTAGGAATTGACATTAGCTCGATTTGGTTCAGAGCTCAAAACAGTCGAGAGTCAGGCCCCTACCAAAGCAAGGCTCAATTTTTTTTAATAAATATTAATGATATTCTTTACACCGGAGGCATGGAACGGGAGTGCGGTGGTACTGTTCTTCAAAAAAGGGGATAAAACCCTTCTGAAGAACTACAAACCCATCTCCCTCCTGAGTCATGTGTACAAGCTGTTCTCGAGGGTCATCACGAATCGTCTCGCCGGAAGACTCGACGAATTCCAGCCACCAGAGCAAGCTGGGTTTCAAAAAAGACTGGACAGGGTATCAACGTTAACGGCGAGAACATCTCACATCTCCGTTTTGCCGATGACATCGTTGTAATGGCTGAGTCGCTGGAAGAAATCGCTGATCGCGATAAGGCCGCCATTTGTACAATAGTTTAAATGCATATTCAATGTAATGTCTTTTATGGTGTACAATAAAGCATATATAAATAAATAAATAAATAAACAACTGGGCGAAATGCTGCACAGCTTAAACGGAGTCTCTCGACGTGTCGGTCTCGGCATGAATCTGGACAAGACTAAATTCATGTTCAATATGCATGTCATGCCGAGGCCAATATTCGTCGAAGGGTCGGCACTCGAAGTTGTAACGGAATACGTCTACCTAGGGCAGGCAATTCAGCTTGGTAGACACAACTTCGAGAAAGAAGCCAACAGAAGGATCCGTCTGGGCTGGGCAGCATTTGGCAAACTTCGCTGAGTCTTCTCGTAGCCTATACCGCAAAGTTTGAAGACAAAGGTCTTCAACCAGTGCGTCCTGCCAGTCATGACTTACGGTGCCAAGACGTGGACACTGACAGTTGGGCTAGTCCACAAATTCAAAGTCGCTCAGCGAGCTATGGAGCGAGCTATGCTTGGAGTTTCTTTGAAGGATAAAATCCGTAACGAGATTATCCGGAGAAGAACCAGAGTGGCCGACATAGCTTGTAGGATCAGTAAGCTGAAGTGGTAGTGGGCTGGCCATGTCTGTCGAAGGACCGATGGCGTCGTTTGTCCTCCTTGATTGAAAAAATCGTAGGTAAGGACAAAGCAAATAATAAAAGAATTTCCTGTCAAAATCTGACTCATTGACTCCGCGCTTGGTAGTCGCGCTTGCGTCTACAGCGTCTACTACACCAAAAGCAGTTTCGGTCTCAACGCAAATTTAAATTGTCACACAATTGAATTGGTTACGGTCAAGTTATTATGTTATTTCCTTACTTGCACTCTTATTTGTCAACCTTGCGTTCACGGCCGCTTTATGATTTACTTTGCATTGTTGACCATGTGTAACTGATGAATGAATGTCGTTTTAGCACTAAATAGCACGTTAATTCGGTGTTAAATGATCAAGGCATTTTACATAACAGAAATAAGTCACGACTTGTACACACGGCTACACATCAAGCTGTACAAAACCAGTCAAGGCTCACCTCGCGTTGGAAGGAAAACCTATACAATGCGAGGTCAGCTTATACTGGAAATGTACAGCTTGATGTGTAGCCGTGTGTACTCTGCTAAAGGATACACGAAGCGGTGTAAATTGTGTACCAAATACCAATAAACAGTACATGAATGATGGTTTTACTCTTAAAATAATATGTAATTATATGACTGGCCGTTTCTTGATTCTTGAAGACCAAGGCCTGAGCTAAAACAAATTTTAATATCGCCACATAAAGTTTAATATTTTTAGTTCTTCTTATACTAAATTTAAAAATAAAATAAAAACCTCTTGCGATAAAAAACTGCACATTAGTCACAATACTCATCGAATCGAAATTACTTATCTTTTCGCAATTCAGTCCACTTGACATGTCAAAATAAAAGCAAAAGTAAAGACCAAGTTCAATGCTCAGGTTACCTGGTTTATATTAAAAGAACAGTTTTAATCTTTATAACGAAAGTTTCAAAAAGGTCACCCAAAAGTTGCAATTCATTTGTGACTTTTAAATTTTAAAATTTTGACTGTTCACAATATTGAATAAATAACGTCTCTTTATTTTTAAATTGTAATCGAAATAAACTTACTTTATTCAATTCAGTTTATCAGAGTCCACTGCTGGACATAAGCTTCTATAAATTGACTAATTGCTATTGGTCAATATTAGAGAAGCTTAGACTAGTTTGGCTTTCCGTCTTTATAACCCTTTAGAAACTCCTTCAGCAGAATAGTTATTTTTTTGTTTTCATTCCTTAATGTATAGTTTAATGTATTCTTCAATGGTTTAAATAAATAACCTTAGCACAGTCTCTTAAATTATTCTTTATCAGCATTTTCTGGTTCCACAGCCTGCAACTTGCTCCTGACTTTAAGGACTTGTCTAGATTGTGGTCAAGAGAGATCCATAAATCATAAAAAAAAAAAAAAAAAAAAACTAGACTTTCAGATCCACTCTTACAATACACGTAAAGAGATGAAATCGCCGTATCCACCTGACATTCAAACCGTCGTGCCATACGGTCATACAGAAAATCTCCAACCGTGACCACGAGTCTCCGAAAACAATTACGAAAGCGAAAACATATTAGCTAAAGATGCAACCGTGTCTTAACGGTTCGTGAGCTGCTCTCGACCCACTTTGCAAGCGTGAAGTTTGTCCAAAATATTAGACGAGATTATTATACTTTTAACTTCCTACCTTCGGCGCCTAGCTCACACATATAAAACGATTAGTTACACATAACCGCGAATTGGTAAACGTAGCGTGATGGAGTGACGATCTTCGTAAGGTGGCTAATTGCATCTGGACGAGAGTGGCCGAGGATCGAAGTCAGTAGCGTGCTATTGGAGAGGCCTATGTCTGGCAGTGGACTGCTGAAGGCTGACGATGATGATGAGTTACTAACAGAATCTTTATCACCCCGTTGGATGCCGTAGAAATGAGATTTGTGTATGTGTGCCTGATTTAAACATAAAGATAATACATTTATTTGCAAGAACATGTTGAGATGCTTATTATAGGTGTAAATAGGCTTTGAGTGCTGAATGTTGGAACTCATTGTTAGTTATCTGTGCATGAAGATGAAGCATCTGAGCATGAAGTGTGTACACAATTTTAGCCATGCCATGACTCGTGAGCAAACCATACAAAGTTTTGGTCCTACTCGAAATAAACATGTTTTCGGTTACTTCGCCCTAAATGTGTTTTCATTTTGCCCTAATTGATTTCTTGGTCTGAATGTTGGTTTAATGGTTTCAATTTGTATTGTATCTTTCTTAGCTGTAACATTAAAGATTGTTTACTATTCGGAGTACAAGTATGTAGTTTAATTGCCGAAAAAGCTTTCTTTATGTCACGTAGTTTATCAGGGCAAGAAAATTTTATTTCAAGCATATAAATCTGTAAACCAAAAAGTTCCAAAAAAGGTCAAGAAAACACTTCGATTTGAAAAGCGCTCACGCGATTACGTTTCGCTCTTTAAAAGGGCAGATTGACAAGAACTACAGAACCATACGCACGCCAACTTTAAAACCTTAAATACTCCTCATTAAGAAGCCAACTGGTCTTAATAAAAGGACAACAACAACAATTCTCAAGTCCCCTTCAGTTAGAAGCAAAGAATTAACAACATAAGGGCATTCACATCATCAATTGAGTAATATGTGGTTGTGTCCGAAGGGAGCCATACTGCGTGACAAATTGACGGCTGACCCTTAACTCCTTAATGGGAAGTTAATACTTTAATTCTCGTTTAACTGGCATAACTGACATTTTCTACCGTTCTCTGAATTCTGCCATAAAAGTTTGTTTTACTGTTTTGTTAGTGTCTAACGGGTCGGTGTTATGATGGTCGGAACATATAATTACTTACTTTACTGCTGTGCTAGCTTTTTCAACGACTTCGCTTACGTGGTTTTCTTGATTAACAAGCCAGTTTTCTAAATTCATATCCATACTAAATTCTTTTTCAGTTTTAACTATAGTAGACTTAGCTACCGTAAACCATTTAACCATTGCGGCGCGCGACTCATTAATCCGATAAGCATCACTACAAGTTAGATTATTATAATGTATAAGATCTTCGCGTGTGTGTTTGGGGGTCTTATTATAGGTAGTTAAAGTACCTTCATCCAAAAGCGTGACAATATTTTTGGTGAAATCTTGTCTCCTGTATCCGTGTCAGGCCGGACCGGAAGCACACTCTAAATTACTGACGAGGCCATCCACAGGCGGACATAATTTATTTCAAACGAAAGTATTATAACATCAATATCGATCAGTTAATGAAGTTGTCCCTGTTAAAATAGCTTATTCTGCCTCTTCCAAATTCCGAAGTAGGTAAGTGGGTTCTAAGAGATGTTATGAAGTAGTTAGGCATGAGTCATAATGTATGTTCACATATTACGCATTATTATCTAACGTCAAGAAAACCGTATCGATATTGACATGATAACACCTTTCGTTGAATCCCTAGTTTACCTTAATAGAAGCCGAAGTCAGGCGTTAGTCATTCGAAACACCAATAATACTTGAAACACGTTTTCCTCAAATAACCTACTTAAACTTAGCTAAAATTTGTATTTATACCCACGCTTCTCTTTAGTTCCGTCAATAACAGGCCATCCCTTTTCCACCCGAGTATGTGGAGAAATGCCACCTACGCAACAGCGTCCTCCTGTCTACTCACAATGACCTGTCTACACACGACGACCTCTATGGTCTAGTGGTTCGAGTTTCGGACTGCTGATCATGAGATCGTGGGTTCGATTCCCACAGGACACAAATATTTGTGTGTTGAACATGAGTGTTTGTGTTGGTCTGGTTGTTTCTTATGTATTATAAGTATGTATTTACAAAAAAAAAAAGTACATAAGTATTACATCCATTGTCTAGTACCCATACCACAAGCTCTGCTTAGTTTGGGACTAGATGGTGATGTGTAAAAATGTCTCAAAAATATTTATTTATTTATTTAATGACATACCACAAAAATAATTCGTTTGTCAAATGTTTGTCATGTCAAGTCATGTGCCTTGTGGTTATGGTATTTCGTATGATCGTTCAATTTAGAAGCGCTTATTGGGAGACCGATGTTCTGCATGGCTGATATAATTAATTAATTATCAATCTTAATATTATTTGTTCTTGCACTAACAAAACCAACAACAATTCTAAGATAAACACAGCTTCGAATCTGTAAATTTTTGCTCCAAAATTAGACAGGCATATCAACTATTTCAATGTCATCTGTCGGTGTCAAGTTTTCTATTCGCCAGTACAAATATCCGTTGCAATCTGAGACTTTATTGGATATCGCGTGACGAAGCTAATGTTGTGTTTTTTGTTATTATTTTTTATGACTTTTTTATCAGTTTTATAAATTAATGAAACTTTATCATTGTTCGTTTGAATGTTTTTTTCATTGAAAAATATATTTGTCATTCGGGTTAGGACTGCATTTGGTCTATTTAGAAATAGGGTTTTGTATCTAGGCGATCAATCAGTTCAGCCTATCTTTGTACGCTGTTAGTGAGACACTCACCTTAATGGCTATTAAAACTATTAAAGCAGTCCAGTTCTAGAGTAAAGACGAACGGTAAAACATAAGTTATTATGATGTTCTTGCGAAATTCTGTGTGGTATTCAAGTTAAATAGATCAACCTATATTATCTCTTTAATGTCATAAACTGATTTTCTAGTGTACAAGACACTAATTCCAGGGTTAGAAATCAAGGCGTAAGGTTTGTACGTGGTTGGATTTAAAAATAAAAACTTCATTACTAACTTCAACTTCATAGTTATGATGATTCATCACCAAATTGCCTATAGACTTCATCCTCTGAAGCTATCATGAAGATTGACTGTTACACCTAACACCTAATTACATAGCTATCGACCTCTATATTTTTTTCTATCTTTCATTAATGCATGTAGGTAAGTAGGTACTTCATTTGACAAGCAATTAAAATCTTGCTCGACATGTGAAGGACGGAGATACAATCTACTCTCGTATTTAGATAGAGTGTTGTGATATTATGCAAATGTAATGCAAACGTAATTTTATATGTCTGGGCGGAATTACTACAGTACTGAAAAACCCATAAATGTCCACAGCAGAAATTAGTACCTACCCATGGACAAGTAACTATTTTATTACAAAGATATATATTAAATGAAATGAAATCAAAGAAATATCACATTTGGAAGAAACGTAAAATGATTTATCCTTTCAAGGAAGTACCTAAATAAGACACAACAGAACAGCTGAATAAATTAGTCTATTTTTAAAAGATTTAACTAATAAAAATCTAATATCAACATAAGAAGTAACAAGAAATCGATAAATATCGCTATTAGCATCTAAAATTTGAATCATTGGCAATTTTATGTAAATGAAACTACGAACTAAATTTCGTTAATTTTCGTCATACTTTACAATGTCAAAACATGATTTGTACATGTCGTTTGACATGTATTCTTCACATTTAACAAAGTCTTCAGTCATTACTGGCACAATACTCTTTGTACAAACTATTAGTCTCATTTACATAATCCTGAGAATGAAAAAGAACTGCTGTTTATTTCTTTGCGTGGCCTGCAATTTAGGGCCTTGTATCAGTTATTATTTTGTGTCAAAAAAGTGAATTCATTGTGTCTTATAACGTCTTGTAGAATGGCAGTCATGTGTAGAGGTTTTCTCTCTTCTGTGAGTGTAAGCTTCCACCTTTGAACTTTGTTGCCTTTTTTGGAAATGATATTTTTTTCAAATTACTCATAAACCTGCAGAAATCAGACGAAAAGGCCTAGAGAATAATAATGAAGGTAGATCCAACTAATATTATTATGCTCTCCAGAAAACCACAAGGCTAATAATGATCTGTATCTCTAATTACCAGATCTCCGTAGCAACAATGAAAACGAAAATAGCTTCGGTCCAAATAAAAGATTCATCCGGCCATAGGATGCCGTCTCAGCCAGCATGTGCAACTTCCTTCGTTTTGTTTGCGCAAATGCACCAGAACTTAGATTACGATCGATCGTTAGCGTTTCTTAGTACATTGCTTTTATGTTCATTTGTATTTTAATACTTACCTTTAAGTCATGAAATTGCTTCAGTAAATCTGAATAAATTTAGTTCTGTTCCATGTTAAAGTGCAGGTTCTGGTAAAAAAGCTTGGTGAGAGTTCTAGCCAATGATCTCTAAAATAACCTTTAAAACAGGAATTTAGGAGTTTCTGTTATGGCAACGAAAAATATTACAGATGGGTACATGCACGATATGCATTGGATACTGGTCTGCAAGCTGTAGGTAAATATTCCAAACGCTGTTAAAATGTTTGATCAGTTCTACAATTTCAAAAACATTTGTTTAGAAATAGTTTGCATGCTGTTTCACACTGAAATACTGAATCAGTAGGTATCTATCTTAAAGACTGAAGTCGAACCGCTTCTTTAGGTTGGAATGTTTTTCATCTGTGTGTACCTACCTACCATAACGGTATCAAAATCGTGACTTGCCGTTTAACTTGTACTAACATCTTGTTTAGCCAAGAATTTTGCTTTAACAAGCCTCATTGTAACTGATAACTATAAAAAAAACTAAAACGGGTGCTCAACAAAACAAATTAAAAGAGCATTCCGAAGAAAACATTAACTGGTGATTTGGTGAACGACAAAAGGTATGAACCGTCCGAGGGACTAGGAATGGCAAAAAAGGGCATAAAGCCCAGCTGCAAGAAGTTATTGGGCACAACTGCATAGCATAACAACCATTCATAACGGTGAGGAAACGAGATGAACTGGCGTATAGGAGAAAACATGCACATGCCTGAGAGAGCGAGGGAGATTGCATTCCTTATACAAGCGCAAAGTCGGCGCTCGCGCAGCGCAACCCGCCCGCGCCACTCACTAACTCCCGCGCAGAGCTGCGACGCAGCCGCGCGCGTACTTTACGCTCATCGCCCGCTCTCATGACATCTCGCAAAAATTTCGACAAATTTGTAATTCAGTCGAAGATTAGTTCCGGTGATGTCATTATAAATAAAAGTATAGTGTTATGTTCAAAATATTAATGGTGTTCCCACAGTGAAGTGTTTTGTGTATTGAGTGCACCAGACTGTAAAGGAGAAGACGCCGAGGATACTTTCACTGGACTGAAAGTTATAAAACATTCTTACGGACAACTTCTTAAAAAGGGACTTGACCTCAACTTGATGTAAAGGTAAATATTGATGACGATCAAGATGGAACTGGCGCGAAACCAGTTACTGACCGATCGATAGATAAACATAACGGTAGCTTAGAAACAGATGAAATTTTGTTTTACTTTATTCTATCACCAACAATTGTTTATACTGGTACAATGAAACTTTAATCCAGATCGAGAAGTCACCGACCCTACATAATCTCAAGTAAGGAGAATTTGCTCCTAAATCCGTTTCTCTCTGAGGTGGACAGATAGGACTTACAATATATAAGAAACAAAATTAGAAGGAATGATTACAGACAAGAAAGATAAGATTGGAACTTCAACAGAGCAAAATTTATACAAATTAAGGAGTTTTAAAACCAGAATATTAAGAAGTCACATCAATAATATTTAATAAAATATTCATTGTTTATCACGTGAAAATGTTTTCTCTGTGGGAATTATGAGCTCAAATGTATATCGTTATCTCGCAAAGATGTTATCTATCAGTTTATGCCATCTTCAACATGCAGCTACAGGAGATAAAATATTACATCATTGAAATACCTGAGGATGTCATGGAATTTGTTTTTGCTTTACCAAGTTTGAAGACCTCAGAAATTCATTTATCACCAAAAAAATCGAGTATGGCAAAATTTTGAATACCTACTTACCTACCTAAATGATAATTTAAAATCCTAGCAGTAAATCAAAAACACCGTGTTTTTGTATGAATTACATCAATTTAATTTCAGTAATCAACATAACTTAATCGTCTAAATAATAATTAATCCAAAATTCTATTCCATAAATATTATAAAAATTGTTATTTAACATTGTTTGGTCATAGCAATGTGATTTCAAATGAAATGATGTCACTCAACTCCTATAAAAAACAAAAACTGGTTTATAATAAAAACTTGACTATGGTTGTACCTACTGAATCTAAATATTTTAGACTTCAAAATTACTGTTGATTATTTTTTTATTGCTTTATCTACGCGATGCCTTGGGCATTTTCTACTACCAGTTGACCTTAGGGTGATGCAGAGACAAAACGTAAAAAAGACTTCTATAGGAATTCTGTATTAAATTATGAAGTAGTTTAGATTTTTATGACCTCTGCATAGGTATTTATATCTCTCATGACTTCTTCTACTTCTAATCTTTGTGTGTTTTAGAGCAAATTCTGAAAACCATGGATTTTACTAAGGCCATTGATAAAGTTTCATACTGAATTTTCAAAGGTTATTGAAAATTTAACATAATCTACCTAACAGGTTATTGGACATTGCGTGATTGCAGCGAACGCACGTTTACACTGCTATTTTCTATTATTAACGTTTAATTCCACATTAATCACTTTTATTATCTATCTGAGTGTATAAATGCATTATGTCATAACACTCATAACTCCATCAAGTTTCGGTTGTAATGGATTCATAAAAACTGGTGGGTCAACTATGAAAACTTTGGACTATTTGGTAATAATTATAGTAATTGGTTTAATAACTAAGCCTGAAATAATGCGGGTTCTGTCAAGTAAATAGTAATTTATTGCTACTGAATTGACTAGTTGCTGTAATGGTCAGCTCATGCAACTTTTTCAATTTATTGGAAGCATCGATTGACGTGTTTACCTCACTGATGGCTTCCACAATTTTATTATTAAACTTTTCTATTCTTATTTTAGTGTTCCTATCGCAATATATAATTATAATTAGATAGAACCGCATGCAGTAACTCTGGTAAAGCCGCGGGAGGTGACTGATTATGGTTATTAAGTTCAATCATCATCGAAAACAGATGTGTAACTAATTTTATGACCAAAGAAGGAAAGAAACTAGAACGCAATATAATATATTTAGAGTTTGATAAATTCGTTATCAAACTTTTCCTGTGCTGGTATTGTACAGAGAGCAGTAAATATGGAAACTATCAAGGATTTCAATTTTGTTTTTTTATAAATATTGCAGTATTCATAAGTCAGAAACTATTTTCTGAACTTCCTCTGCAAACGTGACCCGAGGTTGTGGAACCTGTTCCTTGCAACTTTGATTCTGATGTCAAATACCACAAGTGCTATTGTTGTAGCTGATAAATCTGATAAACAATCGGTAGCAGGAGGGAGAACGAATTACTAGTAGAAAGTCTTATAATTATATATAAATACACTGCAGTTACTAATTACTGTTGTAAAAGAATAACTTAATATTATGTTAGCAACTTGGTACGTACGTGATAATATGACTTTCAAGCAACTCAGCAGTTAAACGGCTGAATTAATTCAAACATTTTCAATAGTTAAGGTTTTCCGCCTGTCACACCGCAATTATTGCTGACTTCAACAGGTAGATGGGTGGCAAGCGAAAACTAGTCGTCATTGCTGAGTTCTGAGTCTGACACAGTTATGAATAGTTCGCGGTTCACCTCAAACTTTCGTTTATAGTGCCACAATGACTGTAATCATAATGGACCATAAGCGCTTTATGAGACATTAGGGTATTGAGGTTTGTGTTGCATTCAACGGGGTTTTAAACTTTTAATACTCTTATGTATGTAGTACCTACTTAAGTACTAATAAAATGTTAAGCCAATATAACTAAGCAATTTCCTTTTGGTTTTCTGACTAAGCATATTTTGATGTACCTTTTTTTGTTGGTTGGAAAATATCATGGATACTTTCTGTTTCGGGAAGGCGTAGGTGTATGTCAGACTCCTACCAACTAAAAACACACTGCGGCCATCCTCAGCACAAAATAGATGAGCTCCGGGAACTCCAGTGGAGCGCGTCGGAGCCTCTCCAGTGCCTTTGGCACTTCCCGGGGACACAATAATGTTTACCCAACAGCAGCACGCGACCACCACGAGCTGCTGTTCTCCCCAAGGTCGCTTAATGGACCCCTCGAGTTCCCCTACTCTAAGCTCCTATGATCCCGAGGGTCCCAGGTCCATCGTACGGCGGCAAGGAATAGTTTGATGCACCTGCGTTATAAGCTGTCGAATCATCTACAAGTTTTCGGCATTTACTCGGCGTAAATCTTGGTTAAAAGGACTAATATTATGCACACGGCACATCAGTTTTCCTTTAAATATTATTCTATCTTCTTATAAAGAAACATAAACCATTATAAGCGCACACAATACCAGTGGATCTATTTGCACAGCGAAATCCTTGCTAGAAGAAATATCAGAGACTTGAGAACAAAATCGAATATCTAACGGTAATGAATTGAATTTGTCGCAAAAACATAGTAACAAACCCACCGTGGTTAGTGACGAGATGAAAGAAATCTATTAAGAACTTTAATAAAAGTTGGAAAAGGATGAAAATGATAGAGAATTAGATATTAATCTGATCTATATATTGTACTTTTTCTAATATAGTTTATAAGTCACTGCTTCTAGCAGTCATCTTTAACGAATTATTAGGACCCTAATGTCCTGCCCTTATCAAAAACAGACTCAAGTCGCCTCCCTCACTCTTCTATCTTGCGTTCTTAATCCCAGTTTTTTCCAGAAACCTTTCGTCACACAGAAAAGTTATTCCCAATCGATTATAAGCATTGGTAACTGTTTGAACATTGATTACGCACTCTGAGGTCATACGGGAAGTTGCGCTGGCACTCATATCCGTTCTAACTTTTGATAAGTGCACTTCAAGCTTAGAAAGGTCTTAGCCGTTGATTTTGGGAAGATTATTTTTATGTGGTTACGTAGTTAGCTATATTCAAGTTTTTTAATGTTGAGAAGGTGAAAAAGGTTTTTGAGAACATCACGGTGGTTTTGAACAATTTTGACACAGTTTGATAGGTAGGTAGTAGTTTCTTGTTTTCTTCGTTTTCTCTATAGTTTTCATTGGTTTTCATCTATCGTTGCTCCAAAAAACTTTTGCTAAAACCTATTTTGTCACTGATTAATATATTATAATTACTTCGGTACTAATGACAATTGACAAGATTCCGATTAGACTCACAACATTTGCTGTCCAAACTTTACACCCCTAACGGAAATGTGTTTTATCTGGAAGAGATAGGATGTCCCTATTCTTCGACGAGGCCATTTTGAATGTTGACAAACTAAATGTCTGACACATTGTTTTGAATGTGTGTTGCTTGAAGAATATTATTTTTGGTTCGGATTCAGATTTTGTATACTTATGCCTTAGAACTTTTCTGTCATTTACAGCGAAGACTTCCGCATGTGTTGATAATTAGGAAGCATTCTCCTCATGGTGCAGTATACTGTATCACCCAGAAGTAAAATTGACTTACCGGAGATAAAATTATTATTATTATATTACGGAACATTGCCAACTCTACTTACCGTTGGTAATCAAAACGATTTCTAAACTGAGAGTTAGAAACTTCACCAGATTTACAAAACAAACTTTACAGATGATACCACAGTTTGCTGGCTTTGTCGCGATAAGGATGAGACGCCCATCCATATCCTATGCGAATGTGATGCAGTGCACCACATCAGAAGCCAGCATCTTGGAGGCCACGTCATCTCAACGCAGGAGATCAAATCCTCCTCCCCCAAGGTCATAGTCGACTTCATGATTGACTTGCAGCTTGGGGAAGTGCTGTAATGCTGCAAGAGGCGTCACAATAGATCTTATCAGGTCGCAGTGGCTTAGGGGCGTTCAAGACCCCTACCTCTTTCCTTAAATAATAAATAAATAATACAGATACTTTCATGTGTATTAAATAATTATATTTATGTGACGATACGGATTGCGTAACGAATAAAGGCTCAGGAGAAAGCCAGTGCCGTGCCATGCGAATATTGATAACTGATGGCAAGCCGTTTATCTAATATTTGTATAAATAAATGTAGGAGTTTTAATGTTATGTAATTGTGTGTAGGCAGTAGTTGAAGGTGATAAACTCATTTATTTTGTGTTTTTAACAAAATTAATTAACTTGTGTGTGGATGGACAACCATTAATAAACTCTTCTGTTGGTTGGAGTTGCGTAATCTTACACTAATATCTAGCTGGATTTTTTTTTTACCTCATCCTTTACCTATTTATGTACCTATGTACATTATCAAAATAAAGCGATGATTAGTTAGGTAATTTAAAGTTTTTAAATTATTTTACATGATGTATGATGAACCTATTTGTTTTTTTTTTATTAACAAACTACTTATAATGATAGAAAAAAATTTTTTTAAAGAATAGTTTTATTAAAGATTAGTGGTGGGGACCAACGATTATTTTTATCTCCTGTCATAGTAAATTTTAAAACGGTCATTGTGCCTTTCACAAAGAAGAGGAAGTTGGATGCCTTAAAACCACCAACCCTCTTCGGTAAAGAGGTAAACTTCTCATGTGAGGTCAAATATCTAGGAATCATCCTAGACCAAAAACTCACATGGAATGCGCACATCAAGCATGTGATAAGGAAAGCTAAAATTGCTTTAGGAACCTCATGCAGACTGGTCAACTCAAGATGGGGCCTTAGGCCACGGGCAGTGCTGTGGCTATATACTGCTATAGTAAGGCCCATGGTAACTTATGGCTGTGTTGTATGGCACAAAAAAACCCATCAGATCACCTGCAGGGATACTCTTTCAAGTCTTCAGAGACTTGCATGTCTCATCACGACAGGTGCCATTGCATCGACTCCGACTGCTGCACTCGAGGCACTGCTCGACCTTGTACCCTTGCACGTGCAGGTGCAAATGGAGGCCAAGGCGGCTATGGTAAGGGCGAGGATAGCAGGAAGGACAAGATGGAGCTCTAATTCCATGAGGGCACTGCAAGAGAACCTTATGAAAGAAGACATCATGGCCATGCCCACGGATGCGATGCTAAAGGAGTACAGCTTCAATAGGCTGTTTAGGGTATTTATACCTCAGAGGTCTGAGTGGGAGGACGACATGCCTTGCAAATATCAGTCCACTGACGTTGTTTGGTTTACCGACGGATCAAAGAAAGGGGGTCTGGCAGGAGCTGGATTCCACGGAGGACGACCAAAGGTTAAGAAATTCGCTAACCTAGGTCAATATACCACCGTATTTCAAGCGGAATTATTTGCCATCATTGGTTGTATCCGTGAAAGCCTGCAAAGGGCCTACATAAAAAGGCGAATATTTATATTCTCTGATAGCCAGGCAGTCCTAATGGCCTTAAAATCAGAGGAAATCGACTCCAAGCTTATCAAGGAGTGTGTCCAGCTACTAAATTCGCTAGGAAAAACAAATTCTGTGACACTAGGATGGGTACCTGGGCACTGCGGAATTAGGGGTAATGAAGCCGCTGATGAACTCGCTAGAGCTGGTGCGGAATGCCCCACTGTAGGGCCGGAGCCAATTTGTGGGGTTCCGAAATGCATCACCTCGGCTAATCTTAAGGACTGGGGAACTCATCAAAGCATTAGACTTTGGAAAAAAACCCCAGGCCAAGAGCACTCGAAAGCGCTTCTAGTAGGCTTCAGGAAGAGATTTACAAAAGAAGCGCTTTCGCTTAACAGGAACCATATAAGGATCCTGACTAGAACCCTTACAGGGCACTGTAAACTGAACAAACATCTACACAGGATGGGCCTCACAGATATCACAGTTTGCAGATTTTGTCGCGAAAAGGACGAAACGCCCATTCATATCCTATGCGAATGTGATGCAGTGCACTACATTAGAAGTCAGCATCTTGGAGGCCACACAATCTCAGCTGATGAGATCAGATCCTCAAACCCCAAGGCTATAGTCGACTTTATGGTTGGCTTGCGGCTTGGAGAGGTGCTGTAGTATACTATTAGAGGCGTTACAATAGATCTTTTAGGTCGCAGTGACATAGGGGACTTGCATAGACCTTACCTCTTTTCCAAAATAATAATAATAGTAAATTTTGAATTTTAAAATTTTCATCGATTTTTTCTGTTGACTGATACTTTTGTTGGATCGATACTCAGATTCTTATCATGCGTGATTCATTAAAGAAATATTACTAAAACCATTTGTCTTACAGCTCGCCTGAAGCGAAAAAAGTGTAAGTGGCACATAAATAACTATTCATCCATTATAATCTCTTATGATATCTAATGATGTTTCAATGGAACACAAACCCACATACTCGTCTATTTGATTAATGTTACCGATTATAACCGGATACCCATTGTGAGTCGATTCACGAATTTAATCGACAAGTTTACGTTGTATCGATGTTATCGCGACTCTAGATCTATTTGCTAAGTGCTTGTAAATGTGCCGTTAGTTTAACCATAATAAAAAAGCGGTTTAACTGCACGAGTTAAATGCAAATATTTATTTTACTATTTTTCTGCTTCACGTGACTTAGAGTCTTTAAAATCTGAATCAAATTCTTCAATGCAACCTTATAATGTATTTATTTTGTTGCAAATATAAAAAACTTCAAAAAATGCAAATTGGAATATTTAATACATCAGCGAACAAGTCGACGGCGACGCATTCGTCAGTTATGAACTCTAGATAAAATAAAATAAAAACATTTTTGGGACATTTTACACAGCACCATCTAGTCCCAAACTAAGCAGAACTTGTACTATGGGTACTAGACAATGGAAATAATACTTATATACTTTTTTAGTTGTTTTTGTAAATACCTACATACTTATAATACATAAGAACCACCCACTTATGTTCATCACACAAATATTTTTGTCCTGTGGGAATCGAACCCACGACCTCGTGATCAGCAGTCCGACACGCACTCCGAAAAGCACTCTGAATACCTATAAAAATCTTAAAAAGACCACAAAAAACGAAGTTTGATTTCCTCTTGAAATCAAACACTACAAATTACAGCTACAAGTATTGGGAACACTTAAATGCATACAGGATTTTGTTGTATGACTTGTGTGTCGTAGAATTAGTGTTAAAAGCTAAGTGTTCGTGTTGTTAACCACCCTTATCTTAAACCTCAACAAAACACTAATATTTAAGGGGAAAATTCTAATAACACTTCAGTCTCAAGGAAGTGTTAAATCAGGAAGTGTCAGTCAGTTATTTTTGGTAGAACATTAATCTTTCGTCAAGTTAACGCGTCACGACAATATTTCACATGTTGTGCCCTTTGAAATTCTCACCATGTGTTGCTCCGATCCCCATGTGATTGTAACGAAGTGTTGAGAAGTTACTGCTCTTGGAATTAAGGGTATTGGTAGACTAATGGGTGAAGTAATTTGGATATTTTCCTTTAAAAATAAATAAAAATAATGTTTTTTATTTTAAATAAACCTAATTACAGGCACTTTTGAATCGTCAGGCTCTAGTTGCACGGTTCCATTGTAGTGTTAATCGTTTAATGACTCCCTATATTATGGCTTCAAAATTTTTTACGCGATTAAGACTTAGACCCGAGTCTTCTGTGTCTTCTGAAATTAATTTAGGAGTATAATTAATAATAAATATGTTTGGGACATTTTTACACAGCACCATCCGGTCCCAAACTAAGCAGAGCTTGATGGGTACTAGACAATGGATGTATTACTTATATACCTACTTTTTTTGTAAATACATACTTATAATACATAAGAAACACCCAAGCCAACACAAACACTTATTTCATCACACAAATATTTGTGTCCTGTAGGAATCGAACCCTCCGATGGCCTCGTGATAAGCAGTCCAACACTCGAACCACTAGACTACAGAGGTCGTCTTTGAAAGTGTAATCTGAAATATCCGAATATTTAGATTTTTTCCATAGGCCTCATTTTCATCATTGACATTAGGATTTCTTTAAACCCTTATGATATTTTTATCATTGACATTACTTTATCTGCTTTCTTACATTTTCCTGGAAGCAATAAGATAATTTGTAAGCAGCTAAACACATCCACAACCAGAATGAATGACAAATAGTCCACAATATAATAATATGATTTTGACGTTGTCTGTGATCTAGTAGTTCAAGTTTGGTTCAAGTTTCGGACTGCTGATCACGAAGTCGTGGTTTCGATTCCCACGTGACACAAATATTTATGTGAGAGCTCTGCTTAGTTGGGGACTAGATGATGCTGTGTAAAAATGTACCATAAATATTTATTAATATGATTAGGACAGTCTCGGCCTAAAGATCTTTGTCTGTCATAGTGGTCTATGGGCCCTTATTGCCTTATTCTGCAATAATTATTCACCGACTGGCATGAAGAAGCTTGCTTGTCATGCATTATTGTGAAGTAGTAGACTTTTGATAGAATTGAATACTACGTCACAAAAGTGTTTAACAAACGAACAAACACTCCCATTTCCCACATTAGGCTTGGCATCATCAAAAGCGCCAGAAAGCTGCATTCCACAACCCACAATCCCACATCCGTACTATTGTTGGACGTTGGACCAAACATTTGTCAATGTGCCCAACACCACGTGCTTTTTCGACACATCCATTGTTTGGTCAAATGTTTGTCAATGAGCCCAGCTTGGCCCAATTGGCACGTGCTTTTTCCGACCCAGCGGCCATTGTCTTCTCCGATCGTGATCGAAGACTCACACGCTTCACGACTTTGATTTATTAAACAATTGTTTAAAGTTCAAGAACAACACATCTAGTTGGGAGCTGTGCATTATGTTTTAAAGCTTTGTTTTAAAGTAATCTGTGTTTGACTTATAAGAAAGGGTTAATCATCATAGAGGAAATGAATATTCAAGTATTCCGTGTTAATCATAATCAACCCTTTTTATGACAATGAAAATGGCAAAAAAATTGAACCCTTATGGATTCGTCATGTTTGTCTGTCTAGAACCACATTAAGATTTTAACACAAAAATTTAAAAAAAACAATAAATTTTGGGAGTTCCCCATACTTAGAACTGAAACTCAATTTTTTTTTTCTTCAAACCCATACGTTTGGGGTATCTATAGATAGGTCTTCAAAAATGATATTGAGGTTTCTGATAATTTTTTTTCTAAACTGAATAGTTTGCGCGAGAGACACTTCCAAAGTGGTAAAATGTGTCCCCCCCCCCCCCCTGTAACTTCTAAAATAAGATGTAACCGAAAATTGGTTTGAACGAGATCTAGTAAGTAGTTTTTTTTTTAATACGTCATAAATCGTTAACCGCAATTTACCATTCATTCAATCAACTCAAATATAAAAATAAAATAAAAAATTAAATTCATAACCATAAACCTTATATAACCACAGTTATAGCTAGATGAACAACTAAATAACTTCTTATACGTCCAAGGAAGGTACGGAACCCTAGGTGCGCGAGTCCGACTCGCACTTGGCAGGTTTTTTTTATTCATAATCGAGCACTTTATAAGTCAAGTTACTTTTGACTACCTCGTTGGTCTAGTGGTTGGAAGCGTGAGGTCCTGGGTTCAATTCCCTGTGCAAAATGTGATATTGGAATTTTTCTGTCAAGAAAATTTCTTAGTAGTAGCGTGGAGTCAGGAAGTTGGCGGTGTTACACCCCCGTGCCTCGGAGAGCACGTAAAGCCGTTGGTCCTGCGCCTGATCTCTCTGCGGTCGTGTCGAATTGCCGTCCCATCGGATTATGAGAGTGAGGGGATAGAGAGTGCACCTGTGTTTGCGCACACACTTGTGCACTATAATATGCCCCGCGCAGATGACTTGTCTCCGTTGAGATTGGCCGCCGGGAGTGCCGTGACTGAAATTCGGCCGGGAGGACATTATTAACAACATAACACAACATCACGCCTGTATTCCCCCGATGGGGTAGGCAGTGGTGTATAGCACACCCACATTTCGCCAGTTATGTTATAGTCCCATGTAATAGGGGGCGAGCCTATTGCCATTAACCGGACACAGATCCAGACTCCGGGCTGCGACTGAGAATTTCCTAATAAAAAAACTCAATAACACTTTGCCCGACCCGGGAATCGAACCCAGGACCCCACGCTCAGCAGTCGCGCTTGCACGCACTTAACCAACAAAGCAATCATTAACATTATTATTATTAAGTCAAGCTATAATTTGACATATAAAGTGCCTGATTATGAATTTTTAATCAAGTTAGTTCAATTCAGTTCATGCAGTGACCAATTTAGAACCAGCAATTCCATTATTTAGAAGAATCAAAGTTTATTAGACCTATTTGTGTATTAAAACAAACTTTATCAGCATATTAACTGCCTGCAGAACTGTCTAAGAAATTATGATGTCTATACAATCTTTAGTTTCAATTAGATAGTATTTATTGACGTGTGCGTCATTAATTATGTTAATTAATGTCTGTAGACAGTACGGTTGAGCGAAAGTATTTAGCATTTCACATTTGTCGACCACACGGATGTGAGCACATGTGCAGTGAATTCATATGCTCCTGTCGACACAGACAAACTGAAAAGGATGTTTGGGTATGCAAAATGCATTCCTATTAAGGTGGATGCTGCAGGGTAGCGCGCAAAATTCAAAATTTCTTGCGTTTTTTTTGCTAATTGTAGCTCTGTTTCGCGTTGTATATCGATCGCAATATGATTCGCGGAAGTAATAACAATATATCTATTAAATAATACTCATAATAAATATAAACCTAGCTCTATAAGCTCTACAGGCTCGAAAATCAATATTTTGATCGTAAATTAATATTATCGAGCTTATACAGTTTATAGAGTTAGTTCAATATTTTTTATGAGTGTTATTCAGTAGATATATTGGTATTACTTCCGCGAATCATATTTCGACTGATATACAACGCGAAATAGAGCTACAATTAGCAAAAAACGACAGAAATTTTGAATTTCGCGGGCTACCCTGTAGCATACACCTTAACGCATCCACGAAATACGTGTATACCTTGTAGAGTGTGGCAAAGATGTAGGTACATAAGTAACCTATTAAATATTAATATTAAATTAAATGCGAAAGTGTGAATGTTTGTTTCTTTGTTTGTTCTTCAATCACGCTGAAACTGCTGAACAGATTTAGATGAAATTTGGCACACAGATAGACCATATCCTGGATTAACAGTTAACGTATAGATAGGTGTCTTATATTCTATCGACCTAGTTTAAAAAAAAAACAATTTTGAATTTTCGAATTTTGTTTACTTTTTATTAATTCAAAAGTTAAATATTTACGTTACACCTTCTTCCTTTTTGTATGTTTATAACTTTTTAATGCTTTAGAAATAAAAAACCTCTAAAAGTGATAATAAGGATTATATCATAATTCACTCAACAGTTTTCAAGATTGGGAACTCAAAGATGTATTGGATCAGGGACTCACTAGCCCTTTAGGGTCAGTCCACACTTTAATATTCTATAGGTAATTACTTTCAATATATACTACTTACATAGATTATAGTGCTACAATAAACTAGATATCCTAGATGATATTTTATTCTTTTTCAAAGAAGTCAAACTATCCGATTAGGTACCTATATTAACCATAAGAATATGTGTATTGTGTAATACTAAAATGCCCTAACTTTGCCCACAAGCCCTACTTTGCCTAAGACATTAACTGATTTTTTACACGCACTGAAATTCTATAACTGAACCTAAAGTTAGCGTTGTTACAGTTTTAAAATCTCCTCAAGTATAGAAATCATAGCTATTATAGTGTACCTACTCAAAAAACAACTAGGTAAAGTGGGGCTTGCGGGCAAAGTTAGGGCATTTTACGGTACCCATATTCTTACCCTATTACCGTAACCATCGAACTACATAACTCAATAAAATGGCAGTTAAAATATTCAGTTAAATTTCGTGCAGCGGAAATGTAATATCAAACAAACAATAAACCCTGCACACTGAACACGTAAATAAAAAGACAGAAAATCCACTCCCAATAACGAGCGATATGGTAGTTGCCTTAACTCGAAATTATTGGTAAGTTGCAAATAAAATATAATAGTCTTATATCACTGCAGTTGACGTTTACAAGCGCTTTTTACCTATCAACAATACTGGCTGTAAGGGTAACTCCATTAATATCACTCAAACCATGGACAGGACACTTAAATATGAATAATAATTTGGTGAAAAAGTTGTTTTTACCCCGTTTAAAAAAATAAAGCAACTTAATATTCCATTGTCATCCAGTCTTGAGTTATGTTTAAAGTTTCAAGTCTCTAGCTCGTCGGGAAATTAGTTTAAAATATATTTTAAAATTTGTACCGAACAGACAGACATGACTGAAAGCGAGTTAATAAAAACGTGGTTAAATATATAACTGAGTTTAAAATAAACGTCATTCTGAAGGATGTTAATAGAATACATTTTTAAATTTCGCCTATTTTTCTTTGAATCTTTAAAAATGGGTTAAAATTGTGCGAGACGGATTTGAAACGTGAAAGGCCTCAGAATTGCTCAACTCCAAATATACATCTATTATATGATTCATTATGATGCTTGGAGTTTCTTTGAAGGATAAAATCCGTAACGAGATTATCCGGAGAAGAACCGGAGTGACCGACATAGCTTGTAGGATCAGTAAGCTGAAGTGGCAGTGGGCTGGCCATGTCTGTCGAAGGACCGATGGCCGTTGGAGCAGACGAGTCCTTGAGTGGAGACCGCGTATCGGCAAACGCAGCGTAGGGCGCCCCCCTGCCAGGTGGACCGACGACCTAAAGAACGTGGCTGGGGGGGACTGGATGCGGAAGGCAGAGGACCGAGCGTTGTGGCGCAATTTGGGAGAGGCCTATGTTCAGCAGTGGACTGCGATAGGCTGAGTTGATATGATTCAGCATCAGTTATTTTTTCACGCTTTCTACTAAAGTGGTCCTTCTGAACTTATCCGCATTATAGTGAACGGTTGTGATAGCGAGGGTCAGTTAACTCTGCTAATAATAGACTAGTGATGTGCCTATATTTACCCATTATATTAGAATTGGGGACGCATTACTTCTCTTTGAAATTCGAGACTCTTCTACAATAATATTGGTGTTGTGCCCCTTAGGGATGTTGTAAGTACAGCTGCCGAACGGTTCAATATCCAAGCTTACGACAAAAAGGCTTAATAAAAATACTAGCCTATGCTTGTAGCAATAGACAGGGAGAAGTGGAAGGAGAGTAGGGAGGCCTTTGCCCTGCAGTGGGACACTTCAGGCTTATAATAATAATAATAATGCTCGCGGCATCGCTCGCGTATACTTCGGTTTATCACAAAAATACGTTATCGCGCATCCCTTTAGAACTGCTTATCTTCCCGGGATAAAAAGTAGCCTATCTAAAGTTGATCCGGGCTATGGTCTATCTGTGTGCCAAATTTCATTCAAAACCGTTCAGCCGTTTCAGCTTGATTGAAGGACAAATAAACAAACACCCATACTTTTGCATTTATAATATTCGTAGGATAACAAGTTGGTTATTAATTACAAGGCAATGTCACACTCACAGACCAGTAAGCCTCTAGACTCCTATTAACCGGATACCCCCGGTCACAAAGCATATGAAGTAGCACTACATATCTTACGCCCAGCCACCAATTGGGACGACACTCCATCAGCGAGCGGCACCAATCATATCACCGAACATTTGAGCCGACCAATCATAACGCGCCGTCCGCCGTCCGCCCCTCGGTCCCCGCCAACATTTTACGGCTGTATTCTCATGCAAAACTTTGTTTATGTGGCGTCTTGAGGCTTACTGGTCTGTGGGCAAAGTATATCGTTCTGCGAGTGTTATATAATGATGACCCTTGCCTGCGGAACGCTAAATTATTGTAGCGATGACCACTCTACAGCGAACTGCACCGTGAGATCGCCTGATCAGCAATTCGATAGCGTGTGACCGAAGTTGCGCAATACTAATAATTCAATATTAAATTAGCATACCTACTCGTCACTCTTGTTTCTCATATCGAACATTTGTCACGCATCTTAGTTTTAGACCGATATATTGTAATAATTATATCGATTAAATTTTTAAGTTAATTAAATCGGTTTCATTTTGTACCCTCGGCTGTAGCCGTACGTAATTGGCGCAGTCGGTAGGATACTCGCGGTCGGTTTCGCGTAATAAGGAAGATTTCCGTGTCGTAAAGCCGCCCGTGTGGCTATCCAGCCACTCCAGAGTATCCCGAATCTACACGTCGTGCTGCATCGAGGTATCCAAACATTGATAGCGCAAAGAAGCCGATATAATGTTCATGTAAGTACATTAGATTCTTTCTAGTGGACGCTTACTCCTAGCCTGTACTAATTAATATAATTTACCAAAATTTTCTTTCAACGAAAATCCAGGAACCCTAGGTTAGTTAGAAATAGTAGAGAATCAATTTTAGATTCGAGAAGAATATTAGTTTAGATACATTATTAGAGGAAACAGAATCGCATTTCGAGAAAATGTCTTTGAATATAGATAGTATTTATAGAGCATTCCGGTTAGTACCCGAGTTCGACGGAAACCCGAATGTGCTGACAAGGTTTATTCAATTGTGTGATCAATTAGTTAAGGAATATTATAATGTTCAAGGTGATTCTGAATTAATTAATAAGGCAGTCAGTAATGGTATATTAAATAAAGTTGTAGGGTGTGCTGCTCACTTAATCAATTCAAACGGTATAGCAAGTGATTGGAATGGAATTCGTAGATGCTATTGGCCAAATATTAAAGAGCATATAGCCAAGTATATCAATGACTTTACAATATGTGGGCAAGTGAAATACTATCGTGATCAAATAAGACCACGGTTCAAATTGAACATCTACCAACAAAACCTTTTGAGGTTGTACATTTAGATTTGCTAAGTGTTGGAACAAATAAGTACCTTACTATAGTAGATGCATTCTCTAAGTATGGTCAAGCATACTTCTTGAGAGATGCTACAGCTAAAGCGTTGTACAAGCCTTAATAAAGTTTTCTACTCATCATTCTATATAGAACCATGCTATATTTAAGGATATGATAAATAGGCTAGGTATGTTACACGATAAGAATAAAATCATAGATATTAGTTTCAGGGAATATTTTAATATAATTAGACTACGTTACTACTATAATGGGAATAGTATAGTTGTTAGTTATCACCAGTAGTTTATCCTACTAACTTTATCCTTTTTTAATCATCCCTAGCTCCTAATAGTGATAATAAGGTCCTAATTCCAACTTACCCTATCATAGCAGTTCACGAAAAAGATCTATTGTATATAGAGACAGAATGTCCGAAGTACCATCACGGTCATTTTTGCGAGGACAACTAAAGTCACCACCACGGCAAGCAGTCGAACTGTATCCAGCATCTTATACTGCACCAGCAAATTCACGATTCCTGTGAATTCACATCAGTTATCCTGTCTTCTGAAGCCATGGAGCAGTTGGACGACCAACATTTCATCGTGAGCTTTCCCAAACCAACGAAAGTTCGTTTAACTTGTTCTGAAGACCAGTACAGAATACTCAAGGGAAGCTATTTATCTATTATATCCAAAGGATGTGTGCTAAAGACATCATTTACTGCAAGCAATCTTCATGATCAAATCAAGGGAAAGATATTGAAAATTGTAGACTTGCCAATCATGAAGGAAAATCCATAAAATTCAACCAACAAAAGAAAATCACTGCTGAAATTTAAGTTAATGCAAAGGATAAGAAGGTCTGCAACACAGAAATTATGGAAAAAAAATCAAGCTACACCATCGACACTATTTTCAACTAGAGTTTTTAAATAGTTGCCGAACTTGCGGAGGGAGATGTTATATAATGATGACCCTTGCCTGCGGAACGCTAAATTATTGTAGCGATGACCACTCTACAGCGAACTGCACCGTGAGATCGCCTGATCAGCAATTCGATAGCGTGTGACCGAAGTTGCGCAATACTAATAATTCAATATTAAATTAGCATACCTACTCGTCACTCTTGTTTCTCATATCGAACATTTGTCACGCATCTTAGTTTTAGACCGATATATTGTAATAATTATATCGATTAAATTTTTAAGTTAATTAAATCGGTTTCATTTTGTACCCTCGGCTGTAGCCGTACGTAATTCGAGCATAAACATGTCCTTGTTATATCACCATTATAATTACAGGATATTATGCCAAATACATATAACTAGATAGGTACGGTAAATTTCGTGCAAAATACAAATACGTCAATTACTCCATTTACCTGTTAGGAATCACTGTTACACAAAATAAAGCTAATTAATTTATTATCCCTAACAATTTGTGTCCAGTTTTATTAAATAACATTAGGAAATCCTAATAAAGCGACATATTATTATTCCGACAGTCAGTTATACCATAGAATAGATAATATGGTTATACCTACAACATGTAACAGAATAAACAAAATAACTCAACACCCCAATTAGAATATTATGAATACTATCTAATAGTATATTTATTTTTATCAAAATCTCAAAACTACCAGGCCCCTCAGAAAGTATTGCGAAAAAAAGTTTTTATATATGGGAGACTGGCCAGTTATAATGTTTTTCGAAAATATGATTATTTATAAGTAAAAATAAGTAAGTTCCAATTTCAAAATTTCCCTCCACATTTTTTGCGAGTTAATTCAAAGTATTGTGTCTCACTGAAATATGGATCTGCGCCGGGAACATTTTAGAGCTATGATTTTATACGATTTCAAGTGTCGCCTGAAACCGGATGAATCGTACGATAGACTTCAAATGGCATTCATGGATGAAGGCCCTTCCAAGGCAACCGTGTATCGTTGGTATAACGAATTCAAGCGCGGTCGACCAACTTTGGGGGATGACGAAAGAAGCGGTCGCCCTTTGACGGCTGTTACCGAAGAAAACGTGCTAGCAGTGAAAAATTTTATCCAAGACAATAGGCGAATTACATATCAGGAGATTCAACACATATTGAAGATTGGATCGGGAAGCGTTCACGAGATTCTACACAGCCATCTTCGCGTGAGGAGGATAGTATCACGCTGGGTGCCGCACAACCTCACCGATGCTCAGAAGCAGGCCCGGTTGGAATGGTGCCGTGATATGCTTAACAAATTTGAAGCAGGCTCGTCTCGGCGTGTTTACGACATCTTTACAGGTGATGAGTCCTGGATTTATCAATACGACCCAGAAACCAAGCGCCAGTCGACTGTTTGGGTGTTTCAAAATGAGCCAACGCCTACCAAAGTGAAGCGATCTAGAAGCGGGGGTAAGATTTTGATCGCTAGCTTTTTTAATTTGACTGGCCACTTGGTATCAATTCCCTTACGGGATCAAAGAAGCATTAATGCCGAATGGTATACTACCAAATGTTTGCCAGAAGTTTTCTCTGTTATAAGCAACAAGCGACCAAACACAGGGCTCCGCGGGCTACTGCTCCACCACGACAATGCACCTGCGCACACCGCACTCAAAACGAGGGACTTCCTGGACAGCACGCCAGTCAAACTCCTGGGTCACCCTCCTTACAGCCCTGATCTAGCACCGTGTGACTTCTTTTTATTCCCAAAAATAAAAAATCAGCTCAAAGGGATACAATTTTCGTCGCCGGAAGATGCGCTGGCTGCGTTCGAGCAGGCTGTAAACGAGGTGTCTGCGGCGGACTGGAAAAAGTGTTTTGAAAACTGGTTTAGGCGCATGAATCTTTGTATAGAGGCTGGTGGAAAGTACTTTGAAAATATTTGATAAAAATATATGTACGTATAGAACAATTTTTTTTAGTTTCGCAAAACTTTCTGAGTGTCCCACGTACATGGTTTTTAGGCATCAGTAAGTTCCCGAGTTGATTGCTCTATAGCTGCAGGAGGCACCCCTAAACGGCAGTTAGGGCACAGAATATCTAATAGTACTAACGTAGTTAGGGGTTATCCATCGACCATACAGTCCGATAGACGCCTAATGTTGAATAATGCCTACAATAAATTCTGCCACTAGATGAGGCGGTGTACTGCAATCCGATTGGCCCTACCAAAGCGGCTATTGGCTAATCACTAACGCGGCAGTTTTGACGGCTCATGTAAGTGGTCGAAACTGATTTGAATATTTTAAACGGCGAATAGTGACGACCTACATTAGTGAAATTTCGTAGATGTGTTGCAGACATCGGTCACCTGACATGAGGCGTCTATGGGGTGTATGGTCGATGGGGTTATCCGACACACGGAAACCCATTTAGCTGGTCTTCCTGTATCTCAAAACGTCGTATTATAAAATAGTAAACGACCTAAAAAATGTGGCGGTCCCAATGGTATTTAAATTCAATATTGCTTAGTCAGGATTACAGGAATGCCTTTCAAGCGTCGATTAAATACGAAATAAAAACTTTTGAATTTCGAATTATCACTTCTTATTTAAACCTTGGTGAAGGAAAACATCGTGAGGCAACCTGAAGGCCTAGTGCGGGTCTTATGAGAGTTCTCGATGGCTCTCCAACCGACACTAGGCCAGCGTGGTGGACCAGTTTTTATTCGTGAAGAAGAGGTTCGTGCCCGGCAGTGGGATAGGCTGAATATATTTTACAGCACACGAACACACCCAAAAAGAAACAGGGTGATCTTTTCTTGCATTGAAAAGAAATATATTCTTGCTTTAAGTACATTATGGTATTCTAAAACAAGCGCACTTTAAGAAGTTCAATAGTGCCGATCATCTTGTACAGCAGCACACTTTTATGTTAAACCCCACATATCCATCCTATATATTTTAACAGCCTATATCTCTTTCTTACAAACATCATTGAAAAAGGTCAGAAAATATTTAGAACTGTCAAACTAGTTCTATTCACTTGTAATTTAAGTACGGGAAAATAGTGGCGACCTATAAAGATGGCGACTAATTTACGTTGAAAACAACCAAGGTTTTCAAGTATTCTGTTTTTCTCTCTTGTCTTATTTAGTAAACAATCTTGGCACGTCTCTTTATTCAAATAACTACTGATAAAATATAATTACTAGTTCTGCACATGTAATTAACATGTCATTTAATTATTTTATTGTTATTTACGAGTTGCATTAAAAAGACATGCTAAGATTGTTTACTAAATATGACAAGAAAAAACAGAAATTGACTAATTTGACAGGACTAAAGTCTTCCATCCTTTTCTTTTGATTTATGTTAGAAAGAGACATAGTGAGTAAACAGCAGAATCACCACAAATTTTTTCATCTACACCCAAATTACGGTAACCCTAACGCCTTTAAAGCTGGAGTGAATCGGCACCTAATAGGTTTGCTCGCTCCATCGTCGACCACATCCTGACAAAGCTGTCTAGATTGTGGTCAAGAGCAGATCTATAAATCATAAAAAAAAAAAAAAAAAAAAAAAAAATCTAATAAGCCTTTACATGACGTAATTACCTGATACCGATAACAAATCGTGAATTCTGTAAGTATCGATAGCAAACACACGTAAATAAAACAGACGCGAACATGTTGATTTAATAAAAACACAATAGTTCAGTCTATACCCAACGTTTGTTGAATCAGCTTGGTAATTTACAAGTTTAGTGTCGTGAAAAATACAGTGAAATAATATCATATACCTAGTGAGTGACTAAGAAAATGATTAAAGAGTTCTGGAACAAGTATGTTGGACAGGTATGTTTTTGGTTTTAAGCTATTTTTGGATTAATGTTTTAAGTTTATGTTTGTGGCTTATACCCTCTTGTATAACTACTTAAGTGGTATATCGATCATTAGCTGTTACAAGAAATATTCTTAATTATGCTGTATTGGCATTTTCATTGCTTATCAAACATACCTAATCATATCTTAACTAGTCAGATGTATTCTTTCTATCTATTTATTTTGAGTTTCCTTTACCTCCCCGGCGAATTAAAGTCACATTTTCTTAATGGAATAAAAGCTATAATTAACTATGTAGTCACTTGCGGTAACGGTAAAGTCGACAAGCACGCACATGGCGCTCGCTCAATAACAAATTTTTCTACAACTTCTTCAAACATTATTGTATTCATCAATTTTATTTCCATCAATCAAAACTATCAAAATCTCTGTAATGATCTTATTATTGCAATGCAGAGTTAACTTTACTGGTCTGTACTTACTTACTTCCTTCATCAACTATCGCAGTCCACTGCTGGACATAGGCCTCTCCCAAGTTGCGCCACAACACTCGGTCCTCTGCCTTCCGCATCCAGTCCCCCCCAGCCACGTTCTTTAGGTCGTCGGTCCACCTGGCTGGGGGGCGTTCTACGCTGCGTTTGCCGATTCGCGGTCTCCACTCAAGGACTCGTCTGCTCCAGCGGGCATCGGTCGTTCGACAGATATGGCCAGTCCACTGCTACTTCAGCTTACTGATCCTGCAAGCTATGTCGGTCACTCCGGTTCTTCTCCGGATAATCTCGTTACAGATTTTATCCTTCAAGGAAACTCGCTCGCAACTGTCAGTGTCCACGTCTCGCCACCGTAAGCACAGATTACCTATTAGTTACTGCCGTAAGTCATGACAGGCAGGATGCACTGGTTGAAAACCTTGGTCTTCAAACTTTGCGGTATAGGCTTAGACTTACTTCCTTAGTCTAACCAAATTAACTCTACATTGGAACAATAAAATCATTTCAGAGATTATGATAGTTATTGTTTACGGGATTGCCACTTTCTCATGCTACCTAACCATGAAAAGACAGGTCCAGGCTTGACCCTCTTCTAGCCTTGCGAAGAGACGTTGCATCTCTATGTGTCTGCTACCACATGTACAATGGGAAGTGCTGTGAGGAATTGTCCACATAGCACACACTCGACCTTATACCAGCCACTGGCTTCCATCATCGTACCACCCGCCATAAATCTAAATTCCATCTTCAACATCTTGATGGTTGACGGTCAACTACTGTACGCTTCACATGTCATTTTTTACCTGGTACAGCAAAACTGTGGAATCAATTTCCGTCAGCGGTTATCCCGACATGGGAGCCTTCAAGAAAAGAATATAATATGTCTTTTAAAAATAAATAAATAAAATATTTTACATTTTTACATGGCAGCATCTAGTCCCAAACTAAGCAGAGCTTGTACTATGGGTACTAGACATTGGATATAATACTTATATACTTTTTTTTTGTAAATACATACTTATAATACATAAGAAACACCCAGACTAACACAAATACTTATGTTCATCACACAAATATTTGTGTCCTGTGGGAATCGAACCCACGACGTCGTGATCAGCAGTCCGACACTCGAACCACCAGACCACAGTCGTCGTCAAAGCTTTCAATAAAAGAGCATATGTCTTTTTAAAAGATCGGCAACGCATTGGCGACTCTCCTGGACCCAGTCTCTCGTTTGCCCCCCTTTATTATAAAAAAATATCACCTTGGCCTGTCATAGCCTTCTCAGAAATTGCAACAAATTTCCCGTGACGAAGGCTTCCTGTAACTCCCTCCATTTTGTCCTGTCCTGTGCCGTCCTAGTCCAAATTCTTTCCGGTACCCTTATGATTTCATCCTCTCATCTTCTGAGTTGTCATCCCCGATACCTTTTTCTGTCTCTCGGGTGCCACGCCATCATGGTTTTACTCCATTTATCGAAATAGTATTTTTGAAATATCGGTAAAGACGCTTGTTATCTTAGTCTTCCTGCGACCACGAACGCTGCAAACCTTTCGAAACGTCGGGAAAACCAATATACGCAATGTAATCCGGTTAAACTTGTTTTATTATAACTGTAACTCTTTAACTGTTTAATCATTGCATGATCCGTTGACAATACCCAATAATGTTTGAACACAATGTGGTTCAGAGAAAGTGTTCACAAAAACAATTTGCGCATGCGCATGTACTCGGCTACTAGCTCTGTTTAAGTGGATCATTATGCGGTGTTTAGCTGTATGGATGTCATTAGGGATCTTTGTGAATGTATTTTTGAGAGGGACTAAAAAGTGAAATGTAGAACTCTTGACGTTGTTGGTAGATTTCTTTTCGTTGTGTCCATGGCCATGGTCTAATTTCGAGGAATATGATATTCTGCAATACTTCCGGGTAGTCAGTCAAAAACAGACATTTATCTTAACTTAGGATAAGGGATAAGGATAACTAAAGCCCCAGAAATTTAGTTACAGAGATCAGTCAGCAATCATTGGTGTCGATTCACTTGTTCACAACCTATATTTTTTTTATAGTATAGGATGGCGAAACGAGCTAAAGGCCCGCGGTTACCTTTGTCCATAACAACTTAAATACCACCTAGGTTGTTGCCTTAATGATACCGCACGTCGGTTTTCCGAACTGAGACATAAAGATGGAAAGTCTCATGGGATTGTAATTTCACCGACACCCACACCCTTCTGACCAAAACACAACAATGATTCTCTTAGAAGTTTTTAAACTTTCGCGAATTTCACTCATTGAACTATATTTACGGGACTTCTGTCTGCTCGTGACCACGGCCAATGCAACTTGGCCGAAACGTCAAGGTTAGTCAAAATGTTTGCTATATTTTGATTTTATTGTGCGCGACAAGTCCCGTGAATATAGTTCAAAATGATTCTCTTGTTCACAAACTAAACTTATTCCTTCTTTTTAAGAGTAGATGTAAGAAAGGAATGACAATAATTTTAGTACTATCAAATTAGTTTACGTGTTCCACATCTTCGTATTTTAGTGGGCACGTTCCGAGATCACGCACGACTAAACTTGTATGAAAATTTTAATTCCGACTAATTTAACAGCACTAACATTGTTGCCATCCCTTTCCTGTATCTACTATTAGTAAAAGAGAGCAATAGTTTAAAATTTGTTTAGTTTGTGAACAAACAAGAGAATTGATACTAATGTAAAACTCTGGTAATTTCATGTTACTAAAATTGGAGACTAGATTTGAAGATGGCACTTTTACAATCCCAGCATAGTAACGAAAAGCCTAGAATTAACACAATAGCATCGTGATCTCGGACGAATAAAAAAGGCGGACATAATCTCGCTAAACAAAGACTGAAGCACTTAATTCTTCCTAAACCCACTATAGTTTCGAAAGCATTTTAACTCACCCGATTTATACTGTTATTTTATTTGTGACACTATAACAATGACTACCGTCACACTAGATTTTTGGGTAATCGCGGCTTTTTGGCATACTATGGATGTGAATGTGTGCGTGCCGGGCCGGTATACTATGGATGCTTCACTTATTGTTTAGCGAGATTCCGTCCGCCTTATTTATTCGTCCGAGATCGTGATCTTCTTTTCTCACACAGAATTTCCTTACTAATATTATATTATCTGTGCTAATATGTAGTTAGTAGTAGTAGAGCTCCTAATGAAAGAGCTCGTCCATAAAGTATTCATATTATTCCCTTTATTTACTTAACAAACTTATAATTTACATTTTTAAATATTAAATAAATAAAAACATTAAAAATATAAAAAAACAGTAGCCCACCGGCATCGGGAACAAGCTACCGGTGGTCAGGGCCCCAGAGAAAAGAACCTATTATTATTATTATTTATTTGCATTCCACAATGTACATTATAATAACAATAATAAATAAATATCTTTTGGGAAATTTTTACACAGCACCTTCTAGTCCCAAACTAAGCAGAGCTTGTGGTATGGGTACTACAATGGATATAATACTTATATACTTTTTTTTTTAAATACATACTTATAATACATAAGCAACACACCCAGATCAACACAAACACTTATGTTCATCACACAAATATTTGTGTCCTGTGGGAATCGAACCCACGACCTCGTTATCAGCAGTCCGACACTCGAACCACTAGACCACAGAGGTCGTCAAAAGACACATTAGGTGCTAAACAAAAATGGCAGCTAGCTAGCTAGTCACAATTATGGACCCTGTAGGGCACAGCAAACTACTACCACCGTACCTACTTCTGCCGCCAAACAGTGATGCTTGCATTGCTGTGTTCCGGTGTGAAGGGTACGGGTGCCGGTGAAATTACAATCACATGAGACTTTTCATCTTTAAGCCTCAATTTGGCAAATGCGATTTGCGGTATCATTTAGACAACAGCCTAGGTGGTATTGCAGTTGTTATGGGCAAAAGTAAACACTTTACATCAGGTAGAACTTGAGGTCGTTTCGCCATCCTATTCCATAAAAAATCTCTCATACATAGTTAGGGTATTGTTTACAAACTTTACAAAAATATGAATTTCTTTCTATCAATTACATGAGTCAGCATTAGGTACGTGAATCATATTTTTTTGTAGAATTGCACTGATTAAGTATCTACTTTTTAGGGTTCCGAAGTCCTACAAGGAACCCTTATAGTTTCGTCATGTCCGTCCGTCTGTCCGTCTGTCCGTCTGTCCGTCTATCCGTCTGTCCGTCTGTCCGTCTGTCCGTCTGTCCTAATCCTTTACAGCTTAATAACTTCTACAGTTATAAACATAAGTAAATGAAATTTTGTTAAAAAATAGTCTGCATATAGATCTCAATTTTAAAAGAATAAAAAAATAGTTTTTACGTTCTTTAGGGGTGGCACCCATACATGTGAAATGGGGAAAAAAAAATTTTTTTCGCTGCACCCCCTCGTGTGGGATATCATTGAATAGTTCTACTAAAATGAAGGTAATGTTTCATACACCACTTTTTTATCAAGTGTACCAACTGCGAAATATAGCCCGCCAAAGTGGCTTGCAATGTGTCCCCCCCCTGCCATTTCTAAACTATGCAACGTAGAAACTTATAATCTTCCACATTGATAGACCTTTGTGAAAACTCTCTTTTAAAATTATTTCGAGTATAATGTGATTATAATTTTTTGAGTTATAGACAGAAAACTGAAAAATACTTAAAACATCCTAGTTCAAAGGTCATTGACCTTAGAGAAAAATGATCATAGCAAATAATGCTCCTTTAGCTACTTTCTATTTGAAAAAATCACAAAAAGTAACTTTGTGTTATGTTGACGACACACTTCTTAAATTTGGCGTCATCTAGCGGCGTCGTACAACACTGTCTGGGTCGCCAATGCTGGCGTCAAGTGCCGTGTATTACATTTGGCACTGTATAGCGCCATCTAGCGGCTACTGACATCACTCTCTGAGTCGCCAATGCTGCCGTCTATTGCAAAAACTAAAATAGCCGTGATTAATATTCGATTTGATTTGTTTGTAACACCTACTTAAGGAACCCTATAATACTGAGCATGGCCCGACATGCTCTTGGCCGGTTTTTATTATTAGTTACCCAATAGTTATACGTCACCGATAGTATCACTATGATTATAATTAACAAGTGCAAATGACGATATTACACAATATTTACGAGTATACTGATATCATTATATAAATCATTTACAACTGGTTAATTTACGTGATTTTTAAGATTGAGATCTTTGAATAATTGATTTTGAATGGAAACGCATTATATTTAAGTCAGTATTTTGTGTTGTTTCTCTGCTCCAACTGCCTTCTTTATTAAGGTTGTCGTTGTTGCGAAAAGAAGCGATTACAGTTTTAGTTTTATTCAGACATTCACAAGGAAATACACAAACACATAATCGAATAACAATTGCTATTCTATCCCCTCGCCTTCCGCTTCTTCGAAGAAGAATGAAGACTTGGAGAGACTCAAATTAAGGTATACCTAATACCTACTACTTATAACTGTAATGTACCTCTTAAGGAAATGTAAAAATACTGTTATTTTTGGCAAATAAATGATTATCTTATCTTATCTTATAAATGCTAAAGGGTAGCCCGCAAAATTCAAAATGATAGAGCTAGGTTTATACTTTTATGAGCATTATTCAGTAGATTTCTTGTTATTACTACCGCGAATCATATTTTGATTGATATACAACGCGAAATAGAGCTACAATTTGCAAAAAACGCAAAAAAAAATTATCAATTTCGCGGGCTACCCTGTAGCATTCTCCTTAAGGTGAATGCTACAGGGTAGCCCGCGAAATTCAAAATTTCTTACGTTTTTTGCAGATTGTAGCTCTATTTCGCGTTGTATATCGGTCGAAATATGATTCGCGGTAGTAATAACAACATATCTACTGAATAATACTCATAAAAAACATTAAGCTAGCTCTATAAGCTGTACAAGCTCGATTATATTAATTTACGATTAAATTATCGATTATCGAGCTCCTAGAGCTTATAAAGCTAGGTATATATTGTTTATAAGTATAATTCAGTAGATATATTGTTATTACTACCGCCAATCGTATTTTGATTGATATACAACTCAAAACAGAGCTACAATTAGCAAAAAACGCAAGGAATTTTGAATTTCGCGGGCTACCCTGTAGCATTCACCTTAATACCTAGATGTAGATCAGTCATCATGATTTGCTTTTATAGTGCAAGTGTAATATATGTGCTTATATAAAAACTTCCATTTAAATGTGCACCATTCAAGATCACGTGAAACAGTAACTAGATCACAATGGGCAGTAAATGCTGATGCCGACATTGCTGACCTGTCGTCTAGTTTAACTGGCCTTTTATATCCAGCACGTGATGTTTGTTTTGACCTGAATTTGCACAGTAGGGCTCATCATTGTATCTTTATTTTTCACCACGGTTTTACAGTCATGTCTGACAGTTCGGAACAAATTTTGCAATCGGTTTTAAACTAACTTCCCGATGAGCTAGAGACTTAAAACTTTGAACATAGCTCAAAACTGGATGACAATGCAATACTAACTCGCTTTCTTTTTTCAAAAACGTGGTTAAAATAGTACATTACTGTCCAGGCCAGAAATAAAGCAATTGACGGCCGAATAATATTGGAAGGACAAGGCGAAGCCGGGTACTCCCGAAGTGATTTTAAAAGGACGAGGTGCCAGCCGAATCCTGGTCGTTAATTGCTATTTCGGCCGAGACTTGTATAGTACTTTTCTGTCGTTTGCGAGGAAACAATACACAAATTAATTCAACAGTATCTCATTTTCATTCGCGCTAATTCGTCTGCGTGCGGTTCTTGGATTGTGCATAAACATGAAATGTTCAAACCTCCTCAAAGATCACTTCAATGACCAGTGATAGGTGACCTTCCATTACGCTGTAGTCAATTCATCGTCTAAAATAAATTATAATATCGCTTCCAATAAAAACTCTCCCATTAAAAAACGCTCAATGCTTCTAAACAGCAATAGATCGATTGCGCGAGCGCCGTTACATTTAGTGCAGGCTAGCCAGTTCCGTTAGAACATCCTCTCCCACGATACCTGAGAATATACGAGTAGTTATGAAACTGTTATTTCATGTTTAATGATCATTTAACAGCAACTGTATCGAGTTAAAGCTTACAATGAATTGTTTTTATTAATCTCTCTAACGTAACATCCCCAATTATCGTCACTTCAAGGGACGATCACAAGTATTTTTTTAAATACATTGGTTTCGTTAAGAAAATTATATATTATATTATATATATATATATTATGTTTAAATTGTGGAAAGGAAAAATCACTCACGAGCAGGATTCGAACCTGCGACTCCTGGCTCAGTACGCCAGTGCTTTAGCCACTAAGCTACCGTGAACACTGCTCGTGGTATCGAAATTCTCATCCACTTGGCACGTCTTTGGGTGACGTCAGCGATATCTTATTAAGAAACACTGTTTCTGAAAAGAGAGAAAGAGTGCTCCATATAGTTCTCAATGGTGTGTGAAGTCCGCCAACCCGCACGAGGCCAGCGTGGTGGACTAAGGCCTTTTCGTACCAAAAAGAGGCCAGTGCCCAGCAGTGGGACAATAATGAGCTGGTTTTATCTCATTGAGAGACTTTTTAATAATGATAATACTTATGTTATTATGATGTTCATACATTAACAATGTGCAAAGCCTCTGTATATTATTACTTGTGACTTTACGCTACCTATTTGTAAACATTAAAGTGAACATTAACACAACATAACATAACATCACGCCTGTATTTCTACGAAGGGATAGGCAGAGGTGTATAGTACACCCACATTTCGCCAGTTATGTTTTAAGTCCCATGTAATAGGGGGCGAACCTATTGCCACTAACCGGGCACAAATCCAGACTCCGGGCTGCTAATAAGAATTTCCTAATGAAAAACCCAATAACACTTTGCCCGACCCAGGAATTAAACCCAGGACCCCACGCTCAGCAGTCGCGCTTGCTACCACTAGACCAACGAGGCAGTCACACAAAACAAAGTGAACATTGATCTTTAAAAACGCCGTAAGCTGACTATTCCAAAAATATTTGAGAACTTATCTTTAGAAAAAAAACAAAGCGTACCCAAAGAAGAGGTCTTTAGATCTTTATTTGCAGTTGGCTTTCCAAAACGTCTACTGTCGTATACTTAGTATACATGGTGATATTTTTATCGTCTTACGCTTCGATCACTATTGTTAAGGTGAATGCTACAGGTTAGCCCGCGAAATTTTAAATTTTTGGCGTTTTTTGCAAATTGTAACTTTATTTTGCGTTTTATATCGGTTAAAATATGATTGGCGGAAATAATAACAATATATCTACTGAATAATACTCTTGAAAAATATTAACCTAGCTCTATAAGCTGTACAAGCTCGATAATATTAATTTACGATCAAGTTATCGATTTTCAAGCTTGTACAGATTATAGAGCTAGGTTAATATTTTTATGAGTATTATTCAGTAGATATATTGTTATTATTTCCGCCAATCATATTTTAACCGATATAAAACACAAAATAAAGCTTCAATTTGCAAAAAACGTAAACAATTTTGAATTTCCCCGGCTACCCTGTAGCATTCACCTTAATCTAAGGTCTTACATCAGTGGCCTAGTTAATGTACCTACGTAAGACGACAAAAATGTCACGGCGTATTGGAAGACAGTCGTTTGCAGAAATTCTTTCACCTTTGTCGTGGAACATTCATTACATATTAGTCATATTACATTGCACGGAATTTACATGCCCGTCAGAATAACATGCAACGGTATCGAATATTAAAACATTTACTTTTTAACTGTATCAAACAATCACGCAAACTCGGTATAGTTTTGAACTCGTAACAGTCGGACCGTCACGGTAAAGGATTATTGAAGGGTTAGGCAGATGTGAACTGTCAATCGTCACAATACATTTCGTTGACATTTTACATTTCGTTTTCGTTGATGACGGTTTTTGGAGCATTATGATAGGGGGCGTTTATACAATACCTTGCTGATGATAGCTGATTGTATTCGGCACTATATTTGACTTTATTACAGCGTTTATCGTGAAATACAGGGAATCGTAGTCAAGACCATTTCTTTAGAAATGCAAAGGTAACTAATTGTTAGCTATATCATACCCAATGATATTTAAAAGTATAGATATGTCATACCCTAACAAAACAAACGAAAAAAATGTTCCGTATGCAGCGGCAGCACAATACACATAAATAGTACAAATTAGGTAAGTTGGTTACTTCAAGTTACTTTCTCGTCATAATTGGAACACATTTGTCATCGGTCACACTCGGTGCCTTATACTTGACGCGGATTAATAGAAAAACGTCCAAATTAGGACGTTTTGGAATCTTCAGATTGCGAGCGCAGTAACATATCTGTACTTTTAATCATACCCATATCTAGTATGTAATGCATTTTGAGATTTTCATCAACTCAGCCTATAGCAGTCCACTGCTCTGCCTTCCACGTCCAGTCCCCCCTCAGCTACTTTCATCACGTCGTCGGTCCACCTGGCAGGGGGGCGCCCTATACTACGTTTGCCGATTCGCGGTCTCCACTCAAGGACTCATCTGCTCCAGCGGTCATCGGTCCTTCGACAGACATGGCCAGCCCACTACCACTGCAGCTTACTGATCCTACAAGCTATGTCGGTCACTCCAGTTCGTCTCCGGATAATCTCGTTACAGATTTTTATTCTTCAAAGAAACTCCAAGCATAGTTCGCTCCATAGCTCGCTGAGCGACTTTGAATTTGTGGACTAGCCCAACTGTCAGTGTCCACGTCTCGGCACCGTAAGTCTTGACAGGCAGGACGCACTGTTGAAGAGTTTTGTCTTCAAACTTTGCGATGAGGCAACGAGAAAACTCGGCGTATGTTGCCAAACCAAACCAATAAAAGATTTTTGAGATCTTACAGTCTGCCAACCTGACGTAGCAGCGACCGACGTCCGTGAGATAGCACTTAGGTAATAAATTATTATTCTTACTTCCCTTTTTAGAAGAACCAATGTCCAACAGTAAACTACAGTACTGACTTATCTGAGATGTTCCTATGAACTACATATTAACATTTCTGCAACGTCATCACCATCATACAACTTAACACGTCATATGAACATTTTTTGTCCAATTAAAATTCCACACGTTAATAACCCACATCCGTGTCGACTTCGAATTCTGAATACAATGCTGTACCATGCTGTTCTAACCACGATCGACGTTACCTACTTCGGGGACAGCTGATAAAATCTGCATCACCTTGATACCTTTGTTTTATGCCGTGATGTCATCTCAAAAACTGCTGTGCTAGATTAGATATTGTTGCAGATTCCGTTGTATTAGATAAACACAGTGTTTTTTTTCCACTAAAACCATTAGAAGAAGATTATTTTTTTTTTATTTTTTTTTATGATTTATAGATCTGCTCTTGACCACAATCTAGACAGCTTTGTCAGGATGTGGTCGACGATGGAGCGAGCAAACCTATTAGGTGCCGATTCACTCCAGCTTTAAAGGCGTTAGGGTTATAAGTGCCCGGAAATACAGATGCCGGCAGTGAATTCCACAACTTGGCTGTGCGCATTATGAAAGAGTTCTCAAAGCGCTTGGTCCTGATAGTAGGGATTTCCACCAAATGTGGATGATATCCTGCAGTGCGGCGTGTAGTCCGATGAAAGAAAGGAGATGGCGGAATAAGCTCATGGAGCTCTTGCGCACACTCTCCAAAGTACAGCCTGTAGAACACCGACAAACAAGCAACTGTGCGTCTATGGGCTAAGCTTTGTAGCTTAGATTTTGCTAACAGTTCATCACCAATTAACCTCTCAGCTCTGCGTTGAATCGAGTCAAGAGCCGCAAGCTGGTATTTGGCGGAGCCATCCCACAAGTGACTGCAATACTCCATACACGATCGGACTTGAGCTTTATATAAAGTGAAAAGCTGTCCAGATATTAAATATCATAATTATAGTAGACTTTGTTCAACTGCAATTTCGGTCGCGTATAATTCTGCTTATCACAGAAAGACTTATCGCGCATCCCTTGATTACTGTTTACTTTCCCGGGATAAAAAGTCTATATGTTAATTCAAATAATGATCTATCTGTGTGCCAAGTTTCATCCAAATCTGTTTAGCGTTTCAGCGTGATTGAGTAACAAACATCCAAAAATCTTCACATTGGATAGGTAGTAGGATTTGACAAGACAAAATTTTAGTCCACTTGCTTGTTTTCTACGTAATTTTAGTCAAAAATTCTTTAGGTCGGTTCTATTTTCGCGTCAATTACAAGGGGATAAACTAATTTGACATGATGTTTCCCTTTTCCAATAATGTTAATAAGAATACAATATGATTAAAATTAGTTCAGTGCGTTGGACAAGTATGGTCATAGGCATCATGAAATTTTCCTTTGCGTTCGTTTGGTAACCAAGAATAATTATTGTTACTGTGCATTGCTGTGGATGTTGTTTAATGTTTTCTTAATTTATGAGATTTTATAAGTGTGACAAAATTAAATAGTCACAACTAAGCAAGGTTTCTGGTGAACAGTAGATATTTTGAAGATCCAAATTCAATCACTACAGTTCAATCGTTTTCACCATTTCCTTTGTTTCCAAAACTTTTCTGTTGTTCAATTCTTTGTTCCACTTATTTTTATAGTATAGGATAACAAAACGAGTTAGAGGCCCACCTGATGTAACCTACTAAAAGACACACTACTAGATTCATGAGCAAAATTCATTGCCTACCTAAAGCAAATTGCATTCTGTATTATACTCTCGAAACAGCAACTAACTTTTAAACAAAAAGTACCCTTGGCCTTGATACCTTTTTTGTGCGATGATGTCACTATCAGAAACAGCTGTACCGAATCGGATGAGGTTTACATTTATATACTGCTGTCATTGTAGATCTTGACGTGATAACGGTCCATCAACCTTCGGGGGAAACAAAGATCTATCTCAATTTCGTTAATACAATGTAAATCTTTGTTGTAAGGACAAATATTGTTAAGAGAGATCTTAAAATTTAAATTATATTTTGTATTTGTTATGATTTTAATTCGTACGTGTTGCCGTATTGATTCTTCGGATTATTAAGGTAAATTGTGCTGATAGAAATCGGTAGGTAATTCCTTACTATAGAAATAGCTTTAAATGAATGCACAGCTTGCAAACAAGGGAGTTCGTAGTCGTCCTTTGCTGAACACAGCTCAGCCAGCCCCCCTAGCCAAGTTGACAATCTACAATCGTCAACGCTAATAGAAAACAATAAAATGTATGGGAATGACATATCTTAACGAGAAAGTAATTTGTTGAGATACATATCTCAACAAATTACATTGCCATACATTTTGATTGTTTTCTATAGCGTTGACGATTGTAAACTTGGCTAGGGGGCAGCTCCCCTTTACATATACTGTTACAAAGAAGATACAAGCATTGTTATTTTCTCTGCTCTGTGGTTTCAATGAACAATAGGGTGAGCTACAGTCGCTGCGCAGGAAATAATTTCCGAAAATATTTTATCTATCCAAAAACTACATACTCATTCAGCATTATTATTATTCGCAGTTTACCAATATGAAAGACGGTTAGGAAAACATCGTGAGGAAACCTGCACTCCTGAGAGTGCTCCATACAGTTCTTAATGGTGTGTGTAGTTTACCAACCCGCACTAGGCCAGCGTGGTGGACTTACGACCAAAATTAATATCCAATCTATCCACAATTTACCCTACTAGAGATATAAATTAGGCGACGTCTGTGGTCTAGTGGTTCGAGTGTCGGACTGCTGATCACAAGGTCGTGGGTTCGATTCCCACAGGACATAAATATTTGTGTGATGAACATAAGTGTTTGTGTTGGTCTGGGTGTTAATTATGTATAAGTATGTATTTACAACAAAAAAAAGTATATAACTATCATATCCATTGTATAGTACAAGCTCTGCTTAGTTTGGGACTAGATGGTGCTGTGTAAAAATGTCCCAAAAATATTTATTATATTATTGTATTTTGTATGGAGCTTATGTCAAATTCTTATCAAGGCATAAGGCAAAGGCAAAAGGCATGGCAAAGGCAGCGGCAGCAGTTTTTTTGTAAGGCAAATCGTGGATAGATTGGATATTATTTTTGGCCGTAAGGCGGTAAGGCCGGAATCCTTCTTATTCTGAGAAGAGGCCAAGCCCAGCGGTGGGACATAAATTGGCTGGTTATGTTTACACAATTAAACTTTTGAAACAACTCTTGAGGACTACCTACATTAATTTATAATTATCTATGGTTAAACAACGATTTAAGTAAGTACCTACCGTAAAATGTGTTGAATAGAGATGTATGTTCCGTGTGGTGCCGGACGTAAAGAACTGCACCACCCTATATCTTCTCATGGGTGTCGTAAAAGGCGACTAAGGGATTCACCAGAGGATGGGCAACAGCGTTCTTTGAGTATTTAACCAACCAACTGCGATCACCAAGCGTGGCGATTATGGCATATTCCCCTCATTGGGGGAGGCATATGTCCAGCAGTGGACGTCTTTCGGCTGAAATGATGATGATGAGGGATGTAGGGGTGAATAGGTACAAAAGTGGGCAAGATAAGATAGTTTGTGGCGAAAAAAAACTAGAACGTTTATCAAATTATGGCAGAACATTTTCGAAGTCTTTTTTGCCACAAACCATCTTAACCATCTTTTTTTATTTCAATAATAAAATCCTTGCCCACTTTTTTTTTTCCTTGGGGAAATCCTCATCAGACGCACTCCGCCCGGGGTAGGCGGAGCCAGTGGTGCCGATTCTCTTGTACACCCACCTAAACCTAACTATAACTAAAATTTACAAATTTTAGTTTAGAAAATCATAAAACTCATTCTGTGTTTATCTTTTTCTTATTTTAGAAAACTTGTTGACAGCTCTAATAATTGAGTTTGACGCATCTAAGTTGAATTGGCGGTGTTACCAGTACATCTAAAAAAATTTATTAAAGAGTGAATGGAATGACCGAAAGTTCACAAAAACAGAAGGAAATTAAATAATAATTATATTTGGAATTTATAGTTTATCATTAAAATTAAGAAGAAAAAATCATGTCACGAAATAAAGTACATTTTTGTTTTATATTTTCAATAAAATATATAAATTGGAATAATGTGATCAGATATTATTTTCTACGGCCCGTATTACAGAACGATACTCAAGCGTTGATCACTGTTTAAAACTAGTTTTGAGTTGAGCTTTGATTTCAGAACGTTCCTCAAGCAGAGATTTATTGATCACAGTTCAGATCACAATAATAAACTATTTCTTTAATTTAAAAAGCTGGAATTTCCCTTTTTAAAGAGGTGGTTAAAAAGTTCTAGCACCCAGGACACGAAATTTGAATAAAAAAAGTTGAATAAATTAGAATAGAAGCCAAAAAGTACCACGCAGGATTACAAACTTGGAAACTTTCTCCCCAAAAGAGGGAAAATTTGTGAATTCAGGCTTTTTAGGGACACATATTAGCATAAAATGATAGAATTGAATGTCAAACATAGATTTTTTTTTTCCCATTGTATGGATTTATGTACTTCTTATCCTTTATTATATAGGTACCTCTTCTTATCGAAATTATAAATTTCATTGTATGTTTCTATGAACAATTTACCTTTCTGCTGAATCTACAACAGCTGCAACCACATAGTAGGCATCCATTATTTATTTTAAACTACCTAAAAACTATAAAAATTAATAAAATAAGCTTTGCAATTTTAGTTGTTGATAACTAATTATAGTCGACATGTATTTTGATGCCTTCTAAAAATAGTCAGATTTAGGTTGACATTTCTAATATTAGGTGAAAAACGTCAATTACAGAATAGCAAAATGTCAATTTTTACTAAGTTGAATAACTAAACTAATTTTGGTCCTGTCAAACCAAAAATTAGTTTTAAAGTGAATTTCAGAATAGAAAACGTCGTTTGACGGGACTAAACTAAATTTACGTGATTTTTAGTCTAGTTTAGAGAATTTTGTGACAAGAGAATCGGCACCAGTGTCGGACTCTTACCGATTAAAACCACCATGGTGTTCCTTCAACTATTGCCCAGTTTTGTCCATCCCTATTCACCCCAATTTTTGTAGTAAATGGTTGTTAAATGTAATATGTACCGGTACGTAAAATGAAAGAAGTTGGTTAAAAATACATCGATACATCATCAGTACGTATTATTATATGACGATTGTTATGTGTGTAGTAGGTGTTTATTATTTTGATAAGTTTAAATGCATTATAATGTTATACATAACAGCTGCATTTTATAAACATAAACATTTTATTACATAAACATAAGCTATAAATAAGTTAAATGTCACAAAAACCATTCACATTCCATTAGAAACAGGTGACTAATAATAACTTAGAAGCAAGATAATTCAATTCGACTAAATAGAATTTGATACAATACAATACAATACAAATCCTCTTTATTGCACAACAAGATTACATAAATAATACTGTAATGATACTGTTTTTTTTTAATGATAACTAGGTATAGGTATATCGTGTCTTTTTTCCCGTGGTCCAAACAAAAACCATTGATAAAGGGCACCAAGGGCTATCGAATATACTCCCATGTATATTTCGCGAAAATCGCCAGTTTTCGAGAAAATCGCAATTTCCGTATATGTCTCACAGTGCCTACAAAAATCGCAATTTCCGTATATGTCTCACAGTGCCTACAAAAATTGGTTTTGGGCTCAATATATTATCGCAGGACGTGCAATTTTTTCAAGACTACAAGCAACTGAAAGGCATTTCAAAAATAAAATAAAAACTGAAACAGAGACTTCTTCATTTCACTTTAAAAAATAGGCCAAGTGTCGACCTGATACCCCATAGAAACTGATTTCATTTACGAGAGTTTATCAAAAGACATCAATGATCGTACGCGAAATGTGAATTTTTGCATCTGTTTCTTACCCAGGTACCACCACGTATGTCTATGTTTGTCTTATTTTTAGTATTTGTTGCTAAACTACATAGTATGCACTATAATCAGACTAAGTTTGACGCTGGTATGTATTACCGTTTTGAAGATAGAGCAGGAACAAAAACGTTGAAAAAAATGCATGTTTTTCGAGGTTTCTTGTATGGGGTTTCTCCTTCGGTTTCAGACTTTTTTATTTTTAGTATTTGTCGAGATAGGCACCATAGTAACACATATTTTGTGAAAAAATTTCAACTAGTTATCTATTACTGTTACAAAGATACAGCCCTGTGACAGACAGACGGACGGACGGACGGACGGACAGCGTAGCGAGAGTAATAGGGTCCCGTTTGCACCCTTTGGGTACGGAACCAAAAAAGCAAAAAACGTGCGTATTTTATGTGGATGATATTGCGATGTTAACTTCTAGGAGGCCTAACTCGAAATTTTCACTGATTAAAAAAAAATAGGTATCCATATGTTACAAACTTCTCTACTTTATTGACTACTCGCATGTCAAATCTTATCCGGATAGGCAAAGAGCTTCTTGTGAAAGATCTATCAAACTAGTTGTGAGGTGATTTTATTACTGACAAAAAAATTGTGATTTTACCTTCTATGGTGACAAATTGGTAACGAGGAGGAGCGCTCCTTGAATCACTCTACGCCCCCACTGCCACAGATAACTTATTAGTTCTTGCCACTTTTCTAAGCAAAGCCATTCTTACTATACTGCAGTGGTTCCAAAAGTGGGGGGTGCGACCCCTAAGGGAACGTGATGACATGTAAAGGGCATGTAGGCGAGGCAATAAAAGACGGACACAATATAAATTGTAAGAACTAAAAATTGCGCGGAAGGGAAGGGGGGCGTAGCATATTAATTTTAAGTAGTAGGGGGGCGTGGTAGAATAAACTTTAGAAACCCCTGTTATACTGAAAACATTTTAATAGATAATATTGAATCTTTATTTGAATATTGAAACTCTTTGATCTCGGTTTTATGCCATCAATAAACAAAACAAGCCCACAAAAAAACTTAATTCCTAGCAACTAGGAAATAGCAATTAACATTTAACAATATATATTATATCACTAACACAACTTTACATTTTGAATCTAAAATACTTGGCTGTTAGGTAGGAAATCGTATTGCAATTAATGGTAATAAAAAGCTTACCCACGCTTTTTCTGCCGTTTTGGGGGAAGTTGTCCAATAAAAATGCTTTTTTATGGTCTTTATAGCAGATAATCGTGACAAGCTTCTCGATTTAAATGTCCTTTATTTTACGATCGGGTTGGACAAAAAATATTATAATGAATTGAGAAAAGATAAAGATGAATCATCAGCTTGACCAAAAGGATAATAAAAAATATTGTTACCGTTGTAAGCAATTACATAATCAGTCCATAACTATCACACTACTGGATACGGGCCTCTTCAAAATAAGAAGGGCTTAGACTTTAAGCACACCTCTGCCTACCCCTTCGGCCCTTCGCGGAATACATGCGTGATGTTATAAATGAATATTTTTGGGACATTTTTACATAGCACCATCTAGTCCCAAACAACAATAACAATGGACAATGGATATCTCATTATAATACTTATATACTTGTTTTTTCGTAAATACATACTTATAATACATAAGAAACACCCAGACCAACACAAACACTTATGTTCATCACACAAATATTTGTGTTCTGTGAAAGTCGAACCCACGGCCTCGAGAACAACAGTCCGAGACTCGAACCACTAGACCACAGACGTCGTCTAGTGTAGACATTAGGCCTTAATCCACCATCCTAGCCTTTTTTTTTGTTTCCTTTTCTGGTGGAAAGCCTCATCGATATCCACCGTCTGGGGAAGACGAAGGGGTATGTCGGACTCCTACCGACTAAAACCACATGGCGGCCATCCTCAGCTCAAAATAGCGGAGCTCCGGGAACTTTTAAAGAACTGCGCCCGGTGCCCCTTTAATGCTACTACGCGTCCTACGCCTAGCATTCGGACGACGTCTGTGGTCTAGTGGTTCAAGTGTCGGACTGCTGGTCGTGGGTTAGATTCCCACAGGACACAAATATTTATGTGATGAACATAAGTGTTTGTGTTGGTCTGGGTGTTTCTTATATATTATACCTAGTAAGTATTTACAAAAAAAAGTATATAAGTAATATATCCATTGTCTAGTACCCATACAATAATGCAAGCCTGCTTAGTTTGGGACTAGATGGTGCTTTGTTTTTACAAATATTCCAAATATTTGTTTAAGAAAAAAAAAAGCCTTTGTCACGTCTCGGGAAAACAACATTATTTCCCCTAAAGCAGCACGCAGCACGCGATCCTACGTACTGCTGTAGGCCAATTTACGTAACTAAAGAAGTCCAGTTGCAGTCCAGTTGCAGTTAAGTTTCGATCAAAACAGTGCTTTTCGTATTCTCTATGTACGGCGATCGCTGTCAGCAACGAACTGCAGCGTCACTGCAACTTGATCGACGCGTCATGAAATTACGTGAATTAGGGACCTGTTCTCACCACCACGCTGACCTAGTGCGGGTCGGCGGATGTAGCAATTAACATATTTATTACCACACTAGCTGACACCCGACCCGCGGGTTCGGACCTCTTCGCTCCTGCCAGTGCTGGTATATCGATAAAAAAAAATTAACATAACATAACATCACGCCTGTATTTCCCCGAAGGGGTAGGCAGAGGTGTATAGTACACCCACATTTCGCCAGTTATGTTATAGTCCCATGTAATAGGGGGCGAGCCTATTGCCACTGACCGGGCACAAATCCAGACTCCGGGCTGCTACTGAGAATTTCCTAATGAAAAAACCCAATAACACTTTGCACGACCCGGGAATCGAACCCAGGACCCCACGTAAAAAAATGTTACTTCATACAAATAAGTTTGTAGGAAGTTTGTTGGTAAATCACCCCTTTTCACCCCCTTAGGGAATGAATTTTTAAAAAATCCTTTCTTAGTGCTCACCTACGTCATCGAAGGAACTTCTGTGCAAAATTTCATCCTCCCAGACCCACTGGTTTAGGCTGTACGGTGTCTGTCACTATCAGCCAGTTTTAATCATTATACTAAGTAGATTTTGACGATAAATTACATGGGATCAATCATAAAATATGTGACAAGTGGAAAATACGAAAGTTAAACAAGTGAAGATATAAATTGTGGAAAGATAAATCGCTCACGAGCAGGATTCGAACTTGCGACTCCTGGCTCAGTACGCCAGTGCTTTAGCCACTAAGCTACCGTGAACACACACTAAACACACGTATACACGTGTTTAGTGGCTACAGCACTGGCGTACTGAGCCAGGACTCCAGGAGTCGCAGGGTAGAATCCTGCTCATGAGCGTTTTTTTCTTTCAACGATTTATATCTATAGATTCGCTTCGCATGCGTAAATGCGTTAAAAATAATGAAATAATTAAACAAGTAACTTCACATTTCAAAGAAAAATCAGTCAATACGCTGTTCCACAAGTATTTTTAGATAGATAGATAGATAGATAAAACGTTTATTTAGTACAAAAACAAGACACAGGACATACAAGTAAAAATACAATAAAAAAGTGTGACATGTGTCTCAGTATTGTACCAAATGGGTGTTCAGCTCAGCATGTGCCAGGCATAAGAAAAGATAATACATTATTACCTATTCTATGTGCAAGGTATGTATTTAATACCTATATAATTATATTGAACTAAGTTTACGGGACTTGTCGCGCACAATTAAATCAAAATATAACAAGCATTACTATCCCAGAATTGTACGAGAAGCGATTGAGATAAAGAAATATAAAATTTCAATCGGGAAGATGGATATAGGTTGTCCTTCTCGTGGAATCCGGTAATCGAGAAGTGTTCGCGTCGTGGTATGTCTACATGTATGTCCGCCGAAACTGTCAGCATTGTGTGTCGTGATTCAGCATATCTTGTTACGGACAGCGACGTTACGAAAAACCAACCGCGGGTAGTTCGAGAAAACACCCGCCGCTCAAGACGATGACACCCACATACTTCAGTCTGCTCGTGACCACGGCCAATGCAACTTGACCGAAACGTCGAGGTTAGTCAAAATGCTTGTTATATTTTGATTTAATTGTTCGCGACAAGTCCCGTAAACTTAGTTCAATATGAGTGAAATTCGCGAAAGTTTAAAAACTTCTATATAATTATAATCTACTTCACACGCAAGGGAAAAGCAAAAGAGACTAATTAGGTAGATACTGTTTTTCTCGCCTTACACCGCAGAAGTAACGTGGTTCTATCTACAAATAATGTTTGTGTACATTGTGTCAATGTGTCAATATTGAATCTTAAATTCCGTTGTGCTTATAAATAAAGTTAACACAAGGAAATACCTCATTAACATTTTATTATGAAACTTAATTATAATAATCTCAAATTATCTTTACGACAAGATCTAGACACATGTCTTAAGAATAAACCGGTTAAATATAATAATTTAATCTTAAAGGTAAAGCAGTAAGGACATTCTTATTACAAAATATATCTACATGAATGCACATAGCATGAATGTATCAAAATATTATGATTGCCAAAGTTCCACTTTCACAGCACCTTCGTCAACATAAAGTTTCGCATACAATGGTGTCGATTCACATTGTTCACGAACTAAACTTATTTTAATCTATCGCTCTCTTTTACTAACAATACATACAAGAAAGGGATGGCGAAAATTTTAGAACTGTCAAATTAGTCGGAATTTAGATTTCCATACAAGTTTAGCCGTGATCTCGGGACGTGCTCACTAAAATACAAAGAAATGTAACACGTAAACTAATTTGACAGTACACACGGCTACACATCAAGCTGTACAAAACCAGTAAAGGCTGACCTCGAGTTGTAAGCAAAACCTATACAATGCGAGGTCAGCTTATACTGGAAAGGTACAGCTTGATGTGTAGCCGTGTGTACTAAAATTGTTGCCATCCCTTTCTTGTATCTTCTATTAGTAAAAGAGAGCGATAGTTTAAAATAAGTTTAGTTCGTGAACAAGAGAATTGACACCATTATCCTACTTCCTAGTACATATACTAATCCTACTAATATTGTAAACGTGAAAGTTTGTGAGGATGTATGGATGTGTGGATGTTTATTACTCTTTAGCGCAAAAACTACGCTATGAATTTTAATGAAATTTGGCATACATATAGAACATACTCGGATTAACATATAGGCATCTTTTTATCCCGTTAAGATGAACAGTTCTCGAGGGATGCCCGATAAACAACATTCACGCGGGCAAAGTCGCGGGCATAGGGTAGCCGTAGTACCTAATAAATATATTGTGATTTGTGTCATAGAGATGGGCATACCGTTGTAACCTTTTCCCTGCCCAGTGCCCCACATATGGGTCACGGTGATTGTTTAATTTTACTTTTATGTTATGAGGAATGGCTGGGCTGTCCAGTTGTCCAGCCATTTCTCATATAATATCTGGTATCTGACGTGAAACGGAAAGCTAATTCCATCAGTTTCATTATCATCATCGTCATTTCAGCCGAAAGACGTCCACTGCTGGACTTAGGCCGCCCCCAGAAGGGATGGAAATGCCATAATCGCCACGCTTGGCAGTCGGGTTGGCGATCGCAGTTGGTTGAATAAATAGTCAGAGAACGCTGCTGCCCATCCTCTGGTGAACCCCTTAGTCGTCTTTTATGACACCCACGAGAAGAGATGGGGTTTATGTCCGACACCACAAGGATCCATCAGGTTAACCCAAGGGAAAAGGCTAGGTTAGGTTACGGTGTGTGCACTTTTGCACTTTCTCAACTATTCGATTTCTATGCGCAATTTCGGGGCACCCTCATCATCATCATCATCATTTCAGCCGAAAGACGTCCACTGCTGGAATAAGGCCTCCCCCAAGTATCGCCACAACGACCGGTCCTGCGCCTTCCGCATCCAGCGGATTCCCGCGACCTTAACCAGGTCGTCAGTCCACCTTGTAGGGGGCCTACCCACGCTGCGCCTTCCAGTACGCGGTCGCCACTCCATATTATATATAAGTGTGATATTTTTTCAACAATTCTGACATTCTGTAGTTTTCACAAATCATTTTCGAAATACGAATACAAGGAAAAAATTTGCTCACTAGGGAAACACCGCAAGCAAAAACTAGCTTACTAAACATATACGTAGATGTATACGTGTTTACACACACAAAACAAATACCTACCTACGCTGTTTAAGCGGCCTTGAGTTTTGCAACCAGCAAATTGGTGTAATTTTTAAGACGTCCAAGTAATCGCGTAGCAGTCATTACATGAAAAGTGAGCTGAGTTTTATCAAGGTCACATTAGTGTTGGGGAGACGATCCCACATAATTGTTCCACATGACAGTACAACAATAAAGGTGATTAGAAATGGCTGTAGTGTCTAAATATTGATTGATTAGTGGCAGGTCCGAATCCTGCTTGTAAGCAAATTTTTCTTTCCACTATTTCTAATAATGGATAGTATCGAGATCAGCTGCAGAATAACATAGAATAATTCAAGAAAGATACTATTATGTTGTAATAGGTACTAATGACACTTAGTTTAACGCGTCACGGAAAAATCCGGAAAATACTAGTGCCATATTTATAATTTTATTAATTATTCGTTTATATTATAATCCAAGGTATTTAGTCATTAATATTATAATTATCAAAATTGATAACAATAACTAACGTGCTTACCTATTACCTCAATTGACAAATATTCTGGAACATTAAATAATTTGGAATTTTAATAGTAATAATATTTTTAGTGAATGTAACGTGAATAACAATTAATATTACATAGCTTACGTGACAATAAACAATTCGACAAACAATTGTTTTCACACTATAATTTTCACAAACAGTCCAATAACTTATAACAAAAATAAATAACGCATTTTAAACTATACTACACTAACTAACTACACTATTTTTTTTATTTTTTTTAACTAGTTAAAATCATTGTCTTTTTACAGAAACTGAATATTTCATCTCTTCATTAAATAATGTTTCGCTTTACTAATTATCTTAGGGATATTATCATACTGCTAAATGGCCCATATATGCTTCCTGTTAATTTCGTGTAGGTTGCTTGTCCCTTTTCTGTCGTCTATATTCTCCATTAATTCCTTTTCTGGCACACTCATAAGTAGTTTTCTCTACTTCTTTTACTAAGCCATTAGTTGAGTCCCTTTCACTCACTTTCTTTAGTACATCTGTGTAGTTTCGCACAGCTCGCATAGATGTCAGCTGCCAACGATCATTTGTTGGCTCACAGTTCAGTTTTCACAATGACCGGTCAATGCCCTCTAGCTTTGTATCTGTTAATGAATTATTACTGCTAGTGTCCTTATCTAGTAAGGTACTCGAGCCAGACCATTCATTACAAGTATTACAACCTATTCTATTTTCTAAACAATTGACTGCTTCTACTTATAAAGTTACTAACGAATTGCAATCGAACAACGCCTTTTGGCAGTTTTCATATTCATTGATTCAGCCAACGATCGATTGAATTTCTTTCAGTTCAAGTATGACCAAAATAGTAGAATGCTACTTATATTAAGAGCTAATACTGCACCACACCACTGCCACTGCAGGGCCTGTCTACTCTTTCTCCACCTCTCTCTATCTATGGCTGTTAAGGACTAGCCTTTTTGCACGGAGTCCAGTTTATCCCGCCATCGCCGTCTGGGCATACCGCGTTGGCGTTTGCCATTTGTAACGACCCATTGGGTTGTAAGTTTGGCCCATTGATTGTCTGGCATGCGGCAGATGTGCCTAGCCCAGTTCCACTTCAGCGTGGCAGCTTTCCGAGTGACGTCAGCTATCTTCGTCTTGGAACGGATGGTTGTATTTTTGATCCGGTCGAGAAGTTTTATACCCAGAATACTCCGTTCCATTGCTTTCTGAAAAACTTCTTAGCAACCTTAAAAGTATCGTGATAGATTAACAATTTGTAGAACCTTTGGCGTTATCTGCTACATTAACCGACCAACATCTCTTTACAATTCTATATTGTGGACAGGTGGAAGTAGATCTTAAAGTCTTATTACAAGGTGGGTTGTGTAACCTACCGTTAGTCATACTCATAATCATTATGGTTGATTAATACGTATTTATGGCTAGCCTGGACTTATATAGGCACGATAATGATTATATAGGTAAATAAATAATGATTTATAAGGGAGTTTAGAAATTAACATGATGTATTTCGTCACATAATATGCTTTTTGTACAAGAATTAACCTGAATGGTTCTAAATTAGACAGTTGTATATTTTACCTCTAATTTCGTTTAAGAGAGACTATAATAGTGAGATAGGGGACATTCTCGTAGCCTTTGTACTGAACACTTACATACATATTATCACGCCTGTTTCCTGTTGGGGTAGACAGAGAGTTTATTTCCACCCGCTACAATTCTGATAGACCTCTTTCGCTTCACGTTATTAACGTCCTCATGCAGGCTTCAACACTTGTCACTGTCAGTAAATAATCAGAAGGCTCGGACGTATAAAAAAGGCGGACGGAATCTCGCTAAACAAGTAAGTGAAAGATAAGTGAAGCATCCATAGTATGGCCGGCTCGCTTGAAAGTACGCACACATTCATAGTATGCCAAAACGCCACGATTACGCAAAAAATCTAGTGAGACAGTAGTCATTGTTGTAGTGTCACAAATAAAATAACAGTATAAATCTGGTGTGTTAAAATGCTTTCGAAATTATAGTGGGTTTAGGAAAAAAAATGCTTCAGTCTTTGTTTAGCGAGATTCCGTCCGGCTTTTTTATTCGTCCGAGTCAGTAGGTAGTTCTTGTCAAATGTCTTTAATGATCCTACTAGGCTACATAGACTAACACCTTTCTTAATTTAACCACTCGTGAAAGGGCTGTTATTCCGCACAAAAAAAGGTTTATTAATTGACAATGTGTAATTAATCTGTCATTAAGTACCTACAATGGTTTTACAACTTCAGATAAGTACGTAATCTTCTCTACCTTCGTTTGGCCATTTCACTTACGTTCTACAACTTTTCAATACGAGTGGTCAAGCAACATTGTCACTTCGAGTTATTCTCGCATAAGCACACACTTACTGTTAATCTTTTCTATTAGTGCTTTTAGCCGTAAAATAAGAAACTTGTAAGTGAAAATATCATAGCAACTTAGTTTTCTAACCTGTCAAACGCCTAGGTTTTTCTCTGTAGCACAAGTTTTCTATATGGTGTCGAAGCTTCCCGTGGTTTATATTTTAATGAAAACAAGAAACCTCACCTTATTTATTGAATATAATAGATACCATTGGTGATTACAATAGTTCAATCGAGCCCATAACAAAATGCTGACTTCAGCTATGCCTAAAATGACGATCAAATACGGTTTACTCAAAACGTTTTTAAGGTATACTATCCAACATCATCATCCTAGCCCGGTATCACCCACTACTGGGTATAGGCCTCCTTTCGTTTTTGCCAGCCTCTTCGATCTTGTGCATCCCTCATCCAGGTGTTTCCTGCGGCTTTGGCGATATCATCAACCCAGCGCGCTTTCGGACTATCCAACATACAATACACAATATACAAATACTTTTTATTGTACACAAAAACAAACAACATATAATATTTACATTATTTACATATTTTTCATTATTATTATTTAAGTACATTATTTACATAGCAGTTTCAAACCTAACCCATAACTTAAAAGGCGTCTGAACAACATTAAAAAAAATACACTCACTATTTTCCAAAAGCCTAAGTAATACAAATAACTCAAAAGATTATGCTAAAATAACAACCAAAAATAACAACATAACTAAAAAGCTTACAACTAAAAATAATCACCGAAACGCAACCGAAAGTAGATTAAAATTCCTCTAAAATAATTTAATAGCCTCTGCTTCTAATATAGCCCGACTCTGTGGGAACATGCAACCACGGCTCACGGCTTGCAGCCAATTATGCTTCGAGGAAAGGCCCTTTCACGTTTAAAAAATCTTAACGACGACGTACAGTGCGTGTTATTTGAGTTTAAGACATAATAGGAACACAATTAGGTTTAACGTTTAAAAACGTTAAGTTTTAATCAAAGTTTCGCATGCGTAAAAATGCGTTAAATAATAAAATGATCCTATATCTGTTTTGATGTTGGTACAAAAACACAAAAATGGCCTAATTCAATTCTAGTACTACTTCAATAGTAGTACTAGTAATTCAATAGTAGTCTTATAAAGCAAACTAAGAAAACTCGATTATCTCCATAGAATTGATTGCACTCACTCAAAAATCATAAAATTCACACCTGCACTGTTATCTTTTCATCGCGGATATAGCAATGAGAACACATGAATGTTCTACAATCAAAAAAGGTTAAGTAAACAAAGAAGAATAGGTACTATAGTAGGCAGCTGAGAGAATGCGTTTCAAACATCACCAAAATTTTGCGCGAAACAATAGTAGTTTACTGTGACGTTATAATTAATATGAATAACTTGAATATATATTCAATTTTGTATCAGTAGTGCATATAAACTAAAAATGTTTTTTATCGTATATTGTTTGCAACACGTAAAAACAGGAACTGTCAAAAACGCATTCTGTCAGCGCAAGGACAGCGCCCGCACTGTAGATTGATTATTTTTTCCTTTGTTTTATTAAGAATAGGTACACCAAAACATAAATTATAATTTTAAAGTTTTAATTTTAAATAACATACATAATTATTGTGTTTGGTACTTTGACACGTCTACCCTACACTAATATCCGTTTCTACAGACATAAATGTATTTATCTACTTTTTCCTCTAACAACAAACAATTATTTTAAAAAATCTTGACAAGAAATCACAGAAATTGAAATATCGATTCTAAATTACAATGATTGTAAGCATTTATGCAGTCAGGAAATAAAATTTATATTATCATGAATCGATATTTATCGGAACTTAATTCCCTACTACTACTTTCACTCCACGGTATACGGATATAAGTCTGTACCATCAACAATACGACATGATAATTACATGTTGAGATTATTATTACTTTTTTTTTTTTTTAGTTGCGGTAGATAATTTTTAAAATACAGTGATTTGTTTGAAATTACACAAAAAATTGTTTGGGTATATTTCTGAACTAATCAAAGCTCAATTATGTACACTCAAATTTATTCTATAATCTACCACAGAAATAGAATGGAAAAGTGGGCAGGGCGCGCGTGAAAACACTCTGCACCATAGTGCAGGGCATTTCAAAGCCGTTCTCAGTACGCCTTATGACTTGTTTCTGTAAATACTGTAACAAAAACCCGCAAAAATGCCTTATTGTGCTGTTTCTAACTGCAGAAACAAAAGCTGTAAAGTACATTTGAATAAAGTTAATTTAAAAAAATTAATGACCTCAATATTGGGAGGCGTAGTTTGTTCGAATGTTGCCACGCATGAATCGCAAGTAAAATTGTGATTAGAACCATTCTATCTCTATCTATTTCTGTCCTAACCACCTTTTTACCAGATTCCTTCAGTTAACCATTTAAACCTAAAATGTAAAATCACCACAAACCACAACAAAATAAAATGTTAGGAAAACCAAATGTAGCGTTTCATTACAGCGTTTCTCGATGATTTCATAATTCAAATGAGTATTGACATCTTAGAAACAACAGCGCTATGAACTGTATAAAATTAAAATGTCACTCCTAATTTACATATCCTTAAAAAGGAGTTGTGAGCCAAGTCCGTTTATTTGACAATAATTTTAGAAATCAATGTGGCCGTGTGCAAATACTGTCGTAATCTTTAGACCCATTTGGCAAACATAACTTGCACCCTGCAGTTTTGCAACGAATTGTGTCACCCAGATAATGATAGAGAGAGATAGAAAACATTTTATTCGTATATTTATTTATTGTAAAATACTGATACATAGCCGCAGACGCCAAACTAATTATTCTATTATTTGAATGCATTAACGCATGCGTCCCGTGTGGTGCCGGACGTAAAGAATAGCACCACCTGGCACCACCCTCTCTTCTCATGGGTGTCGTAAAACACGACTAAGGGATTCACCAGAGGATGGGCACCAGCGTTCTCTGAGTATTTAACCAAGCAACTGCGATCGCCAACCCGCCTGCCAAGCGTGGCGATTATGTAATATCCCCCATTGGGGAGGCTTTGTCCAGCAGTAGACGTATTTCGGCTGAAATGATGATGATGATGATTAATGTCCCAAAATTTTTATTTTTTATTTTTTATTAACGCATGCGAAGCGAAATCTAAAGATATCCAAGAAAGATTAAAGTATTTTAAAATGGTGTCGTTGGGTTGGTCGCATTCATTTATAAATTCTCTAAAAAAAAGCTGTGATGGAAATTCAGTTACTGATAAATTGAATTTTCATACATATTTAAATTCACTTAATTTAAAGTCATTTGTTTTTATTTCATACAGACCATAACGGGTACTTATAAAAGGTCAATTTTATTTGCATTGCTGTGCTGCGTAGTTTATTAATGTCGTATTTTGAAACAAAATCGATTCAAAAGGAATTTTTGATAACTAGGTTTTTTTTTTTTCAAAAGAATTTTGAGACAACAAATCTTATTATTATGGTTTCAATAAAACTGGTCAGTCATGACATAATCAGATGAGATCATCAGTTCAATAGTGACTATTTAAAGTATCTTGCTCAGTTCGAACGGTATTCAGGTTTTACTTCAAGGTGACACGAGAGAAATGGCTGGCATACGTACAGCCAAGCGTATATTGTAACAAATCCAGTATAAGTAGACCCTGTCTTGTATAAAACTTTCATACAAAGCCAGTTCTGCTCATAATGGATTAGGTAAGAGTAGACGAAGTGCTAAGAACAATCTTGTGTAGCCAAAAAACTATGGTCCTTTTTTTTTAAATTAAATATTTTTGGGACATTTTTACACAGCACCATCATGGCACCATCTAGTCCCAAACTAAGCAGAGCTGTACTATGGGTACTAGACAATGAATATAATACTTACTTATATACTTTTTTTTGTAAATACAACGCACACAAATGCATCTCAAATAGTACTCACCCCTCTTAGTACACATGTCGCAGCATCGTCCAGTAAGCATCGCGAAAGCAAATATCCTTCAGGTGCATGGTGTGTGCGTGAGCGCTGGTTGTACACGAAGGAGCATAGATTTTTTGGTTTCACTATGATTGTTCGTAGCAATTCGTCTGTACGTCTGTACTGTATTGTATAGCTTTTGCCCGCGACTCCGTCCGCGCCCTTTTTATTCCGCATCCTGAGGTCTACTCGCGTTTTACGAACGACAAACGAAGTACGAACTTTCGTTCCGACTGATACTTACATAATAAAGATAGGCACATAAAAAAGGCACAATTAAGATAGACTACTGTTCATAGTCGTATACAATTTACCGGAGATGAGCAAAACAAACGTCAAAATACGATCATTGCATGCGATAAGGGAACGATGGTTGACCGGAGTAGCAAATTGTGCGATGAATCGTACGATTTATCGAATATCGTCGAACGGGAGTAGACCCCCTGTTCCTTGTTTAAATCATAAACGGAACCTGTGTGCAAATTTCTAGGGCCAAGGGTTTGGGCTTGGCGTTGCTGAGTCAATCAGTGTGTGAGTCAGGATCTTTGATAATCAGTGCGTAACTCGTAATTACGGATACTTAGTTACGTAATATTCCCATAATTTCCTGAACACAATAAGGGCAACTAATGTTAGAAAACACCAGAATTTCCATCAACGTTACAGCGCTTCCGTATCGGGCTCAAAGACCGCCGCTCGTGAACACCAAAACGGTACATTGCTCTTAATTGACTTCGATAATTTGCTTTAGATAATAGGCCATTCATAGCCAGCGTAGAAATAGTATAGATAAATAGGTAGATAGAATAATAAGCCCTATTACAAAGATCTTCAACACGTGGCCACCGGGCCAACTGCGGCCCGCGGACGCTTCGTTTGCGGCCCAGCGATAGCATTAATTGTTTTATCTAGCTACATATAATTTCATAAAAATTAGAAAACATGAAAATATTTTTTCCTTGTATTGCGGCTCGCGGAAACCAAAAGCAAATATTCTTGGCCCGTGACATCAAAAAAGTTGAAGACCCCTGCTTTATTGTATGTTAAACAATAGATCAAAATGCTAACTCTTCTAGCTCCCAAGTGTAATACAAAAAAAACATGTCTGAAAAACATTTAATAGTGATAATAATAATGTCCTCCCGGCCGTCACGGCTGCCAATCTCAATGGAGACTAGCCATCTGCGCGGGACATATTATAGTGCACAAGTGTGTGCGCAAACACAGGTGCACTCTCTATTCCCTCACTCCCATGATCCGATGGGACAATTCGACACGACCGGAGAGAGATTAGGCGCAGGACCAACAACATGAAAAACATTTATTGTGTCTGTGTACCTAATCCATATCAATTTTAGGAAAACCATTACATTCACATGTCACACCCATGACATAGTAAAAATAATATGTCTGTGGTCACACCAAATAAGATAAAATCTCTTTCATTTTCGTTATTATTAAAAGGGCTTCGGAAGGTACTGTAACATTGTCAGAGACTTTATTACAATAGATCTTTGCCATCATCTACGGCTTCAAGACATCAACCTACTTACCTGACAAAAAAAACGACGAACGGGAAAGGCTAGGCCACATAACCTAACATGAAAACTTAACATTACACACTTATTAATATTTTTGAGGCGACTCAAACCCTGAAAAGTTGTCACGCAAGCTGAAAACACTTGCATTAATGCATCTAGGCCAGGCATATTCTCACAAATAAATAACAATGATAGCCATGTTTGCGGAGGTGCTACGTGCGATTTTCACCTCGACCTGTGCCGGTTACCAATTATTCTGGCCTGGATACCGCATGATACTATCGTACTTAAGAGGAACATATTTCTAGACAAAAATATTGCTAAAGACATGCATAGTTTTTTTTTTTACATAGTGTTTTTTTCTTCTTGAGACTGCAAACTGTAGAATGCTACAGACTGCGATACATAGTTCGAATTTAAAAAATGGTGGTTGAAATGTTCCCGTAAAATTGCGTTTGTGATTTTTCGTACAAATTCTTGATATACAAAACGAAGATACCCAATGCCTTAGTCGAAAAATTAGGAACTAAGACCGCTTATTTAAAAATAAGGCAAGACATAATGGTTTTGATTCTCTTGTTCACAAACTAAATTTATTTAAAACTATCGCTCTCTTTAACTAATAGTAGATACAAGAAAGGGATGGCAACAATTTTAGTGCTATCAAACTAGTCTGAATTAAAATTTCCTTACTATTTTAGTCGTCATTTCGGAACGTGCCCACAAAAAATGCGAAGATGTGTAAACTAATTTAACTGCACTAGAATTATTGTTGCCATCCCTTCCCTTTATAATAGCATCTACTACATATAAGTAAAAGAGAGCGATAGTTTAAAATAATTTTAGTTTGTGAACAAGACAACCGACACCGTATCCGGGTAAAGCTGTCTAATCTATACTAATATTATAAAGAGGAAAGATTTGATTGTTTGTTTGTTTGTTTGTTTGTTTGCATTGAATAGGCTCCGAAACTACTAAACCGATTTGAAAAATTCTTGCACCGTTGGGAAGCTACACTATCTCCGAGTGACATAGGCTATATAATATTTTCAAAAAAATTAGGGATCCTTACTAAAACTCCAATTATGTAACCCAAGGTGTAACAAAATACCTAAAAAATTCCTTACATCGCGTGCGCTGCTAAAACTATTGATGATAGAACAAAATAATGTACTACGACTTTGCAGAACACATCATTATCTACAAAAACTGTCGCGACGGCATATGTCTAACTATTATAGTTATGTCACAATAAGATTTCTTTAATTTCAAAAATTTTATTGAAATGCCGCCGCTAGAAAAGGCTCTTTATTTGTACCTTGGTATTAATCCATATCAAAATAAATTACTTTATATTCAAGACTGGTTCAATACCTTTAAATAAATTTTTGAATTATTCAATTCAGACATTCCATTCGAAAGATATCACGAGTTCAAAAATTTAAGTAGTAGAAAAAAGTCGCGTGGTCGCCGTTCACTCCGCTCGGCTAACTATGCGATGTAGGCGTCACTGGAGTACGGGACGGGAGTTAATTCGCAGACACTTCTATACCACGAAGTCCCGCAATACTACACATATTTTTTTGCCATGGGGAAATCCTCATGGAAGCACTCCGTCCGGGGTAGGCAAAGCCAGTGTCGGACTCTTACCGACTAAAACCACCACGGTGTTCCTTCAACTACCTTAGCCGGGGGCGTGGGAACCCGTGAGTATTCAAACAACCACCCCCGACCGCCTAACGTTGGGAATACTGCACGCCACCTCACCTCACGGGCCTTTACCAGATACGCAAGCTGCGCCAACAACGCCAGCTATGCCAGCGTCGTCAGCTACGCCAACTGTGCCATCTACGCCAGCTGTGCCAGCTACGTCAGCTACGCCTGCTGCTGGTCGGGCAGCAGACTACCCTGTGTCTAATGCTCGCAGGCCCCATCCTCCCATTTTTTTTTAATACAGGATTTCTTCCTCGCGGTCCGGGCGGTGAAGCCAAGACCCTCGGTCCCAAGAGGCGCGAGAACACTACTCAGCAGGCACTCCCGGGGTTACGAGATCGACGGGGGCAGGGAAGGACAGTCCCTCCGCTGCCTGCCGAGTGGCAGGGTGAGTGCACACCGGGCCCGCCTCTGCTCCTCCACTGTGCCCTCTGCTGGGATTAGAGGGACACGTGGAACAACTCCCCATTTGCCCTCATGGGGCCTCCCGTACCAGAATATCCGCCACAGGCAATAAGATCCCCCAAAGGTTAATCCCTCGAAAGGATTCTATTGCCCGTACCTAGGATGCATCGGCCTAACAACTGCCGTTCTCTCCAGACGTGTCCAGAGGGACAAGCAGCCGTCAGACACACGTAAAGGTTTTCTGGCCAGCACCCCCGCAATACTACACATGGGCCAACTTTATAATGTACTTTTTTTTAGTAACCGACGCAAAAAGAAGGGTGCTGTGTGTGAGTGTGTATGTGTTATAATTTATCAATCAACTCAGCCTATCGCAGTCCACTGCTGGACATAGGCCTCTCATTATAATTTATAATTTTGAAATATTTGTTAAATACCCGTGCGAAGCCGGGACGGGCCGCTATAATAAATATAGAAAATAATTAATAATTATTAACTTCAGCATCAGCCATATTACTTCGCTATAAACATCCAGTATATTACAGCTATACACCACTGTTCAAATAATACCTACTTAAGAAATATCAGGCCAAGGGAACTTATAATAATAATTATCTTGTCAACACTAAAGAACTGCGGAGTTTTCGCACTGTACCTACTTATTTATAAGATGAACTAGATCTTTATGATAACATTTATTATAAAAATAATCACGTGCTGTGGCATACTTTTATGATTTATTATGTACAAACTTGATGTCTTGTTATGTGGACACAATTTTCTCTGATCCAGTGGTTATCTAGATCTCTAAAATATTTTAAAAGGTAGAAAAATTTGGGGCTGCCTTTAGAGGAAACATTTATCTTATAAAAAATTTCATTCAATTATCTTTATTTTATCGTTATTAATATTTAAATAAATTAGTTTAGTTTAGTCCGTGTGGTGCCGGACTTAAAGAATTGCACCACCCTATTTCTTCTCATGGGTGTCGTAAAAGGCGACTAAGGGATTCACCAGAGGATGGGCAGCAGGGTTCTCTGACTCTGAGTATTTAACCAACCAACTGCGATCCCCGCCCGCCAAGCGTGGCGATTATGGCATACGTTTTGGGAGAGGCCTATGTCCAGCAGTGGTCGTCTTTCGGCTGAAATGATGATGAATATTTAAATATTTCCATTGTGAAATGAAAATCCCATGACAATAGGACTATGTGACACTCTCGTTTTCGTTTCTATACAGCATCCTAACCCTGACCTAGTGCCTCCACCTTTCCTACAATACTTACAATATAAAATAAGAATAACTTCACAATAAAACAAACAGTTTAAGTAGAGCGGTAATAACAACAAACACTCAATGTAACACTTTCAGGCTTTACTTTACTCAAGGACGCAGATGGTGACCTCGCAAGACATAGCAGCTTACTGCAAATTAACTACAGAAGTTGCACGTTTAACAAATGAAAAATAAGCAGTGTTAAAACCGTAGATATCTTAGTTCTTCTGAGACCTATGGTTAAAACCAAGATTTAAAAAAAACTTCATCGTCAATTACCTAATATCTACTCTACTCTTTATCTTCTTCCACTCTCTATCTATGTCTGTTCTCATAAAAAAAACGTTTAATTTACAAATCTTTCCATAAAAGCCGGGTATAAATAAGTATGTCACTGTCGTACCAAGAACTGCTGCCGAATTGCGTAACTCACTCGCGATCGCAATCAATAGGATTTCAATGGTCATTGCTCCTGTCATTGTGTTTTGACAATAATTCATCTTATCGGCAACTATGTACGACGCAATGTAAGTTGTTATTATTTTAAAATGAAAGCTAATGTCAATGTCAATGCATTACACGATTACCCCACTGATTCTTCATTAGTTGTGTGTTATTTTTAACCGACTTCAAAAAAAAGGAGGAGGTTATGTATTCGGCGGGTTTTTTTTTTTTTTTTTTTTTTTTCATGTATGTACACCGATTACTCCGAGATTTCTGGGCCGATTTGCGTGGTTGTTTTTTTATTTGGTAGAGGAAGTCCGCGCGGTGGTTCCATATAAATTTTATTGACTTAGGTCGAGTAGTTTTTTAACCAGCTTCAGTAAATCAGTTTAATTTAGCTTCGCTTACCTAGATGATCTACTAATAGTTTCGTTTTTCTGTGAATCATCAACTAAAAAGTATGAAATAAAAACTTTTTAACAAAAAATAAAACCGACTTCAAAAACCTTAACTAAAAAGTAAAAAATAATCCTTGTATGTATTTCAAAATCTTAACATAAACCAAAATTTTGAAGGCGGCGCGTGACTGTCCCTTTGCGTCATGTTAATATAATGTACTGTCGAGCGCTTATCTATAGTAAAAAAAACAGTTTATGCGAACATACATGAAAAACACGCGCCGCCTTCAAAATTTTGGTTTATGTTAAGATTTTGAAATACATACAAGGATTATTTTTTACTTTTTAGTTAAGGTTTTTGAAGTCGGTTTTATTTTTTGTTAAAAAGTTTTTTTATTATGTATGTATAATTTGTCCGATTCGTGAAACTTTTTTTGAGCCTTGAACCACTATCCATGGAGTTTCTTGTCGGTTCTTCTCCATAGTACCTACTATTTGGAACCGTGCACATAAAGTTGACCTTTAAAGTACCTACCCGTTTGTGGTCTATAATACAACGTGTTATTTAAATAACTGAAAACCTCTTAAGGGGTTATTGTACACATCAGTATGAACAATTTTTACTATGGGACCAACCATGAAATCGTGAAAAAAAACAGGTGATCCTTACATTTGTGTTCACATCAGATCAGCTGTATTTTGTTTTAGCGATTTCAGGTTTTTTGCCATAGTAAAAGTTGTTAATACTGATGAGTACAATGACCCCTTAAAAGGTTTTCAGTTATTTCAATAATACATGAAATAAAAAATGACTTTGATCTCTCTCGCAGATTGCAAGCTACGGCGATATAATTTTTTTCTTGTCGTTTGCAACTTGTGCAAGTAACCTATTAAACATTATTAGGTCTGTATGCAGTGGGTCTTCTGTACCTACGTTGTATACGTTGAAACGCCCACTTACATACGTAATGAAGTATTGTTCAGTGATGAGCAGACTTGATACGGTTCAGATGGTGGCAGATATGGTGGTCTATTAGATGATTTAGATGCCTCATTATTAGCGCAACTTTTAAAAGATAATAGGTGAGAGTGAGAGACATCACACGTTGCAGATTTTTATTAAGTGATAGGTAATTTTATGCTAAGATTCGATTAGAATAACGGAGTAATTGTGTAATGAACTTACAATGACAATAGCTTTAATTTTGACATTACAGCAATATTTATTACGTTGTGTATAGATGCCGATAAGACGGATTGTCATAGCATACGGAGCAATATAGGCATAGAAATCAAGATGATTGCGATCGCGAATGGGCTACAAAATTCGGCAGCAAGTCAAATTGCTAAGATTATACAAGAAGTAGGTAATTAAACCGAATTTGGCAAGAAGCAGATAATACATACAAGATAGATGATGATGTTAAGGATGGGCCCTGTGTTATGGCCAGAGGATAGGTCCACAGAGAACAACTACTACATATTGTAATGGGGACACAGAAAAGTGCAAAATATTTTCAGAGACTTGATAAGTAGCAGAGAAAGAAAAACGATGCACTGGTTCAGTGCTCTCACAGTACAAGCGTTGTCCTCACAGCAATTTTTAATGGAATTTACAATGTGTAAAGTTTCTAAACTATTCCATATTACCTATTTCAGTTCACGTAAGAAAGGTAACACAACCCATCAATGTTAATGCTTAAAACCTGATTCCGATACATTACGTGCTTCGTGTCCCTGATGTAACTTATAAAGTTGTAATACTTCTAGTTCTACTCACACCGTTTTGGAAAACAGAGCGTGAAGATAAGTGATGTTTACATAATATTAACATTGTTTCAAATATAAATTTACTTTTATACCGCGTTTTTGACCACAGCACGTGCTGTATGGTGTTCGTCACAATACCATACTACACTATACAAGACAATGTTTCGTTTTTAATACGATGAAGAAACTACACAATTGGTCCTGTTCTCGCAAGTACTAGGCAATCATGGCTGACGAAGAAACGAAGATTCAATTTGCTTTTTATAATTCCTGTTCTCGCGATTATTACAAAAATCTGTTCTAAGCTCAAGTCAAAGAGGCTCATGTGGTAAAATTCCTGGTGATAAATAATTGTCGGTGCATTTTGCAAAACATACTTCGAAATTGGAACACAAGATGAGAGAAGATAACAATTATTTTTTCGAAACAGCCAGTACGTCTATACATTGAAGAAGTTTTTTCTCACACATTTTCTAACACCTTCAACATCGGTGCATAGTGCAAATGCAAATGCCATGTTCGCGTGCATGAGGCCCTAGTAATGCAAAGTTTAAATCACAAAGGCACGTATGTTACAATGATTTATAAATAAATCCGTACAAGGAGGCAAACGTGCGTCAAGCTTTGTCATTCAGTGTAAACAGAAGGATTTTATTTCATCTGAATGCAAGTCAACTGCAAGAAACAGATGCAGCCAGCCAGTAGGTACAATAAATATGCAGGCTCTTGTCACATTAGTGTCATATCATGTACTTTCACAGACTTTCACACATAAATTCATTTGGGTTTAGCCTTTTTTTATGATATGGTATGATTTTTATTACACAAGGAAGCGAGCTAAAAGCCTACCTGATGCATTGAGGTAATATGTACTACGTACTGGAGCAGACATCAGGAACAAAAAAATTAGCACAACTTGCTGGCCGCAAAGCACGCGCGGCGCGAGCGTGGCTAAGCGAGTTAGAGTGCAGGAGCTCTAAAACGTGCTACAAACAAACGTGTCTTCTCTAGTAGTACGTAGTACATATTACCTCAGTGAAGTGAAGTGATACGATGAAGTGGTTACCTTTGCCCAAATTGCCCCAAACAACTGCGATACCTCCTAGGCAGCCCAAGCACGCGACTCGTGCAATTGCGGTACGATTTTTACCGCAATTGCGCGAGCCATTTTCGCCAAACTGAGAGTTGAAGATGAAAAAGTCTCATGTGATTGTAATTTCACCAACCTTGTACGATTATTTATAACATCGAACATTCAAACCACAATTTGCATTTTAAATCCATCCATTGATGTCGAAATTGTAAGACAGTAGCATATGTATTACTTAGTACACAATACATTGAAATGTGTATAGACAGTTTCCACAATTTCCTTCGCGTCGATGTATGAATATTTGATCAGCATCACAAGTATGGCGACATACTCGCTTTTTGTGGAGAAAGCACATACTTGTTACGTTACGCATATTACCGGCTCAAGTTGTTGGCGAAAGCGGGTACTGTAATAGGTATAAATCACAGAAAACAGAACTATAGTAATTCATTACAAAATGGAAATGTATACCAAAAAAAATAGTTAATTATTATTAATTGATTTATTATTAAAAAAAACTCAGTGGTAACACTTCTCTGAAAAACGTATCGGCTAAAAATAAATTAAATACAGCTAAAAATAACTAAGCGTGTTTGTTAATCTAGCACCTGCAAAGTTGAAGGTTAAAAAATATATTAGACATGTCTTTTATACGCCAAGTTTCTTGGTTAAAATATGCTAATTTGCCTTTGCTAAATTATGATTTTTCCGTGTTGAATTACGAAATAAAGACGCTGTCAATGTAAAATTGTTACCAATTAAAACAAAAACTTTCTACCTATCAGTTAGAAAAGATAGCTACCTATAGCCGTGCATTTTACGGTCTCCACAGAAACTAATGCCCTAAAAAAATACATCTAAAATATTGTAGAAAAATTAAATGAATTTCGATGAATTAATTGTTTTAAATTTTTAATAACTCAATGGCTATTTGAATTTCAAAACGCAACGTTACGTCACTCAGTCCACCTCCGTAACACAGATCGGATATAATATAAGAATTATAAGATATTATCTAAGGGGTGTTTACATAACCTACGACGCCGTTTAAAAAATTACCTTATTAAAATTGTACTTTAATCTTATGTAAAAGGGTCGTAGGCATCATTAATAAAATTTTTTGGAAGATGAATCTGATCTATTGTGCATATTTAAAAACAGGGACTAAGGCCTAAAATTTAGGCCCTAAACCCTTTCATTCTGAGAAACGACCTATGCCATGACTAGCAATCAATGGGACATACTGGAATTTTGAACATCGAACAATACGAGACAGAGGCCTGTAGCCTCCTAGTAATTTACTAACAAACTACATTATTGTAAAAACAAGTTCGACAAATAAATAAAAACGTTACAAAATCATTGAGGTAATATGTACTACGTACTGGAGCAGACTTCAGGAACAAAAATGTTTGCACTTCTTGCTGGCCGCGGAGCACGCGCGGCGCGAGCGTGGCTAACCGAATGAGAGTGCAGGAGCTCTAAAACGTGCTACAAACATTTTGTTTGAGGTGTCTTCTCTAGTACGTAGTACACATTACCTCAGTGTACAAAATTGCCAGCCTAGCTATTAACCACAGATATACATTTCAGTGTAGTTAGCATATCTGTGCTATTATTAAAACAACAATAAAAACAAGAAACTCATCAATCAATAAATTTAGACCCTTAGTTTATCTATATTACCAAAGAAACCTCTATCCCAAAAAAGCTTGTTCATTTAGGTACCTACTCTGTACCTACTTGTACCAAGCCCTAAGTGTACACTAGGGATTTATTCCACTTCTCGTATTCCTATTCGATAACCGAACGTGACTCGTTAAAGAATCGCTAATCGAGGCCTAACAGGTATCGATTCCCTAGCACTCTAGTATTTACGTAAGATTCTGATTAATTAGTTAAAGCACGCACCATGATTATGTAAACTTGATGGATATGTAACTGTGATAAATGTTGCCAATAGTTTTACTTCCTTCTCGTTTGTTTGGTTAGATGTATCTTTTTATTCAGGTTAAGTTTATTCCGCTTTCGGAATGCAGGTCGAGCTGCGGAACAAACTTTTTGTTTTTAGAGTGATCTAGAATCTGAATATTTTAACGTGGTCAATTGTGTATTTTCTTGTCAACATTTTATTTGTGACTTATGGCACAGTCGTAAGAAGCACTGATGTCAATCGTGAGTGAGAGGTAGAACTCCAAAGTTGGGCAAAGTCCCAACATTGCAAAAGTATCGCTAAAAAAATAAGATACTAGGTACTGCTCTGTCAGCACACCTTTGGGGATTTAAAACGTGACCATTATATGCAATATTTGCTGTATTACAAATACAACCCAATATGTAACAACATTAACAGTTATTTCTGGCCTAATTCGTGAATTCCCTATTAAAGAAAACACGCAGACGTCTGTTTGCGTACATATTAGTACCTACTATTCTGTGAACTAACGGTACCTACGTGTACATCCATCTCACTCTATTTGTCTCCATCTCAGTAAAAAAAGATTCTATTTAACACACCGCAAAGTATTTATTACTTTACCTCACGTTACATGACATCTGTATGGAAAGCTTCCGTAACAGCTGTGATCTTTCCCATACTATTCCCATTATATTTCCCATACAACTCAACGTTACTCTTGTGTTAAACAAACACGGTGAACTTCATTTTTTAGTAATTAGAATCGTGTTAAGTATAATACGCATTGTTTATTAATAAATAGTTATTGCGACTAATTTGAAATCAATTGTTTTATTTATTGCATTCAATGAAGACTACGTTAACATACATCTACTTATATTTTTGAGAGAATAAAACAATGATTATTTGGACTGAATCTTACTTTTTTCAGTTTCAATAACTCGGTATTTTAGTATAATCCATATCGACCTTTCAACTTTGAGAGGACAATTCTAAACTTACTTTTCTCTCTTTCCAGAATGCCAGTTACGTGATCAACAGACGATACTCGAAAGACAAGATGTCACCGGTGTGCCACAACTTCGTGCAAAATGCCTGGAAGAAGGACTTCTGCTCCAACTGCTTCAAGTCGCGCGAAGAGCACGTCAAGCAGGAGCGGGCGACCGACGGCGGCAAGTACCTCGCTACACCTTTCCAAAACAGAGGCACCTACTTCAAGAAAACAGCACCAAGCATACTCAAAATACACCCAAAGAAGAAAAACAAACGAAACGTCACCTTCCCTGAAGAAGTATGCAGTGTAATAGGCTTCGGAGGCGACGACTGGTCCGACGGAGAGGAATTCGAAATGTCAGAAGAAACTGAAGATGATGACACGTTCCCAGACACAGAGGAGGAAAGAGAACTACACAGAATCACCAAATCCAACACAGATTTCAACACAGTTAAAGCTAACTTGTTGATAGATTCAGCAGCTAAAACGTACACATCTTTATTACTAGGAAAAATACAAAAAGACTCTGATGGCAAAAAGAAGACTCTGTTAGTATCCGTCACTCCCTTCGGACAGGAGAATAAGCCTAGCCATAAGTCACACGTCCGCAAACCCGCCGTAATTCACGTATCAGAAGCATCTGAAGAGACGTGTAATAGTTATAAAACTAATATTATTCTATCTTCTTATAAAGAAACAGAAACCATTATAAGTGCAGACAATACCAGTGGACCTATTTGCACTGAGAAAACCTTGCTCGAAGAAATATCAGAGACTTTAGAACAAAATCGAATGTCTAACGGTACGGACCTCCATTTGTCGCAAAAAGATAGTAACAAACCCACCGTGGTTGATGAGAAGATGAAAGAAAGTATGCAAGATGAACCTGAGAAGAAAGAAATGTGTGAGATCAAGAAGAACAGTATTGTAAGACAATTACCATTGCAAAAAACTCATGACAGGCCAAAAGTAAATCTAAGTCGGTCAGAATTTAAATTTTGTAAGATCAATATTGAGAGCAGCAGTGTTGATTCAGCCGTTAGCACTTTGAACTCGACTGCTAATAACTCTCTAGCCTCAGACGACGAGAGTTTTAGTGGGCGGACAGACTCCGACAATGACGACAGCGGCCATTTTTCGGAAACACATAAATGCGAAGAAACCGTTAAGATAAAAGTATTCAGCGAAGGCGATAAAAACATTAAAATGTCTCCAATTGGGCAACTTAGAAAAGTAGACGGACAGGCTAACACTGGCTATTCTACATTCCAAAGTCCGATCATTGACATGCCTCCAATAATACCTAAACAGCCAGATAATATATTTTCTGCAGAAGCCAGTCGCGAACTGGCAGGCGAGCCAGACGGCAGAGCCGACCCGGACGACGCCTCGGAAGCACCAGCTTTGCCGAAAAGTCCTATCCCCACTCTAGACCCACGACCGTCTTTCTTACATGGCATGATATCTGACATATTGCCTGCACACAAACCGGCTTTACCAGAAAAACCCAAGCTACCAGTCAAGCCAGTTATCAAGCAGACAACCAAAAAAAGTGTTATCACAACAAGCCAGCAGCAATTAAATATGTACATGCATACAAAAAAAGATGAAGATGAGAAAATTATTGGAGCGTTGAGTGATGAAAAAAATAATGAGATAACAGAGGTGCACGAAGACAAAGCTGGACCGATTTATTATGCTCAACCGGTATTGACTAAAGACGACAGTGACCCGTCACTCAATAGTATCGGCAAACGGAAAGCACCAACCCCGCCATCATCGCCCACGGTAGAAGAATACCCTAATATTTACCAAAGAAACTCTGCTGGGTTTTTGAAATCAGATGCACCAATCGTAAGAGAATTGGAGAAAAGGGAAAGGGCAACTATCTCTACAGCAAGTAAAATTAAATCTGCAGAAGAACCAATTGTGATTAGAAAGATTGATGTAACACCAGAACCCGCCCCGCGGAGAAACATATCCTTGTCCCACGACAACTTGTTATTGGATGATAAACGCAAAGGAAAGCTTAAATTCTCAATCAAGAAGCTACTTCGGATAGGCTCTTCGAAGGATCTCGACAAAAAGGAGCTCACAGTTGCAACAGTGCCAAAAATGACGAGCAAATCTGAGGAAATATATGATTTGACCCCGAAACCCAAGCCGCGCCTTGTGATCATACATCCTTTGGACATGAACGGATCTAACGGTGTTGAAGTCGTCAAATCTAATTGTGAAATCTCGGGAAACTTACGTCGTCTGAGTCACGATGATGTGTCATCGATATACAGTGGTTGTAGTTCTGCTACTGAGCCGGAGACTCCTAGGGTTGTGAACAAGCCCCCACCACCACCAAGACAGTCGAATGAGGAGCATAAAACAGTGTCGAGTGTGCCGAAGCCAGCCCGACCACCGCCTCCGAAGTCAGCTGCTTTGCAGAAAAAGCAGAAACAACAAGCGTGGTCAAATGCACCTAAGCAGTGTGATAGTATTTATGCTAATTTAGGTGAGTAAACTAGAATTTTATTATTCATTGATTATTTGCTTGTCAAGTGTTTATTGTTTTCCAAACTATAGGCTCGCCCTACTCTGTAACTGTCGAAAACAGCAATGTATATTTGTTATGAAAGTGAAAAACGTAGTGTTATAAACTCTTTGGATGTAAACGATAAAAATAGAAATCACCTAAAAGATACATTTTAAGCTATATTAGAAGAAAAGTTACAGAAAATGATCATATTGTTCTCTAAGCCCATAAAAATAAATATCTTATTTCACTTTCTAAGTAAACATAAAGTATGTATAATATTAACATTATAAAGTTAATTTAACTTACAAATTATTAATTTTTAGGAGAAATAAGATCTGCTCTTGCGCCGAGAAAACCGGAACGGACGGCGAGTATGCGCGAGAGAGAAGCACGTTTGGAGCTACCCAAACGTAGGACTCAAATAGACGACGACAACGACGAAATAGACGACGGACCCCAAGAACTGGTGCAAGCCACCAACGATCCTGTCATACACAGCTACGATGACGTCTATAACTCCGCCAAATACGATGAAGAAAACTGTGATTCAGCCAAAAACAGCGACAGTGACTACGAATATGTCCACCACGCAAGATCTAGCTCACCTGAATGTGACTCTGCCATAAAACCAAGAGAAACTAACTCACAAATTGAAGCAAGAAAGAGCGAAGAGAACAACACTGACTACCCTAAATACAACAACGGAATATTCAACAGAACATCCCTTCCTTACTGCGGCAGCGAAACAGAATCTGAAATATATTCTCCATATAGCTTTTACAGTTCCAATGATAACATGGACAGTCCTGGTAACGAAGATTACCAGAACGATATGACTCCAAAAACTACAACAAATAAACTTAGAGTAAGGAAAGGGCGAAGCGTGGTGCATAGAAACCTAGAAGACAATTACGGAGCAGTCGTTATTGCGAATCACGAAGCGCTCGCGCAAGTTTTAGAACAGGTAATTTGTTTTATATTAGTACCGAGATTGCATAAAATGGTAAATCGTTTTGCATTTCGTTTGTAACTTGTGCATAAGGCTTAATTTATTGGGCTAGCAAATCTAAGAAAATCCTTGAAGGTAATCGTGATCTGAGATTTAGTACAAAGCATTAATGTTTGTTTAAATTGTTGATTAGGTGCTTTGTTTAGGTAATAAGCCCGTCTAAAGTATCTGACTGACCTATCGTATCATTCTCGGACATAAATTATTGAGACACCTCACCTCTTTGTCGTTGCATAGTGAAATATTAAATTTAATGAACTAGAATCAGCTGGTAGAGGCTGTAAGATTATTATATCATTGGGAGTCACATGCACCTACAATAATGAATACCAGCTTTTTTAATAATAAATATCTAGCCAGAGTAATTAAAAAGTTCATTAAATCCTCAGGTTCAACAAAGTGCAACAATGCAATCATCTCTGCGGGGTCTGAAGGCTTGCACCAACCTACGGTGGAACGACTTCGCGATCCAGCAGCAAAAGCCAAGCTCAGTAAAAGCCGGCAAGCGATTCTTCTACCCAGCTATCTGGAACTCCAATCAGGGTCCAGTAAACGTCACCCTGATGGTATATAAGGAGCAGATGGCTTCGCAGATGGTCTGCCAGCAGTCGGTGCAGCCTCAGACGTTAAGCTTGAACGCCATCACGGAGTTCTGTGACTTGGTACCGCTTCAGCAGTTTGGGGAGGAAGGCGAGGATTTGGTACAAGGTAAATATTTTATTTGTTTTCCCTTGTGAATTCAGATTATTTTACATTTTATAAATGTTAGCGCCCTAAGTCCTCTCTGTGTACAAAACGAAAACTATTGTAACTATGTAGACTTGAGAACGGGTGGCTTCCTTCTGCGAGACCGTTATGCTTCAGAAGAAAGCCGCAGAGTGAGATCGGGAGAGGGCCGATCCCGCTCGGAGAAGGAGGCGCCGGGGAGGCAACCACCCTGGCGCAAGGCCCAGATAGGGCGAAGGGCTGCATCCCCTGCCGCCACATCTGGCAGGGGACCTTCTGGATCGTGGAAACTAAGAGTGAGGGACTCGAGGCGTCTATTAAGCAACCCTGGGGGGGACAGCTGCACGTGGTGGTCGCGTGCTGCTGTGAGTGAAACAATATTGTTTTCCCGGGACGTGCTAAAGGCGTAGCAAGAGTTAGAGCACCGGTGCTGTCCAATGGAGTTCCCGAAGTTCCTCTATTTTGTGCTGATGGCCACCGTGTGGTTTTAGTCGTTAGGAGCAGACATATCCCTCCGTCTTCCCTAGACGGAGGATATCCATAAGGATTTTCACCCAAAAACAAAAAAAGGACATAATATTTCACCAGACGATTTAATTCCCATCACAAATTTGAATTAGCTTGATTCGTAGAAGCCAAGCTCTTATTGTCAATTCTAATATGACCCTAGAAGAACGAGAAAACATGTTATTTATAAGCTGGCGTAAATCTTGCAGGCTCCGGAAACATCTCATGTTGTTTTTCTTTTAATTTTAAATTGTAACCGTACGTAGGCGTAAGTTAATCTAAGTTATTTGTATCGATACGCACAAAGTAAATATGTAGTTCATCTAAATACATAATACAATGTTTATTAAAACTAGTTTATTATCCGAAGTTGTTTGACCACACTTATTAGTTATTTGACATGAATTCCTTTCGTAACCCAGATATTGAGACTCTTAAGGCCATTAATGACTGAGCCCCGGGGCTACTCGTGTTGAAATCTATTTTTTTTCTTTATCTGATTTATATCAAATTAAATTGTAGAAAGTATAATGACATATCGTCATTCGAAGAAAGCCCAAAAGTAAGGCAAGTGTTCTAGTTTTGGGTGTCGATATCTCCCAGCAAATTGTTTGGAAGCCAAAACGTATCGTAACGCAACGTACGTACGTAAGTTTGGCACTCAAAATCAACATAAAATATTTACTCTCCTGCTATAAAAATGTTATCTTTATAATAAAATTAGTAACTATTATATAGTAATGATCCCGATATCATCATCATCATTTCAGCCGAACGACGTCCACTGCTGGACAAAGGCTTCCCCCAAAAGGGGGGGATATGCCATAATCGCCACGCTTGTCAGGCGGGGTGGCGATCGCAGTTGGTTGTTTAATCCCGATAATTTATAATAAAAAACATATATTTTGTAATGAAGATAAGGATTAGAACCTGTGACTAAGGGCGTGGTCCTATTGAGAGCTATTAACTAGTAGCTAGAAACTATTTTGTAGTTCAAGAAGAGCTAAACTTCAATTTGATCTACAAACTTAGACAGAAATGGCAATATAATAGTTTGCTAGTTTTCGGGTCACATTATTAACTACTAAAATTCCAGCTCGGCTACTGCGACTGGTATCTACTCGCTCGCAGATACCTACTTCGAGACTAGAAGTCTAGCGAGGGCGAGGAGTTCTAGTTAATAGTTCTTATTGGTGTTATAGTAAGCTAGCCAATGTGACCTAATGAGGTCACTATCTTATAGTTTGTAGCTCACTAATGAATGTGACTACCATTGCTAATACTTTATAAGCCAACTATCTAATAGTTTATAGCTCACTATCTAATAGTTTATAGCTCTCAATTGTACCGCGCCGCACCGTCCAGTACCGTGAGCTCGTATCAAAATCTTCCACATCAAACTGTCTTAGGGGTGACATTAAAACAATAGAATAATGATAATTAATTTCCCAATTTCTATCTATTCCAGCCACCGTAGTAGTGTTAGCCCACGCCCAGGTCGACACCATCCACTCCTACGGCGAGAGCCTCCACGCGGCCGAAGGTTTAACCACGAAGGAACACCAACTGGTCCAAACAGAACAGATCCATGAAGCCATCTTCATGACGCTACAAATGATTAACGGCCTCAAGTGCTTGCAAGCGCGAGGGGTGGAGGAAATATCGGACTCCTTGACATCTTTCATCGCACTGAAGGATGCCCAACCCCTGTCTTCTCATGGAAGCACGCTGAACCTACCTTCTCCTGATGACAGACTGAACTCTCTTTGGGCACCGAAAACTAATTCTTATGGACGGCTTTGCATATTACAGGGGTAAGTTTCCAGTTTACATTAGACTCCCAGTAAGAAATTGTGGATAGAAAAAATCGCTCACGAGCAGGATTCGAACCCGCGACTCCTGGCTCAGTACGCCAATGCTTTAGCCACTAAGCTAACGGGAACACTGCTCGTGGTATCGAAATTATCCTCCACTATGGTACGTCTTTGGTAGGCATATCAATACGACTTTAAATTAACTGCAAAGTTAGTCGAGTCGGTAAAGAAACACAATTTCTTAATAACATAACTGGCGAAATGTCGGTGTACTATTACACCTCTGCCTACCCCTTCGGGGAAATACAGGCGTGATGTTATGTTATGTTTCTTAATAAGATATCGCTGACGTCTTTCAAAGACGTACCATATAGTGGAGGATAATTTCGATACCACGAGCAGTGTTCACGTGTGTTTACTTTTTTGTTATGTTATGTGTTTTTAATTAATATTCACTACTTATCACTATTTTTATTTTAAGACTACACTAACTCAAAGGGCTTTCTAAGTCCCCTCACAAAGTCTGTGTTGTAGAGGAGCTGGATAGCCTCAACGTTCACATGATGATGAAGTCTATATTCATGAGCTTCGATATACTTTTTGATGATGTCCTTAACGAAATCCATTTCATGTTTTATGCAACAATTTTCTTCTCCATTCCAGATTGAGCGACGAAATAAACAGCAAATCGACAGACGAAGGCCATCTCAATTCTTTATGTACATGTGCTATAAAAGCTACCGAAATTCTCCTCCCCGGAGAGAAGCTAACCCCCCTTCTAAGGGAAATACTGCACGAGGAACGTGCTGTATCACTGAACCACGCCAAATCAGTCCTGGAGTTCATGTTATGGGGACCTTTGGATGTTGTCCAAGGGGTTCCTGTAGAAGACAGGGAGTTGTCACTACAAAGATGGCTGGACCTTGAAAGGGCGACAGTTCTCCATGGGCTTGTGAGAACCAGGGTCCAGTTAAATGTGTTTGAACAACTCCACCTAATGTTCTTAGTCCGGTCAACGGCTAAAGCCATGTGTGATGCATCCGTGCTCCTTGAAAAAGCCAATGTTTATTAATTAACATACACATTTACATGTACATTTAGCTATATTACTATGATGACCTCTGCGCTTATTTCTAGTGTCGTTAAGATCCAGTTTTGACTTGTATTTTATTATTCTAAAGTATGTTTTGTAACATTAATTCGTTTTTTTTCATTCGCAGTGTGTACGTAAGAGGCATCTATCTTATGTTAAACTTAGCTAAGTTAGGCACCTGAAGACTTGATATTATATTTTAGACTGTTGAATAAATCTAATGTTGCGAATGGGACATGATTGGACAAGTTAATATTATGTCATTAATATTATTACTATGTATGCAAACAGAATTATATGAAATAATGAGATTGAATAGAGAAAGATAACTGCCATTATATGGGACCAATAAGTATAAAACAATACAAGAAGATTAATTTAAACCTTTGAAATATAATATATAATTATTTATAAGAACCAGAAAATAGGGAAGAATTATCTTTATAATCTACATTTGTCAAAAAAGGCTGTCAATAATAAAAAATAACGGCGCAACGTAGTCGAAAACTGGGGAACTAATGGTGCCACCATCGTTTGTGCCAAAGCAATTTCATTGGTTGAAATGTGTTTAACATTATTGCTAATGTCAATTTCACTCGTACCGATTGGTTGCGACAGGTTCTAGCGAAAGTGCTGCCATCTGCTTGTTTTTCGTCTCCCCATTCAATTAGTTTTGACTTTTTTTTTCCAATCCATGTCTACCTAGGTGCCAATAAATAGAACTGAAGGTATATACTCATAATAACTCTGGTGCCTTATATTGTATTATACGTAAGTGCTGTATTATATCGAATATAATTTATATTTTATACGAGCTCTTAAGATATCGAGTTCAAATTATTAATTTACCCTTGTAAGAATTCATCGAATATAAAAATACATATTTCAGACAATATTTTTGTTGTTTTATTAATAAAATTACATTATTCTTTGAATAAAAACTTTTTAACAAAAAAAAAAACCGACTTCAAAAACCTTAACTAAAAAGTAAAAAATAATCATTGTATGTATTTTAAAATCTTAACATAAACAACATTTTTAAGGCGGCTCGTGGTAAACCCTTTGCGTCATGTAATGTCAGTCGAGCGCAATATCTATAGTAAAAACAGTTTATGTGAACGTACATGAAAATCACGCGCCGCCTTCAAAATGTTGTTTATGTTAAGATTTTAAAATACATACAATGATTATTTTTTACTTTTTAGTTAAGGTTTTTGAAGTCGGTTTTTTTTTTTTTTGTAAAAAAGTTTTTATTTCATACTTTTTAGTTGAGGGTTGATTCATAAATGTTTATATAACCAATTTGGGAATATATTTTTTATTAACCTTTGCTATCCCACTGCTGGGCAAAGGTCTCGCTCATGTTCTTCCAAACGTCCAATCATTATCTTGAGAAAAAAACACGCATATCGGCCAATAATTCGTGTGCGTCATCCCAGCGAAAAAGTGTCGAATTTCTTAATTCGAGATAAGTAAATCGTTAGTGTATGACGTCGTGTAATTGTGTATGAACATTTCAGATTTGTGTGTCCAACCCTTTTTGGGATATTCATCAAAAACGTTTTCCGCTGGAACGACGTCTTCCCAGCGAGACTTTTTTTTTCCAAAGGACGTAAGTAAAATAAAATAGTTACATGGATTAGAGTATAACGAAAGGTAAATGTGTATGCATAAATGAGATTTGTGTGTCTAAAGACTCCGAAGATATTCAATTTTCCGCTGCGGTGAAGTTTGGCTGATTGCTGGATATCATAAACGGTTAGGCGAATAGTTGTGACTTTTTTTACACATGTTGCGATTCTTTTGTGTGTAATGTTTGTGAAAACAGACTTCGAAAATAAATTACCGCTAGGAAGCTATAAATTTTAAAATGAAATCAGGTTATTAAGTCGTAGTACTGCGAATATGAGCTCCGAAGCCTAAATGTTAAAGTTTATTTGTACCTTATAAATGCTCACAATGTCATGTTAAGTCTCATCGATGTACTGTAAGTAAATAATGAATTATGAACAAAATTGCTAGGTCTGGGCCACGATGTTGTTCGCCATTCGATTGGACGAGTTTACTATGGGTTGGCAAATTAGAAGGTATCCCATTCGTTAGTGTATTAGTTCAATTATCCATCTGTAAAATTGTAGCCCAATACACTTAATAATTAAAGAAATATAATCAAAAAACCAATGAGAAGCGCAATACAGAGATAAACCAACCAAGTTTGAATGTGTACTAAAAAGCGGCCGCGCGATACATGGTGCTTACCTTCCCAAATTGTTAGTATAGTACCGTTTTTATTTTGGTACATGTGCGTACACAATTCTTTAGTTTTTATTTTCTCATTTTACTTTACACAGTCATCAGTACAATTATTTCAAAATAAGTAGGTACTATTCAGTTATTGACATGGGGTCACTAAGAACAAAAAAAAAAAAAAAAAAAAAAAAAAACAAATAAACTTTAACATTTAGGCTTCGGAGCTCATATTCGCAGTACTAGGACCTAATAACCTGATTTCATTTTAAAATTTATAGCTTCCTAGCGGTAATTTTTTTTTGAAGTCTGTTTTCACAAACATTACACACAAAAGAATCGCAACATGTGTAAAAAAAGTCACAACTATTCGCCTAACCGTTTATGATATCCAGCAATCAGCCAAACGTCACCGCAGCGGAAACTTGAATATCTTCGGAGTCTTTAGACACACAAATCTCATTTATGCATACACATTTACCTTTCGTTATACTCTAATCCATGTAACTATTTTATTTTACTTAAGTCCTTTGGAAAAAAAAAGTCTCGCTGGGAAGACGTCGTTCCAGCGGAAAACGTTTTTGATGAATATCCCAAAAAGGGTTGGACACACAAATCTGAAATTTTCATACACAATTACACGACGTCATACACTAACGATTTACTTATCTCGAATTAAGAAATTCGACACTTTTTCGCTGGGATGACGCACACCAATAATTCTCAGAAAAACGAACCAATGAGCAGATCATCTAGATAGGCGAAGCTAAAATAAACTGATTTATTGAAGCTAGTTAAAAAACTACTCAACCTAAGTCAATAAAATTTATATGGGACCACCGCGCGGACTTTCTCTACCAAATAAAAAAACAACCACGTAAATCGGCCCACAAATCTCTGAGTAATATCGGTGTACATACATGAAAAAAAAAAAAAAAAAAAAAAACCCGCGGAATAATTACCTCCTCCTTTTTTTGAAGTCGGTTAAAAACGGTACAACACATGACTTACATCACTCCTGAAACTAAACGCATTGTTAGTTTTTTATTAATAACCATAGACACTATAGAAACGCCCGAGCTGTTTTTATTGATCTACCCTCTATAACTTTATTTCTTCATTGTTTGTTTTGTTATTTGTGGAAGTATTCATTATGCCTTGAGATGAGTTGTGTCAACATAACGGGCCGAGTGGAGGGTGTAAATATAATAAAAAAGACGTAAAATAATTTCTAATATTTTTATTGTCTCAGCATTGCAACCGATTATATTACTAGGTACGGTCAACCTCATATAAATGGTAAAAAACCATTATAAGCTGAACTGGCTCAGTATTTAAGTGTCATACAAGACGGGTTCTCCTTATACTGGTTTTTTCACCATCAATGTGCGTTTGACTGTACTAATACAACTAAACACTACATTACAACTTATCTTACACTATCCATAAGTAAATAGATATTGTAATAATTAAATCGTGCAATCGCTTTGACCAAAATGACACGAATTATTGAGAAAAGCTTTGAAAAATGCAAAAATTATTTACTGTCATAACTACTGCCTTTTTAATAATACTATGATCAACAAAGTTATTAATCAATATAACAACAACACAATTTAATATCTTTTCTAAAATATTTATGATAGTTCTAAACTATAGTACCGATATCAATAAGTCTTTTTTTAAATATGAGAGCCTTAAAAGTTATTTGCGCACGCGCAGGTTACAAGCTTTTCTGAAGTTTTTCAGTTTCAGCTTCGGTATGTAGCCAGGGTTCAAACCCCTCGCAATTATTAATGAAAATATTACAGAATTCCATTCCAACACAGATATACATACAAATTGACCACAATAATTAGTAGTCACAGATAATATTATACTTTAGTCGTTAGAGTAATACAGTAGTATAATAGTATAGTAAAGAGATATGCCAAGATTGTTTACTAAGGCCAGTATTCCAGAACGATACTCAAGCGTTGATCTCTGTTTAAAACTAGTTTTGAGTTGAGCTTTGATTTTAGAACGTTCCTCAAGCAGAGATTTATTGATCATAGTTCAGCTGAGTTTAGTTTTGTTTTATACTGTCACCTGTTTCGGTATTTAAGCTAAGATTTGATCTGTAATCACTCTAGTGTGGTCCAGACTACGCTTGAGTAGAGATTTCTATTATATTTCAGGTTAAATTCATGTGTTATGTTGTTGAATTAAAGTTTATAATTACCGTTCTGGAATAAGACCGATACTCAAGTAACGATTCTATCCTTAAGTAGTGATCAGGTGATTGGAGTTTAAACTGTACTTGAGGAAGCTTCTGTAATACGTGCCTTAATAAGACAAGTGCGAAAAACAGACTTTATATAACTATATGTGGCCATAGAGACGTCATCACATTTGCTTTGTTTGAAATAAATTACGCCAATTTTCGAAGAGACATAACGCGCTCTTATTGGCTAGCGCGCTACGACGCGTGGGCGTGGCATTGCGCGAGCCAATAGGCGTGCGCCCTAGTTTGCTCCTATTTGCAAACGCGCTCGTGGCGTGATATTTATCTGTGCGAATAAATAGAACAGTTTCGGAATTGGTCAGCCCGTAATTCATCTCTATAGGGTTTAGTTAAAGTTTAACTATTAAATCTGCTTATTGGACAGATAAGCTCATATTGGTTAAGTTTTTGGTGAATAAATAATAATTTATTTACTCAGTTCAGGATTGGTAGCGTGATTGCTACGTGACAACGTAACAAAGCTAAGATATCGGCACTTAACTAAACACAGATGGACTGACAAAAATGGAACACATTTAAAACAATAATATCAATGTTTGTCTTAATCAAATCCACAAAATTTGTGCGTAAATAATATCGCTTTAGACTTACAGTAAATAAATACAAGTCACCCGTCGTCCCTTAATAATGAATGATATTAATATTATTTTCTCCCACTTGCTCGGAAATTGGTTAATTATTTAAAAAAAAGAATACATCAATCAGCTCTTTTCCGTACGCAACGAAATAACAGGCCAGTAATATCCAACACGACAATAATAGAAATAGCTGGACAGTTTTTATTTTTAAATTATGCTACCGAGGTTTTTAAGAATACACAAGACTTACAGAAATTAGTTCATCATTATAAAGGCTGAATGAGCAATTTTTTTTCAAAACTTTTGAAAATAGAACAAGAACCGCGCGCGGACGAATTGGCGCTAACGAAAATTAGAAATTAGTTAGATACTGTTTAATTAATTTTTATATTGTTTCCTCGCAAATGAGAGAAAAGTACTATACAAGTCTCGGCCGAAATAGCAATTAACGGCCTCGTTTAGTTTAAAAGGACTCGGCTAGAAATAACTTGGGAAGTCTCTGCCGTCAATTGCTTGATTTCAGGCCTCAACAGTAATGTACTATCACGAACATAATAAAAAATATAGACCAAGTGCTGTGAACAATCATAGTGAAGCCAACTAAACCGTGCTCCTTCGTGTACAAACCAGCGCTCAAGCACACACATGCACCTGAAGGATATTTGTTTTCGCGATGCTTACTCGATGATGCCGCGACATGTGTACTGAGCAGTGTTGCCAGGTCCGATTTTCAAAATCCGGGAGGCTTATTATGAAAAAAGTGGGAGATGTATTGAGGAAAAATTTAAAAAATCGGGAGATTATGTTTTTCAACAAAAAAACTAAGTTTTTGAAGAAATCCCGGTATTATATTTTCCTACCATTCCAGCTGTAAAATCAAAGCAGTTTGATATTTTACTGCACTGTGTAAGTGACGGAAATATTCAGGGCAGCAACTTATCCGTCTGTTTCATTTTATGCAGTTTTTTTGCCAGGTTTTGATCTTATTCCTATTATTAGGCTATAAACAGGGGTTGTAAAAAATCGGGAGATTTTTGTCGAAAACCGGGAGATCGGGAGATTTTTTGAAAAATCTGTGAATCTCCCGGAAAATCGGGAGACCTGGCAACAGTGGTACTGAGAGCGGTGAGCACGGTTTGGGGTGGATGTCAGTGCGTGAGCGCTGGTTTGTACACGGAGGAGCACGGTTTTGTTGGCTTCACTATGATTATTCGCAGCACTTCGTCTATATTTTTTACTATCTCTGTGTGTACTATTAATGATATAGTTATTGAGCTTAAGTAAATGAATGTCGAAGGCTTAGTGGCAGTGGCATATTAAAAGTAAAACGCTCTGTAAAACGTCGCCGGGAGTGAAAACCATCGATTCCATGTTTTATCTATGTACCATTCTTGGTTGATATAAAAACAAACCTATCAAAAACAGCGGTTTTTATTCTGTACATCTTGGAAAATCTGAAGCCTCCGTTGCACATTCCGTGTAAATAAAGGAACTTATATTTCACTAAGTAGTAGTTAATATCTCGTCCTGTAAAATTACGTTCCGTACAAATGCGGGGTTTTCACTCCGGGGCGACAAGTTACGTGACTTAAAATTGTTTAAAAAGCCAGCTCACTTCAAACAAACGAAGTATTTGAAATCTACACTCACTAATACAGCAATTATAGTGTTTAATTGATTAATGATAGCTGTCCTCCCGAGGCTTTGGCTCAGTCCTTTCTACCACCATTGCCACTGCCCAAAACCCCGACCGCAAATAAGACTAGAAATTAAAATACAAAAATACGAATACACTTACTTAAAACGTAACGCAAAAAGCAAAAATATTAAAAGCAAGCGAATCCGGAATGTATACATAACGCATAAAAAACAATTAAAATACTTTTTTTTCAAAGACATTCCAAAAAACAGATCTTTTGTTTCACACTAGATAAGCTTAAAATAATATTTAAAATAAGTGTATAAAAATAATAGGAATATAAAGCATTCGATTTTAAACGACATAGCAATTTTAAGTCCACACAACGAGACATACTCTTCGACAAAATGTAATTGTACATGCGCCTGCGCTGTTTTAACTAGCCTTTACTGGATTTTAGTCAATCAGAACAAAATATCTTGGCAGTACTGTCAACAGAGACAAATTGTCAACATCTGTGGCGAAGCGAAACGATTCCTATAAAACTGGCTTCCTTTTTTAGGCGCGTTGTCGACCACGAGCCAAGCTAAGTTGACAAATCTAACTAAGCCAAGTCGACTAAGCTGAGTTAACTTAGCTAAGCCGACTAACGGCCAAAATTAATATCCAATCTATCCACGATTTTGTCTACTAGAGATAGAAATTTGACATAAGCTCCATACATTTTATGTCAAATTTCTATCTATATATATACTAGAGTAGGGTAATTCGTGGATAGATAGGATATTAATTTTGGTCGTAAGCTATGTTGACTATGCTTATTTGACTAAGCTGAGCTAATTAAGCTATGACGACTAAGCTGAGTTAAATAAGCTAAGTCAACTAAGCTGAGTTAACTAAGCTAACCCCCAGTTTCCGAAAGGCTGATCAACGCAAAAATTAACTAATCAGCTGTCAAATCTCAGGTCAAGCGATGTGATTGGTTGTTAACACTTTTGCCGGCCAATCACAGGGGGATCAATCATTAGATTTGACAACAGATTAAATTGATCAGCCTTTCAGAAACTGGGGATAAGTCGACTAAACTAAATTGACCAAGTTAAGTTGACTAAGCTAAGTTAACTAAGCTACGTTGACTAGCTAACTAAGCTTTGTTAGGTTATCTAAATTCCCTTTTGAAAATTATCATCCTTCGCCACTGGTCAACGTAATGTCAACTTCAGTACATTTAAATTCAGCTCAGTTTCCGAACTTAAGTGTCGTTGTTTGGACTATACCACAAAAGTGAAAAAATTAAAAAAGTCCAAATACAGGCCTTTGCCTATTTCAATATGGCAGGCAATGAGTGAAAAATAATAATACAAAAACAATACTTTTTGAATGAATATTCAATTCAATAATGACCGGTAATTTTTTTTCAACTAGTGATATAATAAATTGACTTGATACGCTGCAATCTGAAATAAAATGGCCAAGAATAATATTGGATCACTTTTCAGGCAAAAATTAAGTTTTCTTTTACAACAAGTAAACATCCATTAGTACATTTCAAATAATAAAACTTTATTATTGTGATAAGATTATTTCAAGAGGCATATTTTCAATCAAATTAATTATTTCAACTTAATTATTTAAGTACATACAATTAATTATGATGCCCATTGATTATTAAATAATTCCGTTGCACTTGTTCTAACGCATCCGGCCCCCCAAATATTTGCCCCGGGATTAAATAAATAAATGATTATGATTAAGTTTTGGGGGGCGCAAATTGTTAATCTTGCCCTGCGATAAAGTTTTAGGGGGCCCAATAAATCTTGCCCTGGGATTAAGTTTTACCTGCAGCAAATCCCAATATGTAAATCTTTCCCTGGGATTAAGTTTTAGGGGCCCCAATATGTAAATCTTGCCCTGGGAATAAGTTTTAAGGGACCAATAGGTAAATAAAAAATAGGACAGCTCAGAATTGAAATCTTACCCTGGGATTAAATTTTGGGGAGCCAACATTTTTTAATCTTGTCCTGGAATTATGTTTTAAGGGCGAAAATTTTAAATCTTGTCCTAAAAGTAGTTTTCGGGGGGCGACAAATTAAAATCTTACCCTGGGAGTATGTTTTGGGGGCCCTTGTCTTGGGCACTCATGACCTTGGCTACGAGACTGATGAATAATAGGTATTATTCTTGACCATTCTACCAATTCTCACTGGATATTATCCTTAAACAACTGCTACTTTTGTTCTCTCAAGAGATTAATATTGTCCTTAAAGCTATCAGTTTACAGTCCCTTGTTGAAGTACACGTATTCAGGCGGCTTGCCGTCCGTGTTCTTTAGAATTTGTTCGTAGTTGTCCTTCTCGAAACGTTTTATCGTGTCTATTGAGAGTTTGCTGTGGAAAATAATAATTTGGGTATAACTAAGTGAAGCATAGTATATGTTACTGTTGTCAGTATATTAAAATATGTAGTACAGGACCGTTTGCTGCAGATAACTGCTTTGGAAATTCCATTCCAAATGTTTTTTAAACAGTTTTTAAGGTCCTTGGTTTAAGTATGATGATAATTTGACAGGTCCCCATCTACAACAGCGCCACCAAGCGGGATAAATTTGCTGCGTGTTTCATTATTTTTTATCGCTAGGAAAACGAGGCCATGTTGTTCTGGAAAATCACTGCGGTACTACACATAATGAAGGCATCGTTTTGAGTTTGAGGACGGGAGAATTTTCGAAAATAATGGCAATCTACAGAAATGGTTAAAAAACTAAATTATGACAATCGATCATACCATTGATAAAGATTGTCATTTTTTACTACCTGTTTGAATTGAATGGAACTCGACTAACTTCATGTCCTTAATTATTATGAAAACAAAAAGAAGACATACCATCTTTGTGGGAAGATCGCACAGGCAGTCGGCACCATAAATGTTAGGCTGAAATGAAAAACATCAGAAATAACACAAAGAATCAGCTTTAAAATAGTTTTTTACGCTTAGAATTGAAACAACGATTTCAATACTCAGGGGGCCTAGACAAGTTCTTCAATTCATCCCACAAGAACCATTATTTTTTTCTAAATATGTTTTTTTAAGTAACCAGTTTTTAACTCTAGTCATTAGCTTTAAACACAAAAAGTTTCATCAAAATCGGTCCAGTAGTTTCGGCCTGATATACGAATAAACAAACAGACATTTAGGTTCGTATTACGGAACGTTCCTCAGTACAGTTTGATCTTCAATCACCTGATCACTACTTAAGGATAGAATCGTTACTCGAGCATCGGTCTTATTCCAATACGGTAATTTTAAACTTCAATTCAACAACATAGAACACGAATTTAACCTGAAATAGGAAAGAAATCTCTACTCAAGCGTAGTCTCGACCACACTTGAGTGATTAATATCACATTTCTGCTCAAATACCAAAACAGGTGACAGTATAAAATAAAGCTAAACTCAGCTGAACTGTGATCAATAAATCTATGCTTGAGGAATATTCTAAACTAGTTTTAAACAGTAATCAAAGCTTGAGGAATATTCTGTAATACGGGCTTTACAATATTAAAAGGTTCCGTCACATCATCATTTCAGCCGAAAGACTGGCTGGACATAGGCCTCCCCCAAGCATCGCCACAACGACCGGTCCTGTGCCTTCCGCATCCAGCGGATTCCCGCGACCTACACCAGGTCGTCGGTCCACCTTGTGGGGAGCCTACCCACGCTGCGCCTTCCAGTACGCGGTCGCCACTCCAGAACTTTACTGCCCCATCGGCCATTCGTTCTGTGAGCAATGTGCCCCGTCCCCCGGTTCCGTCACATGGGTTAACATAATTTAACGCGAGCGGAGCCACGGGTAAAAACTAGTTACTATAGTAAAATTCTGAATACTCACAACATGCCGACGATAGCAGTCTGTATACCGATGTGTGCCCAGCGGATCCTCTGCATCCAGGGCTTAGGCTCCAGGCGCTCCATGATGACGGGCAGCAGCATCATGCCCGGCGCACACATCGCGATCCTGAAGTAGAAAAATTGGTAAGACAAGGTGAGAAGGTAAACGATAACAATTCATAACATAACATAACATCACGCCTGTATTTCCCCGAAGGGGTAGGCAGAGGTGTAATAGTACACCCACATTTCGCCAGTTATGTTATAGTCCCATGTAATAGGGTGCGAGCCTATTGCCATTGACCGGGCACAAATCCAGACTCCGGGCTGCTACTGAGAATTTCCTAATGAAAAAACCCAATAACACTTTGCCCGACCCGAGAATCGAACCCAGGACCCCACGCTCAGCAGTCGCGCTTGCAACCACTAGACCAACGAGGCAGTCAACAATTCATAGGCACATTAATATATTTTTTCTATTAAGGCGAATGAAGGGGATCCGCTGGGTGCGGGAAGCGCAGGACCAGTCGTTGTGGCGATGCTTGGGGGAAGCCTATGTCCAGCAGTGGACATCTTTCGGCTGAAGTTATGATGATGAAGGTAAATGCTACCAAGTAGCCCATGACATTAAAAATTTCTAGTGTTTTTTGAAAATGGTAGCTCTATTTCACGTTGTATTTCAATCGAAATATGATTCGCTACAATAATAACAATATATCTACTGAATAATACTCATAGAAAATATTACCTTACCTCTATATAAGTTAATATATGTACGAGCAGACCCGTTCAATATGAATAGTATTAATTTTATGCAGACGCTAGCACCTAATGCAGTGCGGTGCGACGCGTTTACTTGTTCAACCATTCAGTACCAATAAATTCTCCAAACATAAAACATCGTTTTTATCATCTCTCCCGGTTCGCGGTACTCACATACCCTAATCAGATAATCACCTCAAATATCAAGTTTAAAGGTGTTAGGCCTCTGACCGTACATCTTTTTGTCCTAATTGTTCTTCAAGTTTTGTTTTGAGAGGGAGTCTTACTTCGTATCTGCCATCCATCATGCGCTTTGTGGTAGACTTATAAAATTGTATGCATTCTTGAAGTTTCTGTATTATTTGACAGTAAATTAATATTATCGAGCTTACAAGCTCTACAGAGCTTATACAACATGTTGATCTGTATTCGTGCCATATTTAAGGAGGTGTCTATACCACTGATACTGAACACGAATCAATAAAAAAATCAATACGATTTTTTATATATTTAAATACCTATTTGTAAAACAACAAATTCTCCCCGTGTGTCGCGAGCAACACAAAAACGATGCGTGCAAAACCACCAAAAAAAATTTGCAGGCATTTCCAGTTCCACCCTTTGACAATGCCGCTGGTGACTTATTTTCAAAGACATTTGGGATTTATTCTCAAACCCTCGCTATGTTTCTAAGTGAAAATTTGGGTATTAAATAATCGTAGAATTGGTTAAGTTTTTTAGATGACTAAGCACATTATTTATCATTTGCTCTAGAAATATGGCACGGTTACAGATCAACATCTAGAGCTAGGTTAATATTTTCTATGAGTATTATTCAGTAAATATATTGTTATTATCGCAGCGAATTATATTTTGATCGTTACACAACGAGATATAGAGCTACAATTTACAAAAAATGCACAGAAAAACACCTTAATAAACACCTTCAACAAACATTAAAACATAATTTCAACACATTTTAACACACACCAGTCTATAAATATCTACAACATTCCTACCGACAAGCCTTTACAAAAGTATCGTCAATGCCACGCTTACCTTGAGGTGACGACTTGCGATATTCCTTTGACGGGCGCAATTTGTGACTTGCCTATTACTTTGCCATTTTCATCTGTTACGTCCAAACCTGAAAGAGTATTAATTTTATGTTTAGCATAACATAACATAACATCACGCCTGTGTTTCCCCGAAGGGGTAGGCAGAGGTGTATAGTACACCCACATTTCGCAAGTTATGTTATAAGTCCCATGTAATAATTTTATGTTTAGTTACGTAATTCAATCGGAAAGCGGAGAGTTCTCGTTTCCGAGGCCATGACTCACTTTGGGTCGCTGGGCCAGAAGAGTAAGTAACCATCATTCCAGCCGAAAGACGTCCACTGCTGGACATAGGCCTCCCCCAAGTAGGGGGATATGCCATAATCGCTACGCTTGGCAGGCGGGTTGGCGATCGCAGTTGGTTGGTTAAATAGTCGGAACGCTGCTGCCCATCCTCTGGTGAATCCCTTAGTCGCCTTTTACGGCACCCATGAGAAGATATAGGGTGCTGCAATTCTTTACGTCCGGCACCACACGGAACAAGTAAGTAAGTACAACATGAGTTATATTACATGCTATGTATTATATATCTATATATATATATATATATGAATGTATATATTCTTATGTATCTATTATATATACTTAAGTATCTATATATTATTTATATTATTATTAGCTAGTACTTTAAGTAAATAAAGTAGGTTTAATTTATGTTGTACACTTGTTTCTGTCCTCTACATTCAACATCTCTCTATCGCGCTAAGGTTTGCTGTTAGAAAACTCAGTTCTGAGTTAAGCTCGCCGATGTACATAAACTTTCCTACTGTAATCTAAATGTATATCTGTGTATACAATAAAGAATAAGAATAAGTAATAGTAATTCAATATTTTTTATCATACCAGAAGGTAATCAGATTTTATCCTTCAAAGAAACCCCAAGCATAGCTCCATATCTCGCTGAGCGACTTTGAATTTGTGGATACAATTTTAGTGCTGACAAAACAGTTTACGTGTTACATTTCTTTGTATTAGTCGGCACGTTCCGAGACCACGACTAAAATTGTATGAAAATTTTAATTCCGACTAATGGTAAATGGTGATGGTTGCCATCCCTTTCTTGTATCTACAATTAGTAAAAGAGAGCAATAGCATAGAATAGGTAATAATACTAGTATAGAAACGAATCTCTTTTACATGGACCCCAAATGCCGCCTAATAAATACCTACTTCCCTCTTCAGGTCCTAACGTCCCTCTGTCGTCCGAGCGTGCTGCCAGGGCTGTTAGCTGCTAAATATTAAATGCGTTATGTGTTAGTTTAGTTATAAAAAATATTCAAGACTGTTTTTTGCTATGAAATCTTTATTTTATCCTAGTTTTACGTAATAAACAATTTATTTTATTTATTTATTTATCTTATAACTACCATTACAGGTTTTTTTTTTTTAACCCAAAGCGGCAGTGTACGGAATATAAACATGATAATGTATTAATTAACTTTTGTAACATAAAACAAATAATGCTGTTCTTGTGAATTCACTCAGAGAACAACAGAATAGGTCCGTCTCCCCAGCTATGAGGAGATATATATATACTTACTTATTATATTTACTTACTTATATTATTTTATTTAATATTTACCTACTTTACATATTTAGATAATTTGCACTAGATAAAATTATTTCAGTACCTATAAATGACCCACGTACAGCGAGAAAGAGAAAAAACTGTAGTTATCATTTATACTTTTGACTTACGAATAAGAAAAAATATTTACGAACAGGAGAATAAATGATAATTCTGAAAATATCTGTTACTTTTCCTAATTTTTGGGCAAATTAAAGAAACTAAGGTGTGGCGTTGTTTTTGAATTTGTTTTACACCCAAATACATCGCAATATTTTGGCGCCATGATCGCATTATCGCATTAGTCTGACGGCACGCGCGTGCAAGCGACGCATGCCCCGACTGTCCGATCCCTTTAAAGGTACGCTAAACGGTAGGCTATTATCGTAGATTTGAACGCGTCTAGGGCGCGAGTTTCGCTTCTAGTCTTCTCTTTTCTTATAGCAATAGTTTAAAATAAGTTTAATTCGTGAACAAGAGAATTGAGACCAATATTCCTATTAATTATAGTCCTTTAGTAAATGCACACAACTATAATATCTCGTATGCACCTACTTATAGAACACAACATTGATAGTTGAAATACTAAACTCATCGTAATGCTATCTCTTTCAATAGACCTTTGTCCGTTGATTAAAATTAATTAATGTTTCCACTACCAATAAGTACATCATTGTATAAGTTGCGCTGCGCCAATAAATAATGGATAGGTATAGGAATGGCGGCTTTTACTTATTAAATGCTTTATGTGGATAGCAAAACAAATAATTTGTGAAAAAGATTTTTTATACCACGTTTTTAAACTAAAGCGAGTTCATATTATATTGTCATCCAGTTCTGAGCTGTCCTCTCACGGGACGTTTTAATTTTTGAGTCAGCAAGTTTCCTTCAGGCACCGCTGCGCATGTGCCATTCAATAGAATTTGAACCTTAAAGTCATCAAAAATAGAGTATAAATTTACTTGGTTTCACTGGGACGAAAACGTCCCACGATGCTTAAGGGTATTAACGATTTTCTGGATGAAAAATGTCCCAGCGGGATCAACGAGGTAGTTTCAAGTCTCTAGCTCATCGGGAAGTCCGTTTAAAATAGATTGCAAAACTTGTACCGAACAGACAGACAAGTCCACCGGGCGCCCAAACGCCAGGTGGACCGACGACCTGAAGAAAGTGGTTGGGGGGGACTGGATGCGGAAGGCAGAGGGCCGAGTATTGTGGCGCAACTAGGGAGAGGCCTATGTCCAGCATTGGACTGCGATAGGCTGAGTTGATGGTGATGAGACAGACAAGACTGAAAGCGAGTTCATAAAAACGTGGTAAAAAAAGGAATCATCTAATTTGAATGAAGCATTTTTTATGTTATAGTACAGGATGGCGAAACGCGCTATAGGACCACCTGATGTTAAGCGGCTGCCTTTGCCCATAACAACTGCAATACCACCTAGGCGGTTGCCTAAATTTTACCGCAAGTCGGTTCGCCAAACTGAGACATGAAGTTGAAAAGTCTCATGTGATTGAAATTTCACCGGCACCCGTACCCTTCAGACCGAAACACAACAATGCAAGCATCACTGTTTGGCTGCAAAAATGGGTGCAGTTCGAATGAACGATTTATAGCTACATTCTTTTTTATTTCGGTATATCCATTCTTAACTGGCTTATTCTTATGTTATAACATAACTGGCGAAATGTGGGTGTACTATTACACCTCTGCCTACCCCTTCGGGGAAATACAGGCGTGATATTATGTTATGTTAACTGGCGCGTATACGACATTAACGTTCCGTGTGATGCCGGACATAAAGAATTGCACCACCCTTTCAAGGTTGTCTGGAAGATATCGCTTTTAGCGATAAGACCGCCCATGTACCCATAATTTATACGTTGTTCCTGTTTACTACTATTTTCATGGTGTACAATAAAGTAATTACAATATTCTATCTATCTATCTTCTCATGTGTGTGGTAAAAGGCGACTAAGGGATTCACCAGAGGATGGGCAGCAGCGTTCTCTGAGTATAACCAACTATTATCGCCAACCCGCCTGCCAAGCGTGGCGATTATAGCATATCCCCCCCTTTGGGGGAGGCCTATTTCCAGCAGTGGACGTCTTTCGGCTGAAATGATTATACTACATTAATTATACTTATTATAGGTAGGTAGATAAATACCCACTACTGTACACACAGTCAAGCGCATATCGACGCGAAAACCAGTATAAACAGATCCTGTCTTGTTTAAAACTTACATACTTACCTTCGGACGAATAAAAAATGGCGGACAGGATCTCGCTAAGAAAAGATCCAATCTAGCCACGATTTGCCCTACTAGAGATAGGAATTTGACATAAGGTCCATACAAAATATGTCAAATTTCTATCACCAGTAGGGTAAATCGTGGATAGATTGGATATTAATTTTGGCCGTTAGTTTTTTTCCTAAACCCAATATAATGTCAACAAAATTTTAACACACCAGATTGATATTTTATTTGTGACACTATACGACAATGACTACCGTCAGACGAGATTTGCGTAAACGCGGCTTTTTTTCTTACTATGGGTGTGAATGTGTGTACCAGCCCGTACTTTTAAGCAAGCCGTCTAACTATGGGTGCTTCACTTTTTGTTTAGCGAGATTCCGTCCGCCTCTTTTTATTCGTCCAAGTACTAACCCAGTTCCGCTTAAGACGCTGACAACAGCTAAATACCCCAAATAGGCTTCTTTTAAAAACATTTTTAGCTGTATCTATTCAGTTTGTGGCAGTGAAAAAAATATATGTTAATCTTGATCGTATTTTCTGAAACTGTATTTTGCCCAAAACACGTTTTCTTGAAGTTTTCTCGATAGAAAAGAATTGTAAACTAACCTCTTAAAACATGCTTTAAAGCAAACAGTCTCTATTATTTACTAAATATTATAAATAAAATTAAGAAAATAATTGAGAAAGACAATAATCTAAACATTTGTTGTTTAGTTTTTCAAATAAGCTTATAGTTTTTTATTAAAAATATTTTTTGTTAATTTTCATTCAAGTTGAGCGGCGTATCCGACGTCCCTCGGCTCGTTGCCTCTCTTTCAGTTCTGTATGGTGTTGTCAGCCTCTTAATAGTGGTTGAATACATACCTAAAAGCATCTCATTCTGCCGCATCAATGGAATGTTCACCCAATTCGCAGCGGCCACTGCCACGAACGGCACGAATCGCTGTAAGTAAACAAACAAATTAAATTTTAAAAATAAACACTGTTGTTGTTAATAATATGGGAAACAATCCAAAATATTGTCGTGAGTTGCACTAATTAATATCGTCACGAAGTGTGCAGCAAGGCCATTTTATGTGTAATTTTATGTTCCGTCCACAAAAAAATAGGTCTTAGTGTCAATTCACACCGAAGTGGCAGCGGTAGGAAGCGCAGCGGCCTACAGTTTCTCTGTTAAACGTTTGATGATTCAATGCTCACCAGTGGAATACACATTTTTTTCTATCTATACAACGTGTATCAGAAATGCGTGGTCATATTTGAAGACCTTATTCAGGGGATGCTATCGAACAACTTTTACTACGGGACCAACCCTGAAATCGCGAAAAAAAAATCAGCTGATCCTTACATGTTATCGAGCGACATCGATGATTTAGTAGGGATCAGCTGATATTTTTTTCGCTATTTCAGGGTTGGTCCCATAGTAAAAGTTGTTCTATGCTATGTACTGAATGAGCTCTTAAAATATCACCACGCACTTCTGATACACGTTGTATATATATCTAAAAGAATATACAAAATGACAGTTATAGTTCTATATATTGTCGTTCTATTCTTCGTATACAAATCTCTTGTTTTCGGTGGACATGCTACACCTTAGAGGGAAAAGGCACCTGTTTCTCTTTATTATATATATATATATTATATTTTTGGTATATTTTTACACATCACCATCTAGTCCCAAACTAAGCAGAGCTTGTACTATGGGTACTAGACAATGGATATAATACTTATATACTTTTTTTTTGTAAATACATACTTATAATACATAAGAAACACCCAGACCAACACAAACACTCATGTTCATCACACAAATATTTGTGTTCTGTGGGAATCGAACCCACGACCTCGTGATCAGCAGTCCGACACTCGAACCACTAGACCACAGAGGTCGTCAAAAAAATTATGCGGGTTACACACGATGATCACCGGCCGGACGGGTCTAGACTGAAGGCGCAGCCAGAATTAGCCAGAGATGTGTATCTCAGTCTACGCATTTCATCAATGCAGTTTTTCTTCATCGTGTCGACGGCGACGGTACAAAAAATTTACTGACACTGGCACAGTAATCAGACGCTGGAGGCCCAGAAATTCACCACGTCTTGTGCGTTTTCTGAGGCATTGTTAAGGTCACTCAATGTGCAAGTACTTGGACACAAAGAGTAGCATAGCAAGTGTGACATTGATTGAGGATCAATGCCACACATGCAGGCTGTAGCCGTTTGGTCTATATAGCCCCATTTGCTCATGTTAAGCCTGCATCTGCCTACCTGGGTCCGCAATCGGTTTAGGGACTTCCATGTAGGCCAGGGGAGTTTATACCCTACAGGAAGCCTCTCACTGGGTTGGATGTAGTTTGCAGGTGGAGGTAATTTTTCCAGCCACAGTTTTCGGCGAGCCTCAGCTGGAGAACCTTGTAGAGCCTCTGTTGGTTAAGGAAAATGTGGCGGCTCCTTAGGCGTTGTGTTGGTAGCTGACATCAAAGAGAGGGTGCCTTATCAACATCAATACAATGAGACAGATCATCCGGCCATCGACATGACAGGCCGCCTCCGGCCGCGCCTTTTGTTCGGGAATTCTTTCTTAAACGACAGGTAAGGCCGGATGGATTTGACCGGACAGTCCAGTAGGCCAATTTTCGTAACTAAATAAGAGTAGTTGCAGTTAATTTTTGATCAAAACAACTCTTTTCCTATTCTCTTATCTTCTACGATCGCTGTCAGATACGAACCGCAGCGCCACTGCAACTTGATCGACGCGTCATGAAATTACGTGAATTAGGGCCCAGGGGGGTGATTCTCGCGTCGTAGACATTATCTCGAACCCGACATTATGTCGAAACAAGATGGCGAATGTTGAATGCGCCTTATGTTATATGTCGTATTGTACAATGCTTTGTTACATGATTTGAAAAGAATTGTGTGAGAACAATGTAGGTTCTAGCACACAGACAGGCCGTAACCGTGATATGGGCTGATAATTTATCCCGGGAAGATAAACAGTTTGAGATTAACTTCTTTCTGTTATAGATAAACCAAGTAACATGCGGGAAAAACCGCGGGCAAAGGCTAGTTAATTATAAATTGATGACATTTGCTCGCTTATTGGTAAATTCGCCATCTTGTTTCGACATTATGTCGAGTTAGAGTTAATGTCTACGACGCGAATCACCCCCCAGGGCCCTAATTCTCGCGTTATAGAGATAAATTTCTATTTCGAGATAATTTCAATTTTAAATCTCTACGAAAAATGTCGCCGGTAATGTCAACTGCTTTGAACCACTTCGTGTATTTAGAGCGCTAGGCGTAGACATATCTCTAACGCGACATTATGAGAATACGAACATTTATTTTCAATCGACATTCGCCATCTTGTTTCGACATTATGTCGAGATAGATTAGAATCGCCCCCCAGGTCTATCCGGCCGGCCGCCTCATCGTGTGTAGCATTTAGCATTACAGGCTAGTCTGTAGCCTAAGACTAGGAGGAATAAAGACCTAAGAGGAAAGTGCTTCAATCACCTAGTGTGTTATATTTATTATTATTTATTTATTTATTAATACACACAGTAATATAAAACCCTAGGATTACACAAATACAATCCATGGCAGTGATTTTTGGTTTTAGGGTTACAATACGGATCGCAACTGGCATCTTAGCTAGATTACGAAGTAACCTGTGTTAAAGATACCAGTCCCTATCCCCAATGTGAGTACATAATAATAACAATTACATTTTTAAGTGTACAATGGAAAACAAAATAAAATAAAAATTATACTTAAAGCTAACGAAAAACATTCATATGCGTAGAGTATTTGTGTGTGTGTGTGTATGTTGAGAGAGTAGTGTGTGTGGAGTGGGGTGTGTGTGTCTGTAATATGGTTGGGTAATGTGCTACACCATTGGAGTAATAAGATTTTCTGTCTCTTGGTAAGTCAGGCTTAGAAGCCACTTATTAATCACTTTTTTACAAGCACGACTAGAGAGATGGTAAATAGGGAGCAGCTTATTCACTTTATTATAAAGGGTAGGTGCCAAGAAATAATTAAACCTTTTTGTATGTGTGAAATTTCCTTTTTTAGTTTCACAAATTATGTCCTTACGCCTTTTAGTGATTTTTCGAAACGGGGTTGCAGCATGTTGGATGAGTACTGTATACGATATAAAAAGTTGCCTTACTGTCAACACTTTACAATTTTTGTAAAGTTCGGTAGTCGGGAATGTGTACTTTCTAAAGGTGCTCACTTTTAGGATAGCCCTTTGTGCTCTTTCTAGTTTAAGAATAAGTGTTTTCGGCACACCACCCCAGGACGATATGCAATAACTTAGAAGCGATTGACATAGAGCGTAATAAACCTGTTTTAGGATTCGGGCTTCAGCTACATGGCGGAGGGTTTTAAAAATGTTAATTAATTTTCTCACTCTCTTTTGTAGAAGCTCTATGTGAAGTGAGAAGGAAAGATTATTGTCAAGTGTTATGCCTAGATATTTAGTACTGGTTACTTGTGCTAGACTGGAGCAATTACAGGACTGATTAGGAGACAAGGAACACGAATGGGCGAGAAGGGATAGTGACGGTGGAGGTTGGGTTATTTGACGGAGCGAGAATGTCATGTAGTTGGTTTTGTCAGTGTTAAGGGTCAATGAATTTTCGGCTAGCCATGTTGTTATAACATTGAAGCCATGCTGTGCTTTACTAAAGACCTCTGGCCATGAGACACCAATGAACGTAAGTGCTGTATCGTCGGCGAATGCTGTTACGTTGGTGTCACATAAATTAATTTGGCAAAGTTCATTTAGGTAAAGAAGGAACAGAGTCGGCCCAAGCACGCTTCCCTGCGGAACTCCGAATGTTATAGGAAGCTCGTTACTCACGTACTTATTAATTTTGACACTTTGAGTTCTGTTTTTAGATAGTCCTCAAAAATAGCAAGCGATTGACCCCTAACACCGATTTTTTCCAATTTATGTAGCAACAGGGGAGTGGAAACTGTATCGAAGGCATAACTGAACTGAACAAACAACTACAACAACAACAACAACTACTGAACTAACATGTCTGAACTGTATTGTCTATTATTAGGTGTTTATTGTATTGTGCAGCACCTTTTATGAAATAAGGTTTTATTATTTCCTTCAAATGACGTATTTTAAAACGACAAAGAACGAATGTATCACTGTTTAGGAATAAAAGAGGAAAAAATATGATACCTATAAATAAAATTATTGTGAATTTATCAATAAGCGAGCAAATGTCATCAATTTATAATTAACTAGCCTTTGCCCGCGGTTTTTCCCGCATGTTATTTGGTTTATGTATAATAGAAAGATGTTATCGCGCATACCTCGGGAACTGTTTATCTTCCCGGGATAAAAATTAGCACATATCAGGGTTATGGTCGACATAGCTTGTAGGATCAGTAAGCTGAAGTGGCAGTGGGCTGGCCATGTCTGTCGAAGGACCGATGGCCGTTGGAGCAGACGAGTCCTTGAGTGGAGACCGCGTATCGGCAAACGCAGCGTAGGGCGCCCCCCTGCCAGGTGGACCGACGACCTAAAGAACGTGGCTGGGGGGGACTGGATGCGGAAGGCAGAGGACCGAGCGTTGTGGCGCAATTTGGGAGAGGCCTATGTTCAGCAGTGGACTGCGATAGGCTGAGTTGATTGATTGATTGAGGGTTATGGTCTGTCTGTGTGCTAGAACCTACATTGTTCTTTTCAAATCATGTAACAAACCATTATACATTACGACACAAAAAATAAGGCGCGTCGTCAAACTTCGTTCGCGCAGACACGAAAAGACGATCGACGAAAACACCCGAGACATTAAAAATATATGCAAACCTTATGCAATTTCTATAAGGTGTTACAATTGATTGATGTGACGTCTTTTTCTATTTCGCTCATACGCTTCCGTAATCTAGCGACAGCGGCTGAGACATTTGGCGCGCAGCGATAGTGTTTGCTCAGCGCAAGTACATCGGTGAGCCATATAAAAAATGTACTACCGTACCATTTATCATTACAAAAGAGTATATCCATGGAATTTCTGGCCGGCTCTTCTCCATATGACCAAGCTTTTGGAACCGTGCAACTAGATCATAATTAACGTTTTTAAAGTGCTTATTCGAAATAAAAACCTTTGAATTTGCTAAATTTCATCAAAATCAGTTCAGTTGTTTCAGCGTGATTGAAGAACAAACAAACATCCACACTTTCGCATCTGTTGTAAACAAAACGATTATCTTTATTTATTATGGAATTGTTTCTTAGTGTACCTAAACATGTGTGTACACTCCATATCTGATATAATCTTTATAGCCGCTTATTAAACATTATTGCTAAGTGATTAGATAACACAATTTTCGATCAAATATACTATAATTAAAGCTTACAGTAATTAAACTGTAACACTGTCTGTTTTTTTATCTGCGAGATTATTGTTTAAATCCCTTATTACTAGTCGGGATGTTCCAAAGTACAGTACAAAGTGTAGTTGTTTTTGATAATGTGCGAGTCATTTCAATGTCAACCTTATTGTTCCTACATAAAGGTCACATGTCACGTTTTCATGAAATTCTAAATATTTAGAGAATGGTGACGATTCTCTTGTACAGTCGACCGCACGGCAGTGGTAACAGTTTGACTTTGACAGCGTGTTTATAGTCAAATTAGTTTAACAATTTTTCGTATTTTTAGACCAAGAATCTACTTACCGCCAAAATAGGGTTCTTCGCGCGTTTTTGCACGCTAAACTTGAAGATCAGCGCAGTGGACATGGCGGCTGACGTCGCAGACACGTACGCGACCCCCATCTGTGTGGTAGTGAGGGGGGAGTTCGCATTCCGGTTGGTGTAGTTGACCAGGGCGTTGAAGGACTGGTTCACCCATTGCCAGAAGACCACCGCTACTGGCGTTCTGGGGGAAGACAGGGATGTATAAATTGCTAAAGACACCATTAAAACCGTCAACTTGCTGCAGTGGCGGCGTAGCATGGGTTGGCACCCAGAGCATTTTTCTATACATGCTGAAATTTGAATCGCTTATTTCCCGAAAAGGGGTCATTGTACTCATCATTACGAACAACTTTTACTATGGGACCAAACTTGAAATCGCGAAAAAGAAATCAGTTGGTCCCTACATTTGTGTTCACTTAAATCAATAAAATGTAGGAACCACCAGATTTTTTTTATCGCGATTTCAGGTTTGGTCCCATAGTAAAATTTGTTCATAATGATGAGTACAATGACCCCTTTTCGGGAAATAAGCGATTCAAATTTCAGCATGTAGAGCAACCCCCAAATAAAACAATAAGAAAAACCGGCCAAGAGCATTTCGGGCCATGCTCAGTATTATAGGGTTCCTTAAGTAGGTGTAATTACAAACGAATCAAATCGAATATTAATCATGGCTATTTTAGTTTTTGCAATAATCGGCAGCATTCGTGACTCAGAGCGTGTTGTTAGTAGCGCCATCTAGCGATAAATTCAAGAAGCCAAATTTAAGAAGTGTGTCATTTCAAAGTTACTTTTTGTGATTTTTTCAAATAGAAAGTAGCTAAAGGAGCATTATTTTCTATGATAATTTTTCTCTAAGGTCAATGACCTTTGAACTAAGACGTTTTAAGTATTTTTCAGTTTTCTCTCTATAACTCAAAAAATTATAATCACATTATACTCGAAATAATTTTAAAAGAGAGTTTTTACAAAGGTCTATCAATGTGGAAGATAATAACTTTCTACATTGCATAGTTTAGAAATGGCAGGGGGGGGACACATTGCAAGCCACTTTGGCGGGCTATATTTCGCAGATGGTACACCTGATAAAAAAGTGGTGTATCAAACATTACCTTCATTTTAGTAGCCCTATTCAATGATATCCCACACGAGGGGGTGAAGCGAAAAAAAATTTTTTTTTCACCATTTCACATGTATGGACGTCACCCCTAAAATACGGAAAACGATTTTTTTTTTATTCTTTTAAAATTGAGATCTATATGTAGACTATTTTTTAACAAAATTTCATTTACTTATGTTTATAACTGTAGAAGTTATTAAGCTGTAAAGGATTAGGACAGACGGACAGACGGACAGACGGACGGACATGACGAAACTGTAAGGGTTCCTTGTAGGACTTCGGAACCCTAAAAAAACGTGATTATTTTGCTAAACTATTAAATGACATTAAAATGGTTAGTTAGTTAAAATGGTTTGGCTTAGTGCGGATGGCTTTTTTCACATGAAGCCACCAAAACGACAAATCTTAGACAGCACTAACTCGGACGGAACAGACTCGGAATAGTCCTATTTTACAGTATAATCTTAGAAGCTCCAAGGTGATCCACTGGACCGCCACTTGGGAAGAAATACTGGTAACTTCCAAGTAGCGCCGGCGCCACACCCACCTGTCACCCCTTGGTGCTTGGCCAATGGCCCCCCTTTACGCCACAACTGCCTTTTTCTCATTTTACATAGGGCAGGGTTAGCCCGATATTCTATTTTTTTTTTAAATCTAAACCTCATAATCACCTGTACCACTGCAACATAGCTCCGGTGATGAGACAGCCTCCTGGCATCTGGAAGGACATTCTGCCGAACACATTCTGCAGTTCCCCACTGTCGGGATGGAAGGCTGACTCATATAGCTGCTTGGCTCTCACTAGCTGCTCGTACTTTGTGTCTGCTGGCTCTTGGCCTGCTCTAGGAAAAAAAAAGAAAACAATGTTTGGGATGTAGGAGGATGATGGAAAGAAAACTGAAATGTTCCATTAATAAAATTGTGTTCCCTTTAATACATCAACGTGTTGATTTTATTTAGGTACATGAAAAGAACTTAAAAAAAATAAAAAAGGAAAAAAAAAAACAATTTAAATAACCGGCAGGCATTGCCAGAAGTACCGGTACTGGGACATTCTGCTTTTAAGTTCCAAAAAATACGATGTCCCACGAGGGACATCCTATTTTTATTTTAAATCTATCAATTTAAGCTTAGGTTTCAATTCAAATTATAAAGTTTTTATTTCGAATAAGCATGTAAATGCAGTTTCAAAACATTAAAAATCTAGTTGCACGGTTCCAAAAAGTACATATTTCACTACCAAGACAAATGTTGTGAGTGAAATATATTCGCTGTTTCTGTTTCGATACTAAATATAAAAATATCATTAACAAACTATACAAATGGAAATACAAGAAAAATTACGACTAGTCATTATACAAATGTGATAGACATAATAATGGTGGATTTAAGGAAGCAGTGCTTTCTAAAAATTAAAAATAAGGATTGCTGTAGCTGGTAAGGATTCTAGAATATGTTCATGATGCTGGTATGATATGAATGTGAGAAACCTTCCTTGATGGATAATTAGGGTGCTTATTCGCTGAATGAAACTACAATACTTGAAAAAACAGATAGATAGGTAGTCATTATGGAAACCTGTATTTAGCTGTCATCCTACTAATATAAAAAATGCGAAAGTATGTATGTTTGTTTGTTTGTTCGTCCTTCAATTATGCTGAAATGGCTGACCGGATTAGGATGAAATATGGCATGCAGAATTGCAGATAGATCATAGCCCGGATTATCATCAGGCTGCTTTTTATCCTACGAAGATAAACAGTCTACAAGGAATGTGCAATAACAATTTCTGTAATACACCGAATTATATATACAAGGTGGATATGACAATACAACATTAAATAACTGGCGAAATGTGGGTGTACTATACACCTCTGCCTACCCCTTCGGGGAAATACAGGCGTGCTGTTATGTTATGTTAACATTAAATAAAACCACGTACAGAGTATCACATCCTGTGATGGTATACAAAAAATTATTCAAACCCAGTTAATAGCTGAGCCACAGGAAATTATTTTAATTTCATAATTTTGAATGTAGGGCCATTTTTCTAGGCCATGATCGTTAGGTTGGGACCTGTGCAATTTCATATAATTTTAAACACTCTTTTTCAATGATTACAATGTTGTTCAATGTTAATTATGTTTTAATATTTATTTTGTTCAATTTTATTTTTCGATAAACAACTTATTTTTGTGTTTAAAATGCTTGTATAGACTGTTAATAACCGTATTTTCATTTATTGTCGTATTGTCATATCCACGTTGACGGGCGAAGCTACAGGCATAGGCTAGTAGTTTAATACTAACTTGTACTTCAAGTAAAGGTCTTTAGCTGCATGCAGTTCAGTCTCAGATGCCAATGACAGAAGGGGGTTGGAGATGAAGGCAAAATGCTTGAATCTACCCACAAATGTGCTCTGATCCCACAAGGGCTGGGTTATGTCTAACCTTTTCTCCATGGCCATTTCCTGTAGGAAAATAATACTTGATATTGTGGAAAAAAAGTTTTGGATGTTTGTTGCATGCGAGATTTTTGTCTGTAAATGTTTTTTTAATACCTTATGGGCTTGCGTTTGACCACCACCTCACCTGATGTAGGTAAATTCACAACACTATAAAGCAGTACCTAATTCAAGGGTTAAACAATGTTTTTAAGGCTGTAGGTTTCTACTATTTCTATACCTATACTTAAGAAAATCATAAGAAAATGAAAACATCAAAACTCTTCCTTCTTTTAAATAATGTCAGTAGTTCATACTGAAAGTTATACTAATTTATAAAGAGGAAAAATTTAATTCAATCAATCAACTCAGCCTATCGCAGTCCACTGCTGGACATAGGCCTCTCCCAAGTTGCGCCACAACGCTCGGTCCTCTGCCTTCCGCATCCAGTCCCCACCAGCCACGTTCTTTAAGTCGTCGGTCCACCTGGCAGGGAAATTTTTTATTGTTTGTTTGTAATTGATAAACTCTGAAACTACTAAACCGATTTTAATAATTTTTTCACCATTAGAAAGCTACTGTATCCAGAAGTACCTAACATAGGATATATTTTATTTCAGCACACGGGCAAAGCCACAGGCAAAGTCTACTTAAATATAATACGGAATAAGACCTGTTTAGATTATTTAGTCCTTTATTTCATTTTCAAGTAAGGTAACCATTTGAAATGAATGTGAGTTTCCTACAAGAATAAACTTTACCATCCTCTTAGCAAAATTATTATTTAACATTCTGTTCACTGCCCTATATGTTTATTTTAAGCTTTCAAGGCCTTTAAAAAAAAGGAACGTAACTTCTCTAATTACGTGCCGAAATCCCTAGTTGTAAATACCTACCTTGTTGTTTCTACGTATAATCGTCCCAGCAAATATTATAGTGGTCAGATAACATAAAAGACAACAATAAATTACGTTTCAAGACCTTGAATATACGGTACACAAATAAAACCATGGCAAAAACTTTCGTTTAGCAAATCAACAAATAAAAACCAGTATTAAATTGCGGACGGATTATGTAAGTCCACGTTTAAAAATTAAATTACTCCTTATTATTTATTATAATCATGTAAAATAACCCTGTATGTTACTTACTCCAGAGTGAGCTTTTTTCCTGAAGTGTGAAATTATTATTTTATGTTAATACTACGGCTACAAAAAGAAATAAAAAATAGGTACGTGTTTCGCGAACTGAATTAAACAACTGTCAATTCACCATAGACTACTTAGAGATACTACGTATCAATTCAAAGACCAAGTCACTCACAGACTACTAGGGGATATGGACCAAGTAGAGATGCTTGTCAATTGTTAAATTGTTATATTCTCTCTTTGAAAATGGAATCTATGGAAGCGACATTATTGTCTATGCAATTTTACAGATAAGATATTTATAGTCTTCTCTCTTTAACATACGTACAACCACATGTGAAGGAAAGATACGACACTACTTTCATACGTCACTTTTCCGTGACATGAATTACTGAGCGTAGCGATTATTTGAAAATCCGCCATCTTTTGTCTCGAGTTGTTTTGGTTAATAAAACCACAAAATCAACGAATTAAAACGTTTATTATCCATTTTAACCCAGAAATCATCACAATTTTTCTGAAACAACTCTATCGATAAGTACTACAATTATATTTTTGTAAAGAACAAGACTACTAGGCAGCCATAATATGTCTCGGACATTTCAAAAACCGACACGGTTTTTTTTCGTTTATGTCAAGTCCAATAGTTCCATAGTCAAAGTATTCTCTTTGCTGTCATCATGAACTCTCACGAAATTAAATTAATCCATCGAGATGTAAGCCTATGGAGGTACCCTATTCTTCTATATCCACCTTGTTTATACAAATATATATTAATCGTTATAGAAATATGAAAAAATACGAAAAAAGTTTTGTGTATGAATGTGGATGGCTATAAGAAAAGAGGTAGACCAACGAAAAGATGGATGGATTGTGTGAAAGATGAAATGGATAAAAAGAAAGTGAACACGGAGATGACGGCTGATAGAGATGTATGGAAGAAAAAGACATGCTGCGCCGACCCCAAATAGATTAGGACAAGGGCAGGAGGATGATGATAAATATGAATCTATACTTTGTCTCTTGTTAACCAAGGTAAAAAGTCGTCTGGTGAAAGAGATGGCTATGGATGCTATTTGTATGTTCTCTGTTTGGCAATATTTTTACATGACGTCAGAATATCTACTCCACGTAGCGAAAAATCCGCCATTTTAAGGGCCAGGGTTTTGTACATGTGCTGTAAAGTAAACAAACATTTTGGATTTGGATTGCGGTTTTTGGCTTTAAATTTATTGTTTGTGCTGTAGACAACAAGTAATGCAAATATAATGTGGATTATAATAAGTTTTGATTACTTACATCCCTTGCAATGGTCGCCCTTTTACGGGCCCAGATAGTGTATGTAAATATAGCATTAAGACGTCTGTTTTATGCCACGCGTATTTCGTAGGTATTTCAAGTCCATAGGTTTATTATGTCTAATTTAATAATCAGTAATCACAGATTATTGATGTACTGAAATTAATCATTTTCATTTATTATTATGGTCTATAACCAAAGAGAATATAACCACTATCTATAACTGTCCACAGTGGTCCACTCTGGGGGTTATTCTTCGTCTAAAGCCCATATGACAGAAGGTTCCTCAAGTACAGTTAAACTTCAATCACCTGATCACTACTTAAGGATAGAATCGTTACTTGAGTATTGGTCTTATTCCAATACGATAACTGTTGGTAATTACAAGCTTTAATTCAACAACATGACTTACGAATTTGACCTGAAATTGAATAGAAATCTCTACTCAAGCGTAGTCTGGACCACACTAGAGTGATTACAGATCAAAACTCTGCTCAAATACCGAAACAGGTGACAGTATAAAATAAAGCTAAACTCAGCTGAACTGTGATTAATAAATCTCTGCTTGAGGAACGTTCTAAAACCAAAGCTATACTTAAAACTAGTTTTAAACAGTGATCAATGCTTGAGGATCGTTCTGTAATACGGGCCTTAGACTCTGGGCCGCGTTCAGTATTATGGCGTGGGCTGCGTTCCGTTCACTTATATCGCCTGACGTCGTCGGACGACGCTTGGAGCGTTCTTAGGGCGTTTGTTGGTCATGATCGCTCTGAGTAACTGTAAATATTCTCTTGGGTCTTGTGTATTGCATAGTCAAAGGCACAAGATTATAGTTGTTGTTGTGAATAATCTCTGGTCAAAGGTTATTGCTGTATTCAGTATGTCATAAAATCGACGCCAATGACTGCGTTCAGTTATATCGCCCGACGTCTTCGTACGACGCTCGGAGCGTATTTGAATTTGAATAAAGAGCTTCTACGGCGTCGGCGGAGATGTCAAATCTGTGATAAAAAGAAATGCCAAAACTGTTTGATAAAAAAAGTAAGAAAATACAGTTAAATTAATGTAAATATCAAGGTATATTCCAATAATCGATAAAACACACTCGGTGGTATCGCTATTACCTACCCTTTGTTGGAGTCCAGAAGCACACTTTGGAACTTTTTATCATCAGTGCAATAAGAAACAACAATTAAATCAGCTAGAGCTTCTTCTACGTTTACTAAAATCTGAGAATTCTTTTGAATCGTCATATCGGCTGTTGCTACGACAGCGGCCATACTTTGAGCATAGAGAGCATAGAGAAACGGTCATAGATATAGACAAAGGACAAATCACCAGTATCGGCAGTATCCCTTTGAAAATGGAATCTATGGAAGCGACATTATTGTCTATGCAATTTTACAGATAAGATATTTATAGTCTTCTCTCTTTAACATACGTACAACCACATGTGAAGGAAAGATACGACACTACTTTCATACGTCAGTTTTCCGTGACATTTCTTAAAAGAAGCGTGGCGATTATTTGAAAATCCGCCATTTTTTGTCTCGAGTTGTTGTGGTTAATAAAACCACAAAATCTACGAATTAAAACGTTTATTATCCATTTTAACCCAGGAATCATCACAATTTTTCTGAAACAACTCTATTGATAAGTACTACAATTATATTTTTGTAAAGAACAAGACTACTAGGCGGCCATAATATGTCTCGGACATATAAAAAATCGACACTAGTAAACTATAAATTATAATTTTCGCTCAATATGAAAATCACATGAAATTCTCCAAAATGACTTCCGAGCCGGTCAAGCGATGTACAGTCGACTGCATGACAGTGGTAACACTTCAATTCGAAAACCGCTCTTACTGCTTACGAAATAAAGATGCTGCTAATGTCAAAGTGTTACCACCGACGTGCGGTCGACCGTACGTAGTTTCAATTTGCTTTCTCAAGTAGCACAAAGCACACGTCAAGCCGCTTGAGCAAATATGAGGTATTTTAACTTATTTTGTACGTATTTTTAAGCGATATTAAGACTAACAGAAACTCTTTGTAGTTCATTATATCTAAGCTAACTACTATCACTGGCAAAGCGTCGTCCACCATGAATCGATGATTTGACGTGCATTTGTGCTTGATCATGCCATTCGCGAACACCATCAAAACGTCACGTCAATCCGTATAATCAAGCAAAAAAAGGTCCACATTACAGAACGTTTCTCAAGTGCAGTTTTATCTTCAATCACCTGCGAAACAGGTGACAGTGTATCTAAAAACCAAAACTCAGTTGCACTGTGATCAATTAATCTATGCTTGAGGAATGTTCTAAAATTAAATCACAATTATTTTATTATTTTAACGCATTTACGCATGCGAAGCGAAATCTAACGATTTAAATTGTAGAAAGAAAAAAATACTCACGAGCAGGATTTGAACCTGCGACTCCTGGCTCAGTACGCCAGTGCTTTAGCCACTAAGCTACCGTGAACACTGCTCGTGGTATCGAAACTGTTTCACTGTTTCTTAATAAGATATCGCTGACATCACCCAAAGACGTACCAAGTGGATGAGAATTTAAAAACAAGTAAAAATTATTAAAAATTCTAGTAAGTGTTTTGAAAACAACTCAAAATTAGCATTTTTTTAAGATATATCATATATAAACTCGGATCATCGACACGAAGAAGAAGAAGGGCCACGTTCAGTATTATCGTCTGACGATGCCCGAAGCGTACTTTGGTCGTTCAGTTACTCAGAGTGATCCGTAGACGGAGAAACTAACAATTAGTTTCTTAGTCTACAAAGCGATAATACAAGCGAACGCCCAAGGAACGCAGGAACGCTCCGAGCGTCATCCGACGACGTCGTCGGGCGATATAAGTGAACTCGGCCTTGGATACTAGATACTAACATGCGTAGCATCTCTAGTACGTCTGTGATACTGATACTAACCGTGGATACTGCTTTGACTATGGAACTATTGGACTTGACATAAACGAAAAAAAACCGTGTCGATTTTTTATATGTCCGAGACATATTATGGCTGCCTAGTAGTCTTGTTCTTTACAAAAATATAATTGTAGTACTTATCAATAGAGTTGTTTCAGAAAAATTGTGATGATTCCTGGGTTAAAATGGATAATAAACGTTTTAATTCGTAGATTTTGTGGTTTTATTAACCACAACAACTCGAGACAAAAAATGGCGGATTTTCAAATAATCGCCACGCTTCATTTAAGAAATGTCACGGAAAACTGACGTATGAAAGTAGTGTCGTATCTTTCCTTCACATGTGGTTGTACGTATGTTAAAGAGAGAAGACTATAAATATCTTATCTGTAAAATTGCATAGACAATAATGTCGCTTCCATAGATTCCATTTTCAAAGGGATACTGCCGATACTGGTGATTTGTCCTTTGTCTATATCTATGACCGTTTCTCTATGCTCTCTATGCTCAAAGCACAGACTACTAGGGGATACTACGTATCAGACGGACGACTTAGAACATTTTTTTTCGTCAATAGCGGAGTGCTTTCCTAGAGTTTGGCATTTAACTTTTTTTTAAATTCGGCTTGATTTCGTAGGCACATTGTGGGCGAAGGAATTATCCATACGTCCAAGCGCGGCGCGGGGGGCGGGGGTTAGGCTTTCTATTGAACATAAATATTTATTTGATTATTTATAGGAATAATTCAATAAAAAAACATTTCTTTTAAACCATCTTTTTATTTTTTAACTTTTAGACACAATAGTTAAATAATTCTGTTATGCCGAAGACATACACAAAATTTTTTCTGACTTGTCTTTTTAGTAAATAATCTTGACACATCTTTTGCAATTCGTTAATTACAATTATTTTTAAGCCATAATAACTTACAACAATATAACACAATAATATTGTTACTTAATACGGGATATTTACCATGTACAACATTAAAAGACATTATGTTAACAATTTCATACACTAAATATATTTTTTTTACCTAATAACATGTGCAGAACTTGTAATTATATTTTATCAGTAGTTGTTTGAATAAAGAGACATGCCAAGATTGTTTACTAAATAAGTCAAGAGAGAAAAACAGACTTAAGGTCCTTTACATTATGTTACAGCAGCCCTTAGTAGTTTCTCTCTTTTTGCTGACCAATGCAGAACCATTACATGAATGTAAGCTGTGTAACAAATCGTCGAGAAGAGATATGAACTCCGATGTATTCTTCAGAGCTTCCCTTCCATCAACATAGCAAGCTGTAAAAAATAATAATATATATTATTTTAAACGTATTTACGCAGGTTTTTTTTTCTTTCCACTAATTAAATAGTTAATAATATAGATACTAAGTTATCCACTAAATAGCCCAACAGCATTAATCTGATAAGATAAAGTATCTTTAATTTAGCTTAAGCCCGAACAGTGACTGTTCTGTCGCAGCACTGTAACTGTTCAGGTGTTCACACAGTAGCAGTACTGTTATGCACACTGTTTTGTCTCACTGTCCTGCCCTCGTGTGCAATAGGCATTTCTTAGTTGAAGCAGTCAACAGAAATATAAGTAATATGCAACCCACACTCAAGTCTTTCTTTTAAGTCACAAAAAAAGAAGGTTGTTGAATATATAAAAATGAACTAAAACTTACCGGGTTTGGAGTTTGTCTTAAGTTGTTGTTGGAGCCAATTGGTTCTAGCGGGGCTTAATATGATGTACATACACCGTTTATTGGAAACATTTGGCCCTAGCTGGGGCTGAGCGATTAAATCCATTAAAGGATTCTGAAACAGCTTGTTGTATGTGTGATCATCGTTTTTCCTTTTTCTCGTATAATCATGATCAACGTAAGGCAGGCGTTTTTCTGTTAAAAATATAAATATGGTTAGGTACTGCAGAGGTCATTCTTGTTCTGTTGGGTCGACATGAGCTACATAATAATAATAGCTCATATTGTGGTGTAGAGATTGGTCAGTCAGATGTCTTTTAATAATTATTAATAATTTAAAGTGCAATTCAACTTACTTAAGTCTACATCTGTACGTGGAAGTTACCACATCTGTACTTGGTTCTCGTCTTTCATAAATAAAGAAGGATATGTAAGCCGAATGCAGCAGTCAGTCTTTGCAAAATGCTTATGGCACACCCAGTTTCTGGAGGTCCTTTGGAGTCATATTTCGAACATAATCACTATTGACGCACTTCACCCACTGTTTGAGTCCTATTGGTGTCTTCGGGAATATCTGTAAAATTCCTTTTGTTGGACCAAGCAAGAATACAATAACGCCTAACATTGCGTACACAATGACGTATTACAGGTTTAATGGAGATAAAACACAGAGAAAAATAGTCGTCGTTACTGAATCAATCAACAATTTATAGTAATTATAAGTAAATAAACCTCAAAAATTAATAAATGAAAAAAAAGACAAGACTGAAGGGTTGTCAGATCGAGTTTATGAATTTTCCCCATATTCACTAATTTGACAAAAAAAAACCCCATTTTTTTCAACCAGGAAATTTTACAAATTGAAAAATATAAGACAGTGTTTATTCAAAAAATTGCTAAAAGAACATTTTATAGTGTATCGTGGGTAATTTTTGAAACTTTCGGTACTTCGTCTGTATTCAAACCTTCAATTATTTTCCCAGAGACATTATATAAACTAGTACAATATCTGTATTGTATCTGTGTTTTCCTTTCCCCAAAATTTGCCCAGGAATTTAATTCCCTAAAATTTCTCCAAGAATGATTTTTTTTACCCAAAATTGCGAAAAAAACCCCCACCCCTAACCATGCAAGACTGATTATTATTTTTTAATGGCCAGCGGGGGGTAAGAGCCGAAGTAAAGGGAGGGCGGTAAATGTCAATATCTAGGTGAGCGCTCATCTATGTTTGTCTATGATTATTCTGTATAGCGCAATTTTTTTGTTCGAAGATAACCTGACCTGCCGTGGCTCAAAGTATGGCCGCTGTCGTAGCAACAGCCGATATGACGATTCAAAAGAATTCTCAGATTTTAGTAAACGTAGAAGAAGCTCTAGCTGATTTAATTGTTGTTTCTTATTGCACTGATGATAAAAAGTTCCAAGGTGTGCTTCTGGACTCCAACAAAGGGTAGGTAATAGCGATACCACCGAGTGTGTCTTATCGATTATTGGAATATACTTTAATATTTACATTAATTTCACTGTATTTTTGCAGTAATTTGCCTTTTGGGGTGTATAGCCTTAACCCAGCATTTTCTAAAAAGCCCGAGTCAACAAATGCGAGCGATAAGTTACATTCCGTGAGTCAAAGGTTCACATACCAAGAACCCCAATATGAGGGAGAAAACTCACAAAGATCTAAAAAGCCTGCTCCTAAGGGAAAGCAGCAGCAAAAGATGACAGTACGATTAAGACCTCGAAAGGTCCTATGTTCCAATTGCCAAGGGATTTGTAATGAGAACAATGAAAACGTAGACGTGTCTAAAAAACGTAAGCTAGAATCTGATGACGATATACCACACTACTCTGAGTCATCAAGGACGCCGAAAAAATATTTAATGGGCAGCATGCTTATACCCAAGCTGTCCAGGCTGCAACCCAGCGAAATCTCAAATGCTGTAAAGGGTGCATCAAAAAATTCTATTAAGGCTAGTGAAAAGCAAATTAAAAGTGATAAATCTAGTAACGAGACTGTGACACAGGAAATGGCGTTTGTCAGTGTTTCTGATGACATGGATGATGACAAAGAAGAAGACATAAAAGACGAAAATGACATTTCTTTTAGTTCTATGTTTTCTAGTGCAAAAACTCTTAAAATATGTTTTGGGGAAGGTGAGGGAACAGTTGTTAAAATACCACCACTTACAGGAGATTTCAATGAAGATTCAGGTGTTTCCTGTGACATGGGAAAGCCCACAAAACCAGACTCTAAAGCAGCCAAAAGGGCTTTGAAGAAAGCTAAAAAACAGGCAAAGAAAATAAACTCACTAGAGAAAAGTCAAAGTAGTATGCAGTCACCAAAACACATTGGAGCGTTATCACCTCATAACAATGCATCAATTCCAACGCTAGACACTATAGAAAAGAAACATAAACACAAAGTTAAACATAAAAAGAAATACAAAAACCAAAAGAAGAGGGATGAAAACACAAGTAAATGCGTAGAAATGGAATCAGTAGACTACTTTAGTGATATTAAAGAGCATTGTATGAAACAAAAGCTGTCAATAAGCTTACGGAGACTAAGCAGTAATTCATTTGAAAAACGGAGTGAAAATGATCTTGTAGAAAGTGGTTCAGAGGATTTGGACAGTGAAATGGTGCCAGATTTCCCACCAAACGGTACAGAAGGTATTGGGCAGAGTTCATTACGGGTTACTCCAGGGGATGTGGTGTGGGGCAAAGTTGTTGGGTTTCCATGGTGGCCAGGAAAGGTCCTCAGTGTCACACCAACATTTAAAGCACATGTGGCATGGTTTGCCTCAACAACATCATCGTTAATGCCATGTGATAGCTTGAGTCCATTCTTAGAAGATTTTAAGGTAATTACTAACTAAACACTGTTTTTTTAGGGTTCCGAAGTCCTACAAGGAACCCTTATAGTTTCGTCATGTCCGTCCGTCCGTCCGTCTGTCCTAATCCTTTACAGCTTAATAACTTCTACAGTTATTAACATAAGTAAATGAAATTTTGTTAAAAAATAGTCTACATATAGATCTCAATTTTAAAAGAATAAAAAAATCGTTTTTACGTATTTTAGGGGTGGCGTCCATACATGTGAAATGGGGATGGAATTTTTTCTTTCGCTGCACCCCTTCGTGTGGGGTATCATTGAATAGGTCTACTAAAATGAAGGTAATGTTTTATACACCACTTTTTTATCAGGTGTACCATCTGCGAAATATAGCCCGCCAAAGTGGCTTGCAATGTGTCCCCCCCCCTGCCATTTCTAAACTATGCAATGTAGAAACTTATAATCTTCCACATTGATAGACCTTTGTGAAAACTCTCTTTTAAATTTATTTCGAGTATAATGTGATTATAATTTTTTGAGTTATAGAGAGAAAACTGAAAAATACTTAAAACGTCCTAGTTCAAAGGTCATTGACCTTAGAGAAAAATTATCATAGCAAATAATGCTCCTTTAGCTACTTTCTATTTGAAATAATCACAAAAATTAACTTTGAAATGACACACTTCTTCAATTTGGCTTCTTGAATTTATCGCTAGATGGCGCTACTAACACACTGAGTCGCGAATGCTGCCGATTATTGCAAAAACTAAAATAGCCATGATTAATATTCGATTTGATTCGTTTGTAATTACACCTACTTAGGACTGAGCATGGCCCGACATGCTCTTGGCCGGTTTTTTTAGTTTGTTAAGGCTAGTAAACTGGTTCAGGTAACAAGGAAACTGAAGATGGAAAGCAGTAACTTTGAGTGTGTACTACCCCAAGTAACACAAAACTGTTTAAAGGTAAAAGTAAAAGCCAATACATCTCTCAAGTCTTACAAAAGATGTTTAATACATCTGCAAAGTATTAAAGTTGTAAGAAAATCTATAGAACAGCATTAATACTTTGCAGATGCCATGAAACATATTTTGTAAGACTGATGTATATTGGCTTTTACTTTTACCTTTAAACGGTTTTGTATTACTTGGGATAATCATCAATCCATTTGGCAAGCATAATTATAAATGCAATGTTATCATTGTATCTTACAAAACCCATGTTGAGCAGTAAAACATTGCATAGTAACACATTTGAAGTTGATGTCATGTTTGACAGTTGTCTAATCCGGTAGTTAAACTACTAGTTAACGAAGTTGTTAACAAATATCAAAAATCTTATATTATTTGAAAGCAGGTACAGAAACGAGAACATTGTTGAAATAAAAATAGAATCCATGAGAAAATGGAAGAGATACATGCTTTTAAAGTTTTTGGAGGGGGCATTTTCTATCCTTGTCGTACGAAACGGACATTGTACAGAGAGATGTCTAGTTTCTATCTAGTTTTTGAACTATGACGTCATACTTTGATAGTGCTGTCTCTGTCTAGTGAACTAATTTAAATTGCTAATAACTTGGATATTTTATTGGTTTTTTCACTATTGCTTATTTTCCTGAAAAAGTTTCGAGATTTCTAATAAAAACTAATAATAAAAGTTAGTCACCTTCCCTAATGTCTTAGTTGAGTAGTAATTAAAGTAAAAATTATAACCTTCAAGTACTTATGCAGTAAACAGAACCCTTCAGGGTTCAGAACAGCGTCAGGGTTCCTAAAGTTGCTTGAATTCTGATACAAAAGAACATACTGTATAGCCTGTTATCTCTTCCTCTCGTCTTATCTAGCATTATGTGTGAAACACCAATTTCATAGCAATTTGTTTTATTAACAACATAACATGTGGTTTTCGAGAGACTTTCCTTATAGCTTATAGTCATAGCAGTAAATTCACAATGTTTACACGAAAAAAGATGACAATGTGGTATTTCTGGGAAATCCTGTATAAACAAAGTATGAATGCCATTGTAACATTAAGACTGATAATGTTTTGTTTTCCTTTAGGATGTGTGACATTATCTTGACTATCCTCAACTAATTTTATAGTAACATCGTCATCATCGTATCGTCATCTTGGACTATAATTAATAGGTTGCAGTTCTCATATTTTAAAATTAATGATATTATACAACATGTAGCAGAATGAACACAAGACCTGGTAGCTGGTACGGTCGACCGCACGTCAGTGGAAACTGTTTGACATTGACAGCGCCTTTATTTCGTAAGTGTTTTTCGTAAGGGCGGTTTTCTAATTTAAGTGTTACCACTGTCATGCTGTCGACTGTACATAGTATGTTTATTTTAAATCACAATATTTGGGCATAAGTAAGTTCCCTAGTTGGTTGTTAGATATGTGGATAGTTGCAGGATGCCGTTTAGGGGTTACCTGACCCACGGAAACCCATTTTGCTGATCTTCATTCATTTCCATTTATGTGAAATAAAAAAATATTTACTTATTTTATTTTACTTCTTGGACCTCAAGGCCTACTTGATATACTTATTTATCCATAGAATCCAAAATGAAATTTGAAAAAAAAAATTTGCTAAAATGTAATATGGTATAAAACCATACCAATGGATTCTCCTAGGGATTCTGTACAAACTACTTTCAGCAGGCGTAGCATGACCACTGTACACAAAGGTTTTGTCCACAAAGGTTTTATGTTGTTTTGTCTATGCTTCCATAGACAAATTTCTTATCTACGTTGTCATGCTGCACCTCCAGGTTCCGTGTGGTGCCAGACGTAAAGAATTGCACCACCCTATATCTTCTCATGGGTGTCGTAAAAAGCGACAAAGGCATTCACCAGAGGATGGGCAGCAGCGTTCTCTGAGTATTTAACCAACTAACTGCGATCGCCAACCCGCCTGCCAAGTGTGGCGATTATGGAATATGCCCCCAAACTGCTTGGGGGAAGCCTATGTCCAGCAGTGGACGTCTTTCGGCTGAAATGATAATGATGATGACCTCCAGGTTTTGCCGTTATTCTGTTACAAGTTGTATAATAGGATCATTCATATCTTTCAGATACGGTTTAAGAAGAAGAAACAGGGACCATACAAAGAGGCTGTAAAACTAGCGACAATTGAAGCTAAAAGGAACGAATCTCACTCAAGCGATCCACTTGCCAGCCCAACACATAACCTGGCAACAGTTCAACAGTCACCTCGCCCCATCGATGTGTTCTCCTAGACTTAAGGTGCATCCGAATTTATTCAAAGTAATGTGATATTTAATGATTACTTGATTTTTCTGCACAAGTAGGTTGTAATGATATTTAGTTGTTACACTGAAGTTTTGGCTTAAGGTGCTGCATTGAATTTGCAACCGTCCCTTTCTAACATACGGCAAATTGCGCGTGTGAGAACAGAGCGGAATCGCGCTGTTTTGATGTTTTTTTACATTTTTGCAAATATCTCAGCGATTAAATATTTAATGTATGTACAAGATATATCTTATTCACAAAAAAACAATATTAAAAACTATTGGAATTTCTAAATGCAATGCGAAATAGTGCTAAAACAGACCTTTCTTTGGAAAATAAACCTATCCAGCAAATTTCATTAAATTGTGTTTTCCCTATACAAAAATCTAGTAAATATAATGAAAAATCTTAAATGTGAAAATTAGATCAACGTCGTATCCACAAATGAAAATATTTTGATTCTAATAATTTATCCCTTAATTTTTCTCGATTCTATTTAAAATGTAACAAAGCTCTTTGAAAAATAACATGTTAAAAGCCATGTCAAGCATATGACCCTGACGCTAGTAGTGGGTAGTACCCTCAAAATGTTTAGCTTGGCAGTCTGATAAATTACTGAATTTACAAGTATTTGAGAAACAATAGGAAATTGAATTTACAATATTTTTTGGTAGAAACATGATAATTTATCATGCATCAACATAGATACTGCTTATTTGTCAGTCACAACTCAATGGAAACGTGATACTGATAATTAATTTTAAATTAAATAACATTTTTGTACTAAATTAAATATCATGTGTATTTATTTTTTTGTACTTAAACCACAATACAGATCAAATAATAATATGACTTTGACTAATGCAGAATTTTATTAAATGACAAAATGTGATAGGTATATCTATCTACTTACATCTTACTGGGCGATCCAGTTAACATAATAATATTCATTACAGTTTTTTGAAACAAATTAACAATCTTATTAGAAATGTATGACACAATTGTTTGATTTGGTGGCAATAAGACTGAATATACTGACGGGATATTTGTTTTATTTCCAGTAATTTCAGTGTAACAACTATTTAAATTAAATTAATCATAAACTAACAATCTTATTCTGTTGGTATTACTGTATCACAATGATACCAACACAATACAGATGCAATGGACTGCAAAGAAATTGACATTCTCTAGTTTAACTTTCAATTTAAGGTGATGGTACAGTCAGAAATCTTTCAGATGAACCACCACTAAGGCTAAAATCGCTTGCACTCAGTGTTCGATGGCAGTCGTAGGTACGTGTAATGTAGCAGGATTCTTTCAAGGGATTTTGTCGACAAAATGTACCACCGCGAAGTAGGTTACCTACGCAGCCTACGCAATTCTAAATTTGTTGTTTTTTTTTTCTTCAAATTGTAGCTCTATTTCTCGTTGTATATTGATCTATTATGATAGACGATAATGATAACAATATATCTACTGAACTGGCTGACTACCCATCTACTGTGAATAAATTATTCATATACCTAACATTATTTTATTAAAAATAGGTAAGTATGTCCTGAATAAATAAACATGTTTTTTTTTAACTTTCCTTGTAAATAAAAATAAATCAAATGTTCATTATTCATATTTTTAACACGCATAAAATATTAAATGCTAGTTATCATTTGTTTACGGCTGCCATGTATTAGTAATAGTTATGTAAATTGAAAAAGTTAGATTCCCCTAAATAAATAAATTGCTTCATAGCAGAGTTTTAAAACAAAGAAGGCCTAAACATTAGGACTTGTAAAGGACAACCTTTTTATTTATAACTAGCTGTGCCCTGCGGTTTAACCCGTCGTGCGTTGCATCGCCCGCCCGTGCTATTTTTTGTTCGGCTTCTAAGGGCCGTAGCGTGAAGCTAAATAGCCTATAGATTTCATATTTGCTAGAAAACCCTACTATCAGGACCAAGTGCTTTGAAAACTCTTTCATAACGCGCACAGCCAAGTTGTGGAATTAACTACGTATTTCCGGGTACTTACAACTCGACACACCTTTAAAGTTGGAGTGAATCGGCACCTAATAGGTTTGCTCGCTCCATCGTCGACCACATCTTGACAAAACTTTCTAGATTGCGGTCAAGAGCAGTGGGCCTAGTACGAGTTTCACACTTACGAATACTTTCATCGTTTTCGTCGACTTTCATTCATAAATCAGTAGCGCCCCTGGCGGATACGAGGAGGAACTACAGATTTATTAATGAAAGTCGACGAATACTTTGAAAGTATTCGTAAGTGTCAAACTCGTACTAGGTACACAGATCTATATCTCATTTGAAAAAAAAACAATTCGAATCCGACTGGTAGTTTCAAAGATTAGTACATTATATTAGTACAGATAAATAACAGACAATGGGTGGTCTCCTATCTTAATTATATGTTGTATTTGTGTGAGAGTGCAATAAATAGACACATTCTAAGATTCATGCTTGTTCCACTGTAGGTAACACTGGCGTATTTTCTATGTTCGTAAACAAAAAAAAAACTTTGAGGTCAATTTTATAAACTGTCAAATCATAATAAAAACAAAAATTACCATAAAATAAGTTTAACAATGACAGTTTTTCATGATCAGTGTAGCTTGGGCTTATCCAAGGTATAATAAGATGTTTCACCAGGTATTCTCTTCCCGCGATGACGGCGCTATGCCTCCAAGCTACGTCACGATCAGTGTTGCCATTGGTTGATATCCTCAATATATTTAATGAGATTTTTGTTCATAATGAATATAAATTAAATTCCTAACCAGCCTTACTATTTGTTATCTCGTGTTTTTCATCTTATTAGTTATTAAAGGAAGCTGTATAAAATTACTAGTTCGAAAGTAATTCTTTATAGAAGCAAGTAAATGAAAAAATGCATTTTGCTTGGGTAATTTATTTACACAAAGTGGCAGCACATCAAACTGACAAGTGTCACGATAACAGCCCGCTTTGGCTCCAGAGCCGATGACGTAGTACGGAGGCAATCACGTGACTTAGCTGTCACGGGAAGAGAGTACCTGGTGAAACATCTTATTATATCATGGGCTTATCCAACTGACAATATTGAGTGAATATGAGTTTATTAGGATTTACCGCTTTATTAATAGTCACAGGAAAAAAAACAACATTGAAGACCAATTTAAAGTCAATTCTTGTGTGTTTAATTATTAAACTGCCATTTCATTTAAAATTTACTCAAGGTTCAATAGTTAAGTATACCTACTGGATGGTTGAAGTTCTATAATATAAACATAAATTATACAATCCATGCAAGAATAGGGTTTTTTTTTCTAGTAAATAATTATGGTCACAGAGTATTCTTAAGTTTTCGGCTGTGAAATACGAGTTGATTTTAAAACGAATTAGTCAGAAAAGGTCAATTTTATTTTAATCTCAGGCAGTCACGGAAATACATTGATTGGGAAATGGTGCCATACATAATGAAATAATAATGAATATTTTAGTAAATCATTGACTAAATTTTCACAATATTTTTTTTATTACTTACCAGTGAGCTGGTTTACTCTGTTACTATTAATTACTAGGCAAAAATGTATTCTGTCACGAATAGTAGAAAATTATGTTAGTTTTATTATATTTTGTTTTAGGTGATTGATACGCAGTAGCCCCCGAAATTACTACTGAAACTACTACTGCATAATTTAACAGTTATAGAAATCATTTACCTAGTTCAACCGTATTATTAGTTTATACTAAACCTCTTAAGGGGTCATTGTACTCATCAGTATGAACAACTTTTTCTATGGGACCACGCCTGGAATCGCGAAATAAAAATCAGCTAATCCTTACATTTTGTCGATTCATGTGAACACAAATGTAGCTGATTTTTTTTCGTGATTTCAGGTTTGGTGCCATAGTAAAAGTTGTTCATAATGATGAGTACAATGACCCCTTAAGAGGTTTAGTATAAACTAAGAATAAGGTTGTATATTTGCTGGATAATATTAAATTACGATAAAATTGCCGTTTATCTAGCTGTTATAGCTTATAGAACTAGGTTAATAATTACTATGAGTATTATTCAGTGTACTGTGTCTATTGTCGCCTAACATATTCCGAACAATATACAACGTAAAATAGAATAGAGCTACAATTTGCAAACAACGCAAAAAAAAATATTTCGCAGGCTGCTCTAAGCAATCACCTCAAATCTTTATTTTTCCTGTTTACGTTGGTAACATTACTTGGGCTGCAGTTTCAACTAGGGATGTTACGGAGCTTCGACTCTGACTCGGAAAGGTCGGAACTTCCGATTGATTTTACACCTTCGATTTCGGCTTCAATAATTTTAAATGGAGGTTATAGCGAAGTTCGAAAGGCAGCTAGTAACCGCGGCCAGAACACTTACGTACAATATTTGACTTGTCGCCCGGGGAATGCCATCGCGCTCGCGTTTCCCTTTCAGTCAGTGTTGCCACCTCCGTGGTTTTACCACTAGTACTGATGGTTCTTTACACTGGATCTGTCTTCTACTCTGCCTCTGACTTCGATAAATTGGATTTAAAACCTCCGACTCTGGTTCCGGTATACCGACCTCGGTAACATCCCCAGTCTAAACTAATATGTTGCAAACTTATTGCCATTCCTTTTATTATCAAACTCTCGGTTTTGAATATCATTGTATAATAAATATAATATTATAATAATTCGGAATACTTAAAATAAAACAAAATTGTTGCTGTGTATAAATATTATTTTTATAATTCAATTTTTAAAAACCAAGAGAAAGATTTTGTTATTTACTTTTTAAGTGGTATTTTTAATTCTGACAGAAAGATTATGAAGGTACATTAGTATCAATTGGTTGCTATATTATAATATTTTAATTTTTATTTTGCAGTCCTTGCTGCATAAAATATTATATTTTAGGAGAAGCATTTTTTTGTTGTTTAGAGTTACAAAACTCGATTTATACTTAATACTTTCCTTCGTCACTTGATTTCGAAAATTTGATGGAAAATATTAAAGATTTTTTTGTGAATACCATTTCGTACTACAGGCAATGATATTTAAAGTATAGATTTGTTATACCCTAAAAAAAACGAAAAAATGTTCCGTTCGCAGCGGCAGCACAATACACATAAACTAGTACAAATTAAGTAAATTGGATACTTCAATTACGCGAAAGTATCGCGTCATAATTAGAACACTTTCTGTATACACACGACGGCATTTTAGTTTTTTTGTTGTCACCCGTCACACTCGGAGCGGACATTTTCGAGTCATGAGAATGAGAGCGCAGTAACATATCTGTGCTTTTAAATATCATTGACTACACACTGTTTATTTCCATGGTATAATAACACCAGGTAGTCTCACCAGGTAGACAGCTAGGTCACGTGATTGCCTCCGTACTACGTCATCGGCCGTGGAGCCAATAGCGGGCTGTTAGCGTGACACTTGTCAGTTTGATGTGCTGCCACATTGTGAAAATAAATTACCCGAGCAAAATGCATTTTTTCATTTACTTTCTTTTGTAAAGAATCACTTTTTAACTAGTAATTTAATATAGTTTCCTTTATTAACTAATTAGATGAATAACACGAGATAACAAATAGTTAGGTTAGTTAGGAATTTATTTTATATTCATTATGAACAAAAATCTCCTTAAGTATATTGAAGATATCAATCAATGGCAGCACTGATCGTGACGTAGCTTGGAGGCATCGCGCTGTCATTGCGGGAAGAGAATACCTGGTGAAACATCTTATTATACCATGTTTATTTCCAAATCCTGTTAATTCCAAAATTGCAAATGTTGTGTATTTTTATATCTTCAAGCTTTTCCAAGGTAGTCAGAGGGACTTGCAGACAAAAGGAATTCTGCCAAAGATTAATGATCTTTGCCCAACTTGTGGTGATAAATATTTAAATATTTGTTCATTATATTATTATGTACATATTTAGAATAAAGCCGTATTTTATTATTAGCGTAGTCTACTACAGTGTATCATCTTATTATTACAGGAAATGTATTTTTAAAATATAAATTCTTCACAAATCATGTTTTTTTTCTATTATCTATTAATGCTTCCAACTTAAAATAAGTACTGCATTATCTAATATAAGCCTTACTTACGATAACAATAAAAGGCTTTTTTTAATTTATGATTAACAAAAGTCTTTTATTGTTATGCCTGGGCATATGGTTTGAACTTCAGTTTGGTGAACTGACTTATTTAGACAACAGCCTATGTGATATTTAATATCTATAAGATATAAGATATCAATAAAATTATAAATTGTAAAATTTATCATAAGACCCACCACGTCCTGTAGCTTTGCGGACTGGGCTGCGTTCACTTATATCGAACGAAGACGCACGGAGCGTGCTGGGTCTTATGATAAACACAATTTATAATTTTATTGATATCTTATAGATATCAATACCACCTAGCTGTTGCCTAAATGGTACCGCAAGTCAGTTCACTGAACTGAAGTTCAAAACATTGGTTTGGTCGTTCAGTTACTCAGAGCGATCATACAAACGAACGCCCAAACAACGTCCTTTAAAATATTGAAAATAATGCGTACAATAAATTCTGCCACCAGCTGAGGCGGGTACTGCAATCCGATTGGCCCTACAAAGGTGGCTATTGGCTAATCAGTAACGCGGCAGTTTTGACGGTAAGGGAGCAAGTTCCAAGTTCAAGTAATTTGGGGGGGGGGTCTTCTGAATCTACGATGCGTTACAGGGTTTGAACTACCCGTTACGTAACATTGTTTTAACCCTTCAGATTTAAAATAGGACAAAAAAAAAATGTCTTGCTTTTAAATTTTAATGACAAGATACGCCTGTCAAAAATCTTCAAAAATTGCTTTACGTAATACTTGAACGCTCCATAAGTGGTCGAAACTGATTTGAAAATTTCAAGTGGTGACCTACATTAGTGGAATTTCATAGATGTAGTGCAGATTGCAGATATCGGTCGCCTGTTATGCGGCGTCTATGGGGTGTATGGTCGCTGGCCAAGTCTGACGCCGCGCCGCGCCGTCTTGAGAAACGTCATTTCTGTCTAGAAATGGGTAATGGGTAAAAACCCATTCTTTCCATTTCGGTTACACCCGGGTGATTTGGGTTTTAACCCGATTATAACCCATTATCACCTATTTTCATGGGTGAAAATGAGTATTGTAATAAAAGACAATTAAAGTAAGTATTTTAACACTGAGATATTAGTATTCACATTCAGCTAGCAAAAAAGAAAAGTGTGCTTTCAAAATCAGGGCCATTAATTATTTATTGAAAGAATTACAAAGTAGTAGTTGGCAATTTGGTCACTTGATTCTGAAATATGATGAAAATCTAAAAATTCTAATTGTTGCCGGTACTGTAAGGCACCAGATGTATTTATTTATTTATAATTTATGTACACACAATAACATATGAAAGGAGACAGCATTAAAATTATTTAGTACAAAGGTACTGGTGGTCCTCGGACATAGCGCGACTACGAGTTACGTGTGTTGCCGAGCGACGCCGGTTCGGGAAGCGACCCTGCACCCCGGAGAAGGCAGCCGTTGAGGAGGAGCTGTACGAAGGGTACAGAGTAGCGAAGGTGGCCAGATCGGAGGCTAAAGTCGCGGGATATAATGCCATGCGGGTGGCTCTGGACGGCAGTCCGTGGGGGCGTCCATACCTTATGGTACGGGGCAAACTTCGCCCGTGGCCCCCCCACTGTCTCAGACTCTCCGGCCTGAGCTTTTGGAGGGCGTGGTGAGCGCTCTGTTCCCTTCAAGGCCGGAGCACACCCCTCCACTGATGGTTTCTCATGGTGTCTAACGCAGATGACAACAACGACGTGCCCGAAGTGACCCGGGAAGAATTGAAGAGGGTGGTAAAACAGCAACAGGCCAAAAACACCGCCCCAGGACCTGAAGGCATACCTGGCCGAGCATGGGTCCTAACTCTGAAGGCCCTTGGGCCCCGACTGGGAGGGCTCTTAAGCGCATGTTTCGAGCGGGACCAGTTTCCACGGAGGTGATAGACTAACAAGCCGGTCCTGCTGAAAAAGGAGGGGCGCCCTGCGGACTCACCATCTGCATACCGCCCCATCGTGTTGTTGGATGAGGTGGGCAAGCTCTTTGAGAGAATAATTGCAGGCCGCCTTGTCCAACAATTGACTAGGATGTGGCCGGATCTGGCGGAAAACCAGTAAGGTTCCGCCGGGGGCACTCCACGCCATTATGCACGTGATGGCTCTGGCGGAGGAAGCAGTGGCCCGGGAGGAGGCGGTTTTGGCGGTGTCTCTCGACATCACCAACACTATTAACACCTTGGCCTGGAGTTGCATTAGGGCGGTACTCGAATACCATCGGGTGCCGACCTACCTTCGCCATATTATCGGGGCCTACCTGACGGACAGGGCCGTCATCTACTCGGGTCGGGAAGGATGGGGTCGAAAAATGGGAGAAGCGACTTGCGCAACCCAGTGCAGGGCACGCCACAATAGCGGCGGGAGGCCCGTCATGGAGGAGTGGCTGGAAAGGAGTCATGGTGCCCTCACCTACCGGCTGACCCAGATACTCTTGGGGCACGGTTGCTTCAGGACGTATCTGTGTCGCATAGGCCGGGAGCCGACACCCGAGTTTCATCACTGCGGGAGCTTCCTAGAGGACACGGCGTGGCACACACTAGAGGAGTGCCCAGCTTGGGTCACGCAGCGCCGTGACCTCATCACTGCAGTAGGCGGCAGCGCTCTCTCGCTTCCAGCCGTGGTTCTGTCTATGGTCGGGAGCGAGAGCGCTTGGGAAGGCGTCGTCTCCTTCTGTGAGGAGGTGATGCTCGCTAATGAGGTGGCGGAGAGTGTTCGAGAAGCAGTGACCTCTCTCCCCAACCGCAGGAGACGACCTGGGCGTCGCAGGAGGGCGTATGCCGATCTCCAGTCACTCTAGGAGTGGGCCTGTGGGCGTTGGACTCGGGGTAGCCCGCCACCCGACCAGTAAAGGCCTGTGACGGTGGCGCGTAGTGTTCCGCGCGCGCCAGTCAACAGGAGGGTGTAGCTGATGTGGTTACCGCACGGGGAGAAGGGGCTCGCCTATTAGAGGCGAGCCGGGACCTACCGGGGATGGTTGGGAGAATAAAAGTTTCCCACGCCCCCGGCCAAGGGTCATTAAAGGAACACCGTGGTGGTTTTTAGTCGGTAAGAGTCCGACACTGACTCCGCCTTCCCCGGGCAGAGTGAGTCCATGAGGATTTTCCCCACGGAAAAAAAGGTTAAGATCAAAATGTTACAATATCGGGTAGTAGGTAGATAAAAATACAAAACACGTGGACCCTCACCGTGACAAACAAGCTAGAGTGAGATGAGAGTATATAGGGACGCGGGGAATTATTGCGGCCGCATCCCACTGGCATCTCGCGCGTTGCCTCCTTGCCTCCCTGCGTGCCTCTTATTGCATGTTAAAAAAAAGTTAATTAACAAAGCCAAAAATGTCTGAGGCTACTTATTATTTTGGTCATGAATTATACAAGTAGTTCATAGGTAGCCTCCGCCTGCGTGTTGATTTGATACTTTCCCATATACTTACCTACAAAAGTCTTGTTTACATCTTTTCAGTTGTATTTACACGCAGTCGGGTTTTTTGGAATTGTTAATTAACTTTTTTATTTCAAAATGTTTAGTTTTGTCATGTTATATCGCAGTATTAATGTTATTTTTTTAAATACATGCATAAAAATAATTCATTTTTTACGTTGAATATTTTGTGTTTTTTTTTAATAATATTTTTTTTAAATTACATTTAAACATGTAAATTTTTTTTTTTTTTTTTTTTTTTAATAAAAATTTATAAAACACTTTAATTTGATACCCCACTCGATAGGTTTTGAGGGATAAAAAAATTTAAGACATAAGATTGCGCCAAAAAGCGGCCATTTTAATTTTTATAATTTTGATATACCCAGTGTCACTCTCACAATTAAGACGAACCTAACGACACCTCTCAAGCTAAAATCCATCAAGCCGTTTAGGCTACAGAGCATGCCAAAGAAATATACATACATACAAACATACATACATACACCCATACATACGTATACAGACATAATTACACTCGAAAAACGTAATCCTCCTTTTGGCGCAGTCGGGTAAAAATCAAAATCTAAAGGAATTAGTTTCCACCCGCTCAAAACACCCAGTGGCTGGTATGAAATGGGTGATAACTGGGTTTTAACCCACTCGTGGGTTATAACCCGGGTGGTTACCCATCTCTATTTCTGTCTAGCGATGCACATAGTGATTTATATTCTCTTTGGCGATGCATGATTTTTCGATTCGTAATGGATCAATATTTGAATCGATTCCCAGATCTAATTGAATGTTATTGACTCGATTACTTCGAAAAAATCAAATAAATAAAACATCTTTATTTTTACCCTATACGTAGTATCCATATGCATAGCACTGTCTTCTTTATTTTTCCTTTCCTTGCTATATGAAAATTTTAAAACAAAGTTTGATGAACCAAATCGAGCTAGTGTCAATTCCTAAAGGAACTGGGGCATTACTCCCGACTGGTTAGAGCTTTGAATCAAATTGAGCTAATGTAAATTCCTAAAGAAACGCATTACGAATTGACACACTCGAATTCAAATTGGATTGTTACAAAACTCGATCCTGTCGGGAGTGAGGCCCCGGACCAGGGGCCTCACTCCCGACTGGATCGTTCTGTATTATCGTCTGACGTCGTTGGATGACGCTCGGAGCGTTCCTTGGGTGTTCGTTATGATCGCTCAGATCACAGAGTACATTTGTATATATGAGACTCAGATTCGCTCTGAATAACTGAACGACCAAAGTACGCTCCGGGCGTCGTCGGACGATAATTCTGAACGCGGCCCTGACAGTAAAACCTAAACCTCTAAGGAATTGACATTAGCTCGATTTGGTTCAGAACTCGAACCCAGAGATTTGAAATCTACCGCAGGTAGATGTCATACCTGTGCTCGTGCTCGAACCAGTCTGGAGTAAGCCCCCTGGGGTACGTTCAATTATGTCGCTCTCGTTTGTAAAAGTCACCCGTGTGAATGTCGCTCAATCATCCATGATTTTTCAGTTCAATAAGCTATGCTATGATCAAATTACATTCAAAATGTGCTGGTGGGCTCTAACTTCCTCGTGTGCCTGTTAGCTGCTGATCCATGATCTTTTTGGACTTCGCATGACCGAGAAAGCTCATAACAAAAATGTGTATGTGTGACAACATCAGCAGCAATTTTCTTGCAACTTTAGAAATTTAATAAAAGTATGAAGATTGCCAAGCTAAAATTAAAAAATTGATGAATAGTTTGGTGATTCTCAATGATATTACATAAGTACAGATGAGTGACTAGCGCGAATATCTGAAGACACGAAAACAAGCTAATTGTGACATCTTGCTATTAGTCCGCGTCAAGGCAAGGCGCCGAGCGTAACCGGTGACAAAAAATTACAAAAATGCCGTCGTGTATGTACAGAAAGTGTACTAATTATGACATGAAAGCAAACTAACAAAAAGGGATCACATACCACTTGTAAGTATGTACAAAAAATTATTTGCATTATAGGCGTATTTCTATTAAAAACAATAAATATTTTTTGTACCGAGAGCGATAAGACAAAAAATAGATTATAAACATGCAGATGCGACTCGTAGGCAGAAAAGTAGTACGTTCAGTATTATCGTCCGACGACACACGGAGCGTACTTTGGTCGTTCAGTTACTCAGGTCCGTATTACAGAACATTCCTAAAGTACAGTTTGATCTATTAACTGATCGTTAAATCGTCAGATTTAGCTTCGTATGCGTAAATGCGAAATAATACAATAAATTATCGATTATCGAGATTATGAGATTATTATTATGAGTATTATTCAGTAGATATATTGTTATAATAAAACAAAGTTTAACCGGATTAAATCGCGTATATTATTTAACTTGCCCTAGACCAGCGGTACTCTAAGTGTGTTCCGCGGAACCCTAGGGTTCCGCGATACCCCTGTAGGGGTTCCGCAAGAATTTAGAAAAAAAAACAAAACACCTCTCTCTGGTCACTGGTCGAACGTTTTGAATCCGCCCGCCGCGCGTAGACTTGTGAGCGCGCAGTCCCTTTGATAAAAGCCGCCTCTGAATTAGACGCTATAGTTGTGAACAAGCGACTTTCGGCTCTATCTTCAAAAGCATAAAGTCGAGATTGTTTACAACGCATTTTTTTGTATTTATATTTTTATTTCCGCTTTTTGTTTATCAAAGGCGCCGACTCGAGTATTTTTGAGAATGTTCGAGTTCGAGTCTAGGACTAAGTATAAAAGCGCTATTATATAAAAAAAGTCGCGCCTCGTCAGTCAGTTGACGATTAGCGTTCGGAGCGATAAGTTCGTACCTACCTACTTACAAGCTGGCTAGCCTGCTGCCTTCTTGTAAGTTCTACTGCCCGCTGTATTCTGATTGTATCAGTTTTGTACATTTCTTCTTTGGACTAAACTTTGTCTCATAAACGCAGTAACGATTGTGCATTATTTTGACCCTACCATCCTGACGTGTAACATTATTAATAAAGAAGAATGGAACGTTGGCTTAAAGGTGTTAAACGTGTTGCAACGACATCTTCTAATGACGCTGAATGTTCAAAAGCAGTACGCGCGGAGAATACAGCAATTACCGATCCAGACGATGATGCCACGACGTCAAGCTCCACGGTTTCAAAGACGAAAAAAAGGAAGTATGATGAATCATATATCAGTTTCGGATTTGTTGATTCCAACGGCTCACCTCTCTGCATGTTATGTAGTAAACTGCTTCCTAATAGTTCCATGGCACCTGCCAAATTACGCAGACATTTAGAAACTGTACACCCCGAGTCTAAAGACAAGAATAAATAATTTTTTGTTCGTAAAAAAGAACAGTTATTGGAAAGTCAAAAAAATATGATGCATGTAACACAAACTATCAATGAAAAGGCCACGGAGGCATCATATTTAGTTAGCTATCGCATTGCACAAGCAGGTGAAGCGCACACTATCGCTGAGAATTTAATAAAGCCATGTGTGTTAGACATAACAAAATGTATGCTCGATGAAAAATCTGCAAAGCATCTTTCTACTGTACCGCTATCAAACGATACTGTTTCACGGCGAATCCATGATCTGGCAAGCTACGTCAAACAAGAACTAGTTGCACGTCTACAAAAAACACGATTCGCCTTGCAAATGGATGAGTCAACTGATGTCACTGGTCTGGCTATCTTGCTGGTTATCGTGAGATATCCATATGAACGTTCTTTTGAAGAAGACATGCTTATGTGTTCACCGCTGCCCACAAACACTACCGGGGAAGAAATTTTTAATAAAATAAACATATTTTTTTAAGAAAATAATCTTAGTTGGAACGATTGCATTGACATTTGTACAGATGGGGCCAAGGCGATGACAGGTAAAACAGCAGGAGCAGTATCACGAATAAAAAGTAAAGCGCCTAATTGTAGTTCCAGCCATTGTATTCTGCATAGACAAGCACTTGCGATGAAGCAAATGCCGTCAAATCTAAAATTAGTTATGGATGAAGCGGTAAAAATAATTAATTTTATCAAATCACGACCACTACAATCCCGATTGTTCTCATTATTGTGTGAAGATTATGGCAGCAAACATAAAACACTGCTGCTCCATACAGAAGTGCGATGGCTGTCTCGGGGTAAAACTTTACCATGGCTATTTGAACTTAGAGCCGAGTTACAAATGTTTCTTTCAGCAGATACAGTTTCTTTTAATTTGAAAGACCGTTTGTATGATAAAACTTGGTTGTTCCGATTGTCTTTTATGGCGGATATCTTTCAAAAACTGAACGAATTGAATTTATCATTGCAAGGTAAACAGACAACAGTGTTCCAGGCCTATAACAAAATAACTGCCTTCAAAAGAAAATTAGATTTTTGGATTATTTGCGTTGGTAAGAGAGAAATAGAAAGCTTTACGTCACTCAGTGAGTTTGTTAGCGATAACGACTCGGAAATGTTTCAAGATGATGTGTTTGAAGAATTGGTCCAATATCTCACTTCGATGCGCGCATCTTTTGTAAAGTATTTTCCCGAAGAACATAATACAAAAATGAAGCTGAATTCATGGATTCATAATCCTTTTTTACCCAACTTGCAAAAGCCCGAAAGTATGTCAAACGAGATATATGAATCTCTTTTAGAAATGTCATCAGACACAAGTATGGAGTCACTGTTCAAAACGACGCCTCTCAACGATTTTTGGTGCAGAATCCGTGATGAATATCCAATGCTTGGCAGAATGGCTCTGAATATTCTTCTCCCGTTCCCAACAACATATTTGTACGAAACAGGATTCTCAACCTATGCAGCCACGAAAACAAAATATCGCAATAGACTGGACGCCGAACCTGATATGAGACTTCAAATGTCTTCTATCAAACCTGATATCAACCAATTGATGAAAAATAAAAAACAGTTTCATACCTCCCATTAGTTAAGATTTTTTCATTTTTAATATCTTCTATTATTGTACTTGGCATGTGGTTAAAGTAAGTAATAATTAGTAACTGTTACATTGTACTTTTATTATGCTTATATAATAAAGAATACACTTTTAAAAACTATTGTTTTATTGTAGGGTTCCGTCAAGTATTTTGCTTGTCAAAAGGGTTCCGTGACCAAAAAAGTTTGAGAACCGCTGCCCTAGACAAACCCAACCATTTTCATCGATTTGATAAACCACAAGTTCTGGCGATGGAAATCCGATATGTACCTAGAATGCTCCGTGAGGCTATTGAAATTAAAAAACATCCTAATTTTAATAGAGAAGATGGTTGGCAGCTACCACCTGTTTGGAACCCAGTCCTTAAAATAATCAAGTCCCAAACAGCATGCAACACTGTAAAAGATAATGATATTGTGAGTGATTACTGCGTGCATCGAAACGAATTTAATTAATAAATATTGTACGGTAGATTAAAATATTTTCAGAAATATCTGTAAAGAGGATTGTCATCTAACGGCCAAAATTAATATCCAATCTATCCACGATTTGCCCTACTAGAAAATTGACATAAGCTCCATACAAAATATGTCAAATTTCTATCTCTAGTAGGGTAAATCGTGGATAGATTGGATATTAATTTCGGCCGTTCGTCTACCTGTGACCACGAAATGCTGCAAAGCTTTCGAAACGTCAGGGAAACCAATTTAAATAATATACGCGATGTAATCCGGTTAATCTTTGTTTTATTAACCGACGAAAAAAGGAGGAGGTTCTCAATTCGACGCGTATATATATATATATTTTTTATTTATTTTTTATTTATTTATGACCACGCATAACTTTTTACAGAGTGGTCCGATTTTGATGATTCTTCTTTAAATGGATAGGGTTTCTTTTTATTTCTTTTTTTTCTTTTAATTTTTAATTAAATTAATTAGTAAAACAGGGGATGAGTGTTTGTTCACCCACTGAATTCTTACCTGTTAACCGATTCTGTTGAAACTTGACACACATAAATATAGTTCTAGACACTACGACATAATGGAGACCTGGAGTTAGATTTTAACCACAAAAAAATGAAAAATAAATCTTTTTAACAAAAAATTGAACCGAAGAAAACAGAAACTGAAAAGCGAAAAATAAATAATTATGAGTCGGAGCCAAACAACCAATCAACGAAGATCATTAAATTACTTTAAATAAATAATAAAAACAACGTCACATCAAATACAGCGTGAAATTTTCACAATATACAATAACTTTCCAAAAATACATTTTTTATCTCCAAAATTAGTTATCATTTTTAAATGGTTTTCATAAATCTGCTGACATAGAATCTTCCATATTTATGACAAAAATTACTACGTCAAAATAAAAAATCAAAACTTGAAGAAGACCTACTCCTTATTTACCTTAAACTCTTACCTACTTCTTCACTTATTATGAATATTTTTACGAAAAGTTTTACTAGTATGCAACTTTGTAAGAATTAAAAAAAACCATAAGTAAATCTTAGTATGACAGTAGTAATTAAGTACATAAATCTAGGAAACAGTAATAACAGTATTATAGACCAGTAATAAAAATTACTGGTCTATAATCAGTTCCGAAAAGTAAATTCAACATCTAATAGAAGCATCTCCTAACTCGATTTTCTTGACTATTTGTAGTTTGAATGCCATATTTTTATTCAATATTCAGTAAAAAATAAAAACTGTATACATTTTGATATGAATTTTTCTTCTCTAGTCCCATAACATTGTGATTTAAATAAATCACTTATAACCCTAACGCCTTTAAAGCTGGAGTGAATCGGCACCTAATAGGTTTGCTCGCTCCATCGTCGACCACATCCTGACAAAGCTGTCTAGATTGTGGTCAAGAGCAGATCTATAAATCATAAAAAAAAAAAAAAAAAAAAAAAAAATCAATGAAATTTTATGGAAAAAAATAAAGTTTGCCAAAAAATTCATTTTTATAAAAAATAAATACGATTAAAGTTGGGTATAATACTTGCCGCGTAAAATACTTGCACCTTCTGTCTACTCGTTTTCGTTAATCTATGCCAAAAGTGCTGTGATTAGCTACTCTGCATACTGCTGCGTGCTGTGATTGGCTACCCTGCGTGCTGCTGTGTGCTGTGATTGGCTGGCCTAAATGGCCACATACACTACACGTAGCTGACAAACACTAGCTGTCTTTTTTGTTCATATTGGTTTACATACACCATCTCTTTCACACGACTCGGCAATGTTGTGAAATGTAAGTGATGTAAAACATTGTGTATGTGTGCGACTGCTGCGCACGGAACATGTTTTTCGTTTGATTTGTTAGGGTATATCATATCTGTACTTATGTAAAATCATTGGTGATTCTCAATTTTATTTTGTTGATTTTGTGGTCAAGAGTTAAGACGTGTTCTAGAGGTGCTAAGCTGCCACGTAGCATCCCCTCACGTTCATAATTGCAGTACTCTGTGTCCCTCACCCTGACGCCCCAGGGCGATCACCCCGGCCACCTTACCCTAAAGCCGCCACTGGAAATTGCCATTTTCGATCAACAATCTAAGAGTAACAATTGTTCGTGGTGACCGTGGCGAATATTCTGATATGAGAGGGGCCCAATCTGGGCCAATGGTGCATTGCTCTGCGTGTCTCTCTGATGTTAGCAGAGGGCACAGTGGAGGAGCAGGACGGTTTGCATTCACCCTGCTACTGGGCAGACAGCGGGGGACTGTGTCCTTCCCTACCACCGTCGATCTCGTTACCCCAGAAGGCGTGCTGCTGTTGTGTTCTTGTTGTCGGTGTTGTTGTTGTTGTAGTTTAACAAAGCCTTAATCATTATTTAAACTAACCCACCCTGACTATAACTTTAAAATATAATAAAATTGATTGTTATGAATAAGTTTGTAAACATATTAATCGATTATCTTAAAAATCCAATCGAATTATTCGAATTCTATTGTGCATCCCTAAGTACGTCAACTTTTATGGCTTTTATCAGGGATGTGACTTAGGGGTAAAAAAACGATTTATTAATATAATTGATTATTGTAGGTTCCATTAAAATCGTTAATATTTAATATCGATTTTTAACAAAATTATAATCAATTTTACCAAAAACATGGTTTTTTTTTGTTAAAATTTAAAATTAATAAAAGATACCAAGAACAGATCAAATCAGCTTTATAACAGTAATTATCATTTTAGAGCCAAAGCCGAAGCTATCGTTTTTTTTCTCAATTATTTGCATACATAACATATTTTTTTGGTAAAGATTGATAAAGAATTAAGAAACAAAAGCTTTGGCAACCGATTTGTAGTTTAGTGCTAGATACTTTGTGCGCTAAAAGAACATTAATTCTAGCATGCGAACACAAATTAATTTTTAAAACAAAACAAAATGAACGAACCAACAAACGCGGAACGAGAACTTGAATTAACTAGTTAAAGTCAGTGTCAATAAAACAATGACTTTTTACTTGACCTTGAAGTCAAAAGAACCATAAGAATAAAATCGAAAACACACGACACTTAAAATAAAAAATCGATGTAAAGGTTAAACCGCACTTGAGATGCGCGACGCGGAACTGCAGCGGAGCGGCGCGACACTACAAGTATTCTTTGTATCTTCGATGAATAATATGTTCGAAGCTTTGTATTGATTTGTATGAGTATGACCCTAGCTGCACTACGACGTCGCGGCAGCGGAACAGTGGCGGCGCGACGGCGACGCGACGCTAGGGCCAACCGCACTTGCGCGGTGCGGCGCGTAACTGCAGCGGAGCGGCGTGACACCAAAAATATTCTTTGAATTGATATGTATGATCCTAACCGCACTACGGCGTCGCGGCAGCGAAGCTACGCGGCGCGTCAGTGCAGAGTTGGCTCCCGGAGAATATTTTGTGGCGAGGTGCCGCGCCGCGCCGCTGCCACTAGTGTGGTATACCTAGCGTCAGCGGAGATGCGTGGCGCGGCATTTGCGATGTGAATTCTCTTGTCAGTTGTCATCTTGACAGCTTGTCAGTTCTCCTAATTATCACATTGTCTTTGGTCACTTCACGTTCAACCTTTGTGAAAGGAACTTAGATTATGAACACTACAGATGGATTCCTAACTACGTTAGAGTATGTGGGAAAGAAATGGACTTATGCCACTGCTGCTAAGATAGAGCAAGACACAAATATTATATCGCCGTCTCTTACATGTTACCCATATTTTCGTTGTCACACTTTTAAAGTTTGACAAACAAAGCGTTCGGTCTGTCAAACTAAAGAGTTTTATTAATTGTGCTTCGTAGTTTTCTATAATTTTATGGTGAAACTTCGTGATAAAACACTCATACAGTTCCGTGATACACACAGTACACAGTACAGTTCGTGGCTGCAAGAGCCGCAGCGAGCAACACATTGAAGGTTTCACTTTCCACGGGTAAGTGGCATTTTATATCTAAATTATTGTGTTTAGTTAACTACGTACAATGTGTTTCTACAAGTACGTAAGTGTTAACTATTTTGAACCCATTTCTTATAGAAATATTAGCAGTTTTCAGCGTTTTATAAATAACATAACCTAAAATATTTCCGTGTTTAGTGTTGCCATGATAGACATGTTTACGTTCCCAATATTTAGGGTGCTACCTGTTATATGGTGCTTTTTATTAAATTGTTGAAGGAGACGTATGTTTTAAATAATTCCGTGATTAGTGCTGCTGTGATTTACGTAATTATGTACCCATTATTTAGGGTGTTTTTAATTTTCATCTTTATTTATTGATGAAGTAGATTGGTTTATATGGTTGTTTTAGTATTATGTGTAGGGTACACACAGTGTAGTATGTGTGTAGTATAAAATTTTTTTAGCCACTAACAAGGCAATGGCTCATATGGTTATGACCATTTTGAAAAAAAACATTGAGAAACCCACATTTACTACGTTGAACGACCATGTTAGAGATCAAAACCCGCTGGATAGCCACCTCGTAATCCTAATAAAAGCTGTTGCATTAAAATATTTAGATGTACGAATACATCACCTTATAAAAACTGTTTCACAGAAAGGTGATAGAGTGAGAAACTTTCATACGAAATTGATTCTGTTTAAAGGCCAATAAATTACACTTAAAATTACAATAAATCCTATACATCCAATCAATATCCAAAATATATCTATGTATAAATATATCCAAAAAAATTTACAATAAATCCTATTTTTCCAAAATACTTTATTTAATTTCCCTTTTCTAAATTACCTTTACATACATACGCGATTCATAGACGAGAGTGTAGGAGCCACTGGCTTCCATTAAATGTTAATCCGGCAAATAACTTGAACAAAGATGGTACGATTGCGCTTGTTACTATACTGACATAGAGTTTAAAATCGTTTAAACTGATCACTGCGCATTTTCAAGTTATTTTCTACGTACGCTAAGAGCCATTAACTTAATCTCAAAAAAATGGGGGTAAAAATCTTAGTGTGGTATCACTGAAGTAAAAACTATTGCTATCTAAAAGGGGCACGTCGATTTTCTATCTATAGTGTTCTAAATCTATGGAAAGGAATTACTTTCCATAGTCAAAGCGAGCAACCTTTGGTGCAACCTACAAAGATGGACGATGAAAAACAACAACTGCAAAAAAAATGCCGCGTGCGTTATGAAAGTGCCGCGCCGCGCCGCGCATCTCAAGTGCGGTTACAAATATCATTAATCTGTGGTTACAAAGTGCCGCGCCGCGCCGCTGCAGTGACTGTGGTTTAACCTTCAGAATAATCGATTATTTTTAGAAGTAATTGACCCAAAAGATCGAGTTTTCTAATAATCGATTATTATTTTCACATCCCTAGCTTTTATGCATTAAATAAATTTCCATTACCGTTTCTGTCTGTTAATTTTGACAAGTTTGAGAAGATGTTGCTTTGATTTTGCCGAAAGCTTTGTTTATTGTTTATTTATTTGATGTATCTAATTAATTAGTGTCTTATAAACATGAGACGAACTTATAGGTCTAAGAAAGATACCGGCGATGTTTTAGACCGCAGAGATTTCTTGCTGAACTCAGATGCAAAGAGTTCGGCTTACGATGCCTTTTTCATTCACAATATCAAACAAACCAAGCGTGAATTATCTTGTATTGGGTCTTCAAACGCACACGCAGTTGCTTCTAATCGAGTTCGTAAGAAGAAATATGTAAAAAGGATAGTAAAAGTGGTAGAAACCCCTTGTCAAGAAAGTAGTTCTCGGTCGGCATATCTGACTCCAGATAAGTCTATACGTGTAAACAAACCTATGGATCCATTCGACATGCTGTTAAATTCATCACCTCCTTACCCGGTCGAAGTTTTACAACCAAAGACAGAGTCTGTGACCAACAAAGTGGGTCTAATTGATAATCTTGTACAGAAAAAGTAAGTAAACATTTTAAACACTAATCGAGGTTAAAACGTTTGCATTTTACGGATGTTCCTTGTAGCCAAACCTGTAAGTATTATTAAAGAATTCATGAGACATTCCCTGAGAGGCTTAGTTACCTGAGAACTGTATTTATACAATTTGTGTAGCACACACTAAGGCACACACATAATAAATAAAAACTGGCCAAGAGCATTTCGGGCCACGCTTAGTGTAGGGTTCCATGATTTCAGCCGAAAGATGTCCACTGCTGGACATAGGCCTCCCCCAAAAGGGTTGGCGATCGCAGATGGTTAGTTAAATACTCAGAGAACGCTGCTGCCCATCCTCTGGTGAATCCCTTAGTCGCCTTTTACGACACCCATGAGAAGATATAGGGTGGTGCAATTCCGGCACCACACAGATCTAGTAGGGTTCCATAGGTAAGTGTAATTACAAACAAATCAAATAGAACTAGAGTGTTTGTAGTAGACGGCAGCATTGGTGACTCAGAGTGTGCAGAGTGTTGTTATAAAGTTCCATCTGCCAGGCCAAATTTCAGAGTTGCGTCATGCCAACATAACACATAAGTACTTTTTTGTGATTTAATTAAATTTTACTAAAGGTGCATTGCTAAAATTATTTTTCTCAAAGGTCAATATGCTCGAACTAGGATGTCATAAGTATTTTGCAGTTTTTCCTTTATTCATCATTTATTGCATTAAATGTAGTACAAAGAGGATTATAAAATTTATTTTTCTTTTTATTATTCGAAAATTTAAAATCACATTAAGCTCACAATTATTTAAAAAGAGAGTTTTAATTTACTTAGGTCTATCAATGTGGAAGATTATAAGCTTCTTCTAAGTAGCATAGCTTAGAAATGGCAGGGGAGGGCACATTAAAAACCTCTTTGGCAGCTTAATTTCGCAAACGGGGTATGTATACCTGACAAAAAATTCATGTAGAAACATTACCTTCATTTCAATAGACCCTACATGAGGGGGTGCAGCGAAAAAAAAGTTTTATATCCCCATTTCACATGTACGGGCGCCACCCCTGAAATACATAATTACGATTTTTTATATTGTTTTAAAATTGAGATCTATATCTAAACTACTTTTAAGCAAAGTTACATGTACATTCGACTGCATGAGAATGGTAACACTTGAATTAGAAAACTGCCCTTACTGCTTACAAAATAAAGGCACTGTCAATGTCAAACTGTTACCACTGACATGCGGTGACCATACTTACATTTATAACTGTAGAAGTTAAAAACTGTAAATGATTAAGTAGGAGTAGGACAGACGGACGGACATGATGAAACTATAAAAGTTCCTTGTAGAAATTATAGAACACTAAAAATTAACCCATCAATGGGCTTAAAGCTGCTGGCGGCTGCAAAACAATAGAATATCTATTTTTATTTTTATTTTTTTTTAACTTTGCTCCACCCTGGAATTTCTCATGTACTGTGAGCTCGCGTATATACAAACACAAATTGACAGGCAAGAACTTCCAGACCCGGAACAATTATCTGTTGAAAATATTTATTCCATGCGAGAATAGGACCGGTTAATGGTCTATGACCACCAGTAATAATACTTCGTAGACACTCATTTGATCATCTATTGTCTAACACAAGATGACTGACTGATTGCTTAGTGTCCCATCTTTACTATTGTTATTGGTATAGTGGTCCATTTACCGCAACACCACGCATGGCGTGTTGTTTTTTTTTTAATATTACTGGATTAGAATATTATAGCGAAGCGAGCTAAAGGCCCACCTGATGTTAAGCGGTTACCTTTGCCCATAACAACTTCAATATCACCTAGACGGTTAAATGGTACCGCAAGTCGGTTCGCCAAACTGAGACATGAAGATGGAAAGATTGTTTCGCGTGTGGGTGGGAATAATTTGATTACTCGAGCGATCCCAGCTTCTCGAGGAAGGCCAGCAAATCCTTTATGTTGCCTGTCTCTCGGAGAGTACACATCTTCTTTACTAGCTTTTAATATAATTTACCTTTGATTGTTTTAGAGAAGGGAGAACTTACACTAGACGAAAGCCAGTGAAAGCTAAAAAGGTTCTTTATTCCAGCAATGAGAGCAGTGGTAACTACATTTTATCATTTTATTCTAGCAAAACTAGCCAGTATTATGTGAGTGAGGCTAATGTAATTTTTTCAATTCCAGATTCTGATAAAGAAAATTCTGATGAACAGATCAATGGCACACAGAATACATCGGATATAAAAGCATACCAACTGCTCATTGAAAATGCCAATTACACTCCTAAAATGTGCAATGACTCTATAAACAATATAGTCAACAACCTATCCCTGCTCAATAAATTAAAGCATAAAAATAGTTTCAATGAATCTATGAAAAGACCTCTTAGTTATTACAAGAATAGACTGACTAGAAATATACAATCTCCAATGTTACAAAAATCACCACTATGTAGTACTCCATTCAAAGCCAAATATAGGGGTGAATCTATTTATAATCTCTCACCTATACTTATCACAAATGATGATAATAGTCCAAAGTGTACAAGTATAACTGAAGATAATGATAATGGCAACAATAGCATTGTATTTTTAGGTAATAATAAAACACCAAGTCCAAGAGATTTGAAAGAAAATGCCCATATCACTGCTGAAGATGTTATTCCCAATAATAGTATTAAATGTGATATAGATAATGAAGAACTAACACCAGAAATAGCAACAAGTATTGAACATGAAGTTTTCCATAAGGGTGAATCTAAGGAACAAAATGTTAATTCTAAATTAGTAAATAATATCAATTCAACTCCCAATGTTGAAATAAGTTCATTTCAGACTACTGAATCCGAACCATTTTTTGGTTTCACCAATAATACAAATAATGAAATTATTACTGAAGATAAAGGTATACAAAGACTCTCATATCTCGATAAAGTGTCTAGGAATAATGTAGCTCAAATTAAAGCTAATGCAAATTGTAATAACACAGAAGAAAATAGTCTGTATAATGCAAGTACTGATGCCAATAATGAAAAAGAAGAAAACACTTCATCATCAGAATCTTTATATGACGGTAACAATTCATCATCAGAATCTGTAAATGACGATAACAATTCACTATCGGAATCTGTAAATGACGATAGCAATTCATCATCAGAATCTGTAAATGACGATAACAATTCTTTATATGATACATGCACTAGTGACCAAAATTCTATTGAAGAAAAGGTAAGAATAAAAGAACCTATTGTGCAGATTACAAAGATGAATGATTCGTCATTTTTGAGATATTATGAGAAAATGCATGATTATAGCATCGAAGTCGATGATACTGCCGAAAGTCTGAAACACGAAGAAACTGATGAAAATGACGATAGTCTACAAAATCAAGAAATTTTTGACGAAAACAATGTAAGTTTTGAAGAAGAAATTCTTTCTGAAGAAGAAGAATTTGCTAGTTTTAAGAACAGTGATGTTACAATTGAAACTGATGAAAATGACGATAGTCTACAAAATAAAAAAAATGATGAAAATGATGTAAGTCTTGAAGAAGAAATTATTTCTCATGAAGAAGAATTTGCTAGTTTTAAAAACAATGATGTTACAAATGAAGATATATCTGAAAACGGTTCAGATTTAGAAGTAGATGTAGAAAAAGATAATAATATATTAGAAAATGAGGCTGGTGGTTATTTTGATGTTATTTTATCCAATGATGATGATGATGGAGATTCTAATGAAGTAGAGTATGTTAGTTTCGTTACAACAAGAAGGAGGAATAAAGTCATACGTAACTCAGTGATGTCTATTTTCAATGATTCTTTTGCATCTTCCAGTACTGATTGTAATAAGACCGTACTTAGCAATAATAGATTAACTGGAAATATTGATGTAAATGAAGTCGGTAAAGAAAATGAAAATGATACATTAATGGATTTAAATATAGATGAGCAGGTTAATAGTTATACAGAAGCATTGAGCAAAGATGTTGAACATCCAGAAATACTAAGTGATAGCTCATCAGACTGTCAAGATAAAGAAGATACCAGAATATCATTCGTAACTGCTAGAGACAGCAATATCACTGATAGAAAAAGCTCCTTAAGAAATAGGAAGAGTTCCATTAACCTAAGAAGAAATACAACTTCAACTCGAAGAAGCTCTAAATTACCTAGAGAAAGTACCATACATAGTCCAGAACCTTCAAGGACAACTTGCTTCGAAAAACCAGGAATAGTTCTTCAACCAGGCAAGAAATGGGAGAGATCATTGAGTATTTACAGAAGAATAACTATGATGACTGATCATTATGACCAGTCCATTTTAGAAGATGGACCGATTGATAAGAAAGGGAGGAAATACAGACAAAGTGTTATTAGTACTATGGAAATGCAAGAATTGAATGGTAGGTATTTTTTAATATTACAAATATTTTGAAATTATCCTAGGATTGGAACCCAGGATTTTACGCTCAGCAGCCATGCTTGCGACCATAAGAATATATTTTAAGGTGAATGCTACAGGGTAGCCCGCAAAATTCAAAATTTTTGGCGTTTTTTGCAAATTGTAGCTTTATTTCGCGTTGTATATCGGTCAAAATATGATTGGCGGAAATAATAACAATATATCTACTGAATAATACTCATGAAAAATATAAACCTTGCTCTATAAGCTGTACAAGCTCAATAATATTAATTTACGATCAAATTATTGATTTTCGAGCTTGTACAGCTTATAGAGCTAGGTTAATATTTTTTAAGAGTATTATTCAGTAGATATATTGTTATTATTTCCGCCAATCATATTTTGACCGATATACAACGCGAAATAAAACTACAATTTGCAAAAAACACCAACAATTTTGAATTTCGCGGGCTACCCTGTAGCATTCACCTTAACGATTTGTTTAAAAATATACAATCTTTCTAGTATTAGTAATACTGGCACTCAGGAAATTAAAAATAACACTAGAAAATGGAACAAATTTGACACTTCCATCCAAAGTTTCAGTGTAATGTCAGGTTTGTGTTTTTTTCTGTGACAAAAATAAATTAAATCTATAATTTTACATTTAATTGAATTGTTACAGGTTCCCTACATAATGAATCAATCAATAGTCGCAGAAGTACATTTGTATCTAAGCCGAGTCGATCTACAATTCGAATTGTAAAAGTAAGTAATAATCAAGTAATAAAATGGTAATAAAAGTAGAAAATAGTAGATATAAAACGGATATATATTTTTCCCATTTCAGGATCCTGATATTTCAAGACTTAGTTTATGCAACACTACTGTATTTGATGACTTGAAAGGTAAATAAGTATTTTCTTCTGTTTATTCATTTGGTGCCATTTACCAGTAAACAGTTCCACATAATATTTACCATTTCGTTAAATAATACTGTAAATTGACAACACTGATCGTAGTCGTTTTTGTTTTATTTGTATGGTAGCACTGTAAAAATCTTTGAATTTGGATTTTAAATTATCTGTGGTGGTCGGCCGTTCCGTGCATTTTGTGGAAGAAGACGCTTTGCGTTCTTTGTCCATAATAATTTTTATTTTATTTTTATTTGTAACCGCGTGTTAAATTTTTACAAGTGAACTTATTATATTTTACTATTACAAGATAATAGTAGAATAAACTTTTAAAAAGTGACAATTTGTGTTTGAACGCTAAACGAAATTTGTGTCTGCCATTACTAAATCCGTAACGGGATTACGGCTTGGTTGTACACCCTTTGTTCTAATAAAGTGTTAAATTAGCCAAGTGCATGCATCTTTCCCTGCAATACACAGGTTAGTTTCCAAATAGTGTTATTTTTCGGTCTTGATATTTTGCCATAGCGTGATTTCGTTGCGTCAACGAGGCGATTACGCACAGGGGGAAAGTACGTTCAAGTACTTCCTAGTGTATGTCATATTCCGTGAATGACGCATTGTATTTTACAGGATTTTTGAACGAGGAGTGTGATGATACTATTATCGAATTATCCAAACTCTCGATCGCTGATCAGACGCGCGAGGTCACTGTACTAGACACATTCCATGATACTTCGAGCCGAATAGCTACAGCAAGGGATTACGTGTTGCGTCGATGCAATCAAGCGGACGCAATACTATTTGATGAATGCTATCCGGATACGTGAGTAGCCTATTTTAAAATTCACCTTTACCCTCAAACAATAAAAAGAAAACTAATTCAAATTGGCGGTTAATAGGTCACTCAAATACAAGATGGTACCATTGTTATTAAACATCTGTATACCGTTATGTAGGCGTCGCGACAGATAAGTTGTATGTCTGTGCCCTACATTTTAAAACATTAATATTCAATGACACACCAATATTATGTTCTAATTGGTCAACTGCTCTACTTTTGAGCTATCAATGTTGTTCAAACAATTCCAATTTGTCGGTTACACAATTTGGTGTCATTGGAAGTAATAATGGCAATCAAAAAACATCTGAGGTTGTTGCAAAAAGTCTTTATGTAATCATTACAGTCTCAGTTAGATGATTTAAGAGCCCCCGCAGACTACAGATTAGCAATAGGTCATTGACGGTTCTCATGTTGATGTAATGTAACCATTTTTTTTGTTTAAAACAGCTGCATTCAAATTTTCTTCAATATTAACGTTTTTGCATTGAAAACAGTTTCATTGAAAAAATTAATATTATTGAACATTATTCATGTTGAAATAAAATAGAGTTGGTTTTTTGAAACAATTCATTTGTCAATGCATAAGTTTTTTGTAACCTGTTAGTTTGTCAAATGCATAATTTTTTTTTCAACCTGATTTTTGATCAATGGGAAACAGTTAATTATTTTCTGATGGAAAAGCTGCTTTAAAAGTCCATTTGTCAATGCCCACCGCTACTACAGATTCCACTATCAGCCTATAGTTGGGAGATATAATTATTATGCAGGAAACCTGGTCACTCCCATATATCATACTTATTAGGAATCCAACTAAACTATTTACTGATTCAAATTCTACAGTCTTAAGAGTTGATGTAGGTATTTATTCAATAGGTTTTATTTAGTTTAAAGTTACTTAGCACACACAATTTTGCATCACAATTTAATTTCCCAAGGAATTGACCTACAAAATATAATGGAACAATATCAATGAACTTTCTGAGTCATAAAATGAATGTGTTTGTAAATTGACCTTTTCAAGGTAGAATAAAGTACATTGTCCTTTACTTTTCACATGTTTTATTTATCTAGATACTTCATTTTATCATCATACTACAGTTTGTTATTGGTTATTCATTACTCACACAAACCACAAAGTTACTTTGAAGGATATTTTTTGTTTTCTTTTCAAAGAGGAAAGACAATGAGTATTTATGTGGCCAGGGTTATTCCGTGTGTATTTTTGAATGCTCTTCAAATATTTGCAATTTTATTACAAGAATTCAAGGAAATATGAACCTACTGTCTTGTTTTTGAACTTTAATTAAAATTCTCTATTATTCTATGCTGTCTCATTTTATATCAATGGCAGGTAAGATTAGTTGAGTGTTTATACAAGTAGAGTTTTCAAATAATGAAGGTTATATCAATTTCATGTCCCAAAAATATTCATTTATTTATTTATATTCCAGCACACATCACATGATGCATGAAAACAAATATAATTTTAAAATAGTCAAACCTTATAATAATATTAATAATGCATGAACATTTTATCCTGATCAACAATGATTCATAATGTGTTGTACCTATACAATATGTCTGCTAACCAATTTCCAGAAGTTTTTACTTTCATGTACCCTTCGATTTGTTGAAAAACTTATTTTCATTGAAAACTCAATGAGTATTTGTTCTGATTCAAGGTTACAGCCGTCACAAGATACAACCTTGTCAATTATTTAACATTGAGCATCATATGATGTTCAATTTAGCAATAATATTTTCAACTCGGACAAATAAATATGGCGGACAGAATCTTGCTAAGAAAAGATTGAAGCACTTCATTTTTCCTAAACCCACTATAATTTCGACAGAATTTTAACACACCAGATAAATATTGTTATTTTATTTGTGACACTAAGACAATGACTACCGTCACATGAGATTTATTGCGTAATCGCGCCTTTTTGACTTACTATGGGTGTGAATGTGTGCGTGCCAGCCCTACTTTTAAGCGAGCCGTCTTACTATGGGTGCTTCACTTTTTGTCTAGCGAGATTCCGTCCGCCTTTTTTTATTCGTCCAAGATTTTGAATAATCATTGTTTAACAGATTCTTGGTTACAAACTGAATTTGTTTTACTAACACTATGAGTCTATGTTACTCGAATAAATAAATTTAAATTAAATTAATTAATACAATGCAAAGAGTGAAAGTAGCAAAGTTACAGATCATGAATAATAATCATGTGGCATGTTCTTTATAATAGAAAGTATCAAAGTACATATATAACTAGGGATATAAGGCTATAGTGCATCGTTTCTTAACCTTTTAAATGTTTTTAACCCCCTATTTAACCCAAAAATTTAGTTAGGAAATGCTTTGGTACCCCCTCATTATAATAGGTACAATTTAATTGTTATCAAAGTTTTATATTACTAACATTACAAAGAATGTTTACATTTGCCATAAATTTGGGCAAATTGCGGCCCCCCACATCTAACCACGAACTCCCCTGGAATCTCGACACTCAAGTTAAGTAGGTAATCATGCTATAGACGAGACTGAATGAATGTGAAGGTTTTTTTCTGTAATTGTGGAGAAGATTTTGAATGTCACTTTGGTATTTGCTTTTCTGATAATACAGATAATAATTATAAAACTGCCAACCTGTTTTTCTGTGTCATATTCTTACAGAGAATTTCATAAGACTTAGTAACTGATGTAATAGCTTATGCATGGATTTTAATTAACAGTGTTTCTATGCAAAAATAAATCCATAGAAATGTTGATGGGCATGATGTTGCTGTATAATGATTTAATTAGTGATGCAACTAATACGAATGCCAATATTCGTATTCGCCAAATACCATCAAATTACCGAACATTCGTATTCGCCGAATACTTTCATGACATTCGTAAAAAAAGAAATTCCTAAAAATTCCAGCCGATATTGCATTAGATTTTGTTTGTTGAGACTAGGTAGGTGGTAGGTAGGGGTGGTGGGATAAAGACCAGTCACCACAAGGCTATTTTCTGTGTTAACTGTGTTTCATCAACTTGTGTAATTAAAGTTATGCGTGGTCTTACATAAAAGTAAAAAAAAATACGCGTCGACTTGAGAACCTCCTCCTTTTGTCGTCGGTTGAAGAATTGAGCAGTGTCATTGTTGATCTTTGACTAATAATTACGTGCAGCTATAGTAGAATCAGGTATACGTATTCGGCGAATAATACAATCGGTATTCGTATAAGTAATATTCCTTGCATCACTAGATTTAATTACTTATTATAGTATTTCAAACTTTGATATTTCTGTCTGTTCACTATTATTGAATGACAGCTTGCTAAAGGGAGCTGAAATGCAAATATCATTCACATGAAATGAACACACCTTCTAGGGTTTCATCTTTATCTAATCAGGGAATGTAATATGTGTTTTGTTTCATTTGTTTATATGAGATAATTCTAGATCATGCTTATCAATTTACACAGGTTTTTGCAACTGAAAATGGATGTTCTAGTAACATAGTTGATATTTAACAAAATATTAATTATTTGGTTACACAATGCAAGTGCATCTATCTATTAATGGCGTCTACAGATTTTTTTCTAACATTTAATTTTTTAGTTAGTATGTTAGTTTTCTATTTACTTGGTATTGCATAATGACTAGTTGAGTAGGTAGTGGTAGTCCTAGGTAGGTAGGTAGCCCTAGGTAGATAGGTAGCCCTTTCTACCAATTAGCCCATTTTGTACCCAAAGTTCAACCCACTATTTAATTTAATTTTGTTTTCCTTCCACGTTCTACCCGAAGATTTTTGACGTTCCACATTCAACCCATGAGATATTTTGTGGTATGGTTAGCAAAATCAATAACAAAGAATAAACTACTTAGTTTCAAAACAGCGCAAGCATTCATATACATAGCCTTTATATCCTACAAATATGTCAGCTTGAAATAAAACATTACACATGGCGTACTGTTCTTTTTGATAATAAATTAAATAGAAATCGAAATTAGGTACAGTCAGCTGCAGAAAGATATCTATACTATAATAAAACTGTAAAGGTCGAAAAGTCTGTACATTGAGTATTTTTTCGCGAAAATCGGCTAGGGGGACTAGAAATAAGCTATAGAACACGAATCAATCGTTTAAAAAATTTATGTCTGTCTGTCTGTCTGTTTGTTACCTCATCACGTGAAAACGGCTGAACGGATCGTAATGAAACTTAGCATTTGTATTGGTATTAGTCTAACTTAAAATATAGGGTATGTTTTATCTGAATCGGTTGAGTAGATCCAGCGATACAGCTTGACCCCTCTATTGTATTAAGTTGCATACAAAGTAGAGGTCATGATTGTTGGTTGTTTGCAGATTCCTAAAAATACAACTAGATTTCGTTAGTATTATAGATAACATAGTCAGCCCATTACTGTCCCACTGCTGGTGAGCATGGACCTCTTCTCGGAATGAGAAGAGTTAAGGAACTGGATATTGTTAGTGTAATATATTAAATTATCTAAACATAATCAGTCAATTACTGTCCCACTGCTGGGCATGGACCTCTTCTTAGAACGAGAAGAGTTAAGAAAATAGAGAATAACATAGCATAATCAGCTCATTACAGCTGTCCCACGGCTGGGTATGGGCCTCTTCTCAAAATGAGAAGAGTTATTGAACAGGATATTGTTAGCATTATAGAATAACATAACATTATCAGCCCATTACTGTTCCATTGCTGGGCACGGGCCTCTTCTTACAATGAGAAGAGTTAAAGAACTGGATGTGGTTATTGTTATAGAATTACATAACATAATCAGCCCTGTACTGAATTACTGTCCCTCTGCTGGGCACGAGCGTCTTCTCAGAATAAGAAGAGTTTAGGGCTAATTCCATTACCATGGCCGGTTGGTTGTACAAACAAAATATAGAATGGTAGGTGAATAGTGTAATCGTTTGAGTAGGCACTTATGTATATTAGAAGACATTGTGTTCATAAATATGACAGGATGTTATTTTCCGACATCCACGCGGACGGAGTCGCGGGCACAGCTAGTAAGAAATAAAACTACCTGAGGAAAAGAAAACGCGAGTGAAGCGAGACTGTAATTTTTATATTTTGTTGCGAAAACGTAAGTAGCGACATAAAGCTTGATTATGTAGTACCGCTAGTGGAGCGAGCGCAAAGTTTTTGAAGTTTTCCGAAAACATCACAATGTTTAAGTGCACGAGAAGTCGCCCAATGGTCGAAATCCGACCGTAATTCATAAAAAAAACGATCAATTTACTGGCTTTGTATAATTTTCGCGTCACATATGCATGAATGTCTCGATGGCCCAGTGCATGATAATCATAAAAACCGGCCAAGAGCATGTCGGGCCATGCTCAGTATTATAGGGTTCCTTAATTAGGTGTAATTACAAACGAATCAAATCGAATATTAATCATGGCTATTTTAGTTTTTGCAATAATCGGCAGCATTCGCGACTCAGAGCGTGTTGTTAGTAGCGCCATCTAGCGATAAATTCAAGAAGCCAAATTTAACTGTGTCATTTCAAAGTTACTTTTTGTGATTTTTTCAAATAGAAAGTAGCTAAAGGAGTATTATTTGCTATGATCATTTTTCTCTAAGGTCAATGTCCTTTGAATTAGGACGTTTTAAGTATTTTTCAGTTTTCTCTATAACTCAAAAAATTATAATCACATTATACTCGAAATAATTTTAAAAGAGATTTTTCACAAAATTTACTGCTTTTTAGGGTTCCGAAGTCCTACAAGGAACCCTTATAGTTTTGTCATGTCCGTCCGTCTGTCCGTCTGTCCTAATCCTATACAGTTTAATAACTTCTACAGTTATAAACATAAGTAAATGAAATTTTGTTAAAAAATAGTCTACATATAGATCTCAATTTTAAAAGAATAAAAAAATCGTTTTTACGTATTTTAGGGGTGGCGTCGATACATGTGAAATGGGGATGAACATTTTTTTTCGCTGCACCCCCTCGTGTGGGGTATCATTGAATAGGTCTACTAAAATGAAGGTAATGTTTCATACAAGACTTTCTTATCAGGTGTACCATCTGCGAAATATAGCCCGCCAAAGTGGCTTGCAATGTGTCCCCCCCCCTGCCATTTCTAAACTATGCAACGTAGAAACTTATAATCTTCCACATTGATAGACCTTTGTGAAAACTCTCTTTTAAAATTATTTCGAGTATAATGTGATTATAATTTTTTGAGTTATAGAGAGAAAACTGAAAAATACTTAAAACGTCCTAGTTCAAAGGTCATTGACCTTAGAGAAAAATTATCATAGCAAATAATGCTCCTTTAGCTACTTTCTATTTGAAAAAATCACAAAAAGTAACTTTGTGTTATGTTGACGACACACTTCTTAAATTTGGCGCCATCTAGCGGCGTCGTACAACACTCTCAGGGTCGCAAATGCTGCCGTCAAGTGCCGTGTATTACATTTGGCACTGTATAGCGCCATCTAGCGGCTACTGACATCACTCTCTGAGTCGCCAATGCTGCCGTCTACTGCAAAAACTAAAATAGCCGTGATTAATATTCGATTTGATTTGTTTGTAACACCTACTTAAGCAACCCTATAATACTGAGCATGGCCCGACATGCTCTTGGGCGGTTTTTTTTTTTAGATATTGATACCAATTAATTATTAATAATGATTAACTTGCATCATGATGTTTTTTAAGCTGACCGTACTGAATTTTGACGTGGGTTGAACGTGGCATACATTTTGGGTTGTGTGTGGACTTGTCAAATGACTGGGGTGAACGTGGCATAGAAATGGGTTCAAAGTGGAAAAATATTATTTGGGTTGAATAGACGTGGGTAGAATGTGGAAGCACCCGTTCTTTTATATGGAGTGAATGTACTCATAACTATTGTTTGTTTACTGTAGGAACAACACAAAATTTCGAAAAAAAAAAACTACTTTTTCATACATTTGGCGAGTGACATTGATGATTGAGTGGAACAGCTGTCTTTTCGCGATAACAGGGTTGCTCTTATAGTAAAAGTTGTTCATTATGATGAGTACCAAATAACCCATTAAAAAAACCTCAACTAAGGGCCAAGCCACATCTGTCGGAATTTACGTCGCCGATCCTGCGTCGTCATACAAAATCTCACAACGTATCTTTGGTCAAATGTTTACGGTCTCAGATGTTTGTATGGAGTTATGTGTACTGGCGTTGCGTGACGGAAGATCGGCGACATAAATTCCGTCAGATGTGGCTTGGCCCTAATAATGTTACACTACAACTTTTATGTAGTTCCGTGTGGTGCCGGACGTAAAGAATTGCACCACCCTATATCTTCTCATGGGTGTCGTAAAAGGCGACTATGGAATTTACTGAGTATGGGCAGCAGCATTCTCTGACTATTTAACCAACCAACTGCGATAGCCGACCCGCCTGCCAAGCGTGGCGATTATGGCATATCCCCCCCTTTTTGGGGGAGGCCTGTGTCCGGCAGTGGACGTCTTTTGGCTGAAATGATGATGATGATGACTACTTTTATGGTTTGAATTACAAAAATTCACTTATTTTATCTGAAGATATTCCAATGAGTCCGTACTCCGAAGGCTATCCTACAGTGACGACTTAATTTATAGGGTGTTGAAAAACTGCCACAAAATCGGCGAAGGTGTGTACGGCGAAGTGTTCCTGTGGCGCGACAGAGAAGGCCGTGCTCGCGTGCTGAAGATCGTGCCCATCGCCGGCTCGCTCAAGGTCAATGGGGAGAGTCAGAAGGACTTCCAAGAGATCATATCTGAAATTGTAATTGCTATGTAAGTATACAAAGTTTACAATATTATTTACATTACCTGACGTTATCCAATCTTAGAAGTCTTAAGTCTTGTATTAATCAGATGCACTTTCTGTGGATTTGTGCTCATCAAAAATTGTTTTTGGAAGTAAAGTATTAAACAGTAAACAACACTACCAATTGCCATCCTTAAAAAAGTACTTTATTATTCCAGCGGTCCAAAACGTCCAATTCGCGAAATGTCCACTTCGCAAAATTTCAATTCGCGAAATGTCCACTTCGCAAAAAGTCCAATTCGCAGAAATTGCCTGCTGCCTGAACAGGGCCATGCAAACTGAGAACCTTGGAAGCTAGTTAATACAGTAGGTACATAATAATATGAAGACCCTCAGTATGCAGGAAGTAAAAAGAGCATATTCTGTAACATTTGACATTGATAGATACCATTTATGTAAAGTAATTTACGATGATAACACTAATATCCAGACCTTGAGCCCCTTGAGGCTACTGAAACGGCTATTGTACGACAATATTTGGCACTTTATTATAGGTACAAGGTTTTCTTTCTTCCAATAGGGCGACGCGGCCCTCATTGTCACGTGTTATTTAAATTCAGGTTTTGAGTTCAATGCTAATATGGAAACTAAGGAGATTTTGCCAAAATTTACGCATATAAAACGTTCAAGAGATTGAAGCAATTTTTTCGTGGGACAAATTGCCACTTTCACTTTCAAAACTCGACGTAATTTCGACAGGAAATAAATTGTTGCAACATATGATTACAGAATCGTTCTTCCGACAATTCTGACTCACTAAGTCCATACCTTCCATACTAATATTATAAATGCGAAAGTAACTATCCGTTTGTTTGTTACCTTTTCACGCCTAAACCGCTGAACCGATTTTGATGTTGATACAGAGATAGTTTGGAACCCGCGAATCTTCAATTCGTGATAAACCATTGACTATACACCCCCAATAGACGCCTCATAACAGGCAACCGATGTCTGTCGACACATCAGTCTAATAGATCTGATGTAGGTCGCCACTATTCACCACTTAAAAACTTCGAATCTGTTTCGATCACTTATGTGAACCGTCAATACTTCCGCGTTAGTGAATAGCCAATAGCCGCCTTAGTAGGACCAATCGGATTGCAGTACCCTGCCTCAGCTAGTTAGCAGAATTCATTGTACGCATTATATTAGACATTAGGCGTCTATTGGGCTGTTTGGTCGATGCGATAAACCAAATTCAAGTGATAAACGCCATCCACGCGAACGACCTCTAGTATTACTATAAAGATTCACCTACATTTTATTATAATTTGTCAGCTACCAAATAAAACTCTTATCTGAGTCTGCCGACCATTTGTGTAATCAACTGGTATCATAATTTGATTATTGCTGATCACAATATAATGGCCTTGTGCGTATTATTTGCGTAAACATTTCCTACTTTTGATAATGATCATCAAAATGTACCTATCACAGACATCTTAAAAGATATGTGTTATAATAGCGTGCTAGCTTTTATATAATACTAGCCTATGCCCGCGAAAGATGTTATTGCAAATCTCTCGGGAACTGTTTATCTTCCCGTGATAAAAAGTTGCCTATATGTTAATCGGAGTTATGGTCTATCTGAGTGCCAGATTTCATCCAAATCCGTTCAGCCGTTTCAGCGTGTTAGAAGGTCAAATAAACATCAATTGCATTTATAATATTACAAAAACCACAAAATTATATGGTACATTTTTTTTCATTTTCACTAGCAGAGTTATAAAATCTAGTGGCTGTAATTATAATACTTTGAGAATGAATTAACTACACAAATCGTCGCTGTTAGCGCTATAGTGACCCATTTTCCTTGAAAATAAAACACGCTGTTTGCCGCTATTCTATGCGCCAAGATCTTAAGCTAAATGGGTCACTTCCGCACTCAAACGAGTCAGCAACACGTTTTTATTACAATGATTTTTTAGCTCCTTATGTATTCTGCTTTATTGTATTCTAACAATAGAATAATTGAATTTTAATACGTGTTGTAATAGCAATGTGATCTAATCTTTCGGGTCGAAAATTATTTTTACAAGAAATCTGTGACTTCAAAATTGGATCTACCTACTTTCATGATTAATCTGTAAATCACAAAAATAGAAATGTTCTCTCACGTCCTAAACAACGAGTTTGTCGAAGTAGTAGAATTTTAATACAAGATGTTGATCTGTATTCGTGCCATATTTAAGGAGGTTATACTATACCATTGATACTCAACACGAATCGGTAAAAAAATCAATACAAAAAAATATGGTTTTGTTTTTTAATACCTATTTGTTAGCAAACAAATTCCCCCGTGAGTCGCGCGCTAAACTAAAACGATGCGAGCAAAACCACCAAAAAGATAAGCAGATTTTTCCGCCTTTTTACAATGCGTCGTTCGGGGTTTACCTCAAACCCTCGCTAATTTTTCAAAGTGAAACTTTGGTTATTAAATAATCGTAGACTCGGGTAAGTATTGTAGATGATCGAGCACTCTATAAATAGTATGGCACGATTACAGATCAACAGCTTGTATAGTTCAATATATGACTTTCATATAGTTAATATTTTAGCCCTAGATATGTGTAGTGTATGTAACAACCGAAGTGATTGACTGAGTTTATTCAACTGTTTGTGTAAAACTAATAACCTACATTTATATTAATTGATGTGACAGAGTCAGCAATAAAACCTCGTACGGTTGCCCGTACATTATGTGGAATAACCGTTATTTTCTTTCGCAGGGAATTGAGCGCACTACGCGCTCCCATAGCCGAAATTAATCGCCACTTTGATGAAGGGAAGGACGTCGAAGCGCTTGATCTACACTCTATTGAGAATGCCACTGATATATTCAATGAGGTTAGTGCACGAAACATGTTATTATGTATTTGTCAGAGTAAAAAGCAGCAAATGAGCCACAAAAAAAACAAGAGAAAACCACAACAGTAAAATTGGATTGCGGCGTGGACTTTCGACTCGGGTCAAAACTGTGGACCTTGTTTTAGCTCCTCGAATCCTCGCATCTCATCATCGTCAACAAGACTAATGTATGGGGAATGGGTCTATTTATTTACACCCAGTATGTCAAACCACTATGGTCTTTACAGATTACTTAAAACAATTTGCTGTATGATTTGAATCATCATCATCATTTCAGCCGAAAGACGTCCACTGCTGGACATAGGCCTTCCCCAAGCATCGCCACAACAACAGGTTACTTAGAATGATTTGCTATATGATTTGAATCCGATCCAAAAAAAAAGAAAGCTGATTCGAAATTACAAAATATCTTCATAAACTTTGACCACCATTCTTTTTCCGATGTCCTCAGCTCAAGTTTTCCTCCGATTACTCCTTACCGTCTTTGTTTCGGCTTTTAAATAAAAAGATTACTTCATTCAAACTTGAGTTCATGTCAGCACCTTAGTTCACAAGTGCACACCGGTGACGTAAGCTTTGCGAAAATTGATACGCGAGACAATAGGTAGTTACGTAACGTTGTTTATTGTCCGAGATGCGAATTATTGGAAACCGAAAGATGACTCAACCCAACCGAATGCTTGGTGACAAAATACGATGCATTTTTGCTGCCTTTGTAAGATAAGTATGATTGATACGTGTTTAGATAAGTTTTTGTCCATATGAAGAAACATTTTGATTCGAAGAACTCGCTGATTTCAATACTCAAGCAAATATCACGTAGGTACGAAACATCTTCATCCATATAATTATAATAAATGCGAAAGTAACTCTGTATGTCTGTTACCTTTTCACGACTAACCTCCTCTTCCAGTTTCTGGAAGGCTGATTAAGGCAGGTGTTCATCAACGTTAATTCGTTAAAGTTAACGTCCCAGATTAAACGGCTGATTACTCGAAAAATTAACTGGAATTGTGGGCTTGAACAAATTTTTATCATGGTAAGCCTATCCTGCGACCAAAATCTAACAAAACTTGTAAAACATTTTGCTTAGGCCAATCAGATGTCGCTAAACAGTTAGGCCTCGCCCCCATTCTGTTAGAAAAACATGTTAGATGTTAGAAATAACAAAAACATAGTCGCAGGAGACGCAGCTTAACATTCGATGTACCCTATTTATTGCAAATAAAGAATTTTAAAAGGTCGTTTAACCAGAGAACAATCGTTACAATACTATACTGTAGACATGGGATTTGACAATTAATTAGTAAATTTTTGCGTTGGTCAGTTTTTCAAAACCCCCCAGTAAAACTCTGAACCTATCGTAAATATATTTGTCAAAGAGGTAGCCTGGGACCTGGAGAAGAATACAAGCAGTCTCCGAGGGATAGCAATAACGTCTTTCTGTGATAAACCGAATCAAACGCGTGCGAAGCAGTGTTGTGTTGTGTTCTTGTCATCATCATCATCATCATCATTTCAACCGGAAGACGACCACTGCTGGACATAGGCTTCCCCCAGGCATCGCCACAACGATCGGTCCTGCACTTCCCGCATTCTGCGGATTCCCGCGACCTTCACCAGGTCACCGGTCCACCTTGTGGGGGCCTACCCACGCTGCGCCTTCCAGTACGCGGTCGCCACTCCAAAACATTTCGGCCCCAACGGCCATCCGTTCTGCAAGCAATGTGCCCCGCCCACTGCCACTTAATTTTGATTCTTAGGTCTGTCTCAATAGAGGTCACATAACTATTAAAATCCCGATGCGGGGATTGAACTCTCGCAGACATTAGACGCGCCGTTCTATTTAGTTCAAGTAAGTCAACAGTTCAAAAGGTTAGCATTCCACCGCCAATCATCTTCATTCATTTTCCTCTAATGACGAATACAATCAACTGTGAATTGCGGCCACAATTTTCCTTTATTACTAGATCAATACGAAGTTAACGAACGTTCCTCACTGAAGGTGAAATGAAAAACGTAGCAACATCTGGTATAATAATAACTACCAAGTGTTAGTAAATGCGTGATAATGATAATATAGTATGACGTAGTAATCGTGATATTCTGATAGGAAGGTCAACCGAACACCAATGGTAACAAATTTTTACCATTTTAAGTGGAACGTGCCTTAGTATGGAAGTTTTTACAAGACAGGCTCAGCTTATACCGGTGTTGGTATGGTTGAATATACTATATATATGCGGTTAATGTGGTTGACTACGTCGGAACAGACATGACAAACTAAAACATGTACTAATTGAACTGTCGTATCCATTGTTTTCGAATCAAAGAAGACCTTATGAACTGCCAAGAAATCAACTCTGTACAAGAATGTTACGACAGAATTATTGGCATACTAGAAAAAAGTTTGAAGAAAGCCCTCATACCAAAGCGAGACCAAATTAAAAGTGGCGTGATATCAATTCATACTACAAAGCTAATTCAACGCAGAAGCGACCTACAAAAAACCAAACCAAAAACGCGAGCTATGAAAAATGAATTAAAAGCACTGTACAAACTGGTGAGCAAGTATGTACGAAAAGACTACTCAAGCCATCGAAAACTTATCATCGAAAACCACCTAAATTCTACAGGAAGTCTTAAAAAAGCTTATAAGGAACTGCGTTCGCATAAAACATGGATTGAAGGCCTTCAAGGTCCTCAAAAAACAACTCATGACAGAAAAGTTATCCTACAAATAGCAACTAACTTCTATGAGAATTTGTACAGTGCCCCAACGCATCAAGTCATAGGTCAAAGTGAAACAAAATATGATGACGATAATGTAGAAATAGAAGCTGTGGATGAAATAGAAATAATAAGGGAAATTAAAAGGTTAAAAGCAGAGAAGAGCCCTGGACCAGACAGAATAACAAACGAGGCCATAAAAATTGCTTGTCCTTTCCTAGTAAACCCTCTGACACATCTATTTAATTTGATATTAAATTCCTCTACAACACCTAAACAATGGTCTCAGTCAAATATTATCTTGTTGTTTAAAAAAGGCGATCCAAAGAACATAGGCAACTATCGACCAATTAGCCTTCTTCCATCTCTTTACAAACTATTCTCATCAACTATAGAGAAGAGAATCAGCAGCACACTAGAAATCAGTCAACCGATTGAACAAGCTGGTTTTCGAAGAAGCTATTCCACAATAGACCACATCCACGCTTTGGAACTGCTTATTGAGAAACACCAAGAATTTCAGCGTCCACTCTACATAGTTTTTATCGACTACCAGAAAGCTTTTGATACAATACTACATCCCTCAATATGGAAAGCTCTAGAATCACAAAAAGTGGAAAAAAAATACGTGCAAGTGTTGAAATACCTTTACAAGAACAACACTAGTAGAGTCAAGCTAGAGACCACTGGACCTCCTATTCCAATTAAAAGAGGAGTACGGCAAGGTGATCCCCTATCCCCTCGTATTTTTATAGCAGTACTACAATTAATTATCGGCAAACTAAATTGGGATAGAGTCGGTATACGCATAAAAGGGAAATACATTAGCCACCTGAGGTTTGCTGACGACATTGTCCTACTATCAGAAAACAGCAGAGAGCTGGATTCAATGTTACAGACGTTACAACAAGCAAGCAGAGAGGTAGGACTGGAAGTTAACCTGAGCAAAACCAAACTCATGACAAACGCCGCTCAGAACCCCATATGTCTTGATAACAAACCACTAGAATACGTTGATAGCTATGTTTACTTAGGAAAACAAATTTCATTCCACAAGCTAAATAACGACGCTGAAGTAGAAAGAAGAATAATAAGTACATGGAAAAAGTTTTGGAGCTTAAAAGAGATCCTCAAAAGCCAGATGCCGATGAAAATCAAGAGTAAAGTTATGGACTCATGTCTCTTACCTTCATTAACCTACGCCTGCCAAACGTGGAAGTTCACAGAACGTGTTAAAAATAAAATTACGTCCTGCCAGCGAAGTATGGAGAGAAGTGTTGCAAAAATCAGAAAAATCCAAAAAGTACGTCACACTACCATTAGACAAAAGACAAAAGTGACAGATGCTCTCACCCACGCTTTAAAGTTAAAATGGAGATGGGCAGGACACGTAGCGAGAATGAGCGATGATCGCTGGACAATTCGCATGACGTCATGGCCAGGTCCTGCAGGTACTAGGAAGAGAGGAAGACCTGTAACTAGATGGGCAGACGACATCACACGAGTTGCAGGCAGAAATTGGATGACAGAAGCCCAAGGACGAGACCGCTGGTCTTCTCTGGAGGAGGCCTTTACCCTCACTAATTGAGGGGTTCATGCATGCTACCTAATTTTTTTTTTTTTAATATTCTAAATAAAATTTTTCTAAATATTTCAATTAATCAAATTTAATTTAATGTTTTATATCTTATTGATTATTATTATTACACAAATGAAATTTATAAAAAGTATTGCTACGAATTGAAAATAATTGAATTTAAATTTTAACTATCTAATAACACATTTGTAACTAACTCGTAACTATTTTATTTTGTAAACGTAACATTTTAAAATGAATATTTATTTGTAAAACCTATCAAATTGCATGAAATAAAAGGCTTTTTTATTTTTATTTTATTTTTATTTTATTTATTTATTATCCATTGTTTGTCATGAACTAGACTATCTACGTAATATGGTGAATTACTGGCGTTTTGCCAGCCCGGAATATTATTATATTACAGTGGATTCAGGAAAAACAGACGTATTTACCAGAATACTGATTTAGATTCAAAGAAATGTTCCTAGCAGTTTGTGGAAACGATCTCTCTCGTTGCTAGATGAGTAAAAGTTGATTATCGTCGTTCTGAAAGGAATCGGATGAAGAATTATCGTAAACAGTGCTGACCAGGCTGAGTTAATGTGATGAGCTTTTCTTTCCGCCGTCAATCATACTTTGTTGTTTTGTAGAGCATGCTTTATCAAAAAAGTTTACGAATTCGAGCAATGATTTTCAGACGTCAACATTATCAAACTTTTGCGTACGATAATAATACATATTGTATCGTACGTCGTACCGGAGGCGAAATTATAGTACGTCTAGAATCGGACTGAAGTTCACAGTGGCAGAGAATATGTCCACCCCCTCTTCCCTGTGGTATATTTTATAATGACCGTGGAATTGTATAGATCTCAGAAGTATCATAAATCTCATTTTATGCGGCGGATGTTAGATAAAGAGAAAATCTAAGAACTAGTAACGTCTCGACATTTTGATCATTAAGGCATTAGCAGCCACATGACGACCCCATCATAAAAAAAAATATTACTCGCTGTATACAACATTTATCGAAAATTTGTTTTTAACAATTGAAGTACAGGTACTGTAGTTTAATCAGAAACTGTTAACTTTGTAAATTATAGTTATCTCTAGTTGTAGACAGAAAAAGTGCCAAAGTGACCGTTTTTCGCACTTTTTCCATCTACAACTATAGCGAACTATAATTTACAGAGTTAATAGTTTCTGATTAAACTACAGTACCTGTACTTCAATTGTTAAAAACGAATTTTAATATATTTTTTACTGATGGGGGCGCCACTTGGCTGCTATATTTCTCTTAATGCACATTTTGGCAATAACAACATTAAGCATTGCTGTTCGATCGCAAATATAATTAGTATTCAAGTCTAACGACCCAATCATTGAATGCTTGATCTTTTTAGGAATGTTATCTGCATTCCATTTAAATTCCGAGGCACAACTGATACCCGTTTGATATCTCAAACACGACAGGCATCCACTTAGCGATAAAAGAAAATAATGAAATCCGTCCCACTTTGTGAATTTAATTCAGCGTAGTCCCTTTTCAATTTCGTTCACAGTATGTGGGCCTTTCTACCTGTTAAAAGGTTTCTTTATAAATTATTCTACACAATAGCCTGTGATTTATTTCACCTGCTAGAATATTCTTGTATGTCTCACGTCGTCTTTGGCCTTTAAGCTAATGATGTTACAAATTCAAGTGGGTGGGCTTATTCATATTTTTCTTTTCAAGAATCGTCTAATAATTTTGTTCTAAAAATATTCTGCAAGGAAGGTACCTACTTCGATTATCTATGATATGGTATGATAAATTGTTTGAAGTCAACAGAGTAAAACGGATTATTTAATCTTTCATCACGTTTGCAGAGATAAGCTTGGAAACTATGTATTAGTGCTTGCAATGTAATGTATAAGTCCACTTCATAATTATGCTATTGCCACAGTCTAGTTACTCCAAACAGTCGCCCAATGCGAGAGGTAAGTGTCCCAAGCTGCCTTCAAAACTGTCAAACAATGTCCCGAGTTGCCTTTAAAAGCTGTCAAAGTAAATTTTCGTTGAACCACTGTATGGAACAGGTCATTACGCTGTGCTATTGCTATAACGGAGTAAATCGTGTATTCGTTATAGTAAGTTTCCCCACACAAATAAAATGCCGTAAATAGGTATACATTTACAAATTCGAATAACATCTTATTATTCATTGCAATTAACAATTTTCTCACCATTTGTCCTTATTAACAACTTACGTAATGTCGCTTTCGTCATTAATGTACCTATTTAGCATAAATCATAAAGCCGATACCCGTTCCGAATGAGGTCATTACAATGCGCGTCACCAAACGATTCTAGGAAAATGAATCACCGTACAATAAAAACATACACGTAAATTTTTACTTTCGATATTCATGCATGAATCGTGAATCATTGTGTCCACGAAAATTAACAGTGTTTATTTGTTTGATAAAGTATCTAGGCCGCACTTTTATCGGAACAAGACAGCACTATCTTGATACAGCTGCTTCATAATTTGAGTTTGATAAACCAATTATAAATTACGAGCGGAATTTATTTCTTTCTTTTACTATTAAGAATAAGAAGAATAAGAATAAGAATGTTTATTTGCTAGAAATGAGTTACATATAGTTGTTATCATAAAATAAAAATCCGTCATTTCGCCTAGTTGGCATGCAAAATTTTAAGTAAGCTATCAGTAGTGTCTAACATAACGCAACATATCTAATAATAATTATAATTATTCATTGTTTTCGTTTCATTCATTGTGTGTGTGCGGTAGGTTATTCTTCGAGGAGTATTTATCATGTTTAGTCTGTTTAAGGTGCTCCCTACAGCTCAGTGGCGCCCCCATCAATAAAAAAATAAGTACAACATTTATCGAAAATCTGGTTCTACAAAATTGTAGTAAAGGTACTGTAGTTTAATCAGTAACTATTAACTCTGTAAAATATAGTTCACTGTAGTTTAAGATAGAAAAATTTCGAAAATCGGCCGCTTTTGGAACTTTTTTTATCTACAATACAACTACAGAAGATTCTATTGTATGTCTTATGAGGTAAATTGTGCTGGCCAAAAATTATTATTGTAAGATCTTTTATGTACCACAATTAATGCAATAAAGATTATTTCTATTTCCACAGCGAACTATATTTAACAGTTTATAGTTTCTAACTAAACTACGGTACCGTTACCACAATTCTGTGGATCGAGATTTTTGATAAATGATGTACTCGGCGAGTAATTATTTTTTTACTGATGGGGGCGCCACTGAGCTGTAGGGAACCCCTTCAAGGGTTATCTCCAGACAGATTTCTGATTCCGGCACAATTTAGAGGTCGTTTGTACGATTGTTATTATAAAATGAGACTTGTTTTTTGTTTTTGTTTACTACCTTTGATGACTGACTCGGAAAATTCGCGCTTATTTAAATTTCAAAGCCGATTGTACACGATAGCGATGACCTTTTGTCTCTGATATCACTTTAGTCTCGCTGAGGGGGTGTAAATAAGATATGTATGTGGCTTTTGAACATTTTATTATTTACAGAAAATTACTGTGTTTCTATTTTCCTGTGTTTATTGATCTTGTACTCTTGTATAGACGCTTTACCTTATACTATATTATAACTGGCTGGTTTCCGCAACTCCACGTCCAAGCGTGTATTTTGCGTACGTACGGGTGGGAACTTACTCGATCCACCCCAACTCCTCGAAAAAGGCCAGCAACGCCTTGGTGTTGTTGGTGATCTCTCTGAGGGTACCTGGGTTATCGAAGTACTTGGCCCTGTATGTGGCGACCTCAGGGCTGTCTAGAAGCACATGGGCTGCTGTCTCGTCTTCCACCATGCAGGCCCTGCACAATGGGCTGTCCGTAACACCTATGACAAAAAGATGTTTGTTAAAGGACCCATGGCCAAGTGACACTTTACCTTAATGAATAGGGTTTTCTATTAACATTTTACCGCATATCAACAGGTTGTAAGCCTGTTAAATAGCACATGTTACTTCCTTTCATCTCTAAAAAAGCGTTAAAACGACAAATGCGCGCAGCTGTTCCTCATTACTCGTTTCTACGTATTTTTATTGGCATGTGCTCACACTGCTTAATGACAAATGACAGTGTAGTTCCGGAACCATAACTCGTGTAACCATGTTGTTCTTCTAAACAGCGCATCTAGTACGTAGTACATATGGATGGAAAATATAAATAATTATTTGCCATGATCTAATTATGATTGTGTTATTGGGTTTTTTCATTAGGAAATTCTCAGTAGCAGCCCGGAGTCTGGATTTTTGCCCGGTCAATGGCAATAGGCTCGCCCCCTATTACATGGGACTATAACATAACTGGCGAAATCTGGGTGTACTAATACACCTCTGCCTACCCCTTCGGGGAAATACAGGCGTGATGTTATGTTATGTTTATGATCTAATGCCGTGCTCACAATTTCTTGTCGCGTGCCATTGATACGCCATTCCTGACCTAGACTGTGCAGACACAACCCAGAAAATGCCTGATGCCATTATCCTGTATCTTTGTAGGTACTGGCTGTAAGGTGCGTATACGGCAGCTACCCTGCTCGCTTGCTCGACCTGTGGGACCTGTACGACGAGTGTAAAGGCTCTGAGAACGACAACCCGGCAATATTGCCAGTGGACCAGCAGTTCATAGTGCTGGAACTAGCGAACGCGGGACAAGACTTGGAGAGCTACCAGTTCAATAACGCTGAGCAGGCGTATGCCTTGTTTATGCAGGTAGGCTGGTGTGGCTTTCTTTCTTACTTACTTTTAGGCTTGGACGAATAAAAAAGGCGGACGGAATCCCGCTAAACAAAAAGTAAAGCACCCATAGTAAGACGGCTCGCTTAAAAGTACATGCTGGCACGCACACTTTCACACCCATAGTAAGACAAAAAGCCGCGATTACGCAACAAATCTCGTGTGTCGGTAGTCGTTGTCGTAGTGTCACAAATAAAATAACAATATACAACGTGTATCAGAAATGCGTGGTCATATTTGAAGAGCTTTTTCAGGGCAATTTTTTTTTCGCGTTTTCATGTTTGTTCCCATAGTAAAAGTTGTTCTATACTATGCCCTGAATGACCTCTTCAAATATGACCACGCATTTCTGATACACGTCTGGTGTGTTAAAATTCTGTCGAAATTATAGTGGGTTTACGAAAAAACTAAGTTCTTCAATCTTTTCCTAGCGAGATCCGCCATTTTTTATTCGTCTGAGCTGTTAGGCATGTTTTTGACAGACATTTTATCTCACGAAGGCGGGTGAATAATTTAATTTTGAACCTTATTTCTAAGAAATAAAGGTAACAACACTCACTTTCGTGAGATACAATGTCTATACTTTGATGTTGTGTGTTTCTAAACTTAAATCCTGTTTAAAATATCGATGTTATTGTATGACTTGCTAATACGTTTTTTGTAACATTTCATTTGTGATTAAGAATAGAAATTTTATTTTTTTCGTTGTGATGTTAAACTTTTACTTTCATGAAATGATTGATGGTTTTGTAAATAGAAAGTTAAGCGCCATATTTGTCAGATGTTGTAATATCCAAAATAATATTATCACATAATTCTGAGAACTGCTAGTACACACGGAAACCATTATCCATAATGGATGTATACTGAAGGTAATTTATCCTTAGTCTAACCAAAAGTCCAAAACAATATATTATATATATTGTTTTATCATAATGTGTAGTGATCGCGAAAACCTAAGAAGTTTTCCTGTTAAACTTGTTTTATTATAATGTGTAGAGTGATCGCGAAAACTCTAATCAAACTTAGACTTCAAGGCTGATCAAATTGATCTGGTTGTCAAATCTAATATCAGCTCCTGTGATTGGTTGGCAAAAGGACTAACAACCAATCACAACACTTGAATTGGAATTCAACAGCTGATTAGTTAATGTTTGTGTTGTTTGTCTTTTCACAAACTAGAGGTGAATAATTAGCTAAAATTATTATGTCATAACATAGTTTACCTCTGGTATGCTGTATACAGCATTTCTTATTAAGGAGAATGCTACAGGGTACCCCGCGAAATTCAATTTATTTGGCGTTTTTTGCAAATTGTAGCTTTATTTCGCGTTGTACATTGGTGACAATATGATTGGCGGAAATATCAACAATATAGCTAAGGAATAATACTCATAAAAAATATTAACCTAGCTCTATAATCTGTACAAGCTTGAAAATCGATAATTTGACCGTAAATTAATATTATTAAGCTAGTACAGCTAATAGAGCTAGGTTTATATTTTTTATGAGTATTATTCAGTAGATATATTGTTATTATTTCCGCCAATCATATTTTGACCGATATACAACGCGAAATAAAGCTACAACTTTCAAAAAACGCCAAAAAAATTGAATTTCGCGGGGTACCGGCATTAATCTTATTAAGGCATTCACCTTAATAAGATTTTGTTACTTTTTCCCTGTGTTTTTTTTTTCAGTGGCTCTCAACCCTCAACTGCATGCACAGGCAGCCTCCACGGAAGATAAGTGATTTTCTTGTTCAAGTTGTAACGTATCTTGACTAGATTATCACTTATCCTCTGAGGTCGGTTCCGCGCGCTTTTCATGTGTACCAGTGTGGATTTTTTTTCTATTAATATTGTTTTAATTATTTTTTCTTGTAGCATGTTTTTCTAACTTTGTTTTTTAATGTTTGAATTGGTTTTTGAATGAGTGTTGCTAACGTATTTTAAAGATTTTTTGTTAATATGTAAGTTAATGTGTAACAATGGCGAAGGGTCCATATGACACGATTCCCACCGGTTTCCCTTTAGGAATTGCTTAAATACAGATCAACGACATTTCTGTGCTAATTTGTTGTTCACATTACAAAAAAAATAATGTAAAATTAAATTCATCATCATCATCATTTCAGCCGAAAGACGTCCACTGCTGGCAGTGGCGTGCATTGGTTTTCGGCCTAGGTAGGCAGGCACTAAGCAGACGGAGCAAGTTGCTAGTGTAAAATTATTAAAAAATCTGATACCTAATTACCTACACACATTTTATACAAAACAAACACAAATACGAGACGTTTCAACAACGACGTTTAAAAAGTAAGAGACACTAGTAAAAGACTATTAAATTTGAATGACAGCACCCAGTTACAGTTGTATTAACGTGTAATAGTCATAACATTTTACCTTTTCTTGAATTAAATACAGATTTTGATGTGTTTGTCTACTGAAATGAACTTTTTTGTTTTGTCAACAAACGAAAACTGACTGAATGGGTTTCTCGTAATTTCTCTAAGCATAGTCTTCCCCACAAACCGAGCACTCTAATTTATCCATGTTTACATCAATATTTTTTTCAAAAAACTTCACAATTCACAATAAAACGAACTAATTATTACACGATTTATGCAATTCGTCACGCATATGTCAATGTCAAGTACTGTCAACAGCTAATTAGAGTTGGGCCATAGTAATTCTATGAGTTGGGCGTTATTTAACGACGGTTTGAGAAAAAATTTACGTGGGTGATAATCTAATACGTAGAACGTGGACATAGTAATGTAACAATTATTTTACGTACAAAGTTACACAATAGATTTTCGGAGCACGAAAACAATAGATTTTCTACAATTATTATACACCATTCGTTATAACATTAGTTAAATAACGTTATAACTCAATCTATCTTTATTTTGTTATGAGCGTGTACTGAGCTTCATTATTTTACGATAAATGAGTAGCAATGTACAAAGAATCATCACAATAATAAAAAATTATTGTAATCTTTTTATTCGACCGTTCGAATACCATTTACAAATTATAAATGTGAACACTTAAATGCAGTAATTTCAATAAAACAATAACTATCTTTATTTCGCCGCTATTTTTCAAATGTTGAGTTTAGTTTTACTATAACGATAACATTGTATGGAAATATCTAGTTACAAAATAATAGGATTCAAAACTACTAACGCGTTCCCACAAAACAGTTACGTGTAAAAAACGTTACGGACAACATACGACTATTGCTACTAGGGCTACGTTCAGTTATGTCACCTGACGAAGCAGGTCATCATTACAGCCGAAAGACGTCCACTACTGGACATAGGCCTCCCCCAATTAAGGGGGGGATATGCCATAATCGCCACGCTTGGCAGGCGGGTTGGCGATCGCAGTTGGTTGGTTAAATACTCAGAGAACGCTGCTGCCCATCCTCTGGTGAATCCCTTAGTCGCCTTTTACGACACCCATGAGAAGAGATAAGGGTGGTGCTATTCTTTGAGTCCGGCACCACACGGACCTAGCAGGTATTGCTTAGATATACGGCTAAATTGCGGATTGTAAAATGTTAGCGGTTTACGCATGGCCATTTCGTGATTCATTTTTTTGTCGTATGTTTTCGGGTATTAGCCTAAAGTAGTGTGAGTGTATAATAGAGTATATGGTTACCAAAAAGGTTTGATTGTGTGTGTGAATTTGACAGGCAATCGTGCGAACGCACAGTATGATGTTTTGCACTTAGAGGTACGTTTTGCATTGAATTCATACATTATTATTGAGTACCTATGTTATTTGTTTTTTTTTTAATACGCTAATTAATTGATTTAGTAATAGTTAATATTAAATTCTAACGAGGTAGGCATTGCTTATTTGCCTATATGGAATGCACGCCACTGACTGCTGGACATAGGCCTCCCCCAATTAAGGGGGGATGTGCCATAATCGCCACGCTTGGCAGGCGGGTTGGCGATCGCAGTTGGTTGGTTAAATACTCAGAGAACGCTGCTGCCCATCCTCTGGTGAATCCCTTAGTCGCCTTTTACGACAACCATGACAAGATATAGGGTGGTGCAAATCTTTATGTCCGGCACCACACGGTAATTGGCAGAGAAAATAAATTAAAATTTGTTAATTTTTTTTTTTTTTTAAGTGCTATCTTAGCCATTTTAAGATTTTTAGGTACCTACGGCTTCCATTCTGAAAATATTCACCCTTCGCCACTGATGTGTAATGTAATTTTTATCTGTTGACTTGGTTCACCTTTTTTGTATGTACATACATCGACACCCGCATCGAAGAAGGTTGTAACGTGATTTAATGAGTTTTGAAATAGGAGCAATATAGATACTACAAAAATGTTCAAGATATCATAATAAAAAGAAAAAAAATACCGGCTATCTTTGTCAATAATTATGTTAGAAATACGTCGATTTAACTATATTAAAGATCTTTTTATATGGGGGCTATAATGTCCATGGTAAAAACTCGTTTTGGACGTAAGTCGGGTCAACCTTCGATGCGGGTGTCGACATATTGATTTGTGTTTTTAACTAAAGTCATGTATTGTATGTACACTTGTTCAAGTATGTACTTTTTTTAACATGTTGTTTGTATTGCCAGGTTGCGTATGGTCTGGCAGTTGCCGAAGAGGCGTTCCAGTTTGAACATAGAGATCTGCACTGGGGAAACGTGCTGATAGCGCCAACAGAAGAAAAGGTATGTTTCATTTCGTTTTATAATGTTAACAACTAGCTGGTAAGTCGATACATCGGTAAAATAATAATGTGTGTGTGTTAATTTAAGACGTGGTCTATCTTTCTGCCAAGTTTCTTCCTAATCCGTCCAGCTCTTTCAGCGTGATTGACGATCAAACCTTCACATTTATAATATTAGTAGGATTAAAGATCGCAAATCGTGCAATCACCGACCAAGCTAAACGGCATACAATGCTGTTTATGTGTCACTCCTCCGGGGATAGGTTCTTTGAGTGTCAATAAACATACGCTAACTTAAAAACAGCTAAATGCTCCTGTTCTGAAGAAAAGAGGCTGCAATCCACCACAAAAAACGAAAAACGAGTCATCATCCCATCCCACTTCTGATATCGGGCCTTTTAAATTGAGGTTTCAGACCTTAGTCTACCACACTGGCCTACTTGGCCTGGTTGGCACGTAGAACGGTCTCTGCTATATCTCTCGTTCCTTTCTGAGTTTTATGGCGTAATTAATTAACCAATCGTTTATTTAAGAAATCGTCTTTGAAGTGAAAACGAAACCACAAACCAAGAAGTAGAAACCGCTCAGGAAAGCTTGTCGCGACTTGAAATCACCATTGTGTTGTTATGATCACTATGGCGCGCAGTGTACCGCGACCGGGTTATCGCGTGCCATCGCTAAGCCCAGCAGTGTCGTTGCGCGGTCGTTCGATCGATTGTCTTAAAATACTCGCTTGCTATGGTATTTGAACGAATAGGTCTGGAAAGTGGACCAAGAAGGAACCACTGGTTATATCAATCTTGCGATTTGATGTCTGGTAGCGTTGATAAAAAAAACGAAAGCAACGAAAACATCGTTCTATTATGCATGGTTTGTTGAAAGATTGAAACCACGTGATAAGTTAAAAAAACTGGTTCTATTGAATAAACATTAAAAAAATTAATGATGTGTTTGAACAACGTTGTTAATCCATGTCACTATCTGATGATTATCATGCAACAAATAAGTTGTATACATTATGGTTTTTATAAATACAACGTGTTATTGAAATAACTGATAACCTCTTAAGGGACCATTGTACTCATCAGTATGAACAACTTTTACTATGGGATAAACCCTGAAATCGCGAAAAAAATACAGCTGATCCTTACATTTCGTTGATTTATGTGAACACAAATGTGGGGATCAGCTGATATTTTCTTCGCGATTTCAGGGTTGGTCCCACATTAAAAGTTATCCATACTGATGAGTACAATGACCTCTTAAGAGGTTTTCAGTTATTTCAATAACACGTTGTATAATTATAAAAGTAATAATATTTGTAAGGGTACCTATTCAAAATATTCAAAGTATTAAAATCGCAAATATTGTTTTTGACAACAATTTTACTCAGGCTATCTGCGTGAGTTTATTGACCCGTCACCCAGGACGTTACCTCGAGTAGACGAGACATTTGCCCGCTAAGTCATCCACCTCAATTCATGAGGTGACTGGTCTTTTCGCAAGGTTAAAATCGTTCTAGAAATGTCAAGTGCAAAGTAAAATAATATGTTACGTATTCTTAAAAAATAAAATACCATACCATACAAGAAACCGCGAAAAACATGCATTGCTTTCAACGTTTTTGTTTCTTTTCTATATTCAAATCGGTAATACATAACAGCGTCAAACTTGTTCTGATTATAGTGCATACTATGTAGTTTAGCAAACAAATACAAAAATAGGGCAAACATAGACATTTAGACATATGTGGTGGTATAAAAAAGAGATGCAAAAATTATTTTTTCATGCACAGTGCGTTGATGTCTTGATGAACTCTCGTAAATTAAATCAGTTTCTATGGGGTATCAGATCGATGTGTGGTACCTTTTTTGGTAGATAGTGACACTAATTGTTATTGTTTTTGATAATCGCTAAACATTTATCACCAGACCGTAGATTTTATCGAAATCATTAGTAGACTATCTTAACATTGTGGTTTATTAATCGAAATCTTTATAGATTTATCATAATAATATAATCAATGAGGGTCAAAACAATGTGAAGTAATATAGATATTCATCAGTTTATTACTTCAAAATTGTGCCATTTCCTATCATAAAACATTCTGATGACCTTGGCAAAAAAAAAAAATACAGTCGACTGCATGACAGTGGTAACACTCGAATTAGAAAACCACCCTTATTGGTTACGAAATAAAGACGCTGTCAGTCACAAACTATTACCACTGACCTGTGGTCGACCGTACCTATTGTAAAACGTTATTTTTAGTCTAATGCAAACCAGAAAGTAGTTTGGACAGAATCACTGGGAGAATCGATTCGTATAATTTTTATTTTATGTTACATTTAAACCAAAACAATTTTTAAAGACGAATCTGGTTATTATGGTTAAATTCAGTACATCAGCGGGTCGTGTATAGGTGCTTGAGGCCCAGGAAGTTCAGCTCGACGAGTTTCCGTGCATCATGTAGACCCTGCATAATATTCTTCATTTTCTCCGCTTCCTGCTGGAGAACTTACAGAAACAATTGTAAGCATGTAATTTTGTTATTTCTAAAAAAAACCCCAGTTCTGATGAAAAATTTTGTGAGGTGTTTTAAGTTTGCATTATACGAAAAATAACATTGTCAATGTGTACAATTTTCCAATAAGTCTGACCGGCATCCAAAATCGTCAGACTATTAGGATTTTTTTTACTCTCTCATAAAATTGTTCATGGTTCTAGTAAAGAAATTAGAAGCAGATTATTTTAGTCTAAGGCCGTGGCCGCACTGGTAAAGCGACGACGACGCGATGGCGATACCGTTAAAACGAACTCTTATAAACATATGGCAGTGGATCACCTCCATCATGTTCATATTGTTCGTAAGGGAACTTACCCATACTACGTGACATAATTTAAAACCCCCCTTCCCCCTCGGTGACCAGCCGTTGTATATGGCAAGACCCCTTCCCCTATAGTTTTCACGTAGTAATTCATAAATACGGTTTAAGGTGAATGCAACAGGGTAGCCCGCGAAATTCAAAATTTCTTGCGTTTTTTTGCCAATTGTAGCTCTGTTTTGAGTTTTATATCAATCAAAATACGATTTGCGGTAGAAATAACAATATGGCTACTGAATAATAGTAATAAAAAATATAAACCTAGCTTTATAAGCTTCTAGAGCTCGATAATCGATAATTTGATCGTAAATTAATATAATCGAGCTTGTACAGTTTATAGAGCTAGGTTAATATTTTTTATGAGTATTATTCCTTAGATATATTATTACTATTTCCGCAAATCATATTTTGACCTATATACAACGCGAAATAAAGCTACAATTTGCAAAAAACTCCAAAAAATTTGAATTTCGCGGGCTACCCTGTAGCATTCACCTTAAAATCGTTTTATGCAAATGAAAGTTAAAAAAAATGTGCATATTTGTCTTTGCGTGCTTATTTATGTGCGTCAATGTTGCCGCCACCTGTGAGTTTAATAAACGCTGCGCGTCATATTTGAATATAGCTCGTAAAAGCGCGAGATTTCCCGAGAGGATATTGACTACGTGACGAAAACTTAAGCCAACCCGCCCCCACCCGCCCCAGTGACCAAGCGTGGTATTTTGAAGACCTCCCTCCTCCCCCCTGAACGCGTCGCCTAGCATGGCTTGATTGTACTAAAATTAATAAAAGTGTCCGCATTTAAAAAAACGTTCGACGACAAGCGACAACATTTGCGACGTGATGTAATTACGAATCGCGGGTTTGTCTCAATCCCCACTGCAATGCAGACATGTTATATCGCATCGCCGTCGCATCGCAATCGCCTTACCAGTGCGGCCTCGGCCTAAGTCTAGATGCGACCGCTATGTGTAGGCCGAAAGGTCAAAGGTTGCCGGTTCATGTCCTAGCTTCACAATACAAGGGTATTCTGCTTAATTATATTTTAGAGGTCAATAGGATTCATGAGAGTACTGAATATTATCTAAAGATTATGAGGATAGGCGTAATAAGATTTACGCCGTTCATCTTTTTAATAGAGTTGGTGTGCGGCATAGTGCGTGCGTTTAACACTGCCAATAACCGGTGTCTGCGCGGTCTGAGTTGTTTTCCGTCACGACAGCACACGAATAAATATATACCAGAAGCAAAGCTCTCTAACGACGTGCAAAGTTTATACTTATTCTCATAGGGTTGACCTGTGTTAAGTGTCAAAAGTATGGCAAAAATAAAACATGGTACAAAACAAGACATAACATAACATCACGCCTGTATTTCCCCGAAGGGGTAGGCATAGGTGTATTAGTACACCCACATTTCGCCAGTTATGTTATAGTCCCATGTAATAGGGGGCGAGCCTATTGCCATTGATCGTGCACAAATTCAGACTCCGGGCTGCTACTGAGAATTTCCTAATGAAAAAACCCAATAACACTTTGCCCGACCCGGGAATCGAACCCAGGAACCCACGCTCAGCAGTTGCGCTTGCAACCACTAGACCAACGAGGTAGTCAAGTCAGTCAAAACTAGACATGTATTTGTCAAAATCGAAAACTAAAATTTAAGTAGGTACACATCTCATAATTACAACTTTGTCAGTAGATAAGAAGTTAAACAAAAATAAAACGACTTTGAAATGAGCATTCCTTAATTTCTAAAATTAATAACAATTGGTTAGCATCATCATCATCATTTCAGCTGAAAGACGACCACTGCTGGACATAGGACTCCCCCAAGCATCGCCACAACGACCGGTCTTGTGATTCATGGTTAGCATAATTTGACACAATAAAGAACCTTAAAAACTTGTATATTTAATTGTTATTTATGCGCATAGTAATATTATTTAGATTGTTAAATATCTTATCTTATAATCTTAATTTAGCAACACGGAAATCGTAAAATTACTGAATTCGTCAATAATACTCTCTTTAAAAATCTAAGCATCCATCAATGTCGTCGAATGCGTGCGAACAGGAGGCCCTCTATACAACCACACCTCGGCCACTCAATACAATATAAATGCTAGCACCACCTACATACACAAGATTACGTCTGTATCTGTATACGAACGCGCACACACGTGTAGGTTAGGGATGCTACCCGCTCGTAATGCCGACTGGGTTCCAAGCGCTTCTCAGTAGTTCTCAGAGATCACATGCTTGTAAAGCGACTGGCGATTGACATACATTGCAATCTAATCTATCTATATAATTTCTGAAAATAATCCGCCATAAACTCATTTACTTACAGTAAACATAACATGAACACATACAATCATTCCACAAACACACCTAATCATCCTAATACACCCACGCATTCACAATCACTCTTACTCACAATCACACTTACACACACGTAACATACTATCCCACACTCCCAAGTCACAGACATACGCATACACACAAAAACTAAATATTAAATAACTAGGATTTTGGTTGCTGCAAATATAATTAATTAATGTTAACTCCAGTTTGACTCACACTTGTTCTGTCTGCAATTTTTATAATACCATGTACACTATGTCAAGGGCTTGAACCAGCGCCCTTAATACAAGTTATTTTTATAACTTAGCAAGGGCTCTGGTTGCATCACCTACTAGTTTTTTGTTAACTTTCAATAGTCAAGTATACCTACGGATGTTTAAAATACTTATGTTAACATTATTATTTTTGAAGAAATAAATAAATTGAAATTGAAATACATTGCAATCTTGCAGTCCAATTGCCGGCAAACCGCGAGTGAGTGCGGGGTGCGGGTGGGAAATCTTAAATTGGCGGGGGGCGGTGAGTGGCCGTTCTGTACGATAGTACTATTAGGTATTCTGTGGTACAACTAAGACTGGTGCAAGCCGGTTCTTACCACAGCTGAGCGTACGTGAAAACGTCGGTGAGACGTCACACACACATCGCCGCGCTATGTGAAGTGTACCTACAGCGGGCCACTTGTATGTGACTTCGCTTCTGATGGATATTTAATCATGTGACACTCATTCTGGAGACAGCCTAGAGCCTGCATGGTGGAAGACGAGACAGCAGCTCATGTGCTTCTAAATTGCCCTGAGGTAGCCACATAAAGGGCCAAGTACTTCGGTAACCCAGGTACTTGTTGCTGTGCCCGACAGGGTCCATAATTGGTACCATATTTTTAAGTCCACCACCTGTATCATTATCTTCTTTCCTCAGCCTTATCCCATTATAGGGAACATTATTATGGAACGGAATAAAGTATTGAGTACTTTCCGAGAGATTCAAATTCAAATAATTTTATCTGCAAATCGAATGTTTAAAATCACTTTTACAAGTCGGCATAATTTACGGGCCAACGCTCGTACCAACGTTTGGGCCAACGCGTGGAGCTGGCCTGGTACTCATTCTGGACAATCAGATTTACCCCGTAGCATTTTACATGCGAATGTCGGCAAGCAATGAGCTAATTGCCCCTAGACATGGGTAACTCAACAAAAATGCGTGAGCTGCAGCTCAGCTCACAGTTCAGGTCAGTGAACCGGAGCTGTGAACCGGCTCACAGATCAGCTCAATTTGTTTATCTGCCTACTTCGAGTTATGATCTGTGATGCGAGTCGCTGAGCTTACAGAGCGTTCGATCTGTTTGAGCTGCGCTCACTCTCTCACTCTGCGGCTCACCGCCGATCTGTCGCCGCTCCCGCTCACCGGTTCAAACAGGTTTTATTGATATGGACATCTTTTATATTTCGTGCAACGAACATTGTCGCACAGATAGATACTATTAGATAGATACTTTGAGCCGTGAGCTGCGTATTTTGTCATTGAACTGCAGCTCAACAGCTCAAGCTTATTGATCTGCCTATTTGAACCGGTTCTGAGCTGAGTTACACACCTCTAATTGCCCCTCGTGTCCGCAGTACTCGACGTTCGTGATCCGCGGGCGGTCGCACCGCGTGCCGCGGCGCGGCGTGGCGGCGACCATCATCGACTACTCGCTGTCGCGCGTGTCGCTGCCGCTGGCGGGCGGCGAGAGCGCGGCGCTCTACAACGACCTGGCCGCAGACGACTCGCTGTTCGACGCCGTCGGCGACTACCAGTTCGAGGTGTACCGCCTCATGAGAGACAAGTTGGGGTGAGTTGATAACGTTATATATTCATCATCGACTACTCGCTGTCGCGCGTGTCGCTGCCGCTGGCGGGCGGCGAGAGCGCGGCGCTCTACAACGACCTGGCCGCAGACGACTCGCTGTTCGACGCCGTCGGCGACTACCAGTTCGAGGTGTACCGCCTCATGAGAGACAAGTTGGGGTGAGTTGATAACGTTATATATTCATCATCGACTACTCGCTGTCGCGCGTGTCGCTGCCGCTGGCGGGCGGCGAGAGCGCGGCGCTCTACAACGACCTGGCCGCAGACGACTCGCTGTTCGACGCCGTCGGCGACTACCAGTTCGAGGTGTACCGCCTCATGAGAGACAAGTTGGGGTGAGTTGATAACGTTATATATTCATCATCGACTACTCGCTGTCGCGCGTGTCGCTGCCGCTGGCGGGCGGCGAGAGCGCGGCGCTCTACAACGACCTGGCCGCAGACGACTCGCTGTTCGACGCCGTCGGCGACTACCAGTTCGAGGTGTACCGCCTCATGAGAGACAAGTTGGGGTGAGTTGATAACGTTATATATTCATCATCGACTACTCGCTGTCGCGCGTGTCGCTGCCGCTGGCGGGCGGCGAGAGCGCGGCGCTCTACAACGACCTGGCCGCAGACGACTCGCTGTTCGACGCCGTCGGCGACTACCAGTTCGAGGTGTACCGCCTCATGAGAGACAAGTTGGGGTGAGTTGATAACGTTATATATTCATCATCGACTACTCGCTGTCGCGCGTGTCGCTGCCGCTGGCGGGCGGCGAGAGCGCGGCGCTCTACAACGACCTGGCCGCAGACGACTCGCTGTTCGACGCCGTCGGCGACTACCAGTTCGAGGTGTACCGCCTCATGAGAGACAAGTTGGGGTGAGTTGATAACGTTATATATTCATCATCGACTACTCGCTGTCGCGCGTGTCGCTGCCGCTGGCGGGCGGCGAGAGCGCGGCGCTCTACAACGACCTGGCCGCAGACGACTCGCTGTTCGACGCCGTCGGCGACTACCAGTTCGAGGTGTACCGCCTCATGAGAGACAAGTTGGGGTGAGTTGATAACGTTATATATTCATCATCGACTACTCGCTGTCGCGCGTGTCGCTGCCGCTGGCGGGCGGCGAGAGCGCGGCGCTCTACAACGACCTGGCCGCAGACGACTCGCTGTTCGACGCCGTCGGCGACTACCAGTTCGAGGTGTACCGCCTCATGAGAGACAAGTTGGGGTGAGTTGATAACGTTATATATTCATCATCGACTACTCGCTGTCGCGCGTGTCCTGATTAGGATGATGATGATGATGCAGAGATCTCCCTAAATTTATACAATGTTACTTTTTGTTAACGAAATTTGAGAAACTAGTTTGTTCTGAGTCACGAGGAGAATCAATTGGGATTTTTTTTTGATATCACAAAATTACATGCTTTTAAATTTACTAAGTTCTTAAGTTGTTAGCGAGAATGTGGAGAATGTCGTACAGGAACTACCTGATGCACGGAAACTAATCGAGCCAAACTTCCTGGATCTTGAAGACCTATTCACGATGTACTGAATTTAACCATAATAACCAAATTTAGTTAGAAAAGAAAATTCTATTCTCAAAATATTAATATAATATATATCTTAAATTCTCCTAGTGATTCTAAACGAACTAGTTTCTCAAATTAGGTAAACTAAAAGTAATGTCTATTGACCTAAAAAGCTTTGAGAAATTGACTTTGGTGACCATAGGACCTCTTGTAGTAGTAACATCTGCTGCCTGTCCTTAGAATACACCATTTGAGCTTTCCGAGTCTGTTAAATGGCAGGACGTTTATATCGTCACTCGTCAAAGAATTCCTGTTATAATTTTAACGTTATCTGTTTGAAAAAAAAACCGTATCTGTACCTGCAAAAGATGTAAACATAAAACATAACAACATAACATCACGCCTATATTTCCCCGAAGGGGTAGGCAGAGGTGTATAGTACACCCACATTTAGCCAGTTATGTTATAGTCCCATGTAATAGGGGGCGAGCCTGTTACCATTGACCGGGCACAAATCCAGACTCGAGAATTTCCTAATGAAAAAACCCAATAACACTGCCCGACCCGGGAATCGAACCCAGGACCCCACGCTCAGCAGTCGCGCTTGCAACCACTAGACCAACGAGGCAGTCAAAAGATGTAATTATGTATATAATTCTAAATGAAGTTCCCGGAGTGGATATTTTATATATTTATGAACTTCCTGCTTGTTTGCCGCCAGCAGACTGAGCTCAGAGTGTAATGAATAATACATGAACTGATTATACACAAGCCACGTGTAATCAATTAGATACGTCATAGAAAATGACGCACAAGCTTTAAACCATAAAATTTAATAAAATTAGTACGTCCAGAACTGGAAATATTGACTTCAAATGTAAATATTTGTCAATGTCATAGATGAATATTAATAAATTAAATTTTTTTCAAGACGTCAAAACAAGTCCAATTGTATAGTAATTTTTTTTACCTAGTTGTCGCCCTCTGATTTGCTCCCTGTACTGTAAATTATACTAAAAATAAATTATTGATTAACACATACAGTATGTCTGTGTGGCAAATTTAATCCAAATCCATTCAGCTATTTCAGTGTGACTGAAGATCAAAAACATCCATACTTTCGCATTTACATCGACCACAGTGGACATCGGTCGGCTGTCAACACATCTATGAAATATCACTAATATAGGTAGCCACTATTCTCCCCTTGAAATCATCAAATCCGTTTCCACCACTTGTATGAGCCGTCAAAACTGCCGCGTTAGGCGCCCCATACACCTACAATATAATTGTGCAATAATTATATTGCACAAATATTTTTGAATCGCCCCCTAACTTCAATATAATAGAAGTTTTTAAACTTTCACGAATTTCACTCATATTGAACTAAGTTTACGGGACTTGTCGCGCACAATTAAATCAAAATATAACAAACATTTTGACTAACCTCGACGTTTCGGTCAAGTTGCATTGGCCGTGGTCACGAGCAGACTGAAGTATGTGGGTGTCATCGTCTTGAGCGGCGGGTGTTTTCTCGAACTACCCGCGGTTGGTTTTTCGTAACGTCGCTGTCCGTAACAAGATATGCTGAATCACGACACACAATGCTGACAGTTTCGGCGGACATACATGTAGACATACCACGACGCGAACACTTCTCGATTACCGGATTCCACGAGGAGGACAACATATATCCATCTTCCCGATTGAAATTTTTAAATTTCTTTATCTCAATCGCTTCTCGTACAATTCTGGGATATATTATTTATTCCGTTATCTAAAGTAGCATATCAGGTCAGGACAGCGAAGGATGTGATACCATTCCAAACACCGGGGGTATATAAGGTTAACTGCAGCTGTGGTATCTCCTACATCGGACAGACAAAGCGTACTATCGCAGAGAGAGTGAAGGAGCACATCACAGCGGTAAGGCGCCGTCAAGTGGACAAATCTGCCATAGCCGAACATTTGCTCGATTCAGGACCAAACCATTGGATTGAGCTACACGACCCGAAAATCCTCTCCACTGATCGTCATTACTATCCCAGAATTGTACGAGAAGCGATTGAGATAAAGAAATATAAAAATTTCAATCGGGAAGATGGATATAGGTTGTCGTCCTCGTGGAATCCGGTAATCGAGAAGTGTTCGCGTCGTGGTATGTCTACATGTATGTCCGCCGAAACTGTCAGCATTGTGTGTCGTGATTCAGCATATCTTGTTACGGACAGCGACGTTACGAAAAACCAACCGCGGGTAGTTCGAGAAAACACCGGCCGCTCAAGACGATGACACCCACATACTTCAGTCTGCTCGTGACCACGGCCAATGCAACTTGACCGAAACGTCGAGGTTAGTCAAACTGTTTTTATATTTTGATTTAATTGTGCGCGACAAGTCCCGTAAACTTAGTTCAATAAAATAATTAATTAAATTATTATTATTTCAATCTTACCCTTTAACGCCCAATATCATTGCGCAAATATTGCACAGTTATATTGTAGGTGTACGGGCCACCTTTTAGTGATTAGCCAATAGCCGTCTTGGTACTTGTAGGGTCTATCGGATTGCGGTACCCCGCGCCTCGGCTAGTGGCAGAATTTATTGTATGCATTGTATTCAACATATTTTTTTTTTTACCTTAGGCGTCTATTGTGCTGTATGGTCGATGCGCATTTATAAGTATGAGAAAATGTTATCAATATTATTATGCTTATCTGTTGTATTTTCTTTACAGAAATGAGTGGAAAAACTTCGCGCCCTACACAAACATCCTGTGGCTGCATTACACTGTTGATAAAATGATAACGGCCCTCCGCTACAAGAGAACTAACACGAAGGTACACAAGCACTACATTGAAAAGCTGAAGGGAATCAAGAGTCGAATACTAGACTACGGCAGCGCGGCGCTATTCGTGCTCACAGACAACGAAATATAAACGAACAAATTATGATAATATTCAAAACAATTTCTTATGTAAATTAATTCAAAATAGTCTTAATAATGGTTTTAATGAACTGCTGCTATTGCTATAAATCTGACATGACAATGAATCGCATAAATTATAATAATGTAAATAGAGTTTGCTTTGATAAATTCGTTCAAATGATAGACGCTAAAAGAGTTATTTACAATGTTGTCGCATTATTAGAACAGTATCAGAAAGAAGGTGCCTTTTTAGATAAGGTAGTGCCTTTGATCACATTAATAAATTCATATATTGTGTTCCGACGCTTTGGTTTTATTTATTCTGTAACTCCATACGAGACGTGGGCGCCGCGTTGAAAAATGTCGGCGACGGCGTGTTGAAAATTTTTTTCAGTCTACTATTACGAGACTATTTTTTTACTTTTATTGCAGCAAGCAAGTTTGGTAGTTGTCGTGGTACAGATGGGGCTGGGCTGAAAACGTCAGGCTGGCCCGGCCCCGTGGCTTTAGGTCGCGAGATATGTATTATTCGAATGTACTCCTGTTCAGAAGCATTTGTACTTACTACATTTTGAATGTACCGCTCTAATAAAAAAAAATAGAAGCATTTGAAGGGGGCCGGGCCAGCCTGACGTTTTCAGCCCGGCCCCATCTGTACCACGCATAAAGGTATTATACGGACGTAAGGAAATGTCTTTGGTACCACGACAACTACCAAACTTGCTGAGAAAGGGGTGCCACAGAAGGGCTGTACTCCTTAAAATACACGTACATAGTGCTTAATTTAATCTTAAAACCTAATATTTTCCGAGATATTAAGGAGTAAAAGGGGCCGGGCTGAAAACTGTATCGACAGCTTTAACTGGATAACCACGAAAGCTATAAATACCTATCCTAGGTACGAAATAATCTGGCAAATTTAGAACACCGCAACCCGCCCGGGGTAGGCGGAGCCAGTGTCGGACTCTTACCGAGACTAAAACCACCACGGTGTTCCTTCAACTACCTTAGCCGGGGGCGTGGGAACCCGTGAGTATTCACACAACTACCCCCGACAGGTACCGGCCCGCCACAAGCAGGCGAGCCCCTTCTACCCGTGCGGCCTAACGTCGGCCGCACCTTCTTCAGTGGCGCACACGGAACACTGCACGCCACCTCACCTCATGGGCCTTTACCAGCTGCGCCAACTACGCCAGCTGCTGGTCGGGCAGCAGACTGCCCCGAGTCTGCTGCTCGCAGGCCCTACCTCCCATAATTTTTTATAGAGGTTTTCTTACTCGCAGTCCAGGCGGTGAAGCAAAGACCCTCGGTCCCAAGATGCGCGAGAACACTACTCAGCGGGCACTCCTGGGGTTACGAGATCGACGTGGGTAGGGAAAGACAGCCCCCCCACTGCCTGCCCAGTGGCAGGGTGAGTGCACACCGGGCCCGCCCCTGCTCCTCCACTGTGCCCTCTGTTGGCATCAGAGGGACACGTGGAGCAACTCCCCACTGGCCCAGAACGGGCCCCTCCCGCGCCAAAATATTCGTCACAGGCAATAACATCCCCCGAAGGTTAATCCCTCGAAAGGATTTTATTGCCCGTGCCCAGGATGCACCGGCCAAACAACTGCCGTTCCCTCCAGACGTGTCCAGAAGGACACACACACCATCAGGCACACGTGGAGGTTTTCTGGCCAACACCCCGGATCTCGTAACCCTAGAAGGAGTATTTTTGTATTTACGTTTACTGGCACATATTGGGACCGAGGGTCTTGGCTTCGCCGTCCGGACCGCGATGAAGAAAATCGCTATAAAATTACCCCGAATCTCAAGCGCATGGCTGACGGGTGTTCTGATGTAACGTTCAGACTCTAGTGTGACCTCCCCCAGGATACTGGCCGACGCCTAGTGGGTTACTTTAGGCTTATTCGGGTACAGAGGGTGTCAGGATGGACCTTTTATACTCCCTCATACTCGTGGGAATTAGAAAGGATGTTCAGAAGGTGGAGCGATGGTGGATGGACGATGGAGAGTGGAAGTGGTGGTGGCGTTAGTCTAACGCAGCATCAGTTAAGAATACTTAAGATTAAGCCAAAAGTTGTTATGGTTAGACTGGGTGCATTGTCGCGGTCTGAAGATGCATCCGAGGCCATAAGCTTTTCGAGTCGGTGGCGTCTCTTCGCGGCTCTAGTGGAAACGCTAACGCTCTGAGCCAGTGCACTCGGATTCAGACTTGGTTTTGGGTATTTAGGCTGTTCCAAACCCAATGATCATGACCTCTGGACGTAGTAAAGGCCGGCCCACTTCTGCAGGAAAATATGAGTGCCTTACAAAGGCTAGGAGACCTTCAGCCTCTTAAAAGAGGAATCGCAAAAGGTCGTGAAAGGACGAGCAGGAGGTTGACGAGCTGACACGGAAGATCACAACCAGAATAGTAACTCTCCCTTCAGTGCCCATTACGAATGCTGAGGAGGTGGAGGCGTACGATATTTCCGCCCAGGCGGTCAACCGGCAATTGCAGGATGCCGTGGAGGCCATTAAAAGCTTCTCCGAGATAAACCAAAAGGCCCTTCAATCAATCAACTCAGCCTATCGCAGTCCATTGCTAGACATAGGCCAAGTTGCGCCACAAAACTTGGTCCTCTGCCTTCCGCATCCAGTCCCCCCCAGGCACCTATTCGCAGTCTCCACTCAAGGACTCGTCTGCTCCAGCGGCCGTCGGTCCCAAAGATTATATAATCACTACGTTTTAGTCGGTCCTTCGATAGACATGACCAGCCCACTGCCACTTCAGCTTAGGTACTGATCCTACAAGCTATGTCGGTCACTCGGTTGACAAAAGGCCCTTAGTTGTAACAAATGTCTCTATTGTTGAGGTTGCGGAGGAGCTGCTAAAGCGCACTTACTCGTAGGAGATGGCAAGCTCCAGGCCGAAAACTCCCAAGTTCCCAACTAGCAATTAAAATGGCCCAGCTACGTAAGGAGTATGAAGAGCTTATGGCAGAGCTGGAGATGGACCGATGCCTGCGCGAGTAATCTGGTCACACCACGCCATCAACACAGACGAGTGAGCCTGACCTGATTCACCGTATTGTCTGGGAGATGGCGAGAATAACGTTCGAGGACGTACGAAGAAAGGTCGCTGCGCCCGCCATTGGCTGCAGACCACAGAAATCTAGAGCAGAGGAAATGCGTTCGTCATCATACGCGACGAAAGCCGGAACGCCGTGCTTGCATAATGCGCTGAGCCAGCCGCCTCGTTAGTCTCGGCCACTCTGGCCTCGGCAGCCCCAACCCTAGAGCCCCAACAGGGGCAAAAGGGCAAAGGGAAGTGCAAAGATGTAGCAGCCACTCAGGCTGTCGCTATTGTCAGGTCTGACCAGGAGCATCCAAAGCCCGCGAGGGTCGTTGGGAAACCACGCTCGCCAAAAGAAAAAAAAAGAGGGTGGAAGAGAAGGCAGCGAAGGCCGACTAAAGGGAGGCAGCGACGCTGCAACTGGTATTATAACAAGTGAGCATGACACCTTCCTAGGCACACGTCACGCCGCCGACATTAAGCGGCGGCGGCGGCGGCGTGCCAGGCAGACTCGGCGGCGTCGCGACTGCGCGGCGCCCACGTCTAGTACAGATATGATGGCTGATAGCGATTTATGTATGGAAGAAAAACACACTGCATTGCGCCTACTCGGCCTACTCCAATTGGGAAAAGGGATGATGATGGTGATGAGTTGACGAAGAGAAACCATTTCTAAACTGAATTTTATAAGTTTAGAGCTACGTTCAGTAATATAGCCCGACGACGCACGGTGCGTATTTTGGTCTTTCAGTTAGCGAATGGAATGAACAAACGAACGGGAACGCCCAAAGAACGCTCCGAACGTCGTCCGACGACTTCAGGCGATATAATTTGATGTAACTGAACGCAGCCCTAGTAAGTATTCGACTCGACAAGTGGACTCGCCCGACAATATTCTTTCAGATTTCCGAACGGCTAATACATGTGTCAAAGCAAGTTGTCAACGCGATCGCAGTCAATCGTTATCAGTTTACTTGGTTTTCCATTTCTTTTGTTAAAAATTTACTAAAATGTACAAAAATAGCAAATAAACACTATAAACAAATAACGTCTTCGTTTGATGTTTTATGAAGTCGTGTACTGTTTCGATAAGTGATAATTGTATATTAATACCCGTTTAAATATTCATCTGAAGAACCATTTTTATGGAGTTTCCTTGAAGCTGGTGATAAATAAACTAAATGAAAAGCATATTTAGTTTTAAAATGGAGGCAAGCAATGATTCTTTGTCTGGTAAGTTGGGTACATGAGTTGTAAATTGTTATATAAAGTTGTGTTAAAATCGCGTGTTTTGGTGTAATCTAGTGTTGACTCCGTCTTTGACGGGGTCTCCTGCTGTTCTCCTTACTCCTGGCCGGACGAGGAACATCGCACAGGACATGGAAGCGCTGAGACTGTCTCGGCAAGACAATCCTTATCTGCAGGTAAGGCTTATATAATGTTAAAATAATAATTGCGCCTTGTCGCGGAAGTATTTGTAATGACATGCGTTTTCCGCGTACATTACATGTAAACATTGCATTAAAAGCATAAGGAAGTGTTCCTGATACTTGTTTTGCGAACATTCTTGTATTGTTCCGTTATTTAAAAAGTGGGATTATGGATTTATGTGTAAATAAATAATTATGAAGGTAACATACATGACTGATGTTTCATGCTGTTGTGTAATGACTACTCAACAATTCCCAGTTGTATAATGTCTATCATAGTGATTCTATGCCTATAATGTAGGGCGTCAAAAGACTTGCCACCACTATGGTAAAAAGTGTTCAAAGAAATGAATAATTGTTGCCCACTTAATTTTAATGATTGCACAATAACTGAATTTTCCTCTTGTTCAAAAAAGTATAAATTGTAAGCTTACACAAACTAGGTACTACTACTTGCTTTTTACTTGTTGTTTACTTTCCCACAAAGTAAAGCTGTCATTAGACAGTGATTCCCAACTAGCCCTAGTTGGGAATCACTGTCTAATGCCATGACCTAAAGTGCAGACTCCAGCCTCAGACTTCCACCACTCTGAACATTTGGGTGAAACTAGGATTTACTGGACCACATACACCCAAAAAAAACTTGAGAACACCCCCTGACTCCCCAAACCAGACACCTTCCCAAACCAGGATGTATCTGGGGAAACCTGGTTGGAAGGCAGCCCTATTCCCAACCAGTATGTGTGTATACTTCATCAAAGAATGGCGAATGAGACATGATAGATTTTATATTGTTTCATGGTCACAGATTCTGTAACAACTGGTCAACAATAGTGCAAACCCGTGACACATGAAAATCAAGGGGGGAAGCCTTTGCCCAGCAGTGGGATATTACAGGCTAACAGTAACATGACCACTGGCAGGTTTTTTCTTAATGGGCTAAAATAGTGCAAAAGATATAAAAAAAAAAAATGATAAATATGTGAACATGAAATCCATTATTGTAATACAGGATTTAAATTTTCTTATGTAATAATCTATACTATAATAAAACTGTAAAGGTCGAAAAGTCTGTACATTGAGTATTTTTTCGCGAAAACCGGCTAGGGGGACTAGAAATAATCTATAGAACACGAATCAATCGTTAAAAAAATTTATGTCTGTCTGTCTGTCTGTCTGTCTGTTTGTTACCTCATCACGTGGAAACGGCTGAACGGATCGTAATGAAACTTAGCATTTGTATTGGTATTAGTCTAACTTAAAATATAGGGTATGTTTTATCTGAATCGGTTGAGTAGATCCAGCGATACAGCTTGACCCCTCTATTGTATTAAGTTGCATACAAATTAGAGGTCATGATTGTTGGTTGGATGCAGGTTCCTAAAAATACAACTGGATTCTATTAGTATTATAGAAAATATAGAATAACATAACATAGCCCATCACTGTCCCGCTGCTGGGCATGGCCCTCTTCTTGGAATGAGAAGAGTTAAGGAACTGGATATTGTTAGTGTAATAGATTATCATAACATAATCAGCTCATTACCTACTGCCCCACTGCTGGGCACAGACCTCTTCTCGGAACGAGAAGAGTTAAGAAACTAGAAAATATAGAATAACATAACGTAGTCAACCCATTACTGTCCCACTACTGGGTATGGCCCTCTTCTCAAAATGAGAAGAGTTAATGAACTGGATATTATTAGTATTCTAGAATAACATAACATTACCAGCCCATTACAGTCCCACTGCTGGACACGGGCCTCTTCTCAGCATAAGAAGAGATGTGGTTAGTGTTATAGAATAACATAATCAGCCCAATTACTTCCCACTACTGGGCACGAGCGTCTTCTCAGAATGAGGGAGTTTAGGCACAGAATATCTAATAGTACTAACGTAATTCCATGAAATTCCATCACCTTAGCCGGTTGGTTGTAAAAACAAAATATAGTATGGTCGGTAAATAGTGTAATCGTCTGTGTAGGCGCTTATATGTATATATTTGAAGATATTGTGTTCATAATTATGACACGATGTTATTTTCCGACATCCACGCGGACGGAGTCGCGGGCACAGCTAGTATATAATGTAAATGTAATAAATATAATATTTCTAAACTTCCAGCAAGTAATGGCAAGCAGAGAAAGTCTTATTGAGAGCCATGCCGAAGAATGTGAGTCAGATGACACAATACTAATGTCACAGGTAAATAAAACACACTGTAATTATGTTATATTTTCTTCTTGCCAAGGCTATGTTCAGTTATTTCGCCCAACGACGGCAAACGACGCATGGAGCGTTCTTTGGGCGTTCGTTTGTACAATCACTCTGAGTAACTGAGAGACCAAAGTACGCTCTGTGCATCGTCGGGCGATATAACTGAACATAGCCTAAATGTTTTACTGTAAAAATGTTACAAAAAAATTACAGGAAACACAGTCTAGTTAAATTGTCTATAAACGGAATGTTTTTTTTCTTTGTCAGTACTGTGTCTGTCTGTTTTATGATGCAAAAAATGTGTCCAAAAACATTAATTGAATTCCAATGAATAAGACTATCCAAAGTTCTGCCAGTAAGTCGATTTTAAAATTTAAAATTTATAATGACAACCTTGTTTCGTATACTCTTTTATGCCAAACTGTAAGCAGGTTTAAAGATGTTAGCACACTATTCTTTAATAATATTCTTTTAATTGATTGAATCCTGAGCAATATCTATTGTATATCAGATTTGATGACAATTTTACTGCAGTAAAACAAGATTTATATTGTATGCTTATCCATTATTGGAAGTCATAAAAGTCAATACAGAACATAAGTAAATGAAATACACAGCAACATTGTTGAATGGTAGATAAGATAGTGCCTCTCAATCTAGAAGAACAAATAATCTTAGGTTGATAATGTAAAACCCACACTTGGCAAAATTCGTGGTCTGGCAAAAATGTCTATAAACTGAACTTTTTTTTTTTCTTTGTCAGTATTGCAGCTGTCTGTGTTTTATGATGGAAAAAATGAGCCTGTAAATACTTTAATTGAATTAAAATGAAAGAGACTAACCAGGAAAACGATTTTTAAAGTTTACATTTTATGTATGAGTGGCATGGCATTTTTTTGGCATTTTGTATATTCTTTTATGCCAAACTGTAGTTTTTTTCACCAAAATGATAGTCAGACCATTTATAAAAAATACAAACTTTTCTGTATTTGTATATTACAGTAACACAAATAGTGGGAAAATACCAATAAGTTTGGTCCTAAAAATATGTTTGGCCTTATGGGCAATCCAGAAGAAAATAACACATGAATAACACAAAATTCTATTCTATTCATTTTTGCTAACAATTTTTTCAGGAATTTGGAAGCACTGCCTTAGACTTCATAGAAGATGACCCTTTGACCTTAAAAGAGGTCCATGAACACATGATAAGGTCACCACCACCAACCAGTTGCTGGCCACACGGTAATCTACCATATACACAGATTAAAAATAAAACAAAAGACCCCATGAAAATTGTTGCTTTCTTTGTGCATAAGTAAAAAAAAAATGTAGATGTTTAAATTAACAATTACTAATTTTTTAGTTTTCAACTTTAATATTTTTATAAATTTATGATACTTTTCTATTATAATAATCTGTTTTTATAACTTTCAAATAAAATGTTGAAATACTAACATTCATTTTCTTTTTATAGAATTATAGTAAAGTTTTATATACATAGTATTATTTATATTTTTAATATTAATAGAAAAGTGTCTGAGGAAATAATAATATATGTATCATAAAAATCTTATCTATAGGTACGATAATCGTAATATAATCGTGGCGTAATCTAAATATGTTCGTATAAAATAGAAATGCTTTATTATAAAATACAAATATTACTTATCATTCGCAACACTTACTAGTTGAGTTATCATATTTTAATTAAAACAGTTAATTTATTCCCAAAAATGTTTAATTTTGTTCAGGCATAAAAACTCTTTGCTGCGATTTAAAAATAAACTAAAGTAAAAAGCACTAGTGCGATAATGTAATGTAAAAAGCCCGCGTGCGTAATAAGCTACATTATGAACATAAAAGCGGTGCAATAAGAGCCACTTTACGAGCAAGTGTGTTGAAAAAAATGTTATTTAGTGTATGAAATTGTGTCTTTTATTAAATGTCATTGACGAATTGCATTAAAAAGACATGCCAAGATTGTTTACTAAATAAAACAAGTAAGAAAAAACAGAGTGTAGATTAAATGTAGGTCAGAGCGGAGTGAATGACTGATTACTTTGATTAACAAGTTCACATGACATGCAAGCCGCTATCTAACAGACACACAAATGTTTAGATAGCTAATCATTCTTCAAAGTCTGTCTGAAAATTGTTATTCAAAATACTGAAAATTGTTACTATCACAATTTTTTTGGGCGAATTACTTATTGAATATATTTCTGAGACTTCAGACTATTCTAGAATAAGCAAATGAGAACAATTATTTCATGATATTTGGAATAGTTTAAACTAGCTGATGCCCGCGGCTTCGCTCCCGTAGCATATCGATTAATTAATTAATCCAAGACACGATCGATCTATGTGCCAAATTTCATCCAAATTCGTTCAGCCGTTTCAGCGTGATTGAAGGACAAACAAACAAACAAGAAAACAAATTATATTTTATTTGCATTCTACTAATATTATAAATGGACGAAAGTTTGATTTTTGTTTTTTTTCTCCTTTAATTACGCTGAAATGGATTTGGTTGGATTAACACATAGGACACTTTATCGTGACCATACAGGCCATAGACGCCTCATAGGCGACCGAGTTCTATCAACACATCTGACTAATAGATCTAGGTCGCCACTATTCGCCACTCGAAAATTTCGAATCAGTATCGACAATTTCTGTGAGAGTGTAAATACTTCCGCACGGGAGCGAAGCCGCTAAGCTAGTTTGCTATATTCGTAGAATAAGAGACAAAATATTAAGATTATATTATTCGTGTGAAGCCATTTAAACATGAAATCAGTCTGTTTTGTAACAGCAATGAAGACTAAAAAGTGCAAAATCTATTTTAGTATAGTTTCATTTGATTAGTCTTTAGTATTAATTACGATAAGCCAATTAATAATGATTCTTGTGTTATTCAACAACATAACATAACATAACGCCTGTATTTCCCCGAAGGGATAGGCAGAGCTGTATAGTACACCCACATTTCGCCAGTTATGTTATAGTCCCATGTATTAGGGGGCGAGCCTATTGCCATTGGCCGGGCACAAATCCAGACTCCGGGCTGCTACTGAGAATTTCCTAATGAAAAAACCCAATAACACTTTGCCCGACCCGGGAATCGAACCCAGGACCCCACGCTCGGCAGTAGCGCTTGCAACCACTAGACCAACGAGGCAGTGTTATTTGTTTTGGCAAGGTTGTGAAAAAACAATGTGTTTGATAATACATATTTTATGACAGATTCTAAAATTACTAATGTACCGAAATAGATGTACTTAACTACTTAATATTTCCTATCTATACTAAATCATCACTAAAAAAAATCAGGACGCATATATATAAAGGCCGTAACACACAGCAGCTGTAATGTAAAAATGTATCGTATAGTACGACATTTCAATACATCTTGCCATAAGACCCTTCAGAAGCCCACACAGGGCTGCGATAATGTGTATGTTTCATCTTTAAGGCTGCACAAGCCGGTTATTTTTCCATACAAACGTAGAAGAGTAATTACTTCATTCTTTGGTGATGTATGCCCAAAACTAAGCATGAAATCCATTGGTTTCGTCATTGTCCAGGCTTATTGCTAAACAGAACTATAAAAAAAATTGATGTGGAAATTACGAGCTTCAAAATATTCATATTTTAACACTATTTTTAACGCAACTTTGGACGTAAATAAATAAAAAAAACTCAAAAATAATTATCCAATAGGCATAGTTCGTTTATTTAAAAGTTCAAATAGCGTTATTTTGCACAGATACATTTAGTAGTTTTTTTTATAAGAACCCTTTTCCCAAAAGTATTCAAAAATTATCACGCGCCCGTTTTTGGTCATATTCATTGTGCATCTCACCAAACATTCGTTTCTCGCACCCGTATCGATGAAATAGCTAGCATTTTAGCTACGTCCACCGCTGAGTTCGTTCAAGCGGCATGCGTACTCTTAAGGTATCGAGCGATACAGAAATATACATTAATAAACGTGTCTCAATACATCTCGATCTGCGTAAGATAGTACGTTTACAGCATCCAATGAAGGAAAGATATACATTACGTTACCTGCTGCGTGTGATAATGTAAAAAGGTACAGTCACGATTCTTCCCTCAAGTCCCCCAAAAAAGTCCCTTGAACGAATCCTGCTACATTACACGTAGCTACCACTGCCGTCAAAAACTGAGCTCAAGCTATTTTAGCCTTAGTGGTGGTTCACCGGAAAGATTGCTGATAGTAAGAATAAGAATAAAAATGTTTATTTTCTTTAAATGAGTTACATAAAAGTTGTTATCATAAAATAAAAATCCGTCATTTCGCCTAGATGGCATGCAACATTTTAAGTAAGCTATCAGTAGTGTCTAACATAACGCAACATATCTAGCTTATCTTTTACATGTAGGGTACAAATTAGGTAATTTAGCTTTTCATAAATCTATCTTTTTTACAATAATCATTTTTACATGCTCATTTTAATAAATTATACAATTATTATTTTTATTTTATTTTATTTTATTAGGAACTCCAACAAAGAATACACCTTACATGCTAATAATTGGTACATTGATAAGATCTTGTGTTTCTTTAATTAAAGGAGAACACAGCGTTCAAAAATAATAATCTTCACAAACAAAAAAATTATAATAATAATAACATAACTCAAAAGAAACTTCTTTTTAAATAAAACAATTAAATTAAATTACTCTTCATGAAAAACTAAAACAAAATTTAGAGGAGAAAGAAAAATGTGTAAAACACATTGTACAAATCAAATCAAATCGAACAAAATCAGTAGGTACTTAAATAACAGAAATAGTAGGTACTTGAATAAATAAATAAATAAATAATCAAACTAAAATTAAACTAAAACTAAAAATCAAACTAAAATCAACTAAGACTAAAATTAAAATTAGAAATTAAAAATAACATTGTTAAAATAGAGAGTACGTCAACACTTACACATTTAATCGGGTGGAAATGAGACTTCCAAACGAGTTTCCGAAGATATCTATGTCTCCCGAGCCACCAGATATGCATTATATACATTACAATAGTACATCCCGGCAGGTAATAAACATTATATTGCCGTGTGTTACGGCCTTAACCTAACCTCATTGCTAATGTGTTGCCGTTTCTCTCCATGAAGACACACTGTCGTACCGCGCGGCGAGCGCGTTCGACTTCGCCGCCGACAGTCCCGTGTCCTACAGCGCTTTCTCGATCAATTCACAGGAAAAGGTTACTAACATTATTTTATAAGCGTGCTGTCCTTTCTGTTCGTTTGTCACTCTATCGCTTTTGTGCACTGGTTTCTTAAAAACTAATAACTATACTACCTTGTGCTTTTTATTTTTATATTATCACCAGGCGTAGCACGACCACTGTAGACAAGAGATTTGTCTACGGAAGAATAGACAAAACTACATTGTATAGAACTTTATCTGTCATTTTGTCTTTTCTTTCGTAGACAAAACGCTTGTCTACATCGGTCATGCTACGCCTGTTGGAGATGGCAGTACTTCTTTTGTTTTTTTTATTAATAGTTTGCCTTATTATTACGTTTACGTATACAACGTGTTATTTAAATAATTGAAAACCTCTTAAGGGGTCATTGTACTCATCAGTAACTCTTGTTAGTAATTATGAATTTTGTGACTTTAAATTCAGATTTATCTATCATTTGCATGCTATTTATGGTAAATGTGCCGTACTCAATAAAATTGTACCTGACATCTGTATCTACCACATTTAAGCAAATAAAGAAATTGAAATTGAAATTGAACAACTTTTACTATGGGACCAAACCTAAAATCGCGAAAAAAAATTGATTTATCTGAACACAAATGTAGGGAACAGCTTTTTTTTTTCGGTTTTCTTATCGATCATTGCCGACGCGAATATGTGTATAGCAACCCTTAAACTCCATATATTAAGACGAGTGTCATCATGGTACAGGAGCTCCTAGGCGAGCGGTCTCCCCGGCGCAACGCGCGGTACGATGAGTCTCGTAACAACAACACGACGAGCCGGCCTCGATCCTCTCGCTCCGCATCTCCTCGGTCCCACGACCTCACGTTGTGTGGAAGACCTTTGTCATTACCAGGTAAGGGGGAGTTACTTGTGTTCTAAGGCACTGTATTTATATGAAGTCCGTGCCGGATTAACCACGTAGCAAGAGTAGCAATTGCTACGGCCCCGCGCGAAAGGCATATTTAAAATTTAAACCCACGCATCTCTAAACCGACTAGCATGCATGACGAGGTTAATGGACGTAGATGAAACGAAAGAAGTATGTAAAGATCATAGCAGGTGGAAATCCATAGTCTCTGCCTACCCCAATGGGAAACAGGTGTGATAATATGTATGTATGTATCTCTGCCTGAGCGTAATTTTTTGAGTGAAACTTATTAAGATGTGGTATATTGAATTTACTTGATGTCACGTCGTGACACGTTACAACTTTTCCTACTAAGACAATCCACGTCAGACAATCGGTAACCGACTAGGTATTTCCTTGGCGTAAATAAAACACCGAATTTCATACGGTAAACGCACAAATTCTACAAAAAGTTGCTTGTGTAAACGTGTAGAATGTCAGTCAGCCCGATAATCAGCTCAACAAAACGTCTGACGTATGCAAGCACTCTTACCCGACTCTGTGTGGATGTGTAGCAGAATTGAAATGTCTCGATGTAAAATGATCTATTTATTAGTAATATTAACAGTATACATTATAACGCTAGGTAACGCTCTTTGAAAAAATTTGCTACGGGCCCCGCACTTGCTTAATCCGGCACTGTATGAAGTGTTTGGGGATCGAGTCACCCACGTCCGTAGGAGAGTACCCCTTTTCCGAATGCCTACACGTGATCCCTGGGTGGTGCAAATCAGGTGACATACTGGTGGTAGGCCACGGCCGACGGCTTGCGACCACCCACCGGACAAAGACGTGCCGCCAAGCGACCTAGTCGTGTTCCGGTACGATGCCCGGTGTAGCCACTTGAGAAGATGGGTCGAAATATTTCGCTGCCATCCTCTCACCTTTGCTGGGCAAGCGTGAACCATCTTTGACCACACCATCGCTTAACATTAGGTGAGGTGGCGGTCAAACGCTAGCCCGTTAAGTATAAAAAAGAAAGTGCGTTACATTAGAAATCTAGAAGCTTATCTGCATTTGCTGGTGAGAATGTATGGAAAAGGTGGTCTGAATGGATTTTAGTCCTCACAAATATTTTATACCCCCGCCCGGGGACTCATGGGGTCGGGTCACATACATTTTAAAGGTCTCCCTTTCCAAAAAGGGTTATTTAGGTACACTTAGGTTTTAGGTCGGGAGATACGAAGGTGATAGAGCGAGCTAAATAGGAGTTGGGGATGGCCGATAGAATAAAGCTTTGACCGAGTGGTGGCTAAGGTCAGGTCGGAGAAACCCGGGCTGTCCGAAAGCGCGTTGGGTTGATATCGCCAAAGCTATAGGATACACCTGGATGAGGGACGCACAAGATCGAAGAGGCTGGCAAAAACGAAAGGAGGCCTATACCCAGCAGTGGGTGATGCCGGGCTAGGATGATGATGAAGGTCTTAGGAGCTTTCCAAAAATCTTTGGATGCAGTTATACTTATTTTTAGACACATGTTTTTTTGTAACGTTTGCTATCATCAATATTTAAGATATTTTTTCTACAGTGACCGCCATTCCTTTCCACCTTGTATATTTTTTATTAAAAAAAATCTTTTTGTGCTTGGATCTTCATTCTTCTTCTGTCGTGTAGATAGGAGCTACACAATGATGATAATGGCTAGTCATGACGTGGTGTGATGATTAGCCAGTCAGCAGGTTGGTAACGCGGCTGACTGTCCAGGGTGCGCCGGACCATCAATAAAAACCGCCACTCGTTTTTACGAGTGACGGACGCTCAATGAAGGTCTTTAAATGGAAGGTCCATTTAAAGACCTTCATTGACCTTGAGGTTGTAAACGCCAACACCATCTTTAAAAAAGTCTGTACCTACTAATAAAACATTTTTAAATCCAAATTAATTCCAGGCGAAAGTCACCTCCGCAACGCCCTAAGCAAAAAGCAATGCGGCAACCAGAGTGAAAGGTTTTCCCTCCTTCAACATCCGCGGCCCCTCCGGAGGCCGCACTGCAATAGACGAGACGAAGACAGCGTTCAACTTGTACCGGATTGCGATAAGTAATGTTTCCTGTACATATAATGCAGGATACAAGGATAAAACGGTGATAGGAATAAAGCCTGCAACTTAAAGGCTATACAGGCGATTTTTTTCCGGTGACCTTGACTTAAGAGTGAACTTAATTAAGCCAGAATTATTTCAGGCTTTACAAGCAAAAAAAATCGGTGACCTTGACCTTGGGACTTGTTCAAGGTCGTTAAGAACCTAAATAAAAAATCATAAGTCCGCGAAGAATTTGAGACATGTCGCTTGTAAATTCATTAATGTTTTAGGTGACCTTGACCTTGAGTTATTCAAGGTCGTAAACAACCTGTATAAATAGTGTCATGTCTCCGCGAGGAATTTGAAATATGGTTACTTGTTTCAATTAATGTTTTCGACGACTTTAGGTCACGGTTGCTGTATAACTTTGTACAAGATCATGGTTGAAGAAAATATATGTCCGTATTATTGGAAACGTAAGGAATTGAAATTATATAAAGCTGTGTCGGCGGTTCGGCTATTGGTTTAATTAAGGTGTTCACACACTTCTCAACATTGTACGCTCATGTGTGTTGTTTGTGGGATATGTTGTAATATTGGCATTTGCCTTGTTAATTAATGTGCCATGCGTTTGTTGTAAGCGAGTGCACGAGATGGCGAATGTAATGATGATGTTGTTTGTGTGAAATACTTATATTTATTCACCATAATAGGGTGTTTGACAATTTTTGAAAATGTACGTAAAACGATGGCGAAACATCCAATTAAAGCATTCATTAACAAATAATTACTAAAATATGATTGTAAAATTAAATAATCAAGATTTTAAATTCTCATTTTTAATTTCGCACTAAAACGCTAAGTCACGTGACATTATCGTCAACCTACGTCACTGTTCTTGTTCCGGTCAGTGTTGCCGGAATTCCCATAAAAGTACGACACGCTTACCAAAAAGGTACGAATTTGACAAAAAGTAAAAAATCGGAACGCGGTTGAGACATGACTAAATACATGTAATAACATGTCGTTTTGTAGTTTGTGTTTGAATCACGCACATACAAAACAAAAGCTTTTAAATTACGTTCAAATTACCTACAAATGCTGATTAGTTTAATTGATAGTGAGTTATAAAGTACATAACCTGGCTCAATAAAATAAAAATGAACCTAAATTAACAATTAACATGAATATAATTATTAATAATATACCTACTCGTTCAAAAACTGGTACATTTTATTTTTACGATCATGGCAACATTTAGCTCGCCCTACGTCGTACAGGACTATGACGTCACCCAAAATGGAGGCCAAGTCTCAAGACGTTTTGTATCACGTGATCAACAGATTAAAAAATCAAAATTTCAAACAGAAAAATAAAATATTTAGAATATATTTAAATTAACATAACTTAGTAAAAGTTAATCTTCAACCTAAAATCTACGTTGTGTACAATTTTCATAATTTTTGGCAATACCTGTCAAACACCCTATTGGCAAAAGATCAGAATGATGATTATATTTGTTGCTCCTGGAGTCTGCGATGCTCACAGGAGTCACAGGTGTCCGTTCACCTTTATTAACGATCTCGATATTATGTGTTTTGTTTCAAAGTAACGATTATTTTATGAACAAAAGCTTAAAATTTTATTATTTAAAAAAGTATTGGTTATATTTAAGAGAAAAGATTATTTAAAAATAACTTTGAATGTATTTTGTTTTGTTAAAATTAAATTAAAGGTAAAAAATATCGACACCAAAAAATAGCAGATAGAGTCATAGGAATAATGCACAATTTTCAAAACGGCCAGTTTTAGGGTATGTTAGCCCTAGTAAATCACTCTTTCAAAATAGCAGAAAATTGCTAGATTTTTAGGATACCTAGAAACGCTGTTTAAACTAACATTAAATATAGACATAATCGTTTCAAGTAGGTGTTGAAACCTCATAAAGATTAAAAATATCTCTTAAAATTAAATTGAAAAAAGTATTAAGTATTTTTTTTTTTTTTTTTTTTTTTTTTTTTTTTTTTTTTATGAGTGTTTTAAAAAGTAATTTTGTAAAAAAAAATGTTACGGTTAAATTATGTCTTTGCCGCACTTGGTTTTGCGGCAATATAGAAATAACCACTATGTCGCCTTTTAATAAAAAATTGCGGTATTTGCAGCCGCGGTATTACTTACTTTTTAGAGGGTTTGGCGACAACCCTTTTTATTATGCCTTGGCATATTGATAATTGTAAGCACTAACGTACAGGTTTTTCTGGAATGCCTACCTGTTTACACGTTTAATTTTGTAACCATGATGTTCGCATCGCCGAATGTTGCCGCGACATTGCCGAGTTTTATTACTTACATTACCGTAAACTGCCCTAACTTGACCCACAAGCCCTACTTTGCCTAGTTATTTTTTGAGTAAACTGTAATAGCTATGATTTCCTGACTTGGGGAGCTTTAAAAACTATGACAACGCTAACATTTGGTTCAGTTATAAAGTGTCAGTGCGTGTAAAAATTAAGTTAATGCCTTAGGCAAAGTAGGGCTTGTGGGCAAAGTTAGGGCATTTTACGGTATTGCCGACTTCGTCGCAATATCGACGAGAATATTGGTGCCGATTATCGTGTATACTTGCACTAAACTAATTTTAATCATAAAACTTTATAACAAATATTGATAACTGACAGGAAATATTAAGAACTGTCAAATTAGTCCATGCTCTTGTAATTTTCGGGAAAATAGACGTGACCTATGGCGATGTCAACTAAATTCAAGTTGTTGATAATAAAATGCACTACCTAATTTGACAGTAATAATATCTTCTATCTTTAAGGATGGTTAACCAGTTATTTCTGTATCTATTTATTTCTGATTTTTTTGTTAGAAAGAGACAGTGCGATAAATTAGTTTAGCTTGTGAACAATAAAAAAAGGCAATCAGCGCCATTGCCGAGTATTACCACGATATTGCCGAATATTACCACGGTATTGCCTAGTATTATCGCGATATTGCCGAATATAATCGCGACATGGCCGGTTATTACCGCATTATTGCCGAATTATGCCGCCTACGGCACAAGAACACCACACAAATTCCTATAAAATGCTCACTGTAGTTATAATTCGCAGTCCTAACCAAAGTAAGAGGAATACACACGTAGTTACTAGCGAATAGTATTACTGTTACTACTAAATAAGCTTTATTAGATAAATGATAGATTAGTGCGAATTGCTGAAGTAGTTGTAAAAAACGAGGATGACAATTTTGGTTCCATTGTCTGATATTTAAAATATTATTAAAATTATGATATTTTTTATAGATTTTATCTTAGTACTTAATTATTATCCGTTAGGTAATTTGTATAAATATATTGCATGGTATAAATATTGTTAGGAATTAAACCCTACGTAGGGCATAGATATTGAGTTACCGAATTATTATATTAGTTCAAAATATGGCCCACCATTATTTTTTATCAAATTAATAGTACAGTCAGCATCAAAAAATGGTGCAATATTAGATATGTTTACTGTGTAAAGAGAATTATGATATTGAAGGAAGCTGACAAATCGGGTCTTTAGTAAAATCTGTATGTTATAATGTGAATATTATTATTATGTGTCTATAGTGAAATTTATTTAAACTGAGAGGCTTATTTTACAAGTTTTAATTATATTGAATAGAATTATATTCTTTTGTTTGTGGTGTTGATTGTACTTAAGACATAATATTATGTACCTATATTATTGTTAATTAAATTTAATTGCTACGTATGTGGTGGTTAGGTTAAATATAATTTTGATGTTTAATTGTAAAATGTTAATTAATGAATATTGTACTGAGTGAAACCCCAAAAAATCTATAATTTTATCAGTATTTATCGAAGGCGGTAAAGTGATAAAATTTAAAGAAAATTTAGTTTGTGTTGTGTGTTAATACAGTTTTTGTTTTTACGTTTTCGTTCTGATCCCACATTTTTGTTAGGATTCTGTATGAATTGGTTCGCCTTAATTGCAGTACAATAAAATAAGAGGTTCTACGGATGCATCGGTGGAACATTAAAATATACCGTATGTGCTGGTACTTAATTAATTTAGAATAATTATGAACCGTAGTGTATTTTCATTCTAAAGTCAACTTAAACTACGTGTTTTTAAAGTTTATACACCGATGTAAAACGGTAAAAATGTCACGGTGTATTTATGTCAGTTGCAATACCATGTTTTTTAACATGTGTTTTTAGTATTTATACAACCAACTATCAAGTATATATATATATATATATATATTTATTATAAATGCACGAACGCCACTCTAAAAACAGCCCCATCAAAACTGTGTAATAATAATCAGTAGGGTGCACAGTTTCACTCTCAGACTGAGAGTATCAGTCGCTTCACCAGTGTTGCCAAGTTAGGCGATTATTCGCCTTTTAGGCTATCGAAGGGTGTTGGGGCGACCAGAAATTGCTATTGGCGACTGGTCGCCATTTAGGCTACTTCAGAAAAATGTTTGGGGGACCTATTCTACGTTATCAGCCTGACAAAGACGGCTATAAATGGAACAATTTTTTTTATCTTTGTCAGTATTGTGTCTGTCTGTTTTATCATGCAAAAAATATGCCAGTAAATACTTGAATTGAATTTAACTAATAAGACAACCCAACGTTCTGTTAGTTTTTTTTAAAGATTAAATTTTGTAATGCATGGTCAGTAGCGCCCTCATAGTGTATACTCTTTTATGCCAAGCTGTAAAAGAAACGTTGTTTTCGATTTTATCCTGCTAAATAAATAAAAACACTGGCGAAATGTGGGTGTACTATTACACCTCTGCCTGCCCCTTCGGGGAGAAATACAGGCGTGATGTTATGTTATGTTGTTAAAAAAAAAAAAAAGATAAAAAAAATAGCCTTTATATGCTATCCGACTTTCAATTACGCGATTTTAGGCTACTATACTATAGTTTTTTTTTTGGCGAATTTAGGCTACTTTGCGCCAAATTTTTGGCGACTTAGACCGGGTTTAACTTGGCGACACTGCGCTTTACGACCGAGCTAGCGGTGAAATGTGTCACGATGCTAAAATGTGTAGAAAAAATATAAAAACTATACTCCAAATGTGTAAACAAAGGATGGAGTGTCGTACTTGTCGTTGTCGTAAACATAATTACTAGCACATTTTATCACGGAGCCGTTTTTAGGGTTCCGAAGTCCTACAAGGAACCCTTATAGTTTCGTCATGTCCGTCCGTCTGTCCGTCTGTCCGTCTGTCCTAATCCTTTACAGCTTAATAACTTCTACAGTTATAAACATAAGTAAATGAAATTTTGTTAAAAAATAGTCTACATATAGATCTCAATTTTAAAAGAATAAAATAATTATTTTTCCGTATTTTAGGGGTGGCGTCCATACATGTGAAATGGAGAAAAAAAAATTTTTTTCGCTGCACCCCCTGGTGTGGGATATCATTGAATAGGTCTACTAAAATGAAGGTAATGTTTGATACACCACTTTTTTATCAGGTGTACCATCTGCGAAATATAGCCCGCCAAAGTGGCTTGCAATGTGTCCCCCCCCCTGCCATTTCTAAACTATGCAATGTAGAAACTTATAATCTTCCACATTGATAGACCTTTGTGAAAACTCTCTTTTAAAATTATTTCGAGTATAATGTGATTATAATTTTTTGAGTTATAGAGAGAAAACTGAAAAATACTTAAAACGTCCTAGTTCAAAGGTCATTGACCTTAGAGAAAAATGATCATAGCAAATAATGCTCCTTTAGCTACTTTCTATTTGAAAAAATCACAAAAAGTAACTTTGAAATGACAAACGTCTTAAATTTGGCTTCTTGAATTTATCGCTAGATGGCGCTACTAACAACACGCTCTGAGTCGCGAATGCTGCCGATTATTGCAAAAACTAAAATAGCCATGATTAATATTCGATTTGATTCGTTTGTAATTACACCTACTTAAGGAACCCTATAATACTGAGCATGGCCCGACATGCTCTTGGCCGGTTTTTTTGGGTTTGATTTTGTACAAGACCGTGCATCTATAGTATATTTGATCGGAGCTTCCAACCGATACTTTATCGTACTTCGATAAATAAATACTTTATGTGCTTGAAAGAGGAAACATTTTATGTTTTAAAATAAATTAGGGAAACGACCATTATTAATTATAATTCGTAGTTATGACCATATAATTATGTACGTAATATTAATTAAGTATAATTGGGAATTGGAAATTTCTTTGTTATCGCTGAAATTTTATTTTGGCTTACCTCTGATGAGTCTTCGATTTTATCTTTGTGTCAGTAATGTTCTTCCATGCGGCAATGCTGTAAAATTGTGTTATTGATATTATTTTCATAAGTTATTTTAAAATTTGTTTAAAATAATTATGGCATGTTCTTATAGACCAGTGCCTCGAGCAATATTAGATCAAATCAAGTGATGGGGGCTATTATTTTTAAATCAGAATTTTCAAAATTTAATTCGAAGTTTTTTACCAGTAAAAAAACGTATTCTTGAACAGTATTAAAATTTTATTCTTTTAGTTTTTTGTGCAGATTAAGAATGTTTCTTCACATGTTTGTTATATTTTGATGTTAAATGTTATTTTCTGTATATTGCCGATGATTTGGTGCTTACAACTGTCGAGCTTAGTATTTCATTAATTATTATTATAATTATTATTTATATATTCTGTTGTTGTGTAATACTTGATAAATGATTACTATAAATCATTATCAAACGAGCCGTTAAGGGCGATTCCGAGGGTTGTCGCACGCATACGCGTAAATTTTAATGATTGGGATATTTGTCTTTTTACTTTTTTTTAAATTGGTGATAAAAGATCTAAAAGTTGGCTCCGGATGTTACCTTTTGTACCTTGTAGTAAAAATCCGAACAATATAGTGCAGACGCGTTTTTTGAGTTGGCAACTATGGCTTTCATTAAATCTTTTTAAGTCAGTCGGCCACAGTCAGTCGGTTGCTTGCTTTCGTTTTTTTTAAATCGTTATTTGATGCAAAACGAACGAATAAACGTATGGTGTATTTTCTGGACTACGATTTGCTTTACGGATTAGACTTATAAAGGAATATTGGTGTTTTAAACTACTTATTATTGTGTTTTTATTAAATTGTATTATTTATTTAATTAATGGAAATAATAATAAATATCTCAAAAAAAAAAGCAATGGTCAATGGCAATAGGCTCGCCCCCTATTACATGGGACTATAACATAACTGGCGAAATGTGAGTGTACTATACACCTCTGCCTACCCCTTCGGGGAAATACAGGCGTGATGTTATGTTATGTGTTATCTCAAAATATTATATTTACGCATACATGCGTACGACAACCATAGCGGTGTTTGATCGTATCTTTCAAAGTTTTTATTGTATGACATTCCGAAGGTAATACTCGTCTAGCATATAAGTTTGTCGTGTATTTATATGTTTTTTAGACAATGCTGTTTGTAATTTACGTCTCTGAACTAGAATTGACTGACGGGCAGTATTTCATACTATTCAAAATATGTTTCAAGGGCTTCTTTGCCCTACATAGTGTATTAAACATAAATAAGTAAACATGACGTGACTCCTCTATTCAAAAGTGTACCATCCAACCTAAGTTTAACAGCCTTGGGGTTAAAAAGGGCGTAAAGAATATTTCTGTTTACGCCACTTAGCTGAAATAACTGAAAATCTCTTTTGGGCTCATTATACTCATCATTATGAAAACCTTTTACTATGAGACAAATCCAGAAACCGCGAAAAAATCTGCTTCTCCATACATTTACGTTCGCATAACTCGACAAAATAAGGCAACAGCAGATTTTTTCTTCACGATTTCTAGATTGGTCCCATAGTAAAAGTTGTTCATACTGATGTGTACAATAACCCCTTAAGGGTAAAAGAGCAGCCAAGTGGCGCCCCCATCAGTAAAAAAAATATTACTCGCTGAATACATCATTTATTGAAAATTCGTTTTTAAAAGTGGCCGTTTTTCGCACTTCACTATCTACAACTAGAGCGAAGTATAATTTACAGAGTTATTGTTTCTGATACAGTACCTGTACTTCAATAGTTAAAAATGAATTTTCGATAAATGAAGTATTCATCGAGTAATTTTTTTTTACTTGTCTGCTACATTTCCCTTAAGAGGCTGACAACACCTAAAAAATCAGACCTCTGCGATCACTGTCGTTTCGTACAGAACTGAAAGAGAGGCAACGAGCCGAGGGACGTCGGATACGCCGCTCAGCTTGAATGAAAATTAACAATATTTATTTTTTATAAAAAACTAAAAGCTTATTTGAAAAACAGAAACAACAAATGTTTAGATTATTGTCTTTCTCAAATGTTTCCTTAATTTTATTTATAATATTTAGTAAACAATAGAGATTGTTTGCTTTAAAACATGTTTTAAGAGGTTAGTTTACAATTCTTTTCTATCGAGAAAACTTCAAGAAAACGTGTTTTGGGCACAATACAGTTTCAGAAAATACGATCAAGATTAACATATATTTTTTTCACTGCCACAAACTGAATAGATACAGCTAAAAATGTTTTTAAAAGAAGCCTATTTGGGGTATTTGGCTGTTGTCAGCGTCTTAAGAGGTTTTCAGTTATTTCAATTACACGTTGTAGACTAAATTGTTACTGATAGCTGGGTGATATAATATTTAATGAAGTCTTAGGTTTTCACGATCACTACATATTATAATAAAACAAGTTTAACCGGACTACATCTAACGTTCGGTGTTTAATTTAATATTCGCGATGTAATCCGGTTAAACTTGTTTTATTAGAATGATATAATACATCGGCGAAATGTGGGTGTAATAGTACATAACACCTCTACCTACCCCTTCGGGGAAATACAGGCGTGATTTTATGTTATGTTATAATACATGCTGAAATTTTAATAGCTTCTTTCTCGAAAAGTGGTCATTGTACTCATTATTATGAACAACTTTTACTATGGGACCTACCCTGAAATAGCGGAAAAAAATCAGTTGGTCCCTAAATATGTGTTCACTTAAATCGATAAAATGTAGGGAACACCTGATTTTTTTGCGCGATTTCTGGTTTGGTCCTATAGTAAAAGTTGTTCATAATGATGAGTACAATGACCCCTTTTCGGGAAAGAAGCCATTAAAATTTCAGCATTTATTTGTATTGGAAATTGAGATTAGGAATCCGAGTAAACTATCGGCTGATAAAAAATCTGTAGTAAGAGAGGGGCTTAGAGCCAAACGTATCGATAGAATAGATCGATTCAGTCCATAAAAGTAGTTTAAATCTCTTTGTATTGAATGATTTATATTATAAAACATTTTGTACCGTAGTGCGAGTCAATTTTAGTTCTCTGTAGAGTGCCATTTATCCTATACAGTTAAAATAGATGATTTACCTAACTTTCATGTTGTTATAATATATATATATATATTGTAAATAGCGGTAAGCGATTGTGAATATAATCGAATTGACCACTGTATAGGCCGATTCTTGTCAGTTTTAAATCGTTAATTTCCAGATCGAAGAATTGACTAGTAATATAGATCGTATTACGAATGCCTTTGCTAGTCCAACAGTGGGATACTATGTGCTTGTAACTGCCCCTATAGTTCGTGTGGAATAACAAGGCAATAGCTCTCTCTGACTCTTCTATACGCTAACTAGATGAGATTAACGTCAGATTAGTATGAATTAGTATTAGCGGTATCGTTTATTAATTGTAACTTCGGGATAAAGCTCGGGTCAATGCACGCTATTGCCATGTCATTCCGCACGAACTATAACCGGCACAGAGTCCTTTAGAATATTCCTTATAGATTTTATGTTTTTTTTTAAATTCACAATCGCTTCTACTTATTGTAAAACGTTTCGGTATCAATTGTACCTCAACCAAAGAGTAGGCCATTGTTTATAGTAATGTCGGTTATGTTTCTGTAATAATATTGTAATTCTGGTCATTCGCTGGTCGATGTAACCAGATTGTCGATAGATTAATAAAGAAATAAATTTGATTCTGATACTGTGGTTTTTAATAAAGTTTCGCCATCCCTGGTCTATATCAAATCAATTGTCCCACGAGGACAATAATATGCTGTGATTATTATTATACTTTAGTAAAAAAAGTTTAACCGGATTACATCGCGTATCTCGGCATGATCGCCTAAATCCGTGATGTATTTTTGACTAATCATAAATACAACATAATATCGTCATTTCAGCCGAAAAACGTCCACTGCTGGACATAGGCCTACCCCAAGCAAGGTGAACCGACGACCTGGTGAAGGTCGCGGGAATCCGCTAGATGCGGAAGGCGCAGGACCGGTCGTTGTGGCGATGCTTGGGGGAGGCCTATGTCAGCCTATGTCCATCATAATATAGATTTACATATCTTTGTAGGATATTATGATTATTGTAAAGGTCGAGACGTTGTTTATGGTTGTCAATGAAGCCACAGATAATATTATAATAAGCTAACTAACGCCATCTATAATTGCATTTAGTTTAAAATATAGGTGAGTTTCCGATATTTCTGCCGTAGGTTATCTTTACGATACTCCAGATTTAATTTAAAGCTATCTTGCTATTCTCAACTGAGTCTATCGCAGTATCGCAGTACACTCAGTCCACTGCTGGACATAGGCCTCTCCCAAATTGCGCCATAACACTGTCCTGTGCCTTCCGCATCCAGTCCCCCCCAGCTACGTTCATCAGGTCTTCGTATCTTGCTACTGATACTAAGTGGTTGCCTGATAGAATTGGTCAAATTGCCATTTTGAATGCACCAATTCATTATTAAATAAAACGACAATCCATAATCCCGTGAACTTGTATGGCTTCAAAAACGTCGATTCAAAGCCTGTTGACATAAAGGTCACAATTGCGTGATTTTATGTCAATGTTTGTAGTGGGTAATAAGCAGTGCTTTAACTGTTGTTAAAAATATTGTGTAGTGTTCGAAGTATGAGGCTGACAACACCTAAAAAATCAGACCTCTGCGGTACTGTAGTTTCGTACAGAACTGAAAGAGAGGCAACGAGCGGAGGGGCGTCCGGTGCGCCGCTCAACTGGAATGAAAATTATCATTTTTTTTTTAAATAAAAAACTAAAAGCTTATTTGAAAAACAGAAACAACTATGTTTTAGATTATTGTCTTTCTTAAATGTTTTCTTAATTTTATTTATAATATTTGGTAAATAATAGAGATTGTTTGCTTTAAAGCACGTTTTAAGAGGTTAGTTTACAATTCTTTTCTATAGAGAAAACTTCAAGAAAACGTGTTTTGGGCACAATAGAATTTAAGAAAATACGATCTAGATTAACATATATTTTTTCACTGCCACAAACTGAATAGATACAGCTGAAAATGTTTTTAAAAGAAGCCTATTTGGGGTATTTGGCTGTTTCAGCGTCTTAAAAATAAGGATACTTTTACTGAGGATGCACCCCACCCAGAAGTTATTTTGGTTAAGTAAAGGTAAATAAGACAACGGAAACTTTTATTTATAATTTTATTAAATTAATTATTTCTATAACTTTTTACATATAGTAAATTATATGTGCCACGTTCGTCAATTACATTGAATAATGCTGCCATGTCACATCAGCATAGTCACAATAGTACCTAATGTTTGCCTCTACGATCAGACAACGATTGGCTGCTCGCGACGACATAATGCTATGTCCGATGCTATGTGTCGATCATATAATATACATATATCATCGACACATAGTATCGGACATTCGACGCTCCCGAGTACGAACGCTTTCGTTTTATGACAATCGCCATTTTGTGAAGAAGTTTTTTGACGGACGCACCGCTTTGACAGTGACAGTGACAGTTGCGTCCGTCAAGCGTGACGTCAGGAGCGCAGAGCGGGCAGCCGGCCGTGCGCCGACTCGCCTCCGTGCACAACTTGGTCCAAGAATATATTTATGAAATAATTTGTATAAAAATTTTGGCTTCAATATTTACAAATGTACTGATATTTTTTTTTACAACGCCGGACTAATTTTTACAGCGACTAAGTTGAGTAAAGGGTCACGGAGGCGAGCCGCTCGCGCGGACCATAGACGAGTTTTTATTGCAATTCATTTCTAACAACACATTTCTTATCTAATAAGAGTGCGCGCGTACAGTGCGCGTACATTTCTAATACCCTATCGTTACAGTGATACACCGTCTTAACAGTAGGACGCACTACGCGCCAGGGTTATGCTACGAGTGATAAAAATCGGAAGACATAGCAACACAAATTCACTGTAGCAATAGGATACAGATAAAACGTAATAATGAAGACAACACCAAAGGCAGAGCTGACTGGTTCCTTGGCCACTAACGTCGCCCGCGCTAACTATTCGTATTCTGAAGATACCTTTCTCCCTGTTTCGTGTTTTAAAATTAACATTTAGAATTAACACGCAAGTTGAGGGGCTTATACAGAATTTGTACTCTTGAAGCGTCCCGTCGCCGCTTGCACCCATGTAACACTCGTATGCCAAACAACTGTACACTACACTAGTGTCCACACGTCGACGTGTATGAGAGACGGCGTGAGTTGATCGAAGCGAAACACTGGTACGATTTAAAACGACAAAGCAATGTTCTAACAATAAATTAAATAATTTTTGTGATACATAAATAATAAACGAATGATATTTTTTTTTGTTGATTTAAATAATTTCTGACAGAGGCGTAAGTCTGAGCGTCGACATCAGCTGACTTTAACATCGGGCACTCGGCTCGACGGTCGCTTACTATGACAACGTCACACAAAGAAATAGATAGATAGAATGGAAAAGTGGGCGCGGGGCGCGTGCCAACACTGCACCATAGTGCAGGGCATTTCAAAACATTTCTCAGTATGCCTTATGACTTGTTTCTATAAATACTGTAACAAAAACACGCAAAAATGCCTTATTGCGCTTTTTCTAACTGCAGAAACAAAAGCTGTACAGTAAATTTGATTAAAGTATTTTTTTTTTTATAGTATAGGATGGCGAAACGAGCTAAAGGGAGGCCCACCTGATGTTAAACGGTTACCTTTGCCCATGACAACCCTCAATACCACCTAGGCTGTTGCCTAAATGGTACCGCAAGTCGGTTCGCCAAACTGAGACATGAAGATGGAAAGTCTCATGTGATTGTAATTTCACCGGTAAGTTAATTTATTAAAATTAAAAGTTAGGCGTGGTTTGTCCGAAAGTTGCCAGTGTTGCCACGCATGAATCGCACGTAAAATTGTGATTACAACCATTCTATCTATCTATTTCTGTGACGTCACACTACATAATATTCAGTCAAAAAAATTGTAACATTAAGATTACATAAGCTGAATATTTGAACTAACGGATGGATGGAATCGTTCAATACAACAGAGTCAGTCAGTCGAGGAGGCTTGAGAAATCTTAATAATGTAACACTTAACATTCCAACAAATGTGATGTAATAAAACAGACTTATAAGCAGTGATCGGAATAGGTAGAGCTAATGTACCTAAAGTTCAAAGAACAGAGACAAAAAAAGTGGAGACTTCCTTACGACAACTTTTTTTTTCGGAATATTTGTTTTCGATAATTAAAATAAAAAATAAAACAAAAATAATATTTGTTTTTTTTTTACCTCTACCTTGTTAGTTCTAATTATTAAAGCTGGTATGTAAATTACATTAGCTTCCGCGATTACTTACGTCGTTCAAACGAAGATAAGGACCTTTATATTTTGTAAACAATAAAAATCGTGCATACTCTTTTTTTAAAAACAAAAACAGAAACAGGAAATGAATACGATAGTTTTTTATTTTATTAATTTTAGTTGTACTTAAGTAATGTTACGAAACTCTGAACAAATATTCCGAAAAAAAAATTGTCGTAAGGAAGTCTCTACTTTTTTTTGTCTCTGTTCTTTGAACTTTAGGCACGTTAGCTCTACCTATTCCGATCACTGCTTATAAGTCTTATAACTCTATCAACATATTAGTATTGACATAGTAAGCGAGCGTGGCCGCTAGGTGGCGAGCGTTAGTAGGCCGCGCCCGACGAGACGGCACACCGTCATCGCATACATTACCATAAGAGATCAAACTGTCATTAAAACAAACATTATTCTTACAAATGATAATACGTTTACAACTATCCTTATTATAAACATCCATACCTAAAAGAATTTACATTAATTTTTTATGCAAATTATAATTAGATAAACGTAACACATTCAGTCGGGCACAGGAAGTTATGAGATTGACTCGTAAGGAGCCCCACCGAATGCCAATTTTATAGATATTTACTGAAAATTTATATAATACAAAGAAAATTCAGTCGTCCATTTCAGAAATGAATCAACAATTTATTACAAGATATAGTCATAACAAAAATATATGTGTACTCAATAAGATGTTATTCTGTGCAAAATTTTCGACACATTGTATTGTCCTGCTTTAGTCGTGTATAATATATTACTTTTTTTGGTACATGAATGTCCACATAAATTAAAATCGCAACTAAATAACTGTGTCATTACGCCTGACGTGTGACGTCATCTGCCGCGCAAATTAGAGATGCGCAGGAGTCGAGAAAATTAAATTGTGAGGAGTGAACTGTACAGGTCAGGTGATTGAAAGAGTTTAGTGCAACATTTAATTACATAATATTGGGAAATATTTATAGATATTTTATGGGCTATCTGTAGAATCATTTCTCTTTTCAAAAATGTATCTTTATAAGTAGGTGTATGACACATTTACTCAGCCGATCGTGTGTGACAATGAAGTGAGATCATTAATTATAATTCAATATTAATACTTAACAATACGATGGTTAGTGGGTGATGTGTTACGAGCAGATTAGTGTTATGTGATTTTGGACTGTATCCTTAACGCAATAAAGTCAAAAATAACATAACACATAATATCGTATTGTCTACAACTACCGCGTATTTCATTAAAAATAAGAAGTACATATGGGTGAGTGAACTAATGGGGTGATCAACGCGAACGCAGCCACCCGAGTGATCAAAGTAATAGAACGACACGAGAATCGTACGTTCTTCTAGCGTAAGGCCATGCGCGCAATGCGGTTTTTCATGGCGTAGAATAAATTTGCGGCTGAATTGAGAAACGCTATCGGCAATTTTTTTTTGACAGTTTAACAAACCGCAAACGCAATGCGTGCTGGGCCTTAGGGCCAGTATTATGGCGTATAGGTATCTGCCGATTCCGTGAAATAAATCACATTGTTGATCGCACAGGTTTTCAGAGAACACAGCTTGTATTTCCAGAGCAAAGTTCAATCTGTATACTTCGGTTCGCGAAAAAGGTTACCAACGTTAAATTTTAATTGATTTATTTTGAAAAAAAAAAAAAAAATTAGCCACAGCCAGATCACGCTTACGTCGATCAACGCGATTATAAAACCAATTCTCATAGCCGAATTTGTTAGTACCTGAATTTAAATGGAAAGCATCGTTAGAAATTGATTTAGAAATTAAAAACAATATAATTTTTGGTGGGTTCACTTTTTTTGTGTTAGACCCAATTATAAAAACTTTACTTCAAATCGGCAACAGTCACAGATCTAATTCTATTTGATTAATTTTTACAAGAAAAATAATTATATACAAAATATAAAATTGATATATCTATACAACATACACTACTTATAATAGCAACTTGTTTTTTTTTTGTGGAAATCAATAACAATAAGTACCTAGAGAGTTTTTCAAAAACGATTTTTTCTAATATCGTTAAAATTTATATTCAAATAGGTTCGATAGAAAAATTTAATAATAAATTCAAAAATAACATGGTCATTTGAAAATGAAGGCGAACTGGGGGCTTTCTACATTTTTTGCACGAGTTGTTAAGTAAACGCGATGATCGCCCCCCGAGGCATACATATTACAATAAATGTGTGATATAAAATAAAAAGTATTAAACTTAAAGTGACATTATGTAGGTAGATAAAGATTTGCACACATTGCGTGTTTTCAACACAGTGGAATATGTGACGCCGATGTAAAATCTTTTATGGAATACACATCGCGCCACGAGACTACACAATATTGCAACTCATCCAAACGAGCCAGGCTCGGTACAATTAAATAGAAAGAAAAAGAAAAAAAATACAAATTCGTCTGAAATGTGAAAAATAAACTTTGAATATAATTTTTTGGCAATTTTGTACTTAGTGATGGTTCGCAGAGGTGTGTAGTGTGTTCACGTGTACAGTGTGGTGTGTGTGTATTGTCTTGTGTGTGTGTATGTTGTGTGGGGAGTGTGCGGCGCGGGCGTAGGTGTCGTCGCCGAGTCACTCTGTCGCGTGGAACGGTCGCGATGTCGCCGGCGTCGAGTTCAGTCACATAAACAGCATTCGCCTTAGTACATGTATCAACAAAATGTCCTACGTTGGTTTACGTTATGGAGTTATAACGTCAGCCGCGGGCCGAAGAGGGCCCCCGCCCGCCCCGCGCCGCGCACCGCCCGCCTGCAACAAGAAAACGTTAGTGATTACAATTTAAAGTGAAAGTACAATTATACCAGTCACCACATAAGAAGCCAGCATCTTGGAGTGATCACGTGATCTCAACACAGGAGACCAAATCCTCCTCCCTCAAGAAAAGAATACACGCACCTAGACGACCTTCGTGAGGGTGGCCGCGCGTCGTGTCCGCGGCGGGTTCCCGACGCGGGACGCGAGCGGGGTGCGCGCCCGTCGCCGCGCGCCCCCCCCCACGCCGCTGTCCGCGCTGTGGCCGGACACCAGCGACTCGCTGTCGCTCTGGTTCGAAGTGTAGCCAATCACGTCAACCTCATCTAGAATTGAGAAATTTATTTGTGAGCACAGACATAATAATAAAAAAATATAGTCGAAGTGCTGCAAACAATCTAGTGAAGCCAAAAAAAACTATGCTCGTTCGTAAAGAATCGGCGCGCGCTCACGCACATACGTGCATCTCAAACCGTGCTCACCCCTCTCAGTACACATGTCGCGGTATCGTCCAGTAAGCATCGCGAAAGCAAATATCTTTGAGATGCATGGTGCGTGCGTTAGCGCTGGTTGTACTTGTACACGAAGGAGCAGTTTTTTTGGCTGTCAGTGAGTGGATTTTTAGAATTAGGTTAGGTCAACTAAGTCTATCGCAGTTTTAGACCCTAGCCTGACCTTCAAATAATTAAAGCAGTGATTTGAGATTCATCTGAATCTACGTCTTGAGATTTTACCAACAAGGGAAACAAGGTCCGTGGTAACAAAGCTTAACAAGTACAGTGCTTGTCGCTGCAGCACGGCAGCGCCATATCGTTTGCTCAGATGATCGATTTTATCGATGGAATATTGGGAAGATCTTAAAACTTCCCGTAAACATCTACAATACAATTAAACCGTCCAGAAATATACAGACAGTCAATTATCAAATCACGCTCAAAGGACCAATGCTGCGGGCTATCGTTTTTACGGAACTGTTTTTGTATTCGTTTTTTTTTGGGTCGATCAGTATGTTCCTATATGTAATAAGTAAATGCTTTAATATCCTTGTCCTAGTTAAATAATAAGTGAAACTGTTTAAACAATAAGTATCTACTAAGGAGTAAGGACTGGAAAACATCGAAACAGTTCCTTTAATCCAGAAACAATAAAACCTGCAGTACCAAGCCCCGGTCAGTTTCCCGGCTGGCAGGTGTCCCAATTCCAGCTCCCCTTGTTTTTCACTCAGTGGGTCGTCGAAATCCGGCGAGCTATGCTTTACACCACTTTTAAATTGCGCCTTTAATTAAAAGCGTGAAATTCGGATTTCTAGGTCTAGATTTGAATGTTTCAGACATTAAAATGTCCGTGCATTCCGGAATTGTCTAGCATATGGACGGATTTCGAGAATTTGTTTTTACTTAATTAATTATCGCTTCCGTCTTATTTTATACTAAACTTTGCCCGTGTCTTCACCCGCCCACTGATAATATAGCCTATGTTACTCCTGGATAAAGTAGCTTTCTAATGGTGAGACAATTATTAAAATCAGTTCAGTAGTTTCAGAGTTTATCGATTACAAACAAACAAACGAATCATTCCTCTTTATAATATTATGGTATAGATTTTGCAAGAAGCGCGGCTGCGGGTCGTTCGATTCTTGTTAAAAATTGTAATAGTAGGTTAGAAAAATAATTTGTTTTCCGTGTTTATTAAGTATTTTATTTCTTTTAAATAGAGGTATGCGATTGTACACTTGCCTTTGAGAATTATTTATATTTATGTTTTGGTATTTTTTTCTGTTTTGTCTTATATTCTAGTAATAACATTATCTTCATTGATTCAAGCAACAGTAGGTAGGTACTAAAAGTCTGGCTCCGGAGGTATATTAATTTCCCGGAGTCTCCCCTTATTATGCTGTAGACGGCCACTGAGGGGGTTTTAGTGGGTAAGAATCCCACACACCCCGGCCTCCGTACCCCATGAGGCCGGTAGCCTTTTGAAGGTTTCCTCCTCGCAGCAAAAAAAAAAAAAAAAAAAAAAAGGTACTAAAAGTCTTGAGATAATCTTGATTGCTCTTTCAACGCTAGCGTCTATTCCAAGAAACCGTCTCAAGAATCAACAGACAATATACCTACCTAGCACTTAGTATTTTTCCTTTGAAATCTTATAAAGACTTTTCTCAACTTTTCTACGTTCATATTTGCTTCTTGACACTCTAAAGCGTGAAAAGGGATTTGCTGTCATACAATATTTCCCAGAAAACTAGTTTCATCATGAAGAAAACTTATTTTCTTGGAATTTTCGCAATAAAACTCTTGTTAAAGAAATTCTTGGTTTGTTAGCAGGACCTGGATATGGTAAATTTAGATGAAATTAAGATTAATAGATTTATTAAGAGCCTCCCTTATACCTATAGTGCTATTTTTATACGGTTTAAGCGGTTTTATTTTTTTATTTTTACAAAAGCATATTTAAAAAGCACTTTTTTATTTATTTTTTTCACTCTTTTTTTATTTTTCTTCCATATGGAACGAAAACCTATAATTCAAAACTTCTGCGCTGTTCTTATTACTTAGTTATTTTTATTTCACGCTACTTTTCTTTTAGAAATCGGCTTCGAGACTCTTTCAAAACAACTCGGTAAAAAGTGAAAAGTGCCTATTTGACAAATGACAACTCACAATTTTAAGAAAATGTCAAATAAAATCTTAATCCGGAAGGATTAAGATTTTAATTTTTTTTATTTTAATTTGGAAAAATTACATCAAAATATTTTAATGTGTTGGTTTCTCTAAAATAGTGCTTTTAAACGTTTTCCATAAAGCGACCCCTTTTGTAAAAAAATGCTCGCGACCCCCTCGCCTTTTGAGAGACATAGGATTATGTAAGGCTTTTTAATAAATATGTCAAGAACTTCAACACTTATTTTTTAAATAACTGCGACCGGCTGTACAGGCTTCGCGACCCACACGTTGCAAAGCACTGCTCTTAAGCAACTACGACCCATTATGTAAGTTCTCCCAAACATTTCTAGCTTTCCAGGCGTCGTCACGTGGCTGCGTGGCATCCCTACCGGGTCCCAGCACAACTTTGTTGAGACTAATTATAACACAAACGGCACCAAGCGAGTGGATCGCAATGGCGGCGCGCGCCAATTTCCTGCAATACATGTTAAATGGCAGCCAATCGTGCGCCGCCCGCCGACCGAGCTACACGCCCCTTCCGGGAGATCTGCACTTGAAAATTACACTGGGAACTTAGAAAGTATAATTTGCTATTAATTTGTAAAACGTGCATTACTCTTTTGTGTTGAACTCGTTTTGTATTGCAACTTTGTAACCTACTGAAGTTTTGTTACATACATACTTCTTATTTTAAGAAAAATCGTGACAGGTGATGTAGAATCCGTGTTTTCAAATAATTTCGTTTAATTAAGGTTACAAATTAACCTTACAAGCATGTTTTTGATATTTTTAACATAACCATGGTTTGGTACAGTTTCTTATACTTACTGTTCTAAATATGTATTCTACTGAGTAGCCCTGTCTCGGAAATGGACGTTTAAATGATTATGTAGAAGTGTGATTACTACACCGAATATTTAATCATTTCGCTCAAACAATATTATTTTAATCAACGAACTGAATTAGATTTTCAATTCCACCAGACACGCTTTAATATCCGAAGCTATTATTAATGTAAATCCGATAATACAGTTTTAATTATACACCGAAACACAAAGGGTCGGAAACGCTAATGGCACCCAACGCGGGCCCGCAGACTGACATCATAATAGCGGCTTGTAGACTTAATACGTAATCAATACGAACTCTGAACATCCCGGTAGTTACAACACAATGAATAACGCTCAAATGTGACAAGGATCCTTTTGTACCACACCTTCACCTTTGCTCATGGATAAAATAAACGAATGTATTGAAATAAATGGATATAGTACTGCAATTTTCGGCCACAAAGTTTATATTGACTAAGTGATTTTGTTGCATCGATGCAATAACTTAAAGAGAGTTCTTCACAATAGACTTTTGCCTGGACGAAAATGTCAAGAAAGCTGAAAAGCCTACATTTCAAAGCGCACTGGGGCTAAATTTTTGAATCATTTAAGTCGTCAATTCCCTACAACCTAACTTTTGATCCACGAAATCTTACCTCTACATTCAAAACTAAATCACGCCAAAACCTCATCTACGTAGACCCAGACACTTCAATAGACCGCAAAATAAATCCCTGCATGTTATTACCAACACATACAGAGCATGAATCACTCCACAATCCACGCATACAAAAGCATGGAGCTTGCAGCGCAATATTTCGTCACAAGAATTTATTTCCGCCAGAAATTGAATAGGACGGTAGCGGGCAAACTGTGTTGAGTGTATAGTTGTACACCCGAATACTGTGATGCGAGCTGGGTGTACGTTTTTAGTTTCAGATTGTTGTTACTTCCAGCTATAAAAAAAAAATACATGGGACGTATAACTCGAAAAAAGAAGTGAATATCGATGGCGTGGAAACCCGTTGTAAAAAGCCATCGAAAAGCAAATGGTAATGAATTAAATTTTATTTCGCTTTTAACTCTGTAATAGTATTTTGGAGTACACGGAAATATTTGGGTTCTCATAAGAATATATAAGTGAATATACTGAGGCATCTTTTGTAGTTTTATTATAAAGAAGCCACTTTTGTATTGCAACTGATTACCCCACTGCTGCATATTTTGACTGGTTTATCTACTTAATAACGCTTATTATTTAGCTTTGCCTCCCAAAATTTAACAATGTAACATGATGGAACTATTAAGTCTCAGGTGCGGAACTGCGGGCTCTAAACCACGCTATTTGTTATCAAGATACAATTTGGGAGGGTAGATACATATAAGTAAGCTCTTGCTTGTTATGTATCGATTAACTTTCGAGTTTCGTGAAGGTTTTCAGGATTACAGTGTGCTTTATTTGATTAAAACTAAGGTAAAGTTGATCATAGTTCGATCTTTAAGAAATTATAGATTTTATTTTCTCTTTGGAATTACGTGATGCTTTTTAATTTGAAACGTGACTATTGGTTATATTGCCCTGAATGACTTTTGAATGACAAATAAAATCCGTATATTAAATATTTCAATTAAGTAAAATGCTTTGGTTTTATCTCTTTAACTAGTTAATTACAATAAAGAACTAATTCTCTAATAAATTGTTAGTGGCACCCACCGTGGGACCATATACTAATAATGTCTAATGCCAATTAATCAGTGTCAGTCAACAGACAATATATCACATTGAATTTTTAACGCGATTACTCATACATACGTGGGACACTCAGAAAGTTTTGCGAAACTAAAAAAAATTGTTCTATACGTACATATATTTTTATCAAATCTTTTCAAAGTACTTTCCACCAGCCTCTATACAAAGATTCATGCGCCTAAACCAGTTTTCAAAACACTTTTTCCAGTTCGCCGCAGACACCTCGTTTACAGCCTGCTCGAACGCAGCCAGCGCATCTTCCGGCGACGAAAATTGTATCCCTTTGAGCTGATTTTTTATTTTTGGGAATAAAAAGAAGTCACACGGTGCTAGATCAGGGCTGTAAGGAGGGTGACCCAGGAGTTTGACTGGCGTGCTGTCCAGGAAGTCCCTCGTTTTGAGTGCGGTGTGCGCAGGTGCATTGTCGTGGTGGAGCAGTAGCCCGCGGAGCCCTGTGTTTGGTCGCTTGTTGCTTATAACAGAGAAAACTTCTGGCAAACATTTGGTAGTATACCATTCGGCATTAATGCTTCTTTGATCCCGTAAGGGAATTGATACCAAGTGGTCAGTCAAATTAAAAAAGCTAGCGATCAAAATCTTACCCCCGCTTCTAGATCGCTTCACTTTGGTAGGCGTTGGGTCATTTTGAAACACCCAAACAGTCGACTGGCGCTTGGTTTCTGGGTCGTATTGATAAATCCAGGACTCATCACCTGTAACGATGTCGTAAACACGCCGAGACGAGCCTGCTTCAAATTTGTTAAGCATATCACGGCACCATTCCACCCGGGCCTGCTTCTGAGCATCGGTGAGGTTGTGCGGCACCCAGCGTGATACTATCCTCCTCACGCGAAGATGGCTGTGTAGAATCTCGTGAATGCTTCCCGATCCAATCTTCAATATGTGTTGAATCTCCTGATATGTAATTCGCCTATTGTCTTGGATTAAATTTTTCACTGCTAGCACGTTTTCTTCGGTAACAGCCGTCAAAGGGCGACCGCTTCTTTCGTCATCCCCCAAAGTTGGTCGACCGCGCTTGAATTCGTTATACCAACGATACACGGTTGCCTTGGAAGGGCCTTCATCCATGAATGCCATTTGAAGTCTATCGTACGATTCATCCGGTTTCAGGCGACACTTGAAATCGTATAAAATCATAGCTCTAAAATGTTCCCGGCGCAGATCCATATTTCAGTGAGACACAATACTTTGAATTAACTCGCAAAAAATGTGGAGGGAAATTTTGAAATTGGAACTTACTTATTTTTACTTATAAATAATCATATTTTCGAAAAACATTATAACTGGCCAGTCTCCCATATATAAAAACTTTTTTTCGCAATACTTTCTGAGGGGCCTGGTAATTAGTTTTAACACATTAACGTGCTATAACTCATTAGGTTTTAAATTCGCACACGACATGGCATTACGTCACCAGATTGTCTAGTTTGGTCTAACCTCCGAATGTCAGTATTACCCAGTTACTGGGTTGCGGGGGTCTGATAGCAGTCGCTCCGTTTAAAATACGGATGTTCAGCAGCATGTGGTTAGACTGGAAGCTGAGTTCTATGTAATTGGGAAAAGGCTCGGAGGATTATAATTGTCTAGTTTAAATAAACTAAACTAGATAGTAAGTCTCTAGATTAAAAAAAATACGTCGATGAATTCAAATGTATAAAGTTTAATGTGTTTTTAGTATCTGAATGTTATTCATCCCATAAATAACGAAAGGTCTGTTAGGCAGAGAGGCCTAACACTAATAGGCAAAGAGTGGATTTAGGAAAGTTAATGTCTGTCTACCCGCTGGGGATTCGATGACGGTTCGTTCTCTAATGGGCTTGCAAGTTCATTACGTACTGAAATCCGAATATCCAACGCACTTTGATATTACATACGCACTTAGGTACAGCCATTAAACCCGATCCCGAGACTGTTAATCTATTAGTTGATGTCTTCATGAATACTTAATAGTGTTTGGTATTTGTGTATTGTGTGATGAACATTGCTTTGGTACGGAGTATTAGTGCAAGGTTACATAGTAAGATGCTATTAGTGAAGGTTTATTGTTTGGTTAAACGATTCTGCTTTGTGCAGGTTATTATAAGTTGGATTTCTGGGGTTTCTTTGAGCTAAAAGTCCGATGAAATGTTACTGAAACTCAGTTGTCTTCGTTTTCGATCTAGGACCTATAGAGACCTGGCTAACGGAATGTTACTGAAACTCTGTTGTCTTTGATTTTTTAAATATATTATCTAACCTGAAGTAGGTACTAGGTCTACTTAAGTCTACTTCTATCGCATAGAAAATCATCAAAGTAAAACAAAATTAATTAACGCCAACAAATATGACAAAGAAAATCATATGGAATCATCATAAAATGAATAGGTCTCATTTAACATTTCAGAACCAAATAGAACATGTATAATGAATGAATTATTTATAGCTACATTATACGAGGCTAAGACACCTGTCCCCTTCGAGAGCGCCAATAAATCTAGTGCCGATAATTTACTGATTGTTTGTCCCGGCACATAAATTCCACGGTGACGTCACAGACCCTGGCGTTTGCACCTCCACAACTTTAAGTTATTTATTTGTTTTGCTTTGGGAATTTATCGGAAGATTTTCGAGTAAGGAGTTTGACTGTTGGATGTGGAGTGATGACACTGAAAGCGTCATTCTAAAAAACGGAATATTTAATTAACTATGTATTAACGTAAATCTTTATGAGATTGCAGTCCCACTTGGGTGCCATTAACGGTTGAATATATTTTTAATAAAAAAAGTTTATTCTTAGGTGAAATAATTTCGACGTGAACATTATGTAAACATGTATACTTTTCACATCACCGACTATAAATATCTCAGTTATATTTTCTTTGTTCAAAATAAACGCTGTTTATGAAAACATCTTCGATATATCAAAAAAAGTCTTTCCAATTTCCAGCAGAAAACAGGGTTGAAGCAAGAAAAAATACAGAAAGTTACTTTCGTAAAATTAGGATCTTATAAGACATTTGACGCGTAAGAAAATTGGATTCCATTCAAATTGAAGGGCGAATTAGATCTTATACATCAGGTTACGAGTCTCTGGGCAAGTAGGGTAGGTACTAAAACATTCAGAAAATCGTACTATCCAATTTAGTTAATTTGGTCTCTGAATTGTATTCTGATTTCTTAGAACGTTAATATTAGAGTTTTCCCTTTCTCTTAAATTAGTTTCCGACAAGTCGAACTTAGTTCGTTAATTGTCTTACTTGAATGGTTAATGAACGAATATTCAGGCTTGTTGGCTATTGTTATGTCAGTAGTAATATAATTAATGTTATGCTTATCTATTTCCAAACCAACTTTGAACGAAGTCAATCTGATTTCGAGTCATGTCGATCGGAAATTATATTTAATTTGAAGTCAAGATGTCAAGGTCTTTGGGTTTTTATTTTCTTTTTTTTGTAGGGATAAAACTTTGCTGTAGTTATAACATAATCTTTTTGACATATTGCTTTGTACATTTTATGGAATTCTCTTGCTCCTGCGTTAGTATATTTACAGTTTTACAGGAGCACTGGCTCCACCTGGCTGGCAGGCTGGCCGGCCGGCTTAAAAATAAGTTACAGGATTTTAGTTAGAAGTGATTCCAAAAAAAAAAAATTGTGTCTGTTTATGGTAAGGGTTATGAAAAAAGGTAAAGCACAACCTGTTTCTGGTCTTACAGTTTATGTTCAAACATAATAATGCAGTACTTCATCTTGGTAAAAGCTCTAAAGCTCTCAGCTCTATCTAAAGACGGCGGTATTCCAAAATAGATTTCACCCGCTAACATTTTCATCTCGACAGAATTAACGCTGTGCCGTGATTACATCACATTATGTGTCCCTAAGTCGTGTACTCCGAGGAGATACCGACCATTATCTTAACTAGATTCCTGTTATATTACTTATAATTCAGTACATAGTATCTTATGCTTGAGCTACTTTTGGTTTATGTTCAGAAATCCCCGTTGGGCGCCAATAGTTAAAGCAGTTTATCGATTTTATATCAGTTCACGTAAAATCATAGACAAAGATGCATTCTCTCTCGCTCTCGCTATTATAGTATATCTTTTGAATAGCTGGTCTAGTATATTGTTAGTGGTAGTTAGTAGGATTTCTAGAAATTGCTGTTCTAAAGATTATTGTGGTACCTACTGAAAACAGTATTTTCTTTAAAGCTCTATAATTTTGCGTCAATATTTAAAATACTCGAATATTCTCAGTATTCTTCATTCCTGGTACTCGTACAAACTCTTTTTATTTCCACGCTTCAAAATTCTCTACCTACCCTCCTACACATCAAATTGGCAGTGTATACGAAGTGTCCCAGCTACCCGCAACATAAACAAGTGTGTTGCGACCTAATTAAAGTTGGATAGTTGCGGTAATTAGCGACCGAGCGCCTCCCTCCTACCCTCGGGCCACTGATAATACCGGAACACGGAAGGCTTATCAAGGCAAGGGTGCTTCGAAGCAGGCTACATGATGTTTGGACACGCAAAGTGTGAAACTTGCCTCTGTTTTGGAAGTTATCGGGTGATGTGTATCAGAAGGTAGTTTGCTTTTTTGAGGTTGAAGAAAAGTAGATAGTGAGTTAGAGAAATTTGGATCTTACCTACTTGCGTTAAAATCCAATTTACTACACCTTTAATTTAATGTAACGTTAAGCGTAGTTAGATATAGATTATTTGAGACTATGGTTTTTCTAAACTGAAACGTTTTTGTGATTAAGTAATTCGTATGAAATTTCAACGAATTTATGGCCTTATGTTGCTGTGCCTTTACTGAAACCCTCCCCCTTGTCAGTCCCTTTTTTTTCTGCGTAATTAACTGGTAGATATCCATACATAATTGGATATTCTTTAACATTTCACCTGCATGTCTATTTATAATGAAATTGGTTAAAGTAAGATCAGCTATGAGATAATAAATCAATTTTACCTAAAGTGATAAATCAATATCAATTAGGCTGAAGATTGACACGGGGTAGGATGTTCATCATCATCATCATCATTTCAGCCGAAAGACGTCCACTGCTGGACATAGGCCTCCCCCAAGCATCGCCACAACGACCGGTCTTCGGTCCACCTTGTGGGGGGCCTACACACGCTGCGCCTTCCAGTACGCGGTCGCCACACCAGAACTTTACTGCCCCATCGGCCATCCATTCTGCGAGCAATGTGCCCCGCCCACTGCCACTTAAGTTTGGCAATTCTTCGGGCTATGTCGGTTACTTTCGTTCTCCTGCGAATCTCCTCATTTCTGATTCGATCACGCAGGGACACTCCGAGCATAGCCCTCTCCATTGCCCTTTTTTAGGATGTTCTGAACTTCTAATATTTCGGCTGCGTTTAATAATAAATTTTATTTGTTTATGTTGGCAACTAAAACTGAGTAATGTCATAAAATGCATAAATACGTTTGAATTTGTTTATTCAAAACAAAGCAAGAGCCGCCTAGTTATATTATATATGATATATTATAATGTTCATAAAAACGGAAATAAACCAATTTCCCGTTTACGGCCTTCCTCTTTTATCTCTTTCTAACTTATATAAAGGTGTATATTGGCGACCTTTTCTAACGTCAATATTCATATAGTTATTATCTATGTTGCTCCTTGTTTGAGATATTGCTGTAATTTTTTTGCTGGCCTTCCATTGGCAAGACAGAGATCTGATAATTTCGCCTTAGATACGGATAATCCGGGTATATTTTCTTAAATGATGATAAGAAACGATATTTTTCGGTAGACGAACCGTTTTTCCTTCCTCTTTCACGATTTTAGACTAATATGTGTTTTATGACTTATTCGTCGCTTATTTATTTATTATTTGGAAGACCAACAGCAATTACTTTAGAATAACAATGTTAATTACGATACAATCTGCCAATATGGTCTATAGTCTATAAAGGTCTTAAAAGGTTTAATTATTTATTTTCTGCTTGATAAATTATATTTTAAAATAAGATTTTGCTATAACGAACTTTGAACACATTTTCTTGAGAAATGTCAGCCTGATAAACAAAGGCAAAGGTTTCTTGACAAAAGCTAAATAGATGATTGAATAAAGCCTCCTTAGACTTCGTTTTACAACCAAGTTCATAAAAGAAGGTTCTCCATCCACGGCATGGAGTGTCTAATGTGCATGACCCACGATATTGTCACTGGGGTTCGCACTAAAAACAAGTGCTGCGTTGTAACTTGCATTGCAACGCAGCATCATGCTGACAGGGAACCTTACTGTCAATGGTCAAATAACTTGACAAATTAATGGAGTTTTAGTAGAATCAAATATTCATTAATGTTTTAGGGTTCCGTACCCAAAGGGTGCCAAACGGGACCCTATTACTCTCACTACGCTGCCCGTCCGTCCATCCGTGTCTGATCTTTGTAACGGTAATAGATAACCAGTTGAAATATTCACAGAATATGTGTCACTATGGTACCTATCACGACAAATACTCAAAAATCCTAAACTAAAGGAGGTTCTCATACAAGGAACCTCGAAAAATATGCAATATTTTTAACGTTTTTGTTCCTGCTCGATCTCCAAAACGTACATACATACCAGTTTCAAACTTGGTCTGATTATAGTGCCTACTATATAGTTTAGCAACAAATACTAAAAATAGGGCAAACATAGACATATGTAATGGTACCTGCGTAAGAAAGAGATGCAAAAATTCATATTTCGCGCACGGTGCATTGATGTCTTTTGATGAACTCTCGTAAATTAAATCAGTTTCTATGGGGTATCAGGTCGTTGGGTGGTACAGAACCCTTACTGCGTGATTCCGACTCAAATTTGGCCTTTTTTTTTAAATGTTAATTTCGTTTTTAATTCTTAATTTTAAATCTCAATGATTCACATCGCACGTTGCTATTTGTGATAATGAAACCTAAGAACGTCCATGTTTGTCTACTCATACGCTGGTCCTACTAGGTGCGCGTTCTAGGTGTAATTAATAAGCGGCGAGGTGCTCAGTGCGAGAGAGAGCGATAAGCCGCGCGCCTCTCGTAAATCACCCGCACTAATGACGCTGGGCGTCAAGGATGTGGAGCGCTGGAACTGACTCCACACAGGTTTACTTAAGGATATTTCTACCAAACAAACAAGCAACAAATATGCAAGCACACATTTTTAAAATACTTTTTGTTTACAAAGAATCACCTTAAAGATATTTGGAGTGATGTGTGGTCAACACACTCGTCATGAACATAGGTTATGTATGGTTGTTATGTATTGTATATATCTAAATGAATACATAACACATACATAACACATACATAACACATACATAACCAGCCCATACTGTTGGGCATGGGCCTCTTCTCAGTACGAGAAGGCTAGCCTTAGTCCTCCACGCTAGCCTAGTGCATGATGGTGGCGGTGGTGCCTGGTGTATGATCTACTTAATATTAATTATCATCTTTTTTGTACAACATTCTTGCAATAAATAATTCTTATTTTAATTCTGCCGTTTTTTTTTTGTTTTTTTTTATAGTAGTACATCAAGTGGAGCTTTAGCTCGTTTTGCCATCCTATGGCAAAACGAGCTAAAGCTCCACTTGATGTTAAGGTGAATGCTTAAGGGTAGCACGCGAAATTCAAAATTTCTTTAGTTTTTTGCTAACTGTGGCTCTGTTTTGAGTTGTATATCAATCAAAATACGATTTGCGATAGTAATAACAATATATCTACTGAATAATACTTATAAAAAATATAAACCTAGCTTTATAAGCTCTAGAAGCTCGATAATCGATAATTTGATCGTAAATTGATATAATCGAGCTTGTACAGCATATAGAGCTAGGTCAATATTTTTTACGAGTATTATTCAGTATATATATTGTTGTTACTACCGCAAATCATATTTCGAATTATACACAACGCGAAATACAACTACAATTTGCAAAAAACGCAAGAAATTTTGAATTTCGCGGGCTACCCTGTAGCATTCACCTTAAGGGGAATGTAGCAGTCAAGTGGCGCCCCCATCAGTAAAAAAAATATTACTTGCTGAAAACATCATTTTCTCCCACTTGCTCGGAAATTGGTTCATTATTCAAAAAAAAAATACAACAATCGGCTCTTTTCCGTACGCAACGAAATAACAGGCCGGTAATATCCAACAGGACAATAAAAGAAATTGCTGGACACTTTTTATTTTTTAAATTATGCTACCGAGGTTTTTAAGTACACACTTACATAAATTAGGTGTTTTTAGGTACAAATTATTATACAGGCTGAATGCGCATTTTTTTTTCAAAACTTTGAAAAAAGAACAAGAAACGCGCGCGGGCGAATTGGCGTGAATAAAAATGAGATACTGTTGAATTAGTTTGTGTTGTGTTTCCTCGCAAATGAGAGAAAAGTACTATACAAGTCTCGGCCGAAATAGCCTCGTTTAGTTAAAAAGGACTCTGCTTACGCCTCGTCCTTTCAATATCACTTGGGAAGTACTCGGCTTCGCCTCGTACTTCCAATATTACTCGGCCGTGCATTGCTTCATTTCAGGCCTCGACAGTAATGTACTATTATCGAAAATTCGTTTTTAACAATTGAAGTACAGGTACTGTAGTTTTATTAAAAACTATTAACTCTGTAAATTATAGTTCGCTGTAGTTGTAGATAGAAAAAGTGCGAAAAACTACCACTTCTGGCACTTTTTCTTGGTGGGTTTTTTTTTGATTGGGGCGCCACTTTTCTGCTACATTCCCCTTAAGCGGTTGCCTTTGCCCATAACAAATGCAATACCATCAAGGTTGTTGCCTAAATGGTACCGCAAGTCGGTTCGCCAAACTGAGACATGAATATGAAAAGTAACATGTCATTGTAATTTCTTCGGCACCCGTACCCTTCACACCGAAACACAGCAATGCAAGCGTCACTGTTTGGCGGCAGAAGTAGGTACGGTGGTAGTACTGCCCCGGACGAGTTCCTTCACTAGGAGCTCTACTACTACTGGATTGGCGGACTACACACACCATCGAGAACTGTATGGAGCATTCTTTAGTGTACAGGTTTCCTCACGATGTTTTCCTTCACCGTTAAAGCAAGTGATAATCGAATTTAGATCCACACATGAATTCGAAAGTCATATAAATGAATATGTTGGCACCAATTGACAGACTACAGAGACAACTCTCAACTGCATTGGGATTTAGTAGTTATAAAATAACAGGAAGAAATAAGGAAACGTTGTTAGCTCTCTCAACCCAGCCTATTGGAGTCCACTGCTGGACCTAGGCCTAGTTGTGCCACAATAATCGGTCCTTCGCCTTTCACATCCAATCCACCCCCGGTACTTCCTTCAGGTCGTCAGTCACCACTTCTTCTGCTTCACAGCATTTGCTGATTTGCGATTTTCACTCAAGGACACGTCTGTTCCAACTCCAACGGTCATTATTCCTTCGACAGACACTAGCTCAGCTCACTGCCACTTCAGCTTATTGATCCTACAAGCTTTGTCACAAATTTGAATAATCTCGTCACAGATTTAATCCTTTAAAGAAACTCCAAGCAGTTTTATCGCTTCAGCTGGTTGACTTTGAATATGTGGACTAGCCCAACTGTCAGTGTCCGGGACTACTACTATATTTGTCAACAAATCTCTGTGTTTTCAAGAAATCAAAAGGATTCATTCCGTTTTTAATAACATAACCCCTCACCACATATAATATAATATTTACATATAATCTCTTCAACTACAAACGCTCATTCAGCCATTACACCCGGATTTCGCGGCGAAATTCTGCGAAATTCGTCGTAATTCACCGTTGCTTTATAACGGCAGGGAAGCACATAATTCAAAATGTTTACCGGTTTTAATTCGTAAAGTTGGGTAATGAATAGACGTTTCGTTCATTACCTTTGCTTTGGGATCGCACTTTTATAAAGTCTGATTAATAGCTTGTTGTGATAATGGTTTAATTTTATTATAATGTGTTCGTGGAGTTTGGCTGTCTTGTGTTCTTTCAAAGTTATCATCATCATCCTCCTGCCCTTATCCCAATTTATTTGGGGTCGGCGCAGCATGTTTTTTTCTTCCATACATCTCTATCAGCCGTCATCTCCGTGTTCACTTTCTTTCTATTCATATCATCTTTCACACAATCCATCCATATTTTCTTCGGTCTCCCTCTTTTCTTATAGCCATCAACATTCATACTTAAAACTTTCTTTCAAAGTTATATCTTTGTAATTTTGCTAAATTAATTTTGATTCATCTTTCTCCCTGTTAGTAGCCTTTTCTCAAATATGTTAGGGTCGGTTTCAAGTCCAATCAATGCGGCTGAACATCAGTATTAAGTATTGACTGATTAGTTTTATAGCAGCCTACCTTATGAAAAATCGTCACTGATATCCTGTCACCTACCTACAGAAAAATATGACGACTGAAATTTCAATAGAATTTCATCGAATGATTACGAAGACAAAGTGGGTGGGATTTAAAGTGCGTTGGTTAACTGATGTTCAAAAATGACGAAATCGCTTCTGTGACTTAGGTTTTTGGAATGCTGATCAATTTCATCTGTTCTCTAATCTAATGTCAGCTCCTGTGATTGGTCGGCAAAAATACTAACAACCAATTACAACACTTGACATGGGATTTCACAACTGATTAGTTTATTTTTGCGTTGCTTAGGTGTTCAAAAACTGGAGGATAGATTAAAACTATTGACTAGAATAAAACCCAGCTTGTAACTGTCCCAATGAATCCTTCACTCGTATAGATAAGACATAAGCATTGATTACCAACAATCATTGTGGGTTGGCGACTTAAGGTTCACGACTTTTAAAGTCAGTGCAGTTTCTGTGATAGGCTTGTGATTTGCAATATCATTTAGGCACCAGCCTAGGTGGTACTGTAGTTTTTATGGGCAAAGGTAATAACGTAACATTAAGTGGGCCTTTAGCCCGTTTTGCCATCCTACGCCATAAAAAAACGAGACGTTGAAAAAGTGAAATAAATGTTCGTAACTGTGTGCTTAGAAGCGGGTCTATAAACCTACGAGCCACCACATTCAAACTAACTGTTGACTAACAATCGAATTATTAATTTAAAGCCTATGGGACCAGCTGCCCGCGATCGCAATAATGTTGATTTTAATGTTCATGCAACGTATGTTTTGATATTCCGTCTTATCGGCAACTATGCAGTACGCAATTAATATTGCTGTAATGTCAAAATGAATGCTATTGTCATTGCGAGTACGTTACACAACTACTCCACAGAACAACAACCTTCTCAAACTAAAGACGCTTCTATTCTCCGTATGTTCTCGTAAAGTCTCAACTCCGCTCTCGAAGCTCACAAACAAACAACACTCGACGCACCCGGTACATACATAAGTACATTACATCGGTGCATGTGTGAACGTATTTATATCGCTCTCGTTCGATTTATGTGCAGTAAGGCAGTAAGTAGTATTTAATTCATCAGGAATTTAAATTCAGTGCAATTTTATATGGTGCTTCTGTAATTTCGTCGGCCTGTCAATGAATTACGTCCATTTGATTCGGCGGTTTTATTATTATATTAATGGTTTTTTTCTGGAAAAGAGAAACACAAACTCTATACCTACATATGTCTAATAGAATCGAATGGTAGTGTCAATAAAAAAAAGCATTTTAAAGTTAGTCGAGTGGTGATAATACTTTTAATATAAAAACATACAAAACTGTCATATACTCAAAAAAGTGAACATTATTTTGAGTTAAATGGTAATAATTCAGATTTTTTGAAAAAAAAAAAGTTTTAATTTTATTTAAATTCAGCATGTATTTTAAGTAGATATGTATTGTTTTACGTAGGCTGTGCCTTATAATAGCTATTTAACTGTCGAAGCCTCATTCACTACCTACTACTACTGAACAACTTATCGAATGCTCGCTGTTAAATAAATAAATAAATCGAAATCCCAAGATGGCAAATAGGTACTGATGCAATATCATCAAATATTACCATTACAACATTGCCTTCCTTTTCAAGAGACGGGTTTCTGAGTTGAGAATTCTTAGTTAAGCAGTACTTAAGTATAATTTGAGTATGGTTTTTAAGTACAAAGCAGGGATGTTACGGATATTCGCATCCGCAAATGTGGAATATTCGCATTAACTCTGACATCTGCATCCGCATCGGCTTCGCATCCATCAATGCAAATGTGGAATATTCGCATTAACTCTGACATCTGCATCCGCATCGGCTTCGGCATCCATCAATGCAAATGTGGAATATTCGCATTAACTCTGACATCTGCATCCGCATCGGCTTCGGCATCCATCAATGCAAATGTGGAATATTCGCATTAACTCTGACATCTGCATCCGCATCGGCTTCGGCATCCATCAATGCAAATGTGGAATATTCGCATTAACTCTGACATCTGCATCCGCATCGGCTTCGGCATCCATCAATGCAAATGTGGAATATTCGCATTAACTCTGACATCTGCATCCGCATCGGCTTCGGCATCCATCAATGCAAATGTGGAATATTCGCATTAACTCTGACATCTGCATCCGCATCGGCTTCGGCATCAATCAATGCGGAGCTTTCACGGATGCGGATTCATAACAACAAACTTGAACAAACAAGTCATGACATGTAAAGAAAGTAGGCGGTTCTGAATTTATCACCTCCACCAGCCAGGGCAGCCAGTGTTCCCAGCGAACAAGTATTTAGTAGAGCTCGGTTAATATACTATAATACATTGAGAAACAGGTTGGAGGCTGAGAAGGCTGCAATATTGCTTTTTATTAGGGTTCCGTACCCGTCCGTCCGTCTGTCTGTAACAGGGCTGTATCTTTTGAACGGTAATAGGTAACCGGTTGAAATTTTATCAGAATATGTGTTGCTATGAGGTATATCACGACAAATACTAAAAATAAAAAAAAGTCTAAAACCAAAGGGGGTCCCCATACAAGAAACCTCAAAAAACATGCATTTTTTTCAACGTTTTTGTTCCTGCTCTATCTTCAAAACGGTAATATATACCAGCGTCAGACTTGGTCAGATTATAGTGCATATTATGTAGTTTAGCAACAAATACTAAAAATAAGACAACCATAGACATATGTGGCGGTACCTGCGTAAGAAAGACATGCAAAAATTAATATTTCGCGCATTGTACGTTGATGTCTTTTGATAAACTCTCGTAAATTAAATCTATTTTTATGGGGTATCGTATCAGGTCGTTGAAAGGTACGGAACCGTTACTGCGCGAGTCCGACTCGCACTTGGCCGCTTTTTTTAAAATATAATGCACCAATTTTTTAATATGATTATTAAAACGTGTTTAATTAATAAGTTAAAATGAATACGGTTTTAGTTTTGTTTAAATATTATTATGATTAAATAAGATATTACTATTAAAATCGTTTTTTTTTTTCAACTTAAAATTAAAATAACTTTATAAAATCTTGAAATCCGCATCCGCATCCACGGATGTCATATTTTTTGCATCCGCAACAACCCTGGTACAAAGCCTTGCTCAAATGCTTAACTAAGAATTCTCACGATTTAAATTGTGGAAACAAAAAATCACTCACGAGCAGGATACGAACCTGCAGCTCCTGGCTCAGTACGCCAGTGCTTTAGCCACTAAGCTAATGTGAACACTGCTCGTGGTATCGAAGTTAACCTCCACTTTGGTACGTCTTTGGGTGACGTCAGCGATATCTTATTAAGAAACAGTGTTTCTTAACCGACTCGAGCGATTTTTTCTTTTCACAATTTAAATCGTTAGATTTCGCTTCGCATGTGTAAATGCGTTAAAATTTATAAAATAATAAGAATTTCAACTCGGAAACCGGCCATTAAAATCGAGACGTTTTTACTTTCAATCAACTCAGCCTATCGCAGTCCACTGCTGGACATAGGCCTCTCCCAAGTTGCGCCACAACGCTCGGTCCTCTGACATTTCGACACTTTTTAGTTTGATAAATTAAAAATTCTAGTACCCATTACTAAATAACGCAAAATACCAACAACGTATATTGCTCCAATACTTATCCCGACAAAATTGTCTAGTTACAGACGTATGCACGTACCAACCCTGAAATCGCGAAAAAAAAATCAGTTGGTCCCTACATTTGTGTTCACTTAAATCGATAAAATGTAGGGACCACCTGATTTTTTTCTCGCGATTTCAGGGTTGGTCCCATAGTAAAAGTTGTTCATAATGATGAGTACAATGACCCCTTTTCGGGATTTAAGCGACTCAAATTTCAGCATGTATAGGGGCGTAACACAATATATTATACATATGTCCAGCGGTCGCTTCGCGTCACCTCACATACGCGATTACCGTAATGCTATTGCGCTCCGCCGTCGGCAATGTGAGCGCGCCCTTAATTAGCGATGCTGCCCACATGAACACAAACAGCGAAATTTGAACTCTATGCGCGAAGACATAAGGGTGAAGCTTGCATGGTGATTTTAATTCAATAGTTTCATCGAAGGCAGGGGTAATTATGTGATCCCGGAATCACATTTGACGGTATCGGAGATTGTTAAATACGTGCATGTTTTCATCACGGATATTTTTTGAGAAAAATAGGTTGATAACAAATATTATATAATCATCATCATCATCATTTCAGACGAAATACGTCCACTGCTGAACATAGGCCTCCCCCAAGCATCGCTACAACGACCGGTCCTGCGCTTTCCGCATCCAGCGGATTCCCGCGACCTATATACCAGGTCGTCGGTCCACCTTGTGGGGGGCCTACCCACGTTGCGCCTTCCAGTACGCGGTCGCCACTCCAGAACTTTACTGCCCCATCGGCCATCCGTTCTGCGAGCAATGTGTCCCGCCCACTGCCACTTAAGTGTGGCAATTCTTCAGGCTATGTCGGTTACTTTCGTTCTCCTGCAACCCTCCTCATTTCTGAGCTGATATTCGAGCACGCAGGGACACTCCGAGCGTAGCCCTCTCCATTGCCCTTTGAGTGACTTTGAGCCTTCTTATCAGGCCTATTGTAAGCGACCACGTTTCAGTGCCGTAAGGAATTACTTGCAACACACACTGGTCAAAGACTTTCGTCTTGAGACACTGCGGTATTTTGGACGAGAAGATATTTCGTAGCTTCCCGAACGCTGCCCAACGAAGTCGGATTCAACGATTGACCTCTTTCTCGAAGTTGGACCTTCCTACCTACCTTTTATAAAATAGAGATAAAAAAATCCTCCTGCCCTCTTCGCACACGTGTAATTGGTTTATCACAGATAGACGTTATCGCGCATCCCTCGGGAACTATTTATCTTCCCGGGATAAAAAGTAGCCTATGTCCTCTTCCAGGTCCTAAGCTACCTCAGAGGTTTAGTTGTGAAAAGGAACCAAATAGACAGAGTAACTTTCGCTAGTGTGATGGTACTTGGCAGTGACTCCACTTGTAGTTAATCACTGGTATTGCTCAATCATTAAGGAAACCAGCAAACAGTGGTATAAGAAGAAACACCGTGGTGGTTATAGTCAGTAAGAGTCTGACACTACCTCCCGTCTTCCCGGGCGGAGGGCGTCCATGAAGTTGTTCACACGTAAAAAAGAAAAGGAAACAAAAAGAAGTTCGGGTATATTCATCAAAGAGTAACGTTATTGTCTACAACAGAAGGAAAAATCTCGCATACTTTAGATACGCACCAAAATAAATGGACCCAAAAAGCATCCACTTATCCTAAAAATTCAATACTCATGTAAATATTTATCTTAATACCCGCATCACCATACAAACTGCACGACGACATCGCGACAGCTCTAACAGATCACCGTAAATATATTCTTATGGTGAATTATAAACCCAAACGAGGGATACAGCTCTTTTTACCCGGAAAAGAAACGTTTCGTTTATCAATGGCTGTTGGTAATATAACAAACTAAAAAAATCTGTTCTTAACATACAACGTGTATCAGAAATGCGTGGTCATAGCGTGCGTGCGTAGCTCATTCAGGACATAGTGTAGAACAACTTTTACTATGGGACCAATACTGAAATCGCTGTTCCCTACTAAATCATCGATGTCGCTCGACTAAATGTAAGGATCAGCTGCTTTTTTTTTGCGATTTCAGGGTTGACCCCATAGTAAAAGTTGTTCGATAGCATCCCCTGAATAAGCTCTTCAAATATGACCACTCATTTCTGATACACGTTGGATACAAGATTCGTTGACCATTTTTGCGTGTAGATGCTACGGATTACGGTTTGCTAGGCTACGCACTAAAACATAATAATGCTACGCTTTGTAGCCTTCACTACGCTTTGTAGCCTTCACTACGCTTTGAAACCTACGATACGCTTCGTAGCCTATGCTACGATTTTAAGACGGCACATCTTCTTCGTCGTTTCACTCTTGACAGAGCGGTCGTGGCCATCATGAACTATTGCCGGGGGCTGCTGTAGCTCGCCTCACGATGCCTTATAAGTCGCCAATACACCTACAATATAATTTTGCAATATTAATATTGCACAATTATTATTGTATCGTCGCGTTCTTCATTTGTATATCAACCTCACTCCTATTTGTTTCTGCAAATATTGCAGAATTATATTGTAGGTGTATGGGCCGCCTAAAGCCAAAGCTACGCTATGAAACCTACGTAGTGTTTACAGCTACAGTTTGGGGCATAACGCTACGCTTTTTGCGATATGTGTAGCCTACGCTACTCTGTTGAGCCCACGTAACGTTACAAAGTCTACGTAACGCTACGGAGTCTACGCTCAGCTTTGAAACCTACGCTTTATCAACTATAACAATACAAAAGTCGTAATTTCAATCAATAACAACTAATGGTATAATGAAACGATTAATAGGCCCCAAACAACTATTTATACGCCATATAAAACCGTATTTTCCATATCAATTCGATAAGAATAAAATTGTAATAAAAGCCGGTGTTAGGAAGACTGGGGAAGTTTTTAAGATGGCGGTCGACAATGGATTACGAATTTACGTGGGGTTCCCCGCCCTGAGAATAAGTGTGCTGGAGACAGTTCTATTGCTCAAGTTAATACATAAATAAAAGGTAACTATATAGGCAGGACTCAAAGGCAGGGAGAAATAGGTCACTTGTGAATATGCCAGTGTCTCAGTATATCCTCTGAAAAATAGGCAAAAATTTTGATACGAGTCAAACATTGGTATTTCCGTGTTGTATAGCATATGCTGAGATGGGGAACTTTTTAAGCTATTGCATAGTTTCTATCGCGGGCCTTGAGCGTGAAGACCGAATCCAGAAATTCCGTAAATAACACCCCCCACTCCGACCGGCACAGCGGTGATACTTTTTAGTTTTGCCATCTATCGATGAATAGCAGAACTTTTAATGACTTTTTAAAATATCACGCTTGTCTCTTTAGTTCTGCAAATCGCCTCTAGGTGGCTTTGGTAGTATCGGCGTTACTGCGCATGCGTAATCCCCTCTTCGCCCCGCAATCTGGTGACTCATGTCTGCTTAAAGTTTCGGCGTTAGGGCACCTCCTCTTTGTATTTACATAAAAAATGCTATGCAATAGCTTTACCGCGGCAGTCTCCGAGTGCCACACGTCTTTTTTTAGGGTTCCGAAGTCCTACAAGGAACCCTTATAGTTTCGTCATGTCCGTCCGTCTGTCCGTCTGTCCGTCTGTCCGTCTGTCCGTCTGTCCGTCTGTCCTAATCCTTTACAGCTTAATAACTTCTACAGTTATAAACATAAGTAAATGAAATTTTGTTAAAAAATAGTCTACATATAGATCTCAATTTTAAAAGAATAAAAGAATCGTTTTTCCGTATTTGAGGGGTGGCGTCCATACATGTGAAATGGAGAAAAAAAAATTTTTTTCGCTGCACCCCCTCGTGTGGGGTATCATTGAATAGGTCTACTAAAATGAAGGTAATATTTCATACACCACTTTTTTATCAGGTGTACCATCTGCGAAATATAGCCCGCCAAAGTGGCTTGCAATGTGTCCCCCCCCCTGCCATTTCTAAACTATCCAACGTAGAAACTTATAATCTTCCACATTGATAGACCTTTGTGAAAACTCTCTTTTAAAATTATTTCGAGTATAATGTGATTATAATTTTTTGAGTTATAGAGAGAAAACTGAAAAATACTTAAAACGTCCTAGTTCAAAGGTCATTGACCTTAGAGAAAAATTATCATAGCAAATAATGCTCCTTTAGCTACTTTCTATTTGAAAAAATCACAAAAAGTAACTTTGAAATGACAAACGTCTTAAATTTGGCTTCTTGAATTTAACCCTAGATGGCGCTACTAACAACACGCTCTGAGTCGCGAATGCTGCCGATTATTGCAAAAACTAAAATATTCGATTTGATTCGTTTGTAATTACACCTACTTAAGGAACCCTACAATACTGAGCATGGCCCGACATGCTCTTGGCCGGTTTTTAGTATATTATAGGCATGTTATTTTTAATTTTATTGTTAACTAGCCTGTGTCCGCGGTTTCACCCGCGTGGATGTCGTTTATCACGCATTCTTAGGGAACTGTTCATCATCCCGGGATAAAAAGTAGCCTATATATTAATCCGGGATATGTTCTATGTATGCCTAAAATTTAAAATCCTTAAAGTAGTTTTTGCGTGAAAGAGTAACAAACATCCACCCTCACAAACTTTCACGTTTATAATATTAGTTGGATAGTAGATGTGTTATTTCTTTTTCTCTCGCCCGTAACGAGACTAAAATAAAATTCTCTTTCTTTCTTTTGGTATTCCATTCAGCGAATGCACAGCGGCTTACAGCGAATTCAGTGCTGTTCAGCGAAATTCAGCGACTGTCATGTTAGGGACTTTACTCATGACGCGACGCGATGCGAGCGATATCGCATCGATTGTCGACTTGAGTTGTACACACGGCTACACATCATGCTGTAATTTCCAGTATAAGCTGACCTCCCATTGTATAGGTTTTCTTTGAAACGCGAGGTCAGCTTATGCTGGAAATGGACAGCTTGATGTGTAGCCGTGTGTACGTACGCTCTAATTGATACCAAAAATATTTCCAATAGATTACTAGTTGCGCAACAGAAGAGAATCGCGTGCAAGTCGAAACAAGTGCCAGTGCTCGCACGCCCCCGTACTTTTATTTGAAATAGGATCGCAGGTCATTAGATCGTACATGCAATTCGATATCGAGCAGATCTGTGCGAGATATCGTCAATCCATGCGATCTTGTCTGAAGACATTTGCGATTTTCAATACATTTTCTTCGAACACATGTTGTTGCGATATCTGACCGATATCGGCAATCGATGCAATTCTGCGTCGCGTCGCGCCATGAGTAAAGTCCCTTAGTTAGTGCTAGACAGCGACGGCTTACCCGTCTTTCATTAGGAGCTCACCGCGTAATCTGCTTTATTTTGCTACCACCGTTTTTAATTTTCCAAAAATCCCTTTTTGTTTCCGAAATAATTGCGAGTTTCGGGTGTTTATTATTGTCATTTTTTTATTGTGCTTAACATTTTTATTTACCGTATCTGTACTAAGAGGAAAGATTTGTTGGATTTGTTCGCGTCGTGGTATGTCTACATGTATGTCCGCCGAAACTGTCAGCATAGTGTGGCGTGATTCAGCATATCTTGTTACGGACAGCGACGTTACGAAAAACCAACCGCGGGTAGTTCGAGAAAACACCCGCCGCTCAAGACGATGACACCCACATAATTCAGTCTGCTCGTGACCACGGCCAATGCAACTTGGCCGAAACGTCGAGGTTAGTAAATTTTTTTGTTATATTTTGATTTAATTGTGCGCGACAAGTCCGGTAAACATAGTTAAATAAGAATTGTTTGTTTGTAATCGATAAACTCTGAAACTACTTCATCGATTTTAATAATAATTTCAGCATTAAGAAGCTACTTTATCCAGAAGTAACATACTATATTTTATTTCAGTACGCGGGTGAAGCCGCGTGCAAAGTCTAGTTAGCTATACTATGGAAGAGCGGAGTCCCCTAACACATGCATTCATTGCTTAAAATACATTTCATAAGGTTTGTGCTTGGAACATAACTGGCGAAATGTGGGTGTGTATACACCTCTGCCTACCCCTTCGGGCAAATACAGGCGTGATGTTATGTTATGTTATGTGCTTGGAGTTTTTTTATATATTTAACGGGCTTGCGTTTGACCGCCACCTCACCTGATGTTAAGCGATGGTGCGGTCGACGATGATACACGCTTGCCCAGCAAAGGTGAGAGTTTATTCTGTGGGTGAGAGGATGGCAGTGAAATATTTCAACCCATCCTCTCAAGTAGCTACACCGGGCATCGTACCGGAACACGACTAGGTCGCTTGGCGGCACGTCTTTGCCCGGTGGGTGGTCGCAAGCCGTCCGCCGTGGCGTACCACCAGTATGTCACCTGATTTTCACCACCTAGCGATCACGTGTAGGGATTCGGAAAAGGGGTACTCTCCTACGGACGTGGGTGACGCAATCCCCAGTAAAAATGGTCACTTGGTGGCGGTTACGTAACGTTTCACTAGGGGGGAGGGGTGGGGGGTAAAGAAAAACGTTACGGCGCGTTACATGGGGGGGAGGGATGGTCAAAAATCTCCAAAAATTGCTTAAATACAAGAACTAAACACAAAAAAAAAACTGGTCGAGCCTTGGTTAGCAACATTTGCTGTCATAATTTTCCTTATATTGAAACTTACTTGACAGATTGAGTCATACAGCATTTTAGTAATAAAACGTCTACGATAAAGTGAAAAGATAAAATCATATTTATTGTGTTGCATAACTCAAAATACGCCAAAGGAAGCGGGTTGTAACTTAACAGGGCTCATAAAAAGCTCGCAATCTTTTATTGTGTACAGTTGTAGTTATTAAAACACTTCATTAAAATTTTATGTTGCTTTATGAGCCATCAATTAGCCGATTAGTACAGCTTGTCCCGTAATAAAACATATAAGTTATGATTTCGTTCGTAATAAATACTACGCAGATATCGAAATATTGACATGCGAGTTTCTATTATTAGAGACTTGTGCGGCGAACCGAGCCCTTTTTCTGAGAAAAACCTTCCGGAAACCCTCCGCATGGATACACAGTAAATAGTGCCTTCTCCTTTTAAAATTATGGTATACCTACAGCAGCTTTTGAGAAACAGAATGATATCCTACCAACTTATAATGTATTTATCATCACAGAAACGTAAGCAAGACCTTTACAAATAAGCAAGAGTAATTTAAAACGTATTATTTTGACACTGATGTAGCCAAGACCTTCTAAATCAAGTATTATTTAGCTTTAAAAACTAGAGTTTACGAGAGATGGCAAGCATGTGAAGGACATTGAAAGGAGAGTGAGTGCTGGTAATCAGGTGAATGGGGCACTACACACCTTCATGAACAGCCGCAAAGTGTCGGAAAAGGCACGGCTGGCTGTTCATGGGACGGTGTAAGTGCCTACACTTATGTATGCTAGTGAAAGTTGGGTATGGCAGAAGAAACATGAAAGCAGAATAAATGCAGTAGAAATGATAGCTTTGAGAAGTATGTGTGGTCTAACTTTGAGAGACAAAGTAAGGAATAACGTGATAAGGGAGCGTTGTGGAGCGAAAGAAGATGTAGTGATAAAGATTGAGAAAGGTATGTTAAGATGGTTTGGACATATAGAGAGGATGGACGAGAAGAGATTGACGAAACAAGTATACGTAGCGAGTGTGGATGGAAGAGTTGGAAGGGGATGACCTCGGCGAACGTATCACGATCAAATCGCGGACGTTCTCAAAAAATGCCAGGTTAAGAGTACTCTAAACCGACGAGCATGCATGACGATGAACGTAGATGAAGCGAAAGAGGTGTGTCAGGATCGTAGCAGGTGGAAATCCATAGTCTCTGCGTACCCCAATGGGAAACAGGCGTGATTATATGTATGTATGTATTAAAAACTAGCTATTATCATAACTATCTATTAAACTAGTTTACAAAATTTACACTTTTGTCTGTTGCCGTGTATTTTATGGTTGATACCGTTTTCTAATGATATATTATTTTCAAATTTACTCTTAGATTTTTTTGTGCAGCTCAAACAAAAATCATGAAACAGTTCGTTAAAGCTAGACGTAAACGGTGGTCGCTTTCCCTCTAGTTTCCCGACTATAACTATATTTTACCTTTTATCAAACAAAAATTCAGCAGAATGAGAATGGATAAAAACTCACCACTTTCAGAGACTGACGAGGGCGACCGTTCCGCCGTGGACACTCCTGACGAGGACGATTCTAGCGAGGAAAGCGAGTCAGCCCGCGTCGAATGCGTGTGCGTCATCGAACTCTCCGAAAGTCTTGAGTCTCTGGGTGCTTCGTGCAGCTGGTTTAACCGCCGGTGCAGGTAACGTTGCTCTCGCGCCAACTGCTCCTTGTGACTGACGTGCCTCTTCTCTCGTTCTTCCAAACTCTGCAACAAGATACTTGGGCGTTAAAACTCTGTAGGATGAGAATAGGTTGTAAAGGAGCGAGTGTGGTTTTAAACTCGGCAGTGCTCGTTAAATCGCTTTGCTGATACCTAATAAAATTCACAATGTGACCTAGGTACTCTTCACCCAAGCGACCCTGGGGTGGACAGCAGCACGTGGTGGTCGCATGCTGCTGTGGGGGTGACAATATTGTTTCCCGGGACGTGCCAATGGAGCACCGGCGCGGTCCACTGGAGTCCCCGGAGCTCCTCTATTTTGTGCTGAGGATGGCTACCACAGAAATAGATAGAATGGCCATGTGGGCAGGGCGCGCGTGATAGCACCATGCACCATAGTGCAGGATATTTTAAAGCCTTTCTCAGCACGCCTTATGACTTGTTTCTATAAATACTGTAAAAACTACTACTACTGTTTTTTTACTAGCATATTGATTCAAATTTCTCATTTAGATTTTAAATACACATTTGTACGCCTGCTGGCATAACATAGCGGACTCTTTATTGTATTTAAGAACTTTATATTATTTTTTGTACCTATGTTACACAAATGAATAAATGACTTATGACTTAACAACAACCCGCAAAAACGCCTTATTGTGCTGTTTCTAACTACAGAAAAGCTGTAAAGTACAATTGATTAAAATTTTGTTTTTTAATAATGACGTCAAAATGTAAGGCGTAGTTTGTTCGGAAAGTTGCCACGCATGAATCGCAAGTAAAATTGTGATTACAACCATTCTATCTATTTCTGTGATGGCTACCATGTGGTTTTATTCAGTATGTACCTACTGTTCACTCTCCACCCTTATTCTTAGTCGTCAGTTCATGCTTGACTCAACTCAGACTTAATTGAAAGTACTTTTCGGAATTACTATTCTTGCTGCTCTACTATCATCATCATCATCATCATTTCAGCCGAAAGACGTCCACTGCTGGACAAAGGCCTCCCCCAAGCATCGCCACAACGACCGGTCCTGTGCCTTCCGCATCCAGCGGATTCCCGCGACCTTCACCAGGTCGTCGGTCCACCTTGTGGGGGGCCTACCCACGCTGCGCCTTCCAGTACGCGGTCGCCACTTCAGAACTTTACTGCCCCATCGGCCATCCGTTCTGCGAGCAATGTGCCCCGCCCACTGCCACTTAAGTTTGGCAATTCTTCGGGCTATGTCGGTTACTTTCGTTCTCCTGCGAATCTCCTCATTTCTGATTCGATCACGCAGGGACACTCCGAGCATAGCCCTCTCCATTGCCCTTTGAGTGACTTTAAGCCTTCTTATGAGGCCTATTGTGCTGCTCTACTATGCAGATAACAATTTACTTGCATTTATATCCTTCATACTTTACGCCTTACACACTACACTTTTTACTTTACTTTGTGAACATTTTACACCAGGTTTTTCAGTTTATTTAGGAACCTTTCAATTTCAGGATGATTTTTGTTCGCTGAATTATAAGAATGGTAATAATATCAGACTGCACTGTGGTAACATGGCTTCACAAGAACTGCCTATCAACACAAACAAATAGTAATTTACTGTTAAAGTTTCCATATTAGTAGGAACTGAACACGTCCGACAGGCGAGCAGTCCCGAAAGAGATTAATAGTATCAATAACAAGAAACTATTGGGTAATTAGACGCACATAATGCGTGAGTCGAAACACATTAATCACTAACTGCTGATTTACTAACATAGGCTTTGACGTTTAGCGTTTGTAATAACTGCTGTTAAGTGTATGGGTTCTGGGCCCTAATTCACGTAATTTAGAAGACGAAAGACGTCCACTGCTGGACATAGGCCTCACCCAAGCAGTTTGGGGGGAATATGCCATAATCGCCACGCTTGGCAGGCGGGTTGGCGATCGCAGTTGGTTGGTTAAATCCCAATCATCATCATCATCATTTCAGCCGAAAGACGTCCACTGCTGGACATAGGCCTCCCCCAAGCATCGCCACAACGACCGGTCCTGTGCCTTCCGCATCCAGCGGATTCCCGCGACCTTCACCAGGTCGTCGGTCCACCTTGTGGGGGGCCTACCCAAATCCCAATAATGTCCCAAAAATATTTATTTATTTATGTAAATACTCAGAGAACGTTGCTGCCCATCCTCTGGTGAATTCCTTTAGTCGCCTTTTACGACACCCATGAGAAGAAACAGGGTGGTGCAATTCTTTACGTCCGGCACCACACGGAACATAATATTAATAAATTACTAAAATAATATTCCAATACTGATTTTAGTGCTTTTTCTTACCACTTTTTTACCGATCAAGTTGCGTTCGGAAACACGCACTAATGACGCGCAACAGTAGGATTACATTTATGCGCTCGCGTGACGCGTACCTGACAGCGGTTGCCAAAGTTAAGAATACGAAAAGCGTTTTTTTTATTGCAACCTAACTGCAAGTGCACTTCTTTAGTTGAGTTAATGGACATACTGGTTGAACTTAGTAACAACAAACAACTAATATTATTACATTATTGAATTGATCTCTTCGATAATTTGTTCCATATTATTAAAATTCGACCGATATTTATAGTGCATCTATACCCGCGGCACGATATGATGGCGTTTTTGACATTTTCCAATAGTGTTGTGACACATTTCAAATTATTAGCGGTTGGGACCAGGATTATTACTTTGACCAACTCCAACTAGCTATTATGAATAATATCTACATAAAGTACATAATTTATAAAATTATTCAATAAACATAACGTCTAGCCATTTTGTTTAATAGCTATATAATCAAATTTTCTGTGACATACCTACATTAAACAACATAACATAACATCACGCCTGTATTTCCCCGAAGGGGTAGGCAGAGGTGTAATAGTACACCTACATTTCGCCAGTTATGTTATAGTCCCATGTAATAGGGGGCGAGCCTATTGCCATTGACCTACATTAAAAAACAGTAGAAATAAATAGAATTTGTATAATAGATTCGAAATTCGAAAAATTATATTGGTGTAGCAGTGCATCACTATTGACAATAAAGTACGGCAATTGTTTCTTCATACGTAGCTGTCAATATTTACGGATCTTCATGAGCAGGCAAACGGCAAAAACGCCATTATAGCGTGCCGCACCTATAGGTGCAATTCAGTATCATTATCAGTGTCATTATATCGGGATGTGAGCACCCCTAGTTTTCCATAAAGATTATACAGACTACATCACAAGCTAAATTATTGTATCGTAGATAAAACCTATCGAATATATTCTGTCGACATTGAGAATCAGAAGGAAAAACTATTGCTACATATACACCAACTTCTATCAATAAATACTTAATCATGCGATACGAAACATTTATAAATAAACCGTTACCAGGGAAACATCGCATGCGTCCGTTCCCCACACATCGCATGCGTCCGTTCCCCACACATCGCATGCGTCCGTTCCCCACACATCGGATCGAAGTCAGTTTCTGCACATTTTTTGTGAGGCTCTTAGGTAAATGGCTTTTTCTAGAGCCCTATACACTGGGGACCGACCCGCGGGAAAAAAATGAGGATTATATACGAGTTTGGAAACTTCCAACTCTGCAGGGTAGTCGATGAATTTTCCGTCTTTTGTTTTTCCTCTCTCATTGTGTTTATGGGTTTATGGTATGTATACTTAAATGGGAGTTTCTGAGTTTCTTCGCGAGTTTAGAATTAATAGCCTTAATGTTGAATAATTCAGGTGATTTTCAGTTAAGTTGAGGGTTATTATGATTTCGGTACATTACTATGAGCTATTTGTGTAATGTTGTGTTTTTGAGTAATTTGAAACATATAATCAGTTAGTAATGAGTCCACAATCGTAACAAATTAGGGTTGATTATTTAATGATACTTAATTTAGCACTGAAGTAATATTTGATTACGTAACTAATGTATCTGATTGTTCAATGGTGGAATTATGGTGGTAGTTCTACCACCATAATTTAAGTTACTCCTTGTCACACGAAACCATAGCAAAATTTATAATCGCCACCCGCAAAACAATACACGAGATACGGACCAACGTATTCTTTTTTAATTTTTCTGGAGGCCGGGCGGGGGCCACCCTTAGGCATTACAGTCAGGGCAGGGAAGGCCTCAGATGATATATCTGGTCATAAATCTCCGGCAACTCAGCGGATGGTGCACCACTGTCCTTATTTTGCAGTCCAAATGTTAAATGCTTTTGGGGAGATTTTAAATTTTCGCAGCCATTGCGAATGATTAAATTATGGATGGAGATGAATGGGCGTGAGGTAATGTAGATGATGGATATGAAGCTCTGTGATTTTATTTTTGTGATAAATATGAATTTCTGATGATTAAATCTGACGAAGTGGTTGTTTTTGATATCAGTAATAGACGATTGCAAGGAACTAGTAGGTACACCAACCCGCACTAGGCCAGCGTGGTGGACTAAGGCCTTAACCTTCTCATACTGAGAAGAGGCCCGTGCCCAGCAGTGGGACAGTAATGGGCTGATTATGTAAGGTACAAGTGAAAGAAAGTATCTTATCTTATTGTACGGTAGTTTTTTTATCTGTGAAGACTGGTAAAGACGCTTGTCATCTTAGTCTTCCTGCGACTACAAACGCTGCAACGTCAGCAAAACCGATTTAAATAATATACGCGATGTTATCCGATTAAACTTGTTTTATTATAGAAAGTATCTTGTAATGTTCTTTTAATAATCTTTTTTTTTCTATTGCAGCTATCAAAGAATACACAGAAGTTAAAGAATAAGCTAGTTGAGATCTGATACTCAAATACTGATCTGATACTGATACTTAAATGTGGCACATGTGATTATGCTGTTATTTGCCTACGAGAAATCGATATAATTGCAAATTGTACCCATCACTCAAACATATAGAACGTATGTATAAACGTTGAAATTATCCAATTTATACGTTTGAATGGACAGATTTCCAATACATACCCGCACATAGGCACAAACCACAACCTTTGCTTTATCGATTTCCTGTCAGAGCATTTGAGCGTCGATTCAGAATTATATCATATTGCTATATACCTATATTATGTCATATAGCTATATATTATGGATTACTGGTGCCATCCTACCCTCGTGTTATTGCACGCTATTTATTTTTTACGACCGCCGCTCCGTTTAATATGAGTAGATTTGGCCTCTCCAAATAATCCACTCCTATTGCAAGACCTTGAATAATCTCTGCACTCTGCTTTTACACAATGTTGATGCTTTTTGAAGGGTTTTTGGGAAAATGGGAAATAAAATGGTAAGTGACGCCTGTTTTTAATGTAGGGTGAATATAAATGGGTACAGAAATGAATGTTTCGCTCTTAATGATGCGGTAGTTAGTGATAATCAAGCTGCTCTATTTAACACTGTTCTCTGTAAAAGCGAATTTAAAATACAGCTGACCTATTTTAACAGAGCCACTTCAGATTCAAAAGAGCTTCGTATTAAATTAAAACAAGCTCATTATAGAAAGAACAATACTGGGAAGGCGAAACATTACGCTCAAAACATGTAAATTTCGAGGCTGATGAATTTTAAACATCACTTCGGAATATCACTTATAAGTTAATTGGTTATTAGAAAAGTTTTCCAATCTGCATGAGGAATTGCTCGGTGGTTGGAATTTTTAGCCGCTGTAAAATATAGCCGACATTGTTTATTTAGGCAGACTTGATGGAAAGCGCCCGAGGAGTTTGCTCCGCAATTTGGTCGGTTTTTTTGACCTCTCGCAGGGAAACTTATTTGATACTGTCTGTCTTGGAACTTTTTGGGCTCGTAATAAATGTTACGTAATACAATCTTGTGTAAATACAATGGAAAAGTAATACAGGTATAAACACGATCAGCCTATTTTGGAATCCAAGTTTGATTTCGAAGACAAACTTACACGAATTTCTTAGCTATGCTATATTTTTTCTCACAGTCATACTCGATAGGTGATCACCCAGTGGAAAATGAGATGGACCGCTGACCTGGAAACGTTCGTAAGGATCCGATGGATACGAGGCCGTGTAGCGAACTTATATAAAGTAAGCCTCCATTCAAGAGCGGACGTCTTCTGACTACATATTGAAGGTTTTAATCAAGTAACGAAAGTTCATCACTATCCAATGCAAGTCATAGCCGATATGTCCTCAATATCTATGACTGGGGCTCGCCAATTACTTCGTCATTGACATTGAGTTTTGAAAAATCGTTCCTCAGTTCGAGCTTATATTATGTAAGGAGTCCCTGTTATATTTGGATTGTGTTGTGCGGTCTTGTGCGTTAGTTGTCAGGTTAGTAACGAAACTGTTTACTATCCTATACAACTTGTTGATCTGTATTAGTGCCATATTTAAGGAGGTGACTACACCACTGATACTAAACACGAATCAAGAAAAAATCGGTACCAATTTTTTTTTTTGTTTTATTTTCATTTGTAAACAAACAAATTCCCTCTGTGTGTCGCGTGCGACACAAAAACGATCAGTGCAAAACCACCAAAACAATTTTTAGGTATTTCCACCCATTGACAATGCCGCCGATGACTTATTTTCAGAGTCGTTCGGGATTTGTTCTCAAACCCCCGCTATGTTTCTAAGTGAGGGTATTAAATAATCGTAGAATTTTTCAAGTATTTTTAGATAACTGAGCACATTATTAATCATTTGCTTTAGAAATATGGCACGGTTACAGATCAAAATCTTGTAGATAGCTTCATCTTCGTCCTATTCAAGTGTATAACACACTATATCCTAGGCTGCTATGGAGTCTCTCGACTTCTACGACTAAACACATAAATCTGAAACACTTACAACACAGATATGTGTATGCACGTCCGCTCGAAATGATAGACGGTATTTTGAGAGAGCAATTTTATGAAACTTTGTGAGTTTATATATGTTGTATCTGTGTTGGTGTTGTCTCAAGTTGCCGGCAATTCGCTGGCTTATCGCCTCACAGGGGATGCGACGGAGGGTTGTCACGGGAAATTGTATTTTTAACCGACTTCAAAAAAAGGAGGAGGTTATGTATTCCGCGAGTTTTTAAGAATAATGTTTGTGATGTGTTTGTAATCATGTTCAATGTGTTACATCAATGAAGTTAGATAAAACAGTCCAATAACCAAGCAATCTGTAATCTTTAATTTTTATGCTGTTTAATTAAAAAGAGTTATTAACGGTGTATCCATTTGCAATTGACTGTGGAATTATATCACCCTTCGTGATTATCCATTAAATTCCATAGGTATGTACATCATTACAACAAGAATGTTGTAACTATTTTAGATTCGCTATGAGTAAATACAGCCTGATAAAACGTATCACTAGCATCTGCTCCTATCAGTGCAGTGAAGGCCATCTCAAGTTCATATAACTACATTTATATGTAACTCTCGCATCTTTCCATTAACTTCAACCTTCATACAGACGACGAAAACTTTATCTACCCCTATTTGAATTACCAGCCCTCCTTTACAAAACTCTATACTTGCATGTACACTTATATTTCAACCATTTCCATTTCCACCAACCCTATATAGTGTTCCGTACGGCTCATTAAAACGTTCTCGCGGAGCACGTAATCTTGGATTTACGAGTCGCGAGCCTCCATGTGCCGTATCACTTGCGAATTCATCTTAACTATTTCTCTAGGCTTGTAGACCAGCGATGATGAGGGTTTGATAATGTTTGTAATGATTATGTTATAGGTTAGAAGATTGTTGAGGTCTAAGTTTAAGTTTGTGTGTGTAGTGGTATCTATGACACAGGCGATCTGCCAGGAATATACCAACAAAGTTCTAATTGCCCAAGTACTCATAATTTGTACGTTGTTCCTGTTTACTACTATTTTCATGGTGTACAATAAAGTATATTCTATCTATCTATCATATAATATCTTAGCTTAATCAGTTTATTTCAGATAATAGTAATCCATATAAATCATACAATTAATAAGAGTAAAGAGTTGACGTTTCATCCAATAGCAATACTCACACTTACGCGGCTAAAAATCGAAAAACTATTAGAAATAAACACCCCATTTGGGATTTAAGCCCATACTGTTTAATGCCCCTGTAAGTTATATTTAAATAAGAGCTAAAATCGCCCAATGATGAATGAACATAACTAACTAAATGAAAAACATCTCCCAAAAGACTCTCAAGAAATTCCAACAGCCAACATATTCCATTATAATGACATGATTAATTAATAAATATAAATAAAATATAAATAAAATATAAATAAAATATAAATATAAATAAAATATAAATAAAATATAAATATAAAAAAATATAAATAAAATATAAATATAAATAAAATATAAATATAAATAAAATATAAATAAAATATAAATATAAATAAAATATAAATATAAACATTTTTGGGACATTTTACACATCACAATCTAGTCCCAAACTAAGCAGAGCTTGTGCTATGGGTACTAGACAATGGATATAATACTTATATACTTTTTTTGTTGTAAATACATACTAATACATACATACATAAGGAACAACCAGACCAACACAAACACTCATGTTCATCACACAAATATCGTGATCAGCAAATTAATTCGTCAAAATGAACGAAAAAAAATGAATGAATGAATGAAAGAATGAAATGAATGTTTGTTTGTTTTGATTTTATTGTGCGCGACAAGTCCCGTAAATATAGTTCAATATGACTAATTCGTTACTATCACTACAATTTACCTAAGCCGTGAATGTTTTCAGCGAAACGCAAATGAAAAGTGGCGTTGCTTTCGGTTGCGATGCTCGCTTTAACTAGGATGCCTTTTAATTAGTCCTGCATATTAATCAGACTAACGGTCTAAGTTCGAAATGTACAGGGAGACGATTGGAACGGACGCTTTTGATTGGTCCTACTTAAATTTGATGTTTTTGCTTATGAGATATAGATCTGCTCGTAACCGCAATCTAGACAGCTTTGTCAAGATGTGGTCGACGATGGAGCGAGCAAAGCTATTAGGTGCCGATTCACTCCAGCTTTAAAGGCGTTAGGGTTGTAAGTGCCCGGAAATGCAGTGAATTTAAAAATGTTTTTACAATCTATCTAGGACTTAGATGGTGGGTCGAATAGCTAGCAAAAGATATCATAAAAAAAAAACAAATATTGTTGTATTGTAATGGCAGTTCAGAGAACAAGAACTGGTTCTAAGCTGACATGCAATATTTTTAGCAGATAGACAACGAAGTAAGATAAATAAAAGTTAGAAAAAACCTATTCTGGTCCATCTTCTATCGCAGCGGTACTCTAAGTGTGTTCCGCGGAACCCTAGGGTTCCGCGATACCCCTGTAGGGGTTCCGCAAGAATTTAGAAAAAAAAAACAAAACACCTCTCTCTGGTCACACGTTTTGAATCCGCCCGCCGCGCGTATACTTGTGAGCGCGCAGTCCCTTTGATAAAAGCCGCCTCTGAATTAGACGCTATAGTTGTGAACAAGCGACTTTCGGCTCTATCTTCAAAAGCATAAAGTCGAGATTGTTTACAACGCATTTTTTTGTATTTATATTTTTATTTCCGCTTTTTGTTTATCAAAGGCGCCGACTCGAGTATTTTTGAGAATGTTCGAGTTCGAGTCTAGGACTAAGTATAAAAGCGCTATTATATAAAAAAAGTCGCGCCTCGTCAGTCAGTTGACGATTAGCGTTCGGAGCGATAAGTTCGTACCTACCTACTTACAAGCTGGCTAGCCTGCTGCCTTCTTGTAAGTTCTACTGCCCGCTGTATTCTGATTGTATCAGTTTTGTACATTTCTTCTTTGGACTAAACTTTGTCTCATAAACGCAGTAACGATTGTGCATTATTTTGACCCTACCATCCTGACGTGTAACATTATTAATAAAGAAGAATGGAACGTTGGCTTAAAGGTGTTAAACGTGTTGCAACGACATCTTCTAATGACGCTGAATGTTCAAAAGCAGTACGCGCGGAGAATACAGCAATTACCGATCCAGACGATGATGCCACGACGTCAAGCTCCACGGTTTCAAAGACGAAAAAAAGGAAGTATGATGAATCATATATCAGTTTCGGATTTGTTGATTCCAACGGCTCACCTCTCTGCATGTTATGTAGTAAACTGCTTCCTAATAGTTCCATGGCACCTGCCAAATTACGCAGACATTTAGAAACTGTACACCCCGAGTCTAAAGACAAGAATAAAGAATTTTTTGTTCGTAAAAAAGAACAGTTATTGGAAAGTCAAAAAAATATGATGCATGTAACACAAACTATCAATGAAAAGGCCACGGAGGCATCATATTTAGTTAGCTATCGCATTGCACAAGCAGGTGAAGCGCACACTATCGCTGAGAATTTAATAAAGCCATGTGTGTTAGACATAACAAAATGTATGCTCGATGAAAAATCTGCAAAGCATCTTTCTACTGTACCGCTATCAAACGATACTGTTTCACGGCGAATCCATGATCTGGCAAGCTACGTCAAACAAGAACTAGTTGCACGTCTACAAAAAACACGATTCGCCTTGCAAATGGATGAGTCAACTGATGTCACTGGTCTGGCTATCTTGCTGGTTATCGTGAGATATCCATATGAACGTTCTTTTGAAGAAGACATGCTTATGTGTTCACCGCTGCCCACAAACACTACCGGGGAAGAAATTTTTAATAAAATAAACATATTTTTTAAAGAAAATAATCTTAGTTGGAACGATTGCATGGATGTCTTCAAGAGAAGAATTAAGGAGCATTTTCTTTCACCATAAATCATATGTATTATATATATATACGTATTTTATATATATATATATATGTATGTATTTTATGTACATATGTATGTACCTATTTATGTATATAAGTATATATATCTTAATATAATTATTTTACTTGTAAATAGTTTAATCCTGTTAGATAAGTTATGTAGTCAAAATTTTTGTTATTCTGTTGTACACTTGTTTTTATCCTCTAATAATATATCAACATCTCTCTATCGCTCTAAGGTTTGCTGTAAGAAAACTCATTTTTGAGTTAAGCTCGCCGATGTACATAAGCTTTCCTATTGTAATATTAATGTGTATTTGTGTGTACAATAAAGTATCATAAATTGCATTGACATTTGTACAGATGGGGCCAAGGCGATGACAGGTAAAACAGCAGGAGCAGTATCACGAATAAAAAGTAAAGCGCCTAATTGTAGTTCCAGCCATTGTATTCTGCATAGACAAGCACTTGCGATGAAGCAAATGCCGTCAAATCTAAAATTAGTTATGGATGAAGCGGTAAAAATAATTAATTTTATCAAATCACGACCACTACAATCCCGATTGTTCTCATTATTGTGTGAAGATTATGGCAGCAAACATAAAACACTGCTGCTCCATACAGAAGTGCGATGGCTGTCTCGGGGTAAAACTTTAACAAGGCTATTTGAACTTAGAGCCGAGTTACAAATGTTTCTTTCAGCAGATACAGTTTCTTTTAATTTGAAAGACCGTTTGTATGATAAAACTTGGTTGTTCCGATTGTCTTTTATGGCGGATATCTTTCAAAAACTGAACGAATTGAATTTATCATTGCAAGGTAAACAGACAACAGTGTTCCAGGCCTATAAAAAAATAACTGCCTTCAAAAGAAAATTAGATTTTTGGATTATTTGCGTTGGTAAGAGAGAAATAGAAAGCTTTACGTCACTCAGTGAGTTTGTTAGCGATAACGACTCGGAAATGTTTCAAGATGATGTGTTTGAAGAATTGGTCCAATATCTCACTTCGATGCGCGCATCTTTTGTAAAGTATTTTCCCGAAGAACATAATACAAAAATGAAGCTGAATTCATGGATTCATAATCCTTTTTTACCCAACTTGCAAAAGCCCGAAAGTATGTCAAACGAGATATATGAATCTCTTTTAGAAATGTCATCAGACACAAGTATGGAGTCACTGTTCAAAACGACGCCTCTCAACGATTTTTGGTGCAGAATCCGTGATGAATATCCAATGCTTGGCAGAATGGCTCTGAATATTCTTCTCCCGTTCCCAACAACATATTTGTGCGAAACAGGATTCTCAACCTATGCAGCCACGAAAACAAAATATCGCAATAGACTGGACGCCGAACCTGATATGAGACTTCAAATGTCTTCTATCAAACCTGATATCAACCAATTGATGAAAAATAAAAAACAGTTTCATACCTCCCATTAGTTAAGATTTTTTCATTTTTAATATCTTCTATTATTGTACTTGGCATGTGGTTAAAGTAAGTAATAATTAGTAACTGTTACATTGTACTTTTATTATGCTTATATAATAAAGAATACACTTTTAAAAACTATTGTTTTATTGTAGGGTTCCGTCAAGTATTTTGCTTGTCAAAAGGGTTCCGTGACCAAAAAAGTTTGAGAACCGCTGTTCTATCGTATTGACATGAGCTACATAATAATAATAGCTCATGCCGTGGGAAAAAGGTTAGTCAGTCCGCAGGTTGGTAGCGAGGCTGACTGCCCAGGGTGTGCCGAACCATCAATTAAATATTGTGACTCGTGGAGCTTCTTTTAATGAAAGACTATAGATGATAGGCTGAAGTGTAAGATAATGATAGGGTGAAGAGCAAGGCCGAGCGCAATACTAAACGGTAGCTGTCGTAGATATTAAATTTTTAAACACAAATAATTGCGTTCAGAAGAAATGACGTCATCCAAACTTATAAATGTCTTCTGACATTAAACACATCAATAATACTCAATTGAAGAAATTAAAAATAATAATTTTCAAGGTTAATTTTCCCTTTATATTTGCATTGTCAAAGCTACGGCCATATAAATCGCAAATAACAGCCGTCAATGTCAGCCCGCCATAGCCGTATGTTTCCACACTAACAATAAATTGCCTAAACTAAACAAAGTGTGCGACCATTAACATATTAGATTCGTTCAGCCGAGAGCCTATTTACGGCAGCGGTTTTAATTACTTATGCGCTGTGAAAATTCCAAATGAATTTCGGTAATGTACTTAATTAACGAAGTCTGGAAAAATGTTTAATGGAAATCCTATTAGGTGTACTGTTGAAGGGAATAAATGAATGTCTGAACTAGTCATTATAAAGGTCACACTCACAGAGCTACATCTACTAAGGGAATAAAGGATTTAAAGAAATGAAAATCGGAAAACATTACACTTGGTTGAAAACGCCATTTGACTTGTAAAACAATTGTAAAGCAAAATAACTGTTACAGTAAGTAAGTTTAAGACTATATAATCAATGAAATTTCTTATTAATAATAAAATAGAAACCGTATAATCCACTTAAAGTTTTCTCATACCCATCCTAATCTGGATGACATAGAGTTGAAATTCCTGTTTAAATTTGGGAAATAATATTTGATGAAGCGAGTTTGGAATAATAACGCATCGCTTCATTGACAGCGGTTTACTTTACGCTCAATTAGTGGAACGACACACGTGAAGTCCCGGATCCATACACCCTTCCCCTCTCACTTCCCTCTTAAGTGTTTGGTCTCAGTTTGGGTGCGGCAGAATTTTGTACAAATGTTTTAAACGTAGTCTCTCTTGTATGCAAATTCAGTGAGAGAAATATGACAATGAAGGAAACAAGAACCGCTCGTAATTCGTTGCTATTAACAACTATTTTATTGTTTACTGTTGAGACATCTATGTCTGAAATTGTATTGGTTCTATTTTTACAAAATAATAGATCATCAACCATTCCAGTTAAACTTTCGTAGTAATTTCAGATGCTCACCTCCCACGTACACAAACGAGTAAATTAATTTCAACATGCAAATGTACTATCAAGCATACTCAACATATTGGTCCAAGATTCGCACCTTGTGGTACCCCCATACCTACCGGCACTCACATCGCCTGATAACGTAATAAAGCGAAGTTACAACCAAGACAGCGGTCCAAACTCCTTGATAAACCACCCTGGGAACATCCTGCGAACATCCCGGGCCTCTCCGCGCCCGATCCCGCATTGTTTCACCCGAGCGATATTGTCGAATGCCACCTGCCGTTCCTTTTCACAAATGTTCTCCAGTTATCTCAATGTACGTAACAATAGGTAGTAGGTAGGTGTGTTAAGTCAGGAAGTGACGGCTTAAAGGCGGTTAGGTTATTGTCTGAATTAGGGGTGTACCCTTATATTTGAAGTGTTATGTTATTGTTACATTTCTAAGTAAATATAAAAGTAGAACGTCTAATTGTTACTAGTAAATGACCCAAGAAACCCACCCTAGACAACCGTCAACTGTGCAATCTTTTTCTCGAAGTAGAAACCAGAAAAAACATTCTTCATTAACTACAATAACGATCCTCACAAACCGCGAGGTGTTCATCGTAATATTCAAACTGGGGTCACAGAAACGTGCCTAATAACAATATACTCACTGCTTCTACTGCGAATTATAAATAACAGGAGATTAGGCTGCTTGTAATTGGGCAGATTCCGTCTACTGATAAAACATCTGACACTTGGTCACGTTCGAGAAACGGCTAACGGTTCACTGTTCGAGGGAACTTATTTGCCATCGTCGTTAAATAGGTATATAATTATTTTAATATTAATTAAATTTTATTTAAGTTTACTATTTTTTTTTTCATTATCAAGTCTTTCTTCATCATTATAGAAGATAATGTTAAAGTTAGAGTTCAAGATTTTTTCCTCACCCATAGACTTATTTTAATTACAGATAATGGCCTAAGTGTACCTACAAATGAATTCTTCAAGCCCAGTATTTCTGTTGGCTAAATAAATAATACTTTCCACAGAACTTTTATTCTCTGTGAAGAAAAAAGTTAAATTATACTAGCACTGAAGGTTTTTCCGACTTGGCTATGAAGATATAATTTGTTTAACGGTGTGAATACTAACTGAAAAATGGCTAATGAGAGTTTCTTATAGTCAAACGGCGTATTATTTTCTTTAAAAGAAAACTTACAAGCATTGTAACTTTCTTTTGTAATTTTCATTTTGTAGACGGTTTAAAACGTAATTTCATTAAAGCGTTGTTACATTCTACAAATGATAAAGTTTCTTTGATTTGGGGCTCCATATTTTATCCATACACGTACCTATTGTCAATTATAAAAGCTCAATCGTCACCTGCTCAAACAATTCAACACGACGTTACACCTCCACAAAAACAATTATATATTTTTTCAGTTGGAGGCAGGTAATTTTTTAAATAAATACTACCTACTGCGCGGCACGGGTAAGTCATTATAGGTTTTATGGCCCATAACGCGGTCCCTACCTTATAATTCCGACTTATTCAACTACGTGAAAACAAAAATAAATCACGGCATCGATATCGTAGGGGAAGCCGGAAAATGTTGCGTAAATGTTATACTATGCTGCGGACGTGTGTTGATGTGGGGTATACAGGGAATTGTCGAAGAATTTTGATTAAATTGTTTGGAGTTTCGATTTCTTGAGGCATGCTAGCGTTATGTTTTTTTTTTTGGTATTTATCATTCTTATCAACAACTTATTCGGTTGTAATTGTAGATATTTGAATGATCTCCTACTCTAATCATGTTATATGCTAAGTAAGATTTGTTGATGTAACTCGGGAAAAAATTATACATCTTTTCGAAGAATTATATATTTTTCGCTTCAAAAATTAAAAGACCTATACATTTAAGAAACGAATATTTCTTTAGATTTTCCTTTGTAGGTATTGTACCAATATTCTTTGTAATAATTGTATTCGTAATTTCATTGAGCCATCCGTAGTAATTAGAACAATTTTCTCTCAATCTCGTCTTAAACGACAGAGGGTTCACAATTGCTTTGTCTATGTCCCAAAGATATTATTATATCTACATAATGTAAGAAGATAATTTGGACGTTTCGACAAGGGTCTTATTCGGAGTATTGTTTACGACATCTAAGGGCCTATCATCGATATAATATATGAAGGTATCTCAGAAAACAGTAAACACTCATTATATGTGATTATTGAAGCGGAATATATATTTTTGTTCTTCGTTTTCGTTAGGAAAATCTTTTTTGTGTGCTACATATAGTTGGCTAACGACCAATGATACAATTTTTGGATATCGTAACAAAGGAACAATTGTGAGTCGATGTCTTTGTAAATTGTTTGAGCGTAAAATGTTTAAAGAGTCTATTTCAATAATTTGTGATTGATGTCAATATAATTTTAGCTGTTCATCTTTTTGGAATGACAGTACCGATAGACAACCAATTCATTGATTTATTAATTCTACGGTAGACATCATCATCATCATCATTTCAGCCGAAAGACGTCCACTGCTGGACAAAGGCCTCCCCCAAAGGAGGGGGATATGCCATAATCGCCACGCTTGGCAGGTGGGTTGGCGATCGCAGTTGGTTGTTTAAATACTCAGAGAACGCAGCTGCCCATCCTGTGGTGAATACCTTAGCCGCCGTTTACGACACCCATGAGAAGAAAGAGGGTGTTGCAATTCTTTACATCCGGCACCACACGGTAGACATATAATAAATGAATAATAATTTAATTAAATAATGATAATTAATATTCCTTTTGTGACATGCTTTACATATGAAATTATTTATTTATTTTTCTTATTATTATAATTTTTTGTGAAATGTAGTTTTTCTATGGATTTCATTTTCTGAAATAAATGAATTTATTATTTCTTTATTATTATATTGCTATATCTTGTATAATTAAAAGCGACAGTCCATTGATGAATTATACTCAGTTTTCTATCATAGGACTAAATTATCTTAAAAACTTAAACAATTCTTCCATTTTTATAGCAGGGCGTCAGTTTTTGAGTAATGCGTTCAGGAGTATGTCCCGTGTCTTATAGCGTTTCCTTCCCATTGATGTCACAACGTTTATTAAATTTCCCAAGAAGAAAAAGTGTCGAGGGACAGAAGATAAATCGTCTTTTATAATAGTGGGGATTAGCTTAATTTTATTTTTCATCTAATTTTTGATTTATTTATGTAGGCAGGTTGTTTATGAATAGATGGTGTTATGCACAGAAATAGAGTAGAATGGTTGTAATCACAATTTTACTTGCGATTGCGTGGCAACTTTCGAACAAACTACGCCTCCAATATTGACGTCATTAATTTAAAGTGTTGGCATGCGCGCCCTGCCCACTTTTCCATTCTATCTATTTCTGTGGTGTTATGAATTGTAGATATTATGTATCCTAAATTCTTTAGCAAAAAGCATGCAAGCCAATAATCTTCATCGTCAGTTAGCCTCCTATTTTGTAATTTTAGAGACGCAACATTCTGTTCCCTTAAAAGCAACGTATTAAGATCTTCCATCGTTTTTCAGGGAAAACCAAAAGCAAAAAAAAAAAAATATACTAGGTTCATCGCGGAACTGAAAATAGTGCAAAAAAAGTCCCATCCACCCGACTATCCAGAATCAAAAAGCTCCACCCGTCAATATAACAGACAAGTGACGTAACGCCACGTCAGCGGAACAGCGCGTGCTGATTGGCTAGCGTTCGAATTTGATCCGACGGCTACGTGAAAATCGAACTGCAGGATGACGTTATGTGATGCGTCGTCAGGAGCGATACTGATGTTTAATGGTTTGGAGAAAGTTTGGAGGATTTTGTTTTATTAAGACTTTGGGTTATGGGTAAAATGGAATAGTTTATTTATCTTATTTTATTTATTTGGATAGTTAGGGTGGAAAGGGGTTAGTTTTCTGGTGGACTGGTTAACATACTGTTTGGTATTCTGTTAGCATGTGTACTCAGCTAAGCGCAGAAGTCATCAACAGTTAGGGAAGTTAAAGACAACTTAATATAGAACTTGATAAACTAATATTTTGTGACTTCTAAACACTATACGTACAACACGCTTGAGTAGAGATTTCTTTCCTATTTCAGATTATATATGTTGTTAAATTGAAGATTGAAATTACCATATTGGAATAAGACAGCTCAAGTAACGATTCTATCCTTGAGGTTACTTAAGTTGGTTCCTACTTAAGTAGTGATCAGTTGATCTGTACTTGAGGAACTTTCTGTAATACGGACCTTAATGAATGAACGTTATGCTAAAATAAACTTATTTATTGAAGCTGGTTAAAAAACTACTCAACCTAAGTCAATAAAATTTATATGGGACCACCGCGCGGACTTTCTCTACCAAATAAAAAAACAACCACGTAAATAGGCCCACAAATCTCGGAGTAATGGGTGTACATACATGAAAAAAAAAAAAAAAAAAAAACCCGCGGAATACATAACCTCCTCCTTTTTTTGAAGTCGGTTAAAATGTTAAGGATTTAATAGTGTAACCCTAACGCCTTTAAAGTTGGAGTGAATCGGCACCTAATAGGTTTGCTCGCTCCATCATCGACCACATCCTGACAAAGCTGTCTAGATTGCGATCAAGAGCAGATCTATATATCATAAAAATAAAAAAATAAAAAAGTATGTATGTTTGTTGATTTTGCCTACCGAGCATGCAGAATACCTTGCTGCTCTCTAATTGGTTTGTACAGCCACAAAAAGAGTTATCACAAAGTACGATAACTATATTATGACAGGCATTAAGGCTGTGCGGCCGGCATTGATCTGATTAATGATTTAAAAAAAATCTTTTGAAAAAAGTTATGTCGTCTGAAAAATATCACTCTTTGTTGTTATTAGGTACAGTCGATCGCACGTTAGAGGTAACAGTTTGACCTTGACAGCATCTTTATTTCGTGATCAGTAAGGGCGGTTTTCGTAATTCAAGTGTTACCACTGACGTGCGGTCGACTTTACATTCTAACAAAGAGATAAGAATCCAGGGTCCCCAGATATGAATTAAGTTTTCTCATATATCTGACGACCCTGGATACTTATCTCTTTGTTAGACTGTACATACTGTATTGATTTATTAAATAAGCTTAAAACTAAAGTATTTTTTACAATACTGCGTTTTACTGGCTTTTACATTAGATCATAAAGGTATTATACTTACGTCAGTATAGAAATGTCTTTGCATTAGATAGGTTTTTTTATAAACAATCAGGCATTCAAAAAAGCCTAGACAGGCATCCATCTATTTTGAAATGGTTACCCTATCTCAAAGATACTGTATCAAAAATCTGTTAAGATTAAAAGTATGATATCTATCAATCTTTTGCCTGATTTCGTCAATGGATTTGTCCAAACAAACCGCGAATAGAGGTGTAAAAGCCATGGTTTAAGTAAAATATCTTGTAAAACCTACAAACCGTGAAACCATTAATTTTGCAAGGCACTATTCAGTCACACATCACCCTGAAATACGCGTACCTATATAAATTTAATTAATTAGCTACCCTACATAAAACGATCATTAACGAAAGACCGAATGTATTCAAATTGCATCCTTTCCACCGCGGTCTTTAATCAGCCCACATTATACATTTCATCCCTTTTCAGAATTACTAAACAGAGAGAGATGACATGACTTCTGAAGATTTTAAAGTAGCGTGTATAGGAAGGCCAAAAGAAATAGATCTAAGGCTTTTTAATTAGAAACTTTAATTCCATAGCTCATGGTTCAGATTTCATTGCAAGTATTTCTATGACATTTTTAATAGTTTCTGTCATTAAAACAACCTGAATGACGTGTTCTTACAGTTTATTATTGTAAGTTTTATTTATATCATTTCATTCGCTTTAATATAGTTACGTAATGAAGAGCAGTAAAAAAAAAAACAAAACCAAAGACAGGAAGAAAACTCACAGAATTTTTTAAAAGCTGCTTTGCTGGATCTTATATTTTATATTAAAGTAATTTTTTTCCGACAACATGCCAGTATCCGCTTTGTTTATTAAAAAACCTGACTATGTTCAGTTCGTAGTTTTTCTAGGAACTACTCCCAGAGTCCCATCTGATCTACGCAGCTCTACCTTGGCTAAAATAGAATTTCGTGGAAGGAGGGATTATCCGTCAATCTGATTAAAATCCGTGAAGCTATAATTTAGTTTGTAAAACAGTTAATTTTATACCTAAGAACATTTTTATTAATAGCAGTTGGTTTTGTCGTAATAATTCTATCGTGCAAAACCTCTAAAGCTTCACCTATAAAAGAAATTGCACAATCTTGTGCGAATATGATCTATGGCATGTTATCTGTATTGTGCGTAGCCTGGCACATATTAATTTGGCCACAATGCCAAAATCGTGGTTAATGGTAGCCCTGTTCCCCTGCGGCTCGTATCTTGGCTTTATTGCCCAAATTTTCTTTATTACACAACTTATGAATGATAGCGAGAAGCGGCCTTTGGTACTATTAAAAATGTGGTAATTAAATCTTTGGAGAATTTGCTAGTGTAGCAAGATAATAATATGGGGATGGAGAAGCTTTATAATGATGTTTTATTAATAATATCCAAAGCTTGAAAAAAAATAAAAATTATTGGATGCAGAAATATGTACGTAGATATTGGTAGGTAGCAGTGGCGAAGGGTGAATATCTTCAGAAGAAAGCCTATCTCCTAAAAATCCTAAAATAGCTAAGATCGCACTAAAAAAACAATTTAACAACTTTTAATTTAATTTTACATCTTTTTTTGTACTTTAGAACAATAAATTAGCATAGATATGTCGTTGATCTGTATTTAAGCAATACCTAAATGAAAGCCGGTGGGAACCGTGTTATATGGATCCTTCGCCACTGTTAGGTAGTAACATTAGCCAGAAGTTACGACACGACAATAATCTTCATACTAATCATACACACATTCATGAAAATAACGTTGTGCAGTAAGGTCTATCATAACTGCGTTGAGATTCAGTTTGCTTGCAAGGTGAATCTGAACGCAGTTATTGGCTCACAACTACACTGCAGTTTTAATATTGGTTCTCGAGATTAACCCTAACTTCTTTCTTTCTGTCTTGAATAGTCAAAGTAGTCGTCGGATTTCTATTTAGGTTTACAAACTTGTTCATTTGCATTTTGTGTATCTTAATGACTTTCTAATTTCTTCTTTCTTTATCTATATTTTTGGGATTTACGTAGAATTTAAAAGAGATTTATTGTACTGACTCATTCATCAAGGCAAAGTCTAACTACTGAAGATAGAAACATAAAATTTGGACAGTATGTTCCTTTGTAACGAAAGCTCCCACTGAGAAAGGATTTATTGAAATTCCATTCCTAAGTGGTGTAAGGGGGGTGTTGGAGTTTGTATGGAAAATCTTTTCTCCTGGATCGATTGACTCAAAACTTGTCTATTCTATTTTCGATAACCGTAATTAGACACTTCAACGCAGCAACGTCCTTCTATCCGTATGCATGCAGTTCTACACAAACCGTACTTGATGCTTTTATGCTTTTAATTTAGCCTGTTAAGAGTCCTAAATAAATTATTTATTTCTTTCTAATCACCAATCAATCAATCATCAATTTGCCAAGAGTGGCAAATTTCTCATATGACCGTACATTACTAGCTGTTCACAAGTCATTGGAATCTACGAAAGAACTAGGATTTCTTTTTCTTCTCATTTTCATCAGAAATCATACCCCCAAGATATTTAATTTCATTTCACATAAATAAATACATAACAACCAAAACATCGTAAACGAAAATGAGGTGCCTATTCTCATAATTAAATCTTTACACTGTAACACGATAGCTAATATCTATTGACAGTAAAGCGTCAGTTTAGTGGCGAAGCGTAAGAATTACGGCCCGTTTATACGTCATAAATAGTTAGCATCGATCGGCTTCGTGTCGTAAATGTCGCGTGTGAAACGACCCGCGACGACGATTCTTGAAACCGTGGACTTAGGGAGGATGAGTGTAAAATCTACGGTGTTTTTTTTGTTTTTATTTGATAAGTAGGACTGGAATTGTATCTCTGTGGGATTTCAATTGTATCATGAGATTCTTGTTTTATTCGTATCGTAGAATCGTCAATGGAGAGGTTTGTAGAGTTACTCTTAAAAACAATTCCAATTCATTGGCATTGGACTAATGTCAATCAGTACCTTTGATTCAAACATAAATTCCAAAACGAGTTTATTATTTTTGAGATCAGAATTGGATTAGAATCTGAAGCATTTTCAAGAGTATAAATAAATATCTTTGGGACATTTTTACACAGCACCATCTAGTCCCAAACTAAGCAGAGCTTGTGCTATGGGTACTAGACAATGGATATAATAATTATATACCTACCTACTTTTTTGTAAATACATACTTATACGACTACTACTACTACTACTGCCTCGTTGGTCTAGTGGTCGCAAGCGCAACTGCTGAGCATGGGGTCCTGGGTTCGATTCCCGGGTCGGGCAAATTGTTATTGTGTTTTTTCATTAGGAAATTCTCAGTAGCAGCCCGGAGTCTGGATTTGTGCCCGGTTAATGGCAATAGGCTCGCCCCCTATTACATGGGACTTATAACATAACTGGCGAAATGTGGGTGTACTATACACCTCTGCCTACCCCTTCGGGAAATACAGGCGTGATGTTATGTTACTTATACGACCGAGCGTTGTGGCGCAACTTGGGAGAGGCCTATGTCCAGCAGTGGACTGCGATAGGCGGAGTTAATTGATTGATTGATTGACATACTTATAATACATAAGTATGGTCTTGCTTTTGCATAAGGTTACATTTTTTATTTATTTATGAAATATGTAACGATAATCTTAGACGCAAAATTCCGTTTATCATTCTCGAAATTAAAATGAGAATCCACGTTCTTCTACACATGTATAAAGCAGTTGCTTTATAGTTATTTTGTAATGCCAAGAAATCAGGTTTTATTATTTGTTTATTTGCCGCAAACTAGAACCTACAATCATCTCATTCATGCAATCAGCCAATTGTCATTCAGATACTTCAATCAATTCATAACAAAGATAATCTTTACGACAAGACATCGGAAATGAAACAACAAAGGAAAGGGAATCGCTCCATTTAAACGTTACTATCAGTAGAGAGTTTACGGCCGGTCGTAAATCAACATTGTATCGCTCACAGAATAGGTCCCCGCCTGCACTTAAATAATTCATGTCGGTAGCCTTAAAGGGTGCAGTGTTACGCCTATATATGGTCGCTTTAAGGGTAGGCAGAGCTTGAAGACTCATCATCATAATCGCCAACGAAACCAACTATGCTAGGGAGGTTTTTAGACGTATTTAGATGCAGAATTTTAGTGTTATAGATGGAGCCACTGATTTCTGTTGTCGAATTTTCAGGAGTACTGATTTTAAGGTTTGTTATTTAATAAGACCTCTGAATACCTTTGGTGATAGTAATTCAGTTTTCTTTTCGACAATGAAAAAAATAAAAGGGCCTAGAGGTTGAACGCTTGCCTTCCGTGCAGGAGGGTCAGGTTTCGAACCCGGCCCGTACCTTTGACTGTTCGAATTCATATGCGAATCAGAATTTAATTACCACTTGCTTTAACGGTGAAGGAAGTATCATGAGGAAACCTGAGAGTGCTCCATACAGTTCTCGATGGTGTGTGTAGTCCACCAATCCACATTAGGCCAGCGTGGTGGACTAAGGCCTGATCCCTTCTCATTTTAAGAAGAGGAACGTGCCCAGCTGTGGGACAGTAAATGGGCTAGTTATGTCATGCTATCCGTACATTATTATGACTTCTTTGCTTCTTTCTAGTTCTTCCCAAAGAAGTTCTTTTGTCCTTATTTCTTTACGTCACAAAAGATAAACTTTCAGAAATATATTTCACTGTCGTAAAGTCACTTTTCAGCTTTATTCTTGAGACAAATTTTTTTTAGCAATTGATTGAGATTACGTACTTTCATGTTTAAACAAAGTTTCGCAACATCAAAAGTAGATATTTTGTTTATTGTTGATATTTGTATACAAACTTCTTGTAATACATCATTTGTGTCTGTTGGTTATTGTTGTTATTCAAGATTTATGGTTTCCGAGTGTCCTTTTGAATAATCTTTTCATAAAAATGTTTAAAAAAAGTTTTATAATGAACTGTTTTTTGTCGAGAATCTCTTCAATAGAGCGTCGGTGTTTATACTTTCGGAGGCACGAGTGCTGGATATAAATTATATTCAGTTTTCAATGTTTTGTACGTATATATTTTGACGTTAAACAATTTTTTTCAAGTACAGAGTAATTAAAACAATGCTCTATGTTGTATTTATTTTCAGTAATGTGTTCTTAAAACATATACTTATCTATCATACTAGAGTCCTCAAAATCCCATGTGTCATAAACAGTGCATGTATGTGTATAGTAATGGCAAAAGTAATTTTTTTTAAAGATTATAATAATGAATAACTAAAATTATAAAAAACTATAAATGAAGAGAAGAAACTATCTATAAAATCAAACACTACACAAAAGCTATTTCGCTTCGTAAAATACTTAATAAAATTATTTATAAAGGTTAAATATTCATCTCTATTTATACCCTTTGCCTACAAAAACTATAAGAAAATATTATTCATTTGAATAATTCAGTGAGAGACTAAACAATTTGTTCGGCTCATTGGGCCGAGCTATAGAATCAAATTATTTTAGAGCGCTTTTTATTATGTAAGCAATGAGCACAAACTGTTTTCAGATATTTCCAACGTTTTAATAATCTAGTCAAGACAGTTGCTTGTAATTTTTGATGATCTCCGGAACATTTTATATGTATCTATGTTTTAACATCACAAGATGGATCTGTTACAGAGTTTGTGGTCTTCCAAAAAACCTTTATTTCTTAAAGATTTTTCCCAGCATGCACTTACATAAATACTTTCCATTTCGTTGTAGTAAAGCTCTTTGTGAAAGAGCTCGTCCGGGGAAGTACTACCACCGTACCTATTTCTGCCGCCAAACAGTGATGCTTGCATTGCTGTGTTCCGGTGAAATTACAATCACATGAGACTTTCCATCTTCATCTTTCAGTTTGGTGAACGCGACTTGGGCAAAGGTAACACCAGGTGAGCTTTTAGCTCTTGTCGCCATACTATGCATAAACAAGTAAAAATGTTGCGGTCAGCCCCTGACCGTCAGAAACGAAGTTATGAAATGGCGGTTATCGCATTATACACTTGGGTTTTTATTTATTAACAAATAAATAATAAAATAAATATTTTGGGACATTTTACACGACACCATCTTAGTCCTAAACTAAGCAAAGCTTGTACTATGGGTACTAGACAATAGATATAATACTTATATACTTTTTTTTGTTAATACATATTTATAATACATAAGAAACACCCAGACCAACACAAACACTTATATTCATCACACAAATATTTGTGTCCTATGGGAATCGAACCCTCGTGATCAGCAGTCCGACACTCGAACCACTAGACCACAGACGTCATCAAAATGTCGTTATTAAAAGGCGCATGCGCTAAATATTGACCAGTTCATTGTAATGATAAATTTCGCAACTATAATACAAGTATAGATGGCAGGGAACATCTACCGTAGGACTGAGATTCCACAGGGCCTAAGTTCGATCCCCAGTAAAACACGTCTTACGAAAAGATGATGTTTATTTAATAGTTAAAATCTGACGTGACGTTACATTTTCTTCCGAATCACACCGACCGCAAGCCACGATAAGGAACTTTGTTCCGAAAATGTTATAACTGCCTATTAAAAACAACATGAGTAGTTTTTCATTTCATTTATCTATTTTGTACAGTCCTCGACAAAAATTTCGTCACAATATTTTTATACAGTAACTGTTATTACCCATTGATTTCAACCATTCTTGGGAACATCGTCAGCTAATTAGCCATTGTCAGTGGATATTTCTGTGCGTGCAAAGATCCCAACCTCATTGTAACAGTAGCAAGCAGAACGCTCGACTGGGCGAGACTATAAAAAAAAAGTTCAGTAAGTCCAGTGACATTACTTCATTATGAGCCTGAGAGACTCCCTTAAGTCTGAACCTAGATTATCGCTGGTCTACTTTACGCCGCTTAAAATATTATTAAACTGAGGTAACTTAACTTACGTATTCACACTTGACTTTAGTTTTTTTTTAAAGTTATAGTTAACGGAAAATGTTTAATGTAAATGGTCGAAAACAAATGAAACTGTAAGCACAGACGAGAAAAAAAAATGATTTCGAGCTACATATAACAAAAGTGAAGCACCTTACCGAACTATGTGTGCGTAATTTGAGAAACGAAACGCTTCATAATGGCGGCCGATCAGTAGCTCTAGCACGAACAATTTTGACGTATCGAAACGTTAATGTAAGCGTTTTTTAAATAAAAAATACAACAGTTCTATTACATTTTTATTTTATTTTATGCATAATGCGCACTTTGTATCATACAGACTTACGGCCGAAATTAATATCCAATCTATCCACGATTAGCCCTACTAGAGATAGAAAAATGACTTATTTTGTATGGAGCTTATGTCAAATACTCTATCTCTAGTAGGGTAAATCGTGGATAGATTGGATATTAATTTTGGCCGATACATACATACTCAAATCGTTAAAAGAAGATGTCTCAAACGAGTATTTCAGATCTAAAGTTCACTTACATTTACGTTTCGATACGTCAAAATGGTTCATGCTAGGGCTACAGAGCACTACAACGTAAGTGTGTGCGTGAGTCACGTATACAAACAAGCCGGGTCAGCTTACTTAGGGTGCTTCATTTTCGTTATATGTGGTGCGCGGAGTCCTACTTTTTTTTCTTGTCGGTAACTGTAAGTTGAACGAAGTGATACTTCTTCACCTATTCTGTGGGGTGGATTTAATTATGTTGGTGATTAATACGACTGCCCCTGGATTAGGATGCGGCGAGGACTAGCTCTTATTAATGGCGGATGGGTTGTTCGGCGATTTGTTAGCGTTTTTCTAATATTTAGGTCATTGTTGTGTCGGTAGTTATTTCATATAGTCAAAGGTTTTAAGTTGCAATGCTTAAGGTGCGAACAATTTTGTGAAAGCAATGTTATCGTAATTATTTTATTATTTTTAACGCATATACGCATGTGAAGCGAAATCTAAAGATTTAAATTGTGGAAAGAAAAAAACAACTGACTGCGTACTCAGCCAGGAGTCGCAGGTTCGAATCCTGCTCGTAAGCGATTTTTTCTTTCCACAATTTAAATCTTTCAATGTTATCGTTTCAAGAAGCAGAAGACCGTTTCAACTATTCGATCATAAAAAAAATCTAATAAATAACCTGAAAAAGGCGACTAAGTCTATAAGAACTATGTATATAACCTAACACCAATATGTACACTTAATTGGCAAAATAAATATCTTTGAATCCAGAAAATTGTATTCACGGTTCCCGAAAAACGACGTTCTTTTGGAGCATTTAATTGAATTGAATTGAAATTGAATTGAATTAAATTGAATTGAATTCAAAAAAATTCAAAATTTTATGAAACATCGAATACGGCGTAAAAGGAATGTCAAGTAAATGGCGCGGTGTCAGCGACGTTCTTTCTCAATCGCCCAAAAAGAACGTCGCCATCGTCTGTTTAGCGCCGTATACAGACTATTATGAAGACCAATCGTTGTATATTTTTTTTATTGTTACCACAGAAATATGAAAAAGTAATCGTCGTCTTTAGGGTTTCATAATGATGTAAGATAAGTTTGTTATGGAAGCAAAGCTTCTATAGCGTTATGGCGCGCTCGGCCGCCAGGCAGTAAGAACACACACGCGAAACTCTGCGCACAAGCTTCACTTCTGTCGGGCGTTACTGTCTCACTGCTGGGCATGGGCCTCTTCTTCGAATAAGAAGGTTTCAGGCCATAGTTTACTACGCTGGCCTACTGTAGGTTGATGGACTACACACCTTTGAGACCTGTATGGAGCACTCTCAAGAGTGCAGGTTTGCTCAAGATGTAAAAAGACTCGTCGAAGTTTAAATAACATACCAAAAAAAAACATCACGCCTGTATTTCCCCGAAGGGGTAGGCAGAGGTGTATAGTACGTACACCCACATTTCGCCAGTTATGTTATAGTCCCATGTAATAGGGGGCGACCCTATTGCCATTGACCGGGCGCAAATCCAGACTCCGGGCTGCTACTGAGAATTTCCTAATGAAAAAACCCAATAACACTTTGCCCGACCCGGGAATCGAACCCAGGACCCAACGCTCAGCAGTCGCGCTTGCAATCACTAGAGCAACGAGCAGGCGCGATAAACGACGGCATAGGCTAATTATGTATGAAGTTAAGTAATGAATGACATTCCAGTTCATTCATTGGTTGTCTGGAAGAGATCGCCTTGGAGCGATAAGACCGACAATTGTACGCTTATACCTAGTTCATAATTATCATGTTTTTTATGTTGTGCAATGAAGAGGATTTGTATTTGTATAAGTTTACTTTAAACTGAAAAATTAAAATTTTTACTACACACGTTAACGTTTTACATATTTTAGGTTATAAAACAGAGCTGCCACCTAGATACCTAGGTATCTTACGTTGGAGGACACTCTAGAAAATTGGCTGTGACGTCAGCAGGGTTGCCTACAAATTGACACTGACAGTCTCATTTTACGCAACTAAATTGAGTTGTCGGAAAAATAAGGGGGAGCAAGTTACTGTTTTTTAGCTCACGATATTATGGGGTGAAAGAGATTGTACTGGAGAGGGGTAGGCAGTAATCTGAGCGTTTATTGAACGCAATCTTTTCAAGTGAGAATGGAAATTGCTGATTAATTTTTAATTTTGTGTGATTTGGTCAATCTTACGACCTTTAAAACGCTGGTCTAGTGCGGGTTGGCAGACTACAAGCTGGTCTAGTGCTCCATAAGCACTCTCAGGTGTGCAGGTTTCTTCATGATGTTTTCCTTCACCGTAAAGGGGTGGCATTGGGAAAAAATAAGGATTTTTTATTCAAAATATTTTCATTTGTGGATACGTTGTGGTGGATCTAGTTTTTGCATACATATATGATTTTTTATGATATTTACTAGGTTCTGATTTGCTCGATAGATATATTTTCCAAAGTAAGGTCTGTTTTTGCACTATTTCGCTTGGCATTTTGAAATCCCAATCGTTTTTCCTAATATTTTTTTACGAATAATATACATCTTCTCCATTTTTAGATTCTGTTATAATAGATTTTTATTTAAATGTTTATTCGCTGAGAAATGTGCAAAAATGTAATACAACATCAAAACAACGTGATTCCGCTGTGTCTCCACACGCACAATTTGCCGTTTGTTAGAAAGGGACGGTTGCAAAACCAATGCAGAACCATAAAGCAAGGGACAGTCAATCCGCACATTAAAAAAAGCCAAACAAAAGTTTTACTTTCTTTCTTTCACATGAATTCGAAAAGTTACAGATGCGTTGCAGTTCGAACTCAGACCCTCCTGCATGGAAGGCAACCGTTCAACCGCTAAGCTATCACTACTTGTGCGCAAAACGAATGAACGCGCAAAGATATTCCCAATTCATACATACATCGCAACACTTCTCTATATGTCACCGCTGACTTCAAGCAAAGAATAAGTTATTTATTTCCCTCCGATTTGTGCCGACACTGATTGATGGTCCGCATTCATCCGCAAAGGTACGAGGCTTCGCCTTTGTATCACTTGTATCGAATTGTATCGAGTTGTATCGAGTTGTATCGAGATATAGAAGATTTAGTGGATGTCAAAGTTGTGTTGCGTGACTTAGTTTCTATGGATCAATGAATGTTTGAATGTTATGTTTTCTTTTCGTTTTAATCGTGCGGAACGCGTCCATGTCTTGTTTCATATTAGTTTATAGGTAACTTTTGTGTTCCATTTGAATAAAGGTCCCTTGATACATGGACATTTTTTTTACTATATGTCGGAATCCGGTCATGAGTACAGATGTTAAACGACTCATGAACGTCATATTGACGTATGCAAAGCCTACGTTGTCATTCGACGGAGGGGAGCACTTGGCTACGAGCAGTTGAAGAAGTCGGACGTCCTATAACCTAACTGACCTAACATAGCTTTTCTTTACTTTGTGATCTTGTGTTATTATTGAAGTGACGAACCTAAACAAAAGTGCTCTCAGTGGTCGAGTCCATGTTGCTTTTATTTACGACACCTGCTTTGCCCCTGATATGACATACATACATACATATTATCACGCCTGTTTCCCATTGGGCGAGGCAGAGACTATGGATTTCCACCTTCTACGATCTTGACACACCTCTTTCGCTTCATCTACGTCCATTAACCTCGTCATGATATGACGACATTGGTTATATCTAACTGTAACGCTATAAGTACATATAGTAACGATTCTACATATGTATAACGTGTCTGCGACATGTAACTTTCCGTCGAAGTGAGTTTGTGGAATTTTACGCAATTGAAACCGCCGCATTACTGAAAACTAAAGTGCCTTTATTTTATTTTTACCCATATTATTATACAGGGTGTCCTATCGCTATACTTCATGGAGGGAAAGTACATTAAATATTGGAAATATGAAATTTTACTCGAAAGAGACTTCATTTTATTTTCAAAAATAAGAAATTCTGCATTTGCAGATTATAAAAAAATCTCTTGCCTCAGCTGGGAATCGAACTAACACAATCGCGAAGAAGTACAATTCTAGTAGTAGGTACTTAATTAAAGGCATAGTACTTTCCTTTTACTTCGAAAATTTACGCTTAAATAAACCCCTAAAGTCCTTATAAACAATCGTTAAAAACATATTAAAACAAAAATAAATGTGTAATTTTGCCAAAATCTCAATTAGGTATTTGGCAAATGAGACCAATTACCAACATTCTGTTTATTAATGTAACTGTAATAAAAATAAATTGTTTACGTGATTAACTGTATGTATATAATTACAAAATATCTGCTTGTGCTTACTTAAACAGTATCACAAATCATATTAATATTATAAATAAAAATAATAAAATATTTTATTTTCAGAAAACAACATTCTATAATCATTTTTGAACACAGATAACAAACATTAATAAATGTCGAGTCATCGATTCGCACTTCTCACATGCAAATCGATGAAACGACTGAGGACGGCGGTGTCTATCCTTCTCGCTATCATCTTCAGGATTCCATTGCTACTCCATTGCTAATATTATAAATGCCAAAGTATGGATGTTTGTTTGTAACTCTGTACTAAAATAATAAGATATTGCATTTCAAAAACGAAGTTTTGGGCGGTCTTATCGCTCAAGGCGATTTCTTCCAGACAACCTTAGGATTGACAATATGGGCAAGTAAAGAGAGACAAGTAGTATAGGGTATCATAGAGCCATATGTCACTAAAACAAGACCACATGGCTGCTGATTTTAGTGGTTAAATAAATAAAATTCTTTATTGCAGGCACGCAGACCCATATAAAAATTAAAACTAAATAATCCATTTCCATTACCATAATCTAAAATTCACTGAAAACCATGTCAGACTTCATTTAAGTTCAAAATAAATAAATAATAATAATTACAAAAAAAGACCGCATACTTCTTATCTGACACAAGTTACAACAACATCCAACAGCTGATTGATTTTGATATTATTATTTTTTGCTACGCCTATAGCATGCTTTACCAACATTCCCTGTTAAACAAGCTTAATTCAACACCAACACACATATATTATAGTAAAGCAATAAAAACGACATAAAAACTTATCCATGACATATTAGCAGGCAACGTAGCGAGACCGCCATACGTCAAACATACTATTTTTACACAAAAACTGTCATTTTTGTCGTGGTTGTATGATACCAGTATAGAGCCACATTTATCACGGCCGAGCTATTAATTTAGTAGACAGCGAATACTTGTATGACACACACGCTATGTTAGGGCTAGCACACATTTGTCCCGAATATCCCAACCAATGTCCCACGCAACATATTTTTGTCCCAAAAACCTTGTACAGTCGATTGCATGACAGTGGTAACACTTCAATCCGAAAATCACCCTTAATGTTTACGAAATAAAGATGCTGTCAATGTCAAAGATTTACCACCGACGTGCGGTCGACCGTACTACCGAAAAAATAAAAGACATGAGATAAAGGCCCTGAACGCGACGGTAGCTCGTTGTGGAAGAGAAATGAAAATATAGCGGACTGTATAAAATGACTGTAATGATATATACGGATTAAAACATGTACATAACGGTCGATCGGTAAAAACAATGGTAAAAAGTAATATGCGCGAGCGCGGCCGTGCCTGCTAGGGTGCAACAGCTGACTGACGGTATGAGTGGGCGCGCGGGTGGCGGTGGAGCTGATGACGCGCCACTTGCCCCGCTCCTCTTGGTCTTGATGGTGCTGTTGAGTAGGATGACTCAACAGGCCCACTTGATGTTAAGCGGTTATGCTTGCCCATGATAACTGCAAAGCCAACTAGGCTGTTGCCTAAATGGTATTGTTCGCATAAGTTAATATGAAGTCTCATGTGATTGTAATTTTATCGGCACCCATACCTTTTGCACCGGAACCACAGAACACTAAACCTCAAGACGCCGCTTAAACAAAATTTTTGCATGAGAACGCAGTCGTAAAATAATGGCGGGGATCGGGGGGCGGACGGCGCGTTATGATTGGCGGGTTCAAACGTTCGGTGGTATGATTTCGTATGATTGGTGCCGCTCGCTGACGGACTGACGTCCTGATTGGCGGCGGGGTGTATGATATGCAGTGGTACTGCATATGCGGTGTGACCGGGGGTGTCCGGCTAATCGGCGTCTAGAGGTTTACTGGTCTGTGACCGGAACACAGCAATGCAAGCATCACTGTTTGGCGGCAGAAATAGGTACGGAGGTACTTCCCCGGACGAGCTCTTTCACAATGAGCTCTACTACTGCTAATACCTATTGAGAGTATTGTAGCACGAATGCATTGATTGAGGGCGGTAACTGGTTTCACAATTAAATATTGAAACATCTATAGTCATATATGTAAGTTAATATCATTTTAAAAGTAAAATGTAAGTTAAAAGCCCAAACCCATTTTCTGTCCAGTTCATTCTTGTCCATCCTAATTTTGATTGCCTGAAAGAAATCGCTGATCGCGATAAGGCCGCCATTTGTACCTATAATAGTTTAAATGCATATTCAATGTAATGTATTTTAAGGTGTACAATAAAGCACATATAAATAAATAAAGCTTCTAAATTCGGGACACTCGTTAAACGGGACATAGTGTACCAACCCTGTCCCACTTAACGGCTTTAATTCAAATTGCGATCACCAGAATTTTAATCGCATAGTTTAATTAAAATAAACGCTGTAACAAGCTATTAATTATGTTTACAAACTTTAATAAATACACATAGTACCTACTTCCATTAGTGTTAGACTTAAATAATGACTTAATTTTGTGACTTTTATAAGCCTTTTTAACGAGTATTTACACGCAAAGGTTATAGGTAGGTATCATGATATGACACGTTGTGTAGAGTTAAAATTAATATTGTCAGATTTATTTAGTAAAGAAATATGCCTTGTGGCAATGTCCCCAATTAACGCTCAAGGTAGAGGTCATTGAGAGGTCATGTCGAGTAGTGGCTGATGATTCGCATAGAAAACTCGAAATTTTACGCCCTATGACAATATATTATATTGCCACATTACGGTGCTATTAATTAGGGCTCTTTTGAGAGCTGAACAAGTGTCAGTGTCATATTTGTTTTTCTCTATTTAATAGAACGGCTCTGTCGTTTCGCAGCCATGTCGCTCATTGATATTACCGGTGCTTGAAATTCTTCATGTAGTACAAAACATCTAGGTTTACCTATTTGATATTATCTAGGTATGTTTAGAACAAACTTCAGACACATATTAACTCTGCTAGTGCTTATCTGCGAGCGCATTTGTCTTGTATTCCAGCTATCAGATCTAGTCATTAGACAGTTAATACTTAGGAACGTGAACGTCCACACAATACTCTGTGTCACGACACAGTGTGTACACAAAACGTGAGAGTACCGAAGGATCACTTCGAACAACATGGAGAAGGATATCAACTTACTAAAAGTCCTAAAAGACAATGACTGCCTTTGGCGCGTCTTTGAAGGAATGTATTTTAACACGACTGCCCAAAAAAAAGGAGTGTAATGTTTTTAGCTCTGGTGATAATAAGTCAAAGAAGAAAATATTACGTTGCGTAATTATTGGGAAAGAATAGTGGGGTAAATGTGTGACGCGCTAAAAATTACAATAATTCTCATTTTGACATTGCAGCAATATTCATTGCGTCGTGCATAATTGCCAACAAGACAGATTGACGAAAAATACGGAGCAATAAACATAGAAATCAACATGCGAGTGAGTTACACAATCCAGTAGCGGATTTTTATTCACTTATCTTGGTAGGTAGTATCTCAGAGAGAGATAGAGAGAGCTTTATGTCCAATAAAGAACTTCGGTAGGCTAAGGAAAAGGCATGTAATGTAACCTTTTCACTGTGTATGAACAGTCACGATCCTTCTTGGTGATACATTTTGTCGACAAAGTGCCTTATACGAATCCTGCTACACGTACCTACTGCTGCCGTCGAACACTGAGCGCAAGCGATTTTAGCCTAATTCACCGGATTTTTGTTGATAGTATATACTTAATTGTAATCTACTTTATAATTAAATCACCGTATTTCTGCGTTTTTGTAACGTAGATAGATAGATGCTAGATAATAATAAGTTTTTTTGTAAGGACCTTCTGTACTTTAATTTACAGTGGCACGGTAATCGTAGCACTCGCAAAGTTTGGCCAGCATTCAGGATAATTATGGTAATGACTTATTCACATGTAGCCCATTAATGTGTGTACTTAACGATTGTTTAATTGACATTGTTCTTCTGTGTTTGCGTGTAATGTGACATAAAAAGTAACGCTTCCGTTCATGTTATTTGTATGGTAATTTTGGGGAAGAACTCTCCCTAATTGCGATAGGATTACATGTAGGTATACGGCCGGGTAATCGAAAATATTACTGAATAGCCTATGCCCGCGGCTTCGCCTGTGTGGATATCGTTTATCGCGCATCCCTCTAGAACTGTTCATCTTCCCGGGATAAAAAGTAACCTATATAGGCTATATATTATTCCAGGTTATATTCTATCTGTATGCCAAATTTAACCCAAATCCGTTCGGCCCTTACAGGATAATTGAGAAACAAACAGCCAAACAAACTTTCACATTTATAATATTTTGTAGGATCAGCTCCGAAATGGATGGTGCTTGCTTATTTTAATAAAATTAAAGGCAAAATCTCTCTTTGCCTTTGTAGACTTTTTCGTATCAATGTCAATTCAAACATTGAAGTATTACGCGTCTCAAAGCCGCGACTTTGGTCGCTGGCGACGTTAAAATTGACGTGTGGACATGTGGGGATATTTGCAGCAATTTGAAATCTTTGGCGACCAAAGTCGCTGCGTGGAGACGCGCTTTAACGAAGAAAAAAAATTGACAATAGTTTTATCTTGCGAAAAATATTATTATTAATAATATTGTTGTACCGTGTGGTGCCGGATATAAATAATAGCAGCACCCTATCTCTTCTAATGGATGTCGTAAAAGGCGACTAAGGGCTTCACCAGAGGATGTGCAGCAGCGTTCTCTGAGTATTTAACCATCCAACTGCGATCGTCAACCCGCCTGCCAAGCGTGGCGATTATGGCATATCGCTCCCTTGGGGGAGGCCTATGTCCAGCAGTTGCCGTCTTTCGGCTGAAATGATGATGAAACAAAAGTTGCTACGAATACATAACCTAGTAGTCTGGTATTAATAAACTAATTTATTAATATTTTAATAATTAAAAAGAAAGATGTAATTGGTTTTGTACCGTGTGAATTAAATAAATAAATAAATAATTATCAACTCATGTTGTTTCAAAAACAAAGACTTTCCTACATTTTCTTAGATTCCTGCGGTCCCGCACTATTTCTTAGCAATTTTCTGGCCACCAAACGATATATTAATCGCGGACTTACATTAATATTTTTGTCCACAACCAAGCGAGCAAGTCACATATAAATCATAAGTGGCGCGATAGTGTAATCCGACTATAATCTATTACGGAGCGTCGAGGCGGCGCGAATCCGTAAGTTTTCCGATTAGCGCACCCGTCCCCCTGTGTCCGGCCTCACCCCTCCTGCCTTCCCCGCGGAAATTGTAAATCTTGGTGTTGGCTTCACAGAAACCCATTAACCATAATGGTTAAAGGGGAAATTGATAATCTCTTTCAGTGAGCTCCCGAATGTAGGTGAATAAATAATATTGGCTTTGTTCTCTTTCGAAGTATGCACTTATTAAAACATGGCGGAAAAGCGGTGGGTACAAATCCACAGAAATAGATAGAATTGTTGTAATCACAATTTTACTTGCGATTAATGCGTGGCAACTTTCGAATAAACTACGCCTCCCATATTGACGTCATTAATGTTTAAAAATTTAATTTAATCAAAATGTACTTTATAGCTTTTGTTTCTGCAGTTAGAAACAGCACAATATGGGATTTTTGCGGGTTTTTGCTACAGTATTTACAGAAACAAGTCATAAGAAAGGCTTCGAAATGCACTACACTATGGTGCAGAGTGTTGGCACGCGCGCCCTGCCCCCTTTTCCATTCTATCTATTTCTGTGGTACAAATATTTATGCTTATAAAGTATTTATGCTTAAGTACTTTTTTATTACCTGTCATAGTGACAAAATAATGTACATGTATATACTTAAAACTAGGGTGACGGCCTGGTGATCCGTAAAACAGGGTTCTCCCTAGTACGGACTCCAGTCTCTCGCAAACGAGCTTATACGCACCTATTTGTTACATAATTCTAAGGTACCTATTTATACTATTAAGCCCACCTTTGTGAAGAGAATTTTTTTTTTTTTATTAATATTACTATTACTATTACAAATTAGTCGAACAAAGACGTGGTGGGAAATTGGTAACTGCATTCTGTAATCTGTGTGGGTGTATTCTTGTTAATTAGAATAATGTATCCCGTTTTCCAGGACAAATAATTCAGGTTGATTTTAAGAGAAATAGCTTTGCAATCATAATCGCTAATCAGGGCTATTTCTGGCATGATCTCTCGCTTTGTGTTAAATCTCATCATTTGAATTAGTATTGATCAAATAACATGGTCCTAGCATATAATCGCCTATAAGACAAAGCAGACCAATCAAATGTTATTGTGTATTATTAATTAGACGAATCAGCTGTTACGTCTCTGATTTATGAAACCGTGTACTCAGGTCTACCAAATAATCATTACTGGTGGAATCCCCCAGCGCAGATCATCGGCATGCCTATATGGTAAACTTCTTGGCTTCAATTTTCAGCTAAAATCCAATATGTCACTGCGCCCTATATAGAGCTGTGATTTCGCGGGATAAAAAAGGCGATATACAAGATGGATAAATGGATTTATTTAAAAATATACAGCTGTATCTTCACATTACAAAGGTATATTGACGTAGTAAAATCAACAAAGGCAAATAAAGGCGTTTTAATGCATTAACTGAACACGACGGAAGTGACGGATAGGATTTACCATGGTCCATTACACTCACCAAAATATAAAGGAATACTTTTTCCAACGGCTCGCCTGAATTGACTGTGATTAAGACTAATCCCACTTTGTTTTTTTAATCCTCAGAACACTGTACAAAGGGAATACAATTTTCGGGTGAAATATTCAATATACCAGGCCCCTCAAAAAGTATTGCGAAAAAAAGTTTTTATATATGGGAGACTGGCCAGTTATAATGTTTTTCGAAAATATGATTATTTATAAGTAAAAATAAGTAAGTTCCAATTTCAAAATTTCCCTCCACATTTTTTGCGAGTTAATTCAAAGTATTGTGTCTCACTGAAATATGGATCTGCGCCGGGAACATTTTAGAGCTATGATTTTATACGATTTCAAGTGTCGCCTGAAACCGGATGAATCGTACGATAGACTTCAAATGGCATTCATGGATGAAGGCCCTTCCAAGGCAACCGTGTATCGTTGGTATAACGAATTCAAGCGCGGTCGACCAACTTTGGGGGATGACGAAAGAAGCGGTCGCCCTTTGACGGCTGTTACCGAAGAAAACGTGCTAGCAGTGAAAAATTTAATCCAAGACAATAGGCGAATTACATATCAGGAGATTCAACACATATTGAAGATTGGATCGGGAAGCGTTCACGAGATTCTACACAGCCATCTTCGCGTGAGGAGGATAGTATCACGCTGGGTGCCGCACAACCTCACCGATGCTCAGAAGCAGGCCCGGGTGGAATGGTGCTGTGATATGCTTAACAAATTTGAAGCAGGCTCGTCTCGGCGTGTTTACGACATCGTTACAGGTGATGAGTCCTGGATTTATCAATACGACCCAGAAACCAAGCGCCAGTCGACTGTTTGGGTGTTTCAAAATGAGCCAACGCCTACCAAAGTGAAGCGATCTAGAAGCGGGGGTAAGATTTTGATCGCTAGCTTTTTTAATTTGACTGGCCACTTGGTATCAATTCCCTTACGGGATCAAAGAAGCATTAATGCCGAATGGTATACTACCAAATGTTTGCCAGAAGTTTTCTCTGTTATAAGCAACAAGCGACCAAACACAGGGCTCCGCGGGCTACTGCTCCACCACGACAATGCACCTGCGCACACCGCACTCAAAACGAGGGACTTCCTGGACAGCACGCCAGTCAAACTCCTGGGTCACCCTCCTTACAGCCCTGATCTAGCACCGTGTGACTTCTTTTTATTCCCAAAAATAAAAAATCAGCTCAAAGGGATACAATTTTCGTCGCCGGAAGATGCGCTGGCTGCGTTCGAGCAGGCTGTAAACGAGGTGTCTGCGGCGGACTGGAAAAAGTGTTTTGAAAACTGGTTTAGGCGCATGAATCTTTGTATAGAGGCTGGTGGAAAGTACTTTGAAAAGATTTGATAAAAATATATGTACGTATAGAACAATTTTTTTTAGTTTCGCAAAACTTTCTGAGTGTCCCACGTATATATCAAAGTTTCATGCAGAATTTGTACAGTTTTTACTACACAACATGCATTTTTAGGGTTCCGTACCCGAAGGGTGACAAACGGGACTCTCGCTACGCTGTCCGTCCGTCCGTCCGTCCGTCCATCCGTCCGTCTGTCTGTCACAGGGCTTTATCTTTTGAACGGTAATAGGTAACGGGTTGAAATTTTCTCAGAATATGTGTTGCTATGAGGTGTATCACGACAAATACTAAAAACAAAAAAAAAAGTCTAAAACCCCATACAAGAAACCTCAAAAAACATGCATTTTTTTCAACGTTCTTGTTTTTGCACTATCTTCAAAACCGTAATACATACCAGCGTCAAACTTGGTCAGATTATAGTGCATACTATGTAATTTAGCAACAAATACTAAAAATAAGACACATGTGGTGGTACCTGCGTAAGAAAGACATGCAAAATATCATATTTCGCGCACTGTGCGTTGATGTCTTTTGATAAACTCTCGTAAATTAAATCAGTTTTAATGGGGTATCAGGTGGTTGAGAGGTACGGAACCCTTACTGCGCAAGTCCGACTCGCACTTGGCCGGTTTTTTTAACCCAGTACACATCCGAAAATATAAATACTATTTAACTTTTCATAAATTCCATTCAACTAAATAAAACACTACTTTAATTAAAAAGTCCCTCACATTAAAATAACAATTCAAAATGAAAAAGTCCCGTGACGATGTACATTCGAAACGTATAATTTAAGCCCGGGAAATCCCGGGAAAGCGTGCAGGTGACAACACTACGGACTGTAACTACCTTCTCTAATTGAAAGCGGCATATCCACAAAGGGATGAACCGTGTTAGGGCTCGATTGCAATGACATTAACGGGATTGTGTGACTATGTGTTCTAAGCTCCATACTACGAAAGGTAATTGAAATTTCATTGATGGCAGGTATTTGATGATGTTATCATCTTTGAAATTAGGGGTATCTGTTTTATCGTATGTACTTATACCGTAAAATATTATGGTAATTTTCTGAGAAAACTTTTGCCGTATGTTGATGATGGGTTTTAGAAAATAATATCATTCTTTCAACCGAAAGACGTCCACTGCTGGACATAGGCCTCCCCCAAGCATCGCCACAACAATGTCAACACCCAGAAAATAATATAATTAATTATTATATTTATTACTATGACCTGGCTATTAATTTGTTTTTCTGACTGTACTTAATTTGTTAAGTTTATATCGGTTTCGCTTAAATTTTGACAAGAACAAAAAGGCTTATCCGATCATTTTATTGGATGGACTGACCCCTGACGTTTACTAACCATTCAAAAAGTTGCTTTTCATCCATTCAGTTTAGTTTATTTCGGTTCATTCACCACAATGTAACTTTTTTTTTTATCAATATTTATTTTATATTATGGAGTTTTTTTTTGTACAAGTTAAAAGCGGTGACAACACTAATTAGAAAAAAAAATACAAATAGCCTCATATTAAATTTCACCCTACACATCTCGGTCTACGGTCAGCAAAAACACGTTCAACACTTATCTGTACATCGTCATATCTGTATACGGTCAGCAACGGCGTCATGTTTAATGTGACGTGTAAAACGAAGTGTCACGCGGGGGTGCGGGCTGGACGGCCCGTCAGGGGGGAGAGAGGTATCTGTACTATGGGTTGGATGTAACGTTTTTCGCGAGATGCGAGTGAGTTTTGTTGGAGAGTTTCTCTTTTAAGTGAACTGAGGAGAATCGAGTAGTTTTTTGCAAGCTGTACCGGGAGGAAATAGAAAGCGTCGGAGTACATAATTCTATTCGTAAGATAAAACTAAAATAATTGTTTTTTTTAACCGCCTCAAAAAAAGGAGGTTATGTATTCCGCGGGTTTTTTTTTGCTTCTATAATTATATAGCCAGAACTCTAAAGCGAAACTACGGTTCTAAGCTTATTTCGTAAACCAAAAAAGTCACCTGAGATTTAAAAAAAAACACCATCAGTGCTGAAAATGTTCACCGCGGAGGTTTTAGTGCGGTAAAAATCCCACACACCCCGGCCTCTATCCCACGAGGCCGGTAACGTTTAGAAGGTTTCCAACTCGAAAAAAAAAAATGTAGTAGGATATGATAATGATAATGGTAGGTATGAATACAGATAGTAGAATCTGGCTGTATAAATAAATAATAAATATTGTTTGTACATTTTTACACATCACCATCTAGTCCCAAACTAAGCAGAGCTTGTACTATGGGTACTAGACAATGGATATAATACTTAGATACTTTTTTTTTTGTAAATACATATTAATAATACATAAGAAACACCCAGACCAACACAAACACTCATAATTTTTTTATTTAATTTTATTGTAATAAATAATATTGAATTTTTTTGTGGTCTAGTGGTTCGAGTGTCGGACTGCTAATCACGAGGTCGTGAGTTCGATTCCCACAGGACACAAATATTTGTGTGATGAACATAAGTTTATTTGTCTCGGTGTTTCTTTTTAGTTTATTTGTCCGTGTGGACTTAAAGAATAGCACCACTCTTATCTCTTCTCATGGGTGTCGTAAAAGGCGACTAAGGGATTCACCAGAGAATGGGCAGCAGCGTTCTCTGAGTATTTAACCAACCAACTGCGATCGCCAACCCGCCTGCCAAGCGTGGCGATTATGGCATATCCCCACCTTAATTGGGGGAGGCCTATGTCCAGTAGTGGACGTCTTTCGGCTGTAATGATTTACAAAAAAAAAGTATATTAGTATTATATCCATTGTCTAGTACAAGTTCCACTTTGTTTGGGACTAGATGGTGCTGTGTAAAAATGTCCGATGATGATTTGTTTTAATTTAACTATGTTTCGTGTCTATACTGTACCAGGCCCCTCAGAAAGTATTGCGAAAAAAAGTTTTTATATATGGGAGACTGGCCAGTTATAATGTTTTTCGAAAATATGATTATTTATAAGTAAAAATAAGTAAGTTCCAATTTCAAAATTTCCCTCCACATTTTTTGCGAGTTAATTCAAAGTATTGTGTCTCACTGAAATATGGATCTGCGCCGGGAACATTTTAGAGCTATGATTTTATACGATTTCAAGTGTCGCCTGAAACCGGATGAATCGTACGATAGACTTCAAATGGCATTCATGGATGAAGGCCCTTCCAAGGCAACCGTGTATCGTTGGTATAACGAATTCAAGCGCGGTCGACCAACTTTGGGGGATGACGAAAGAAGCGGTCGCCCTTTGACGGCTGTTACCGAAGAAAACGTGCTAGCAGTGAAAAATTTAATCCAAGACAATAGGCGAATTACATATCAGGAGATTCAACACATATTGAAGATTGGATCGGGAAGCGTTCACGAGATTCTACACAGCCATCTTCGCGTGAGGAGGATAGTATCACGCTGGGTGCCGCACAACCTCACCGATGCTCAGAAGCAGGCCCGGGTGGAATGGTGCCGTGATATGCTTAACAAATTTGAAGCAGGCTCGTCTCGGCGTGTTTACGACATCGTTACAGGTGATGAGTCCTGGATTTATCAATACGACCCAGAAACCAAGCGCCAGTCGACTGTTTGGGTGTTTCAAAATGAGCCAACGCCTACCAAAGTGAAGCGATCTAGAAGCGGGGGTAAGATTTTGATCGCTAGCTTTTTTAATTTGACTGGCCACTTGGTATCAATTCCCTTACGGGATCAAAGAAGCATTAATGCCGAATGGTATACTACCAAATTTTTGCCAGAAGTTTTCTCTGTTATAAGCAACAAGCGACCAAACACAGGGCTCCGCGGGCTACTGCTCCACCACGACAATGCACCTGCGCACACCGCACTCAAAACGAGGGACTTCCTGGACAGCACGCCAGTCAAACTCCTGGGTCACCCTCCTTACAGCCCTGATCTAGCACCGTGTGACTTCTTTTTATTCCCAAAAATAAAAAATCAGCTCAAAGGGATACAATTTTCGTCGCCGGAAGATGCGCTGGCTGCGTTCGAGCAGGCTGTAAACGAGGTGTCTGCGGCGGACTGGAAAAAGTGTTTTGAAAACTGGTTTAGGCGCATGAATCTTTGTATAGAGGCTGGTGGAAAGTACTTTGAAAAGATTTGATAAAAATATATGTACGTATAGAACAATTTTTTTTAGTTTCGCAAAACTTTCTGAGTGTCCCACGTATAAGTATATTTTTTATGCAAGTCAAAATAAATATTTTTCTTTATTTCTTTCTTTGTTTACAGGTACTAAATTCGTAGTAGTTTATAGTTTGAACAAGCTCTAATAAGAAACACAATTAATTTTAACCCTTAATTAAACCTGAATCCAGTTTCTATACAGCTCTCAGCTGAATAAACATCCAGTCAATCCAAAACAGATTCCAATTCAGCCCATAGTAGTGTCGGGCTCACAATGGCGCGGTGACGAAAGTGCACAGTGTCCGGTGTTCGGCCATCGCTCACGCCGGACGCCCGGTCGCTCGGACGCCCGGACGGTAGAACACACCGAAACGCCAGCCCCACAATATACGATAACTATTCGTAGTGAATGTTGGCACATCGGTCATTTTTGGCACATTTTGTACAGAACGGTGGATTCAATTGATTAAGCTCAAGCTTTTGGTAATGGGAAAGTCTGGCTTTTATTGATTGGCTGTCACCTCTTTGGAGAAAGAACTATACTGTTTTTAAGAAAAAAAAAACCACAAGGTAAAGCCGGCCAAGAGCATGTTGAGCCATGCTTAGTATAGGGTTCCGTTACCGTAGGTTGGTTTAGGTAACTACAAACGAATCAAATAGAATATTAACATAACATAACATCACGCCTGTATTTCGATGAAACTTGAACAGATTTTGATGACACTTGGTACACAGATAGTCTGGAACCCGAAGAAGGACAAAGGCTTCTTGAATTTGCGATAAACGTCATCCACGCGATCGACGCGGGGTACCTCTAGTTGGCAATAAAGCTAAGCCATTTGTAACCCAAAAAAATACACTCAACCAAATATGTAGGTACTGAGTTATATCGTTAAAACGAAAGTAACTTTTATTCAAATTGAATGTGAAAGTGAACTCAAAGTTTAAAATTAAATTAACTAACAATTAGTCTAACTTAATTTCAACTTCATAAATTTTATAAAACTTTTAAAATTCGGCCGTTGTCGTGTCGAGTTCTAAAATTAGTTCATTCTACCGAATGCTTGCGGGAAATGTGACGTGACAGTAGACCAACGGGTTATGTGTTGACTGACGAACGACTGAACGAGCGGTCATAAGTTCAAATCCCATTGAACTATAGTAGTGAAATAGCTGTTTGGTCTAATTAGGGTCTTAACTTAAATTAAATCGTCTTCGACATCATAAGTTTCTCTTTTAAACAATAATATATAAACAGTCGTCCATTAAGATTTAGTTTCGACAATTCTTAAAGGAAGAAATAAAGAAAAAAATATTAACTGCCCCAGTTAGCAACGTGCAACATTGAAAAATTAACATAAAATATGAATACAAGAAACTACTTAAGGCCTTACTAAGAGCCAAGTGGCTCTCTCACCAGTAAAAATATAATTACTGGCTGAGTATATCATTTATCGAAAATCCATTTTAAGCAATTGAAGTTCAGGTACTGTAGTTTAATCAGAAACTATTAACTCTGTAAATTACACTTCGCTGTAGTTGGAGATGGAAAAATGCGAACAATGGCCACTTTTGGCACTTTTTCTATTTACAACTACAGCGAACTATAATTTATAGAGTTAATTGTTTCTGATTAAACTACAGTACCTGTACTTCAATAGTTAAAAACGAATTTTCGATAAATGATGTATTCAGCGAGTAATAATTATTTTACTGATGGGGGCGCCACTTGGCTGTCGCCTTAAGAAAAATTGGCACCGACTTTCTAAACTGTTTCACACAACGAACGCTGCAAAGCTTTCGAAACGTCAGGAAACCAATCTAAATAATATACCTGATATAATCCGGTTAAACTTGTTTTATTATAATGTGTAGTGATCGCGAAAACCTAAGAAATTATAATGTTTCACACAAATTATTTTATTCTTTTTGAAGTCTGTTTTTACTTTGTTAAGTATATTTTATATTTCTATTTTGAGTGGCATAAACAATACATATACAAGTGATTGCTGTTATCACGGAAGAATTGCCGTGATCCATTGAAGAGTTCCCTTCTTTATTTTCGAAGATCTTCATCAGATCTTTACCAAATTGAATGACACACAAAAAGCCAACTCTTTAAAAAAATCATTCAATGTGGTTCGCAAATCGAGGTGATATTGCGTTATAAACATTTAAAAAAATATAGACGAGTTGAGAACCTCTTCCTTTGTTGAAGTCGGTTAAAAGATGAATACGACATCATTTAATTTTTTTACTTATCACCTATTCCAAGATCAGTAAATAAATTAACACACCCTCCCTCCCATTCACATTACACCTACATACACAAACTATTCCTTAAACACCCACACTAACAGATCAACACACACAAAACTCATCCCGGAACGCAGCGGCAAGTTTCTATGACAAAGCACTTACCATTACTACTGAGGGCATACGTAGTTGAAAAAAAACACGGCCGACAAGGGCATGGTACCTCCGGATCCTTCTGAGGACAGAGGGGTGGGGGGAGCGGAAGTGACGGGCCGGAAACGGCGCCGGGCGGAAGCGAGCGAACCCTTTGCCTCGCCCTTTGTTTATAGAGCCTTCGGAGTTAGGAGTAGTAAGTTGAGTTTGTGAGGTCCTTAGGATTGGTTGGAGATTAGCTGGTTTTGTTGTCTTGGTTGTTTGATGCTAAGTATTAGGAATTAATAGTTTAAAGGGTGATGGTATAAAGAACAAAAAGCCAAAAAACAGGTAAAAACCACTTTGAGCATAAAAACTGGAGATGTTGAAAGTAATGTCAGTTGCACTTCTACCTTTCATCATTTCAGCCGAAAGACGTCTACTACTGGACATAGGCCTGCCCCAAATGGGAAGGATATGCCATAATTACCACGCTTGGCAGGCGGGTTGGCGGTCGCAGTTGGTTGAATAAATACTCAGAGAACGCTACTGCCCATCCTCTGGTGAACCCCTTAGTCGCCTTTTACGACACCCACGAGAAGAGTTCCGTGTTCCGTTCCGTGTGGTGCTTTGTACCAGCACCACACGGAACACGACTAAGACCTTGTAAAAGTTTTTTAAAGATTTTTTTTTCATGTTTAGAAACTGTGCTTCTGTAAATGTCTTCCACTAAAACTTGTGCGTAAAAAGATAACCCTGAAAAAGACTAAGAGTATTCTGACAGGCACATTACACCGATACATCTCGCAGATGGTGCTACCGTCGCTCCACTTGATATACTGTCCACATTTCCCAGCGACAAGAGGTTCTCTCACAACTATTACGCAAAACAGGAAACGGATGTCGTTCCTGCGATGCGACCGACACCAGACTTTGGCGTTTAAAGGGCGCCGAATAATCCAAAAATTCCAGCCTTTTCGCCCTTTCAGCGGGTCTTTAATGAAAAAAGTTTAAAAGAAAACTCCCCCAGTGAAGTACTTATATTTGGACATCTAATATTTATACAGCGTCAAGTTTTCGAGCACTTCATAATGATAATACGTTTCTTCGTGAATATTTTTTTGGGGCACAACAAAATAGACTGAAAGTCGGCTGTTGAAAATAAGCTTTCCCTAAAAAGATTGGAATTGGGGATCGAATTGCAAGATTTGCGAGCTTAAGCTGCGCTAGCCGCGATGGGTGACCGTTTTGTTGCAGATCGAGACCCCTCCGTGCCTTGAAGAGCACGTTACGCTATAGGTCTCAGTTGCCGTACGAATATCTATGGCAGTCGTTACGGGTAGTCAGAAGCCCGAAAGTCTGACAACTGCTCTAACCTTAGGATGTCGGTATTACCCAGTAACTGGGTTACGGGGGTCTGATGGCATTCGCTCCATGTAAAATACTGATGTTCAGCCACATCTGTCTGGTTAGACTTAAAGCCGACACCAATATAGTTGGGAAAATGCGAGGAGACAACTTTTCATGCAGTTATTGGTATATTCCGGTCTGATCCCTACGATGTCAAGAAAATTCAAGTGGCCAGGTGGCTGCCACTGACCATTCTGCCACATTATTCCCTAAGTAGTCTATAAAAAGCTGCAAAAAATAGAGTATGCGTTTTTTTTTGCGTGGAAATCCTCATAGATATTCAGAAGGCGGAGGGATATGTCGTACTCCTACCGACCGGTGATACAGTAGACCGTGAAAATTGTGATTAATGTTTTGATATCATAATTTTTTTTTTTTTTTTTTTTTGTTTTTTTTTAATTTTTTTTAGAAATATTTGTAAAGACGCTTGTCATCTTAGTCTACCTGCGACCAAGAAATACTGCAAAGCTTTCAAAACGTCAGGGAAACTAATTTAAATAATATACGCGATTTAATCCGGTTAAACTTTGTTTTATTATAATGTGTAGTGATCGCGAAAACCTAAGATGATTTTGATATCATCTGGTATATTGCGTGAATAATGTCTACGATATGGTTTGATACTGTCAACTCAGCCTATCATATTATGGTATTCACGGTCCTCCCTTTTTGTTGTTGTTTTCGAGTGGAAATCCTCATCCTCTCTTCGCCTGGTGGAGGCGGAGGGTATGTCGGACTCCTACCGACTAAACTACATGGTGGCCATCCTCAGCACAAAATAGAGGAGCTCCGGGAACCGCGCCGTTGCCCCCTAGTGCTACGCCTTAGGCACGTCCCGGGAAAACAATATTGTTTTCTCCACAGCAGCATGCGACCACCACGTGCTGTCCTCCCCAGAGTCGCTTAATAGACGCCTCGAGTTCCCTCACTCTTAGCGTAGAGTAGGCGTCCTACACAAACCTTGGAAGTTGAATATACGTCAGAAAGCCAACATTAGAGCCCAAATATCACTTTAAAAGTTCCAATCGCGTCACTGACAGGCACTTAGCGTTACTGATATGTTAAGAGCTTCGGGAATTACAAGGTAATTGACAAGAAACAGATATACTTTTACGTAGGTATGGAAGTAATGTAGTGTCGCCTATTCAAAGTTATCAACACTACAATACCAGGCCCCTCAGAAAGTATTGCGAAAAAAAGTTTTTATATATGGGAGACTGGCCAGTTATAATGTTTTTCGAAAATATGATTATTTATAAGTAAAAATAAGTAAGTTCCAATTTCAAAATTTCCCTCCACATTTTTTGCGAGTTAATTCAAAGTATTGTGTCTCACTGAAATATGGATCTGCGCCGGGAACATTTTAGAGCTATGATTTTATACGATTTCAAGTGTCGCCTGAAACCGGATGAATCGTACGATAGACTTCAAATGGCATTCATGGATGAAGGCCCTTCCAAGGCAACCGTGTATCGTTGGTATAACGAATTCAAGCGCGGTCGACCAACTTTGGGGGATGACGAAAGAAGCGGTCGCCCTTTGACGGCTGTTACCGAAGAAAACGTGCTAGCAGTGAAAAATTTAATCCAAGACAATAGGCGAATTACATATCAGGAGATTCAACACATATTGAAGATTGGATCGGGAAGCGTTCACGAGATTCTACACAGCCATCTTCGCGTGAGGAGGATAGTATCACGCTGGGTGCCGCACAACCTCACCGATGCTCAGAAGCAGGCCCGGGTGGAATGGTGCCGTGATATGCTTAACAAATTTGAAGCAGGCTCGTCTCGGCGTGTTTACGACATCGTTACAGGTGATGAGTCCTGGATTTATCAATACGACCCAGAAACCAAGCGCCAGTCGACTGTTTGGGTGTTTCAAAATGAGCCAACGCCTACCAAAGTGAAGCGATCTAGAAGCGGGTGTAAGATTTTGATCGCTAGCTTTTTTAATTTGACTGGCCACTTGGTATCAATTCCCTTACGGGATCAAAGAAGCATTAATGCCGAATGGTATACTGCCAAATTTTTGCCAGAAGTTTTCTCTGTTATAAGCAACAAGCGACCAAACACAGGGCTCCGCGGGCTACTGCTCCACCACGACAATGCACCTGCGCACACCGCACTCAAAACGAGGGACTTCCTGGACAGCACGCCAGTCAAACTCCTGGGTCACCCTCCTTACAGCCCTGATCTAGCACCGTGTGACTTCTTTTTATTCCCAAAAATAAAAAATCAGCTCAAAGGGATACAATTTTCGTCGCCGGAAGATGCGCTGGCTGCGTTCGAGCAGGCTGTAAACGAGGTGTCTGCGGCGGACTGGAAAAAGTGTTTTGAAAACTGGTTTAGGCGCATGAATCTTTGTATAGAGGCTGGTGGAAAGTACTTTGAAAAGATTTGATAAAAATATATGTACGTATAGAACAATTTTTTTTAGTTTCGCAAAACTTTCTGAGTGTCCCACGTATGTTATTGAAATAACTGAAAACCTCTTAAAGGGTCACTGTACTCATCAGTACGAACAACTTTTATTATGGGACCAAAGCTGAAATCGCGAAAAAAAATCAGCTAATCCCTACATTTTTCCGATTTATGTGAACACAAATGTAGGGAATACCTGTTTTTTTTTTCGTGATTTCAGAGTTGGTCCCATGGTAAAAGTTGTTCAATTTCAATTTCTTTATTTGCTTAAATGTGGTAGATACAGGTGTCAGGTACAATTAAGTCTGGCACATTTACCATAATTGGCATGCAAATGATAATTTGAATTTAAAATCACAATACTTGAACAATCACAATTACTAATAAGAGTAACATTACATTAAACATTATTAAACACATTCATTCTGATGACTACAATGACCACATAAGAGGTTTTCAGTTATTTCAATAACACATTGTTTAAGTAGAAAAAATAGACAAGGGATAACTTAATTGTTTTTCGCAAATGGTCGGGTGTAAGAAGTTGTACCTAACAAGCTGTCGCCCGTGGCTTCGCGCTAACGTTTTCTTCATATAAACTTAACGACCCGTTTTCACCCCTTTAGAAAGAAAGAAAGAAAGAAAGAAAAAGATTTTATTCTTGCGCTCCATTTGACGCACACACTACATACTTATACATAATACTTTACCATTCCATGACAAATTAGTATAATTAAAATTAAATTGACAACTGACAACACTGGACATAAACAATACATGATCTGTGGTTATTACGGTACATCATCGGTTTTTTTTTTCTACATTATAGTCTGTGATTTACAGTTAGTCAATCAGTTAGTATTTTTAGAGAAAAAAATCCTTAGTGCATCTCTAGACAACTCAAAGAGTATTAGTAGAATAGACAAGGCTGAAGGAGACCTGGTTTATGACTATAAATCTGTTTCTATGTACTGCAATAGTTAACATGATGACTCATTTCAAATAATACAGGACATTTTGCCTATATTACAGGATATTAAATTATCTTAGTTTAGGCATTAGTTGCAACCCAAAATAGGAACTTATGTAATATATCAATAAGCCTCTTCTGTGTAAACTATTTTAAGTTATACGTAAAAATTGAGTAGTGCAAATAAACAAATTTTATTATTATTATTTTATTATAATAATAAATCAAGTTTAACCGGATTACATCGCGTATATTTTTTAAATTAGTTTTTCTGACGTTTCGAAAGCTTTGCAGCGTTCGTGGTCGCAGGAAGACTAAGATGACAAGCGTCTTTACAGATACTTCAAAAATATATTTTAGTCTACCGTACAATTTTTATTAATTAAAGTCGTTTCGATGCACGCAGTAATCACTCACAATGTCATTATCTTTTACAGTGTTGCAGTGTTTGCGTGTTTTATTATGTTTTACAATGTCATTTAAAATAGCTGTGTGGAAAAAGTTACGGCGACTTTTCGAGGATATCAAAAACAAAGTATATTACAGTAAAGACATAACAATATATCTCCGCTCCACTAATAATCGTCTTCTCCAATGTCTTTCTCATCGCTCTGACTTCGTTCACTCTACATTCTTCGTGCAATTTATCCTATTATGGAATGCGCTTCCTCATAAAATCAGGATGGCTAACAGTCGGTTCGCCTTTAAAATTAAGTTAAGGAAATATTTCCGTGAAAACAATTTAGCAGATTCAGCTCGACTTTGAATTATCTTGATGTTATGTATTTATAGTTATATATGTAGGTATGTATAATATGTATATTTTATTATATGTATAATGTACTTAGGTATTTATCTATTTTTATTATATGTAATTATAAGTCCGTAGTACGAAACATATTTTACTAATTTACTGGTGCATCTACCTTATTCTTTGTCTCTGCATTACCCTAAGGTTGTTTGGTAGAGAACGCCTATGGCGTTAAGACCGCCTTTGTACCCTGTTGTGCATAAAGAATTAAATAAATAAATCAACAATGTAATACAAATATCATAAGATATAATCATCTCGTAATACAAATGATTAATCCAAGTATAACTATGTAAACTTAGTACGAACTTCTCAACTTGGGAATGGATAGCTTAAGTTAATACTGACTTAGGTCAAGTTATATTAAGGATGGCCGGAATTAGGAGCTGTATTGGCAAAGGATCTGACAGAGCAATGCAAATAGTACGGATGTAACTTTGCTTTAGTTTGCCGGTTTAATATTTCGTGAAGATCTTGGATTGAGAGGTACTACATCAGTGTACCATTTACGCACGTTTTTATTCAAATTATTGTAAGGTTAATCAGAATCCATATCTGTCTCGTAGTTTTACTGTGGTATAAGAACCTATAATTAGCACTGACCTTTATAAATCTTTTCGCTTTAGTTAATAATCCTAATGTTGTGTGTCGTGACGCTTCGGGGCCTAGTGGTACCATGTCCTTTAATTTCTCCAAGCAACTTCTTAAATGTGCTCTCCTGAAACAAAGAAACAATCTTTTATTAATACAATATAATAATAATAGGCGCTTATAATCGAAATACGGGGTTTGCTTCGTTCTGCTACAGGTGCAGATTAATTTGTTTGCAAAATATATTACCAAATTGTTATTTGTTATAAATATTTTATCAAATACGTCAGACGATCAGACGTCGTCCTGCTCTTAAAAGCAGCGCCAGATTAAATATGATATTTTGAAAGAAAAAGAAAGAAAGAAAAATTATTTATTGCCACAACAAGACGACATGCGGTAGGTGCACATAAAAAATACTTAATTAGGTACATTTCTTGAATCATTTATATGTTATGTTATTTATTTTATTTTATATGTTAAATTTGGTGACACATTGACTGCAGCGCCACTTACCGGGTCCAATTGTATTTACAAACGAATCGTCGTGTTGTGGTCGTGTCGAATTGCCGTCCCATCGGATTATGAGAGTGAGGGAATAGAGAGTGCACCTGTGTTTGCGCACACACTTGTGCACTATAATATGTCCCGCGCAGATGGCTAGTCTCCGTTGAGATTGGCCGCCGTGACCGAAATTCGGCCGGGAGGACATTATTATTATTTACAAACCATCCAGGAACCCATTTTAATATACACACAAAATTTCAACCAAATCGGTCCAACCGTTTAGGAGGAGTTAGGTGACAAACAGACGTACACAAGAATTATATATATTAAAAAAAGAAGATTTTCGCTGGTTTCACAGCTCTGCGTACGGTCCGTACGGACTGTCCGCCCGCGGGCCGTCCGCAGTGCTCAGCGGGTGCGTTTGGCTTGTACGGATCCAACGCGGAGCATGCTCTGTGCGGAGCAATCCGCGTCACTGTAAAACGACGTTCTAACGCCACTCGTGTGTCTCTACTCCGGAGCTCCGTCCGGAAGGTCCGCAAATAAATCCGCATTGCTCTGAAATCAGCCTAAATCTAGTCGCCACCTTTTTCTCACAGCTTCCATCTTAATAATCTCACTCTTCCTTCCTTAAAGGAAACTACAATGAATCCATATAAATAACAATGACAAACGCTATCAGAGGCGTTTTTACGACGAAAATAATTTACCTCCCCTATCCTAATTATAGTGGAGGATGGCAAACAGTGAGTATGGCAACACAGACGTAAATAACGAGCACTTACTGTAATAAGGACATAATTTTACTTTACTTTTGTTTTTGATGAACGACCATTTGGTTTTGATGGTAATAAGTGTATTATGTAATACATGATACATTTAAAAAGTACTGAAGTATCATTTTTATTTGCATGTGAATTTAGAAGTATCATTTAGGCAACAACCTGAGAATTCGTAATCTAATGAAGAAACTTTTCCATGTTTTTTCATGGCAGAGGATGGCGAAACGAGTTAAAGGCCCACCTGGTGTTAAGGGGCGGCATTGACAAAAATAGGGATTTTCTCATCAAAATATTTTTATTTGTGGATACGACGTAGATCTAATTTTTATATTGAACTAAGTTTACGGGACTTGTCGCGCACAATTAAATCAAAATATAACAAACATTTTGACTAACCTCGACGTTTCGGTCAAGTTGCATTGGCCGTGGTCACGAGCAGACTGAAGAATGTGGGTGTCATCGTCTTGAGCGGCGGGTGTTTTCTCGAACTACCCGCGGTTGGTTTAATTTTTATATATCTGATTTTTCATTATATTTATTAGATTTTGGTGTAGGGAAAACACGATTCAATCAAATTTGCTCGATAGACTTATTTTCCAAAATAAGGTCCGTTTTACCACTATTTTGCATTGCATTTGGAAATCCCAATGGTTTTTACTATTGTTTTTTGCGAATAAAATCATCTTGTGCATATCTAGATTATAGTGTACCAGATTTTTATTAACATGTTTATTTGCTGAGATATTAGCAAAAATGTAATAAAACATCAAAACAGCGCGATTCCGCTCTGTTCTCGCACGCGCAATTTGCCGTGTGTTAGTAAGGGACGGTTGCAAATTCAATGCAGCACCTTAAGCGGTTAAATTTGCTCATAAAACTGCAATAATACCTAGTTTGTTGCCTAAATGATACTGCTAATCGCGTTAGCCAAACTGAGACATGAAGATGGAAAGTCTCATGTGATTGTAATTTCACCGGTACCCGTACCCTTCACACCAAAAAAAGCAATGCAAGCATTACTGTTTGGTGGCAGAAATACGTACGGTGGTAGTACTTCCCCGAACGAGCTCTTTCACAAAGGAGCTCTAGTAATACTAACTTTATAATCCAATGATAATAATATGGAGTTACAGTACGACACATAAAATAAGGCGCGTCGTAAATCTTCGTTCGCGCAGACACGTAAAGACGATCGACGAAAACACCCGAAACATGAAAAAAAAATAACCAACCTTATGGAATGCCCATAAGGTGTTAAAATTGATTGCCGTGACGTCTTTTTCTATTTCGCACACACGCTTCCGTACTCTAGTGGAGCGGCTGAGATTTTTGGCGCGCAGCGATGGTGCTTTCTGATTGGTTAACCAATTTCCCGTGTATTTAAATTGTGTCATCTGCGCAGGTACATCAATGGGCCATATAAAGTGTGTACTACTTGTACTACAGAAATAGCAAAAAAAAAAAAAACGGGGAGTTACACAATCGTCTAAATATATTATTATGAAAACAAATACAATACTTTTCATAGCAGATAAAGATACACGCGAAATTCTCTTGCTCCCATAATTCTCTCCCGGTACTTAATACTACTCATACACATAATAATACAATACCGTTATATTTCAGCCACTATGAGCGTATTACATTACAGTTACGGGCGTTTTCACGTTTCAGCACAAACGTAATGCGTTTGCTTTGGCGCAATTTGAGACTGCGAGACTCTAACTATGAGTTAAAGTCGTGTTTAAGTCACTTGTTTAATATTTAGTTAGTTTTATGGTACTTTATGATGAAACAAGTTTAACCGGATTACATCGCGTATATTATTTAAATTGGTTTTTCTGACGTTTCGAAAGCTTTGCAGTGTTCGTGGTCGCAGGAAGACTAAGATAACAAGCGTCTTTACAGATATTTCTAAAAATCATTTTAATTTTTTATTTTTTTTAACTAATTTTGAGTCGGCGCCAAACATTTATATTTTTATTTTCATTTATCGTTGAAAATTTCACGTGTTTTTATTATTTCTTAAAGTAATTTAATGATATTCGTTGATTGTTTGTTCGGCGCCGACTCAAAATTAGTTACTTACATTAGTTTAGTTAGGACAATAGTAATTAAGACAAAAAGATTAATTTTAATTTTTGCTTTTCATTTCTGTTTTCGTGGGTTAAATTTTTTGTTAAAAAGTTCATTTTTTATATTTTTTGTGGCTAAAATCTATCTCCAGGTTACGTAGTAACTTATAGGTAATCTATGCTCCAGGTCTCCATTATCTTGTAGTGTCTAGAACTACATTTATGTGTGCCCAGTTTCAACAGAATCAGTTAACAGGTAAGAATTCAGTGGGTGCACAAGAACTCAACCCCCCCTGTTTTCGTACCCATAGGGGTGGATTTTAATTTTCAAATTTAAATGGGACCAATTTCGAGATATACCCTATCCATTAAAAAAGAATCATCAAAATCGGACTGCTCTGTAAAAAGTTATGCGTGTCATACATAAAAAAAATAAAAAATACACGTCGAATTGAGAACCTCCTCCTTTTTTTTCGTCGGTTAAAAATCGTTTCAATGCACGCAGTAATCACTCACGATAAAATTATCAAAAAAAGATAGATATTTTTTAGCTTGTAGGAACAATAAGCTGAAGTTGCAGTGGGCTGGCCATGTCTTTAGAAGGTCCGATGGCCGTTGGAGCAGACGAGTCCTTGAATGGAGACCGCAAATCGGCAAACGCAGCGTAAGGCACCCCCCCCGCCAGGTGGACCGACGACCTGATTAAAGTAGCTGGGGGGGACTGGATGTGGAAGGCAGAGGACTGAGTGTTGTGGCGCAACTTGGGAGAGGCTTACGTCTACCAGTGGACTGCAATAGACTTAGTTGATGATGATAGCTTTACTATCAACATTATCCAACATCACTTTTCACTCACTCTATCTCATTTAGTCCCAAGTGTTCCCTAAACTCGAAAGTCGCTATTACCTTTCGAGTTTCCAAATTCCCTTCAGATTTTCCCTTAGTATTATCACAAATAAGCTTTGTTAAGTCTGTGTCGGCTAGTCGCGCGTGCTGAACCGACTCCAGTTGGTTTGGAGCGCTATGCTCACTAATTTCATTCCACTATTATTATGTACTTACTATTGTGTATTGTTTTATAATCAACAAAGTTGTTATTGTATTGTTGCGAAATAGAAGATGATATTGCTTTGGAATTCAGATAGGATGACTTTATACAAGATGCGATAGATATATAACCACAAAAGAATGAAAGTAATACGAAATATATTGTTGCGGACCTGTTAAGGCGCATGTAGCAGGCAAGTCGCGCCCCCATCAGTAAAAAAAATATTACTCGGTGAATACAGTCCCTTTGTGCTCAAGTGTTTGTTCTGTATGTTTTCTATAATAAATAAATAAATAAAAATAAATAAATATCTTAGGGACATTTTCACACAGCACCATCTAGTCCCAAACTAAGCAGAGCTTGTGATATGGGTACTAGACAATTGATATATTACTTATATACTTATTTTTTTGTAAATACATACTTAATAAATATATAAATAAATATCTTCGGGACATTTTTAGACAGCACCATCTAGTCCCAAACTAAGCAGAGCTTGTGATATGGGTAATAGACAATGGATATAATACTTATATACTTTTTTTTGTTGTAAATGCATACTTATAATACATAAGAAACACCCAGACCAACACAAACACTTATGTTCATCACACAAATATTTGTGTCCTGTGGGAATCGAACCCACGACCTCGTGATTAGCAGTCCGACCCTCGAACCACTAGACCACAGACGTCGTCAATAAAATGTGTTGTGTGTACATAGATAAATAAATACATCACTTATCGAAAATTCGTTTTTAACAATTGAAGTACAGTTACTATAGTTTAATCAGAAACTATTAACTCTGTAAATTATAGTTCTCTGTAGTTGTAGACAGAAAAAGTGCCAAAAGTGGCTGTTTTTCCACCTTTTTCTATCTACAACTACAGCGAACTATAATTTACAGAGTTAATACTTTCTGATTAAAAGTCAGTACTTCAATTGTTAAAAACGAATTTTCGATAAATGATGTATTCAGCGAGTAATTATTTTTTTACTGATGGGGGCGCCATTTGGCTGCTACATCCGCCTTAAAGCCGTCACACCACTGTGTAGATATTATAATATTTTAACATAACATTATAGTAGTTTATGAAACTGTTGCATAATAGGGGCCAAAACACGTATATATAGATGTTTTATTATTCACGTCTTTCTTTTCATTCTGGCGTTTAATTTTAGGCGGGCGACCAACTTTCTGATTCTCAGATTCAACAGGAAACACTGTTTAACCTGTGCGATCTTCAGGGAATCCAATTATCTCAGTATGTTATCTTTGTGCTACCAACCTGAAATACTTAACACTAGTAGCCTTTTTTTTTTTTTTTCCCTCCGTGGGGAAATCCTCATGGACGTACTCCGCCCGGGGTAGGCGGAGCCAGTATCGGACTCTTACCGACTAAAACCACCACGGTGTTCCTTCAACTACCTTAGCCGGGGGCGTGGGAACCCGTGAGTATTCACGCAACCACCCGCGATAGGTCCTGGCCCGCCTCAAGCAGGCGAGCCCCTTCTCCCCGTGCGGCCTAACGCTGGCCGCACCCTCCTCGGTGGTGCACACGGAACACTGCACGCCACTTCACCTCATGGGCCTTTACCAGCTGCGCCAACTACGCCGGCTGTGCCAGCTACGCCAGCTGCTGGTCGGGCAGCAGACTATCCCGAGTCTGCTGCTCGCAGGCCCTACCTCCCGTAATTTTTTATAGAGGTTTTCTTCCTCGCGGTCCGGGCGGTGAAGCCAAGACCCTCGGTCCCAAGAGGCGCGAGAACACTACTCAGCGGGCACTCCTGGGGTTACGAGATCGACGGGGGCAGGGAAGGACAGTCCCCCCGCTGCCTGCCCAGTGGCAGGGTGAGTGCACACCGGGCCCGCCCCTGCTCCTCCACTGTGCCCTCTGTTGGCAACAGAGGGACACGTGGAGCAACTCCCCTCTGGCCCAGAACGGGCTCCTCCCACGCCAGAATATTCGCCACAGGCAATAAAATCCCTCCAAGGTTAATCCCTCGAAAGGATTTTACTGCCTGTGCCCAGGATGCACCGGCCAAACAGCTGCCGTTCCCTCCAGACGTGTCCAGAAGGACAAGCAGCCGTCAGGCACACGTGGAGGTTTTCTGGCCGGCACCCCACTACTAGTTGCCTGTGACAACCCTCATGAGGGTTACAGTGACCTCTATCGTCACTTAGCTGACAACACTACTCAAGTCATTTTATTATTTTTAACGCATTTACGCATGCGAAGCGAAATGTAACTATTCAAATTGTGGAAAGAAAAAATAATAAAATAATTAGTGAGGGTAGGATATCTATACGACTTTGAATTAACTGCAAAGTTAGGTAGTCGAGTTGGTTAAGAAACACTGTATCTTAAGATATCGCTGACGTCACCCAAAGACGTACGAAAGTGGAGGTTAAATTCGATACCACGAGCAGTGTTCACGGTAGCTTAGTGGCTAAATCACTGGCGTGCTGAGTCACAGGTTCGAATCCTGCTCGTGAGCGATTTTTTCTTTCCATAATTTAAATTGTTAATTGTTATTTTTTTCTAACAGTTTTACATGGATGAATAAAAAAGGCGGGTAAAGCATCCATAATAAGACAGAAAGCCGCGATCATGCAACAAACCTCGTGTGACGGTAGTCATTGACACTACTCACAAATAAAATAACAATATATATATGGTGTGTTAAAATGCCGTCGAAATTATAGAGGGTTTAGGAAAAAAATAAGTGCTTCAATCTTTTCTTAGCGAGATTCCGTCGCCATTTTTATTCGTCCCGGCAGTTTTAAAATTTCTAACAAAAATCAAGAACCTACCCTATTGAGTTTTAAGTGCTAAAGGAAACTGGTGCAAACATCTAGAAAGACCCATTCAACTTTAATACAAAGATAAGCTCAAATATGGGCAATTTATGACACCGCAAAAATACATCTTTATCCCACTGTTTTCTCAGATTAATTTTGTCCGTCGCGTTGTCCCCGATAACACCCGCATCCCACTAAACATATATATTATATATATACCTAATTATATCCAGTAATACTTGCTATCTTCGCTCGTAAAATCCAACAGAGTATTTCTAAGAAAATTGAAAATTTATTGCCCTGTTTTTCGGAGAGGGGCAAAAAATAATAATGTTGGTATCTAAACGGAAAAATAAAACTAATTCTTGGCAGGTAGCGCTGACAGGAGGGCGAGGTTCCACTAAAATAAACAAACAAGCAGAACGTGGGCGACATATTAAAAATACATTATGCTTAGTGAAAATGATCACGGACAAGGAAAATAGGTTTCTATGTTAGTTAGTTTGTATAGTATTGATAGTTAGGTAAAAATATATGCCCTGAATATTTCATTCACGTTGTATTACAGTCTTAAATTAGGAATACTTTAACCCTACACCTTCTGTGAGTGTTGTCATAGGTTGTTGTGTTGTGAGTGTTGTTGTTGTAGTGTTGACATATCGCTGCTTTGCATGAATAACGAAACAACTCTATTTTTTTACATAATAACGAACAGAATCAATTGATCGTTCTTTTTGTGTACTTATTTAAATTTTGATATATTTTTTGGCAACACTGACGTCACCGGTGTGATTTCATTTTTATTTATTTTACTTTAATTACAACGGACTTGAACCAATTAAAGTAATTAAAGATAAATGAATGATACATAAAATACATAGTGAATAACACATCTTTCATAAATCTCTCTCGCAATGCTTCAGGCATACTAACAGAATCTTCTTCCAATCATCCACAAACAGATCATAATTCGGTTTACAATCCAAGAGGTCGTTGTGTGCAGTGAGAGTACGAGGTACTGGCGATTTAGCTCGCGCTACAGTGCGACATGAAGGCACAGCAAAAAGCTTGTGCTTCCTGTTGCGGTGGTAATTGACCGGTGCAAAGAATCGAGCCAGCTCATTATGCAGATCTGGTGCATCAATGGACCCGCGAAGAGTTTTACAAGCTGTTGTAAGCTGATCATATGATATGTGATGGAAGGATGAGGCATTACGGAGGTGTGTGTGCAGGGTTTGTGGTCTGGAGCCGATATAAATAACAAGAAATCCTTGGGAATGAAGCTATTATACAGCTTTTGTTTCCGATTGTAAATCTATTCCTTCCTAAATATCAGGAATTCCTTTTTCTTCCAAGCCTAACCAAACAGAATAAAAAACACGAATCTACATACAAAAGTGGGTTTTATTTAACCCCCTATAAAGTAACCCGGCATCGCGTGGCAATTCACTACAATATCTTAGCACGTTGTTATCAACGCGATATGCTCACAGTTTACGACGTCGTAAATTACTTTATTCGACCTACTGCCTAACAACAGCTGGACACAGCCATGCTCTTAAAAGAATTCATGTTTCATTGTAATTTTTAGGCTGAGTCGTCACAGGTCAATCTTTAGGTTGGATAGTGATCAAACTCAAACTCATTTTTTTTGGTAGACCAGGGGCATAGAGTATATACTAACGACAAGAAGCGACACTTAAGCATGTGTGCTCGTAAAATAGCTCGCGGCTTTGTGTGCGGGTCGGGGGCGAGCGCGGGGGCCGTGCGCGGTGCGCGGTGTGTGGAACGGGCAGTCTCTCGGCTGCCTCAGCCAAGGCCTATTGCATTCACGCGCTCGCCCAAGGTACCGGCGAGCGAGCTCACACGTACACGGAGTGTCACCGCTGTGCCAGTGGCCTAATTGTTTACGCACTCACAATAACAATAGCTTTCATATTGAAATTACAGTCTTTATTTTTTAATTTTTAGATTCGGTAAACAATTTTGGCATTTATTATTAATATGAGCTACGGAGCGAGCTATGCTTGGAGTTTCTTTGAAGGATAAAAGCCGTAACGAGATTATTCAGAGAAGAACCAGAGTGACCGACATAGCTTGTAGGATCAGTAAGCTGAAGTGGCAGTGGGCTGGCCATGTCTCTCGAAGGTCCGATGGCCGTTGGAGCAGACGAGTCCTTGAGTGGAGACTGCGAATCGACAAACGCAGCGTAGGGCGCCCCGGTCAGGTAGACTGACGACCTAATTAAAGTAGCTGGGGGGGACTGGATGCGGAAGGCAGAGGACCGAGTGTTGTGGCGTAACTTGGGAGAGGCCTATGTCCAAAAAAAAAATTTTTTCCCTGTTTAACTCATAACTGCGCTGCAAGAGATATGATGAGAACGATGCACTTTCAAAGAGATGTGTTCGAGAGCACGACTCGAGATGAAGCAATCTTTTCGCGCGCTTTCGTAAAAAGAAAACACTTGATAGACAGGCAAAAGTAACCAAACCCGAAAATCCTACAATTGGTCCCATATAAAGTTTGATAGGGACTAGAGTGCCGGTCCAATTGAGTTCCCGGAGCTCCTCTATTTTGTGCAGAGGATGGCTAACATGTAGTTTCAGTCGGTAAGAGTCCGACATACCCCTCCGCCGTCCCCAGACGGAGGGTATCTATGAGGATTTCCACCCGAGTACAAAAAAAAAGGTCTGACAGATAACTTTTAATGGAGCTTCGTAGGCAAGAGGAAAGCAGGATGTGTGTGCACAGTTTTATCATGGTAAAACTAAATATATAATAAATTATTTATTAAAAGCACAGCCATAAAAATTACATAAGAAATCTTAATAACTAATTCATCATCATCATCATTTCAGCCGAAAGTCGTCCACTGCTGGACATAGGCCTCCCCCAAGCATCGCCACAACGACCGGTCCTGTGGCTTCCGCATCCAGCGGATTCCCGCGACCTTCACCAGGTCGTCGGTCCACCTTGTGGGGGGCCTACCCACGCTGCGCCTTCCAGTACGCGGTCGCCACTCCAGAACTTTACTGCCCCATCGGCCGTCCGTTCATAACTAATTAATAAAGCAATTTATAAACAGTCCTCATTGTCTGCTGTCTCTCAAACTAAGTAAAAAACCTGTATCTTGAGAGACAGTGTTTTGCTATTTCAAAGCATAACCCGTGTACGACAGTTTGGATATTAACACTATGTATAATTACAATTTCCCTACATTTACAAAACAAGCATTATGTGTTTTGGCGTTTGTGTTTGTGGGGGTGAGTTGTGTGAGAGAGGGATGGGTGAGAGGTGTGTGTGAATGTGCGTGGGGTGTGTTTGAGTGAGTGTGTGATAAACCGATCAGATGATGAAACATTATAGTTCAAGAGTTCAGATACTTTTTTAGTTTGTTCCTACATTCATGTCTGCTCAATCTATGAATGTGTAATTCTTTATTAATTTTGTTGTATAATCTGGAGCTTATAAAATAATATTGGTTATGTGCAGTGCAAACGTAGTGCTATAACTGTGTGTGTGTGCTACTTATATGCACAGCACAGTTAACAACATAAACCAGTACTATCGTAACTTTGGCGGTGTTGCCTTAATACACTGCTTGATGTATTCAGATTACCATGTTAAAAGGCAACCGCGCCACCTGCTTCCAAGCCTATACACTAACGAGGCATCGCGAGGCAATCCACTAAAATATCTTAGTACATTGTTATCAACGCGATATGCCGAGCACGGCAAGTTTACGACATCGTAAATTACTTACGAGTCGAAAACTCGTAAAAAAGTCGTCAAGCCGGAATTGGACGAACTTCACTATGATAATGTCGGACAAACGGTGTAATTACGAGACAACCACCGTAAATGTTTAAGGGTGCGTGTGAACGAGGCGATTTTTTTCCGCCGCCGCGACAACGCACCTGCGACTGTTTTGTTTATGGTTAAAATGGCGGGTCATCTGGGTGGATGGGATATATTTGCGTTGAAGCACGCGTTGAAATTAACCGAGGCAGCTGAAATTGCTTTATTTACAACTTGTATGCGATTCGCCGTTTTTTTTTCTTTTATTTGATTGAAGTCTCATTAAATCACAATTAAAATATTATTTTAATTATAATAAAACAAGTTTATCCGGTCAAATCCGATCCGATCAAATCGCGGACGTTCTCAAAAAATGCCAGGTTAAGAGAACTCTAAACCGACGAGCATGCATGCAGGTTAATGAACGTAGATGAAGCGAAAGAGGTGTGTCAGGATCGTAGCAGGTGGAAATCCATAGTCTCTGCCTACCCCAATAGGAAACAGGCGTGATAATATGTTTGTATGTATGTAAGTTTAACCGGATTATATCGCGTATATTCCTGCGACCACAAACACTGCAAAGATTTCGAAACGTCAGGAAAACCAATTTAAATAATATACGCGATTTAGAAGAAACGTCTATCAGTAAAACATAGTACATTAAAGGCGCGGCCGGCAACAGATGCATTGATGGAGGAACGTAAAAATGTGGTCTGAGGCGAAGCCGAGGCACACATACGTGAATCCATCAATGCCTGGTTGCGGCCAGGCTTCTATCGTACTTTTCTCAAATAATGCGCGGAAATTCAAACTAAGCAGTAAATAGAATCAATGACGAATTACAATAATTTTTCACGCGTCAATATATTAATATATTATTTTTTACTTTAAACAGCTCTATTTGAAAGCTAGTAAAATACAATCTTTAATAAGTAACCTCCTTGGTTGCTATTTTTCGGAGTAAAACATTATTTCCATTTTGAAATAACACGACAGATATGAGTTTTCATAGTAATTTATTTGGTCGCTAAACAGGACAGATATGGATTTTGATACTAATATTGCCGGCCACTTCTCGCATGTATTTAACCAGTACAGCATTTTCGATTTATCTCGAAGAAGGTTGTTAAAATAATGTCCGAATTTTCAAGCATGTTTAAGAAAAAACTGTTTTTAAATATTACATAGGTACGTTACAAGTGCAATCCCAGCCTCACCACGCCAGCAAAGCCTCCGAAAATAATTTCGCGCCCAACTATTAAACACAATGTTAAGAACCACCAGTTTACTGCACAGTAACAGATAAAACCAGTACATATAATGTTTAGTACTGGGTTAAGACAATGTATGAAGTCAATACACAAAAGTTTTTATGTCGAGGGTAGTACTAAATTTATGAATGTGGGTAAGGGTAAGGGCGTTTGTGCACTCACTCGTTTTCGTTTCATATTCGTGAATTTTCGCCAACATTATAAAAACGGATTCAAAATAATATAAGGCCGAAAATACTAATACAAATTTAATACGAGTGAAAAAAGACGAAATGTGTGCTGGGACACATAGTAGAAGTGAAACTTCAACGGACAAGTGGAAAAACGAAAGGCAACGAACAAGTGGAAAAACGAATCGCAACGCACAAGTGGCAAAACGAATCCAAAGGGGGGAGTGAAAAAAGACGAAATGTGTGTTGGGACACATAGTAGAAGTGAAACTTCAACGGACAAGTGGGAAAACGAAAGGCAACGAACAAGTGGAAAAACGAATCGCAACGCACAAGTGGCAAAACGAATCCAAAAGGGGGAGTGAAAAAAGACGAAATGTGTGTTGGGACACATAGTAGAAGTGAAACTTCAACGGACAAGTGGGAAAACGAAAGGCAACGAACAAGTGGAAAAACGAATCGCAACGCACAAGTGGCAAAACGAATCCTAAGGGGGGAGTGAAAAAAGACGAAATGTGTGTTGGGACACATAGTAGAAGTGAAACTTCAACGGACAAGTGGAAAAACGAAAGGCAACGAACAAGTGGAAAAACGAATCGCAACACACAAGTGGCAAAACGAATCCAAAGGGGGGAGTGAAAAAAGACGAAATGTGTGTTGGGACACATAGTAGAAGTGAAACTTCAACGGACAAGTGGGAAAACGAAAGGCAACGAACAAGTGGAAAAACTAATCGCAACGCACAATTGGCAAAACGAATCCAAAAGGGGGAGTGAAAAAAGACGAAATGTGTGTTGGGACACATAGTAGAAGTGAAACTTCAACGGACAAGTGGGAAAACGAAAGGCAACGAACAAGTGGAAAAACGAATCGCAACGCACAAGTGGCAAAACGAATCCAAAGGGGGGAGTGAAAAAAGACGAAACGTGTGTTGGGACACATAGTAGAAGTGAAACTTCAACGGACAAGTGGGAAAACGAAAGGCAACGAACAAGTGGAAAAACGAATCGCAACGCACAAGTGGCAAAACGAATCCAAAGGGGGAGTGAAAAAAGACGAAATGTGTGTTGGGACACATAGTAGAAGTGAAACTTCAACGGACAAGTGGGAAAACGAAAGGCAACGAACAAGTGGAAAAACGAATCGCAACGCACAAGTGGCAAAACGAATCCAAAGGGGGTCCCCATACAAGAAACCTCGAAAAACATGCATTTTTTTAACGTTTTTGTTCCTGCTCTATCTTCAAAACGGTAATATATACCAGCGTCAAACTTAGTTTAATTCTAGTGCATACTATGTAGCTTAGCTAAACATAATAAAAATAGGGTAAACATAGTCATATGTGGTGATACCTGCGTAAGAAAGAGATGCAAAAAAACATATTTCGCGCACGGTGCGTTGATGTCTTTTGATGTACGTAAATTAAATCAGTTTCTATGGGGTATCAGGTCGATGGGTGGTACGGAACCCTTACTGCGCGAGTCCGACTCGCACTTGGCTGGTTTTTCTTTATATTATGAGTTTCTGAAACTGAATTCCGTGTCAATACTATTCACTCTCGTAATGGCGGCTCATGAAAATAAAGTCTTTATATTTTTGTCAATGTTAACTACCCTCAACAATAACTTTTTTACTATCAACAACCGCTATTACTTAAGTGTCGTACGTGTGTCGTATACTTGTCGTACTCGTGTCGTAACGTTACAAATGTGCTCGTTATCGTGATTGCTAGATTTCTTTGTTACAAGAGACACCACTGAAGAAAACAAATAAAAAGTTACTTACAGAATTTTTTTATTGGTTTTCTGTCAATGTTATGTAGTGTGTATTAGTATTCGTGATGAATTAAATTTCGTAGAATATTTACTGTGAGTACCTACCTACTTCGAAAGTTAGTTTTATTTATAATAATTTATTTTTTTCATTCTATATTGATACACGAAACGAAAACAAAGACAGTTGTTAGTAGTATTTTACCTTAGTAAAATATTAAAAATTCAATTCAATTTAATCGTTTATTGCGAATATAGGTAAGGTAGGTGTTACATGAATATTGTCATAAAGACATTCTTTGTGCAGCTATATTCTGCCATTTAGCATGCAACAGGAAATACACAATTCTACGCCAAGCTATTAACTGAAGCGTCTAAAGCAATAAAGCATAATACATACTACGTCCAGAATAATACAATATCTTAATGTCAAAGTGAATATCTGCCGTCCGATAGCTAAAAGGCCGTTAGTTAAGTGACAATTTTGACAAATTCGAGTTACATATCTACTAAAGAGAGCAAGATTTGCTCTTTTTGTAGTATATATAACAAAATTTTACAAAATTGTCACCTAACGGCCTTTTAGTCATCGGACGGCAGATATGGAAGCATGTCAAATGTAAATAATTGGAAGTGCTTTATCGAAAAGAACACCCAGTTAACTTTTATTTATTTTATAACCTAGTATATAAAACAAGTAGCCTATGTCCACGGCTTCACCCGTCTATAATTCGGTATATCCTATAATATTGGTTAGATATTACACTATGATAACGGGTATTTTCGGAAATAGATAATAGAAAAAAGAGACGGAAGAGAAAAAAAAAGAGAAATTCGCGAAAGTTTAAAAGCTTTTATTAGTAGAATATTCATAAAATGGAGAAAATATGTGTAAAGAATACCACCAAACAGAACACTAGCACTAGAAATAACTTCCTATTGCAAAAACACCTTTGTTACATACTCCTACAATTAAATTCGCTACCAGCTACGGTTATCGCTACGGCAATCGGCGTAGCGCGCTCGAGCCATATTATTATTCAATAATTACGTTACCGCCCTGCGTAGTGCGCCGCCGGCTACGAATCGCTTCGTAGCTACGTTGCTACGCGCTACAGAGCTATGGTGCTACGCGCTACGTACGTAGACTGAATGCTACAAACACGTGCAATATATTTAATGGTAGATTTTCGTAGTTTGTTTCGTTATTTAAGGATTTTAGGGCACGCTTTATATCTTTTTCTTTAATTTTTTTATGAAAGAGGCCTTTAGCTATTTAACAATTACTTAATCCAGTTCTATTGAAAATGTTAACAAACACATAACATAACATTACGCCTGTATTCCTCAAAGGGGTAGGCAGAGGTGTATAGTATACCCACATTTCACCAGTTATATTTTAAGTACCGTGTAATAGGTGGTAGATAGGTGTAGAGATTACCTTGTGCGATAAGACCGCCCATTGTACTTGTATAATCTTTCTGTAAACTACTGTCTTTGTATTCGTTTGGTGTTGGTGTATGTAAAAATAAATAAAAAATAAATATTTTTGGGACATTTTTATACAGCACCATCTAGTCCCAAACCAAGCAGAGCTTGTGCTATGGGTACTTGATAATGGATATGATACTTATATAGGTTTTTTTGTTGTAAATACATACTTATAATACATAAGAAACACCCAGACCCAAACACTTATGTTCATCACACAAATATTTGTGTCCTGTGGGAATCGAACCCACGACCTCGTGAAGAATGTGATAAATAAATAATAGAGGGCGAACCTATTGCCAAGAAAAATGAGAAATTGAAAACGTTAACAGAACAAAATAATTATCTAGCGTTTTGCTAAAGTTTTTAAAACGTGCTATGATTTTGAATTCTTCATCATAACCTTAACTCATATTTTATCACTTCTCTACAGTACTCTGTTTAATCCTAAAACCCCCATTTATCTCAAAGAACGTTTTATGTTCCTTCATGACACACATACTCGATACTTAAGATCATCGGAAAACTTGAGACTTCAGATGCCAGCACATTCAACTATATTCTATGACAAATCCTTCACAGTCCAAGCTGCTCGTTTATGGAATGCGTTACCTGTGCCTATAAGACGTGCTCAGTCGCTAGCTTCTTTTAAAAAACTTGTATAGGAACATTACCTCTCTGTATAAACTGTTATTTTAGTGAGATGCTGCTACACAGGTATATACACGTATTTTATTTTGTTATTTATTAAAGTTTTTTTTTTTTTTTTTTCACTTCTTCCTTGTCCATCCAAAGGTTGTCTGGAAGATATCGCTATTAGCGATAAGACCGCCAATGTACCCTTATTTTACATGTTAGTCCTAAGTTTAATAATGTTATTGGTGTACAATAAAGAATATTCTATCTATCTATCTTAACTTGTGTAACTAAATCAAAACATTTTGTTTATTTATTTTATCACACATCCCGAATACCAAAAACAGCACAATCATTCCCTAAAATCCCCTCCATTATTTATCACAAAAAAAAAAAAAAAACTCCCCCTTCACGTTACGCGTCGGTGTGATACACGGCCGTAATAGACCGCCCGCGGCCGCATTCACACCGTCACGAATCAATGTTCAATCAATCATGCTCGCTCCAAGCGATAATGTCGCCGTTTGAATAATCGTTCGTCACTTACTTTATCGTTTAAAGTTAAGTGATTTTTAAAAGGTTTATACTGGCTTACTGCGTGCCTTCGGCGTGGGTAGTAAGATATTTTATTAGTTATTTCCTAGTAAAGTTATCGACGGTTTTCGGGAATAAACTTTGCGATTCTGTTTCTGTACGAAATTATAATAAAACAAAGTTTAACCGGATTAAATCGCGTATATTATTTAAAATGGTTTCCCTGACGTTTCGAAAGCTTTGCAGCATTTCGTGGTCGCAGGTAGACCAAGATGACAATCGTCTTTACAGATATTTCTAAAAAAATATTTTAATCTACCGTACAATATTTATTAATTAAAATCATTTCGATGCACGCAGTAATCACTCACAATATCATTATCTTTTACAGTGTTGCGTGCTGTTTGGGACTTGATTATTTTTAGGACTGCGTTCCAAACAGGTGGCAGCTGCCAACCATTTTCTTCGATTTGATAAACCACAAGTTCTGGTGAAGGAAAACCGATATGTACCTAGAATGCTCCGTGAGGCTATTGAAATTAAAAAACATCCTAATTTTAATAGAGAAGATGGTTGGCAGCTGCCACCTGTTTGGAACCCAGTCCTAAAAATAATCAAGTCCCAAACAGCACGCAACACTGTAAAAGATAATGATATTGTGAGTGATTACTGCGTGCATCGATTTTTTTTTAATTAATAATAATGTACGGTAGATTAAAATATTTTCTCAATTCCAAGTCCCTGTTTGCCATCATTTACTAATGTTATACAACAATGTTACAAAACCTCGGGCATTTTTAGTGTTTGGAAATACAGAGTACAGTAAACTTTCGCGCTTACATCTCGACGCTGACGTGTTAGGTCAACCGTGGTAGGGAGCGAGTCTATCGCAATTTATTTGAAACTGACGACTTTTTCACAACAAAATCCCATTATACTTTAATCCAATCTGGAAAAATCCAAGTTAATATCCAACTAGACAACAGAGGTGGTTTCAGTTGGTATTTTATTCATTAGGTTCATGTTTTTAGTATAATTTTCTTTTTTTTACGTTCCTATTTTATTATTTTGTATGTTCGTGTGTGAACTTTAAATAAATCATCATCATCATTTCAGCCGAAAGACGTCCACTGATGGACATAGGCCTCCCTCAAGCATCGCCACAACGACCGGTCCTGTGCCTTCCGCATCCAGCGGATTCCCGCGACCTTCACCAGGTCGTCGGTCCACCTTGTGGGGGGCCTACCCACGCTGCGCCTTCCAGTACGCGGTCGCCACTCCAGAACTTTACTGCCCCATCGGCCATCCGTTCTGCGAGCAATGTGCCCCGCCCACTGCCAGAGCTATGCTCGGAGTGTCCCTGCGTGATCGAATCAGAAATGAGGAGATTCGCAGGAGAACGAAAGTAACCGACGTAGCCCGAAGAATTGCCAAACTTAAATAAATAATTTATTTAAAAATAATTTATGAAAAGTTCCCAAATCTTAAATTAGGCCGGGCTTCAAAACTTAATAATAGCTATGTATTTGCACGATCCGTGTGGTGCCGGACGTAAAGAATTGCATCACCATTATCTCTCCTCATGGGTGTCGTAAAAGGCGACTAACGGATTTACCAGAGGATGGGCAGCAGCGTTCTTTAAGTATTTAAACAACCAACTGCGATCGCCAACCCGCCTGCCAAGCGTGGCGATTATGGCATATCCCCTCAACATGCTTGAGGGAGGCTTCTGTCCAGCAGTGGACGTCTTTCGGCTGTAATGATGATTTGCACGATCTGGGTGTCGAATTTTATACCACAAATTCCGCAGACTTTAAAGAACATTAGTTCGAATATATATTAAAAATTTTGGTGCGAAATTAATAATAAGACCTTTATTAGTTTATTCGCAGACGTAACACTCAATATGGCTACCGGCCTCAAAAAACCAAGGTCTCCCAAAAATGTTTTTGTTACCAAACAATGTAAAAAACGAGATACTTTTGTTGAACTCACGTCTAAATTATGTAGATAGGCAAATAGTCCATTTAGGCAACAACAAAGCCGGGAGGGTCAAGCGGTAATGGTCCACAAATGACCACGGAGCTCTTTTAAACTGTTGCCTGAAACTAGGCAGTGTGTACACAGTGGTACAATGGTGGACAATGTTTTAAAAGACGGTAGGGTTATGTATGATGGAACTTTGGTATATTATGATTTCGTTGACTTAGGATATTGGAGAAGGTTTACGAGTACAGGAACTAAATTTTTGTATTAAATACATACATAACATTACACCTGTATTGCCTAAAGGAGTAGGCATAGTGAAGTTGTGGAGTGTGGGTGTACACTACACCCAAATTTCGCCAGTTATGTTATAAGTCCCATGTAATAGGAGGCGAGCCTATTTCCATTATTCGTGCAATGCAGACTTCGGGCTGTTAATGAGAATTTCCTAATGACAAACAATAACACTTTGAATAACACTTTTGTCGAACCCTGGACCCCTAGCTCAGCAGTCGGACTCGCGACCACTAGACCAACGAGGCAGTCTAGTCTAGGAGTTAGTCAGATTTTTGTATTACTCGTGTATACGTGTCTTGGCAGCCCTAAAATTACTTTTTTTATTAAATTATTTCAATGCGTGGATATTGATAATGTTACTTTCTGTTTCAGGAACTTCATTGGACCCTTCGTTGTCCTTGTTATACCGCTAATATTGAAAAAGTATGGATAGCTGACGATACATAATTACCTATACTACCTGTAACAACTTTTCTAGAACAACTCATCGGAAAAAACCGAACTGAACCACCGCTGTTCTTGCTACTACGTGGACTTACCCCCGAAAACACGTATGTCCCCATATCTCGCGGTCCAACCCAATCTGTATGCAAAACGTCCCGAGGGTGGGGGATCTCATTTCCTATCCTCCTTCCCCCCGTGGCCCACTGAGCCCCCCTCCGCACGTCCGTCGTCTAACTGACCCACCCCGGGCTGTCAAAAGATGGATGAATTTGAAAGAAACTCGTGCCCTACGGCGATGGTAGGGTTGTCTCGACTTAGCACGAACAATTTTTACGTATCGAAACGTTAATGTAAGCTTTTTTTAAACAAAATAATTTGAATGAAAAAAAAATAAAAAAGAAAGAAAAATTATTTATTGCCATGCGGTAGGTGAACATATGTACAATAATTATTTTATTATTTTTTACGCATTTACGAGTGCGATCCGAAATCTAATCTAATAAGTAAGGGTAGGCATATCTATACGATTTTGAATTAACTGCAAAGTTAGTCGAATCGGTTAAGAAACACTGTTTTTTAATAAGATATCGCTGACGTCAACCAAAGACGTACCAAAAGTGGAGGTTAATTTCGATACCACGAGCAGTGTTCACGTTACCTTAGTGTCTAAAGCACTGGCGTACTGAGCAAGAAGTCGCAGGTTCGAATCCTGCTCGTGAGCGATTTTTTCTTTCCACAATTTAAATCGTTATATGTACAATAACTTCATTAGGTACATTTTAGGAATTACAAAATAATTCTTAATAATAATTTGATGAAAAAGATTATTTAAACCACGTTTTTAAGAAGAACCATGGAGGACGGAGAAGAACGGACGACCGGACGCACGGCGATGCGCCACCGTTATATGGTAGATATTCCACCCTTACGTACGAACCAGTTTGCTAATAGCTTTATCATGCGTACCGCCAAAGAGTAGAATTCCTTGCCGGCGTCAGTGTTTCCCGAGAAGTATAATCTGGTGGTCTTCAAAACTCGAGTGAATAGGTTTTAGCTGGGCAAGCGTGTACCATCGTCGACCGCACCATCGCTTAACATCAGGTGAGGTGGCGGTCAAACGCAAGCCCGTTAAGAAAAAAAAAAAGAAAACAAAAGAAAGCGAGTTAATATTGCATCGGTATCAACTCCTGAGCTATGTTTAAAGATTCAGTCTCTAGTTCATCGGGAAGTTAGTTTAAAATCTATTGCAAAATGTGTACCAAACAGACAGACAAGACTGAAAGCGAGTTAATGAAAACGTAGTAAAATACAACAGTTCTATTACATTTTGATTCAATTCAGCTTGGTAGAAACAGCTTCGAGAAAGAAGCCAACAGAAGGATCCGTCTGGGCTGGGCAGCATTTGGCAAACTTCGCCGAGTCTTCTCGTCGCCTATACCGTAAAGTTTGAAGACAAAGGTCTTCAATCAGTGCGTCCTGCCAGTCATGACTTACGGTGCCGAGACGTGGACACTGACAGTTGGGCTAGTCCACAAATTCAAAGTCGCTCAGCGAGCTATGGAGCGAGCTATGATTGGAGTTTCTTTGAGGGATAAAATCCGTAACGAGATTATCCGGAGAAGAACCGGAGTGACCGACATAGCTTGTAGGATCAGTAAGCTGAAGTGGCAGTAGGCTGGCCATGTCTGTCGAAGGACCGATGGCCGTTGGAGCAGACGAGTCCTTGAGTGGAGACCGCGAATCGGCAAACGCAGCGTAGGGCGCCCCCCTGCCAGGTGGACCGACGACCTAAAGAACGTGGCTGGGGGGGACTGGATGCGGAAGGCAGAGGACCGAGCGTTGTGGCGCAACTTGGGAGAGGCCTATGTCCAGCAGTGGACTGCGATAGGCTGAGTTGATTGATTACATTTTGATTGAATTTCATGCATAATGCGCACTTTGTATCATACAGAGATATGGATAAAATCTTCAAGTTAAAAGAATATTATGTCTCAAACAATATTTAAAAGTACAGATATGTTACTTGCACTCGCAACTGATGACTTGAAAACGTCCAAATTAGGACGTTTTTTCTATTAATCAGAGTCAAGTAAAAAAAAAAAGAAAGAAAGTGTTCTAATTATGACGCGAAAGTAACTTAAAGTAACCAACTTACTTTGTAATAGTTTATGTGTATTGTGCTGCCGCTGCCGACGGAACATTTTTTTCGTTCATTTTGTTAGGATATAGCATATCTATACTTTTAAATATCATTGGTCTCAAAGGAGTATTTCAGATCCAAAGTTCACTTACATTTACGTTTCAATACGTCAAAATGGTTCGTGCTAAGGCTACAGAATGCAATGTCACGAGTCCAAATGTTCAGGAGTGCGAGGAAGAATATTTTAGTAGTGCACCGATAACTTTTATGATAAGTAGTTTAAGTTTATATGTCATGGAAGTTTATTTTTATTTTATTTTTATTCTTCGGGACAACAAGCAAACAAAGCTATCACGATGAGAGGCAATTTCCCATAGAGCCAAGTTAAAAATAAAATATTGCACTTCAGCAAGTGTAAATCTCAAGAATTTACTGAAAGTGCCCACTATGTATAAAATGTTTTTAGTAAATTGCGTATGGGTAGAAAATAGGTATTTTATTATTGTTTATTAAAATTTTAATTATTTAGGATACCAATAGCATAATCATAACAATACAGATATACAAAGACATTTCAAATTATGATTTATATAGTTATTACACAAATTTTGATGACGTCTGTGGTCTAGTGGTTCGAGTGTCGGACAGCTGATCACGAGGTCATAGGTTCGATTCCAACAGGACACAAATATTTATGAGGAACATAAGTGTTTATTTATTTATTTGTTCAGTGGTATACATAACAAAAACATTCTAAAGATGTAAACATAAACTCATTAGAGTTTTACCGTACATCAGTATCATCGACTATGCAAACAGGTAAACAAAAATATAGTTAACAAGGTAGGATATTAAATAAGTACAATGTGGGTAGATACCTGATAATATGTAGCTAACTACATTATGAAGGAGCGAACACCGGTGACTGCGTTAGCCGTCTTTAAAAACTGGTGGAGGGTAGTATTTGTGTTGATACAGGTTGTTCCTACAAATGCAGCAAACTTTTGAGAATTTATTATACTTACATTAATAATGTTATTAATTGTATTGACTAGTTATTTTTATTATTGTGTATTTGTAACTTGCAAGAAATGTTGTTTTAATTTAAATTTCATGTTTTTTTTTTGTTATTTTATCCCTTAGAGATGTTGGTAGTTGATTAATTAGGTAGGGTATAATATATTTTAATGTTCTCCTACCATGTAAATGTATGTTGTTTGTGTTGGGCTGGGTGTTTCTTATGTATTATAAGTATGTATTTACAAAACAAAAATTATATAAGTATTATATCCATTGTCTAGTACCCATTGTACAAGCTCTGCTTAGTTTAGGGCTCGATGGTGCTTTGTTAAAAATATTCAAATGTCATGTCAAATTATAGGCAAATTATGATGTAACGTATATACACTTTCAAGCACAGAAATAGATAGAATGGCCATGTCGGCAGGGCGCGCGGGCCAACACTGCATCATAGTGCAGGGCATTTCAAAGCCTTCCCCAGTACGCCTTATGACTTGTTTCTGTAAATACTGTAACAAAAACCCGCGAAAATGCCTTATTGTGCTGTTTTTAAGTGCAGAAACAAAAGCTGTAAAGTACATTTGACTAAAGTTAATTTTTAAAAATTAATGACGTCGGACTACCTCGTTGGTCTAGTCTAGTGGTTGCAAGCGCGACTGCTGAGCGTGAGGTCCTGGGTTCAATTCCTGCGTCGGGCAAAGTGTTATTGGGTTTTTTCATTAGGAAATTCTCAGTAGCAGCCCGGAGTCTGGATTTGTGTGCCCGGTCAATGGCAATAGGCTCGCCCCCTATTACATGGGACTATAACATAACTGCCGAAATGTGGGTGCACCTACTATACACCTCTGCCTACCCCTTCGGGGAAATACAGGCGTGATGTTATGTTATGTTAATGACGTCATAATGGGAGGCGTAGTCTGTTTGAAAGTTGCCACGCATGAATCGCAAGTAAAATTGTGATTACAACCATTCTATCAATTTTTTTTTTTTTTTCCATCTTTTTTTTTTTTTTTTCTATTTCTGTGCTTTCAAGCTTACTTTTTCGATAGACAGAGAACAATTACAATGTAAAGTAAGTTAAAAAGATACAAAAACTCCCTAATATCGAATAGAGGTATCAACCCTGCGCATCCGTAGGATCGTCACGTTAGGGTTAAGCATATCTTAACATTTTTGCACGCCTGACTTCGCTTTGATTTATTTTTTTATATCTCCATTGTGACCCTCGCACACTATGTCATGGAGATCCATTCCTTTCATTTTTGTTTTAGGGTGATTTATAATCCCTTATTAAAACTCCATGGAGCTAAAACCTGCTTATATTTTTTTTTTTTTTTTTTTTTTCTCTCTTCACTTTGTGGCTTAATATGTATAAATAACTTAGATTTACGTGACAAATAGGCGCGTATAAGCTCCTTGTGAGAGACTGGAGTCCGTACTAGGGAAACCTTGTGTTTAATGAATACAAAACTGACCATGTTTAGACACTTGTTTAAACGTCAAACTTCATATATAAAAAGGTTTTTAAGCCTGGCTTAGGCAAAACTTATTATTAAACCCGATTTTGTAATAAGGTGGCACAGACAGACAATATAGACGAAGTGCTGCGAACAATCATAGTGAAGCCAAAAAAAACGTGCTCCTCCGTGTACAAACCAGCGCTCAAACACGCATGCACCTCAAACCGTGCTCACCGCTCTCAGTACACATGTCGCGGCATCGTCCAGTAAGTATCGCGAACACAAATATCCTTCAGGTGCATGTGTGTGCGTGAGCGCTAGTTTGTACACGGAGGAGCACGTTTGTTGTTGGCTACACTGTGATTGTTCGCGGCACTTCGTCTAATGTGTTTTTTTTTCTTTCCGAATTGACTCTCGCAGAATTGGTACCCAAAATATATACCCTAACTGCTTAACCGGGCGGGTGGTCTAATGTCTGTGTAAGGTGGTTAATGTTTTAGTAAAATACATATATTTTTATTTGTGGCGAAAAACGAAACCTTTTACAAAACACGTATGCAAATTTAACATGTGATAACTGCTTAGTCAGCTGATCCATAAGAACGTCTACTATATAATTCCTCAATGCTACTATGTGAGTGGTTAATGTTTTAGTAAAATACATATATTTTTATTTGTGGCGAAAAACTAAACCTTTCACAAAACACGTATGCAAATTTTACATGTGATAACTGCTTAGTCTGCTGATCCATAAGAACGTCTACTATGTGATGCCATATTTGGGGTTTTTGCTTCATTATTGGTACTACTTGTGCAGATAAATGGGACTGAAAATGGCAGCTCTTCTATTTTCTATTACCTCTCGCTCACAATACCGTACGTGTGAGCGAGAGGAAAATACAAATGCAGCCATTTTCAATCCAATTCTTTATCTGCGCAAGTAGTACAGATATTAGCCTTAATTTGGTAACGTGAGGTATAGAAATAGTATAAAATCTTAAAGGTAAGATACTGGAACAAAGAAGTTGTAAGCAAAACCTTCTATTTTATATCTCATGATAATAGTCATTAACCTAAATGAAATCCAAAAGAAAATAAAGTCCCAAAAAGATACACCTATTTCTACTAATGTTGCTATTTCCGTCTGTAATTCTCACAACAATAAAATAAAGCCATTATCCATTAGGTTTTCTCCCTCTTTATTTTATTCAAAGAAAATAAATAGATTACGTAAAATATTGAATACAAATTAGTGAGCAATTAACTTTTCCGTTAACTTCCTGCTAATACGCAAAGTTTAATTTAAACCGGAGTCTATAATTTTAACCTCGGAGTTCATAATTGCTAGTATTCGTTCAACGTCTAATGGAATTTGCTATCGATAAAACTACCCCACTTTATCGTTGTATAATATAATAGCTATTTTTTAATAAAAAAATACTTTTTTACTTTTATCGTGTATTATTTATTTTATTCTACAGAATTTGGTTCAATTTGGGTTAAAAATACATATTTTTAGAGTTGGTTGTCATGTTACAGTAAATATATATATTATTAATATATGGTATATTTTTATTTATATTAATTCAATTGTAATTTAATTTATTCAATTCCAATGTAATTATAGTTTTTAATTTAATTAATTTAATTTGATTATTCAGTTTCAGCTGCATTCTGGTTTACAGAAGATAAACTCAAGTGGTTTTTAAAACAGCTATGGACGTTTTTCATTGGTATAGCTAGGCCACACAAAATGTACAATCAACCGCACGTCAATGAATGCCAAAAACTGGCCTACTGCTCACGAAATAAAAACGCTGTCAAGGTCTGTTACCTGTGACGTAGTTATATTTTGTATTAATCCTTTAACGGCTGCAAAACCAATAGACAATCTATTGGGTCTCATTAGCCCTTTTTTAATGAATTAATAGTCTCCTGTACTTATAAATAACCACGATCCTTTATTAAAGGGGGCTATAATACCAAAATATCACGTACAACATATCAGCAAAAACCCAACGTAAGCTCTATTCAAACAAACACAAGTTCGGAAGGTCGAATAGGGGAACAGAAAAAAATTATCCGTGGAAAAATATTACACGTGCATTACGTGTAATATTTTTCCACGGATAAACGCAGCGACGTGTCAATGTAAGGGTCAAAGCACACTGCGACAGACGTCTGCCGATGTTTTGTGTATGCTCGGAAAATATATTTTTTGTTTTGTTTGCACATTCGCGTTTCAAAATTCGAGTTTGTGAGTGAAGACATCTTCAGGCTTTTTTTTTATGACTACACGGGAAGATAAACAGTTCCCGAGGGATGTGCAATAAAGTCTTTCTGTGAATAACCGATTATACGCGGGCGGGCGGAGCGGCGGGCATAGTCGAGTATTAAATGAAAGAGAGTTGATATTGTATCAATTAATTAATTATTGTATCTTAACTATATTAAAACGGAATAACTAGGTAACTAGCACTCACACAAAAACACCCCAACACACCCCTCACTCACATACACATATCCCCACACACTCGCATACACATCACCCACACCCACACCCACACAAACTCAGTTATTCATGCATTTTTACAACAAAAAACAAATTGTAAAATGTTATATTCAAAATTGTTACACATATTATACTTTATTTTATTTTGTAAAGTGGTCAACCAATAAAGAACAAAGAACTGTGTGTGCATAAATTTAATAAATAAATAAATAAATAAAAAATAAAGAATACTGTCCTACAAGATACAGGTTTTCTTAGTTTGTAATAGCCAATTACCTAACTATACCTATACCTACTAAGATTTTGATGTACCTATAGGCAAAGTTTCTGGTGAATAAATAATTTACTTACTTACTTAATTAAGGCGATGTCAAGCAATTTGGAAAAACATAAGGTAATCACCATTAACACCCACCATGTAACCACCCTACATCGTCTCATGGATGTCGTAAAAGGCGACTAAGGGATTCTCCAGAGGATGGGCAGCAGCATTCTCGGGAGTATTTAACCAACCAACTGCGATCGCCAACCCACCTGCCAAGCGTGGCGATAATGGCATATCCCCCCATTTTGGGGGAAGGCCTATATCCAGCAATGATAAATCACCATTACATTAAAATCCACCACGTTGTTGGTGACATCAATGAATGGGAATATACCTTTTACGCAGTGTAGTGTTTAGACTTACAGAGAAACCTTAGCAAAAACAAGTAATATAGTAATAATAGTCACGTTTCCAAAATGATCCAAACAAAGCAAAAATATCACCACAAAGCTACACCGCGGTGTGCCCTAACTTTTATAGTGACACGTTTGAATGTCCGTAGTCGTATGAAGAAATACGATAGTTTTGACTCCGGGAATATAGGTGGCGCTGTAATACATTTCGTGATCAGATAACTGATGGCTCGCATACATCATTCATGAAGGTTTTGGGAGCATTTGAAGGCAGCGTAAGATGTCGTCTTAGTGTTGATTCAGCTTGAATTTACGTCATGTCAGTCCTACTCCTAAGACATAGCTTCCCATTGCCCCCATACATTTCCTTAACAACCTCGAGAGCTTAAATTATTATTTGAAATAATTAAAACAATGGAAAACCTTTATAACGCATCAAAAAAAGCTTAGTTTTTAAGGCTCAAAATGATAATAAAACTTGAATTTTAATTAAGATTCAACTTACTTGTAAATCGATATTAAATTATATTTTAATACAAACACAAAAGACATTGTATATTTAAAATTTCACACACGTTTATCAATTTCAACATCTTTTATTATCACACCTTATGTTTCGTGTACTTCGCCAAATTATGTAGAACAGTAATTTTTTTGCTAATTCGAAGTTGGTGTTATGATAAAATTTCTTCAAATTGATGAGTACAATCATCCAAAATATAAATAAAAATCAAACAAACAAACAAACTCAACAAACAAACAAAACAAACAACAAACTCAAACTTAGTTCAATAAAAATCAAATGTTTTTTTATTTCAAATAAACCTAATTACAGGCACTTTTGAAACGTCAGGCTCTAGTTGCACGGGTCCAAATTGTGGGTCCTATGGAGAAGAACCGAATCCCTTATTATTTTTAATTTATTTATTCAGACAACTTTTAGTCCACAATAGTGTTAGTAATACTTAGTCTTATAATACTATGTTAGTTCACATAAAATTACATCATTAGGTATAAATTAAATTGAAATATTTATTAATAAAATTGAAACTGAATAACCAAATTAAATCAATAAAATTAAAATTAAATAAATATCTAAAATTACATTGAAATTGAATACATTAAATAACTATATAAAATAAGTTGAAATAAATAAATAAAAAATTCGTTTAATTAAAACTATCAATTTCAAAATTCTATTCAAATCATAATTTTAAAAAAAACATGTAAGAGGATGTCCAGTACTTCAGAGAAGGGCTGTTCGTCCCATTTTTCCGCTAATATATTCTTATTCTTTAATGTACACACATAAATAAATTGATTTTACAACAAGAAAGTTTATGTACATCGGCGAGCTTAACTCAGAAATGAGTTTTCTAACAGCAAACCTTCGAGCTAATATTCAGGATGATATTTGAACTAGGTACTCTCTGAAAGGGTTGTTAATAAATTAGAAAATAACACTTTATAAAAAAGTGGAAATAACCAGAAATGAAATGAATTCAATGAATTCCTATCTGATTATAATATTTCAATATGAAAGATTTGCATTTGTATTCACTATCGGTACCTAATTAATAATCTAATAAATCAATAATGATTTGAATATTTTGAATGGAGCTAATTCCTTTAAAATTTATTATTAAAAAATCATGTGTAAATTTAAATCTTAAATAATAATTATGTTAATAAAGTAAATTAATGTTATTCATTCTAATTGTATAATATGTTAATTAACTAAGTACTAATATTTGTATGCCACCTGTGGCAGCACACAGAGAGACTACCTATAATGTACCTAACACCAAAATTACCTGTGTACACAAATAAACATTTAGATTTATTGATTGATTGATTGTCTAGTTTGTTACTTGAGTTTACTCATAGCTCGATAGATGGCGTTATTAGGTGCCGAACAAATTGTGAATCGCGGTGTTATGATTCTCCGCCGGTCAACGACCCCGCCGTGAATTTGTAAATAAATTTGCTTCGTCTTGAACTTGGTGTTTTCTTTGACTACGTCATAAATTCCAAGTAGATCATAGAGACATTTTTGATAAATTTTACATTGATTGAAAAACATGACGTCAGCAATCAACCTTTATTATTTGTATATCCCAAGCTATAGTTAGATAGAATATTCTTTATTTTACGCCATTAACATTACTCAACCACCATTAACTTGTACTGCATGAAAAGTGGATCGGATAGTATTTAAAACTGTAACAAACAACCGCCATAGCCATAACCTGACGAGTACAAAGTTAACAATTTACAGGCAGCTTAGTTTAGTAGTCAGCTTACCGTTTAAAAGCATAGCTTCCGTTAATAAAGAAGCAGCAAAAACATGATGAGTTCAAAGTTGGAGTTCAAAGTTTACGATTTACACGGCTAGCTTAGTTTTGCTGTTTGTCTGTTAAATTTACAGGCAGCTTAGTTTACCACTAAGCTCATCGTTTATAAGCTTGGCTTCTGTTTATAAAGTTGCAGGAGAAACATGACGAGTTCAAAGTTGTAGTTCAGAGTTTACGATTTACACAGCGATCTAGCTTTTAATAATATAATATTTCAGTCATTGCATGGTTACGTAATTGTTTTGCAAACTGTAACGATTATGGCAATGTAGTGAATATAGAAGAGTATTTTTTTATTATTATTATTAGCTTTATTTTATCCCTTACAAGTATTTCTTATCTACTATTTTGTGGTGTGTACTTATTTATTTGTTAGTTATGTTAATTTGTTTCTTAAATTAGGTCAGTATTTTTAGGTGTAAGGGCCTTTTGCGGTAAAAGCCTCCTCCAAATAGAAGATAGAAGAGTTAGTATATCTTAATACAGTCAGCAAAGAAAGGTGAACACAGTCCAAATTTTCAAAAGTGATTTATGAATGAAAAGCTCCCTACCAATGACATTTAAAAGTATAGATATGTTATACCCTAACAAAACTTTTTTTAGGGGATTCGAAAACATGACAGCATTTTATATGCACTCCCAAGAGTTGTAAATAAAAAAAAAAGAGTTATAAGGTTAAAAAGAACAATTAATTACACAACTAAAATAATCTAAATAAGTAACCCTGATTGGAATGAACTCGCGCGCAGAATCAATTCTATTTTAAATAATTACTAAAAACAACAGCTGCGGTACAGTCACAGCTACTATAACTGGCCACGGGTCCTTTAACAAACATCTTTTTGTCATAGGTGTTACGGACAGCCCACTGTGCAGAGCCTGCATGGTGGAAGACGAGACATCAGCCCATGTGCTTCTAGACTGCCCTGAGGTCGCCACATACAGGGCCAAGTACTTCGGTAACCCAGGTACCCTCAGAGAGATCACAAGCAACACCAAGGCGTTGCTGGCCTTTTTTGAGGAGTTGGGGTGGAACGAGTAAGTTCCCACCCGTACACAAAATACACGCTTGGACGTGGAGTTGCGGAAACCAGCCCGTTATACTATACTATACACTATACTAAATAATTACTATTATAATTGGAAGGTACGTTGATGATGAATGGCTTCGCGGACCATGGACCACCAGTGGTCCGCGGACCACCGGTTAAGAACCACTGCTCTATGCCTATGACTATTGATAAATATTTCCATACCTAGTAAAATTATGTAAATGCTATAAATATAAATCAATGTACATAAATAAATCATGTATACACAATGACCAATGATATATTGAAACGACAGAACCTATTTGTTTTATTGTCCGTCGCTTTCAACGTTGTATGTATTGAATTTCAATATCCCGTTCTGTAAACCGATATACGTATTCCGAATATTTGGATAGTAACAGCAAAAGCCTATTACCAGTGCATATCCCTTTTACGCAGAATACATAGAAATTTATATTGAAATTCACATTGAATAGGCTTTGTTGTGGTTAATTAATTGCTTCAATCAATCAATCAACTCAGCCTATCGCAGTCCACTGCTGGACATAGGCCTCTCCCAAGTTGCGCCACAACGCTCGGTCCTCTGCCTTCCGCATCCAGTCCCCCAGCCACGTTCTTTAGGTCGTCGGTCCACCTGGCAGGGGGGCGCCCTACGCTGCGTTTGCCGATACGCGGTCTCCACTCAAGGACTCGTCTGCTCCAACGACCATCGGTCCTTCGACAGACATAGCCAGCCCACTGCCACTTCAGCTTACTGATCCTACAAGCTATGTCGGTCACTCCGGTTCTTCTCCGGATAATCTCGTTACGGATTTTATCCACGTCTCGGCACCGATCGGGTTAATTAATTGCTTACGAGTCCAATATAAACTATTAATTGTAGTTTCGCTTATTTAGAAACGTGGATTTTAATTTGTGAATAGTTTTATGTAAGCTCAACTCTACACATATCGTGCCTATTTCTGCCACTAAACAGTGAAGCTTGTATTGCTGGTTGCAGTACCATTTAGGCAACAATTTAGGTGGTTTGCAGTTGTCACAGACCATTAAGCCTCTAGACGCCGATTAGCCGGACACCCCCGGTCACAACACATATGCAGTAACACTGCATATCATACGTCCCGCCGCCAATCAGGACGTCAGTCCGTCAGCGAGCGGCACCAATCATGCGGAATCATACCACCGAACTTTTGAGCCGACCAATAATAACGCGCCGTCCGGCCCCCTGTCCCCGCCAACATTTTACGACCAAAACAAAACAAAACTGCAAAACTTTGTTTAAGCGGCGTCTTGAGGCTTACTGGTCTGTGGCAGTTGTTATGGGCAAAGGTAACCGTGTTACATCAGGTGGGCCTTTAGCTCGTTTCGCCATCCTATACTATAAAAAAAAAATGAGAAGAGGCCCGTGCCCAGCAGTGGGAAAATAATGAGCTGATTAGGTTTATGTAAATGGCAGACGACGGCTGTGGTCTAGTGGTTCGAGTGTCGGACTGCTGAACACGAGGTCATGGGTTCGATTCCCAAGGAACACAAATATTTATGTGAGGAACTTAAGTGTTTGTGTTGGTCTGGGTGTTTCTTATGTATTATAAGTATGATATTAAAAAAAAGTATATAAGTATTATATCCATTGTCTAGTACCCACAGTACAAGCTCTGCTTAGTTAGGGACTAGATGGTGCTGTGTAAAAAAAACCCAAAAACATTTATAGTGAATCGGCACCTAATAGGTTTGCTCGCTCCATCGTCGACCACATCCTGACAAAGCTGTCTAGATTGCGGTCAAGAGCAGATCAATTTATCATTAAAAAAAAAAAAAAAAATTTCTTTATATTGCTGGTGTTATGGGTAGGGATAACCGCTTGACATCAGGTGGGCTTTTGGCTTGTTTTGCCATACTAAAACACGAAAAAAAGCAAGGAAGCAAATAAACAAAAGGTAATAAATAGAACACCCGTTTTATCCCTTTTTATTTTTCGCTTAATTGACACCTACAAGTAACAACGGAATTATTCCGACGTGGGTAGTAACTTGTTTTTCTTTATTTTTCGCTTCCATGAATACGATATAAATACTCGTAATTTTCGCGACATCTATGTTCATAGTTTAAGCACATAGAAAAACGCTTGACATTTACTCAGATAAACCAAACCAGCAAATTACAATGAAGATACTTACTTGTTTCCTGAGATGGCCTGTACTTCATTTATTTTAGCATAACTGTGAGTTTGCACTGACGAAACATTCACATAAAAACATGTTGAAAAGTCAGTTTTCTGTCAATGTAATGTGTTGAAACGAAACTTGTTTGACATTTCATAGTCTATTGACATGTTTCACAATTAATTTCGATACACGTCAAAGTATCTGCTTTCAGCCATACATGTTTACCGACCTCATTGGATAACACAAAAAACGAGATCTATACAAGTTTTGACACATGATTAAGCATCAGTGCGAACGTCAGCCGTGACAAATCTATAGACAAACATGTCAATGCATAAGTTTTTAGTCAGTGCAAACACAGCCAACAACAAATCTTGAAATCTGTCAAAGAATTTACCCAGTTTTCTGGAGTGCGAACGTAACAATCAACAAAACAAATTGTGACATTAGTTTCATATGACAAGTTTCGAGACATTACATGTTAAATGTTTTTTGGTGCAAACCCACAGTTAGACAAAACATAACCTAAAAGGCAAGGAAAAGTGTAAAAAAAATACATAACAGCTTCTAGCCGAGGTTGGAGACAATTTAATGAATCTATGAACCTGGCAGGTTAATATCAACATGCAGAAACCCTGCATGAAGAAATGGATCAAAAGATATTCATGTCATTGTCAGCTAATGCTATAATAAATGAAGTATAATTAGAGACATACATTGTATAATTGATAATATTGCTCAAGTAACAAATGGCAAATGGCTGGGGGGGACTGGATGCGGAAGGCAGAGGACCGAGCGTTGTGGCGCAACTTGGGAGAGGCCATGTCCAGCAGTGGACTGCGATAGGCTGAGTTGATTGAACAAATTGTGAATATAATAATTCGCTCGGATAAATTCAACTTCGTGAACAGAATTCCCGTCAGCTTAGCGGTTAAAACGACTGATGTACTCAACCAAAAGGCGCAGGTTCAAATCCTGCTCACGAGCGAATTTTTCACTATATTTCGCCTTTTTCCGATAATGCGCTAAAAATACCTATTGTATTCATCATCATCCCCCTGCCCTCATGCCAATTTATTTGGGGTCGGCGCAGCATGTTTTTTTTTCCATATATCTCTATCAGCCGTCATCTCCGTGTTCACTTTCTTTCTATTCATATTATCTTTCACACAATCCATCCATATTTTCTTCGGTCTCCCTCTTCTCTTATAAAAATACCTATTGTAATCCTTTAACACAAATTAGAAATAGGAACTCCCACATAGTGTTTCCTATATCCGAAAATAACAATGAAATCCAGTAAACAAGTGCACCAATTTGGCCACAGTTCACACAAATATTCTTACACCCATACCGGTTCCATTGCCTCAAGTGTATGGTAACAATAGGAAAACACTCAGCTTCTAATTGAAGACGTACGTGGTGCACTTAGGGTTGACACGTCGCTGGTTTCCTCGCACAAACTAGTTTATTGCAGCCGACGAGTTTTTATACTTTTGGATTTGGAATAAAATAAAACCAGCTCACTAATTGGCTTATATTTCAATTATTAAGCAGATGAGGTTAAGCAGATGTCGCCAAACTGAGACATGAAGATGGATAGTCTCATGTGATTGCAATTCCACCGGCACCCGTACCCTTCGTAATTGCTGTGTTCTGATGTGAAGGGTACGTGTGTGAAGCATTGCATTGCATTGGCAAGCATCACTGTTTGGCGGCAGAAATAGGTACGGTGGTGTGGTAGCATTTCCCCTAGCTCAAAGGAGCTCTACTTCTTGCATACAGTACAGCAGTGGCGAAGGGTCCATATAACACGATTCCCACCGGCTTTCCTTTAGGAATTGCTTAAATACAGATCAACGACATTTCTATGCTAATTTATTGTTCTAAAGTACAAAAAAAAAAGTAAAATTAAATAAAAAGTTGTTAAATTGTTTAAATTGACTGCCTCATTGGTCTAGTGGTTGCAAGCGCGACTGCTGAGCGTGGGGTCCTGGGTTCGATTCCCAGGTCGGGCAAAGTGTTATTGGGTTTTTTCATTAGGAAATTGTCAGTAGCAGCCCGGAGTCTGGATTTGTGCCCGGTCAATGGCAATACGCTCGCCCCCTATTACATGGGACTATAACATAACTGGCGAAATGTGGGTGTACTATACACCTCTGCCTACCCCTTCGGGGAAATACAGGCGTGATGTTATGTTATGTTAAATTGTTTATTTTACTTTATTAAAGTGCGACGTCCATTTTAGGATTTTTAGGTACCTGCGGCTTCCCTTCTGAAAATATTCACCCTTCGCCACTGCAGTACAGCCATCAAGAAAAGTATTATATAGTAGTATATATGATCCAGAATAAGGCTACTTAGAAGTCGTGTAAAAGTTTCTTTGTTATTTTCTTTTTAAGCTACCTTCCACATAAAATTGAGGAACCTATTACCGACACATTTAAAATCGTAGCTCAAATCCGGCCACGTCACATTCACAGCCCATAAATACGAATAAAACCATAAAAATATGAAACGTAAAGCTACTTTCCTTCCGTAATTTCATTGGCAATAAAATTGTACGGGTACAGTCGGTTACAAAGTGGCGGGGAACAAAGAGAGACCGGTGCGGATATCAATGTTGAGTTGAATGGAGTGCACTGAGTGCAGTGTGCACCGTGCATGTTGTGCAGGCAATGCAGGTGGTGGCACTGTGCCGGGAATTGTAAGGAAATGAAAAGTGAAGTATTGAATCTATTGTTGCTTGGTTTGAGTTGTTTTGTTTTGTTTTTTGTAATAACAAACAAATTTTTATAAACCAATAAATCTTTAAGGCGCATGTACCAGTCAAGTGGCGCCCCCATCAGTAAAAAAATATTACTTGCTGAATACATGAATAGGAAATTATTCACTCTGTAAATTATAGTTCGCTGTAGTTCTAGATAGAAAAATAGCCGAAAGTGGCCTTTTTTTGCACTATAATTTACAGAGTTAATAGTTTCTGATTAAACTACAGTACCGGTACTTCAATTGTTAAAAACTAATTTTCGATAAATGATGTATTCAGCGAGTAATAATCTTTTTACTGATGGGGGCGCCACTTGGCTGCTAGATGCGCCTTAAGGGTAGTCTCTGCTCATCACTCTATACAACTGATTGCTTGATGATTGTGATTAAGCATTTAATTAGTATAATTTGAGTGTTAAACACTTGTACGCCCATGTAATGGCGGGACGTCACGAACTATGAACCAATCAATATATATATCAACTCAGCCTATCACACTGGATGCGGAAGGCAGAGGACCGAGCGTTGTGGCGCAACTTGGGAGAGGCCTATGTCCAGCAGTGAACTATGAATGTTGATAATAAATAAATAAATAATAAATAAATATTTTGGGACATTTTTACACAGCACCATCTAGTCCCAAACTGAGCAGAGCTTGTACTATGGGTACTGGACAATGGATATAATACATTTTTTTTTCTTCTAAATACATACTTATAATACATAAGAAACACCCAGACCAACACGAACACTTATGTTCATCACACAAATATTTGTGTCCTGTGGGAATCGAACGACCTCGTGATCAGCAGCCCGACCCTCAAACACTAGACCACAGATGTCTTAAGACCACAGACGTCTTAAGACCACAGACGTCTTAAAACCACAGACCACATAAGATCTATGATACTATAATTATGCTACCTATAATAATAAAACAAAGTTTAACCGGATTATACAGCGTATCGCTTCTCATCGATTTCAGAGTTGGTTCCATAGTAAAAGTTGTGAACAATAATGAGTACAATGACCCCTTTTATGGTAAGCAAAATTTATGCTGTGTATAATATTAACAATAAAATTCTCAATCACCGATTGATGAAAATATAATTGAATAAAGTCAGTTAACATTAAAACCATTATATTATATTATGTTATGTGATATTCATTATATATATTTATATTAAGTGACATTCAAACACAATGTGAATTGTTTATGAATAAATAAATAAATAAATAAACCAAATGAATCTCGAAAAACAAATCAAACAAAACTGACCCATCACTCAAAAGTTAATCAATCAACCCAATCTCAGTAAAAAACCCCAAGTTATTTTACAACAAAACGGGCTTACAAAAGCAAATTTACTCAAAACGAATCCGCTGGTATTATTTACACTATATTAGTAAAAAGCGTGCGGATCCGACGCAGGGCGGGGGCGGAAGCGCCCCGCTCGCCGGAAATGAGCTTTCGATATCCGCCCGCCCTCCCCGCGCCCACTTTGTCCAAATCAATTTCTCTTTACATCGCTCTGCGCCGCACCGCCGAAAAATGCATTGCAAATATTTGAACGAGCAATCTGGGTAAATTTAATTATTGCTTTTTTTTCGTCAAAATTATTCAAGCGAAGCTTCTGAGATGTTCAGACATTTGTCTCGATTCTCTTGTTCACGAACAAAACTTATTTTGAGCTTTCGCTCTCTTTTACTAATAGTAAATAAAAAAATAAAAAATAAATAAAAAAAATTAAAAGAAAAAAAAAGAAAGAAAAAAAAGGAAAAAAAAAGAAAGAAAGAAAGAATAAAGTAGAAAGCTTTATAATAAATACAGCTATATAATAAATTGCCACCCAATATAAATAAAAAATGTGAGCTCATTCAGTAGTTTTAAGTCTCAACTGTTTCAATATATAACACTAGCGGCCCGTCCCGGCTTCGCACGGGTGGACATGAAAATATAGCCTATGTTACTCAGGGTGAATGTAGCTTTCTAATGGTGAAAAAAAAATTGAAATCGGCACAGTAGTTTTTGAGTTTATTCATTACAAACATACATACAAAAATACAAATCTTTCCTCTTTATAATATTAGAAAGAAATAATCAAAGAAGTGTAAATAACATTTTTCACCTTCCTATTAATGCTATGAAACTATTGACCGAGTGTTCGGCGACCATAAGTTTACTAAAATGTTATTACTATTTTTATGTAAGTGGCACATTTTGTCTTTTTGAAAATAAATTTCTTTAAACCCAGAAAGGGATGGCAACAATTTCAGAACTGTCAATTTAATTTACGTGTTACGTTTCTTTGACGGTACGCACGTTCCGAGATTACGACTAAACTTGTATGAAAATTTTAATTCCGACTAATTTGACAGCTCTAAAATTGTTGTCATTCCTTTCTTGTATCTGCTATTAGTAAAAGAGAGCGATAGTTTAAAATATGTTTAGTTTGTGAACAAGAGAATCGAGACCATTATATCGCTATATTATGACAACAATTCGTGTAAAGATTGATCACCTAGATTGTTGTTTTACGGCCAAAATTAATATCCAATCTATCCACGATTTACCCTACTAGAGATAGACATTTGACATATTTTGTATGGAGCTTATGTCAAATTCCTAACGCCAGTAGGGCAAATCGTGGATAGATTGGATATTAATTTTGGCCGTTAGTGTATATTTGTCAAGACTAGGTGAACTTCCAAAAAATTGCAAAAACAAAGTTTTACTACATGCATTCAAGTTCAATCATTAGTTTTTTTTTTTTTTATAGTATAGTATGGCGAAACGAGCTGAAGGCCCACCAGATGTTACGCGGTTACCTTTGCCCATAACAACTGCAATACCACCTAGGCTGTTGCCTTTATGGTGCCGCAAGTCGGTTCGCCAAACTGAGACATGAAGATGTATGGGCGCCGGCAGAAATAATTTCCAGGTGGTGCAGATTTTAGTTTTCTTACTATCTTTGCCGTATATGACTGTTAATAAAAAGTTGTTGCTTTTTAAATGAGAATTGTGTAATTACTGCCTACTAATTATTGTGAATAAAAAAATGATTTCCAACAGACGGCTTTTTATTTCAATAATTCCTGTTGCTCCCGAGATTCCAAAGGGGTGCAAGTGCACCCCCTGGCACCCCCCTGCCGGCGCCCATTTAAAGATGGAAATCTCATGTGATTGTAATTTCACCGGCACCCGTACCCTTCAGACCAAATCACAGCAACGCAAGCATCACTATTTGGCGAAGAAGTAGGGTGGTATTACTTTCCCGGACGAGCTCTTTCACAAAAGAGCTCTACTACTACTAAAATAAATGTTTTCGTCACATCACATCGAATCCAATTGCAGTTTATTTTTTCAAGCATTTAATAATTACTTACTTTTTTTTGGCGACTTATTTTATTTGAATTCATGTCGTTTCTGACGATTTATTTTCATTGGATTTTATTTTAGCCTCGTTTAAAATGAAAGCTTCCTAATGCACCGTTAAAGCTTGTGCGAGAAATCCGTGTACAAATAATTGCTTTTTTGCTCGATTTCTTTATGAAGCAAAATGCTGTCGCTTTAAGTCGCCTCGATTTATATAGTAGCAGCATTACTTTGTGTTCAGTTAAAATTATTGCTTTTCCGAACGATTCATATATCTTTTGTCGAAAATTGTGCTAATTTGGTTTCACCCGATTATTTCAATAAATTGGATTCCGGTTGCATTATAATAAACGAAAATCTTTATTACTCGAAAAAGGATTACGCTCGTATATTTTTTTTATTTTTATGTAGAGAAACTCTATTGTTGAAACTCAGATTTAATTATTTAGTTTTTTTAAACAAAAAGCTTTTGCTTTGTACTATCTGTTGAGTTATTTAATTTTTTGTTTCATAACCAGCCTATTACTGTCCCACTGCTGGGCACGGGCCTCTTCTCAGTACGAGCAGGCCAAGGCCTTAGTCCACCACGCTGGCCTAGTAATAATGATTTTCTAGAAAATGTACTAGAAAATGTTGTACTCATGTTAGAAGTATTTCAAAGGCCAATATTGGCTTGTTGTGTACAAAATATAGCTTAAAGTAAGAAAATAATAATAATTATCAATAAATACCACCTAAATAATCAAAAATACATCATAGACGCCTCATAACAGGCAACCGATGTCTGTCAACACATCTATGAAATTTCACTAATGTAGGTCGTCACTATTCGCAACTTGAAAACTTCAAATCAGTTTCGACCACTTATATGAGCTGTCAAAATTGCCGCGTTAGTAATTAGTCACTAGCCGCCTGGCCAATCGGGTGGCACAGTACCCCCCGCCTCAGCTAGTCGACAGAATTTATTGTACGCAAGATAGTTGACAGAATTGATTGTACCCTCCAAGCGTTTGTGGAACCACCATGGGTCGCTTCATTTTCGTACAACATGCAAGTTGGAACCACCGTGGCTGTGACCGTGGGCCATAAGCGATGTCCCCCATCCGTACAATAAAAAATGCATTTTTTGAGCCAAACACTTGAGGGGATATTCAAGCGTCTACTGGGCTGTATGGTCTATTAATTTTTAACCGACTTCAAAAAAAGGAGGAGGTTATGTATTCGACGGGTTTTTATTAATACTAAAATGTAATAACCAAACTAAAATGGGCGGAACTTACAACATAGTGGATCCTAAACAGCCGAAAACGAAAACGCGGTAGGCCCAGAAGGTGGTAGGATGAGCTGGACTCCTTCTTAAAGGATTGGCCACAAATTGCTATAGATCACGAAAAAAGAACAACGGAAGGGAAGCTTTTGCAATTTTGAAACTGTTCTATTGATATGCTATTAATTTACATAGATAAATAGGAAAGAGGCCAATAGGAGCGCGTTATGTCTAGTGCAAAATTGGCCGGATCTTTTTCAAAACAATCATATGTGATAACGTCTCGGTTTAATATGCTCGATGCACCCCAATGTTATAAAATTGCCCACTGAGTCCATCCCCGATGGAGCTAGAAAAAAAAGATGGAGTCTATAAAAAGTTTCGAGTGTTCACTTAACTCTCGGCAGCTGAACTCGAGTTGAGGTAACTACGCAGGCACGTTGACTGCGGCTTGCAACTCACCAACTTTTAAATTCAATCTAAGTACCGGTTAGAAAATTCTCGAAAAACAAACACGGCGTCTTTTTTCTGTCTTTTTATGACTTCCCAGTTTCGTTCAGAGTACTAGGTTTGTTTAGCCTGTATGCTAGATTTAATTGGACAGGATTCTAGTAGAAACTCGAAAGTGTATTGGAATTGTATGTTTGACTACGGTGGTATAAAGAAGGACTTTTTTGTATAGTAAAAAAAAGGTTAAGTCATATGAAGAATTAATTATTCGGAAGGGGTTTGTAATTGTAATCCAGTAAATAGTAGGTTGGTGCCATATTAAACCGGTCCAAGCAATGATATTTAAAAGTACTGATATGTTTACGCAGTCTGAAGTCTCAAAAACATCCTAATCAGGACGTTTTTCTAATAATCCGCGCCAAGTTAGGCGCCGAGCGTGACCGGTGACGAAAATGCCATCGTGTTTACATAAATTGTTTCAATTATGACGCGAAAGTAACTTGAAGTAACCAACTTTATGTTTATTGTGCTGCCGCTGCGTACGGAACATTTTTTCGTTTGTTTCGTTAGAATATGACATATCTATACTTTCAAATATCATTGGGTCTAAGCGATTTATGAGTGAACAGCAATAAATGTCTGTCTTTACCATTTTAAACTTGCCAAAATCCAGATGTGAAACCCTGGCAATATTTTCAAAATCCTTGCAGTGCAGTAAGCGAGTGTCTCGCATCCCCATTACTGGTATTCAGTACCGGTACTTCACCGCTCACCGTTTTTATTCACGGAGAACGTTGAATACTTTGAATGCCTCAAAGTGTTTTCAATTAAGAGTTCGCTGGACATTTAAAAAAATAATTTTGTTTATGCAATTTTTTTCTGGTACGTAAGTCAATTTAGACCAGTGGGCGGGCATCCAAATATTATGAGCTGTGTATGTATTGAAATATTCGGGTACGTTTTTAATTAAGGAACGAAATAAAATTATTAATTTAATACATGGATGATGAAAAGGGAAAAGATCTCTAAATATTTCTGAATAACATCACATACTCATTAAACGTTCAGAAAAGTTGTAAGGAAAATTTAAATCATTCTCTTAAAAAACCGGAACATTTGGTATATTCCGGTTTTTATGAGAGAATTTCTTCTATTTTGGCATAGAGGCCAAATTACCGGGAATTTCACCCGGACAGATATTATAACGTGAAATGACACTCGACAGCAGCCATTACTAGTGATATTCGGGAGAAATTGACTGGAAGACACCCTAATGTGCCCGGCTAGTGAGACTTCGAAACTTGGGAAATTAATGAAAATGCGACTTCGTAAGTTCAAGATTGTTATTATTGTGAAGACTAGGTTTTATTGAAATGTACTATTGAAGGTAATATCAAAAATCAATTGTGTTTAAAATAAATTCAGCATCTAAAAATCATGTTGAGTAATTAGATAAGATAAGATAAGATAATAATTTATTTGCCAAAAATAACTGTATTTTTACATTTCCTTAAGAGGTACTATACAGGTATAAGTAGTAGGTATTACATAAGGAAACAATTAACTTGTGGATTCTACACTAGGACAAGCCTGTCTCGTGGAATCCTACGATACTATTCAGTTTTAGTAGTTCTCTTTTACAAACAATTTAGGTTACATAGAAACTAAATTACTTTCTTTTGATCTAGTAATATAACTTTAGTCTAGAAATAAACACTAATTTAGATAAGTGTAAGTTCTTTATATAAGACCTTACTAAATTACCTGTCTAACACAATATACAGGGTAGACGATATTATTTGACTTCTACCTCACAGACATAGTAAAAAATATAGACGAAGTGCTGCGAACAATCATAGTGAAGCTAATAAAACCGTGCTCCTCCGTGTACAAACCAGCGCGCACGCACACACATGCACCTTAAACCGTGCTCACCCCTCTCAGTTCACATTTCCCGGCCTTCCGGTACGCATCGCGAAAACAAATATCCTTCAGGTGCATGGTGTGTACGTGAGCACTGGTTGTACATGAAGGAACACGGTTTTTGTTGGCTTCACTATGGCTGTTCGCAGCACTTAGTTTATTTTTAGGGTTCCGTACCCGAAGGGTTCCAAACGGTACCTTATTACTCTCGCTACGCTGTCCGTCCGTCCGTCCATCCGTCGGTCTGTCACAGGGCTGTATCTTTTGAACGGTAATAGGTAACCGGTTGAAATTTTCTCAGAATATGTGTTGCTATGATGTGTATCACGACAAATACTAAAAACAAAAAAAAAACTAAAACTAAAGGGGGTCCTCATACAAGAAACCTCATAAAACATGCATTTTTTTCGACGTTTTTGTTCCTGCTCTATCTTCAAAACGGTAATATATACCAGCGTCAAACTTGGTCAGATTATAGTGCATATTATGTAGTTTAGCATTAAATACTAAAAATAAGACAAGCATAGACATATGCGGTGGTACCTGCGTCAGAAAGACACGCAATAAATCATATTTCGCGCACTGTGCGTTGATGTCTTTTGAGAAACTCTCGTAAATTAAATCAGTTTTTATGGGGTATCAGGTCGTTGAGAGGTACGGAACTCTTACTGCGCGAGTCCGACTCGCACTTGGCCGGTTTTTTTTTACTATGCCTGTGTTCTACCTTTAAACCACTCTGTATATTACTTTCGTAGGCGTACGATCCAATATTAATTGCTTATTTAGAAAACATTACTAAAAGATAACATTTCTAACATATAACCTAAATAAGTAATAGGGTACTAGGCGCCCAAGCAATCAAGGAGTTCTATTTTTCTTCAACTGTAATACATAAAGGTATGTTTACACAGTAAGCCATGTTTTTCGCAACGTTAGCGTTCTCAGGATAGCTCTCAGGAGAAACATTCGTTGGTAGCTCGTTAGTCACGCCAATTTATTAAATGCGATATATAGCTCGGTGTTTGTAGGTGTGCAGTGCTGTCTCGTCCGACTTTAAGATTTAATGCTACAATTTGCAACTTTTTCTGAGATCATGCTTGCTTAATGTAGCTGGGTTGTGAGCAGCATATTTTTTGCCTTGAAGTCAGTTTATTTTTTGTATTTTAAGCGTTGACTAGCGTGAAACCTCACTATGTATTTACATTATATCCATGATACAAAGTTTCAGAGTATATTGAGATAGTTAAGGCGCATGTAGCAACCAAGTGGCACCCCCATCAGTAAAATATCATTAATCGAAAATTCGTTTTTAACTATTAAAGTACAGGTACTTTAGATTATAGTTCGCTGTAGTTGTAGATATAAAAAGTGGGAAAAACGGCCACTTGATGTATGAAATGAAATTATGAAATTAAATGATGTATTCAGCGAGTAATATTGTTTTTTTTTTTTTTTTTTTTTTTTTTTTCTTGCGATTTTTGTCGTGTACTCTTGGACTTCTCTTACTATTTATCCCATCATTATAACAGTGACTTTACAGTATATAACTCGAAACATAACTCAACATCATCATTCATCATCATCATAATTTCAGCCGAAAGACATCCACTGCTGTACATAGGCCTCCCCCAAGCATCGCCGCAACGACCAGCCCTGCGCTTTCCGCATCCAGCGATTCCTGCGACCTTCACCAGGTCGTCGGTCGACCTTGTGGGGGCCTACCCACGCTGCGCCTTCCAGTTCGCGGTCGCCACTCCAAAACTTTACTGCCCCATCGGCCATCCGTTCTGCAAGCAATGTGCCCGGGCGGGACTGCTACTTAAGTTTGGCAATTCTTTTTCAAACACAACTAATACCGCTTATAATATATGCTGAAATTTTAATCGCTTCTTTCCCGAAATCGGGTCAATATACTCATCATTATGAACAACTTTTGCTACGGGACCAACCCTGAAATCACTTCCCTACATTCGTGTTCACTTAAACCAATAAAATGTAGGGACCACCTGATATTTTTTTCGCGATTTCAGGATTGGTTCCACAGTAAGTTGTTGTTCATAATGATGAGTACAGTGACCCCTTTTCGGCAAAGAAGCGATTGAAATTTCAGCGTGTATATTTTTTATTGTTATTCATTTTAACAAACTGAACTGAAGACAATACTAGGCCCCTCAGAAAGTATTGCGAAAAAAAGTTTTTATATATGGGAGACTGGCCAGTTATAATGTTTTTCGAAAATATGATTATTTATAAGTAAAAATAAGTAAGTTCCAATTTCAAAATTTCCCTCCACATTTTTTGCGAGTTAATTCAAAGTATTGTGTCTCACTGAAATATGGATCTGCGCCGGGAACATTTTAGAGCTATGATTTTATACGATTTCAAGTGTCGCCTGAAACCGGATGAATCGTACGATAGACTTCAAATGGCATTCATGGATGAAGGCCCTTCCAAGGCAACCGTGTATCGTTGGTATAACGAATTCAAGCGCGGTCGACCAACTTTGGGGGATGACGAAAGAAGCGGTCGCCCTTTGACGGCTGTTACCGAAGAAAACGTGCTAGCAGTGAAAAATTTAATCCAAGACAATAGGCGAATTACATATCAGGAGATTCAACACATATTGAAGATTGGATCGGGAAGCGTTCACGAGATTCTACACAGCCATCTTCGCGTGAGGAGGATAGTATCACGCTGGGTGCCGCACAACCTCACCGATGCTCAGAAGCAGGCCCGGTGGAATGGTGCCGTGATATGCTTAACAAATTTGAAGCAGGCTCGTCTCGGCGTGTTTACGACATCGTTACAGGTGATGAGTCCTGGATTTATCAATACGACCCAGAAACCAAGCGCCAGTCGACTGTTTGGGTGTTTCAAAATGAGCCAACGCCTACCAAAGTGAAGCGATCTAGAAGCGGGGGTAAGATTTTGATCGCTAGCTTTTTTAATTTGACTGGCCACTTGGTATCAATTCCCTTACGGGATCAAAGAAGCATTAATGCCGAATGGTATACTACCAAATGTTTGCCAGAAGTTTTCTCTGTTATAAGCAACAAGCGACCAAACACAGGGCTCCGCGGGCTACTGCTCCACCACGACAATGCACCTGCGCACACCGCACTCAAAACGAGGGACTTCCTGGACAGCACGCCAGTCAAACTCCTGGGTCACCCTCCTTACAGCCCTGATCTAGCACCGTGTGACTTCTTTTTATTCCCAAAAATAAAAAATCAGCTCAAAGGGATACAATTTTCGTCGCCGGAAGATGCGCTGGCTGCGTTCGAGCAGGCTGTAAACGAGGTGTCTGCGGCGGACTGGAAAAAGTGTTTTGAAAACTGGTTTAGGCGCATGAATCTTTGTATAGAGGCTGGTGGAAAGTACTTTGATAAGATTTGATAAAAATATATGTACGTATAGAACAATTTTTTTTAGTTTCGCAAAACTTTCTGAGTGTCCCACGTATCACTATCTTCCCATTTCAATTTTCCTGACACAAAAACCTAGTTCAAACTTCAAGCAGTGACATTTAAAGTGCAAACAGAGATTCAACTGAGTTGGATTACGACTGTAATTAATCGAGTGTGCCTTCGCGACAAGACGACCCCCCCCTAACCCCCTCAAGGCAGAAGACCTCCATTTCATTAGAAAGCTACAAAAGACTTGAGAGAATAGTTAGTTATATTAAATGCTCAATTGCGTTGGAATTTTATGGTTCTCTTTAATGTTTGTTTGTAGTTCTCTCATAAAAGGTTTAATTATTTCTGTTTGTTTGTTTTTGTGGAGAAATGTTACGGTTCTCCGGGATTTTCTAGTGTCCTCTTTGGTAATAAAATAAGACAAGCGAGTGACTTTACGGTGATGCGAAAATTTCAATTTACGAATGTGACACAGAATAATAGATACGTATATCTATTACTTTTATGTAAATCTAACTACGAGGACTTTTCGACCGATTATAATAATAAGCAGATTGGTATATCAAATTATCGAGCAAATATAGCTCATAGAGCTAGGTTAGCGTTTTGTATGAGTATTAGTCAATAGATATAATATTGTGATTATTGTGGCGAAACATATCCCAATCCGTAAAATTAAATAGAGTCACAATTTGCAAAAACGCAAGATATTTTGTATTTCGCGGGCTATTGCGTCACAATAGGTAATTAAAAATCCAATATCGTATCCAGAAAAATTATCTTACAAAGTTGGACTCGTTTATTCAAAATAGACTAATTCAATTAGTTCTTTTCTAAAGTCAGACAATAAGACAGCCCCCAAAAACACCCTCCCTTCACCGCTTCCAAGTGTTTAATCTGGGAAGAAGAAGCGGCGCAACAAACTCCCCAGCAACACATAATTGACAACACTCTCTTCTCAGACCAAAATAATAAGACAGACGGAGTGCGTAGACCTAGCCAGAATACAAATAAAATAAAATCAAAATGTTTATTTGTGTACACAGGTATTTTTGGTGTTAGGTACATTATAGGTAGTATGGTCTCTCTGTGTGCTGCCACAGGTAGCATACAAACTTAGTAATTAATTAAACATTATTATACATTATTAATATAACATTAATTCACTTTATTTACATCATTATTATTTAAGGACATAATCTAAAAAATTATCTTTTTTATTTAGTTTGAGGATTAGACGAATGCTCCAGATTGTGGCTCGCGAATACTGTGTGCGGACAAGTAGGTACTCCGTCGCTATTTTGTATTCCTTTTTCTGTCTTCATTCACTAGTTTTACGCACTCCGTCTATCTTATTCTTTTGGTCTGAGACTCTTGTGCGTTTTCTCTGCTATTTAAAGCCGAATATTACTGAGGTTTGGAAAGACGTTAAAATAAAGTAGACCTGGCAATTGGAGTTTATTTATAATAGGTAATTTTCCCCCAAGCATCGCCACAACGACCGATCCTGCGCCTTCCGCATCCAGCGGATTCTCGCGACCTTCACCATGTCATCGGTCCACCTTGTGGGGGGCCTACCCACGCTGCGCCTTCCAGTACGCGGTCGCTACTCCAGAACTTTACTACCCCATCGGCCATCCGTTCTGCGAGCAATGTGGCCCGGGCGGGACTGCTACTTAAGTTTGGCAATTCTTCTTCAAACACAACTCTTACCGCTTATAATATGTGTTTTATTGTTATTCAGTTTATCAAACGGAACGGAACTGAAGACAACGACCTAACTTCCCATTTCAATTTTCCTGACACAAAAACCTAGTTCAAACTTCAAGCAGTAACATTTAAAGTGCAAACAGAGATTCAACTGAGTTGGATTACGACTGTAATTAATCGAGTGTGCCTTCGCGACAAGACGACCCCCCCCCCTAACCCCCTCAAGGCAGAAGACCTCTATTTCATTAGAAAGCTACAAAAGACTTGAGAGAATAGTTAGTTATATTAAATGCTCAATTGCGTTGGAATTTTATGGTTCTCTTTAATGTTTGTTTGTAGTTCTCTTATAAAAGGTTTAATTATTTCTGTTTGTTTGTATTTGTGGATAAATGTTACGGTTCTCCGGGATTTTCTAGTGTCCTCTTTGGTAATAAAATAACACAAGTGAGTGACTTTACGGTGATGCGAAAATTTCAATTTACGAATGTGACTCAGAGTAATAGCTATATAGCTATATCTATTACTTTTATGTAAATCTAACAACGAGGACTTTTCGACCGATTCTATACATAATAATAAGCAGATTGAACTAGTGGTTGCAAGCGCGATTGCTGAGCGTGGGGTCCTGGGTTCGATTCCCGGGTCGGATAAAGTGTTAGCGCGGTCGCCACTCCAGAACTTTACTACGCCATCGGCCATCCGTTCTGCGAGCAATGTGCCCCGCCTGGGGGAGGCCTATGCCCAGCAGTGGACGTCTTTCGGCTGAAATGATGATGGTGATGATGATGAGGTACTTTTTACATCACAGACCATATCAGTAATCTATTAATATATTATTTGACCGGGATTAATGCGCACATACCTATTTTTAAGCCCGACGGTTCGACCATCCATCATTTTCAGAATGAATCATTCCACCTTGGAATAGGAGTGACATCGCTGCACCGCTGATACATTAGTGTGACAACGACATGTAAAACCAGGTCAAAACGTTTCGTGCGTCGGGCTTAAAATAGGTCATCATCCTCCTCGCCTTTTCCCAACTATGTTGGGGTCGCCTTCCATTCTAACCAGATGCGGCTGAACATCAGTTTTTCACACGGAGCGACTGCCATCAGACCCCGCAACACAGTTACTGGGTAATACCGATATTCGGAGGTTAGACCAGTTGTCAGACTTTCGGGCTTCTGACTATCCGTACCAGTGTGGTGCCGGACGTAAAGAATTGCACCACCCTGTTTCTTCTCATGGGTATCGTAAGAGGCGACTAAGGGGTTCACCAGAGGATGGGCAGCATCGTTCTCTGAGCATTTAACCAACCAACTGCGATCGCCAACCCACCTGCCAAGCGTGGCGATTATGGCATACCTCCCCCTTTGGAGGAGGCTTTTGTCCAGCAGTGGACGTCTTTCGGCTAAAATTATGATGATGATGACTACCCGTAACGACTGCCATAGATATTCGTATGCCAACCGGGACAAACAGCTTAATGTGCTCTCCGAGGCACGGAGGGGTCTCGATGTGCAACGAAATGGTCACCCATCCACGGACTGACCGCGGCAAGTTTAGGTTAACCTCGCAGATCATACAATCCGTGCGGTTGCTACTTAGCCACGAGCCTCACTTAAAATAGGTATGTGCGTTAATCCATGTTCCATAGTATATTAATAAGTTATAATATAACGCGAAAGATTTAAATTAATTTGTACATATCATCGATATATATGTACTACGTACTAGATGTGCTGTTCAAAAGTACGACGTGGTTACACAAAGTTGTGGTTCCGGAACCACACTGTCATCTGTCATTAGTTCACTTGACAGCTGTCTCGCGAACACACGTAAATTTTATCAACGGTTGCGTCAACTGAATTTGGAACATGCTGCTTATATGAGATCGCGTGTCTATATATTGACGTCGTTGGTACATATCAATAATTTCCTAACCATTCATTTTGAGAGGTCAAAAAACGCTACAGCGAAAAACCTTGATAAACCTTCCAACTAACTTGGAAACATAAAAAGAGACTACCAACATTATAACACCAACCTAACTACAGCGTCGCGTCGGTCCTAAACGATGAAGTTAAACGGCATTGCCAACATCAAGGCGAAAAACTAATTCCACGAATGTTCGGTAAAATAATCTAATTAGTAAACCGGCGGTGTGAGATAAGAGATGCACCGACCGACCGTTACTTTTAACTGGGAAAGCGCAGTAAAGATAGACGCCGATAGATGCTGCCTGTTACATCGAAGCGTAAGGGTGGCTTTCCACCAGGCATGATGCTAAGCGGTGAGCGAAAGCAAGGCTACGAAACGATGTGTCTATTTCCAAAGATCAGTGGTGTAGCGCTGCGGTTAAGATGCGTGATGCGAGCTAAACAATACTGCGCGGTCGGGTAGCGGAGTGCGGCGAAGTGCCACTCGCATCCTTGGCTAGCATCCCACGCTTCAGCGAGTATATAAAAAAATCGAATCGTTGAACCTTTTTCTACCAGCGCTAACATGAGCTTAACTACGAAAATCCACTAACTGCTTCATTTTGCTAGCTTCGCTCAATGCAGGTCTCCTATCGCTAGATTTTTCTTCGCTTACCTCTTAGCTTTGCTACTCGCTCAGCTCGCTTAACTCACAGTTATAATGGGTTTGATTGACATCGCCTCATTTGCCATAGGACTGCCTTGTTTTTTTTCTATAGTATAGGATGACGAAACGAGCTAAAGGCCCACCTGATATTAAGTGGTTACCTTTGCCCATAACAACTGCAATACCACCTAGACTGTTGCCTAAGTGGTATGTAATGTTTTTTATGGTGTACAATAAAGCATATATAAATAAATAAATACCGCAAGTCGGTTCACCAAACTAAGACATGAAGATGGAAAGTATCAAGTGATTGTAATTTCACCGGCACCTGAAACCTTCAGACCGAAACACAGCAATGCAAGCATCACTATTTGGCGGAGAAGTAGATACGGTTTGGTTTGCAGGTGTAGAGAATTTCGAGATCCTAGTTTCAATTTCTAATCCACGCTATTATAAATGTGAAAGTAATTATGTCTGTTTGTTACCTCATCAAACCGATCGTAACGAAATTTGGCAATTAGGTAGCCTAGGAGGTTTTTGCCGGGCCGCTTTTTTTTTATTAAAAAGTTTTTATTTCATACTTTTTAGTTGATAATTGCGAGGGTTGATTCATAAATATTTATAGAACTAATTTGAGAATAATTTTTTTATTAACCTATGCTGTCACACTTCTGGGCAAAGGTCTCGCCCATGTTTTTCCAAACGTCTGATCAAAACACGCAAATTGGCCAAGAATTCTCAGAAAAAGAAAACTACATATTAGGAGATCGTCTAGATAGACGAAGCTAAAATAAACTGATTTATTGAAGCTGGTTAAAAAACTGCTCAACCTAAGTCAATAAAATTTATATGGGACCACCGCGCGGGCTTCCTCTACCAAATAAAAAAACAACCACGTAAATCGGCCCAGAAATCTCAGAGTAATCGGTGTACATAAATGAAAAATCATTTTTGAGTTAAGCTCGCCGATGTACATAAGCTTTCCTATTGTAATATTAATGTGTATTTGTGTGTACAATAAAGTATAATAATAATAATAAAAAAAAATCACAACCTTCTCCTTTTTTTGAAGACGGTTAAAAAGATGAATTTTCGTTAAATGATGTACTCAGCGAGTAATAAGACTTCAACTGATGGGGGCGCCACTTGGCTATTCGCCTTAAGAAAAAGTTATAAAAAATAACAAGCCCTAAAATTGTTCAGCGACTTCATAGGATATGTACCCGTGCACTATTGCAATCGTTAAACTTAATGTGACAGCATCATTTCTTTTGAATTGCAACCATAACTGTTTTCATAAAGAGTTCTGCAGTCTATCAAGACACACTGTGAATCGTCGCCGTTCACCACATTAATTCGATCATACTCCGCCAAACGAATGAACAGCGACAATGCACATTAATAGTTGTTCTGGACAATTTATGAATGTTGTTTTGTATACGACAGACTAGATTAGTGGGAAATGTTCCGTCAACAGCGACATCTGTAGCGCTTATTAGTTAGTTTTTTTGGAATGAGTTATGATTGTAATTATGTTCATGTATTTTGGCAGCTATGACTGACAAGAGGGATAGATGTTAAACATGTTGATACCTATTGCTTACTGGAAGATTGTACACACGAAGCGATTTGCTTTTTAGAGTTCCGTACCCAAAGGGTGCTAACAGGATCCTATTACTCTCGCTACGCTGTCCGTCCATCCGTCCGTCCGTCCGTCTGTCTGTCACAGGGCTGTATCTTTGTAACGGTAATAGATAACCAGTTAAAATTCACAGAATATGTGTTACTATAGTGTCTTTCACGACAAATACTAAAAATAAAAAAAGTCTAAAACCAAAGGGGGTCCCCATACAAGAAACCTCGAAAAACATGAATTTTTTCAACGTTTTTGTTCCTGCTCTATCTTCAAAAAGGTAATACATACCAGCGTCAGCCTTGATCTGATTATAGTGCATAGGTAGAGGTACTATTATATAGATCCCGGTTAGTAGAGCTTATTTGGTATGTTACGATCTGAACCTGGTGGCTGGTTATGGTATGATTTGGCTAGAGAGATTGCAATGAAACCGTAGGTGGCGGTTAACCACCAACAACAGCATTCCCAAGGAGGGTTGATGTCAGGCAGGCGGCCGGTCGTAAAACTGAAGCCGAAACCCTTAGCAGCATGATGAGTATAAAAGATTGTTGTGATGTTAGGACTAGGGCGTACCCCGTAGGCGACGCGCAGGGGCAGCACCCGGCCACTGTGGGAAGCGGACAAGGGTTGTCGCACCATAAAGGGCGGGTGCGACGTAAGAAGCAAGCTCGGAGAATGAGGGATGTTAGACTGAGGTGTGCGAGTTGGAATATAGGTACGATGACTGGAAGAGGAAGAGAGTTAGCGGATGTGTTAAAAAGACGACGAATAAGCATAGCGTGTTTGCAAGAGACTAAGTGGAAGGGTTCAAAGGCGAGAGAGATAGGAGAAGGTTATAAGTTTTATTACTGTGGAAGCGATGGAAAGCGTAATGGTGTAGGCATAGTGTTAGATAGTGAGTTGAAAGAATGTGTGACGGATGTTATAAGGGTTAGCGATAGAATAATAATTGTAAAAGTGATTGTGGAGAGTTTGGTCTTGAATGTAATTAGTGTGTATGCACCCCAGACAGGGTGTGAAAATGTATTGAAAGAAAAATTCTGGGAGGACTTTGATGCTATGATGATGAATATATCAGAGAGTGAAGAGATATTTGTGGGCGGTGATTTTAATGGGCATGTAGACAAATGTAATCAGGGGTATGAAAGAGTGCATGGGGGGTGGGGGTACGGAAAACGTAATGCCGACGGCGAGACACTGTTACAAGCTGCTACCGCATTCGACCTGGCGATAACAAACACGTGGTTCAAGAAAAAAGACGAACACCTCATAACCTATAAAAGTGGCCACCACACGACTCAGATTGATTACTTTCTCAATAAAAGAAATAGTTTTAATCGAGTCAAAGACTGTAAAGTGCTGCAGGGCGAATGTTTAGTCTCGCAACATAGACTGCTCATAATGGAGGTGAAAATCAGTGTCCCGCTTAACAGGAATAAAGAACGGCCCCCACCTAGAACAAGATGGCGCATGCTGGAAAAGAAGGAGTTTGCGAGTGTTTTCAGGGAAAAAGTGGTAGATAAAATGATAGAAATGAAGGAAATGGAAGGGAAGTCTGTGAATGAATGTTGGAATGAAATAGCGGATGGTATAAGAAGAATAGCAAAAGATGTGTGTGGAGAATCGAAAGGAAAGGGTATAATTGATAAGGATACATGGTGGTGGAATGAAGAAGTGCAAAAGATACTTAAGGAAAAAAAGAGTGCTTTTAAAGAATGGCAGGATGTTGAAAACATAAATGAAGATTTAAAAGAGATAAAGAAGAATATCTACAAAGAATGGAAGGGAAAGGCAAAAAGAACAGTAGCTGTGGCGAGAACTCGGGCTCAGGATGACTTGTATAACTCGATGGAATTCCCTAGAGGCCAGAAAGAGCTCTATCGCATAAAAAAGTCTAGAGAAAAGAGAGCAAGAGATAGAATTCATATAAAATGTATAAAAGATGATGCAGGTATGGTCTTAGCAAAAGATGATGAAATAAAAGAGCGTTGGAAGGTATACTTTGAAAGGTTGATGAATGAAGAGAATGTATGGTCTGGCCTACTTAAAGAGGTGCATGTAAATAGGGGTTTGGTGAATGAAATTAGTATGGATGAAGTCAGAAAGGCGATTCGAGGTATGAAAAATGGGAAAGCAGTGGGACCAGATGGTATACCAGTAGAAGTATGGAAATTATTAGGAGAAGATGGATGTTACTGGCTGACTTTATTCTTCAATAAGTTGTTGCATGAAGAAACGATCCCACAAGAATGGTGTAATAGTACGCTAGTGCCCATCTTCAAAAATAAGGGTGATGTACAAGACTGCAACAACTATCGAGGAATAAAGCTCATGTCACACAGTATGAAAGTATGGGAGAAGGTGATAGAGAAAAGATTGCGAGAAGAGAGTGAGATCACCCAAAACCAAATGGGATTTATGCCAGGTCTTGGGACAACGGATGCCATATTTGCACTCCGCCAAATATGCGAAAAGTATAGACGTGCGCATAAGAACTTGCACATGGTGTTCGTTGACCTAGAGAAGGCGTACGACAGAGTACCCCGCGAGGTCTTGTGGTGGGCGCTGAAAGAGAAAGGTGTGCCTGCAAAGTATGTGGAGTTAATTCGTGCTATGTACAGCCAATCTAGTACCCACGTTCGGTCGGCCGCTGGCAACACCGACGAGTTCAGTGTGGCTGTAGGCTTGCACCAAGGGTCGGCTCTAAGTCCTTACCTCTTCTTGCTGATAATGGATGCTTTGACATCAGAAATCCAGGAAGAGGCACCCTGGTGCATGCTGTTTGCTGACGACATTGTCCTTGTTGGTGAAGATGGACTTGAGGTCCAGAGTAGATTGGCAAAATGGCAACAAAATCTGGAGAACGTTGGCTTGAAAATCAGCAGAACTAAAACGGAATACATGTTCTGCGATTTCGGCGGTCTTTCCGGTTTTGTTGCTATTGCGCTAGATGGCGTGCCCTTGCCAGTCTGCTCCGACTTTCGGTACCTCGGTTCACTTGTGCAAAGCGATGGCGAAATTGACCGGACAGTCAAGCACCGAATTAACACAGGATGGTTGAAATGGCGGCAGGTCACGGGAACTACATGTGACTCCCGAATTCCTGTTGTCCTGTATGGATCGGAATGTTGGGCTACGAAAGGAATTAATGAAAGGCAAGTGCATGCAGCTGAGATGAGAATGTTAAGAGGAATGTGTGGTGTAACGAGAATGGATAGGATAAGGAATGAATATGTAAGAGGGAGTCTGAAAGTAGCGCCATCGACAGAGAAGTTAAGCAGCAACAGACTATCATGGTATGGACATGTGATGAGGAGGAATGGGGAGCATGTTACGAGGAAAGTTTTAAGTATGAATGTTGATGGCTATAAGAAAAGAGGGAGACCGAAGAAAATATGGATGGATTGTGTGAAAGATGATATGAATAGAAAGAAAGTAAACACAGAGATGACGGCTGATAGAGATGTATGGAAGAAAAAAACATGCTGCGCCGACCCCAAATAAATTGGGATAAGGGCAGGAGGATGATGAGGTAGAGGTACTATGCAGTTTAGCAACACATACTAAAAACAGGGCAAACGTAGACATGTGTGGTGGTACCTACTTAAGAAAGAGATGTAAAAATTCACATTTCACGTACGTCGTTGATGTCCTTTGATACACTCCCGTAAATTAAATCAGTTTCTATGGGGGATCACGTCAATGGGTAGTTCGGAACCCTTACTGCTTGACTCCGACTCACACTTGGCCGGTTTTATTTATTTTTTAATTAACAACAGGTACAATTTCTTTAGTTTTAATTTAACAGAACACTCGCCAAACTATTAAGTGTAACGGCGAGATGCGCTCATATACATATGTATACAATCTTAACCTTACGTAAAACATGCAACATGAAAAAAAACTTAACTAGCAACAAATAAGTTGTTTGATTATAACATAATTTACTGTGGATTAATTTCTCGATGACAAAAGACATTGGCTTTCAATTATTTATTTTTTACGCTGCCTGGTGACGTATCCTCGTCACCAAGAAGCAAATCCTTAGACATAACTTAGACTCAAGAAAATACCGATTAAGTCATAAACATGCTGTGACTAGAGTCACTAGAGTGAAAAAGGGTATAAGTTCGATTTTGCCTCTGAACTTATACTTGAGTTAGATACTTTCACCTTAATTTTATGTTAGCTCAGTCATAAAATTTGTGCATGCTGTGGCCTCCTGTAAGTGAAGGAGTACACCAGATAGAATCCTGTATCTGTCACTTGTGATTTTTTGTGTATACATATCTTTTGTTGGAGGTCCTCAATAATATAAATAAATAAATACCCTTTATCACTAGAGGAAATTGGACTCCGTGTTTCCACTAGAGGCACAATGTAAGAACCGTCAAAACTGAAAAAAAAAGTACAAACAAGACTAATATTAACGATTTAAATTGTGGAAAGAAAAAATCGCTCACGAGCAGGATTCGAACCTGCGACTCCTGGCTCAGTACGCCAGTCCTTAGTCGAGTCGGTTAAGAAACACTGTTTCTTAATAAGATATCGCTGACGTCACCCAAAGATGTACCAAGTGGATGAGAATTTCGTTACCACGAGCAGTGTTCACGGTAGCTTAGTGGCTAAAGCACTGGCGTACTGAGCCAGGAGTCGCAGGTTCGAATCCTGCTCGTGAGCGATTTTTTCTTTCCACAATTTAAATCGTTAGATTTCGTTTCGCATGCGTAAAATGCGTTACAAATAATAAATAAGACAAATATTACTGCCAAAAAAAATCGCCAGGTCGTTGATTCGCTACGGTGTGAATGGCGGCCGCTGTCAGCACATGCCATTAACTACCGATATTGGCAAAACGCTACGATTTATCGTGCGATGGTCCCGCGTTACTTTTACGATTCTCATTCGTTCGCAATGGTCGCTATTTTTTCGGGTTCTGCTAGTTTTTTAGACAACGTTTGGGTCGTACATGTCCAATAGCATGACTGAGCTACGATACTCAGATTTTTGACAAACAATAAGAGCAATACAGATTCATAAGAGAATATCATGAAGACAACATCGGCCATCACCCCACAGACGCCTCATAACAGGCGACCGATGTCTGTCAACACATCTATGAAATTTCACAAATGCAGGTCGTCACTATTCGCTACTTGAAAACTTCAAATCAGTTTCGACCACTTATGTGAGCCGTCAAAACTGCCGCGTTAGTGATTAGCCAATAGCCGCCTTGGTAGGGCCAATCAGATTGCAGTACCCCGCTTCAATAGTTGACAGCTTCGATTAATAATAGTTATTTATGGAAGGTTGACAGAATTTATTGTACGCGTTATATTCAACATTAGGCATCTATTGGGATGGTCGATGAAAGATAAAGACCGCTGAAACGTAACGTAAAACTTAAATGTATACAACTTGTTATTGAAGTAAGTGAATACCTCTTAATGGGTTATTGTACTCATCAGTATGAACATCTTTTACTATGGGACCAACCATGAAATCGCAAAAAAAAAATTTGCCGATCCTTACATTTATGTTTGCCTGTGATGTTGCGCTGATGTTTGTTTGTTTGTGGGCCAGCCTGACGCACGTTTTTTTTCGCGATTTCAGGGCTGGTCCCATAGTAAAAGTTGTTCATACTGATGAGTACAATAACCCCTTAAGGCCGGTGTTCATCAACGTTAATTATCTGATTAAAACAGCTAAATTAAACAGCTGTTTACTCGGAAGATGTAAAGATGTGTTTTTTTAATCTTTATTTTATAAAAACCGGCCAAGTGCGAGTCGGACTCGCGCAGTAAGGGTTCCGTACCTCTCAACGACCTGGTACACTATAAAAACTGATTTAATTTACGAGAGTTTATCAAAAGACATCAACGTACAGTGCGCGATATATGAATTTTTGCATGTCTTTCTAACGCAGGTACCACCACATATATCTATGTTTGTCTTATTTTTAGTATTTGCTGCTAAACTACATAATATGCACTATAATCTTACCAAGTTTGACGCTAGTATTACCGTTTTGAAGATAGAGCAGGAACAAAAACGTTGAAAAAAATGCATGTTTATTGAAGTTTCTTGTATGGTTTTAGACTTTTTTTGGTTTTAGACTTTTTTATTTTTAGTATTTGTCATGATACACCTCATAGTAACACAATTTCTGAGAATATTTCAACCGGTTAACTATTACCGTTCAAAAGATACAGCCCTGTGACAGACAGACGGACGGACGGACGGACGGACAGCGTAGCGAGAGTAATAGGGTCCCGTTTGGCACCTTTTGGGTACGGAACCCTAAGAAGGCTTTAATCGCTGAGCGATTATGCCAGCCTCATAGGTGTACAAAAATCTTAATTTGATTAATTTAACAATCAAGTTGTATAACTTATTAGCTACTTCGGAGTCTTCGGACGTAGGATTTGATAAAATAATATTGCAAATACCAACGTCCCTTAACCTTAAATTAAATTATTTATTCATTCAAAAACTTTTTTAGAATACTGAGTTATAATGTTACACATAGAAATGGTTGCAATACAAACAATAAACACTTTGAAAACCAGGATATAACAGTCAAAAGGTAAGAGCACGTTGTATATGATTGGGAAGGGAGTAGATAGAAGCTAAACAATGCCACGATATTTTTCTGTATTCCACATTTATGCTTCTATGTAGAATACTAAAGTAGCAACAGAACGCTAGACTCCATACTTTATTTATATTGCGACACCAGTATCATAAACAGCGAAGGATACCAGTAACTATGAATTTAAGAGGTTTTTTAAACCGGCCATCTCCGGCCTGGCGAGCTGCCAGGCCTTAACAATGTGCTCATCGGTTACTTCATAATGTCAAGTTAATGTTTACTGTCAGCTGTGATGATCTGTTACGACTTGCGACTTTTAAGGGAAGCTATGAGTGAGATTTTTTTAAATAAAAGTCTGCCATGACTAACAAACGGAAAAAGTGACTTCAAAGCAACAGATAGAGAATGTATGGAAGACGTTTGCCCAGCTGGGACAGTATATGTTAACAAAAAAAAGGAGACAGTATGAAGTGCCACTAATTAAAGTCTCTTAAAGACTGGAAGGTGGACCGAAGTCCTGGTGAAAGTCACCGGAATCCGCTGGATGCGGAAAGCACAGGACTGGTCTTTGTGGCGATGCTTGGGGGAGGCCTATGCCCAGCAGTGGACGTCTTTCGGCTGAAATGATGATGATGAAAGACTGATGAACGCAGAAAGGAACTGATAAGCTGTCAAGTCTTATGTGATGTTATGATAATCTCATAGTGTTTAGTATTTCGACCAATCAACCGCAGCAGATAATAAAAAAATTAATTAACAAAAACAAAAAACCCGACTGCGTGTAAAAATAACAGAAATGATATAAACAAGACTTATTAACACGCAGGCGGAGGCTACGTATGTTTTTGGTCATGAATTACATAATAGTTCATAGCTAGCCTCCGCCTGCGTGTTAATAAGTCTTGTTTATATCTTTTCTGTTATTTTTACATGCAGTCGGGTTTTTTGTTTTTGTTAATTAATTTTTTTTTGAAAAGTCAAATTCATTTTTAACGTTGAATATTTTGTTGTTTTTAGCATTTTTCATTCCAAATTACATTTAAACATATAAGTTGTTTATATTTTTGTAAAGCATTTATAAAACCCTTTATTTTGATACCCCATTCGATAGTTTCTGAAGGAAAAAGAATTTTTTTGAAGAGGTAATATGGCGCCAAAAAGCGGCCATTTTAATTTTTTAAATTTTGATATACCCAGTGTCACTCTCAGAATTAAGACGAATCTAACGACACCTCTCAATCTCAAATCCATCAAGCCGTTTAGGCTACAGAGCGTGCCAAAGAAATATACATACATACACTCGAAAAACATAACCCTCCTTCTGGCGCAGTCGGGTAAAAAAGAAGAGTATTTCAAAAAATGTGTAAAAGAACCTGTATTAGATGACATTCCTTTCTAATCTTCTACGTTTATGCGCAGGGCCCTAATTCACGTAATTTCATGACGCGCCGAACAAGTTGCAGTGACGCTGCAGTTTGTTTCTGACAGCGATCGCCAAGGTTATAAGAATACGAAAAGCATTGTTTTGATCAAAAATTAACCGCAACTACACTGAACTGCACTTCTTTACTTACGTGAATTGGCCTACAGATGTCCTCTACGCTGTCTGTGACGGCTACCAACAGTGGTAAATATCATTTGATTGCAGTAGCATTACTGTTCGTGCATTGCAAATGTACAACTTGTACTTGCTGATAACTCTTTAAATGCTCAATTTACAACACAAACTGAACACAACAAGCTAAACTTCCACTATTTAACATAAATCTACCGACAAACAAAAACAAAGCAACCCGAGCCACACTTGAGCACAAATAGCACTCACGTAACAGGTCACGTCGAGTGCTCCGCGCAAGCATCGAACCTGCGGCCCGGCCGGGCACGTACGGCCACCAAACTTAGTAACGACCACTCTACACAGAAATGCCTGGAAAACTGTAAATAGCTGGACGGGATTGGAAATACTTTGGATTCTTAGTACCTGTTAAATTGAATATCAGTGAAAGTTTGAGGTAAGTGGTGCTTACAAAATAATGCCAAGACTTGGAAGACTATGAAAAAAGTGTGTTTAAAAGTAGGCTTATTCCGCCATCTCCTTTCTTTCATCGGTCTACACGACGCACTGCAGGATATCATCTACATTTGGTAATCCCTACTATCAGGACCAAGCGCTTTGAGAACTCTTTCATAATGCGCACAGCCAAGTTGTGGAATTCACTGCTGGCATCTGTATTTTCGGGCCCTTACAACTTAACGCCTTGAAAGCTGAAGTGAATCGGCACCTAATAGGTTTGCTCGCTCCATCGTCGACCACATCCTGACAAAGCTGTCTAGATTGCGGTCAAGAGCAGATCTATATATCATTTTAAAAAAAGACATCTTGTGGCGGATATGATGATTATGGGAGTCCCTTCAGAACGGACACGACCCTCAATAATGAGGAACATGAAGAAGAAGGGAGAAAGAACAGGTGGGTAGTTATTTTTATGGTATAGGATGGCGAAATGAGCAGAAGGCCTATCTGATGTTAAGCGGTTGCCTTTGCCTAGGCTGTTGCCTGAATGGCACTGCAAATAGCGTTGGCCAAACTGAGGCCTAAAGATGTTCATCATCATCATCATTTCAGCCGAAAGACGTCCACTGCTGGACATAGGCCTTCCACAAGCATCGCCACAACGACCGGTCCTGCGCTTTCCGCATCCAGCGGATTCCCGCGACCAAAAACAAAAACATGTTATTTTTTATTATTTTTAGGGTTCCGAAGTCCTACAAGGAACCCTTATAGTTTCGTCATGTCCTTCCGTCTGTCCGTCTGTCCGTCTGTCCGTCTGTCCTAATCCTTTACAGCTTAATAACTTCTACAGTTATAAACATAAGTAAATGAAATTTTGTTAAAAAATAGTCTACATATAGATCTCAATTTTAAAAGAATAAATAAATTGTTTTTACGTATTTTAGGGGTGGCGTCCATACATGTGAAATGGGGATGAATAATTTTTTTTCGCTGCACCCCCTCGTGTGGGGTATCATTGAATAGGTCTACTAAAATGAAGGTAATGTTTCATACACCACTTTTTTATGAGGTGTACCATCTGCGAAATATAGCCCGCCAAAGTGGCTTGCAATGTGTCCCCCCCCCCCTGCCATTTCTAAACTATGCAACGTAGAAAGTTATAATCTTCCACATTGATAGACCATTGTAAAAACTCTCTTTTAAAATTATTTCGAGTATAATGTGATTATAATTTTTTGAGTTATAGAGAGAAAACTGAAAAATACATACAACGTCCTAGTTCAAAGGTCATTGACCTTAGAGAAAAATTATCATAGCAAATAATGCTACTTTCTATTTGTTAAAATCACAAAAAGTAACTTTGACACTTCTTAAATTTGGCTTCTTGAATTTATCGCTAGATGGCGCTACTAACAACACGCTCTGAGTCGCGAATGCTGCCGATTATTGCAAAAACTAAAATAGCCATGATTAATATTCGATTTGATTCGTTTGTAATTACACCTACTTAAGGAACCCTATAATACTGAGCATGGCCCGACATGCTCTTGGCCGGTTTTTTATGTTTGGTGTTATTATAATCGCTTCTAATTAATCCCTCTAAAATGTCTACGATTTGCGCCTTTGCGCGTTTAAATAATTAATTCATAATAGCTCGAAAATCGCGAGGAAGTTCACATTTGAATAATATAGTGCATACGTCCATCGTGGGAATGAAAGCAGCCGCCATCAAGAATGTATTGTCTATCATGAACTTATGCATCGTGGCTATTATCAAATGAATAAATAGGTACATTATCAAAGATTTTCGTCGTTGACCAACGAAGGCAGACGTGTGGATGAATATTTTTGCGATTGGTTCTTTTCTGTTCTACAGTTATCATCAGTCTATTACTGTCCCACTGCTGGGCACGGACCTCTTCTCAGAATAAGAGGGATAAGGCCTTACGGCCAAAATTAATATCCAATCTATCTACGATTTACCCTACTAGAGCTAGGAATTTGACATATTTCGTATGGAGCTTATGTCAAATTCCTATCTCTAGTGGGGCAAACCGTGGATTGATTGTATATTAATTTTGGCCGTTAGTCCTCCACGATGCCGCGCTGGCCTAGTGCGGGTTGGCAGACTACACACACTATCGAGAACTGTATGGAGCACTCTCAGGTGTGGAGGCTACCTCCCGATGTTTTCCTTCACCGTTAAAGCAAGTGATAATCAAATTCTTATCCACACATGAATTTAAAATGGTACAGGTGCGGCCCGCACCGTGCGGGCCAAGTTCAAATTCAGACCCTCATCTTCGAAGACAAAGTTGGAAGCCACACGTGCCAGCAATTTTACAGGCACCCATAACCTTCAAACAAGAACACAGCAATGCTGTTTGGCGGCAGAAATAGGTACGGTGGCAGTACTTCCCCGGACGTACTCTCTCTCTCTCTCTAACAAGGAGCTCTACTACAACTAAAGACTATGAGCTTAATGTAAATACCATAGCAACGGTACCATAATAAACCGCCCATGACACGGTACAGTAACGAAGGGGCGGCACAAAGGTCGGCGTCAAAATAGACGAACCCGAAATGATCAAAGCTGGCATATTGTTCCAAATGGGACTGCGATCAACACAGGTCAACGGTGTTTTGATACTCGTGTGATCATTTTATCATGTGTCGAAGATGTTTATGCTATGTGCACGACAGGGGCGCCGCCTAGCGGCCGCAATAAGAAGTGTATTTTCAGGACCCGTGAATTATTTTAACAATTAGTTACTAAGCCATGTTTTGTAAATATCTAGAAATCAAGTTAAAAATTTAGAGAAATGTGTAATATTGACGATATTAAAGTGCAATTAATAATATTTATAAAAGATAAGCTGATATTCTGACAAAATCAATGACGTTGACATAAATTACTTGAATAAAATTATACATTTATCACAAATTTATTATATTTTATTATGCTTCAAGTTAGGAATCTTGCCATGCATGTGTCAATAAACTCATTAGTTTTAAATGGTTAGGGTTAAATATTTCCACGCCTATTGTCGGTAGAATATGTGTGACTATTACAATTAATAACTTTAAGACCTCGATGTAACATGTTCTTGGAAATAAATATATAAATAAATAAATAAATTGATACATGATATTTGTGAAATAACAACAGGATTCGAAAGCATAAAACACAATTTAAATAAAATATCTTTCCAACCTGAAGCTGTGACAAAAGGAAGACAATTAGTTTTAGCAGAACATGTGAGAAAACTAAAAAAATAAGAATTAACAGTCAAAATTATTTAATATGAGGCAAAAATTGTATTATTAGGCAAACTTCAGTGATATTGACACTACAAAATATGTGTAAATGTAAGAACCTACTCCAAATTGTGCCATAATCAATAATTTCCAGTAAAGTTACGTTGGTTTTAATTTATTATTTTAAATTATTATAACTAATCAGTGACATTCTAATAATTATATGAATCAATAACTTGCTTTTTAGGGTTCCGTAGTCCTACAAGGAACCCTTATAGTTTCGTCATGTCCGTCCGTCTGTCCGTCTGTCCTAATCATTTACAGCTTAATAACTTCTACAGTTATAAACATAAGTATATGAAATTTTGTTAAAAAATAGTCTGCATATAGATCTCAATTATAAAAGAATAAAAAAATAGTTTTTACGTATTTTAGGAGTGGCGTCCATTCATGTGAAATGGGGATGAAAAATATTTTTTTCGCTGCACCCCCTCGTGTGGGGTATCATTGAATAAGTCTACTAAAATGAAGGTAATGTTTCATACCAGGCCCCTCAGAAAGTATTGCGAAAAAAAGTTTTTATATATGGGAGACTGGCCAGTTATAATGTTTTTCGAAAATATGATTATTTATAAGTAAAAATAAGTAAGTTCCAATTTCAAAATTTCCCTCCACATTTTTTGCGAGTTAATTCAAAGTATTGTGTCTCACTGAAATATGGATCTGCGCCGGGAACATTTTAGAGCTATGATTTTATACGATTTCAAGTGTCGCCTGAAACCGGATGAATCGTACGATAGACTTCAAATGGCATTCATGGATGAAGGCCCTTCCAAGGCAACCGTGTATCGTTGGTATAACGAATTCAAGCGCGGTCGACCAACTTTGGGGGATGACGAAAGAAGCGGTCACCCTTTGACGGCTGTTACCGAAGAAAACGTGCTAGCAGTGAAAAATTTAATCCAAGACAATAGGCGAATTACATATCAGGAGATTCAACACATATTGAAGATTGGATCGGGAAGCGTTCACGAGATTCTACACAGCCATCTTCGCGTGAGGAGGATAGTATCACGCTGGGTGCCGCACAACCTCACCGATGCTCAGAAGCAGGCCCGGGTGGAATGGTGCCGTGATATGCTTAACAAATTTGAAGCAGGCTCGTCTCGGCGTGTTTACGACATCGTTACAGGTGATGAGTCCTGGATTTATCAATACGACCCAGAAACCAAGCGCCAGTCGACTGTTTGGGTGTTTCAAAATGAGCCAACGCCTACCAAAGTGAAGCGATCTAGAAGCGGGGGTAAGATTTTGATCGCTAGCTTTTTTAATTTGACTGGCCACTTGGTATCAATTCCCTTACGGGATCAAAGAAGCATTAATGCCGAATGGTATACTACCAAATGTTTGCCAGAAGTTTTCTCTGTTATAAGCAACAAGCGACCAAACACAGGGCTCCGCGGGCTACTGCTCCACCACGACAATGCACCTGCGCACACCGCACTCAAAACGAGGGACTTCCTGGACAGCACGCCAGTCAAACTCCTGGGTCACCCTCCTTACAGCCCTGATCTAGCACCGTGTGACTTCTTTTTATTCCCAAAAATAAAAAAATCAGCTCAAAGGGATACAATTTTCGTCGCCGGAAGATGCGCTGGCTGCGTTCGAGCAGGCTGTAAACGAGGTGTCTGCGGCGGACTGGAAAAAGTGTTTTGAAAACTGGTTTAGGCGCATGAATCTTTGTATAGAGGCTGGTGGAAAGTACTTTGAAAAGATTTGATAAAAATATATGTACGTATAGAACAATTTTTTTTAGTTTCGCAAAACTTTCTGAGTGTCCCACGTACATCACTTTTTTATCAGGTGTACCATCTGCGAAATATAGCCCGCCAAAGTGGCTTGCAATGTGTCCCCCCCCCTGCCATTTCTAAACTATGCAACGTAGAAACTTATAATCTTCCACATTGATAGACCTTTATGAAAACTCTCTTTTAAAATCATTTCGAGTATAATGTGATTATATTTTTTTGAGTTATAGAGAGAAAACTGAAAAATACTTAAAACGTCCTAGTTCAAAGGTCATTGACCTTAGAGAAAAATGATCTTAGCAAATAATGCTCTTTTAGCTACTTTCTATTTGAAAAAATCACAAAAAGTAACTTTGACATGACAGACTTCTTAAATTTGGCTTCTTGAATTTATCGCTAGATGGCGCTACTAACAACACGCTCTGAGTCGCGAATGCTGCCGATAATTGCAAAAACTAAAATAGCCATGATTAATATTCGATTTAATTCGTTTGTAATTACACCTACTTAAGGAACCCTATAATACTGAGCATGGTCCGACATGCTCTTGGCCGGTTTTCTTTTTTAAAGAACCCATTTCATTATTTGCTCCAATTCCAAGAAAACTAGGAAAATTTACATAAAATATTCTTCTCATTATTTGTGCAGTTTACAACACAATAATTCTTGTGATGCATTTCCTTCTTTAGCTCATAAACATAGAAAATTACAATCACATGAGATTTTCCATCCTCATGTCTCAGTTTGGCGAACCGACTTGCGGTACCATTTAGGCAACAGTCTAGGTGGTATTGTTATGGGCAAAGGTAACCGCTTAACATCAGATGGGCATTTAGCTCGTTTCGCCATCCTATACTATATAAAAAAAAAATTGCGAGACTCATTTATAAGCTCTAAAGACTTCAATAAGTCATAACAAAGTATCAGTTGCTGAAATAAATCGACGGCTTAATTTTCAGAGACCATTATTCAAAACGATATCTCACCGTAGCGTATCTTTATAAATTAAGATTAATTTGATAAATAAACTGTTTATTTAACCCGTGTATCACGAGAAACGGTTTTCAGTTCATCGAAAGTAATTTATCAAAGAGACTTGATCTACTTTTGTGCAAAAACTATAGCAGACTATTCGGCGTCGAATCGTTTAAAACTTTGGACTTAATGTCGGTTTGCGGATAAATGTGAAGTTTTAACAAAGAATGTTGTTCAAACAAAGAAAGTACAACAGCCCAAACAAAGGGGTGACAAAAATGGTAGGCAAATTGTTAAGTTGCTGTCAAAAACTACAACAGACCGTTAGCTATCGTGAAATATTTATGAAAAGTTATATTTTTTTAAAGTTAGTTAGTTAAGTTAATGCTCATTGTATCATTTTACCACAAAGGGTGTCAACAGGACCCTATTAATATGCCTACACCACCGCGCCGTCTATCCATCCGTCTATCCATCGGACCGTTCTCCGTCTGTTTGTTACAAGAAAGATACAGCATATTTTTAACCGTAATAGGTAGCCAGTTAAAAATTTACAGAAAAATACATGCTGAAATTTTAATGGCTTTTTATTTTTACCCGAAAAGGGGTCATTGTAATCATTATTATGAACAACTTTTACTACGGGACCAACCATGAAATCAAAAAACAAATGGTGTTTCCTACATTTTGTCGATTTATGTGAACACAAATGTAGGGAACAGCAGTATTTTTTTTGTGATTTCAGGGTTTTTCCCATAGTAAAAGTTGGTCATTTTGATGAGTATAATGGCCCCATAAGAGGTTTTCTGTTATCTCAATAACAAGTTGCATAATGTGTTAGCTCTACCATGGCAAGTAAAAAAAAAGTCTAAACCCAAAGGTTGCACAATAAACCTCGAAAACATTATTTTTTTAACGTTTTTTGTTCCTGATCTATCTTAAAAACGGTATAATACACGAGCGTCAAACTTGGTCAACTTGGTGTTGGCCATAGTGCATACTCTATAGTTAAACAACAAATAATAAGAAGGTAAACACAGAAATGTGTTTGGAATCCTTAGTGCGCGAGTGCGACTCGCACTTGGCCGGTTTTTAATCATAATTCTCTCTAAAACTTATGAGTTGCCAATCAAAGTTTGCAAACTTCATTCATCAGCTCAGTCTATTGCAGTCCACTGCTGGATATAGGGCTCTCCCAAGTTGTGCACAACTTGGTCCTCTGCCTTCCGCATCCAGTCCCCGACACGTTCTTCAGGGGCTAAGCAGCGTAGGGCGTCCCCCGCCAGGTGGACCGACGACCTGAAGAAACTTCATTGATTCACAGTAATTTTTTGTTCGTTCGATTTATAGATAGGTTAAATTCCATCAAAACAGTTGAAAGACACCTCGAACAAAATGTTTGTACCACATTTTAGAGCTCCTGCACTCTCACTCGCTTAGCCACGCTCGCCGCGCGCTTGCTCCGCAGCCAGCAAGTTGCGCGATATTTTTTGTTCGTAATGTATACTCTAGTACGTAGTACATATTACCTCAGTGTTGAATAGAATAAATCCTGTATTTGATCATCGGTTATGGACTAAGGACCTCCCATGAAGCTTAAGCACATTAAAAATACAACCAGATACCAACATCCTAAGTACTTTACATAAATTCGTGACAAAAATCCATAAGCCGTAATGTTACGGCACGGTGTGATGGGATGGCCAAATCCTTACATAACTGTGTAATAATTAAGATAAATTGGTAGTGAAAGTAGATTTATTAAAGTTTTATTCAAATAAAAATTTAAATCGCCTTTTACAAATAAATTTTAAACGATTATTTTAATGCTTGACAGTTGATCTGAGAGGATTAAGTGGAATACTGTTAAATTTATTGTTATTTTAAAATAACCTAGACTAGTAATAATTTTAATCATACAAATTTTGTTTTCGGTGATAAAGTATACGCCAAACAAGGATGAAGTTAATAAATCAATGGTTAAATTTTTTACCCAAAACTAGGTATCATAGAGAGCAAAACAAAAAAATAAAAAGCTTGTAAAAACAAAAGACGTAGTGCTGAGACCGTAAGCCATAACAATGCAAGCAGGAAAAGCGTGTTTGAGTAGATAAATAAATAAATATTTTTGGGACATTTTACACAGCACAATGGATATAATACTTATATACCATTTTTTTTTTGTAAATACATACTTATAATAAGTACATAAGATGTTTTTAATACAAATCTTGAGACTATTACAAAAAGTTTAGCAACAGTGAAATGAGAAAAACATTTGAATTATGTACTTATTTTACATAACGTCCAAGTTATAAGCTTTTCATAATTGTTAAACACAGCACTACTGGCCCACTGACGTCATAATAACAACATTTACGGCCATAGACCATACACCCATAGACGCCTCATAACAGGCTACCGATATCTGTCAACACATCTATGAAATTTCGCTAATGTAGGTCGCCACTTGAAAACTTAAAATTAGTTTCGACCACTTATGCAAAACGTCCGCGTTAGTGATTAGCAATAGCCGCCTGGCAGGGTCAATTGGATTGCAATGCACCGCCTCAGCTAATGGCAGAAGTTAAAGTACTATAAATAATAATAATAATAAGTAAGAAATATTTCTTGGGACATTTTTACACGGCACCATCTAGTCCCAAACTAAGCAGAGCTTACGCTATGGGTACTAGACAATGGATATAATACATATATACTTTTTTTTGTAAATACATACTTATAATACACAAGAAACACCCAGATCAACACAAACACTTATGATTATCACACAAATATTTGTGTCATGTGGGAATCGAACCCACGACCTCGTGATCAGCAGTCCGACACTTAAACCACTAGACCACAGACGTCGTCATTAGGCGTCTATTGGGCTGTATGGTCGATGTTTTCGCCATTAGTAGTTATTTTTAGTTTTCTACTACTACTAACTACACCACACTCAGTACAATGTTCGTTAGCCACGACAAGGACAGGATATTAACTCGAAATGCCTCCACTTTTTTCATCGATTTCATTTATTTCTCTACCAACCATTGCTTTCTATTGTTTCCTAAAAATATTATGTTAATATCAGCAACAGGTTTTTCCGCTGCTATAATTCAGATATGTACCAAATCACCACAACCACAGAATATAAAATAGTACTACGCCACATCTTACAAACTCTTTGACGTGCCTTTTCAGCCTAGCATTTCTCCCATAGAAATCTAAAGAATAAAGTAATAGAAATTATTTTATTATTTTTAACGCATTTATATAGGGATCAATTTTAGGCCCATTTCTGTTTCTTGTATATATTAATGACCTCCCATATATAATAAAAGATACAAAGACTAACATAGTCTTATTTGCTGACGACACTTCATTTATATTTAAAGTGAATAGGAAAGATAGCGACCTTGTAGAACCCAATAATACTCTTAATATTCTTTCCAATTGGTTCTCTGCTAACAATCTTCTTCTTAATGCAGGAAAAACTTAATAATAATAAAATTTTCGACACCTAATGTACCCCATATTGTTACTAATGTAAGACTAGATGGAAAAGTTTTGGATCTGGTTCCCTCAACTGTCTTCCTGGGTATCTCAGTAGACTCTAAACTGCAATGGGGGACCTCATATAGAGGCACTTGCTGGCAAACTGAGTTCTGCTGCTTTTGCCAGAAAATGCTTAGAAAAATAAGGCAGATGACTGATGTGGCTACGGCTAGATTAGTATATTTTGCATACTTCCACAGTATTATGTCTTATGGCATCCTACTGTGGGGTTCATCTGCTGATGTAGAGACTATTTTCATATTACAAAAAAGAGCAGTCCGAGCTATTTATAATCTAGGTTGTCGTGAGTCTTTGCGTGAGTTATTCAAAGAGATAAATATTCTTACCTTACCGTCCTTGTACATTTATCAAAATATTTTGGATGTACGTAAAAATATCTTAAATTACAATAAAAAGAAAAAAGAAGAAACAAAAAAAAAGAAGTGATACCCACAGCTTCAATACACGATATAAGCATGAGCTTGTTGTACCCGGTTTTAGACTTATATAAACTAGTACTAAGTCGTTTATGGGAAACAGTATTAGGTTCTATAATAAACATCCAACTTGTATTACTGAACTACCATTGATAAAATTCAAGTTAGTAATAAAACGTGTGTTAATGTCAAGAGCTTATTATGATATAAACCAATACATTGCTGATAAAAATGTCTGGAATACGCTTCCCACCTGCACACTGCGACCCACTGGTTCTCCTAAACTTGGCATTTGATATCTCTTGGCATTTGACATGTAATTGTTTCATATTGGATCATTTATAATTGTTAATTTTATTCCTATTGGACCATTAGTTTTATTTTCTATTTTTTACTTTTAACATTGGATCTATATTTTATTATTGCCTTTGACATAGTGTAATTTTTTTGACACATTTAATTTTTTGTATCGATCTGTATCAACTGTTGGTAATTTTTCTACCAACTCATGTTATTTTGACATTGTTTTCAGTTATTATTAACTGTTTATTATTAAAATTTATTAACACTTTATTAACTTTACTGTTACGGAATTATACAATTTATTTACACTTTTTTTCTAATATTGCATTCTTTTCTGTCATAGAACTGCAACGTCTATGAACTGCTTACAATTTTTTAATAGGTGATTAATAGTAGTTTATGAAACTGTTGCATAATAGGGGTTATTAAAACACGAGTGTGAGTTTAAAAACCGAGCCGTAGGCGAGGTTTTTAATAGTATCACACGAGTGTTTTAATACCTAATTATGTCAGTTTCATACACTTTTTTATCTACACTCATACAATTTTAAATAAAATACCAAAGTCAAAATCTTGGTAACATTGTCGTTGTTTTTCTTGATTTCTCTGGTAAATAAAAGATTGTTCGTCATTTACGTTGCTGCATCCAGAAATTCAGGCGGGGTCATATTCTCCTCAGTTCAGTATCACTGCTGTAGTCAGATATTTTTGCCCAGAATAAAACTTTCGACATACAAAACCATAATAATAACGTAAACAATAACAATAAATTTACAAGTAACGATAACCAAATCCAGTAGGCCGTGGCGCGCGGCCGCGCACGTTCGCTGGTGCGCGCCTACACAGATAATAAAATATAGTCTGGCGAAAACATTATAATCGGTACTAATTTTCTATCCTTGTCAGGATTCCGTCAAATCTCTGTTTTATCATACAAAAAATATGCCTGCCTGTAAACACTTAAATATAATTAAAAGCAATATGACAATCAAAGGTTCTGCCAAAAACGCGATTTTAAACGATAAAAATTTTCAATGTATGACAAGTGGCGCCACCCTGAATTTTGTGTACTCATTGGTGCCAAACTGTACGACTGCTAAAAAAAACGTTTGAAAACTCCTTGGTTAGGTCGAAGTGGCATTAAAAACTCCTTAGTTGGGCTGAAGTGTGCGGTTATGGAAAAAAAATTAAATTACCACATTGTTTTGTTCAGCAAACTGTATCGTAATGAAACTTTTTAAATTCATTACAGGTGCATGTGCGTAAAGTATGTCATTATGACATTACTTTCGAGTTCATAATTCGAATTTTACGATACGAGTGTAGATAAAATGTAAAATGTAAGTATCATGTGGCCATTAATGTTTTTACAGTAATCTTAACTATTATAAAATTGTAAACGTCTAGCGTCTGTTTGTTTGTTTGTTCCAGCATCACGCTAAAAGTACTGGACCGATTTTGATGTTTTTTTTTTTGTTTGAAAGCTGATGATCTGACTTAAAAACTGGTATGGGTTTTGAGAAAGAAAGAAAGAAAGAAAAAAATTTATTCGTGCGTTGCGTACTCACCGACAGATCGAAGCTTCTATGCATTTGCACGAGCGGATAGTAATGTACGATGGAGTGGAGTGGAGTGGTCAGGGGATGGGACTGGGGACGGGACATAGGACTGGACATAGGATGGGATATGGCACAGGACATGGGACATGGGACGGGACGATAGTGATATAGTGAGACAGTGGGACAGTGGGGCAGTGGGACAGTGGGGCAGAGGGGCAGTGGGACAGTGGGACAGTTGGACAGTGTAACAGTGGGACAGTGGGACGGTGGATGGTGGGACGGTGGGGCAGTGGGACGGTGGGACGGCGGGACGGCGGGACGGTGGGGCAGTGGGGCAGTGGGGCAGTGGTTCAGTGGGACAGTGTGGCAGTGGGGCAGTGGGACAGTGGGACAGTGGGGCAGTTGGACAGTGGGGCAGTTGGGGCAGTGGGACAATGGGACGGTGGGGCCGTGGGGCAGTGGACAGTGGGGCAGTTAGGCAGTGTATAGTGGGGCAGTTGAGGCAGTTGGGCAGTGGGGCAGTTGGGGCAGTGGGACAGTGGGGCCGTGGGGCATTGGGGCAGTGGGACAGTGGGGAAGTGGGGCAGTGGGACAGTGAGACAATGGGACAGTGGGGCAGTGGGATAGTGGGGCAGTGGGATAGTGGGGCAGTGGGACAGTGGGGCAGTGAGGCAGTGGGACAGTGGGACAGTGGGGCAGTGGGGCAGTGGGGGCTATGGGACAGTGGGACAGTGAGGCAGTGGGACAGTGGGGCAGTGGGACAGTGGGGCAGTGGGGGCAATGGGACAGTTGGGGCAGTGGGAAAGTGGGGCAGTGGTACAGTGGGGCAGTGGGACAGTGGGGAAGTGGGGCAGTGGGACAGTGAGACAGTGGGGCAGCGGGACAGTGGGACAGTGGGACAGTGGGACAGCGGGACAGTGGGACAGTGGACTGAACTGGACTGGACTGGACTAGACTGGACTGACGTGGGTTAGCAGAATTTAACGCGAGCGGAGCCGCGGGTAAAAGCTAGTTCTATATATTCCTGTAAATGTCATGCTGATGGTGGCGTTAGTGTCGGGTCGTTAAGTTCCCTTCAATATGGTTGAGTTAAGCGATGGCTGATGCTCGCGTCATGCTCGTGAACGGGTGCCGTCTGTCGGGACAGGTCAGCTTCTACATACTATGGCAACTCTTTTTACGTTTATTTCTAAAGGCAATATACTCACTTTTAAACTCTTGTTTATTTCTGACATTAACCTACATTATACTCACATTATTTGAATAAATTTGATGTAATAAACAATAACCCATTTTAAAAAGAGTTTATCCATGGAATTTCTTGCCGGTTCTTCTCCATAGGACCCACAATTTGGAAACGTGCAACTAGAGCCTGACCTTTCAAAAGTGCCTGTAATTAGGTTTATTTGAAATAAAAAAACATTGAAATTGAAAATTGAAACTAAAATAAGATATCGTTGACGTCACCCAAAAACGTATCCAAGTGGAGATTAAATTCGATACCACGAGCAGTGTTTACGGTAGCTTAGTGGCTAAGAGCACTGGCGTACTGAGCCAGGAGTCACAGGTTCGAATCCTGCTTGTGAGCGATATTTTTTCTATCCACAATTTAAAAGGTAATAGAAATCTTATCTGCAGTATTTTACTACGGGTACGCATGTCGCCGGTTCCGCCATCAACACATAAATACGCAATCACGCCCACCATGTTTCTAGCATTCAATGCAAAATAAAATTCCGCTGCTAGATATGCTGCAAAATACAATTTTAGTGCGTCAAAAACAGCACTGATGATCAAGCAGACGGTTTGCGCACTGGTGTCCTAAAAGACACCTCTGTCCGCGGGGACAAGTTCACGCGTCTTTACCGCTTCTAAAACCTTTATTTAGATTTCTATGATTTCTCCTAACCACCGTTATACGAAGCATGGTACAGTACCTTATTAATTTCAATCTAATCAATATTTCCAATTACCCCATAATCACACGGTAACCATAGCGAAGTTAATCACGCTAACTGCTATACTTTCACCATAGTCCGGTCTAGCTGGTCCAGTGTTCTGAGAAGTGCGTAAAAGCGGCGCTTGCGCATGCAGGCAAATTGCTTTGAACTTGCGTTTCACTTGAGAAGAGATGTGTAATATGTGTACCTATGAGTTGTGGTAAGGTATATACATAGGTGTAATTGAATTAGCTTTTTATAGTGTGTTAATTTTAGAAAGCCTCTTGACTCTGACCTCTGACCTTGGGTATTGTAAAAGGTATAGGTAATGAAGGGATTCGTCGAATCCGACTCAGTTGGGCAGCGTTCGGGAAGCTACACAATATCTTCTCGTCCAAAATACCGCAGTGTCTCAAGACGAAAGTCTTTGAACAGTGTGTGAGTGTGTCTTACGGCCCTGAAATGTGGTCGCTCACAATCGGCCTGATAAGAAGGCTCAAAGGGCAATGGAGAGGACTATGCTCGGGGAAGTCCTGCTTGACCGAATCAGAAATGAGGATTCGCAGGAGAACGAAAGAAACTGACATAGCCAGAAGAATTTCCAAACTGAAAAGGCAGTGGACGGGGCACATTGCTCGCAGAACGGATGGCCGATGGGGTAGTAAAGTTGTGGAGTGGCGACCGCGTACTGGAAGGCGCAGCGTGGGTAGGCCCCCCACAAGGTGGACCGACGTCCTGATGAAGGTCACGGAAATCCGCTGGATGCGGAAAGCGCAGGACCGGTCGTTGTGACGATGCTTGGGGGAGGACTATGTCCAGCAGTGGACGTCCTTCGGCTGCAATGATGATGGTGATTATGAATGAAGGGATTGAAATATTTCTATACTTCATTTATTATAGCATTAGACGAATATGGCTAACAAGAGCATGATTATCTTTAGATCCATTTCTTCATGCAGAGTTTCTGTATATTAAAGTTGTCCTACCAGGTTCATAGACTCATTAAATTGTCTCCAACCTCGGCTAGAAGCAGTAATCTATTTTATTTTTACACTTTTCCTTGCCAAATATAGATCATCATCATCAGCTTATATTAGTCCACTGCTGGACATAGACCTCTCCAATAGCACTCCACTGACATCGATCCTCGGCCACTCGCATCCAGTTGCTACCAGCCACCTTGCTAATATCACCACCGAGCCTGAGGGCGTCCTACCCTACGTTTACCGATTCGCGGTCTCCACTCAAGGACACGTCTACCCCAACGGCCATCTGTTCTTCAACCAATGTGGCTAAGTGTAGGTACGCGAAGATATAAGCATGCAACGATTCACAGGCTCTCTTCAACCTACCCTTTTTCTCAATTATGTTGGGGTCGACTTCCAGTCTAAACAGATGCGGCTGATCATCAGACCCCTACAACCCAGTTACTGAGTAATACCGACATCCTAAGGTTAGATCAGTTGCCAGACTTAGTTTAGTTGGTCCGTATTTTAATCCCTAACCACTTTAATAAACCCACTGACAAACTAGACGACATCATTCATCATAATTTCAGCCGAAAGACGTCCATTGCTGGACATAGGCCTCTCCAAGCAGTTTTGGGGGATATGCCATAACCGCCACGCTTGGCAAGCGCGTAGGCGGGTTGGCGATCGCAATTGGTTGTTTAAATACTCAGATAACGCTGCTGCCCATCCTCTGGTGAATCCCTTAGTCGCCTTTTACGAAACCCACGAGAAGATATTGGAACATTAGACAACAACAACACCTTTATTCGTGCCATATATACATTTATAACACAAACATAGACCTAACAACATTATAATACTTGCACAGTGCATGTCTCAAACGTAGACGTACTAATCTAATATAAATGAAACGGCAAAACTATAAGTGCATTAGACGACGCCCGTGTATACGTGTTATGTATGTATGGAGCTAGGGTTGGCATTTGGCAGGCTGAGAATATTGGTAAGAATTTACCTGGTGGGACACAATATTGCAATGCTTGCAAAAGGCCACTAAGTTATAAGCATCAAAACAAAATGTAGCACCAATGCTGTACATTTAGTATGCAATAAATCTTTGAATCACATTCGTAATAATTTACGGTTCAGCTTTCTCACGAGAATATTTTGTGATTGCCCGACAATTTCGACTCGAAAATTAATACATTTGGGTAATTCCCAAACCTCTGGTGCAGTACCTCTGGTGTATTTTTTTATTTAATATAAGAAATTGTTATTATTTTATTGCTTTTAAGATGAATAAATCAGTTGAGACCGTAAAGATCACAATGCAACTCGAAGGAAAACGATCTGATGCAGTAAAGAAATTTAGTAAAATGTCGTGTGTGTGATGCTGAATTACTGACAAAAGAAGAAAGTTTTTGTGAGTTTGCTGCGAACCGAATTTGAAGTCAAGTTACTCAAGCATTACGTAAAACTAATCACCCTTAGCTCTTTAACTGATTTCTCACGTACGGCCAACCGCATATAAATGATAAAAAATAATTATAAGCGGAATTGGCTTAGTATGTATGATTCATACAAGACGGGCTCTGCTTATAATGGTTTTATTACCATCGATTTGCGCTTGACGTACTCGGAATTCATCTTGCTACATCACTATTAGCATGGCTAGAACATTTATAATTTACACAGGCATTACGTCATTATCCACTACAAAACTCAGCGCTTCCAACCCTATGCTAGTGAGAATTATTTAAGCACCCAATAGGGTTGTCGCGATATAATATCATATAGACAGCGACCGGTCGATCGAAACTGATTCTTGGAAACGTCCAATTTCTGCGCCTCATTTCATAAGTGACGTTTACGACGGATAATAATACGTTTGACGTAACTGACGCGAATGAGGTAATATTTTTGTCAATAAAGTGCTAAATGTGTTTTGAACATCCATTTCTGATGAGGGACATTTGATTATAGGTGATTAAAGTCTTCTATTTCTTGAAGGAATGAAGTTGTTGTTTATTCACTGAAAAAAATAAAACGAGACTACTACTACTACTACTGTTCTTGTACAGTAAAAAAAACGGTTCAGGCAACTTATTTTCATGTTAAAATAAATGATTACTGACTTTATTTTCACTGTTTTTTCAGTTATTTTCACTGTTTTTTCAGTTATTTTCACTGTTTTTTCAGTTATTTTCACTGTTTTTTCAGTTACTTTCACTGTTTTTTCAGTTACTTTCACTGTTTTTTCAGTTATTTTCACTGTTTTTTCAGTTATTTTCACTGTTTTTTCAGTTAGTTTTACTTCTTTGGACAATTGGCTCTCTTTTTATTGACCAAAGCGGTGAATATTACCGAAAAATGGATGTTTTTTTTTTCAGTGTTTTATGCTCAATACAAACATCATGAAATGCACATACACACACACCCCCACACACAAAAACACACCCCACACACCCATAACACATCCCAACACACCCATCAATCACAAGCATTACACTTGCACATTCTCGCAAAATAAAAAAAACGTCATTCATTCACTCATATTCGCATACATTAACCAACTAAACACATTTTGTATTGTTTCCTTTATTTTTCTTTATTTCTTATAATTTGTATGTCTGTAGGCTGTACTTGTATTTAATTAATTTAGACCTTTACTTGGAAGAGTGGAACTCCCTAATACAAGCAAGCATTTGCTTAAAAGGTGGTTCCCAACGCTGTAATGAAATAGTTTTACAAGTTGAAATAAACATTTTATATATTACTAGCTGTGCCCGCGACTCCGTCCGCGTGGATGTCGGAAAATAACATCGTGTCATTATTGTGAACACAATATCTTCAAATATATACATATAAGCGCCTACACAGACGATTACACTATTTATTTTACCGACCATACTATATTTTGTTTTTACAACCAACCGGCTAAGGTGAACTCCCTCATTCTGAGAAGACGCTCGTGCCCAGCAGTGGGAAGTAATTGGGCTGATTATGTTATTCTATAACACTAACCACATCTCTTCTTATGCTGAGAAGAGGCCCGTGTCCAGCAGTGGGACTGTAATGGGCTGGTAATGTTATGTTATTCTAGAATACTAATAATATCTAGTTCATTAACTCTTCTAATTTTGAGAAGAGGGCCATACCCAGTAGTGGGACAGTAATGGGTTGACTACGATATGTTATTCTATATTTTCTAGTTTCTTAACTCTTCTCGTTCCGAGAAGAGGTCCGTGCCCAGCAGTGGGGCAGTAGGTAATGAGCTGATTATGTTATGATAATCTATTACACTAACAATATCCAGTTCCTTAACTCTTCTCATTCCAAGAAGAGGGCCATGCCCAGCAGCGGGACAGTGATGGGCTATGTTATGTTATTCTATATTTTCTATAATAGTAATAGAAAACAGTTGTATTTTTAGGAACCTGCAACCTGCATACAACCAACAATCATGACCTCTACTTTGTATGCAACTTAATACAATAGAGGGGTCAAGCTGTATCGCTGGATCTACTCAACCGATTCAGATAAAACATACCCTATATTTTAAGTTAGACTAATACCAATACAAATGCTAAGTTTCATTACGATCTGTTCAGCCGTTTTCACGTGATGAGGTAACAAACAGACAGACTGACAGACAGACAGACATAAATTTTTTCAACGATTGATTCGTGTTCTATAGCTTATTTCTAGTCCCCCTAGCCGGATTTCGCGAAAAAAAACTCAATGTACAGACTTTTCGACCTTTACAGTTTTATTATAGTATAGATTATTAATTTTTTGTTTATATTTCATCACCGTGGATATTAAGGAATTTTATGTTAGTCAAATAGCTATTGCGGAAATGAAGGACCGAGTTTTATGGCAACTTAGGAGAGGTATATGTCCAGCACTGGGCGGTGATAGGTGAAGATAGCTGTTACCAGGTCTTTAATTCCATTTTATCAATCAAGGAGATATCGTACTATATTAATTAGGATGCGAACACCGCTTGAGATAATTAGACGCACTGATATCGGGTTCAAGTATTATATTTCATATTGCATATTATGTGTGAACTTTACGAACTTTAAACAGTATTCGGAAACTATGTATATTGTTGTATATGCTCAATGACAATTTTATTGGTAGTCATGAATTGTTAGTACCTAGTACTTTTAAGCAAAAGAACCTGTGCCATTTTTCGGACTAAAAAGTACTTTTTCATTTTACAGAGTAACCTTTTTGCAAAAAAATCTTTAAAATTGGTTCGTTAACTTAGCCGCGACAACGTGATGTAGTGAACAACCAACCTTTTGTATTTTTATACTGAATTTATAATATGAGCAGATATTAATAACAAAACATTAGAGGCGAAATTTTCTACAACCCCCTATAAGACAAAGAATATAGATTCGTAAAATTTCGATGCAACCCTATAATCCAACAGGGCTGTCACACGTGGTAGTTCACACAGGGCCTGCAATTTGCGACGGCAAACGATTAGCTTGCATTATTATGGAAATACAAATTGCACTTAATTCCTACCGATTGATCATGGGACCTGTACCGATACTTTAAACGCTTCATGATAATAACTTTCTTTATTTATAATTTTAATGGTAATTCTCAGACTAAAAGTGGTCTGAGTGGTAATTTTATTGAATTAAGATCTTAGATTAAAGGGAAATACAAACTGACAAAGTGCAAGTTGGACTCACGCATCAAAAATTCCGTACCATATTTTATTATTTTTAGTATTTGCCATGATAGAGGCCATACCAGCCCATATTTTGTGAAAATTTCAACGAGCTACTTATTACGGTTAGGTAGTTAGATGAATGCGAAAGTAGGTCTAGCTGTATGCTATGTTTTCACGGCTAAACCACTGTACAGGTTTTGATAAATTCGGTATGGAGAAAGCTTGAATCCTGGGGATGGATGAAGGATATACCTTTTGTCGACATTCCAAACGAATGATGAAGCCGCTAAGGTCTTAGTTTGGTGAATCTACTCATCATAACGAACAATATGGGGGCAACCCTGAAATCGCAAAAAAAACAGTTCACATTTGTGTTCATATAAATCGACAAAATGTAGGGATCAGCTGATTTTTTTTTCGCGATTTCAGTGTTGCTCTCTTATTAAATGTTGTTCGTTGTGATGAGTAGATTCACCATTTTATATATTTGCCATTATTAAAGTAAGGTCTATAATAAGTTTATTATATACAAAAACCTAATTAATTAATTAATTTTGACTAAAAATAAACAAGTGTAAATAAATAATTGCAATAATATTATATAAATTCAGAAAAATTATAATTATAAACATTTGCATGCTATGATATAAAGCATATAGCGGAATAAGCGGACTATGAATGAACGTACCAACTACAATGTACCTATTCCTTGCAAATAAAGACATTCTATTCTATTCTAAACTGGTTTATGTTCTACACTGTATCTGCCAAATGTATGTATTTTTTTCTTGTGGAAATAAATAAATTTATTTATTTGTTATTGGTAACTTCACAGCTTACAATGTTTTATTCAATTCATTAGTCTAGAGTCTAGACATTACGCCAATTACGAAGCACACAACTAATTAAAATCACAAACCTATGCAGAGAGCCTCTGGGGCATTTATAAAATATCTAGTTAAGTAATATTGTATTATATATAACAGTTACATATTTATTTATTTCTATTATAATAAATAAATATGTAACTGTTATACCGAATGCTTTTTAATTCTGGATTGAAACTGAACACTACCTCTTAAGTTCTTTTCTAAAATATTCTTTGTTAAACGCACTTTAAGATAGACTTAACTTAGATGGGCACGTTGTATACCAACAATGGCCTTCACTGTCCAACGTCAGCCATTGTATACAAACCAAATAGAAATCCAATATAGTTACTAGCAAATAATAATTAAATCCATCTTTTTAATTTAATTTATTCCATCCATATTATATTCCATTTTATGAATTTAAATTAGCAATTTGTTGAGCGATAGCCGATTTGCACGATGTGATGTGACGCATATTATTATATGCGCATCATTTTTGTTTTATAAATGTACCTATTTATTCACCCTTTATTTAGCTTTTGTTCGTTTTTTGCGTCACATTTTTGCGTCACATTTTTGCGTCACATTTTTGCGTCACATTTTTGCGTCACATTTTTGCGTCACATTTTTGCGTCACATTTTTGCGTCACATTTTTGCGTCACATTTTTGCGTCACATTTTTGACGCGAATTAATACTTTTTCTTAAATTCTTCTTTTTCTTTTCCATCTCTACTTATGGATGTTGTGTAAGGAAAACAATGGATCGTGTCAAGAAGACGGTTTTCAGCGTCCTCCAGTCTCCTAATTATAACAACAACCACGACAGCAACAGAGTGAGATTACTAATACATCTGTAAAGTATTGTCTTCTAATCGTGTCAATGGTTCAAATATCTCTGAATACATTTTTTTTGAGTAAAACGTGGCCACTTCAATGTAAAATGTGAAAAAGTGTGTAATGTGTGTGTGGTGTAAAGAATGGTAAAAAAAGAAAGAAAGAAAATAAATTTATTCAGGACAGGACACAATACAACTACACCAGCCGTTAACTCAACGAAATATGAAAATTCATATGCAGTTGAAGACAAAGGTCTTTAACCAGTGCGTCCTGCCTGTCAAGACTTACGGTGCCGAGACGTGGACACAGTTAGGCTAGACAGTTGACAGTTGGGCTAGTTCACAAATTCAAAGTCGCCCAGCGAGCTATGGAGCGAGCTATGCTTGGAGTTTCTTTGAAGGATAAAATCCGTAACGAGATTATCCGGAGAAGAACCGGAGTGACCGACATTGCTTGTAGGATCAGTAAGCGGAAGTGGCAGTGGGCTGGCCATGTCTGTCGAAGGACCGAAGGCCGCTGGAGCAGACGAGTCCTTGAGTGGAGACCGCGAATCGGCAAACGCAGCGTAGGGCGCCCCCCCCCGCCAGGTGGACCGACGACCTGAAGAACTCGGCTGGGGGGGACTGGATGCGGAAGGCAGAGGACAGAGTGTTGTAGCGCAACTTGGGAGAGGCCTATGTCCAGCAGTGGACTGCGATAGGCTGAGTGGATATGTAGTTTAGGAATTTACCATTCAAACATAAAGCAACACCCTAATGTGCATATCGTGTGCACAAAACGAGTAATGGTCAAAATAAACAGTAATAAATATTAATCAGTGAAAAAAGGTTGCCAAAACACATAATGGTTGCAAAAATAAAAATAAACTAGTTGTTCCGGGACTCAATAAATCATGTAAGCTATTAAATTATGAAAGTTAGGGTGGTGGCACACGATACAAAAATTACTATTGGAACTACACCCACAAAGTATGCGAAACTTTGAGTTAGGTCGAGTTTACACTAGCGGGATTGAGTTGCGTTTTTGGAACGCGAAATTTCGAAGTTTAAACGTAGGTTTTTAAGCGTTTTCAGGGATCGTATGTGTGGTAAAATATTTTAGCTTTACATGACACTAAAAGTGATTATATTTACATAAGTATGTATTATGTTGAGTAATATGTATTCTAATTAATTGGTGCACTGCGTACTACCCCACTCTTCCCACTCTTTACTTGCCTATATTGTCCAATTTGTCCATCGCCGAAGGTTGTCTGAAAGAAATCGCCTTGAGCGATAAGACCATGTACCTACGTATCTTTTATGTTAACCCTCCAAGTGTTTGTTGGGACCACCCTGGTCCGCAACATTTTCGTACGATGGCGCCCATCCGTAAAAAAAATTGCTTGACTTGTGTACAATAAAGAGTATTTGTTTGTTGTATTCTATGATCTTGTTCTGATGAATGTTGATTAGCAAAATTGGATTCAACCATTTGACTTACCTTCTAATTTGATTGAAGATCGTCAATGAGGTTTTAATTTTAAAAAAAATAGTTATCTTTGAAAAACACATCGACATACATAGTTACTGTTTGATTTAACTTGAAAATATTTGAAGTTCAAACTCATGAAATTACAATCAAAAAATATTTACTAATTAAAGTCGCAACACTCGCAACTACTCCTTATAAGTGTCAACGGACCCTAAAAAAACGTTCGCGTGCCATCACTTAATAAATACGTTAATGTGAATAACGTTACATACATCGCGAGCGTTTTTTTTTAGCTTTAATCAAATCGCTTGCAACGTGTGCTCATGCATAATCCGAGAACGCGATGCCGACATCAATTTACGACTGCACTCGACTTGTTTCTGTTGAAATTTTGGTCGGGAATCATGTTTCCGCATGTTTATGTTGTGTGAAAATTGTTGTTTATTTGTGTGCGGTATTTTTTAGCAAGCTTGGGGGTTAATGAGGAAATATGTGGATATTTTTAAAATAGATAAGTAGTTTGGATTGCTGTGAAAGTTTTTGCGTAAAGTAGCGAGAAAGACACGCCTTAATAAAATGCTTTTAACAGTTTTAACACGTATGGAATTTCAGTTCAATAACACAACAAAGAAAAGAAAAAATATTCCTTAAAATACAGCCATCACGTGTCACGTGCCATCGATCAACACGAAAAGAAATTTAAAAAAAAAACACCCTTCCTTCCGTTTAATTTACGCATCCGTTTAATTGGTGGGACAAGAGTCCGCAATCGAGCATAGTACTGAAACTGACGTCCAAATAATGAGCTCGGGTTTGAGCGTCATACCATAAAACCGGGTTTTATTACGAATTTTACGAGTTTATTTGAAGAGGCAGCGCGGGGTTGGGGAAGCGCGCACGCCGCGCTTAAGTGATTAAAATCGCGACTGGAGCGCTGAAACAAAGCGGGCGTAATGTTCGGATGAATTTAAATGGAGGAGCGAAACAAAAGAGTACAGCATGTCTTGTTGGGGCGAGGTCTGGAGTGATACTGAGTGATACTGTCTGCACTCTGCGAGTGGTAGTACTTCCAGCAAAGGGATGGTTAAATTGTGTACTGGCCGAACATGTATGCTCAAATTTAATATGGAACGACTGACTTGAAATTTTAATTCCAAACATTACTTATATTAAATTTATCTTCTTTTTAACAAAATATCTAAAATTTAAAAGCTTGAGTTTTGTCAACTTTGTGGTATCGTCAGCTATAACTAACAAAAACAACTCTAAAATATGAATAGGGCCACTGCTTATTCCATTTATGTACTTAATATATTATGTACTGATTATTTGGCTGTATAGCGACGTTTCCATCGCTTCGTGTCTGCCCCTATGCACTTTAAGCTGCCATTTTGTTTGCTAAACGTCCTAAAAACGTTTTTGTCAACAGCATGTGATGTACGTTGTGAAAGGATTTTTAGGTTCTAATTTTTTTCCATTTGTTTAGTAGTATTTTCTAATGAAAAGTAAAAGACGCTTCTTGTTACTGAATGTGGCAATTGTTTTAGGGGATACTCATTTGGTCTGATAATTTTGACAAAAAAATTTTTAACAAAAAATAAAACCGACTTCAAAAACCTTAACTAAAAAGTAAAAAATAATCATTTTATGTATTTTAAAATCTTAACATAAACAACATTTTTAAGGCGGCGCGTTGTTGACCCTTTGCGTCATGTAATGTACAGTCAAGCGCAATATCTATAGTAAAACAGTTTATGTGAACGTAACGTAAGGGTTGATTCATAAATGTTTATGTAACCAATTTGAGTTTTTTTTTTTTATTAACCTTTGCTATCCCACTGCTGGGCAAAGGTCTCGCTCATGTTCTTCCAAACGTCCAATCACTATCGTGAAAAAAAAACACGTATATCGGCCAAGAATTCTCAGAAAAACGAACCAATGAGCAGATCATCTAGATAGGCGAAGCTAAAATAAACTGATTTATTGAAGCTAGTTAAAAAACTACTCAACCTAAGTCAATAAAATTTATATGGGAGCACCGCGCGGATTTTCTCAAAAAAAAAAACAACCACGTAAATCGATCAATACATACATGAAAAAAATAAATAAAAAAAAAACCCGCGGAATACATAACCTCCTCATTTTTTTGAAGTCGGTTAAAAATACGACGAACTACAAGAACTTAAATCACAAATAAAAGAAAACTACAAAAATAAACGTAGCTATAACGTAAAGTATATTGTTCTGCCTTACATATTTATAATGCCCTTTTAAAAGCCAGTTATCTTGGTATAACGGGCACAGATCACTATACTTATAGTAGCTACGCTAATAACGGGTATTGACATCTCTAGTGTTGTACCCACACTTCGCATCACAAAGGGCTCGGCTCAACATGTCTGCCGTCTTGTTAGTGTCGTTTCAATTAACCATAGCATGCTGATTGGGATATAGTTGAATGTATGAGAATTGGAGTTGTTGTTTGTGTTACAGGGTTAATAAGGCTGTGATTTGTTTAACAAAAAAATCGTTATCAAAATTAGTGGTTCTGTATAAAGTTTTTTGTTTGTATCTGATTGAGAACACAACCTCTTTGACTCCATAACCCATTGAAGATCGTATGATAGCGGGCTTACTCAGGTGAACGACGTACCTAAAGTTAGATTAAACTTATGAACTATGAACTATGGCTCAATCATCGTCCTAACCGTAGCACGTTGTGTTATTTTTGCTTCACCTGCTATACAATTTATTAATTTTCAAAAGGTCAACTCATCGCCATAAGGTACAAACTACCAGGGCAACATACAAACACACAGCATACAAATTCAATACGACGAAGACTCTTATCGTAGGCGCCTTGAGCGTCGAGACTCGAGACCCAGTCTTCGTGCCGGGTGGAGTGGCCCGGCTAATGATTTGCACAACACTACAGAACGCCATGTATTTATGTCGCCCTAGTACTTGCATCCGACGTGCGCTTTGAACATAGTTTAATTATTCAAGATATGCATGCATGACATTCGTTTAATTTGTGATACGCAAAACGAAGACAAGCCAGTTTTACAAGCGTTTTCATTAATAATAAAGCCTGTTGTTCTACGATTTAGTTTGAACTTTTAATATTAAGAAACAGTTATAAAGAAAAGTTTTTATTAGTTATATCTACTGTCGACACTGTTAGATGTGTAGAATTTATCTTTTTCAAATGAATTCTTTACGAGAGATAGCACTAGCTTCTAGGAATCTAGGACGTTTCGTACTCGTCCCACGCCTTACACTAAAATTAACATAACATAACATAACATTTCGCCTGTATTTCCCCGAAGGGGTAGGCAGAGGTGTATAGTACACCCACATTTCGCCCGTTATGTTATAGTCCCATGTAATAGGGGGCGAGCCTATTGTCATTGACCGGGCACAAATCCAGACTCTGGGCTGCTACTGAGAATTTCCTAATGAAAAAACCCAATAACACTTTGCCCGACCCGGGAATCGAACCCAGGACCCCACGCTCAGCAGTCGCGCTTGCAACCACTAGACCAACGAGGCAGTCACAAAAATAAAAATAAAACACACACACACACACTAAAATTATCCTACTAATATTATAAATGTGAAAGCCTGGATGTTTATTTGTTTGTTTGCCTTTCACGCTGAAAGGCCTAAACGGATTTGGATGTGGCACAGATAGACCATATCCCGGATTAACATATAGGCTACTTTTTATCCCGGAATGATAAGCAGTTCCCGAGGGATGCGCGATAACTTTTTGCTGTGATAAGTCTAGAAAAATATGAAAAGCCTTTGAACAGCAAAAGATATCTACATACAACCGCAAAGGCGATATTTTTACCATCGACACTTCAATTCAATTGAAATCGACATTGCGATGTGTATGAAACTTGTTATTGAAAAGGGTTTCTTGTTGCTATTATAGCAAGCTACCATTGTGGATGCATAACAACATATATATAAAAATATGAAAGCAGAATAAATGCAGTAGAAATAAGAGCTTTGAGAGGTATATGTGTGTGTGGTGTAACTTTGAGAGATAAAGTGACGAATAGCGGATTAAGGGAGCATTATGGAGTAAAAGAAGATGTAGTGACAAATATTGAGAAAGGTATGTAAAGATGGTTTGGGTATATAGAGTGGAAGGATGGATAAGAGGAGATTGACAAAGAAGGTATACGAAGCGAGTGTGGAAGGAACTGTTGGAAGGGGATGACCTCAGCAAACGTAGCGCAACCAAATCGCGGATGTTCTCAAAAAATCCTACTCGTCGGTTATGATCACTCTTAACTAACGAGTATGCATGACGAGGTTAATAAACTTAGATGAAGCGAAAGAGGTGTCAAGATCGTAGCAGGCGGAACTCCATAGTCTCTATCGACCAATTAAATTTTTAGTGGATCCACACAATCACATCCAACATCTACACACAATATTGGCTTCAGCTTTCAAGTACAAACGCCCCCTTGTTTCCAAGATATGAGGAAGACACCTATATCACGAATATCCATAGTTTAATTATCAACGGTCCCAATACTCCGGGTGGAATGTCCTTTGTTGTGTGTCAAACGTCCATTCTATAAGTCCCGGACGTATAGATTAATTTTCAATAACATTCTTGGAGAATTTCTTGGTGTGAATGGTCGGACAGTTAGGAGTGGTGTCAGTAATTTTCGTGACAATGCTGTTGACTAATTGTGTGATTAGACAAGGGGTAACGAAGAGGATCTGACTAGTTGTACAGCTGTAGCGATTAAAAGATGACGCAGATACTGTGACGAATTAATTGCTTAGGTGTAATCAGTTACAAAATATACTACTTAAGTATAGAGCAAACCTGAAAGTAGACATTCTATTCAGAATCACTAGGAGAATCAATTAGGATCATTTTTATACCAAGTAACATTTAACAAAACAAAAAAGTACTATTTGGTTAAATCAGCAGATCGGAATAGGACCCTAAAGCCCAGAAACTTTAGTTAGAAAGAAAGAAAGAAAAAATATTTATTTGCCTCAAAAATGACGCACAAAATTACCAAAAAATACAAGAACACAGAACAAATACAGGTACAGAGTCAAGAAGTGTGGTAAGATATGCGTCACATCCGCGCAAAACGGCCACCGCTCAGCATATTGCTGTGCCTCATGCACGGAGCAAAGACACAGCGCTGGTTTTCAGCGACAGCGGGCGTCGACACAAATTCACAATGCAATAACGTAGATCAGTGAGGCGTGATGTTGGTAAATAACGATAAAAAATAAATAAGTAAGATTATTATAACTTTTTTTTTTTTTTTTTTTTACTGTTGTATTTTATGAACAGTGTAGGTAGATGAGTGTTGTGTAGTGTTGATTTCCAGGAAGTCTTACACAGGCCAAAACAATACAACATAAGTTAAGATGATAACTAACGTGAAATACTATATAGGAAAATTATAGTAACCATCTCCGCGTAAGTGTTATAAAATTTGAATAATTGGTTTATATTTTTTGGATAAATAAATTAAATTGGGTAATTGAATACATAATTATACAGTTCGATGAGTTTTTTGCATCAGGTAGCTTCTGCACGACATTCTTCATTTTTTCTGCTTCCTACTGGGAACTGACGACATCTCTAAAATCTAAAAGCAAGTAACTTTGTGTTTTAGATATAACAATATATAGTCTCAGATGGTTATATTTTAACGTAAATCTAATTGAGGGGTTTGAGGTTTGCACTACACAGAAAATAACGTCTAACGAGTCTGGAAGTTTGTCTTGAAATGTGGAAAAAGGGAATTCGAATGCAAGGCTTTATAAAACTGTTTGGTTACGAATATAGCTCATCTTGCATAGCATAGGAACCTGAATTTCTCTTTACATCACCACACTACTAAAGCTGTGGTCAAGACTACGTTCCCTTAGTATAAAACATTGCAAAAGATAATTATAGGAAATAAATCAGTACTAAAGATGCTCACAGATGCATAAATCCTAGAGATTTTATCCCGTGCCTTGTGTTCCGATCATTAATTCATGGCGGTCTGTGGGGTGCGGGGCATGTTAGGGGTGTCTGGAGGTGTTGGGGTCTACGAGGACTGCCGAAGTACAATTAGTTGTGGCATTCGTTACGTCATGCATGTATGTTTTGGTGTGGTGTAAGTTTGAATGTATCACTCACACATTGCAATTCTATAATAGGTTCTGTTTCAGTAAATCACAAAAGCAGTCTCTCGGCTTGTCTTGAATCATTTAATCGAGCTCTTTACAAACGAATCATCTATCTTTAAATAACATTCATTACACGGAAATCACAAGCAGAATTATCGAGCCCAGAACAAATCTTTTTCAGGTAGGTTATGGACCAGACTCCAACATAATCGAACATGGTCTCTAGAATCATGGGAAATTGTTAATAATATTGCGTTCCGTGTGGAGCCGGACATAAAGAATAGCACCATCCTTATTTCTTCTCATGGGTGTCGTAAAAGGCGACTAAGGGATTCACCAGAGGATGGGCAGCAGCGTTTTCTGAGTATTTAACCAACCAACTGCGATCGCCAACCCGCCTGCCAAGCGTGGTGATTATGGCATATCCCCTCTCTGGGGGAGCCTGTGTCCAGCAGTGGACGTCTTTCGGCTGAAATGATGATGATGATTAACGATAAGGAAATCATATTATTTCCTAAAAACAGCACTGTCCATCAAAAAACAACAACAGACGAAAACAGCAAACAAAATAAAACAAAAACAAAACCCCAAGACGAGGCAATCCAGGCGTTATATTAAATTATGGCCCACCTTTTCAATGACCTTTTTCAAAGGTTAACAAAGCCAGGAGAACATTTGCGAGCACACATTTTGATATATTTCACGGTGACCGCAATCCCATTTGGTAAGGAACCCTAATTTTAGTTCGACAATGGACGCGTCCGAGATGTTTACCTTTAGAGCTTGTGGAGTAGTGATAGATAAGCTAATGATGCTGATTTTTCGCATTGATACGATAGAACGGATATAGAATTATTCATAGTTTTTTCTACGACATTTACAGATGTTAATAAATAAATTTTAAAAAGATTTATGTTATTTTTCTTTATGAACAATGAGCGTGAAATGTTGAGGTGAGAGTTTCTTAAGGCGCTACCAGCACCTTCACCAGTAAAAAATAATTACAAAAAAGAGCCAGTTTTTCAAAAAAAACTATCTACAAGTCCATCGAACTATAATTAATTTACTGAGTTAATGGTTTTTGATTAAACTACAGTACCTTTACTTCAACTGGTAAAAGCAAATATTCGATAAATTATGTACTCAACGAGTAATTATTTTTTTACTGATGGGGCGCCACTTAGCTGCTAGTAGCGCCTTAAACCAATAATACGATTTTTCCTTTGTCAGCAGCATTAATATCGGTTTACTTAATAGTTTTTTGGGGGTTTTTGCAAGAGAGAAAGTAAACGCTTGGTGTACGATTGCTGAATGAATTTTATTCACAAAATTTCCCTACTAATATACATAATATTTATTTAATATGTAGGTAGTGATGCCTAGTTTATCGAAGAGTAACCGAGGAACAACCAATCACAGCGCGGTAGCAAATCGTTCGTCGTTGATTTAGGTGTACCCACGCTTACGAACGATTCGAACCAGTGGCGCGGCGCAGTGTCGGCACGGCGCACGTTATAACTATTGCACCTTGGCTTTCTGCTTAGTATCTAAGATGACTCGGCGCGGGGATGTTATCGCTAGCTGCGCGGCTGCGCTCCGTCCCGGCCACACGTATGATATTTAGGCTCGCTACAGTTTATTTCATCAACATCATTTCAGCCGAAAGACGTCCACTGCTGGACATAGGCCTCCCCCAAGCATCGCCACAACGACCGGTCCTGCGCCTTCCGCATCCAGCGGATTCCCGCGACCTTCACCAGGTCGTCGGTCCACCTTGTGGGGGGCCTACCCACGCTGCGCCTTCCAGAACGCGGTCGCCACTATAGTTAGTAGTTTATTTAGTTTATTTTAGTTACTGTATGGAATGGAACTTATATCTCACACATTAAAAATACACACACATTACGCCTATAACCAAAGGAAGTCTACAAATATGTCAAGCCTACTTTAAGAATCGTCAAATTAAGAGCAGCCCATGGTATAATAAGATGTAACATCTTACCCGCCATTCTTTCAATACAAACGCTCGTACGCGATTATGGTGTTGCACTTTGTAAAAAACAAACTTGTAATATTTTGACTTAGGTATCTTGTGTACTGTATCTAGGTGTCTACTGAAACAAAAATTGAAAATTTTATGAAACAATTTCGGTACAAGCCTTCAAAAATCAGTTTTTGTGCACAAATTTTCACGAACTTTGGTCGTTCTTAATGTACTCATAAATTGTAATAGTAAAGAAAAGATCTGATTAGAAACCTTGCGCATATAATAGAGATAGATCTAATCTAAATAACAAACACTTTTTAGGCATACTTGTAAGCACCTTGTATGGCTTTTTCAAAAACACGTATTTCCTGGAACAAGTTTTATGAAATTTCCGCGCACTAATTTTGTTCGATGTTATCGCGTTCTCACTTGCTCGCTAATCAACGGGCATTGCGTTCGACGAAAAAACAAGCTTTTAGAACACGCCTCCGTTGTACTTAGGCGGGCCGGGAAGGGGCCTCTTAAGTCAGGTTAGCTTTGAATCTACAACTGTATTGATACGTAGCTCAGAATAGCTGCGCTTGCTATGGACCTCAGAGGTCCCAAAACTGAGTAATTCCAGTGTGAGTGACGGACTCGAGCGGGTGGCACAAAATAACAAATAACATTTGTCGCTAGCCCCATTTCATGAAACCCTCCTATTGTTGCTTTAATACCTTATAGACTACTTGGGCTGCACGCCGATTTGTCTACAGCTATGGGACTTTGAACCTTAGAGGCCTCTTGTTTGTCCGAGCCTTTTCCCAATTATATTAATATTTGACGACGTCTGTGGTCTAGTGGTTCGAGGGTCGGACTGCTGATCACGAGGTCGTGGGTTCGATTCCCACAGGACACAAATATTTGTGTGATGAACATATAAGTGTTTGTGTTGGTCTGGGTGTTTCTCATGCATAATAAATATGTATTTACAAGAAAAAATTGCATATAAGTATTATATCCATTGTCTAGTACCCATAGCACAAGCTCTGCTTAGTTTGGGACTAGATGGTGCTGTGTAAAAATGTCTCAAAAATATTTATTTATATAAGTATAATAATAAGAAACACCCAGACCAACACAAACACTTATGTGCATCACATAGTATACTTCAAATGGAACCCTCAAACTTGGTTATATTTTCGACCAACCGAGCGTTATTTTCATCATATTTTCATGTAATTTATATTTCAGAATATAATTTAAATTGTATTCCATAGTGAAAAGCTAGCTTTAATATTAGCTAAACCATTATAAGTAGTACTGGCTTAGTGTGTAAGTTTCATACAAAGCAGGCTCTGCTTATACTGGGTTTGTCACTACGGACAGCGCTTGACTGTTACACGCTATCCGAAAATATTTTTCGGTTTACAGCTTTTAAAGTGCGCATTCTGGTATGACAGTATTTTTCTGAAATTGAATATGCATAATATTTGAATAAAGATCAAAGTGCACGGGTCGTAGAAAAATAGATAAACGCCAGGCAGAAAAATAACAGAAAAATTCACAAACAACTGTAAAAATAATATTTTAGGTGAAACCGAAAAACGTTCGGAGAATTTGGGGAACAATTCTATTTTTTGTTTCGTAGGGAAAAAGTAAAAAGTGCAACCTTATAACTGTACGACTTTAAAAGAAACTTCGTCGACAATATCGCTTGTACACTCACATCGATTTTAACGAAGACATTCTGTTCAATTTATATTTAGAAAATTAAGAAAAATCTTTGTTTTCTTTCCTTTTTAGGGTTCCGTAGTTCTTACAAGGAACCCTTATAGTTTCGTCATGTATGTCCGTCTGTCCTAATCCTTTACAGCTTAATAACTTCTACAGTTATAAACATAAGTAAATGAAATTTTGTCAAAGAATAGTCTACATATAGATCTCAATTTTAAAAGAATGAAAAAATCGTGATTACGAATTTTAGGGGTGGCGCCCATACATGTGAAATGTGGATGGAAATATTTTTTTCGATGCACCCCCTCGTGTGGGGTATCATTAAATAGGTCTACTAAAATGAAGGTAATATTTGATACATCACTTTTTTATCAGGTGTACCATCTACGAAATATAGCCCGCCAAAGTGGCTTACAATGTGTCCCCCTCCTGCCATTTCTAAACTATGCAACGTAGAATCTTGTAATCTTCCACATTGATAGACTTTTATAAAAACTCTCTTTTAAAATTATTTTGAGTATAATGTGATAATAAATTTTCGAGTTATAGAGAGAAAACTTTAAAATACTTAAGACATCCTAGTTCAAAGGTCAATGACCTTAGAGAAAAATGATCTTAGCAAAGAATGCTCCTTTAGTTACATTCTATTTTTTTTAAATCACAAAAAGTAACTTTGTGTTATGTTGACATGACACACTTCTTTTTGGCGCTAGACAGCGCCATCTAGCGGCTACCAACACTCTCTGAGTCGCCAATGCTGCCGTCTATTGCAAAAACTAAAATAGCCATGATTAATATTCGATTTGATTTGTTTGTAATTACACCTACTTAGGAATAGGAATCCTATAATACTGAGCATGGCCCGAAATGCTCTTGGTCGGTTTTTTCTTATTGAAAATCAAGTGTTTTCTGTTTGAAGAAAAACAAGGTACTTGTCTATTTCTATAACAAGGTGGATATAAAATAAAAGTGTGGAAGGGATCGGTTGCCGTGGAGAGTAATTGGTGCTCGATACAGCCCGACATTTGGTAAAACAAAAAAGAAATTGGATCTGAATATTATTTCCGCTACAGAATACAATTACATAATTGATGCCGTGAGCTATTTTCGAGCGCTATTTTATTATGAATTGCGCTTTAATGAGCTTTCAATAAAGTATCGTGGGTACGTGATTTAGTTTATCCTGATTAAAAAGAACACAGTTCTTAACAATGCATTAGAATCTAGCCTACAAGACTGATAAGTAATATTAATCTAACTTATTACTTATTATTACTAGGAAAAATGTCCGTTGTTTAGGATTTGATAGAATAAAGACACTTTGTTCATTTATTATAGTTACGACCTCTGTGGTCCAGTGGTTCGAGTGTCGGACTGCTGATCACGAGGCCGTGGGTTCGATTCCCACAGGAAACAAATATTTGTGTGATGAACATGAATGTGGTCTGGTTTTTTCTTATCTTTCTTCTTAATATATATAAATATCGTGTCACAATGTTTGTCCTCAATGGACTCCTAAACCACTTAACCGATTATAATAAAATTCGCACACCATGTGGAGTTCGATCCAACTTGAGAGATAGGATAGTTTAAATCTCAAATTATAGTCGCAATTTTAATTTATTGCTAATTATTTGTCTGTTATTATTTGACAGTCACAATTATCTGTTAACTCCAAATGATTCTAACAGATGTCGATACCTTTCGACTGGGTTGAGATAGATGATAGATTTTAATGATATTTTTTGTGTAGGTACGTTCGAGTCCGGGTCCCTGCAGGGTTTGAATTAACAAATGGACCCGGTAGGTGGCGCTGCAGTCGTTGTGTCACCAAATTTGATTTGCTGAACAATTGATAACATGGGACGGGACATGGGACGGACGGGACAGGACATGTGACATGGGGGACGGGATATGGGACGGGACGGGACGGGACATGTGACATGGGGGACGGGACATGTGACATGGGGGACGGGACATGTGACATGGGGGACGGGACATGTGACATGGGGGACGGGACATGGGACGGGACGGGACATGGGAAGGGACATGGGCCGGGACGGGACATGGGACGAGACGGGACTTGAGAAGGGACATGGGCCGGGACGGGACATGGTACATGAGACGGGACATTGGACATGGGACGGGATGGGACATTTAACATGGGACGGGACGGGACATGGGACGGGACTGGACATGGGGTGAGATAGTGGGATAGTGACTGGACTGGACGGTCCGAATAAAAGGATGGATGGATGGATGGATGGATGGAACTGGACTGGACTGGACTGAATTAACAGGATCCGTCACGTGGGTTAGCAGAATTTAACGCGAGTGAAGCCGCGAATATTTATTTCTTCTGTACATCTGATTGTCGCCTAACTCCTCCTAAACAGCTGAACCGATTTGGATGAATTTTTTTGTGAATATTTCAATGGTTTCCTGGATGGTGTGAAAACACAATTGGATCCGGTAGGTGGCCCTTCTGTCTGTATGTCACTGATCTTCTCCTAAATGGCAGGGAAGATTTTAATTATATGTGGCGCTGCTTTTCCGGGCAGGACGACGTCTGCCGGGTCCGCTAGTGTATTATAAGTATGTATTTACAAAAAAAGTATATAAGTATTATATCTATTGTCTAGTACCCATAGCACAAGCTCTGCTTAGTTTGGGACTAAATGGTGATGTGTAAAACGTCCCAATTTTTTTAATTTTTTTTTATTAGAGCAGACGAGTCTTCGAGTGGATACCGCAAATTGGCAAACGCAGCGTAGAAAGCTCCCCACCCAGGTAGGCCGACGACCTGAAGAACCTGGGGTGGACTGGATGCGGATGACGGAGGACCGAGTTTTGTTGCGCAGCATAGGGAAGGGATCAAGAAACTAGTAAATCTCAAAATCAATCAAATCTAAAATCAAGTTCATCATTTCCTTGCCTTTAACTCCTTTAGGAACTTGGCAATCAGTAGTGAGCAGATATTTATCTCTAAAACAGAAATTCAGGCTCAACTCTGAGATATATGTCTCAAAAATGTTTCAGTAATATCTATTTCAAAGTCCTACTTATCTTTTATGTAGGACACATACCAGAGACAACATTCAAGTATCTGTGTCCTGTTGAGTTTTCTTGCCGGCTGAGCAAACTATTTGTGCTCTTCGGTCACGTAGGCAAATACGCAGGCTTTGCTACGTTTGTTTTGGACAAGCAGGCCCAGTGTTAGTATTCTGAGCTTAGTGCGACAAGACATTCCGTGCTTGCTCGGGTACGCTCGGACGTTTTCGGCTGTCTTCGCATCATGCTTTGTTGGGCAAATTCGAGTCGACAAATATTTGCGGGTAGAATGGTAATGGAATGTTTAAATCTTTTCCCGTTTTCTTTAATTCAGTATCAATCAAGTACTTATTGAAATAGCATGATTGTGATTTGTTTAGATTGCCTATATTCTTTGTTTATTTTCTTATATATTGTATTTGATAAAAGTGTATAAATGGAATTAATTACTCGATCAATATTTTCACATCACTTCACTTGTATGTAGAGCAAGTATACACAAACAATTACATAGGTACTGATTACCGATTCTTGACTTTTATGTACGTCATTATCCTTCCTTGTGGTACATTTTGTCAACAAAATCCCTTGAACCAATCCTGCTACATTACACGTACCTACGGCTGCCATCCAACATTGAGTGCAAGCGATTGTAGCCTTAGTGGTGGTTCACCGAAAAGTTTGCTGATAGTACAGGTGAGTTACGTTCCGTGTGGTACCAGACGTACAGAATTGCACCACTCTATATCTTCTCATGGGTGTCGTAAAAGGGGACTAAGGGATTCACCAGAGGATGGGCAGCAGCGTTCTCTGAGTATTTAACCAACCAACTGCGATCGCCAACCCGCCTGCCAAGCGTGGCGATTATGGCATATCCCCCCTTTTTGGGGGAGGCCTATGTCCAGCAGTGGACGTCTTTCGGCTGAAATGATGATGACATGGTGAGTTTTAAAACCAATAATCATGCTTATTTTAAAATTTGTAACGCATTTACGCATGCGAAGCAATTTAATAAGTATGGGAATAACTAGTAAGGGTAGGCATATTTAAACGACTTTGAATTAACTGCAAAGTTAGTCAAGTCGGTTAAGAAACATTGTTTCTTAATAAGATATCGCTGACGTCACCCAAAGACGCACCAAAAGTGGAGGTTAATTTCGATACCAGGAGTCGCAGGTTTGAATCCTGCTCGTGAGCGATTTTTTCTTTCCACAATTTAAATAATTTAAATCGTTCAATAAATATAACTTTTCTAACTTTTCTTGCCGTCAACAGTTAAGCTCGTTACACTACCTTTGACACTGGAATCTTTATAATCAATAGATGGATCAAAGCCGATTGTTTTATTGCGGGGTTTAGCATTTAAATAGGTATTAATTATATATATATAGTCCTCCTTACCGATTTCGGTAACGGCGACCCCGACAAATTATTTCCTAGCATGAGCCCTTATATGGCTCGCTAGACCGAACTTGGTTTTAAATACCCTATCGCAAGAAGAGCAATATAGTTGTCCCGCAGAATTATATGTATAGGAGGGCTTAGGTCTCTCTTTGCGTATTTGGCGTTTTTGGTCAAGTTTTTCAAGTCGTTGTTCTTCGAATTTCTGTATCTTAATATTATATTATTATTTTATTTGATAGTAGAAATTTTATTATTAATTAAAGGTGGAGGTGGAAAGCATTCCTGCGTAATTGGTGTAACTTACCGATGCAATCAAGTTAAATTGACATCTAGACATTGATATGTACCTGAAACAGAAGAACAGTTTATTAGTTTAAGTTAATGTATAATGTTTGTTCCAACTTATTCAATTACAAGACAGTTGATATGATGGACAAAGTTTATTCATCAAGAGTGCACATTTGCACAGGACCAATCAAAATATAAATTTCTTAGTAGAAGGATTCATTAAAATAAAGACACACACACACACACACACAAACCCCCACAGAAACACTGACTCCTAAATTACAGGATCACCCAGTTTAGGAGTCAGGGTTTATTTTTTATTTTATTCTTTATTGTACATTACACCAAACGAAAAAAAAAAACAATAGTTTACAGAAAGATACCCTATTCGTGTGACCTTTAACTATAGAAATCAATGTATTCTACACAGAAATAGACACGAGTAGAATGGTTGTAATCACAATTTTACTTGCGATTCTTGCGTGGCAACTTTCGAACAAACTACGCCTTACATATTGACGTCATTAATTTTTAAAAATTAACTTTAATCAAATGTACAGCTTTTGTTTCTACAGCTAGAAACAGCACAATAAGGCATTTTTGCGTGTTTTTGTAACAGTATTTACAGAAACAAGTCATAAGGCGTACTGAGAAAGGCTTTGAAATGCCCTGCACTATGGTGCAGAGTGTTGGCACGCGCGCCCTGCCCGCTTTTCCATTATATCTATTTCTGTGGTATTCTAGTCCTTTTTAGGGTTCCGAAGTCCTACAAGGAACCCTTATAGTTTCGTCATGTCCGTCCGTCTGTCCGTCTGTCCGTCTGTCCGTCTGTCCGTCTGTCCTAATCCTTTACAGCTTAATAACTTCTACAGTTATAAACATAAGTAAATGAAATTTTGTTAAAAAATAGTTTGCATATAGATCTCAATTTTAAAAGAATAAAAAAATTGTTTTTACGTTCTTTAGGGGTGGCACCCATACATGTGAAATGGGGAAAAAAAAATTTTTTTCGCTGCACCCCCTCGTGTGGGGTATCATTGAATAGGTCTACTAAAATGAAGGTAATGTTTCATACATCACTTTTTTATCAGGTGTACCATCTGTGAAATATAGCCCGCCAAAGTGGCTTGCAATGTGTCCCCCCCCCTGCCATTTCTAAACTATGCAACGTAGAAACTTATAATCTTCCACATTAATAGACCTTTGTTAAAACTCTCTTTTAAAATTATTTCGAGTATAATGTGATTATAATTTTTTGAGTTATAGACAGAAAACTGAAAAATACTTAAAACGTCTTAGTTCAAAGGTCATTGACCTTAGAGAAAAATTATCATGGCAAATAATGCTCCTTTAGTTACTTTCTATTTAAAAAAATCACAAAAAGAAACACACTTCTTAAATTTAGCTTCATAAATTTAGCGCTAGGTGGCGCTGTTTGCAAAAACTAAAATAGCAATGATTAATATTCGATTTGATTAGTTTTTTTTGTTTTTTTTTGTTTTCGAGTGGAAATCCTCATGGATACCCTCCGTCTGGGGAGGGCGGAGGGTTATGTCGGACTCTTACCGATAAAACCACACGGTGGCCATCCTCTGCACAAAATAGAGGAGCTCCGGGAACTCCAGTGGACCGCGCCGGTGCCCCTCCAGTGCCACGCCCTTGGCACGTCTCGGGGAAACAACAAGGTTTCCCCAACAGCAGCACGTGACCACAACGTGCTGCTGGTGGTATTCTAGTCCTAGGAAATGTCAAAGGTTTTTGTTTCAATATAGTTATTATTATTACAGCAAACAGCATGCGTAGACTCAAAAATCTAATAATTAGTTTTATAGGTAGTAAGGTTGACCGCACGTCAGTGGTAACAATTTGACATTGACAGCGTCTTTATTTCGTAAGCGGTAAGGGCGGTTTTCCAATTCAAGTATTACCATTGTCACATGTACACACGGCTACACATCAAGCTGTACATTTCCAGTATAAGCTGACCTCGCATTGTGTAGGTTTTCCTTACAATGCGAGGTCAGCCTATACTGGTTTTGTACAGCTTGATGTGTAGCCGTGTGTACCTATTGAGTTATTACCATATTCATCATAAATATCGGATATAACTATCCCACCAATGTCCCCTTGAAATGTGGCTTTGAATTTTGCTATAAGCTTCCAAAACTACAAAGGACTTAATCGATTAGAAGGGATTCTCGATTCCGCATAACCGCAGCGTTCGCAAAAAGCTATCGATATCGTTCGCAAAGGAAGCCCCGCGTTAATCACCGTTCCGTCTACCACATTATGTAAAACCTTTTATAATATAGAGGATTGTAGTTACATTCAAAGGAATATCCTCTATCCACAGATAAAAAAAAAAAAAAAAAAAAAATCTATGTATACCAGGCCCCTCAGAAAGTATTGCGAAAAAAAGTTTTTATATATGGGAGACTGGCCAGTTATAATGTTTTTCGAAAATATGATTATTTATAAGTAAAAATAAGTAAGTTCCAATTTCAAAATTTCCCTCCACATTTTTTGCGAGTTAATTCAAAGTATTGTGTCTCACTGAAATATGGATCTGCGCCGGGAACATTTTAGAGCTATGATTTTATACGATTTCAAGTGTCGCCTGAAACCGGATGAATCGTACGATAGACTTCAAATGGCATTCATGGATGAAGGCCCTTCCAAGGCAACCGTGTATCGTTGGTATAACGAATTCAAGCGCGGTCGACCAACTTTGGGGGATGACGAAAGAAGCGGTCGCCCTTTGACGGCTGTTACCGAAGAAAACGTGCTAGCAGTGAAAAATTTAATCCAAGACAATAGGCGAATTACATATCAGGAGATTCAACACATATTGAAGATTGGATCGGGAAGCGTTCACGAGATTCTACACAGCCATCTTCGCGTGAGGAGGATAGTATCACGCTGGGTGCCGCACAACCTCACCGATGCTCAGAAGCAGGCCCGGGTGGAATGGTGCCGTGATATGCTTAACAAATTTGAAGCAGGCTCGTCTCGGCGTGTTTACGACATCGTTACAGGTGATGAGTCCTGGATTTATCAATACGACCCAGAAACCAAGCGCCAGGCGACTGTTTGGGTGTTTCAAAATGAGCCAACGCCTACCAAAGTGAAGCGATCTAGAAGCGGGGGTAAGATTTTGATCGCTAGCTTTTTTAATTTGACTGGCCACTTGGTATCAATTCCCTTACGGGATCAAAGAAGAATTAATGCCGAATGGTATACTACCAAATGTTTGCCAGAAGTTTTCTCTGTTATAAGCAACAAGCGACCAAACACAGGGCTCCGCGGGCTACTGCTCCACCACGACAATGCACCTGCGCACACCGCACTCAAAACGAGGGACTTCCTGGACAGCACGCCAATCAAACTCCTGGGTCACCCTCCTTACAGCCCTGATCTAGCACCGTGTGACTTCTTTTTATTCCCAAAAATAAAAAATCAGCTCAAAGGGATACAATTTTCGTCGCCGGAAGATGCGCTGGCTGCGTTCGAGCAGGCTGTAAACGAGGTGTCTGCGGCGGACTGGAAAAAGTGTTTTGAAAACTGGTTTAGGCGCATGAATCTTTGTATAGAGGCTGGTGGAAAGTACTTTAAAAAGATTTGATAAAAATATATGTACGTATAGAACAATTTTTTTTAGTTTCGCAAAACTTTCTGAGTGTCCCACGTATATATTTATATTTTTTATTTTCTTCGAAAGTCATAAATATTGGAAAGAAAAATTCGCTCGTGCGACTGCGACTTTTGATTCAGTACATCACCACCATCAACAGAAGTTGGGACAACTGGGAAGTTGGGTAATTTTAATTTAAAACAGTCGACAAAACTCTGCTGTTGCGAGTTATTTTAACCCTTAGACTGCTGAACACAGATGCGTGCGAGACACATTTGAATTTTAATTATGTCTGGAATTGCCACATACAACAGGTTAAAAGAAAAAGAATTAAAACTAACAAAAAAAAAATTATAAAATAATATATATAAATAATAAAAATAATAATAATAAATAATAATATTATAATATATATATTTTATAATAAAAAATAAAATATAAATAAAATTTACGATTTATGATTTTATGATTTAACTAAATGGAGGATGCTGAGTCATGAAACGAAGTCCATTATTGTCTCTGATTCTTGTTTTTAAAACAAATGTTTATTATTGAATACATGGCTTAATTTATTATTTTGACGTCACCCAAAGACGTAGTAAGTGGAAGTTAAATTCGATACCACGAGAAGTGTTCACGGTAGCTTAGTGGCTAAAGCACTGGCGTACTGAGCCAAGAGTCGCAGGTTCAAATCCTGCTTGTGAGAAAGAAAAGAAAAAGAAAGAAAGAAACACAGACACAATTTAACAGGAACACAATCAAATATACAAAACGGATCATAGATGCTGTGTGTCTAGCGACTGTGCCAAATAGGTGCAGTTCAGCATAAATGCCAGGCAACTAGTGCCTGTAGGTCTACTCGCGTTTTACGAACGACAAACGAAGTACGAACTTTCGTTCCGACTGATACTTACATAATAAAGATAGGCACATAAAAAAGGCACAATTAAGATAGACTACGGTTCATAGTCGTATACAATTTACCGGAGATGAGAAAAACAAACGTCAAAACACGATCATCGCATGCGATAAGGGAACGATGGTTGACCGGAGTAGCAAATTGTGCGATGAATCGTACGATTTATCGAATATCGTCGAACGGGAGTAGAACCCCTGACGCTGGTATTCAACTGAACCTTCATTCGTAAACGTGACGGATGTAAACCTAACACCTGTAGCTATCTACCACATTTAAACTAAGTAAAGAAAAAATAAATAAATAGTAAAACCAGCTTAAAAACATCAAAAGTATAAATGAATAAATTGTAATGTTTTTATGTGAGCGATTTTTTCTTTCCACAATTTATATCTTTATACATGGCTAACCCTTCGTATACCACGTAGACCTACGAGAGACATAATGCAATCATAATTGTGTTTGGGACAGCGGCACTCAAGAGGTTAGAGCATACAATTCGTGCATAGATAAATTCATTCTAAACCTATTTCCTTCAGTTCTATATGTAACTTGATTCCCCACAGTTCCTCACTGGCACCAGGCAGCTTCCTTAGAAATTGAAATAGCGACTTCAATCCTTGGAACGTATTGCTAACTTGCAAATTGTATCGAGTTCGACGGACATGCGGTCTTTGTAACATGGTTTTGGTACTAGATACATGCAGTATTGCAGTCACTACTTGTAATGAAGACTTGTACTCGAGTGTTACATATGCTTCAAAGATGGTATGGTATCGGTTAGGTACAGTCTAACAAAGCAATTAGTATCCAGGGTCGCCAGATATAAATGAAGTGAGATATAATTTTAATAACGGACAAAGTTAAACTGTATTTATACAAAACCCTAATCAAACCGTACTATAATAATTTCCTGAGAAATCTTCATCTATATCTGGCGACCCTGTATACTAATTTCTTTGTTAGACTGTACTTGGTTTATTGAAAGGACTTCTTCTATCCATGGAGTTTCTTGCCGGTTCCTCTTGATAGAACCAACCAAACACTATATACCATACTATACTATATACTACTATTTGGAACCGTGCAACTAGAGTTGACTTTTTATAAGTACCCGTTTAAGACCCTACTATGGGCTAATTGGCGCCGCCATCAGTAAAAAAGTAATTACTCGCTGAGTAGGTACATCATTTATCGAAAACTCATTTTTAACAAAAGTACAGGTACTGTAGCTTAATCAATAATTATTAACACTGTTAATTATATTTCTGGATGCGGAAGGCAGAGGACCGAGCGTTGTGGCGCAATTTGGGAGAGGCCTATGTCCAGCAGTGGACTGCGATAGGCTGAGTTGATTGATTGATAATTATATTTCGCTGTAGTTGTAGATAGAAAAATCGAAAAATTATTATTACTATTTTTTCTATCTACAACTACAGCTAAATATAATTTACAGTGTTAATAATTACTGATTAAGATACAGTGGCGCCTTAAACAAAATCTAATTTTGTTTAGGTTCCAAAACAGATTCCAAAACGGTAATTTCTACAGTTTAAAAATAGCTTTCTGATTAACTAACATACTATACTAACATTCCTTAAAACTAAAACCAAACAATTACACAATTTTCTTTGACATACACAAGTATAAATTACCAATTGAAAAAAACCACCCTGATAGAAGCGCTAATAACAGAGCAATCCAGTTCTCTTAATGACAGAGGCAAACATTTTTTCCTTTTATAATTTCCACGATAATTTCAAAGTGGTATCGGTGCTTTTAAAAGTGGTTTTATCGCGATAATTATACTGCTACGATAATAGGATTTCTTTGTAAGTGTTAATTGGGATAATAACTTCATTAATGTTGTTTAGATATTCTCTGAATATCTGTAGAGTGAGTACGTTTATATTGTTTTTTTTTTGTAGGAAAGTGTGAATGTGTTCTTTTAAATGGGAAAGTTAAGTCTTAATTAAGAATGTGTTAGTTTATACAATATGTAACCAAAACCCTGTTGTTCCTGTTAAGCTACGTTATCGTAATCAATATTCATGCATAAGGACTCCTTTGGAAAAACTTCTTAATAAAAATAATAAAATTAAATATTAAATCATTATTATGATATTTGTAATATAGTACTAAGTTTTTTGGAATAAATAAATAATAATAAAATAAAAATAATATTATCGTCCTAGGATTATCGCAAATATTCGATTTATCCAACACACCCCAACTCACATCCCACTCACTACACACATACAGATAAATACATACAAAAATACACACACACAAACACACACTTCGCGCAATCTTAATAATTTTTTTTATTCTGTTGTACACTTGTTTTTATCCTCTAATAATATATCAACATCTCTCTATCGCTCTAAGGTTTGCTGTAAGAAAACTCATTTTTGAGTTAAGCTCGCCGATGTACATAAGCTTTCCTATTGTAATATTAATGTGTATTTGTGTGTACAATAAAGTATCATAATCAATAAAGTATCATAATTTTATTTTCTCTTATGTTTTATTTTATCATGCCAGAAGACAGCCTTCTTCTAAGGCTGTCATCAACTCAGCCTATCGCAGTCCACTGCTGGACATAGGCCTCTCCCAAGTGTGCGTTCATTTTGGGGTGTATGCCCATAGGCCATACATCCCAAAATGAACCACCATGCCCATTTCTAAGGCTGTATAGGTATCTAATTAAAACTTCAGTGCCTTATATTATATTAGAAGATAAATCAACGAAAGAGCGGTTTCATCTAACACAAACATATTGTTGCTTAAAGGAAGACTCCTAACATTGTAAAGCAATATATTTATAATTTACTGATATAAACATTTTCCTTTTTTAGGGTTCCGTAGTCCTACAAGGAACCCTTATAGTTTCGTCATGTCCGTCCGTCTGTCCGTCTGTCCTAATCCTTTACAGCTTAATAACTTCTACAGTTATAAACATAAGTAAATGAAATTTTGTTAAAAAATAGAATAGATACAGATCTCAATTTTAAAAGAATAAAAAAATCATGATTACGTATTTTAGGGGTGGCGCCCCCCATACATGTGAAATGGGGAGAAAAAAATTTTTTCGCTGCATCCCCTCGTGTGGGATATCATTGAATAGGTCTACTAAAATGAAGGTAATGTTTCATACATCACTTTTTATCAGATGTACCATTTGCGAAATATAGCCTGCCAAAGTGGCTTGCAATGTGTCCCCCCCCTGCCATTTCTAAACTATGCAAAGTAGAAACTTATAATCTTCCACATTAATAGACCTTTGTAAAAACTCTCTTTTAAAATTATTTCGAGCATATTGTGATTATAAATTTTTGAGTTATAGAGAGAAAACTGAAAAATACTTAAAACGTCCTAGTTCAAAGGTCATTGACCTTAGAGAAAAATGATCATAGCAAATAATGCTCCTTTAGCTGCTTTATATTTGAAAAAATCACAAAAAGTAACTTTGTGTTATGTTGACGACACACTTCATAAATTTGGCTCCATCTAGCGGCGTCAAACAACACTCTCTGGGTCGCCAATGCTGCCGTCAAGTGCCGTCTATTACATTTGGCACTGTATAACGCCATCTAGCGGCTACTGACATCACTCTCTGAGTCGCCAATGCTGCCGTCTACTGCAAAAACTAAAATAGCCGTGATTAATATTCGATTTGATTTGTTTATAACACCTACTTAAGCAACCCTATAATACTGAGCATGGCCCGACATGCTCTTGGCCGGTTTTCTTTTTTTAGTCCGATTATCCTACGAAATATATTCGTATCCAATAAACCGCACCGCTATCGGTGACGTCATCGCTAGGATATTCTCCGATAAAAGTGATTTGCAGGTCATTCACCTACATTAGTAACAAGTGACAACCTTTTGTGTTCAGAGTCACCTTCTTTGTTGCCAAGTCTTTAGCCAAGAATACAAAGCCTTTCTTGCAATATCGTTTATGAAGTTATAATAAAGAGTTTTAATAACAAAGAGTTTGAGTGATAGTATAGTTTGGTCATTTATGTACAAATTTTCGATTATGATCGATACTGCAAGTTGTAAACCTTTGCCTACCCTTTTATCAACTTTAACAGACCAAAACGACGACGTCTGTGGTCTGGTGGTTCGAGTGTCGGACTGCTGATCACGAGGTCGTGAGTTCGATTCCCACAGGACACAAATATTTGTGTGTTAAACATAAGTGTTTGTGTTGATCTGGGTGTTACTTATGTATTTACAAAAAAAAAAGTATATAAGTATTATATCCATTGTCTAGTACCCATAGCACAAGCTCTGCTTAGATTGGGACTAGATGGTGCCGTGTAAAAATTTCCTAAAAATATTTATCAATAAATAAATAAAACCTGGAAAAAATTTCAAGACATTTTTAGTTACCTAATCTAAACGGTCAAGTAAGACCGGGAAAGATTTTATAAGTCCTGAATGCAAAAAGAGATATGTCTTAAATAAATAGGCATACGCTAATCATAGCTGGTTTTAGTAACTTCAAACAAAAGAAGACAAATTAATGATTAAACGTACTTATACAAAGAAGAAGTTATACAAAGCGCTTCGCTCGAAGAAATTAGTAACGAAAAAAGAATAATTGTAGTATAGTAACACATAGACGGCACCACTACTGCACTTAGTTGAGAAACAACCTTTTTAATTTGTATTTACTATCTGTCTCTATTTCCCGTTCTGTAGGCCATAGGTATTTCATTCACATTTCTGTGCTTGTCCCGCTTGTCCACTCAGTCACAAACTTTTATAAAAATGCTGAGAAGAAATAATTTCTGAAAGTTTGAAGAAGATTAGGAGCATTTAATTAATATAATTCGTAAATATGAACGTATAATCATTGAGCTATTATTACTACTAATAGTAATAGCTCTTTTTAGGGTTCCGTAGTCCTACAAGGAACCCTTATAGTTTCGTCATGTCCGTCCGTCTGTCCGTCTGTCCTAATCCTTTACCGCTTAATAACTTCCACAGTTATAAATATAAGTAAATGAAATTTTGACAAAAAATGGAATAGATATAGATCTCAATTTTAAAAGAATAAAAAAATCTTGATTAAGTATTTTAGGGGTGGCGCCCATACATGTGAAATGGGGATGAAAATATTTTTTTCGCTGCACCCCCTCGTGTGGGGTATCGTTGAATAGGTCTACTAAAATGAAGGTAATGTTTCATACACAACTTTTTTATCAGGTATACCATCTGTGAAATACAATTCGCCAAAGTGGCTTGCAATGTGTCCCCCCCCCCTGCCATTTCTAAACTATGCAACGTAGAAACTTAGTCTTCAACATTGATAGACCTTTATAAAAACTCTCTTTTAAAATTATTTCGAGTATAATGTGATTATAAATTTTTGAGTTATAGTGAGAAAACTGAAAAATACTTAAGACGTCCTAGTTCATTAGGTCATTGACCTTAGAGAAAAATGATCGTAGCAAATAATGCTCCTGTAGTTACTTTCTATTAAAAAAAATCACAAAAAGAAACACACTTCTTAAATTTAGCTTCATAAATTCAGCGCTAGGTGGCGCTGTTTGGAAAAACTAAAATAGCAATGATGAATTTAGTTACTTTCTATTTTGTAAAAATCACAAAAAGTAACTCTGTGTATGTTGACATGACACACTTCTTTTTGGCGCTATACAGCGCCATCTAGCGGCTACTAACAACACTCTCTGAGTCTCCAATGCTGCCGTCCATTGCAAAAACTAAAATAGCCATGATTAATATTCGATTTGATTCGTTTGTAATTAGACCTACTTAAGGAACCCTATAATACTGAGCATGGCCCGACATGCTCTTGGCCGGTTTTTATAACATACAAACGAACAAGTGGCCTGACGGTAAGCAATCTCCGTCGCCCATGGACATCCACAACACCAGGGGAGTCGCCAATGCGTTGCCGACCTTTTAAAAAGACGTATGCTCGTTTCTTTAAGGCTCCCATGTCGAATTGTTTCGGGAAAACCGCTGACGGGAGTTGGTTCCACAGTTTTGCTGTACGAGGCAAAAAATTACGTGTGAAACATACAGTAGTTGACCGACAATCATCAAAGATTTATGGCGGGTGGTACGTCAATGTGTACACTACGTAAAATGAGTGTAACTGAATTGTCAGGTGACTAGCCGATCACGCATACTGGATGGAGAAAGGTGTCGCATAGTTAATAAGGCAACTAATTTCACCCGTTTAAATTATCGACAATGAACTAGAAATTACAAACTTCGGAAATGCCACCTTCACCCCAAATTATGAGCATGACTTTACATTTTAAGCTGTGTCTACATTGTGCAGGCCGCCCTCGGCCTTTACAGAAATCCATTAAGCCGAGACCTCCATGATATATGGCCTGAAACTGTCACAATTGAATTATCTACGTGTGTAAATTGTACTGGAATAGGCCTATCTGTAGGATTAGTGGTTTTTGTGTCATAATGCCCGTAGTTTTACGCTGTTTTGCTGTGTTTTGGGGGTGATGTGAGCGGAATTATGAACGTATCTCCGGCTTTTTAATTTCGTGTGCATTCCGACAGAGAATGTTCCTAAAAGGGGAAGACAGTACCTAAACACAAATTGACTCTCTTTTTTTCTTTCTAAATGTGAAAATTTTAGATAATAGAGGTAGCAACATCTTCAAGCAAGATATTGCGTGAAGCGCAACGTCGTTCGTCGCTGTAGCCACGGACGAATAAAAAATGGCGGACGGAATTTCACTAAGAAAAGATAGCACTTTATTTTTTCTGAAACTCATTATAATTTCGACAGTATTTTAATTGTGACAATACGACAAAAACTCTGTTACACGAGATTTGTTGCATAATGGCTGCTGTTAGACTTACTATGGGTACCTGCCAGCCAACTTACTTTCAAGCGAGCCGACTTACTATTGGGTGCTTCACTTATTGTTTAGCGACATTCCGTCCAGCTGTAGCACTTCTTTGTTGAGGTAACATACATATATATACATAAGCAGCCCATTACTGTCCCACTGCTGGGCAAGGGCCTCTTCTCTGAATAAGAAGGCTAAGGCCCTAGTCCACCACGCTGGCCTAGTTCGGGTTGGCGGACTACGCACACCATTGAGAACTGTATGGAACACTCTCAGGTATGCAGGCTTCTTCACCTTTTTTTCTTTCTAAATGAGAAAATTTTAGATAATAGAGGTAGCAACATCTTCAAGCAAGATATTGCGTGAAGCGCAACGTCGTACGTCGCTGTAGCCACAGACGAATAAAAAATGGCGGACGGAATTTCACTAAGAAAAGATAGCACTTTATTTATTCTGAAACTCATTATAATTTCGACAGTATTGTAACACACCAGACGGCATATTGTTATTTTAATTGTGACACTACGACAAAAACTCTGTTACACGAGATTTGTTGCATAATGGCTGCTGTTAGACTTACTATGGGTACGTGCCAGCCAACTTATTTTCAAGCGAGCCGACTTCACTTATTGTTTAGAGAGATTCTGTCCAGCTGTAGCACTTCTTTGTTGAGGTAACATACATATATATACATAAGCAGCCCATTACTGTCCCAGTGTTGGGCAAGGGCCTCTTCTCTGAATAAGAAGGTTAAGGCCCTAGTCCACCACGCTGGCCTTGTGCGGGTTGGCGGACTACACACACCATTGAGAACTGTATGGAACACTCTCAGGTGTGCAGGTTTCCTCACGATGTTTTCCTTCACCGTTACAGCAAGTGATAATTAAATTCTGCCCACTTCTTTGTGGAGACACACTGGTTCAATTCCCGCATCGAGTCAAATATTTGGCCATATTTCAACTACTCAGATGAGTAGTTCTGAGTTATGTTTATTATTCATACCTTATTGTAAAGGCATCCACTTTATAAGATAATTCCTAGTTAGTACAGTGCAAGCTACTAAAGATAATTATGCGAATTACGTCAGAAACATTGTAGTTAGACTCGCTTCCGAGTACAGATTTGAATTAAACTTCAGCATCATATTAATTTAAAAATACTTCACTTACTCCAGCGTTTTACAGGTAATTAGAATTCCGAAGAAAGCTTTTCTTGAAGGTTTATTCTGTAGTTTTACATAAACCAACTGCCATCTGATTTTAGAATTAAGTACCTAGACTTCAGTATGGCTTTGACAAATACTTCTTAGAAAGTTGTGAGGTACTCATTTTCCTTAAATAGCTGACGCTTTATGCTTTTGTGTATTTTCTTGCTCGTTCATAAAATTATAATTAACTTTTTAAGCTTCTACGGCTAAATCTGAGCCTCCTTATTACTGGCTGGTACTGACTTGTTATGGTATGAATTGTGATCCTCACATAAATCTGAGCCTCCTTATTACTGGCTGGTACTGACTTGTTATGGTATGAATTGTGATCCTCACATAAATCTGAGCCTCCTTATTACTGGCTGGTACTGACTTGTTATGGTATGAATTGTGATCCTCACATAAATCTGAGCCTCCTTATTACTGGCTGGTACTGACTTGTTATGGTATGAATTGTGATCCTCACATAAATCTGAGCCTCCTTATTACTGGCTGGTACTGACTTGTTATGGTATGAATTGTGATCCTCACATAAATCTGAGCCTCCTTATTACTGGCTGGTACTGACTTGTTATGGTATGAATTGTGATCCTCACATAAATCTGAGCCTCCTTATTACTGGCTGGTACTGACTTGTTATGGTATGAATTGTGATCCTCACATAAATCTGAGCCTCCTTATTACTGGCTGGTACTGACTTGTTATGGTATGAATTGTGATCCTCACATAAATCCTTGAAGTCAGAGGTGTGGCCCGGGTTCGAACTTAGACTCTCCTGCAAATCTGCTACCTCCTGGTGCTTCTGCGAATTTGATTATCACTTACTTTGACGGTGAAGTAAAACATTGTGAGGAAACCTGCACACCCGAGAGTGCTCCATACAGTTCTCAATGGTGTGTGTAGTCCACCAATCCGCAAAGGCCAGTGTGGTAGACTGAGGCCTGTATGCTTCTCATTCTGAGAAGAGGCCCGAGAGACCCAGCAGTTGGACAGTAATGAGCTCATCAGCTCATGATGATTGTTACTTATCCCTTGGACCCCCTTTACTTAAGTCACGGAAAGAAGCAAGGATAATATCTTGCCGATCAGATTGCCCACAATTTATTAAGTAATATCAGCTTACCCATCACCGGATATAGCGTGATGGTAAAATACTATAAACTTTATAACGAAAGAGGCAGTCGTGACCGAATGAATGAGGCGGCCGGAAGCGAGCTTTTTATAGCCGTTTGATTGGCAATACTGTTCGAGGTACATCCGGGGTATTAGTGAGAATGAATGGTAAACAAGCTTATACGTAAGCGGCAAATTGTGAATGGCTTAGCTAAGTCTTAAGATTCAATTCAATGCTCTATTTGTCAGATTGAGTTAGTAAAATTGGAGACGTGAATTTGATTATCACTAGCTTTAACGGTGAAGGAAAACCTCGTGACCTGCACACCTGAGAGTGCTCCATACAGTTCTCGATGGTGTGTGTGGCAGACTTGCCAACCCGTATTAGGCCAGCCTTCTCATTCGGAGAAGAGACCTTTGCTCAGAAGTGAGGCAATAATGGGCTGATTCTGTTATGGTACTGGAGACGTCGCCGTCGGTAAAGAAGATCAATCAATTATCAATTGATGAATTTAAAAGTTTATGAACCATTTTGTTATTTCTCAAACTATCTTCTTGTCCCAGTGATGGCAAGCGCGGTCATGAGCGTGAAGTTCTATGTGGTTTTAATTCTCATATTCGACAATGTTAATGAGTATTTCTGTTAAAAAATCATTACAAGAAAATGTTTGTGAATTATTCATGTAAACGGTTTCACTCACGTAATTCCATCGGGTGTGCCCGACTTGTTTAGCTGACTAGTTCAATTATGAGCTGGTTACGCGGCTGTGTTGCAGACCGAACCACCGAAGACACCGCCGCGCAACCAGCTCATAATTAAGGGCTCCGTTCGAGCTTGAAACTAGTCGGGCACACCCGATGGAATTACGTGAGTGAAACTGTTTACATTAATTATTATGAATTTAACTCACGATAGTTATTATATAAAAACAAATTTAGTGAACCTTTTTATACATAATGGACTTTCGTTTGACCGCTACCTCACCTGTAAGCGATGGTGCGACCGACGATGGTACACGCTGAAGCTGACCATTTACCTATACAGTTGCAGGTTTTGCCAGTAACAAAACAACACTAATAACCCCTAAATATGGCATGTCATATTCAACTAACAAGCGTTAATTAGACAAAGCACATGACATGGTGTTAATTACCCCTGTCAGTTGGATTTAGGAATGACAGCCAATAAACTGCCTACGTTTAGATTGACGTTAGACGCAGCTATGAACAATACGAGGTCATAGTACTGGGGGCTTTTACTTATGAAATAAGTGGTGGAAAATAGTGGCGCAACTTGGGAGACGGGGAAACAAAGGGGATGTTTAGCAGTGAACTGAATTTAGTTGCAGATTAACCATTAATTAATTGACCATTAATTTGTGAAAAGAACGAGTCTTGTCTTTATATAGGTAATAACATTTTTAATATTTTTTAAATCAGGTCCTAAGATTTTTTTAGGTTTTCGCGATCACTACACATTATAATAAAACAAGTTTAACCGGATTACATCGTGTAATACGCGTATAATATACTATACTACATATAATTTACTATATTATTTAAATTAGTTTTCCTGACGTTTTGAATGCTTTGCAGCGTTCGTGGTCGCAGGAAGACTAAGATGACAAGCGTCTTTACAGATATTTCTAAAAATCATTTTAATCTTCCATACATTTTTTATTAATTAAAATCGTTTCGATGCACGCAGTAATCACTCACAATGTCATTGTCTTTTACAGTGTTGCGTGCTGTTTGCGACTTGATTATCAGGTCCTAAGATTTAAGCATATAACAATGAGGTACAATGATGTCACAACAATTTTCTTATTGTGTCCAAAACCATCTTCATGAAATTGTTTTTTTTTTATTGGCTTTCTACTTATACGTTCTAAAGCCAGGTTTTCTCCAGATGAGCATGGGGACAGAATGTTTCATTAGAGTACTTCCCTTGATGGCTATTACGAGGAGTGGGGGCGAAAAGTGCGGCACACGCCTCCAGACTCGACTTCCACAATGGCACAACTTTCTTACGGCATTATTTGTTAAACTTAGGGTTGGTACTTTAAAACAATTTACTTTTAATTTTCAATAAAGAATTTTTGCTTTTTTGTTGTAGCTGGTGAGAATAATTGTATGTAAGGACTTAATCATCCTATTACTCCCAGTGCTGGGCACGGGGTTCTTCACGGGATTCAGGTCTTAGTCCTCCAAGCTGGCCTACTGCGGCTTGGTTAGAACTTGCTGTAACGGTGAAGGAAAACATCGTGAGGAAACCTGCACACCATTGAGAACTGTATGGAGTACTCTCTGGTGTGCAGGTTTCCTCACGATGTTTTCCTTCACCGTTACCGCAAGTGCTAGTCAAATTTTGGTCTGCACAGTGATCCCAAAAGCACAAAACACTGAACGTACAGAAGTAAAGCTCATGTATGTACTGCGAAGCGGTGTAACACACACACACATACACCGACATAGTGTTGGCACTCGCGCTCCAAACTGTTCCAGGTTTCAGCGGGTTTTGAGATTTCATGTCCATGAGCGATATCTACCAGGCCCCTCAGAAAGTATTGCGAAAAAAAGTTTTTATATATGGGAGACTGGCCAGTTATAATGTTTTTCGAAAATATGATTATTTATAAGTAAAAATAAGTAAGTTCCAATTTCAAAATTTCCCTCCACATTTTTTGCGAGTTAATTCAAAGTATTGTGTCTCACTGAAATATGGATCTGCGCCGGGAACATTTTAGAGCTATGATTTTATACGATTTCAAGTGTCGCCTGAAACCGGATGAATCGTACGATAGACTTCAAATGGCATTCATGGATGAAGGCCCTTCCAAGGCAACCGTGTATCGTTGGTATAACGAATTCAAGCGCGGTCGACCAACTTTGGGGGATGACGAAAGAAGCGGTCGCCCTTTGACGGCTGTTACCGAAGAAAACGTGCTAGCAGTGAAAAATTTAATCCAAGACAATAGGCGAATTACATATCAGGAGATTCAACACATATTGAAGATTGGATCGGGAAGCGTTCACGAGATTCTACACAGCCATCTTCGCGTGAGGAGGATAGTATCACGCTGGGTGCCGCACAACCTCACCGATGCTCAGAAGCAGGCCCGGGTGGAATGGTGCCGTGATATGCTTAACAAATTTGAAGCAGGCTCGTCTCGGCGTGTTTACGACATCGTTACAGGTGATGAGTCCTGGATTTATCAATACAACCCAGAAACCAAGCGCCAGTCGACTGTTTGGGTGTTTCAAAATGAGCCAACGCCTACCAAAGTGAAGCGATCTAGAAGCGGGGGTAAGATTTTGATCGCTAGCTTTTTTAATTTGACTGGCCACTTGGTATCAATTCCCTTACGGGATCAAAGAAGCATTAATGCCGAATGGTATACTACCAAATGTTTGCCAGAAGTTTTCTCTGTTATAAGCAACAAGCGACCAAACACAGGGCTCCGCGGGCTACTGCTCCACCACGACAATGCACCTGCGCACACCGCACTCAAAACGAGGGACTTCCTGGACAGCACGCCAGTCAAACTCCTGGGTCACCCTCCTTACAGCCCTGATCTAGCACCGTGTGACTTCTTTTTATTCCCAAAAATAAAAAATCAGCTCAAAGGGATACAATTTTCGTCGCCGGAAGATGCGCTGGCTGCGTTCGAGCAGGCTGTAAACGAGGTGTCTGCGGCGGACTGGAAAAAGTGTTTTGAAAACTGGTTTAGGCGCATGAATCTTTGTATAGAGGCTGGTGGAAAGTACTTTGAAAAGATTTGATAAAAATATATGTACGTATAGAAAATTTTTTTTTAGTTTCGCAAAACTTTCTGAGTGTCCCACGTATGTGTGCGTTGCTCGAGCGCGCATTGTATGAAGCTTGATTTCTGTAATATCGGTATTTTGTGTCATGCTCCTGCATGGAAGGCAAGCGTACAACCGCTAGGCCAGGCGTCACCAATTGCTTTCATTTGAGGTCCGTTTTTTTTTTAATAATAGGACCGTCTTCTTCTTCCATCGTGTCGACATGAGCTACATAATGATAATAGCTCATGCCGTAGGGAAAAGATTAGCCAGTCAGCAGGTTGGTAGCGTCGTAGGACCGTCGCGGTCCGTAAGGTTTAAAGTCACCCCCTCCCCGGCCTTTAGATCGTCATCGGTGAGTCTACTTTGAAATTTATTTTTTATAAAGTTCATCAGTAAGATGTTTTAAGGATTTTTTTTTTAATTCTGGGTATTCATTACCACACACAAATTTTATCCTAAACTCCTGAAAAGAAACATCCGTAGTTTTGTGTTTTAAAACTGTATTTTCTTGGAAATCGATAATTTCCATCTGGAGAGTAGCTGCAAAAACTGTTTTCGGGAGTAATACCGAAAACATTTTTTGCAGCTTCAAGCTTCAAACTCTAGTAACACAAGTAAATTATATTGTACTGTTTACTTAAGGTCTGCACAAAATAAGTCAGCGGTCCGAATCCGGACCGCGGTCCGCCATTTGGTGACCACTGCGCTAGGCTATCACTGCTTTTTATTTAAGTTAGACGAAATTTAAATGAAAGAAAGAAAGAAAGAAAAAATATTTATTGCCACAACAAGACGACATGCGGTAGGTGCACATAAAAAATACTTAATTAGGTACATTTCTTGAATCATTTTATCAATGTATGATAGTAGGTATCATACATTGATAAAATGATTTGCATGTCGTAGCTGCGGCAAACTGGTCAACACTCAGCATGATGCTGTGTTGTAACGTGAGTCACAACACAGCGCTGATTTTCAGTGTCAACCCCAAGTGATGATGAGCGGGTGCCAAGCCAGCAAAAGCAGCCAATGATTATTATACCCAAAAACAAATAAAGCAATAATTATTATATAAGAGTGTGTGGGGTGTGTGTGGGGGGTGTGTGTGTGCGTGTGAACTGTTACAAATACTTTATATTATATACACATACTTACATAACCATATTATTACATACATGATTATTATAAATGATAAAAAATTTAATAGAATCAACATTAATCAAGGGTTTGCTAATGAGACATACTGGACATAATAGATAAATTAAATCTCTAGTATCCCTGTGTAGTCTGTGGATAAATCGACTGTTTCGCCGCAATAATGCAATGCGATTATCATTGCAACATGATGTTCCTTACAAAGAATAGGATACCTATACCTAGATTACCTACCAACTCTCCAGCTGTCCACCCGTCATCAGTGCCGTAAAAAACGTCAAAGGTCTGATAAAAACAACGTATGACCACGAATCCGTCAGCTATGTTTGCGGTACCAGTCAAAATAATTAATATCCAAGCTATCCATCATTTGACCTACTAGTAGGGCAAAATTGTGGATAGGAATATGGTCGCATGTCAAATACATCAAAAGAAAACTCTAGATCAGAAAATGTTCACTCGTCTTTATTAGAAGTTTTAGTTCTGAATTTTCTTTATACGCCACATCAAACACAAGTCAACAATATGTAAAGCATTGTAATATCAAAATATTTTTCACCTTAAAAATATTTCAACATTTCAACTTTTGGCAGCCCTACAGCCAAATATGGAAATTCCGTCTGCATTAGCCAAACGGTACAATGCGAGCAAAATACTCCCCGATGTATTATAGGTAACGCTTTATACCATACTGACTTTGGCACGCGAGCTTGCTTGACTTTGAGATTAGTATAAAAATATTTTAGGCAAAGAATTTTGTACTACATGGTTTTCGGTATGATGATATTAAATATAATTATTATAAGATTATTTTAGTATTCTTTTGGATGTCTACGAAGTTTCTTGCAGGATTCTCTACAATAGAGAAATAGAAAACTTTCCGCAAGTCCCTGTGTACGGTTTATATAACTTTGAAACAAGATACAACTACCCAAGAAATCATAAAACGTGGATAAAAGATAAGATAGTGAGTCTACTAATACTTCAAGAAAATTTCACAAAAAAAAACAAAGATAGCTGCAACGCAATGATATTTAAAAGTACAGATATGTTACTTGCGCTCGCTATCTGAAAACTCGAAAACGTCGTAATTAAGATGTTTTTCTATTAATCCGCGTCCAGTAAGGCACCGAGCGAGAACGGTGGCGAAATAAGAACTAAAATGCCGTCGTGTGTGTACAGAACGTGTTCCAATTATGACGCGAAAGTAACTTGAAATAACCAACTTACTTACTTTGTACTTGTTTATGTGTATTGTGCTACCACTGCGGACGGTTTTTTTTTCTTTTGTTTTGTTTGGGTATCACATATCTATACTTTTAAATATCATTGCGATAACGTCTTTCCGTGATAAACTGAATTACATGCGTGCGTGCGAAGCAGTTGGCAGAAGCTAGTATTAAATAAATCATACAACATAAATCTTTGATTACTTCAATGGTTTGAAGATAAGTTGTAGCTAAAACAGACAGACAAATTTTCAATACTACATAACGACATTCCCTTAAGAGATCATAATGAACTTCAAGGTATAAATTCTGGTGAAGAAATACAAACTTTTTTATATCGACGCCCTTTATAAGCGCCGTTCCAAAGTTTAACTGATGCCGTCAAAGTGATTGCCAGCTACTGAATTCTGACTGCTATTTTTGTAATTTTAAATGGAACTCGTATTAGTTAAATTTCGACAGAACTTGCCCTTTGAAATGTTAAGAAATGTGGGCGGTTTTGGCTAGACATTAATTGTGAAGTTGTAGGGAAATACTTATGAATATTTTGTAGAAAATTATGGAGCTTTAAATTGATATCGAAACTGTTTTCATACCGATTGAAGAAACCATTAGTTTTAAAACAAACACATCGGAAGGAAAATGTATTAAGAGCAATGTATTTACCATTGTCTTAGTCAATCCTTACTTGTGTGTCTTTCCAGTCTACTTAACTGCGCTTCTGCATGGTGAACTTAAATACGGCTCTTCCCTCCTTATTTGTGTGTATTTCCAGATCACTTAACTACGGATCTGCAAGGTGTAATTAAAAACTAGTCTTCTCTCCTCACTTGTGTGTCTTTCCAGTCTAGTTAACTATGCTTCTGCATTGTTTATTTGAAAACTGGTCTTCTCTCCTCACTTGTATGTCTTTCCAGTCTACTTAACTACGCTTCTGCATGGTGTATTTGAAAACTGGTCTTCCCTCCTCACTTGTATGTCTTTCCAGTCTACTTAACTATGCTTCGACATGGTGTACCTATTTGAAAACTGGTCTAACCTCTGTAAAGAAGCAATATTATCCTTACCAATCCTTACTTGTGTATCTTTCCAGTCTACTTGACTTCGCTTCTGCATGATGTATTTAAATACGGGTCTTCCCTCCTTACTTGTGTGTATTTCCAGTCCACTTAACTACGCTTCTGCATGCTGTATTTAAAAACAGGTCTTCCCTCCTTACTTGTGGGTCTTTCCAGTCTACTTAACTACGCTTCTACATGGTGTATTTGAGAACTGGTCTACCCTCTAAGTAAGGAAGCAATATTATCACTACAAGATTACTTAATCGAGTCTATTTCATTTTATGTTATACATCCAGAAATAAATAAATTTTTCAAGATAAATATACAGTGTATACAACCGGAACATTTTTTTTGTGAATGGATATTCCTCTAAGCCGTAACAACGATTCTCATAAGGCCGTGTCAGACTTAATGATAGCATTAAGTTGTCTATCGTCTGAGAGCACCATTAACTTGTTTCCTTCATCCGAAACTCTTACGACAATGATGGTAGATAGGTACATTAGGTAGACATTACTTTTTTCTTCCACAGAAATAGGTACCTTATTTGCAGATACATATGATATTCTTCCTTCCATTTGTAGGTTTGTATAAGAGATAATGTGCAGATATATCACGCTTATGATCCTTGACGAGTGAAGGAAACAGAATAAGTGCTGAGCTGAAACGCTATCTTTAAGCTACGTTTGGCGCATAAAAAAAAACGTTACAACACATTTCCAATGCATTGTTACATCAGATTATTTTTATTAAAGGTAAATATAAACAACTTGACTATGACAATAAACCATCGACCATACAGCCCATAGACGCCTCATAACAGGCGACCGATGTCTGCAACACATCTGTGAAATTTCACTAATGTAGGACGCCACTACTCGCCACTTGAAATCTTCAAATCAGTTTCGACCACTTACATGAGCCGTCAAAGCTGCCGCGTTAGTGATTAGCCAATAGCCGCTTTGGTAGGGCCAGTGGCAGAATTTATTGTACGCATTATATTCAGCATTAGGCGTCTATTGGGCAGCATTGTCGATGCAATAAACGCACCCCATATTTCACGGTATCTAATAGCAGCATTAATGACGTGTGAATATACCATGCCTTTAGAAAACACGGGTATTGTCGTGTGGTGCCATTAACCCCCCTTTAGTTGTCTGCCATGAGCGTGAAGAAAACAGGTGACCTACATTCTGAGATTCAACCTTAGATCATTCTTGTGACATACTAGTACAATTTTAACATTTACGGTCTATTCAGACGGCCTGCATTTGAATTGCAAGCTAGCTGCACAATAGCAGTAAAGATGCAGTTTTGGTGCAGTTGATATAACATAACTGCATCGAAACTGCCGACCGACTGCGCGGTCCACCTGCAGGCGGCGTGCAGTTTGAACGACTAATAGTACATAGCAGTTAGTTGGCAGCACAAAAATAGATAAAATAGCGCGCGTGGCAGCACGATGTACCATAGTGCAGGATATTTCAAAGCCTTTCTCAGCACGCCTTATAACTTGTTTCTATAAATACTGTCTTATTGTGCTGTTTCTAACTGCAGAAACAAAAGCTGTAAAGTACATTTGATGTTTTTTTTTTTTGTAATAATGACGTCAAAATGTAAGGCGTAGTTTGTTCGGAAAGTTGCCACGCATGAATCGCAAGTAAAATTGTGATTACAACCATTCTATCTATGTCTATGGTTGGCAGTATCGATGCAGTTATATCAAATGTGGAAATAAATAAATAAATGCACCAAAACCGCATCCAAACTGTTATTTTGCAGCTAGCTTGCAGTTTAAATGCCATCCGTCTGAATATACAGATAGGGGCGTTTGTTGTGCCGTTTCTTCTGGAAGCGGTAAAGGGCGGGCGTTGACAGTTGTCTTATTGTCTCTCATTCAAAAACTTGTACTATATTCGAGCTGTCAATTTTGAACTCAAAGACCCAATAATAGATTAGCAAAGTTTATTCTGCGGTTAACATCTAGCCAACATATGTCGGATAAATAGTTCCTATTCATACTACGACTTCGATAACAACTTATATGTCCGGAAGTCAACACAAACAAACGCTGTACTGATTGATCATGATGACGGTTTGAAAGGTCACGACCTATTCCCACATCCAGCCAGCCATAAACGAGAGTCTTCAATCACCGGACGACTATAAAACCGGATCGTTCGGCCGGTCTATGGAGATTAAACGGTCGTAAAGTCGTAAAAAGTGTATCGGCAGCTAGGGACGGTTGCCCTAAAGATTGGCTACTGGTTCTGTTTACTTTTTGGAGATATTTTTATTTGGGCCAAGGAGTTGCAAATCCGTAAGAGGGAAGGTTTTGAAAAGTCATCATTCATCATCATCATTACAGCCGAAATACTGCTAAACATAGGCAAGTATCGCCACAACGACCGGTCCTGCGCTTCCCGCATCCAGCGGATTCCTTCACCTTCACCAGGTCGTCGTTCCACTTTGTTTTGAAAAGTATTTTAACAGAAAACTTTTAATTATTTTTATTTATTAATTAAAGAAACCGAGAACTTGAACCTACTAGTGAAAAACATGCAAAAGGCATTCATCAATGTTCTGATATGCCACAAGGAGAGCTGGCAGAGGCAGCTTGTAAATAGCGGTTCACTTTAAGGAAGACTACATATCATAACCAGCCCATTACTGCCCCACTGTTGGGAACGTGCCTCTTTTCACAAGGAGAAGGATTCAGGCCTTAATTCAAATTCAAAAGTTTTTATTTCGATTAAGCATTTACATGCACTTTAGAGTCCAGTTGCTCGGTTCCAAAAAGTTGGTCCTATGGAGAAGAGCCGGCAAGAAACTCCATGGATATACTCTTTTCAAATAATAATAGTACAATGATTTGTTACATGATTAATTGCAAAGAATTGTGTGAGAATAATGTAGGTTAATGACTGAGACAAATTCACTGAAGTAAACGAATTAAAAATGATATTATGTCAAGGCTCAACTATAACAGGAGTGAACCATTCGATCTGACACTATGCCATTAATGGCCACATTATGCTCACATTATAGTGATTAAAAATACTTAAAGCATACAACGTAAAAATTAAACGCTTAGTCCAACCGCCCTACTGCGGGATGGGGGACTACACACACCATCAAGAACTTATGGAGCACTCTCAGGTGTGCAGGTTGCCTCACGATGTTTTCCTTCACAGTTAAAGCAAGTGATAATCAAATTCTGATCAGCACATTAGTCGGATAAGTCAGAGGTGCGGGACGGGTTTAAACTCAGGCTCACGGAAAGGCAGGTAAGCGCTAAACTATGACTGGAAGACCAAATAACTTGAAGGATATGTGGCCGCCATTCTTAGCAGTGTGGGGAGGACTTTTTCTCTTCAAACGCTTTTTCGTCTTTACTTGACATCTTACGATTTTTTCTTACGGGTTTTAGTCACAATTAGTAGTAGTAGAGCTCCTTTGGAAAGAGCTCGTCCGGGGAAGTACTGCCACCGTACCTACTTCTCCGCCAAATAGTGATGTTTGCATTGCTGTGTTTCGGTCTGAAGGGTACGGGTGCCGGTGAAATCACAATCACAAGAGACTTTCCAGCTACATGTCTCAGTTTGGCTAACCGACTTGCGCTACCATTTGAGCAACAGCCTACGTGGTATTGCAGTTGTTATGGGCAAAGGTAACCGCTTAACATCAGGTGGGCTTTTAGCTCGTTTCGCCATCCTATACTATATAAAAAAATAACAACTCTTAAATCTTAGGATGTCTTTGACGACATGATTGGCGCAGTGGGTGAGCGATCGGCTCGATCGTGGGTCGATTCCCGCACGGAACAAATATTTTTTGATCCATAGATACTTGTTCCGGGTCTGTCTGTGTGTTAGGGCATGTGAGATCGGTGTTAGAGATACAGGAGAAATCCTAGAGCGGAGATCAAAAAACAAATAATCTGATTAGAAATTGGAACCTCCGATGACACTATCCCCAGTGCTTTTAATTGAATTCACATGTTCCTGACATCTCATTTCCATTTCAATCAATACTAAATCACCAAACAAACCGTTTCATTACCAGTACACATACACTTAATCCTGATTGCATATGTTAAGAGCATCAGCAGAACTAAAGCATTATGAAGCTATAAAGGTTCGGCTACACTCATTCGCATGCAAATCGCATTGGATTACGTTAAGTATTCACTTAAAGGGTTAAAACTGGCTATAAGGGGCTGTGGACAGTTGTAGGGCTGTTCTTATAAATAAGTTGTGGGAGATTAGGTTAATGGGCAACTAGCTGATACCCGCGGCTTCCCTCCCGTGGTAGGTCGAGAAAAAGAATCCCATGTGTTAACCCAAGACATGGTCTATCTGTCTGCCAAATTTCAACCAAATCCGTCCAGCCGTTTCAGCGTGATAAAAGAACAAACTAACATCCTAATTTTAACCCGACGCTACCCGTTTTTCAGATGTTTTTTTTTTTACATATTTGTAGGTATTTATATTCAATCGCGGTCACGGGAATCCGCTGGATGCGGAAAGCGCAGGACCGGTCTTTGTGGCGATGCTTGGTCGGGAGGCCTATGTCCAACAGTGCACGTCTTTCGGCTGAAATGATGAATGTAATACAGTTAAACTTGTTTTATTATAATAAATTTAATTTTCATGTTGAGAATATTGCATGCTGTAAAACGGCCAAGTATGTGGAATGTACATTTATTTTATAATATCCTCTCTGTACTATATTTGACGCAGTAAATGATTATGATTATGGCAAACCAACAAACAAAATACATCTACACTTTCGCATTTATAATATTACATAGTAGAATATTTGAACCTTGCAGTATTTCACAAATAGCCAGACGAGAAAGTATTCTCGGCTTCGTAACTATTGCTGCTAAAATGAAACTGAAAATACAATGGAATTTAGACGCAAATTTTTACTTTAGTATTCAAAAAGGCCCCAAAGTAAAGGGTTTATTCCGACGAATTTTTAATTCAAATTAGTTGAGATAGCGTAGCGTTTTATTATATTATCATTCTAACGCAAGTAGATTGAAATCTTTGCTTAAAAATCGTGGAAAGAAAAATTCAGTCGTTAGCTATTCAATGTTATTTTGCTATTCAAATTGCTCTCTGCCATCAAATAAAAGCCAAACTGCGCCACCAAATCTATCCGAACTGATTGAGCAATTTCCGATAACACCCTCAAATACTAACATACATACATTTTTGATACAAAACAATGCAGCAATGATGAGAGCGTACGACAGATGCATCGTACTTAATGGCGTGGAAAGCAGATATCAACACCCTGTATATCAAGTATCTCTATCTCTCTCTAGCATTATGTCATTAGACTGAGAGGTCCGTGTAATTAGCAAAGTTGGAAGTTGTGAGAAAGTTCGGAATCGATATCATTTAAGTTTGGTTGTGGTAATGGCTCGTGGCTGGCGGGAATGGCCGATCAAAGTTGCAGGTTTTGATAAGTCAAGACTATTTACGTTGTAAGGAATTATTGATTGCGTTAATTTTGTACCTCAAAATCTTGAGATAAGTTTGAGCATCACTTTGTGTTTGTTATGCCTATTGCGAACCTCAGATAATTTTGCATAAACTGAATAGGAAGAATATTTACCGTGCCGCAATGTTTATTTTTCATTAACAATTGTATAATGTATACAGTAGGCCTCTATAGACAGCGGTCTATATATAATTTTAAAAGGCTTCTAAAAATTATTTATCAACAGAAACGAAAACATAGGGACATAGAAAAAGTTGATATTTATTTTACTGTAAAAAATCATTGCTCTAGGTTTATAAACCAGAAAGAACACAGTCGAGAGCATTTCTATGGAGAAAAGACCACCCGCATTTCCTAATACGGGTGGTACAATTTCATATATTTTTTTCTCCTTATTTTTCACACCGCCTCCCCGGGTTTTTTCATGGTGTGGTAGTGGTATGCGACAGACATATTCTCCGTACAAAAAAGTTACAATTTCTTGGGGTCACGTATTATTGTATTCACAGAAATAGATAGAATGGTTGTAATTACAATTTTACTTGCGATTCATGCGTGGCAATTTTCCGAACAAACTACGCCTTACATTTTGACGTCATTATTTTTTAAAATTAATTTTAATCAAATGTATATACTTTTTGGGTCATTTTTTACACAACACCATCTAGTCCCAAACTAAGCAGAGCTTGTACTATGGGTACTAGACAATGGATATAATACTTATATTTTTTTTTGTAAATACATACTTATAATACATAAGAAACACCCAACACAAAAACTTATGTTCATCACACAAATATTTGTGTCCTGTGGGAATCGAACCCACGACCTCGTGATCAGCAGTCCGACACTCGAACCACTAGACCAAGTACTACAATGTACTTTACAGCATTTGTTTCTGCAGTTAGAAACAGCACAAGAAGGCATTTTTGCGGGTTTTTGTTACAGTATTTATAGAAATAAGTTATAAGGCGTGCTGAGAAAGGCTTTGAAATATTCTGCACTATGGTGTAAGGTGCTGCCACGCGTGCCCTGCCCATATGGCCATTCTATTTACTTCTGTGATTGTATTAGTGACAAAAAAGAGTAGCGGTATCGGTATAGTGAATTGACACAACATAACAACAGTTGGGGTTCGATGGTTCGATCCTCCTTATCTTCCAAGACACGTTGAAGATACGCGTACAAAAACAAACCGATACAACGCTTATGAAACACAAATAGTGCTATTTCACTTAACCCGTCATCGGCGACGGTACGTATCGCGCGTTGTTTGCGCGGCCGGGGGTCTGGAGTGCCGAGTGTCTGAACACCTAGACATTCGCAACACAAACAACACTCTACTCGAAGCGAACGCTACCCGCGAGGGGAATTGTTTGCACCACCACAGTAGCTCCCAATCACAACGAAACGTGACAACAGCGTTTCTGAAATTAAATTAAATTAAAATACGTTTATTCTCAGACAAAGTCCATAGTGTTAGTAACAATTTGCTTATTATCTAGTGTTAGTAAACGGTACAATTTAAAATGGTGTGGAGCTGCATCCACCTCTGTAGCATTGGTGAATCCCACCTATCTGCGAACACACTCAGAATAGTGTTGGAACTGCCGCGGGTACGTGTCATCAGGGAGGCACACCTTTTTCTAATAATGGCGGCGAAACCATCAATATTATTATCAGCGAACATCCCCGATGCACTGCACCGCCACGGCAGCCTCAGCAGTACTCTCAGTGCATTATTATATTGGACACGCAGGTCGCTGTATGTCCGCTGAGTAAAGTTGACCCACAGGCCGCACGTGTAGAAAGACTGACAATAAGCTTTAAACAATGTTACTTTGACTGGTTTCGTACATCGTGCAAACCTGCGGGCCAGCATGTTACAACGGACAGCCAGCGACCTACGTTCCCTCTCAATATCACAATTGTCTTTAAGGTCTTCGGTGACCCAATGGCCCAAATATTTAAATTTTCTCACTCTTCGCAAGGACAATCCGCATAGTGAGACATTAGGAATATCTGAATATGTCAGATTGCCTGCTTTAAAGACCATGAACTCACTTTTTGTAACATTATATTTGAGCCCATGGTTCACCGCGTACGATTCACATATAGCGATCAACCGCCTCAGCGCACCGATCGATGGGCTCAGCAACACCATGTCGTCAGCATAACTAATATTATTAATATTTACTCCGTCAATATGGCATCCGATACTGGTGCTGCTGAGCTCAACGATCAGCTGGTTCATGTAAAGGTTGAAGAGCCGGGGTGAACTTAGCCCCCCCTGCCTTACCCCGCACTCCAACCGGTACACGTCCGAGTGCGAGCCAACCCACTTCACGCTATTACGTTGGTTATTATACCAGTACTTAAAAACAGATACTATCTCAGGTGGTAATGTAGTTTCACGTTGTAGTTTACGCCACAAAACATCGTAACATACGAGATCGAATGCCTTTGACAGGTCCAGAAAACAGGCAAAAATAGGCGTTTTCTTGTCTGTGTAGTATTGAACAGTCTGCTTGAAGCACAAGATAGCACTCTCAGTTGACAGCCCCGGCCTAAAGCCGAACTGAGCGTCATGCAGTTCAAGGTGTTTAGCTAATTGTTTATTAAGCAGACTGTCCAATATTTTTGCTATGACAGTGGCCAGAGAGATGGGCCTGTAATTGGAAATGTCAGAGGCATCGCCCGTTTTATTTTTCACAATAGGCACTACCATTGTATACATAAGGTCATCAGGTAAGTAACAGTGACTAATACACAAATTAAAAAACAAAGCAAGCACTCGAGGCAGGTGACTCCCCGCATACTTTAGGTGCGCAATGCTGAGGCCATCATGGCCCGGGGATTTACCCCTTTCCATTTTATTTACAATATTAGAAACTTCCTGGGCTGTAAAGATGATAGAAATATCCCTAGAATTGGCCTCAGCATCGACCACCTGAACAGGTCTCGTAAGAGGTGACTCAACCTTAAAATGACGCCGGAATGCATTGGCTATGTCAGCCGGCTCATGCACGCCCGCTACGCTGACAGGGGCACTCGACTTAACATTTAATCTTTTAGTTGATTTCCAAAATGACCCAAATTTCTTTTCAGAATGATGTTTAGCTAAAATATCCATTTTTATCTGCTGTTGGTTATCTTGACAAAACTTTAATTTTTGCTTAAAAGTTTTGCGAGATTCACACATTTTATTGTAAACATAACCATAAGTAGGTTTATTATATAACAACCATGTTTGGTAACACAGTCGAGCCTCTCTGTGAGCGTCACGGACGTGCTTAATGAACCCGCTTTGATTAAAATGTAGCTGTGATTACTGCTAAGATAAGTGAAAAAGTTGTTATTTGAACGCAAATGTCACTTCGAATGTTGTTGAACGTACATCAAGTGTTTACTTTGTTCAGTTAACTATACCGAAAAAAAAAACTACTGTAGAAATTACTAAAAACACAAATGCACAAATGGTGTTTGCTCCATTATCGAAAAACGCTTCAAACCTCAACATCGCACCGTTGTAAAAAATGAAAAAATCTGATCTAGAAAATCTCCCCGCAAACTGCGTAGTTAAACAACGCTAGCTATTTACATACGTGTAGGCGAGTGCTGCAAGCTGGGGTCGCTGTGAACAGCGCTCGATATCGACGAGCGCTCGAGGGTTATAAGTGCAGCAAGCGTACAACACTCAACTCGCCTATCGTACGGTAATGACACCGTATCATGTTTATTCCGTCTAAAACTTATCGTTTCTACATCGTTAACGCCGTCGACGAATGAAGCACTAAACGATCCCCCTAAAAGCTGTTTAAGGTCCATTATGAGCGAAAATACCGAGGCACTTAAGGAGTACGGGATTCCGCGTTCGGGGGCGGGCTGAATTTTCCGGAGTACTTTTTCAGATTAAAATTTTGGCATCGGGGAAGCGGTCGGTAATGAAAGCAGTACGGGCCATTAAGCAGCGGCTCGGCCAGCCATTAGTTGTTCACGTTCACAATTACACCATTCCGTGAGTTACGATTGTTACGCGGTGCCCACTCGCACCCACCGCTCCCGCCAGTCCAAGCGCGGACGCTCGCCATCGATCGTAGGGCTGCGACGACGGTAATGACCTTCAAAATTGATTCCACTTCATTCTCTTTTTTGTTTGGTGCCGTCATTTTAATTATTCGGCGTAACATTAAAATGCTTTCAACTAAAGCTTTCATCGCAGTATTTTTCTCCAGCTGGTCAACACACGCCGTAGTTTAAACACGCGATCACAAGCTTGGCATTCAAAGCACAGTACAATACCAATTAAATCCACAGAATATTTTTAACACATGTCAAACCCGTGCAACCCTAAGAAGTTCACCTGGATTACGCACCGTTCGCGAATCTGCTTCAGCCTTACCACGCATAGCATTTTTAATGACAGATATATTGTCACGTTAATTAAGCGAGTCATAATTAACTAATAAAGTAAACAACGACTTGTACAATTCACGCGTTCTTCAAGCTTTTTTATTTTATTTGTGGGATCAGCAAAGCGCTATAAACTCAAATAAGAACTTGATAAATTTTCATACACATCACCCTTTACTCAAACTCGCCCCACCTATCCACTATCCGAATCACAAACACATACTTACTTCGCTTGCTGTTGTGAACTATAAATTACTGAAATAGCACGGTTGTATTATAAAACTCAATCTGTAGATACTCCCAACTCCTAAGATACAGGGTACCTAGTTTAGGGGCCCGAAATCTGTCATTAAATCTTAAGACTTGATTGTACAACCTGCTGTTGTTTCTCGTGCTCTGTATTGTGTTTTAAATACAAATAAAAAAATAAAAAAGATGAACTTTTTACATATATCCCATAAACACTATAACAATATTTTACCAAATTATGTCTACTTATTAATCTAGATACTATAATCATCCTGCTGCCCTTAACCTTATTTGTTTGAGGTCGGCGCAACATGTCTTTTTCTTCCATACATCTCTATCAACCGTCATCACAGGTTTCACTTTATTTTCATCCATATCAACTTCACACAATCCATTCATCTTTTCTTTGGTCTACCTCTTATAACCATCCACATTCATACTCAAAACTTTTCTCGAAACATGCTCTTCATTCCTCTGCATCGCATGTCCAAACCATGACTACAAACTAACTGCAAACATTTTATCTTAAGATTATCGACAAAAGATCACATAACCATAAGTGCCAGCACTACATTTCTCTAATAACCAACATTGATAAACTGGAAAATGTTCACCGAAGTCGTTCCCTAAGGCCATTCTCGTTTTAGTAAACAGAAAATATGTAACTAAATTCTATTCTAGCTCTGTGAGCTGGAAAACAGGCGGGCTCGTTATGTCGGGGTGGAATCCTCAAAAGAGGGTAGTAGTGATGTGGGGAGATTAGTTTGCTTCAGTTTTAGTCGAGTTCGAATAAAGTTGAAGGATGTTTTGTAAAAGAGTACCAAAGAACGTTAACGTAACCTTTTTATCGAAGGATTATTTGGTTCAGTTGATCCCGGGTCAGTGATGTTAATATTATGTCTTTAAAGGTCAAAATTACTATACCAGGCCCCTCAGAAAGTATTGCGAAAAAAAGTTTTTATATATGGGAGACTGGCCAGTTATAATGTTTTTCGAAAATATGATTATTTATAAGTAAAAATAAGTAAGTTCCAATTTCAAAATTTCCCTCCACATTTTTTGCGAGTTAATTCAAAGTATTGTGTCTCACTGAAATATGGATCTGCGCCGGGAACATTTTAGAGCTATGATTTTATACGATTTCAAGTGTCGCCTGAAACCGGATGAATCGTACGATAGACTTCAAATGGCATTCATGGATGAAGGCCCTTCCAAGGCAACCGTGTATCGTTGGTATAACGAATTCAAGCGCGGTCGACCAACTTTGGGGGATGACGAAAGAAGCGGTCGCCCTTTGACGGCTGTTACCGAAGAAAACGTGCTAGCAGTGAAAAATTTAATCCAAGACAATAGGCGAATTACATATCAGGAGATTCAACACATATTGAAGATTGGATCGGGAAGCGTTCACGAGATTCTACACAGCCATCTTCGCGTGAGGAGGATAGTATCACGCTGGGTGCCGCACAACCTCACCGATGCTCAGAAGCAGGCCCGGGTGGAATGGTGCCGTGATATGCTTAACAAATTTGAAGCAGGCTCGTCTCGGCGTGTTTACGACATCGTTACAGGTGATGAGTCCTGGATTTATCAATACGACCCAGAAACCAAGCGCCAGTCGACTGTTTGGGTGTTTCAAAATGAGCCAACGCCTACCAAAGTGAAGCGATCTAGAAGCGGGGGTAAGATTTTGATCGCTAGCTTTTTTAATTTGACTGGCCACTTGGTATCAATTCCCTTACGGGATCAAAGAAGCATTAATGCCGAATGGTATACTACCAAATGTTTGCCAGAAGTTTTCTCTGTTATAAGCAACAAGCGACCAAACACAGGGCTCCGCGGGCTACTGCTCCACCACGACAATGCACCTGCGCACACCGCACTCAAAACGAGGGACTTCCTGGACAGCACGCCAGTCAAACTCCTGGGTCACCCTCCTTACAGCCCTGATCTAGCACCGTGTGACTTCTTTTTATTCCCAAAAATAAAAAATCAGCTCAAAGGGATACAATTTTCGTCGCCGGAAGATGCGCTGGCTGCGTTCGAGCAGGCTGTAAACGAGGTGTCTGCGGCGGACTGGAAAAAGTGTTTTGAAAACTGGTTTAGGCGCATGAATCTTTGTATAGAGGCTGGTGGAAAGTACTTTGAAAAGATTTGATAAAAATATATGTACGTATAGAACAATTTTTTTTAGTTTCGCAAAACTTTCTGAGTGTCCCACGTACTTATACTATCTATCTATCCACGATTTACTTTACTAGAGATAGACATTTGAAATATAAGCTCCATACATTTTATGTCAAATGTCTTTCTATAGTATATCGTTGTAGTAATCGTGGATAGATAGATTATTAATTATAGCCGTTAGTTAGCCGGACCAACCTACGATTTACGTTACAAAATGTTCTGAATCTGAGCAAATCCGTTATTTCAACGAAGGCTTCGCACATTATGAAGTTGGGACATAATTTTAGTTTACAGACAGAACAGCATCTGTTAAAGCCCAATCGGTAAGAGAAGAAAACCGGCAAAGTGTGAGTCGGATTCACGCAGTAAGGGTTCCGTGCCACCCATCGACCTGATACCCCATAGAAACTGATTTAATTTACGAGAGTTAATCAAAAGACATCAACGATCGTACGCGAAATGTGAATTTATGCATCTTTTTCTTACGTAGGTACCACCAGATATGTCTATGTTTGCCCTATTTTTAGTATTTGTTGCTAAAGTACATAGTATGCACTATAATCAGAACAAGTTTGACGCTGGTATGTACCGTTTTGAAGATAGAGCAGGAACAAAAACGTTGAAAAAAATGCATGTTTTTTGAGGTTTCTTGTATGGGGACCCCTTTTTTTTTAGACTTTTTTATTATTTTTAGTATTTTTCGTGATAGGCACCATAGTAACAAATATTCTGTGAAAATTTCAACTGGTTATCTATTACCGTTACAAAGATACAGCCCTGTGACAGACAGATGGACGGACGGACGAACAGCGTAGTGAGAGTAATAGGGTCCCGTTAGCACCCTTTGGGTACGGAGGCCTAAAAAATAAAAATTTCGCCAAGAAGAAGTAAAAGAAGAGAACGCCGTGGAGCGAAAAGACCGCCAGTTGTACAGTTACACTAATAAATAAGTCGTTTTAAAGTGTACGTAGTATCACATTCGTGTTTTCACAGCTTCCTAACAACACGGCTGTTCAACCAATAGTTTCCTTACAATCGACTAAGCAAACAAGCCCATCCCTTGCACATAAGCCATTGTCAGGTCCAAGTGTACGAAAACGTTACTCCTATCTACGATACGAAATCTACGATACAGACGACTAAATGACAATATACAGACTTAACAGAACTCATATTCATAACATAACCCGAATTCTAAATTCTTGATAGTCAAAATTGTACCTGATAAAGGTCCCTAAAAATGTATTAATAATAATGAAAGCACATCGCGCTAGGAATAGCCTCAGTCTTTTACAAAGATAAAAATATACGACAATAACATGCGTATTTTTTCATTACTTACTATTCATTAAATGCGGACAGTACAATAATAATTTTTTTAAGAATTAATCAACACATTTATAACGTGAGCGGCTATGATACTCCATTTGACTTCATATTTTGACCAATACCTTGTGATTGATTACTCTATGGTTTTGTGAAAAAATATGTTGGCACCACTGTTAAAGATAGCCAATCTCTTTTTAGCACCTTTACATCCAAAGAAATAGAAGAGTAAAACTGTTTAGTTGCAACCACTTGTTTGACATAAGTTTTGTAAGCAAAACAGCATCAGTGGCGAAGGGTGAATATTTTCTCCCATATAATTTCGTGTGTTACCAAATAAACGATAATTTATTTTATTCTTAGTCCCTGACAAAATCATCGCACTGAACCAATTTCTCTGATTTAACAGCACTAAAGCGTAATTTACGTGCTAATTTGGCACCTCTCAACAAATCTTTGAAGTATGAACGGTTTTTCTAGATCGCTTCACATCCGTCCAAACCTACGCCACTTTAAAACGAACGCACTATAGTCACAATATATAGTTTGAATTACGTTCAAGATACTATTAAGACCTCATGCTGAGTTTATTATGATAAATTGTGTTTTGGGCTATTATTAAGTTTTATGTAATTACGTAGAATATAATAAAGAGAAATGAAGGTTGGAAATTATAAGATTTACATTTTCTAACGAAGGTAGTTTAAGGTTCTAAGATTTAAAATTAATCCAACTCCAAAATGATATATGGTGGGGGAGAACGTCTCAAATGATTAACCAACTCAGCCTATCGGAGGCCATTTTTCAAAATTTACAAAACGATTGCAATCTACTTTAATGTCATCAAAACTACCATTAAAATTATCACAATTTCCAAAGACCATCCTACATCAAACTGAAAACGAAAACTCGTTTCTCAAACTGTTACAGTGGTCACAAAAACGTGCTCTCCTCAGCATTTAATCTGACCATGAGGACCCTATCCTGAACGGCGATAAATCATGGATATCATGACAATAATCTCATAGGCGAACGGTGACATATCGTCAGAGGACAAACATAGGATGCAGCGCGATTGTGAGCGATAGCTATACTAAAATGTAGCCAGGGCGAGCTCGACAGTTACTGCATATAAAAAAAAAAAGATGTCTATTTGGATATATTGAAATAATATAGTATGTACAACGAGTCATTAAAATAACTGAATACCTCTTAAGGGTCATTGTACACATCAGTATGAACAACTTTTACTATGGACCAACACTGGAATCGCGAAAAAAAATCAATGTTCCCTTTATTTTGTCGATTTCCGTGAACACAAATGTAGGAATTAGCTGTTTTTTTTCGCGTATTCAGGGTTGGTCCCACAGTAAAAGTTGTCCATACTGATGAGTACAATGACCCCTTAAGAGGTTTTCAGTTATTTCAATAACACGTTGTAGAGCGTAAAGAAATCAAAAAACAAAAGTATTTTTTTATAAATAAAACTACGAACAAAATTTTTTTTTACTACAAAATACCTGGAAAGGCCGCTTGTACACTACGCTGAATTTTAAGATCCATACATCCGTAATTTACTCTATTCATTTTTCAGTAATATTACGGATGCTGCAATATGGCGAAACTGAAAATTACGGACAGTAAAATTACGGATAGCGGACAAAGGTATACGTAAATTACTGGCCTGCTACATCGGGCCTGAAAAAATCGGACGCCAAAGTGTAGCCATCTCTAAAACACGTTGTCCCGATGATATAAATCCCGCTAACAAAGGGGCCGAGCTTAACGCAATACAGGGTGATCGTAAATAAGAGCGATTGTCACATATTTCGTGTAACATAATAACAACGCGAACGTTAGGGTCGCGACAAACTAGGTCGTAACAAAAACTGCGATTGATACCGGACAATACAAAGGAAGTAATTTAAGTCGGCGAAATTTTAATTTATATAGGTTTTTTATTTCTTAGGGTGATGGTAGATGGAGGAAGGTATTACTACAATGGGGTTTATACTTTATCTTATTTTATGGGCCTTTACAAAATGGCGTTTGTCAGTAAAACAACTACAGTACCATGTCCTTGGCGAATCTATCTTATCCTATAATCCTATGTAAGTAAATAAGTAATAGCATTCAGAGTCTAAAAGTTCGAGCTAGAAAAGCTTTAAAATTACTTTGGCGATTTTTAACCCTTTGAATCAATAAAAAAATACAAACAATACTTAACCCAGCAACTGGAACTCATTTTCGGATTTTATAATCACACGCGAAGTTTGAAAAACGAACATTGCCCTCCAGAAGCATCCTTAGTCCACAGCTACCTTTCCCGCGTTAGTAATGGCGTATTTTATTAAATTCGTACAAATTGTTTGCGCGGGCGCGTTTTCGACGCAAATCGAATAAATCCACACTCGCCTATAAGGTGTGCTGTTCAATTTATTTCATTACATATTACAGTTCCTTGTTAGAATACGACGTTCCAATTTTATTGGATGACAATAGTATACATTTTTTAGGTTTCTAGGGAACCTCATTTTCGTATAAAATCTAGGATTTAGATGATCGTTAAGTAATTTTTTTGTGTACCTACCTACCTTAACATGACATCATCATCATTATCATTTCAACCGAAAGAAGTCCACTGCTGGACAAAGGCCTCTCCCAAAGGGTGGGGCCATAATCGCCACGCTTGGCAGGCGGGTTGGCGATCTCAGTCGATTGTTTAAATACTCAGAGAACGCTGCTGCCCATCCTATGGTGAATCCCTTAGTCGTCTTTTACGACACCCATGAGAAGAGAGAGGGTGGTGCAATACCTTAAGTCCGGCACCACACGGAACATTAACATGTAGCACTAAGTAATCGTAAGGGCACTTCCATTTGTTTTTTTCATTTCGTGTAGGTACACGTGTCGTATCGCCCAGGACTATCGAACTCAATTTATTTACACGAAGCAGTGTCGAAAGTCGAAATGTCGAAATCCAGTTCTCGATTAACGTAAGTTTGTAATTCGGAACTTGATAGCTTCGAGTCACGAGATAGCCGTCCCAAGGGTGCGCACAATTTCGGGGAAAAATCAAGGGAATCCGAGATCTACAGTAATTATTATTGTTATTATTTCGTTCACTTTTTCCTTATCTGATTTTGGTTGTATTGGAAAAATCGTGATTTGATTCTACCAAAATCGTTTTTGGTTGGAATATATTATTTTGCTATACCATAGGGTTCATTTGTGGCATCGATCAAACTGTAATAAGTGCGAATGAAATTACATTGCGAATTTCAAAAGAAGCTTATTCATAATAACTTCTTAGGTTTTCGCGATTCGCGAAAAAAAAAAAAATTTTTAATCTACCGTACAATATTTATTAATTAAAATCGTTTCGATGCACGCAGTAATCACTCAAAATATCATTATCTTTTTCAGTATTGCGTGCTGTTTGGGACTTGATTATTTTTAGGACTGGGTTCCAAACAAAAAAATGATATAATAATGATAATGATATTTTGAGTGATTACTGCGTGCATCGAAACGATTTTAATTAATAAATATTGTACGGTAGATTAAAATTTTTTTTTTTTTTTTTTTAGAAATATCTGTAAAGACTATTCTCATCTTAGTCTACCTGCGACCACGAAATGCTGCAAAGCTTTCGAAACGTCAGGGAAACCAATTTAAATAATATACGCGATTTAATCCGGTTAAACTTTGTTTTATTATAAGCTTATTCATGTAAAGTAAAAGATTTTCAATGATCAATTTATTTCTAATTTAGTTTCCTAATGAACGTCCACAACTTTTTTTTTTCCAATTTTTTTACTTAAAACTTACACAAAAATGATTACAAAAAACAATGCAAAAACCTTACACAGGTTTGTCTGGATGTTGAGACACTGAGTTTTAAAAATAGGTAATTCATATACAAGAATCAGTAATTAATTTGCAATAATAAGTAATGCGTAGGTAGACACAAAAACATTGAAGGAACGTGTTAAAAGGCTTTAGCAATAAAAATTATAGCCTAATATAAACAACTAACTTAAAGTACTACTGACTACTAAGTACTACTGACATGGATACATAGAATATACACTTACATTCAGAAACAACGTACTTTTTGTTTTAATCATCGTAATAAAAGGTTAGGAGTAAAAGGTTCCGACCCATCGTCCATTTACTGAAGTAGCATTTTCCTTTGTTGATATTTTGTTCAAGTAACAAGGAAAAAGGCGTACAGAATATAAAAGTAAGTTTCATTGAGATTAGAACAAAAACATCGAGAAAATACAGGGCTAATACAAAAGATCATGGTATTCAGTCGCATCTAGTTATATTGGGAAAAGACTTGTGTTTGTTCTCATAAAAAGGCTACGGATGATTAGAACAAGGCATTAACATGCAAAATTACACCCCCGAGCCTCATCGCTCCCACCGCATCATTGCGCTTAATCTTAACGGTACAATTACATCGTTTATTCGGTCGAACACCCGTTTGTCAGTATCCTAAATTGCGTACGCCCGTTCGAAGTATATTTACTGCGCCCCGGGCGTAGTGTGGCCGAGACGTCTCTATCAATGGCCGGGCAGGGTCTCTCGACGTCGTAAATTAGCGCCCTCTACAATACAGACCACGCCACGGCACCGCAGAATTAACATAATAAAAAGGGAGCATTCATATGCCGCTCGTAAATAAACTTTTATGGCCATCGCTCTAATGCGTCGAAAAATGTCGTCGGAGGGAGGAGACACTACCGACTACCGAGCGAAAATCGTGCAAACTTTATAACACAAAAATTTACACTCGCCCTGGGGTAACCAAAATAAAACATTCGCATGGAAAATCCGTACGTTTCTCTACACGTGTGCATAGATAACTCGATATAAAAACGACATTAAATTTACGAGCATCGATGTGTACGCACGCGTCAAGTCATCAAACATTTTTATGGATATAAATATGTACATATTTTTTTCTGGTGCTCACATTAATTTCTTTATTATGCTCGCCATATTTTTATATAAACATGTAATCTTTGGGAGAAATTCATGAATACATTTCCTACGATCATAAAAATACTTCGTATGCTGAATAAACAAATTACTTTATGCATCGAATCCTACACTTAGTAGACCCGTATGCTAAAACAGAGAGGCTCGAGAAATTCGGATGTATTTTTTATCTGAGCCGTAGGTTTTATTAAGCAAACTTATTGGTGGCATTATTAACATCAAAACACACAGTAAGATCCTAATTTGAAGAAGAGAACCTGCACCCGTAATACGTTGCTTTTTCAACGTTCATAAATCTTTTCATTCATACGGCGTTTTATAAAGCAATGTCCGCCGAAATGTAAACTTATGGTCTCCGTCGCGTGTATGAACGATTCGACCATGGTTTAATGACGTGCCGGCTTTGCCATATACCACGGTAAATAGCTTGGAAAATATTTTTATCAAAACCCTACTTTGTTCATTGATAAAATCAACATTGTCACATTTCGCAAGATGTGGCAATTTCGCTGTGAATTATAGAAGGTAGGGTCCATTTTTGGCCAAAATAATGGTGTTTCTAGTATGTATACTCTGTGAATTTTCGTTGGTTTTGGAAACGAAAAGGGGTCATTGTACTCATCATTATGAAAAACTTTTATTATGGGACCAACCCTGAAATCGCGAAAAAAAACAGCTGATCCCTACATTTGTGGTTACATAAATCGACAAAATATTGGGATCAGCACATATATTTTTTCGCGATTTCATGGTTAGTCCCATAGTAAAAGTTGTTCGTAATGTTGAGTACAATAAGCCCTTTTCGTTTCGAAAACCAACGAAAATTCACTGTGTATTTGTAGCTATGAGCAGTATTTGCAATATAATTTTCGGTAGATGATTATAACAACAGAACACTATAAACCAAATGTAAAAAATAACGTAACAGGTTTTAAAATTGAACCAACTATAAGTACGAAGAATTTTGTTGGATTTTTTCGCCTCAGACGTGACAAAATCTTTGAAAGGTCTTCGAAAAAAGACATCTATTTGTAGAATTCCCTTCTAGACAATTACGCTCAAGTGTCTCTTTTAGCAACGATTTGTTTAAAATTGACAAGTTCATCATCCTCCTGCCCTTATCCCAATTTATTTGGGGTCGGCGCAGCATGTTTTTTTTCTTCCATACATCTCTATCAGCCGTCATCTCTGTGTTTACTTTCTTTCTATTCATATCATCTTTCACACAATCCATCCATATTTTCTTCGGTCTCCCTCTTTTCTTATAGCCATCAACATTCATACTTAAAACTTTCCTCGTAACATGCTCCCCATTCCTCCACATCACAAAAAAAAAAAAAAAAATTATTAAAATTGACAAGTTATTTAACTTTTTTTAGACAAATGATTGAACAATTGTTTTTAAGTTCATTAAATAACGATATCATCATTATCATCATCATTTCAGCCGAAAGACTTCCACTGTTGGACATAGACCTCTCCCTCAAGCATAGCCACAACGACCGTTCCTGCGCTTTCCGCATCCAGCGGATTCTCGCGATCTTTACCAGGTCGTCTGTCCACCTTGTGGTGGGTCCTACCCACGCTGTGCCTTCCAGTACACGGTCGCCACTCCGGAAATTGACGTGCCCCATCGGCTATCCGTTCTGCGAGCAATGTGCCCCGCCCACTGCCACTTAAGTTTGGAATTGTTCGGGCTATGTCGGTTACTTTCGTTCTCCTGCGAATCTCCTCATTTCTGATTCGATCACACAGGGACACTCCGAGCATAGCCCTATCCATTGCCCTTTGAGTGACTTTAAGCCTTCTTATCAGGCCCATAGTGAGCGGCCCTGTTTCAGCGCCGTAAGTAATGGCAACACACACTGGACAAAGACTTTCGTCTTGAGAAGCTGCGGTATTTTGGACGAGAAAATACTGCGTAGCTTCCCGAACGCTTCCCAGCCGAGTTTCGACGATTGACCTCTTTCTCAAAGTTGGACCTACCTAACTGGACAGTTTTCCCTAGGTATACATAATCGTCGATGATAATATCAGCACTAGCTTAATTTTAAGCTTCTTAATTAAAGCTGAGAAAGAAAAACACCTCTTCGTTCCAACCGGGAAAAAACCATTTCATTTTAGACTTTAAAGAGGACACTATCGTAGACAACAATAAAATTAAATAGAGGCGACGGCTATTTCCTACAGCAATGATTATAAAACGCAATCGTGTGATTTTAAATTTCATCAGCGATTTCTTAATACAACAATCTTAAAAGCTTACAACAAAAAAGCGGAAAAATGGTGTCGTTAAAGCAAAACCAAAAACATTTGACACTTTCATTTCATTTCAAATGAAAAATAAAGAGGCCGCGAAACGTTCGAAGCGAAGTCATTTCTGAACGAATTATCCCCTTAAGTAGATACTAAACGTGGCAATACCGCGCTGCGACATGCGACCGACACGACACCACAAGACTGTCGACTTAGTCGCGCAACATAAAGGCAGTTCTGTTCAGTTCCGAGTTTCCGACGAAATATCACCGTACATAATTACAGCTCGTTGTGTCGACGCAGTTACGCATAGACAGTGAGTGAAACAATGCTGAGGACTTTTGGAGACGTCGAACAATGCATCCATCAAGCAAATAAGTAGTTAAACGTAACGGAAGTTGTTCAAACTAATGCTAGAATCTTGTTTCGCATATTAAATTGTTTTGCTAATTGATTACTTACATGAATAATGATTCTAAGGTAGCTAAGAAATATTTATCGTATACGTACAGTACACCTATGCTTCTGCTTTCAGCTCTTATATAAATATGTTGAAGCCCGAGAGAACGGAAAGACAATGAAGAGGTCATAGAATCGAAAGGCTTCTATCCCTTCCATTCCCTTTATTTGTATAGCTTTCTTTGTGTGAGCTGCGCTTTTAAGCGTACACGTCTCGACAGTATCGTGATACGTCATACTTAATCTCCATAAGTTTTCGGCCCCCCTTTTTATTATATTCCTGAACGAAATAATCCGACCGGCACAAAAGGGCATAACATGTTTCATCGGTGAAACCTTTCAACACAACAATACCAGCAAACAGGCCGACTTCCAGTATGCAGCATACAAATCACATAGTGCCGGAACTGCATACCAGCGCCCAATTATTTGACGAACAATACCGTGTTGATTTACTGTTCGGCCATGCACAGTGGTGTGACTTGTGTATAGGGCTGGCGCGTCGCAGCTTTGATCTGTTCTACAATTGTGTATCTACGCCGGCGATCCATGATAAAGGCCGATCCTCTGAAATTGGCGAGTATATGTCTATCTTTGTACACATCGATTGTCTTGTCCTATTACTCCACCTTTGTTACTGAGATATTACATGCATTAGAACCCCCATTCCTCTTAGGACGGGGACTTTTTGTTTGGACCGTTCATTCTCATAGCTTCACGCCGCAGCCCTGCGTGTATGTGGGTCGGAGTTGAGATAAGGGGTCGCTTTGTTCCCCGGCGTAAATATAAATTGCGCCATAAATGTCAAATGGACACAATTGCTCAGCTGGTCCGTGATTTTAACCGATTTAAGTGGGTTTCCTAGCACGCGTTGCTGGAGTTTTGAGCGCGGCGTGGCGAAAGTATTCTGTTTGGAATCTGTGGGACGAATGGCGGCATTAAAAGTATCATCGCTTGCTCTGTGGCCCGTAAGCGGGGATGTTTAATCGAGTGTGAGTAGCTGGATATATCTGCGTCCCGGCCCGGTAACCGCTAACGTTTTAAGTGGTGTTTAGATCCGCTTTTGTTCAGATTAAGAGGAATTTTCACAAAAAATGATATAAAATTGAATGGTTTTATACTGTTGAAAAGAATTTCAATTCCATTCCATTTCACGAATTTCTAAACGATACCATAAAATATCATCATTCTGCGAAACAACAAACACAATCACATAACAACAAACCAATTAACAACAATCTCGCACAAGATGTCGCTACAACCCTAGCAATCTATAAAAGCCATACATTTTTCGAAGTAGAAATGCAAGGAATTTCTTCGAAGCAATCCGGGCACTTCGGACGGGCAAAACGACGCGACAACTATAAAAAGGGAACGTGGCAGATATATCTGTATACAAAGGAATTTTTGTACAAGAACGTCTCAATAAGCGATATTGGAAGTTAGAAGCTGTTTTAGTATATGTATAGTTTAAGAGGAAGATAGAAACATGTCCCAGAAATCAACGTCAAGCCGAAAACGGGCAATAGGCCAAGTCGTGACAGTCATTAGAAAAATATAAAAAAAAATCTTGGTCATGTACTTTTCAAATTTTATGGATTCAAAAATAAATCTCAAAAAGTGACACCCTGTGATGATTTTTCAAGTCCTGTGACTACAAATATTAACTTTCCGTCAGTTTTTTTTCTGTGACGTAACCATGAATAACCCTTCTGTAAATTACAGTTAAAAGTTAAAACATAACTACCTCATTTTTAAATAAAATGTTAGATTTTTGCCCAACATTGAATTTAAAATTATTACATCACCCAACTTTAACCGCGTGTAGTGTAAAAAAATGTACTACACTATTTTGGCAAGTAACTTTAAAAGATGGCGCGTTTAGTCTGGATTTCAAAATGGTATGCCACTTACTAATTGCTACTTCTTAATTGAGGAAAAAAAAATTGTTAGTTTTAGGTGCGTTTGAAATAAAATTCATTTGTTGGATTTCTTTAGTTATAATTTTTATTAAATCAGATTTACCGAGTTTATATTAAATGTTCGAACTGTTTGCCTTCAGCTGCACATGAATAAATACTCGATGATCGGGATAACGCTCAGCATTTGGGTATCTCTTACGAGATAGATAGTGACGCTACTTTTATCTAAGAGCGAGACGGATTGACACATAATTTCGTCTGTGTGAGTGAAACAGATAGAGACGCCACTCTGGCGAAACAGGGATGCGTTAGGTAAATTGTGCAATACTGCAGCACGTTACGCTCTTTCGTTTACTAAGCATCTTTTTGTATTTGTAGTGACTTCGTACTTACAACTGTGGCTTTGTTCATTGGACTTCATTTGCATTGTGATTTGAATTTATCTGCACTGTTTCTGACGACCCCGGACTTGTTTTAATCGTAATCGCGTGTTTTGTGTAGTTTGTTATCATGCCATCTCGATACACCGCACAGGAATACGCCAACATGCATCTCATTTATGGAGAATGCTTATGCAACGCCAATGCTGCAGCAAGAATGTATCGTAAGAGATACCTAAATGCTGAGCGTTATCCCGATCATCGAGTATTTATTAATGTGCAGCTGAAGGCAAACAGTTGGAACATTTAATATAAACTCGGTAAATCTGATTTAATAAAAATTATAACTAAAGAAATCCAACAAGTGAATTTTATTTCAAACGCACCTAAAACTAACAAATATATTTTAACCTCAATTAAGAAGTAGCAATCAGTAAGTAGCATACCATTTTGGAATCCAGACTAAACGCGCCATCTTTTAAAGTTACTAGCCAAAATAGTGTAGTACATTTTTTTTACACTACACGCGGTTAAAGTTAGGTGATGTAATAATTTTGAATTCAATGTTGGGCAAAAATCTAACATTTTATTTAAAAATGAGGTAGTTATGTTTTAACTTTTAACTGTAATTTACAGAAGGGTTATTCATGGTTACGTCACAGAAAAAAAACTGACGGAAAGTTAATATTTGTAGTCACAGGACTTGAAAAATCATCACAGAGTGTCACTTTTTGAGATTTATTTTTGAATCCATAAAATTTGAAAAGTACATGACCAAGATTTTTTTTTATATTTTTCTAATGACTGTCATGACTTGGCCTATTGCCTGTTTTCGGCTTGACGTTGATTTCTGGGACACGTTGTATATACAAATAGATCTGACTTTAAAGTTAAACAAATATTGTGTGCCTAATGAAAGCCAGAAACAAACAATCGGACCTAATTCGACCTAATTCGTGTCGTGACTGACAGTTGTGACTTAAGAGTCTGCACATCGTGTTAACATCCGGCGAGGCAGATATTTGTCGGACGTCCGAGAGCTCTAGGTCACGTCCGTGACTTATTGCTGATAGTTTGCACAATGCACACATAGGAGTAAAGTTATTAACCAGATACAGCATCAGTCGCTACCTACCGTCGGTATAATAATTTGTTTCTGGCTGAAGTCTTAAGTAATAAGAATTCTTTATGAAGTACTAGAGGTCGCCCGCAGCTTCGCCTGCATGGATGTCATTTATTGCGTATTCCGCAGGCACCCTTTTTTTCGGGATGAAAAGTAGTCGAAGTATATCCTTTCCAGGTCCCAGGCTACCTCTTTCCCAAATTTCATTAGGATCGGTTCTTAGTGGATTTCATTACGTTGTGTGGATCGATTTCATTACGTGGTTTAGTCATTATGGGATAACAAACAGACAGACATAAATTGCATAAAATCTAGGACATAAATTATTGGGTAAAGACACTGGCTCCTGTAATACAGGTGTTTTAACCTAGCGCAGGAGTCAGGGCCTCGCTAATATATTCAACAACTGTTGTGTCAGTAAAGATTTTATATTTTTGTATTTTTTAATTATATTATTGTAGTACCAACATCGGTATTGCTGATGTAGGCAACAAGTCTGCCGGATTTAAATGGTAATGGGCGGGCCATATCGGCAGAATGCATCCAGAAAGGTGGGCAAGGATCGCTACACATTAGGTGCCTCAGGAAGGAATTCGACGCCGGGGTAGGCCGAGGAAACGCTGCTGGCGGGACGATCTGGATATGTTTCTCAAGAAGAAGCTTCTGATAGGGAAGTTTGGAAGAATATGGGGGAGACCTTTGCCCAGCAGTAGGACAGTATTGGTTGACAAAAAATAAATATCGTAGTAAGAAGTAATAACAAAGGTACAATTTGTTTTCTTACCCATCTTGTGTGAGTCGTCTAACGGCCTAAATTAATATCCAATCTATCCACGATTTACCCTACTGGAGATAGAAATCTGACATATTTTATATGGAGCTTATGTCAAATTCCTATCTCTAGTAGGGCAAATCGTGGATAGATTGGATATTAATTTTAGCCGTAAGTAATGTTTAATATACTACACCAGCGATTCGCCCCGGCTTCGCACGGGTAACAATTATAGCAAATAGCCTTCTTAGATAATCCCTATTTATATTGGTGAAAACTGTATTAAAATCCGTACAGTACTATCTGGGATTAGCCCAAACAAACACGAACTCAGCGTGGCGCGCGGCGGAGGACTTTATTTATACCCATAATAATAATATGTAGTGATTTAAAGTTTAAAGCTAGTTCAGTTTGTTTTAACTGCTTATAGACTGCTTTTATGCCATTTGCAATTGTTGTGTCTCGTGTTTATATGCGGAAACTATAGGATTACTGTAACCTAGTATTTAGTAAACTAAAAGCTTTTTGTTTGCCTAACATAAATAAATCGAATGCTACTGTACTGCCCATGTACTGAATTTAATTAAAAATTCAAATTTAAAATTATTTATTTATCAAACATATGACGTAGTGTTAATTTAAAGATAATCCAGTATCGCTATCATTCATCATTTCAGCTAAAAGACGTCCACTACTGGACATAGGCCTCTCCCAATTAAGGGGGGATCTTAGTATCGCTATGCTTTACCTTATATGCGTACTTTGCTAACATAAAAGAGCATTTAAATATACTCATACAGATTTGTGCAAATAAATTGAATAATATAACAATTTCTATTTAAAAAAATAACAATGTGTGTTGTAATAAAACAAGTTTAAACGGATTACATCGCGTATGTTTTATTATAATGTGTAGTGATTGCGAAAACCTAACTGAGTTTGCACTGACGAAACATTCACATAAAAACATGTTGAAAAGTCAGTTTTCTGTCAATGTATCGAATCGCGTTCGCATTATCACACAACTTGTTGAAACGAAACTTGTTTGACATTTCCTAGTCTATTGACATGTTTCACAATTAATTTCGATACACTTCAAAGTATCTGCTTTCGGCCATGTACATGTACATGTTTACCGACCTCATTGGAAGACACAAAAAACGAAATTTATACAAGTTGTGACACATGATTAAGCATCAGTGCGAACGTCAGTCGTGACAAATCTATAGACAAACATGTCAATGTATAAGTTTTTAGCATGAATCGGAATGTATGTAATACATACATATATAATGTTCTTGGTTTTTAGTCAGTGCAAACACAGCCAACAACAAATCTTGAAATCTGTCAAAGAATTTACCCAGTTTTCTGCAGTGCGAACGTAACAATCAACAAAACAAGTTGTGACATTAGTTTCATATGACAAGTTTCGAGACATTACATGTTAAATGTTTTTTGGTGCAAACCCACAGTAAGAAATTATTAATGTGTGTTGTGTGTTAGTGTTGTTGAGTACAAAATTCTAAGACACACAGCTTCGCGTATGGAAAAGAGATTTTAATATTTTCTCGCACCCATCTATAAAATACTCGTAAACGTAAACCACTGTCAGCTTAATCGCATTTTTACATAACAATAACTTAAAAATTATTTGCGTAAACAAAAGATCCCGTTAGATTAAATCGTTGCCAAATAATATATCAAAAAGTTTTAACTGCTGGCAAAAATTATGAGTAAGTCCCACGATATATTATGCTGAAACTTATCTTCAGATAAACAATCCATGTGAAATATTATCTGAGGATAGCAGTTGAAAATCTTGTGTTCAGGGGTTAACGAGTATACGATGACTTTGCGCAGAAACTATTCGATGTATGGTCTAATTTATAAGATAGTGGTGTTTCTCAACTAAACTTAATTTAAACTATCGCCACACCTCGGACACTCAATAAAATATAAATGCTAGCACCACCTACATACACAATGTTACGTCTGCATATGAACGCACACACACGTGTTGGTTAGGGATGCACGCCGCTCGTAATACCGACTAAGTTCCTAGCGCTTCTCAGTAGTTCTCAGAGATGGCGTGCTTGTATAGCGAATAGCGATTGACATCCATCGCAAACTTGCAGTCCAATTGCCGGCGAACTGCGGGTGCGTGCGAGGCGTGGGCGAGGAATCTTAAATTGGTGGAGGGCGGTGAGTGGCCGTTCTGTACAGTTAGTACTAACTTATTACTATTAGATATTCTATGCTATCGCTCTCTTTTACAAGGGATGGCAACAATTTTAGTGTTGCCAAATTAGTTGGAATTATAATTTCCATACAAGTTTAGTCGGGATCTCGTAAACTCGTAACGTAAGAATAAGAAGAACGGAACACGTAAACTAATTTGTAGCACTAAAATTGTTGCCATCCTTTTCTTGCTAGATGCTAGAAAAGGATGGCAACTATTTTTTTTATTTTTTTATTTTTTTATTTATTTATTTATAGTTAATTAACACGGTACAAAAACCAATTACATTAATTAACATAGAAACGATACACAATATAACGATGATATTACAATTTACATATATGACAAAATTACATATACCTATGACCTTAACATGGAACAGTGGACACCCTCGCATACATTCTCTCACAGAACATCAGACATACTAGCAAAATTTTATTCCATCCGTCCGCAAACACATCGCATTCAGGGTTAGCAACCAGGAGGGCGTTGAGCGCCTTTAAGGTACGGCACACTGGGGACTCTGCCCTGGAGACAGTTCGACATGACGGCTGGGCGAACAATTCGTGTCGGTGGCTCTGACGGTGTCTGAGGTATCTGTCGGGAACATATAGTCGACAGAATAGGTCATGAAGCTCAGGACAGTCAATTCGTCCGTGAAGGGTTTTACAGGCTACCGTGAGCTGATCAAGGCCTCTTCTCACCTCCAATGAATTGAAACCTAACATTCCTAAGAGGTAATTAGTAGGGTACATGTACGGATAGAAATGATAAAGCCTTTTATATAAAAACCTTAGAAAAGTTTTTTGTACCTTTTCAAGCATTAATGTTTGGGTTGCTGTATAGGGGTTCCAGACACAGGCACTAGCTTCTAGCTTACTTCGAACCAAGGCGTTGTATAATAGCTCAATAACTTGCGGATTCTGAAAGTCACGAGCATTTCGTAAAACAAATCCTAAGCGCCTAAAAGATTCCTTAGCAAGAGTGGAAACATGAGTTTTAAATGTCAGACCAGGGTCGAAAGTCACTCCCAAGTCCTTTATGTTGGTGACACGAGTTATTAATTCACCATTCAATGTGTATTTATAATGGATTGGTTGCAACCCTCGACCATAGGTCATGACGTAACACTTGTTAGTGTTGAAGAAAAGCTTATTTACCATGCTCCATTGGTAAAGGGCGTCGATATCTTTTTGTAAGAGTTTGCAATCTTCGTCCGTTCTTACTTCTACTACTAGTTTCAAATCGTCGGCATATAACAGGCATTTTGCAAATTTGAGTTTGTTAGTAAGATCGTTAATCATGATCAGGAACAGAAGCGGGCCCAACACGGATCCCTGACTCACGCCAGAACGCGTACTATAAGGCTTGGACTCGAAACAACCATGTCTGACGAACTGTTTACGATCACGCAGATAGTCTGCAAAGAAGTTGAGAAGTCCTTGGCTGAAGCCAATGACTCCCAACTTGGTTAAGAGTACATCGTTGTCGACCCTATCAAATGCTTTGCGGAAATCGAAATAAAGAACGTCAACTTGCGTTCCAGTATCCATGCTTCTAGAAATATAGTCCACGTGGATTAATAGGTTTGAGTTGACGGAGCGGCCGGGCCGAAAACCGTGCTGGGCTTCCGATAGATACACGTTTATCTGTTTGTAAATGATTGTATGGAGTATATTTTCGAAGACTTTTGCAATAGTAGGAAGGATAGCGATAGGTCTGTGTTCTTCTACCGATGATTTGTTACTGGTTTTTGGGATTGGAGTGACTCGCGATAATTTCCACTGCTTAGGGTACATACCAGACTGGAGAGACAGGTTAAAAACATGACAGAGAGGAGTCGCTAGAGTTTTGCAGCATCCCTTAAGGATATAGGCGGGAAAGTTATCAGGACCAATCGAGCTACAGGGTCTTAGTTTGGCAATCCCCTTTACTACATCTTGGGTAGTCAGGAGGGGAAGAGGTACGCTACCTCCCTCACTACTTAGGTTAAGATTACTTGGGTCCAATTTAGGCATATCGGGCAAGAACACGCTGGAAAAACACTGAGCAAATGCCTCGGCCGCCTTCACACCCGAACTTGTCTCACCGTTGTATGTAACGTTAGGCTCAAAACCACCCTTTGATCTCAGGCTGGATACGTGTTGCCAGAACTTTCGGGGATTTTTTCTTATATTGTTTTCCACAGTATAACAATACGACTTGTAGGCCTCCTGGGTTCTGCCTTTAAGATCCGATCGCAGAGCACTGAACTGTGCGTATGTAGGTTCGCATTGTGAAAGTTTCCATTTTTTATGGAGTTTGTTTTTATATAGAGTATCTTGGACCATATCTCTAGTAAACCAAACTGGATACCGCCTGTTACCAGACATAAATCTCCTTTTCTTTGGGATGGAAGAATCAAACAAGTCATATATTATTGTGTAGAACTTATCTGCAGCGGAGCATGCGTCATTGCAATAAAGAACTTCGTGCCAAGGGGCTGAACGAATATGATCATATAGAAGTGTGTAGTTTCCTTTGCAAAAATTCCAGTCCCTACTTCGATCAATGTTACTGGGATCTAGTTTTTCATTTTCCTTATGTGTTGTTATGGGTACTGCAATATCTAACGGAGGATGATGCCGATCGACTGGGACCAGCTCCATTCCTTCGCCATGCTCACAGGTCACTCCGGCGCTCCATCGAACTAACACTACATCTAACTTGCTCCCACGTTTATTCATCACTTCATTCATCTCAGACAAATTACAGAAGCTTAAAAAATAACAATAATAATTGTTGACATTTACAGAAGCACTATTTAAATTAAGGTCGCCAATAATTATTACAATTCCATTCAAATTGAATATAACGCTCTCCACCTTGCAAAACCAAGTCATGTAATCTTCGTCAATTGCAGTGGGCTTAATGTAAAAAACACACACAGATATATTAAGACCATGAATAGCGAGAGTAACCCACATATCTTCGCCATAGTCCGTCTCGAGTTCACGTCGCCTACTCATGGTGGCGCCAGGGCGCGCAGCCAACATCACGCCGCCACCTAGAGCCACTCTGTCCCTACGTAGAATGCTCCAATCTCCGATTGACACCTCAGAGTCGTCAACTGAATCATCCAGTTTTGTTTCTGTTACGGCTACTAAATCATGCTCGGTAAGTAATAAACTTGATCTCCATTTTGGTAGCTTGGTTTTTAGCCCACACACATTTTGGTACAATACGCGCAGATGGGCATTGCATTCAGTTTGGGCAGGTTTAGCGTTTAGGTGTAGTGGTTTATTGAGTTTCGTCACTTCTGGCACGAAAATTACGGCGCCAAGGTTTCACACAGATATCCTCTGCCCAGTTTTGAGATGCCATAACTAGCTCGGCTAATTTCGACGGCACGCCTAGCTTGAAAGATGCGTAATTGCCACGGGCTTTGAGTGCTTCTACCGTGCATTCATCACTTCCACAAATAGAGACTAGGTGCTCACGTACTTGACTATCAGTAGTACCCTGCTTTACATAAAAGAGGTGCAAGTATCTCCATCTTTCCGAGGCTTCTAACTTGGTGGTACCCGGCGCCGCGGTCCCACGCAATACTGAGCCTAGCGAGCCTCGTGGATGCCTGCGTCGAACTTCCGTCCAACCATCCGTTGTCTGTCCATCCTCGACTATATCGCCTTTCATTACTGCTGTAGCGAGCAAGTATTAGTAAAAGAGAGCGATATTTAAAATAAGTTTAGTTTGTGAACAAGAGAATTGACACCAGTGGCAATGGTTCTTAATGTGTGATTTACATTGAAATAATGTACAACAGTTATGTTTTCACAGATTTAGATGGGTAAATCTTGAGTTGATTCCCTTGACACATTTTATTTTGTTAATTTTTTTGGACCGTTATAAGACCAATTTTAATATACGGTTGTGAGGCTTGGACACTAACGCTTAAGGAGGAGGACAAGCTTTTGGTTACAGAAAGGAAGGTACTCCGTAAAATCCTGGGGCCGACAAAAACACAGCATGGTACGCTGAGAGTCCGGAAGAATGCCGAAATCGAAGAGCTAGTGGACGAGCCTAATATCATTGGCGTAATCAAGGCGCAACGTTTGCGAAGGCTCGGCCACGTCGAACGCATGGGGGAAGATCGAGGAGCCAAGAAAGCGTATCTGGGCCAACCAACCGGACGTAGACCGGTTGGTCGCCCCAGATATCGCTGGGGAGATGCTGTGGAGACTGATCTACGTGAGCTTCAAGCTACCAACTGGCGAGATATCGCGCAAGATCGAGGAGAGTGAAGGGTTCTCGTTTCGGAGGCCATGACTCACTTTGGGTCGCTGAGCCAGAGGAGTAGTAGAGTAGTAGTAAATTTTTTGGCATGTTTCTTAATCAGGTGTTTTATTTAAATAGATTTCTAGGCATATTTCATTATTATTCAATAACGCGTACCTACAGGCCCAGGTGGGTAGAAATATTTTAAAATGAAATGCGCCAGGGGAATCAACTCTTCAAGATTTACCCAGGTAAGACCTTTCATCGTGAAGTTATCTAAACTAGTGTTGCCAGACGTACGATAATTTCGTCTCTCTATTTGCTGAAATTCGAAATTTAATTTAGCACAAAAAGAACCAAAACTGGATGAGCTAAAAAAAGGTCATCACATTAGCTCAGCACTGTGTACGATATGTTTTCACCGAATTCCGTAATTTTCGAACGTCAGTACGATAATCCACTATTAGTCATGTGGCAACCCTGCTTAACTGTCAGAGTACTCAAGTAGCACTCGTTACGGAGATTACACATCACTATGGCATTACTCCTTTTTTCAGATGTTTGTACTCCATCCACAGACCAGTAAGCTTCAAGACTCCGCATATACACTGTTTTGTATTCGAATGCAGTCGTAAAACGTTGGTGGGGTCAGGTGGGCGGACGGCGCGTCATGATTGGCCGGCTCAAAAGTTCGGTGGTATGATTCCTTATGATTGGTGCCGCTCGCTGATTGAGTGACGTTCCGATTGGCGGAGGGACGTATGATATGCAGTGGTAGAGCATATGCGTTGTGACCGGGGGTGTCCAGCTAACCGGCGTCTAGAGGCTTACTGGTCTATGACTCCATCGATTGTTCAGAAATTATACAAGAACGCATAGAAAATACCGCAACCTAACGTTTCAAAGGGATATATTTGTATGTTAGAATATAGTTTACGGAACACCTAAGCACGCTATGCCGACCCCAAATAAATTGGGATAAAAGCAAAAAGATAGATGATTATGAACACAATCATGGAGAGACACATCCATAGCCTAACTATTGCCGAACAAAAAAACACTTCAATCCGCTCCCGCTACCTCTTATCCCTCACTCCTCGGCCCACTAATGCCAGCATGTAGAGCCCCGGTCATCAGTTGCAGCGACGTGGAGTGAACTGCGGAACTTTCTGCGATTATAATCAATTATGTACACGCGCCTGCCCGCTACTCGACCTCTGTGTGCTACACCTAATGTTGTTTCACACGGCTGTGTTTTTTAAAAGGGTTTCTGTTTCTGCAGAAAACTGTTACTTGCTTTTAAAAAGGGGGACTGGTTGAACGAGGGACTTATAGAAGAAGAATGTTCAGTACTGATTCTCGTTCCAAATATGTAAAAAAGTTATACCTACCTTTGTTCACAGACATAGTAAAAAATATAACAATCTAGTGAAGCCAAAAAACTATGCTCCTTCGTGTACAACCAGCGCTCACGCACATACATGCACCTCAAACCATGCTCACACCTCTCAGTACACATGTCGCGGCATCGTCCAGCAGGCGTAGCATGATCACTGTAGACAAGCGTTATGTCTACGAAAGAATAGACAAAATGACAGATAGAGTTCTATACAATGAAGTTTCGTCGATTCTTCGGTAGACAAATCTCTTGTCTACAGTGGTCATGGTACGCCTGCTGTAAGCATCGCGAAAGCAAATATCCTTCATATGCATGGTGTATGATTGAGCACTGGTTGTACACGAAGGAGCATAGTTTTTTTTGGCTTCACTATGATTGTTCGCAGCAGAAATATTTATCTAATAGATTTCAATAATTGCTGTAGGCCTAGACACTGATCCGCGCTTACAAATATAGAATTCAGTCCCAGGATCCAGGCCGTTTTCTAGCCCCGAAAAACCCGGGATTGTACTTGGCTAATCTCGAGATTTTCGGGATTGTTACAAATAGGTCTTGCTTGCATTCCGTTGCGCCTTGAAAATTACCTTATCGAGAGAAAAGAGCACAAAGCGTTAAGTACAATAAAAAAACGGTCAAGTGCGAGTCGAACTCGCGTGGAGGGTTCCGTAAATAGTAACAAAACAACATCCAAACAACAGAAAACACATTTAAGAGTTAAAGTCTCAACCAAAGTTGTCACGACTAAGCGGTTTCATAACGAGCCATCAATTATAATTGACAGCTCGGCTTCGACACTTAAGTCTCGGCTTTGACAAACGACGTTCATAAGTCAGCCATTGTCTTGATACGACAATGAGTAGGTCATGATCGGATTAAGAACGTTTTATTTATTGAAACGGAGGTTCGTCTTTGTTTTAATTCAAAAGCACGGAAAGACTGTTGTGTGAGACAAATTAAAGTACGTGTTCTAAGTTTGTCTTAGAGAAAACCAGCCAAGTGCGAGTCGGACTCGCACAGTAAGGATTCCGTGCCACCCATCGACCTGATACCCCGTAAGAACTGATTTAATTTATGAAAGATCATCAAAAGACATAAACGCGCCACGCCGTAAAATAAACTTAACTTATTTTCAACGCACTTGCTCGTAAAGTGGCTGTTATTGCACCGCTTTTAGGTTCATAATGCAGCTTATAACGCACGCATGCTTACTTTACACTATCGCACAGCGCACTAGTGCTTTTTACTTTACAGTTTATTTTTAAATCTCAGCAAAGTTTTTATGTCTAAACAAAGTTGAACATTTTAGTGAATAAACCAATTATGTTTATTAAAATATGATAAATAAATCTTTGATTTCATCAAATTATTTATTTTTGTCAACAAATTAACATCAATTTGTGTTAGAAATAAAAAAAGGTATTTACTATATTTTTAATATTATAGGCTGTTTGGCGGCCTCCTTCTACCACCTGCGCGAGTATTATAACCACAGGCACGGCAGCGGCGTGCGATTACAGAAATCCGCGCGCCATTTTTCACAAATTTAATATTTGTCTAAACTATGTTTTTTCATGCTTTTTATGATCCTGTACACATGGTTTGAACAAATAAATGCATCTTTATCTTTAAATCAATCTGTATCAAAACGTTCTCATTTATTTCTAAAGATACTAATAGCAAAATGAGAATCTAAACAGAAATTGTAATCTAACCGTCCAGTAACAATATAGACGTCTACAATAAAATCCTGTCCAAAAAAATCTTCAGTCCTTGAATATCCAGTTTCATAACCAAGAGAGCCGAGAACCGTTAAGAGCGGTCGAATAATTATCTATAATAAACCCTTTCCTAAGGGCGGGGGTGTCGCCTTTGAAGTGACTCAAATTGTCGATTAAATGTCTGCCTAAACGAGTTTTCGGGACCAGTACTTACAGTTTTTTCTGTGAGTATGTGGGAGTATATCAGCTGGTCGCTGGAGATTGGCAGCAATTTGTGAGTCATGATTGATAGGCCCACAGAAATAGATAGAATGGCCATGTCGGCAGGGCGCGTGTGGCAGCACCATGCATCATAGTGCAGGATATTTCAAAGCCTTTCTCAGCACGCCTTATGACTTGTTTCTATAAATACTTTTAAAAAAACCTGCAAAAATGCCTTATTGTGCTGTTTCTAACTGCAGAAACAAAAGCTGTAAAGTACATTTGATTAAAATTATTTTTTTAAAAATAATGACGTCAAAATGTAAGGCGTAGTTTGTTCGGAAAGTTGCCACGAATGAATCGCAAGTAAAATTCTGATTACAACCATTCTATCTATTTCTGTGGATAGGCTTGTGGTCAGTTGGTACACTCTTTATGGAATGTGTAATAAATGGACATACTTGTATTTTAACATCCAAAATTAGTCCTCCATTCAAAAATGTTGCCTGCATCAGCCAACATTATCATACTAAACATACCTAATTACGCTGAACACCGCTAACTACTCTCTCTGCTGATACTAATAACGGTCGAGCCGTTAAGACAATCACCCCTCATCAGCTGATACTGCTGCAGTAATCGACTATTACGTCGACAGTATTGATGTAGGTTTGATAGAAGAATCAATTGTAGTGAGTTTTTGAGAAGATAAATTAGGTATAATAACTAAAAAGAAATGGAAATATAATATAATGTTATAATAAGTCAAAAATCTACAGTAACTATCTTCTTAGTTTTCGCGATCACTACACATTATAATAAAACAAAGTTTAACCGGATTAAATCGCGTATATTATTTAAATTGGTTTTCCTGACGTTTCGAAAGCTTTGCAGCATTTCGTGGTCGCAGGTAGACTAAGATGACAAGCGTCTTTACAAATATTTCTAAAAAAATATTTTAATCTACCGTACAATATTATTAATTAAAATCGCTTCGATGCACGCAGTAATCACTCACAATATCATTATCTTTTACAGTGTTGCGTGCTGTTTGGGACTTGATTATTTTTAGGACTGGGTTCCAAACAGGTGGTAGCTGCCAACCATCTTCTCTATTAAAATTAGGATGTTTTTTAATTTCAATAGCCTCACGGAGCATTCTAGGTACATATCGGTTTTCCTTCGCCAGAACTTGTGGTTTATCAAATCGAAGAAAATGGTTGGTTTGTCTAGGGCATGTTCACACACTGCAGACTTTGTGGAGCGTCTGTTCTTGACGTCAGCTATATGTTCTTTAATTCTAGTGGCTATACTACGCTTTGTTTACCCTATGTATGATAACCCACAATCACAATAAATCTTGTAGACCCCTGCATCTTGTAAGGGAATGTGACACTTCACCGGTCTGAGGAGTTGGCTGATCTTTCTTTGGGGCTTGAAATAGGTTTTGATAGAAGCACGCTTCAAGATATGACCAATTCTGTCGGTGTCGGTGGTATTTTTTTTTAGAAATATTTGTAAAGACGCTTGTCATCTTAATCTACCTGCGACCACGAAATGCTGCAAAGCTTTCGAAACGTCAGGAAAACCAATTTAAATAATATACGCGATTTAATCCGGTTAAACTTTGTTTTATTATAATGTGTAGTAATCGCGAAAACCTAAGAAGTTATTATGTGGAAAAATTGTTTTAAAGGCGATTTATTTGCTCTTTTATTTCACTCAGTTTTCAACTCAACTCTATTTCTAAGTGTGCTTTAGTCATAGAATATATACTTTAGTACTGATTTCAGCAACTGTTTTCTTTTGTTAAATTATTTTTGTGGTTTTTATCTTCAGTCCACCGTAGTCTTGCGTAGAAAGATAGAAGATTTATCAGTCCAGAATTATCTTTCAAAATATACGTACGTAAAGAATTGCACCACCCATTCTCATCATGGGTGGCCTAAAAGGCGACTAAGAGATTCACCAGAGGATGGGCAGCAGCTTTCTCTGAGTATTTAACCAACCAACTGCGATCGCCAACCCGCCTGCCAATCGTGGCGATTATGGCATATCCCCCAAACTGGTTAGGGGAGGCATATGTACAGCAGTGGACGTCTTTCGGCTGAAATGATGATAATGATGATGAGGAATGCGTATATAAAAGTAGTCACAAAGTATTCTAGAATTACTAGGCTGAAAGTTTTTTTTACAGCTAGTATAAAGATTAAAATACCCGTCTCATTCTGCATTCCGGATTAAGTGCACAATAAACAAATAAATCACTCGACTATGGATTATCGTAAATCTCAACAAAGATTAATAGTTAATTAATAACATTGAGGAATGTTAATGCTTTGTTTTATTTCGTAAAAATCTGTAAAATCATTAAATACTCTTTTTAACTTTGCGTCAGACGGTAAAATATTATAGTGATCAGCTGAATGTCATAATAAATCTGAAGGCTTGTGCGCAAGCACCCAAATTATGTGCAATATAGCAATATCTTATGACGAGTCTTTATGTGACTGCCTCGTTGGTCTAGTGGTTGCAAGCGCGACTGCTGAGCGTGGGGTCCTGGGTTCGATTCCCGGGTCGGGTAAAGTGTTATTGGGTTTTTTCATTAGGAAATTCTCAGTAGCAGCCCGGAGTCTGGATTTGTGCCCGGTCAATAGCAATAGGCTCGCCATCTATTACATGGGACTATAACATAACTGGCGAAATGTGGGTGTACTAATACACCTCTGCCTATCCCTTCGGGGAAATACAGGCGTGATGTTATGTTATGAGTCTTTATGCATTTCATTTTCATTTTTTGGAGGCGAATGGCATAAATGAAGGGAAGCTGGCTACACCCAGCAGAGGAATCTATAGATAGATAGATAGAATATGCTTTATTGTACACCATGAAAATAGTAGTAAACAGGAACAACGTATAAATTATGGGTACATGGGCGGTCTTATCGCTAAAACCGATATCTCTAAACGTATCTATATTAATTGTATCTATATTTCTAATCGTATTTAAATTTGTTTTATTTCATTAAAAGGTAGGTAAGCTGTGCTAGCCTAGCGGTTGAGCGCTTGCCTTCCATGCAGGAGGGTCCAAGTTCAAACCCGGCTCACACCACTGACTTTTCCAATTCATGTGTGGATCAGAATTTGATTATCACTTGCTTTAACGGTGAAGGAAAACATCATGAGGAAACCTGCACACCTGAGAGTGCTCCATACAGTTCTCGATGGTGTGTGTAATCCGCCAACCCACTATAGGCCAGCGTGGTGGACTAAAGCCCTAACCTTCTCATTCTGGGAAGAGGCCCGTGCCCAGCAGTGGAACAGTATTGGGCTGATTATGATGATGATTAAGTAGGTAAAAAAATGCAAGCAAAATTTGAAAAACTTGTTAAAAATACTTTAGCCAATCGGATTTTCATGAGGCCTAAAACGCAAACTTCAAGCCAAATTGGAAAAACTAATTCAAAATAGCGGACCCGAGCAATAGGAAGAGGAGAAAAAACAAACACATTACTACACCACTGGAATTCTAATGTGTTTCCAAAAGCCAAACCCAATATTGTTTACCCCTGCAAAAAACGCAAAAATTTAAATTTTTAATAGCACGCAACGGCACCCCTGGCCGTAATTTTTCCGCGAATGACTTGCGGATAGCGATCATTTGTTCAGGAAACGGTGTATTAACTCTGAGAGCTAAAATGTTCGCTAATAAACAAGCCTGAACAAGGACTTGTGGTGCCGAGTCATTGCGCAGGAGCGGGGTTGACTGACGACTTGTAGATTTGAGATTGTTATAAGTGTAATACAGAATGATGGAACGATGTGAATGGTAACCTCGTCTCGAGAGTATTTGACAGAAGTAGGTACTCTTGAATAGCAATCAGCGATGGGTCATTGACGGTTTTCATGTCAACAAATTAAATTCACACGAAGCTATTAATGTTGACATAATTATTGTAAAATTGTCTATGAGTAATACTCCAATAACTTTTATTAATTGATTATAGATATCTACTACTATTATAAAATTGTTAAATGTCAGTTGTCTGTTTGTTTGTTTGTTCCAGCATCACTATAAAACTACTAGACCGATTTTGTTGAAAGGGTTTGTGACTAAAAACTTATGATTTGACTTAAAAACTGGTATGTATTTTACCTCGCTACGATGACGGGAACCGGTGATTTTTAATTATATTTTTCTACAACATTTGCATACATCAAGGTGAATAAGGCGCTCATATCCAGCTGTCATTCACACGCATGCGCTCTAGCGCGCGCCTCCATAGAGAAAATACGGCTGCTAAAGAAATTGCATTAAAAACTTTTTGGTCGGGCCGAATTTTATAGCGTAGAAAAAAAAATCCTGTCGTATGTGGGTGGTGCCATCTTGGAAATGCAGTCTTTTGAGCCAACCGAAAATCAGAATCTACTTCGACTTACAGACAAGGACCGGAAGCTACATCTAAATGGCGATTTCTCAATTTTTTGTATGAAAAGCAATAAAATTTAGAAGTACCTAAACGTTGTGATATTGTATCCATCTTAATATACGAATAAGCATAAAGTTATGTTGGAGTAACTAAAAAAATACTATTTTCAATAGAAGTTTTTAAACTTTCGCGAATTTCACTCATATTGAACTAAGTTTACGGGACTTGTCGCGCACAATTAAAGATCGGGAAGATGGATATAGGTTGTCCTCCTCGTGGAATCCGGTAATCGAGAAGTGTTTGCGTCGTGGTATGTCTACATGTATGTCCGCCGAAACTGTCAGCATTGTGTGTCGTGATTCAGCATATCTTGTTACGGACAGCGACGTTACGAAAAACCAACCGCGGGTAGTTCGAGAAAACACCCGCCGCTCAAGACGATGACACCCACATACTTCAGTCTGCTCGTGACCACGGCCAATGCAACTTGACCGAAACGTCGAGGTTAGTCAAAATGCTTGTTATATTTTGATTTAATTGTGCGCGACAAGTCCCGTAAACTTAGTTCAATATACTATTTTCAGTCTACAATTTTTAATTACCTTCTTCTTCAAGTATATTATCTTATCTTCTTAACTATTATAAAATTGTAAACGTCTGTTTGTTTGTTCCAGCATCACGCTAAAACTACTGGACCGATTTTGATGATTTTTTTTTTGTTTGAAAGCTGATGATCTGACTTAAAAACTGGTATGGGTTTTGAGAAAGAAAGAAAGAAAGAAAAAAATAAAAAATAAAATCGTGGATTGCGTACTCACCCGACAGATCGAAGCTTCTATGCATTTGCACGAGCGGATAGTAATGTACGATGGAGTGGAGTGGAGTGGAGTGGACAGGGGATGGGACTGGGGATGGGACTGGGGACGGGACAGGGGACGGGACTGGGGACGGGACAGTGGACGGGACAGGGGACGGGAAATGGGACGGGACATGAGACGGGACATGGGACAGGACAGTGGGACGGCACATGGGACTGGACATAGGATGGGACATGGGAAAGGACATGGGACATGGGACGGGACGATAGTGATTTAGTGATATAGTGAGACAGTGGGACAGTGGGCCGTGGGACAGTGGGATAGAGGGACAGTGGGAAAGTAGGACAGTGGTAGCGGGACGGTGGGACGGTGGGACAGTGGGGCAGTGGGGTAGTTGGGCAGCGGGGCAGTGGGCCAGTGGGATAGTGGGGCAGTGGGGTAGCGGGGCAGTGGGGCAGTGGGGTTGTGGGGCAGCGGGACAGCGAGGCAGCGGGACAGTGGGGCAGCGGGGCAGCGGGGCAGCGAGGCAGTGGGGCAGCGGGGCAGCGTGCCAGCGGGGCAGCGGGGCCGTGGGGTACCGGGGCTGCGGGGCAGTGGGGCATTGGGATAGTGGGGCATCGGGGGCGGGGCAGCGAGGCAATGGGGCAGCGGGGCAGCGTGCCAGCGGAGCAGAGGGGCAGTGGAGTACCGGGGCATCGGGGCAGTGGGGCAGTGGGATAGTGGTTCAGCGGGGTAGTGTGGCATTGGGGTAGCGGGGCAGCGGGGCGGCAGCGGGGGCGGGGCAGCGTGGCAGCGAGGTAGTGGGGCAGCGGGGCAGTAGGGTACCGGGGCAGCGGGGCAGTGGGATAGTGGGGCAGCGGGTCATTGGGGTAGCGGGGCAGCGGGGCAGCGGGTGGTCAGCTGGGCAGCGTGGCAGTGGGGTAGCGGGGCAGCGGGTAGTAGGAGAGTGGGGCAGCGGGGCAGGCAGTGGGATAGTGGGGCAGTGGGGTAGCGGGGCAGCGGGGCTGTTGGGCAGCGGGCCAGTGGGTTACCGGGGCAGTGGTATAGTGGGGCAGCGGGGCAATGGGGCAGCGGGGCAGTGGGGCAGCGGGGCAGTGGGGCAGCGGGGCAGCCGGACAGTGTGGCAGCGGGGAATCGGGGCTGTGGGGCAGCGGGGCCGGCTGTGGGTCAGTGGGGCAGTGGGGTAGCTGGGCAGTGGGATATTGGGGCAGCGGGGCAGTGGGGCAGCAGGGCAGTGGGGCAGCGGGGCAGTGGGGTAGAGGGGCAGCGGGTCAGTGGGGGGCAGCGTGGCAGGCGGTGGGGCAGTGGGATAGTGGGGCAGTGGTGTAGCGGGGCCGTGGGGTAGCGGGGCAGTGGGGCAGCGGGGAAGCGGGGCAGTGGGGCAGCGGGGCAGCGGGGCAGAGGGGCAATGGGGCAGCGTGGCTGCTGGGAAGTGGGGCAGCGGTGCTGTGGGGCAGCGGGGCAGTGGGGTAGCGGGGCATTGGGGCAGCGGGGCAGCAGGGCAGTGGGGCAGCGGGGCAGCGGGACAGTGGTCTGGACTGGAATGGACTGGACTGGACTGACGTGGGTTAGCAGAATTTAACGCGAGCGGAGCCGCGGGTAAAAGCTAGTTATGTTATAAAATTATATTACAATATAAAATAATTACATAATTGATTAATGTTTGATAGTAATAATGACATGTTTACTAATTATTTTATTCATCATCATCATTTCAGCCCAAAAACGTCAACTGCTGGACACAAGCCTCCTTCAAGCATTTTGAGGGGATATGCCATAATCGCCACGCTTGGCAGGCGGGTTGGCGATCGTAGTTGGTTGGTTAAATTCTCAGAGAACGCTGCTGCCCATCCTCTGGTGAATCCCTTAGTCGCCTTTAACGACACCCATGAGAAGAGATAAGAGTGGTGCTATCTTTATGTCCGGCACCACACGGAATGATTGTATTAGTCTTATTATTTTTTGATGTCCTTACAGGGTGCATGATCTCATGGAACTCTTAAATATTGTCTACATCTTTTTACAACACGTGTGCAATAAACCAACTGAATTAAAGCCTAACACATTTTAATGAACCTTAGCAATGTTTCTTCCGTTAAATAACACCGCAGTGTCAATGTCGCATGGTCTACAGTAAAATAAATCCTTTTATCTACACTCGTATCGTAAAATTCGAATTATGAACTCGAAAGTAATGTCATAATGACATACTTTACGCACATGCACCTGTAATGAATTTAAAAAGTTTCATTACGATACAGTTTGCTGAACAAAATAATGCGGTAATTTAATTTTTTTTCCATAACCGCACACTTCAGCCCAACTAAGGAGTTTTTAATGCCACTTCGACCCAACCAAGGAGTTTTCAAACCTTTTTTTTAGCAGTCGTACAGTTTGGCACCAATGAGTACACAAAATTCAGGGTGGCGCCACTAGAAATACATTGAAAAATTTTATCGTTTCAAATCGCGTTTTTGGCAAAACTTTGTATTGTCATATTGCTTTTAATTATATTTAAGTGTTTACAGGCATATTTTTTGTATGATAAAACAGAGATTGACGGAATCCTGACAAGGATAGAAAATTAATTCCGATTATAATGTTTTCGCCAGACTATATTTATTATCTGTGTTGAAGCACGTGCGCGGCGTGTGCGCGGCCGCGCGCCATGGCCTACTGGATTTGGCTTTGGATTGGTTTTGTTACAAAGATTTTGACTTTGGTATTTTATTTAAAATTGTATGAGTTTAGATAAACTAGTGTATGAAACTGACATAACTAGGTATTAAAACACGAGTGTGAGTTTAAAAACCGAGCCGTAGGCGAGGTTTTTAATAGTATCACACGAGTTTTAATAACCCCTGTTATGCAACAGTTTCATAAACTACTATTATTCCACCGAGGTCAACCTGACTCCCAACAAAGAGGTTTCACCCCGAATACATTTGTATGATTAATCGTTTTCACTGTTACTTGTTTTTGATAGATTTCATGCTATTAACTTTAATTAATTTTGTAGTGATTGTTTTTGAAGCTATGTAGCTATGGAAGAATACATTTTTTGATTGAAAAATATAATTTTCAAGACAAGTTTTCTTTTATAAAATAAGGATTCGCTATTGTAGGCCATAGACGCCTCATAACAGAAGACCACTCCCAGGTGCATTAAAAAAGCTTCCACGAGTGACGATATTTAATTGATCGTCCGGCGCACCCTGGGCAGTCAGCCCCGCTACCAACCTGCTGACTGGCTAATCTTTTCCCCACGGCATGAGCTATTATCATTATATAGCTCATATCGACACGATAGAAGGCGAGGACAGAAGACCAATGTCCGTCAACACATTTATGAAATTTCACTACTGTAGGTCGCCACTGGCCGGTGTGACACTTTACGCAACGCGCTGCGCTGCAACGCACACGCATCTGCCCCCCTAGCCAAGTTGACAATCTACAATCGTCAACGCTAATAGAAAACAATCAAAATGTATGGGAATGACATAACTAAAAAAAAAAAAAAAATCATTTATTCAGGACCAAAACATTTTTACACATTGTATAAACGAAAAAGTAATTCGTTGAGATATGTCATTCCCATACATTTTTGTGGTTGGCCTAGTGCGGGTTGGTGGTGGGGCTGGTTCGACCCAGGCTTCAGTCTTCCCGCAACCACGAACGCTGCAAAGCTTTCGAAACGTCAGAAAAACCAATTTTAATAATATACGCGATGTAATCCGGTTAAGGTTAAGGTGTAAGCAGTGATAGCCTAGCGGTTGAACGCTTGCCTTCCATGCAGGAGGGTGTGAGTTCGATCCCGGCCCGCACCTCTGATTTTTCGAATTCATGTGCAGATTTATATATTCGATTATCACTTGCTTTAACGGTGAAGGAAAACATCGTGAGGAAACCTGCACACGAGTGCTCCATACAGTTCTCAATGGTGTGTGCAGTCCGCCAACCCGCACTAGGCCAGCGTGGTGGACTAAGGCCTGACCCTTCTCATACTGAGAAGAGGCCCGTGCCCAGCAGTGGGACAGTAATGGGCTGGTTATGTATGTATGTAATCCGGTTAAACTTGTTTTATTATAATGTGTTCAATTTGTTCACTTTGAGAGACAAGGTTAACGATCAGTATCAACGTGTTCCTGGGATTTTCTTTTTAGTAGAAAAATTTGCCCCAGAGTTTCCTAGCTAAGTCAGTGCTGCTTTTGCAGTATGAACCACACACACCCTGCAGAGTTTTCGCACAAATAATTAACCATAGACATCCAATAACTGAAATACTACTAACTCTACGGCACCAAACAGAAACGAACTGATTATAAACATTTTAAAATAACAAACAAAACGGAAAGCAAACCATAGAATTTTCCAGCCATTCTTATTTCACAAAAGCTATCAGTAATTCATCAGCTAATAGCATTTAATTGTATTGCAAGCGAAACAAAAGTTGTCCGTATGTCCGTAGATAATGTGCATGCGACAACCATTGATATAAACTGTTTTACATCGATCTCTGTGACCCACATCGTTGCAATGATGGCCGTTTGCTGTATGCGGTGTGATGGACAATTGTGATTGCATTTTGATTGGTTTTTGAGCTTTTTGTTGGCTACTGGTGTCGATTCTCCTGTTCACGAACTAATCGCTCTCTTTTACGAATAGAAGATACAAGAAAGGGATGGCAACAATTTTAGAACTGTCAAATTAGTCGAAATTTAGATTTCCATTCTCGGAACGTGCCCACTAAAATACAAAGAAATGTAACAAGTAAACTAGTTCTAAAATTGTTGCCATCCCTTTCTTGTATCTACTATTAGTAAAAGAGAGCGATAGTTTAAAATAAGTTTAGTGAATCAAGCTCTTCTCTCTTTTCCAGTAATATTCTATTTATTATACTTATTACGTTAAACATATGTTCTAGGATAATCTTAAACTCACATTGGTGCCAATTTTATTGTACACCGCACTAAACCAATAAATAAAATAAATGAATATTTTTGGGACATTTTTACACAGCACCATCTAGTCCCAAACTAAGCAGAGCTTGTGCTATGGGTACTAGACAATGGATAATAATATAATACTCATATACGTTTTTTTTGTAAATATATACTTATTATACATAAGAAACACCCAGATCAACACAAACACTTACCTATATTCATCACATAAATATTTGTGTCCTGTGGGAATCGAACCCACGACCTCGTGATCAGCAGTCCGACACTCGAACCACTAGACCACAGACGTCGTCAAAACACACACACGTCGTCGCACCAATGTTTGCACACTGTATTTCTTTCTTACAAACATCACTGAAAAAGGACAGAATATATTCTGAACTTTCAAATCAGTCTTCGCCCTAATAATGCACGTGAAAATAGTCGTAACCTACAATGATCGCGACTAAATTCACGTTGAAATTAGTCGCCAGAAAACAAACGCGGCAAATTTATTTCAGGTCTAATTTGAGAGGACTAGAATCTTCTATCCTTTTCTTTTTTTCTGATTTTTGTTAGAAAGCGACACAGTGAGACTAAATTAGTTTAGTTCGTAAGCAACAGAATCAGCTTCATTATAAGGAAAAGCTTCATTATACTTATTATTGTCTCGAGATACGAATAATTTAACCCCTTTCTGCTCGTGCTGTTCATTAGATATGCGATAAATGTATCACTGAACTGAAAAGAGAGGTACATATCTTTTTGATCAAAAGATACGTATCACTCATTTGTATCAGTAGTTCATTTCGTTCAGTAGGTTAGAGGCAGTTCTCGCTCTGCTGTTGACTTAGCTCAGTGTTCATAGTTTCCTATGAAATTAGTAGAGTATCTACATTATTTTGGAAGTTTTAATTGCATACATGACTCGTGATACGAAGATACATTCGGATACTGTTACGATTTGGGAGCGGGTGAACGAGAGATAGATTGATTGATAGCAAGTGAACTAGTTCATTTTTGTCTTTTGTTCGCGAACTACCCATGTCTAGTGTTCATCTTTAAAATTAAACTACAAACTACAAATCATTGTGTCCTCAATATTGGTCCTTCAAGTCAAAAAGGACTACTGTTTATTGAAACAGTACCGATTATTTTGAAGTATTTCCAGTAAAACCAATGTTCCTCGGTAATCACCGCCGCCCGTATGATAAACAAGGGGCGTTGAATAATGAAGGCGGCCTTTAGAACGCAACCAGCTATCAATCGTCTCATTAATATTAAGTTAAACACCGAACACCCTTTTCCATTTACAGTTGGATAATCAGAAATAGGTTCACAAAAAGCATGTGGTCATGTAAATAGCCTTAATTAAATGTTTCTTTTGAAAGACTAACTCGATTTTTTTGTTACCTTTTTGTCCTAAACAGGAAATAACCTAATCTTGCTTCTTCTTTCATGTCAGCCAGATTAGTACTGGGACTGACTGTTAAGGAGTCAGGACGCGTAAACGTACTTGACGTAACAACATACGATTGGTATAGTCACTCATGGAGCCTTTTTAATAGACCCCAAAATCTTGTTAATTTGAAGATCTCGCCTAGTTTTCTCTAATGCTAAACAACCTTCTCAGGTTGCTACAACCCAGAGAAAAGATAGAATGGCCAAGCAGACAGGGCGCGCGTGCCAACACTCTGCACCTTAGTGCAGTGCTTTTCAAAGCCTTTCTCAGTACGCCTTATGACTTGTTTCTGTAAATACTGTAACAAAAACCCGCAAAAATGCCTTATTGTGCTGTTACTAACTGCAGAAAAAAAAGCTGTAAAGTACATTTGATTAAAGTTATTTTTTTTAAATTCATGACGTCAATATGAGAGGCGTAGTTTGTTTGAAAAGTTACATAACATAAAATAACCAGCCCATTACTGTCCCACTGCTGGGCACGGGCCTCTTCTCAGTACGAGAAGGCTAAGGCCTTAGTCCACCACGCTGGCCTAGTGAGGGTTGGCAGACTACACACACCATTGAGAACTATATACTACTATACTATTTGCACTTTCAGGTGTGCAGGTTTCCTCACGATGTTTTCCTTCACCGTTAAAGCAAGTGATAATCGAATATAAATCCGCACATGAATTCAGTCCGAAAAGTCAGCGGTGCGGGCCGGGATCGAACTCACACCCTCCTGCATGGAAGGCAAGCGTTATGAAAAGTTGCCACGCATGAATCGCAAGTAAAATTGTGATTACAACCATTCTATCTATTTCTGTGCTACCAGTTTTTCGAGAGGATTCAGTCAGAATCATCATGCTTGACAACTGTCTAACTTAACACCCGCGTCTTTATGTCCATTATTGTCCATCAACACAGATAGATGCTGTCAAACTCCTTGAAATAACAGCTAAGTACACAACGTTGAAACAATACGTATTTCTTTAACCCACTTCAACTACATGATATATTATTATCTCGACTGCATAATAAACAGTTGTTGTTGAATAATGAATCCGGTACAGCACGGCTATCAATTGTCTCATAAATATGAAGTGAGGCAAATGTGTCGAGTCGATCGCTAGACGTGTTGCGTTTCATGAGGTCACTGACGCCGCGGTAGGGTTAGGTATGTATGTTTTCATATTGCTGGTGAAGATAGACCGCCTTGGTTGCCCAAGTAACACAAAACCGTTTAAAGGTAAAAATAAAAGGTATACTGGGTGTCAGAGAAACGCTTCTGAAAACGAAGATAGGTGATAGTGCTGGTGATTACTAATAAGAAACCACAAAAAAACTGCGATTCTTTTTTTTTTCTTTTTTTTCTGCATTTTTCATACATAAAGTTTTATTTAACCAGCTTAAGGCGGTTAAATAAAACTGGTTTGCAAAAAAACCCCATTTATTTATTTAATTTTTTAGTTTGCAATGTAATTCAAATAATATCAGCTGGCGCTAGGGGTGAACGACATTCTCTCGCATACGCAGTCCATGTCATAGCGAGCGTAGGTAGGTTAGGTACGCGTGGCATTGATCCCGAGTTTTGTACGCTTTACATTGTGGGTTTGCAAAATACCAAATCACTAAAACGATGAGTATAAGGCTATTGGTTATTGGTAGTCAATTGTGTTTAGGTAGTATAATAATAGCCTTTCAGTTTCGGGAGCGTTTCCCTGACACCCAGTATGTATACATCTCCAAGCCATACAAGAGACGTTTATGGCATCCGCAAAGTATTAAGTTATACCTACAACTTGAGTGTTATTGGGTTTTTTCATTAGGAAATTCTCAGTAGCAGCCCGGAGTCTGGATTTGTGCCCGGTCAATGGCAATAGGCTCGCCCCCTATTACATGGGACTATAACATAACTGGCGAAATGTGGGTGTACTTTTACACCTCTGCCTACCCCTTCGGGGAAATACAGGCGTGATGTTATGTTATGTTACAACTTGATTACAACTGTAAGTGTTGAGAAAATCTATGAACAGCACTAATACTTTGCGGATGCCATTAAGGTGAATGCTACAGGGTAGCCCGCGAAATTCAAAATTTCTTGCGTTTTTTGCTAATTGTAGCTCTGTTTTGAGTTGTATATCAATCAAAATACGATTTGCGGTAGTGATAACAATATATCTACTGAATAATACTTATAAAAACTATAAACCTAGCTTTATAAGCTCTAGAAGCTCGATAATCGACAATTTGATCGTAAATTCATATAATCGAGCTTGTACAACTTATAGAGCTAGGTTAATATTTTTTATGAGTATTATTCAGTAGATATATTGTTGTTACTACCGCGAATCATATTTCGAATTATACACAACGCAAAATACAACTACAATTTGCAAAAAACGCAAGAAATTTTGAATTTCGCGGGCTACCCTGTAGCATTCACCTTAAACATCTTTTGTAAGACTTTTTGATGTATATTGGCTTTTACCGTTACCTTTAAACGGATTTTGTGTTACTTAGGTGGTTCATGGTTTGTTAAGACGCGATTAGCACGTTCTTAAATTCATGTGGTATAATTTGGTAGCCATTTTTGGCTTTGGATTTGGTGATAAGTGGGTGGGGTTTTCCAGGAGTGCGGGCAGCAGCATCTTTGGGCTGTGGAGTACCGCGTCAAGGTAAAATATCTTTATTGATGAGCCGCTGTTTAAGATGGCCAAGAAATAAGAATTTTGGGTTGGTAAACTACTACTAAAATTGTTCTGGATACTAATATTTTTCACCCGACTTCAAAAAGGAGGAGGTTCTCAATTCGTCTGTATTTTTTTCATGTATGTTCGGGCATAACTCCGACATATATATTATTATATATGTTTTTAATTACGAGAATTGGACTTCTGGTCGTCGAAGTCGGTTATTTTATTGTTTAGTTTTTGTAGTTTTAACCTAAATTATCCAAGCTTCATTTTGCGTAATACAAAGGGTAATAAACATCTTGAGTCATTATCCTACATTATTCTCATACAATTCTTTGCAATTAATCATGTAACAAATCATTGTACTATTATTATTTGAAAAGAGTATATCCATGGAGTTTCTTGCCAGCTCTTCTCCATAGGACCAACTTTTTGGAACCGTGCAACTAGATTCATAATTAACGTTTTGAAAGTGTATGAAAATGCTTATTCGAAAACTTTTGACCTTGACTTTCACATAACTTACATTGACAACACATTCCATCTAACTCCATGAAATTAATACTACCTCTTATGGAAATCTTCACTACTTTAACACCACCACAATCATTTGCAAATCTATCTAGATACTCCATTAATAGCAATTGTTTCCGTTTCGCGATGTCCTTAGGAGAACGAACTAATTCCTAACAAATTTACATGATTAGATACATTGAAGTGGAATAGATGTCGTTTAAGATACGAGTTATCACATCTAGTTTATTTGCATCCATGACATTATAATGTAAAATGTTAATCTAACTGGTACTGGTAATCTGGTTCTGAATAAGTCATCAAGTTTTATATTAGTGCCCTATCGGACCCCGATGCTTGTTGATAGTTCCCGGGGTAGCACTTAGAGTGACACTTGAATTATGAAAACCGCCCTTACTGCTTACGAAAAAAGACGCTGTCAAGGTCAAACTGTACATTTATTCCATATCGATTCCTAATCTCAATTATCGAATAGAAAACTGACGAAAAACTGATTAATTAAACCAAAGACATTTCTATACTTACGTCAGTATAATACCTTTATGAATTAAACCGACGATGCAATTGTTTCTTCCTTTTTGGAATTTAAACTTCCTCATACAAACTTGGAGTTTCTTTGAAGGACAAAATCCGTAACGAAATTATGCGGAGAAGAACTGGAGTGACCGACATAGCTTGTAGGATTAGTAAGCTGAAGTGGCAGTCGGATGGCCATGTTTGTCGAAGGACCGATGGCCGCTGAAGCAGACGAGTCCTTGAGTGGAGATCGCGATTCGGCAAACGCAGCGTAGGACGTCTCCCCGCCAGGTGGACTGATAACCTAAAGAAGGTGGCTAGGGGGAACGATGCGGAAGGCAGAGGACCCAGTGTTATGGTGCAACTTGGTATGGGCCTATGTCCAGCAGTGGACTGCGATAGCCTGAGTTGATACAAACTTCTACTTATACCTTCATCATACTCCCTCTTTTTTCTTTTCTTTCCAATTATGCTCTCGCAGGTCTGCTGGAAGAGATTTCTTTAGAAATAAGCAGTACCTTTGTACTTGTATTTTTCTTAACTAATTTTCTATTGTTAAATAAATAAATACACAGAATTGGTACACAAATAAAAAAAAACGTATTCCAAACTTGGAACAACGAAAAAGAAAACGAACACCAAGCAATTACCGTTACAACTTTTATTGCTAGTGAGACGCGAAAGTTACAGATGGCAACCCTACGCAACTGTTTTACTATGAATAAATCTATTCACATAGGAAACTGGGGGCACAATAAAGAGATACGTTATTTATGGCACAGAGTAAAAATGTTTTTCATGTTGACGCAAGCGAGTGGCGTAAATCAAATTCGTAAGCGTAATATTCTTGATGTAACGTCTGTCGGGGCAGTAATATTAAGTTTACTTACAAATTTTGACGACCCTAGTTCGTCATGTTATTAGCGAGTACATATTTGTTATCGACGCTCTCGCCTGTTTTATGCGAAAAGTAAAAATTGCAAGTTGCTCAGCGATTTTCGTAGTATGACTTATGCGTAAGATTTCGGCATGTTAAGCGAAATAATTTATTTGGATCCAGACACTGAATAAAAATGTATTCAGTCAGTCTGTCTGTCTATGCTTTAATGTATTCATACTTATAAACTTATTCACTTGTCGCCTTTTAGGCCGTGTCCACACCAAAAAGTGTCAGCCGCAGACTGTAAGTTTGACGTGATGTGTCGATTATTTATTTATTTTCAAATTTAAATTAACTTCATTTGCTTAAAAATGTGGTAAAGAAGATGGTATCTATACGACTTTGAATTAACTGCAAAGTTAGTCGAGACGTTTAAGAAACACTGTCTCATAATAAGATATCACTGACGTCACCCAAAGACCTACCAAAAATTGGAGGTTAATTTCGATACCACGAACAGTGTTCACGGTAGTTTAGTGGCTAAAGCACTGGCGTACTGAGACAGGAGTCGCAGGTTCGAATCCTGCTCGTGAGAGGTTCTTTTTTCTTTTTTTTTTCTCACCACAATTTAAATCGCAAGATGGTACATTTTAATTGTAGGTACATAGACACATTTTGCCAACCTTATGTACGTTACAGCGTATAGTAAGTGGCTGACTATTTGTATTATTATTAACAACTTCTTTCTTCCTGTGGAAACAGTTATTTCTCTGCTTATTCTAATAACTACGGGGCAATATTGCTGTTAGAAATTGCGAAAGGGTTAGTCTTGCGTGAGAAGGCGACATCTTGAGGATCATTAGTGAACTAATATACTAAAATTATAGGCCGCACACGAATTACGGTGCGCCTTTGAAAGACGCATTGTTATGCATGTGTCGTTTTCGTAATTATTGTTAATCAGGGGGATTAAGGGGCTTATTAAGTACATTTTGTTGGCGAGAAACCTAAAACAAGAACTTTAAAAAAATTTAAAGTTGGGTTTTTACAATGTGATTATGTTCTGATAAGGCTTAATCACTCTTCAGTTATACGTGTCGAAAGATCTCGGTTCAGGCATTATTCATTTACGTGTATGCAGATCGTTATTTAATGTCACAGGTAGTATTAAAAATAAATATACCTATGCATATCAAATATCCCATCGAGTACATATCAAAGAAAAAGAAAGAAAGAAAAATGGTTTATTTAGTACAGTCAGAGGCACATTAATATGCAATTTAATTATATATAATGCATATAATTGTGTGCGACACGGCTGCACCAAATAGGCCCAGTTCAGCATAAATGCCAGACAACTAGTGACTGGCAACTAGTGTGTGTGTGTGATTTCAATTGGTGTTATCAGTTCTTTTAAAGAGTCAAGCCGCAGCCAACTAAAGACATAACTCCAAACAAAATAATAAACATCCGCTATCGCACAGTCGTCACGAAAACGCAATGAAACACGACATACCCACATCGAGGATCGGTGCCAAATGTCGCCTCGACCCCCTACCGTGCCTATCCCCCCCACTTGCACGTGCAAGCGCAATAATAGCCGCAATATCGAAGTCGATTTAACGACATGCAATGAAACACGGACAGTGGAGGGTTAAATGTGAAATGTCCCTATGTAATGTTTTAACCTTTAAGCTGGACGGCTGTTGAATTATTGGTATGTTCTGTCTGGTATGAAAGGTTTAGTTGTTAGAAAGCGTTTTGGTTGTGAATTTGGTCTACTGAAAAACTAAGTGCAGTGCATTTACTAATAAGCATTATTAATTTTCAAAAAAAAATCTCTTTTGAAACTTCCAAAATTACTAGAACGAAGTTCCTAATCGCAAGTTTTTTAAGTAGTTGTAGTTTTTGCGTTTATTTATTTCGTTGTGCCTCTTATTTAATACATATTTACACAAATTATCATTTTACTATTTTTATTAGTTTTTTTTATAGCGGAAGTAACTTCTTATTTTTATTATTTTAACGCATTTTACGCATGCTAAGTGAATTCTAAAGATTTAAATTGTGGAAAGAAAAAATCGCTCACGAGCAGGATTCGAACCACATTCACACCACATTTTTTTTCTTTCCACAATTTAAATCTTTGGAAGTAACTTCGTTTCAAACGGGTGTCCCACGACACCGTAGTCGTATTTTTTAAAATTTGTTTTACCACATAACTTTTTTAGCTAAATAAACCCCTAATTCTCAATTCAAAATGCTAATATAAACCAATCACAGATCACAAACTTACATCTAAAACGTATCAAACATTCAAGTCAACCCCAAACTGCGCGGTCAAAGTCGACCGCAAAATAAAAAAGCCGCAGCGCCTGAGCTTTTAAAAGAAAACACCAGTTGTTAGGTGACCGCTTGCCGATCGCGATAGCCGTCGACGACATTGTGGGGGATTTATCGTCGACCATGCTGCACACTTAAGTCCCCGGGAGCTAAAAAGGAAAGTTTAAAGTTGTCGCCGTCGTAGGGTTAAAAGGCCGCTTGTGCTGTACAATCCATTTTTACATTCCATTTTAAACAATCTTGGCATGCCTTTTTAATGCAGTTTAATAATATTAATATAAATATTAATAATTAATAAAAGAGATTATGTTATGCAAACTATACAAAAACAACCGAATTACTTGTGCGGGACTAATATTTTCATTTAATCTATCTACTAAGATTAAGAAACTCGGCAGAATGTGATAAAAAGCACTTTATTTCAGGCAAGGCACACTCGGCTACCGCCTCGTCCTTTTAAAATCACTTCGGAAGTTCCAATATTATTCAGGCCTCGACAGTAACATAGAATATATACTAACGACAAGAAGTGACACTTAAGCATGTGTGCTCGTAAAATTTCTCGCGGCTTTGTGTGCGGGTCGGGGCGAGCGCGGGGGCCGTGCGCGGTGCGCGGAGTGTGGAACAGGCAGTCTCTCGGCTGCCCCAGCCAAGGCCTATTGCATTCACGCGCTCGCTCAAGGTCACCGGCGAGCGAGCTCACACGTACACGGAGTGTCACCGCTGTGACAGTAATGTACTATTGACGCCGTTAACAACCGTAATATATTTACAAGAAAAACAACGTGTGCAAGAAAACCACATAAAACAGACGAGCGTGAAGAAAGCCAGGAGCCAGCATCAATAACCACACGCCTCATTACCAAGATAATTGTCACGATAACGTGGATGCACCGTATCTACGTCCAGCGACTGCCAAATATCAGAGATGGCGAGATTGCGCGGTGAGTTGCTGATCTTGGCACGGGTGTGTACGGGGTAGGGATGCCAATGCTAAACATTCGTTGCTTAAAAAAGGCGTTTTTTTGCAAATTGTAGCCTTTTTTTAGGGTTCCGAAGTCCTACAAGGAACCCTTATAGTTTCGTCATGTCCGTCCGTCTGTCCGTCTGTCCGTCTGTCCGTCTGTCCATCTGTCCTAATCCTTTACAGCTTAATAACTTCTACAGTTATAAACATAAGTAAATGAAATTTTGTTCAAAAATAGTCTGCATATAGATCTCAATTTTAAAAGAATAAAAAAATAGTTTTTACGTTCTTTAGGGGTGGCGCCCATACATGTAAATGGGAAAAAAAAAATTTTTTTCGCTGCACCCCCTCGTGTGGGGTATCATTGAATAGGTCTACTAAAATGAAGGTAATGTTTCATACATCACTTTTTTATCAGGTGTACCATCTGCGAAATATAGCCCGCCAAAGTGGCTTGCAATGTGTCCCCCCCCCTGCCATTTCTAAACTATGCAACTTAGAAACTTATAATCTTCCACATTGATAGACCTTTGTAAAAACTCTCTTTTAAAATTATTTCGAGTATAATGTGATTATAATTTTTTGAGTTATAGACAGAAAACTGAAAAATACTTAAAACGTCCTAGTTCAAAGGTCATTGACCTTAGAGAAAAATGATCATAGCAAATAATGCTCCTTTAGCTACTTTCTATTCGAAAAAATCACAAAAAGTAACTTTGTGTTATGTTGAACACACTTCTTCAATTTGGCTTCTTGAATTTATCGCTAGATGGCGCTACTAACAACACGCTCTGAGTCGCGAATGCTGCCGATTATTGCAAAAACTAAAAAAGTATAGCCATGATTAATATTCGATTTGATTCGTTTGTAATTACACCTACTTAAGGAACCCTATAATACTGAGCATGGCCCGACATGCTCTTGGCCGGTTTTTTTAGTTCACTTTGTATATTGTTCGGAATATGATTCGCGATAATATACACAATAATATATCTCCTAAATAATACTCATAGAAAACATTAACCTAGCTCTTTAAGCTACCATCATCATCATTTCAGCCGAAATACGTCCACTGCTGGACACAGGCCTCCCCCAAAGGGCCATGCCATGGCATATGCCATAATCACCACGCTTGGCAGGCAGGTTGGCGATCGCAGTTGTTTGGTTAAATACTCAGAGAACGCTGCTGCCCATCCTCTGGTGAATCCCTTAGTCGCCTTTTACGACACCCATAAGATGATACAGGATGGTGCAATTCCTTACGTCCGGCACCACACGGAACTTTAAGCTATATTTGCTCGATAATTTGATAGTAAATTAATATTTTAGAGCAAATATAGCCTCAAGAGCTAATGTTTTCTATGAGTATTATTTATAATTACTAATATAAACAGTTTCACTCACGTTATTCCATCGGTTGTGCTCGACCAGTTTCAAGCTCGAACGGAGCCCTTAATCATGAGTATTATTTAGAAGATACCTATATTGTGACTATAGTCGCGAATCATATTTGCAAAATATTCACGGGCTACTGCGTCGCAATCATCTTAATTCAACATTATGTATTTTGTAAGTTTTGCTAGAAGAAATTATTTATTTAAAAGGTTGTTGTTAGTGTGAACATTAATGAATCTTTCTCCCTTATGTCTCTTTCCCTATTTGTTTTTTTTTTTTTTTTTTTTTTTTTTTATTCTTAACGGGCTTGCGTTTGACCGCCACCTCACCTGATGTTAAGCGATGGTGCGGTCGACGATGGTACACGCTTGCCCAGCAAAAACCTATTCACTCGAGTCTTGAAGACCACCAGATTATATTTCTCGGGAAACACTGACGCCGGCAAGGAATTCCACTCTTTGGCGGTACGCATGATAAAGCTATTAGCAAACCGGTTCGTGCGTAAGGGTGGAATATCTACCATATAACGGTGGCGCATCGCCGTGCGTCTGGTCGTCCGATAATGGAAAGGGCTTGGGGGAATTAAATTGTGCAATTCCAACGCACACTCGCCGAAATGCATTCGATAAAAAACCGATAGGCTAGCAACTCTGCGCCGATGCTCGAGACTTTGTAGTTTGGCGTCGACCAGCGCATCGCACATCGCGCATCCACATTTTCACGCACCAAGTAGATCACCCCCTGAATAATTTCTGGAGATATTTCTAATTTTAATGGCATCGATATTTCTAAATCTATTCTTTATTCTGAAGGTACTGTAAACAACAACAATCTAAGAATCTTATCGCAGTCCAATAACTACAGGCTACAGGCCATGGCCAACGAAATTTACACTATCAAAAAAAAAGATAATAAACAAATGCCATAAACAAACCCATTCAAACTTCCTAATGCGCTCTTTGTTACGTAATAATGCACTCTTTTTTAATGATCACACAATTCAAATAACGAACACGATATCCCTAATGTGGTACCAACCACCAAGTCTACCAACCGAACAATTTTTTTAATTAAATCAGCGCGAAATAATCCGTCAAGTGGATTATTTGAATGCACAGTTCGCGTGAACATCATTAAAGATTAGCGCGGTATGTAGGTTACGAGTTGCACGCGATCCGGCCACGTGGAGCGGGCACGCGACGATGACTTAGCGGGGCGAGTGGAATGGATGATGCATCTTTTGGAAGGCACACGAAATTATGTATTCTCTATCCCACTCTATCCAGTACAACTGTCTGTCAAATTAAAACTGTCTATGAAGTTAAAACGATCTGATATAGAGTTTGAATATATAAAATCGATATAGGTAAAAAAAATTGGCCTAATAAAACCAAAAAAAATATTTCAGGTTTAATTTTTTTATAATATTTGCACATTTTAAGGGTTCACTCTCATATTTACGGTAAAGAAACTCGTCCCTTATCTTAATGTTACACAAAAATACATATTATTAAGCCTGTTTCCCATTGGAGTAGGCAGCAAAAATTGTTTAATTCCACCTGCTACGATCCTGACACACTATTTTGTTTCATCTACATGACGTTCATTAACCTCGTCTTGTATGCTCATCATTTAGAGTGCTCTTAACCCAGCCTTTTTTTAGAACGTCCGCGATTTGGTTGTGATACTTTCGCCGAGGTCATCTCCGTCCAACTCTTCCATCTACACTCGCTTCTTATACTTGTTTCGTCAATCTCCTCTCGTCATCGCAAAAGCATCGATCATCACTTTCTCTAACGTTGGAACAAGCTCTTTGCATTGCACTATCACAATGATTAATACATTATTCTCTCAAACGATATCCTTGACAAACTTTCCCATCCCCATTTAATTTCTCTAACAATATGACAGCCCTAACTCTCCGATAAATTTACGCGATTCGGACATGATTAATGCGAGCCCGGTCGCCTCCTAGCCGATAGCTGCGCTATAAAGTCGACGTCCCACCAACTGTTTAGGGTTGGTGGGACGTCGACCGCAGACGGCTGATCGTTCACTAATATTTATTTATTTATAAAAAGTACAGCCACATCATATACATTAAAATAATCACTATACTCATAACTAAACTGTATCTGTAATATGATATCTCACTTCCGCAAGAAACTCAAGTGGCTCCCTATCCGTCTTCATAGGAATACTCGGATTTTGTGTCTGTTATAGAACATTCTTCACAACCCTGCGTGTCCTCACTACCTTCGAGAACGATTTTCCTACATTCGTAACCTCGATGCTCCCTGCAGATCCCACCTTAGAACCATTCTTAAAATCCATTGCCAAAATCTGACTTCTATTCCTATTCTTTTTCTGTCCATGCAGTGCGATTGTGGAACTTGCTTCCCCCTAAAATACGTGATTCTAAAAGCTGTGTTCAAGAAAAATGTCAAAGAACATTACCTCAGTACATTGATCGTCTAATTTAATAAGTTGTTTATTTTCTCGGTGTTGATTATAATATCATATTTATTATATATTATATATTTTTATTGGTATAGGTATGTATACGTAGTTTATAATTTATTATCGTATGTTTATATTTAGTATGTATTTAATGTCACACACTTCTTTTATCCTTCTTTCCTGTCGCAGGTCTGCTGGAAGAAATTTATTTTAGAGATAAACAGTACCTTTGTGCTCAAGTATTTGTTCTGTATGTTATCTATAATAAAATGTGTTGTGTGTACATAAATAAATAATTAAATAAATAAAAAATGATAGTTATTTATATATTTCCACAAAAAAAACATACATTTGGCAGATACAGTGTAGAACATAAACCAGTTTAGGTTTTTCTGTACACCGCTTAGTCGACATTCAATATAACAACAAGATATGGGTGGGTAAACACGACGCATCGCGCTCGCTCGCCCCATGCAAAAATTCCCATATACCCTCAACTAATTTATATTACTTCTCAATAGCAAATTACTTACAAAAGTACAGCATGTCTTTTGTTATAAAATTATAAGTCATTACTAAGTTTAATTCATCTTTGAGGTGTTTTTTAAGTTTAGATTTTGTTGTTTCTGGTTATGTCATTTTTCATTTTAGTACTTTCCACAAAAAAATGTGAAATCAGGTGAATTTAATAACTGAAACTTTTGACTTTTTTTTTTATCCGTGAGGCTATTGAAATTAAAAAACCGGCCAAGTGCGAGTCGGACTCGCGCATTAAGGGTTCCGTACCTCTCAATATGTCTATATTTGTCTTATTTTTAGTATTTGTTGCGAAACTACATAATATGCACTATAATCTGACCCAGTTTGACGCTGGTATATATTACCGTTTTGAAGATAGAGCAGGAACAAAAACGTTGAAAAAAATGCATGTTTTTTGAGGTTTCTTGTATGGGGACCCCCTTTGGTTTTAGACTTTTTTTTGTTTTTAGTATTTGTCGTGATAAACCTCATAGCAACACATATTCTGAGAAAATTTCAACCGGTTACCTATTATCGTTCAAAAGATACAGCCCTGTGACAGACAGACGGACGGACGGACGGACGAACGGACAGCGTAGCGAGAGTAATAGGGTCCCGTTTGGAACCCTTCGGGTACGGAACCCTAAAAACATCCTAATTTTAATAGAGAAGATGGTTGGCAGCTGCCACCTGTTTGGAACCCAGTCCTAAAAATAATCAAGTCCCAAACAGCACGCAACACTGTAAAAGATAATGATATTGTGAGGGATTACTGCGTGCATCGAAACGATTTTAATTAATAAATATTGTACGGTAGATTAAAATATTTTTTAGAAATATCTGTAAAGACGATTGTCATCGTAGTCTACCTGCGACCACGAAATGCTGCAAAGCTTTCGAAACGTCAGGGAATACAATTTAAATAATATACGCGATTTAATCCGGTTAAACTTTGTTTTATTATAATGTTCAGGTGAATTTACTTTAGTACGCATATGGTCAATCGTTTGATTGACTAATTACTTTAAAGGCCGTCATTCATCAATTACCCTTAGAATAACTAGGCTAAGAACTGCAGTAGTCGCACGCGAAGTGAAGCAATTTACATGGTGCGGCTGTGTGCGTGTTGGTGAAAATTTTACGTGCCTCTTGCGGACCACACATTGATTGTTTCTGTGCTTCAACTTTGAGCGGAACTTTGAGTGAAATTATAACTCCAAGTCTAATTATGATTACTCTAAGGCCTTTCGAGTAAACGAATGTTTAATGAGAGAATTAATGTTGTTTGTGTTGGTCACCAGCCTAGGTTGAGTATTATACCTGAAGCAACCAACAATACGTCTTTAATCTACACTGTATTTAGTCTTTATGCCAAGCAACAAGGACTAAATAAATAGTCGTATGTACGCCTGCGTACTGTGCTTGTCTCACCAACTAAACGATTGAGTTGGAGAAGAGTGCAGTGGACAAATAAAAATAAAAAAATTATTAAATTTAATAAAAAAATAAAAAAAAATTTTTTTTTATCATTTGTAATAATCATGTATGTAATAATATGGTTATGTAAGTATGTGTATATAATATAAAGTATTTGTAACAGTTCACACGCACACACACACCCCCCACACACACCCCACACACTCTTATATAATAATTATTGCTTTATTTGTTTTTGGGTATAATAATCATTGGCTGCTTTTGCTGGCTTGGCACCCGCTCATCATCACTTGGGGTTGACACTGAAAATCAGCGCTGTGTTGTGACTCACGTTACAACACAGCATCATGCTGAGTGTTGACCAGTTTGCCGCAGCTACGACATGCAAAGTAGGTATCATACATTGATAAAATGATTCAAGAAATGTACCTAATTAAGTATTTTTTATGTGCACCTACCGCATGTCGTCTTGTTGTGGCAATAAATAATTTTTCTTTCTTTCTTTTCTTTCTTAAATGATATTTTTGTTTTTTTTTTTAAAGTTGGTGAAACAATCGGCCGCTTGTGAGAGCCCTTAGTGTGACAAGCTACAGATACGCTAGCGGAATAAAATCGACCATTACTTTGGAGATTTGACCGCTGGGACACTTAGATATGGACCGATGTCATGATAAGGATGTGGTACTGTTTTATCTATACCCTTTTAGCCTTGAGGGTAGTGCCAATTTCCCAGAGGATTCTGAAATGCAGATAGTAGTACATCTGGGTTAAGCCACAGAATAAAGAAACAGTTACAACGGTTAGACAACCGTACCCTTAGCACTGACACAGCAATGCAAGCATCAGTTTGGCGACAGAAATAGGTACGGTGATAGTAAGTACTATTAATATCTACTACTAGTCTGGGGAGGTCCCCGGACGAGCTCTTTCACAAAGGAGTTAGACCACAGACGCATGACAGTTTTGTTAAACAAAACAGAATCTGATAAAAAAGTGAATCAGAAAAATACTGCCGGTGAAATTACAATCACATGAGACTTTCCAACTTGAATGTCTCAATTTGGCGAACCGCCTTGTGATACCATATAGGCAACAGCAACAGCCTAGCTGGTATTGCAGTTGCACAGGAAAGTAAGCCTCAAGACGCCGCATGAACAAAGTTTTGTATGAGATCACAGTCGTAAAATGTTGGCGGGGCCGGGGGGCGACGGCGAGTTATGATTGGTCGGCTCAAAAGTTTGGTGGTATGATGTGCGTGTGTGCCGCTCGCTGACGGAGTGATGTTCCGATTGGCGGCGGGGTGTATGATATGCAGTGATACTGCATATGCGTTGTGTTGTGAGCGATATCTTATTAAGAAACAGTGTTTCTTAACCGACTCAACTAACTTTGCAGTTAATTCAAAGTCGTATAGATATGCCTACCCTCACTAATTATTTTTTATTTTTTTTCGCTGACGTCACCCAAAGACGTACCATAGTGAAGGATAATTTCGATACCAGGAGCAGTGTTCACGGTAGCTTAGTGGCTAAAGCACTGGCGTACTGAGCCAGGAGTCGCAGGTTCGAATCCTGCTCGTGAGCGATTTTTTCTTTTCACAATTAAAATCTTTAGATTTCGCTTCGCATGCGTAAATGCGTTAAAAATAATAAAATAGCCTAGGTATACCTATGTATATATTGATAGCTATTATGCTTACTAGTATGTGTGCAGTTGTTATGAACGAAGTTAATCGCTTAACATCAGGTGGGCCTTTAGCTCGTTTCGCAATAATCCTATAACATAATTACGTTCTTCTTTTTGAAGTCGGTTATAAAACTGTGTATTACTCACTTCACAAACAACTAGATACCAATAAAAATCCTTGCAATAAATCGCATAATCTATTTACAGTCAGTTCAGTTGCAACCAGAGAGCTCTTGACGTTATCATTGGCACTTGACCTACTTAGTAAAAATATTTGTGCGGAAAACTGAACGAGGAAATATACGCCGCTTCCTCAAAACGCGTCACACAAAGCGAAATATACCTGAAGCAACCAACAATACGTTTTAACACAATGATCGACAGACGCTTCAGACTTCAACAACTCATACTGAACCACCAAAAAAAATTTGCGCACTGGGTAAAATTTTTTCCTGTAGGTGAAGGAACTCGAGGGAGCGAGAAATCTATAAATTTTTAGCGTAGGCCGAGAAATCAGAAAGACATAAATTGTAAAAACGCGACGCCGAAACGAGCAGAATCGTCAAATGGTGCGGACGAGATACATTTTAGATATAGATAGGGTTGCTAAGCGCTGGAAACTTGATAAGCTAGCTGCGGATAAAGGAAAAAGATTTTCTTTAATATTGGAGCTTTCGGTTTGAAGTTTTGATTTGGAATTGGAAAAATGTAGGGAATCGTGGTAAAACTCTTCATGTTCAAGCGATATCACACTTTATAAATCTTAAAGCAAAACTACATAAAAAACATGGTAAAATGGAAAAGTTATTTCCTAAATTAAGAACTAAGAAGGATAAACCCAACGAACATACAGCCCATTAGACGCCTAATGTTGAATATAATGCGTACAATATTTTCTGCCACCAACCGAGGCGGGGTACTGCAATCCGAATGGGCCTACCAAGGCGGCTATTGGCTAATCACTAACGCGGCAGTTTTGAAGGCTCATGTATGTAGTCGAAACTGATTTGACGATTTGAAGTGGCGAATAGTGGCGTCCTACATTAGTGAAATTTCACAGATGTGATGCAGACTGCAGCTGTTGGTCGTTGGATAAACCATACAAATTTATGGGATAGTACTTCAAGTGTAATTAACATTTAATTCTGCGAATAAACAAGTAACTTCCACGAAAGACTTCATATTAACTTCATTCTGAAAAAGGAAAAAGATAGAATTTCTTGTCCGCAAATCACGCAACGCGGCAACCCTGCTAAGAACGTTGGCAAAACGCGCGATGCTCGCAAACTCGGCAATGTAGCCAGTAGGCACTCACTACGTTGAGATTTATGTTAGAATCTGGTTACCGGTAATACAACCTTGTTATGCACTACACATGAACTCCTTGTTTATATTTATTTAACTAAATGATTTAACGTTTTATGTAGCACGTATTTTCGTTTAGAAAATGTTAAGTGATGATGATGTGTCTATAGCATACACTTTTTAACCAACTTCAAAAAATGGAGGAGGTTATGTATTCGGCAGGTTTTTTTTTTTTTTTTTTTTTCATGTATCTACACCGATTACTCCGAGATTTGTGGGCCGATTTATATTAGAAGAAGACGAAACAAACGTAGAATGTCTTTGCTTCATCCATGTATATCGAAAAAAATTACATTAATTGTATTTCTGCAAGAGAGTTGTCAAAGGACGATTCTGTATTTATATATGATTCTGTAAATACTTATTTATGATTAGGTACTTATTTATTTTAAAAAGAAATACGTCTTTGTGTCTTGAATTAATTTTATTACGCTTGGAGTAATGACATGTTGCTACTCAAGCTGCATGATGATTGCATACAGCTGAAGTGGTATGGGTTCCTTATACCACTTACAATTGCTTGGTCTAAGTAAATGTATCTTGAATTTAATTTACTGACTTCTCTCGTGCCAATGGAACAACTGTCATGACAATTTGTTTCATGAAACAAATCCTTATAAGATAGCGGCATGTTTTTCTTGAAAGCGGGGTCACCAGTTCAGTGGTCGGTAGCCATATTGGGTTAACGCCTACTCATTAGCTCTTGCGCAGAAACGGTCAAGTGCGAATCGTTATTATTATTAATTAAGTTTGTATATAAATATCGTAATATATTGTAATTTAGACTAGTCTTGTAAATAAATACGACAGTATTCAAAGTTTGCTTGCATTTATTATTTATAAATAATTAGGAAGTATTCCCAAAAGTCAGTAAATTAAATTCAAGATACATTTACTTAGACCAAGCAATTGTAAGTGGTATAAGGAACCCTTACCACTTCACAGCTATACGCAAATGCGACATTGCCGTTCCGTGAAATGAGCTTCGTTTAATGCAAGCTGCAAGCAAGCGAAGAAGTAGCATAAAATGTCGAAAGCATGCATATGAAGCAACGTTACGTAGACAGTTAGTCAAAAAAAAATCGAATTGGGAACCTCCTCCTTTTTTTGAACCCGGTTAAAAATCACATAACATCTTTGTAAAAACCATGTTTCTTGCAAATAAAAATCTTTATCTTTAAAGCGTTTCTTTCAGAATTTTTAGAATTCTCAGCGTTTTTGCGGTCCGGTCCCTAGCAAAAAGTGAAATAATTATGTGGTGCTGAAACGAAAAGTAAGAAAAAGAAAAGTGTACGTACTAGAGATTTCAGTTACTGGTATAATAAAAAAACATAGAGTTACATTGAATATAAAGCTGTCTTTTAATAAAGTGAATATTAGACAGGTTTTAGCACAGAAATAGAATTGAAAAGTGGTCAGGGCGCGCGTGCCGACACTCTGCACCATAATGCAGGTCATTTCAAAGCCTTTCTCAGTACACCTTATGACCTATTTCTGTAAATACTGTAACAAAAACCCGCAAAAATGGCTTATTGTGCTGTTTCTAACTGCAGAAACAAAAGCTGTAAAGTACATTTTTATTAAAATAGAATAGAATAGAATCTTTATTGGTGTGATTTTGGTACAGAAGATCTTAATTCTAAAATATTATATTAAATATTATATTATATTTATTATATAATAGATCTGCTCTTGACCGCAATCTAGACAGCTTTGTCAGGATGTGATCGACGATGGAGCGAGCAAACCTATTAAACATTTGATTAAAGTTAATTTTAAAAAAAAATGACGTCAACATGTAAGGCGTAGTTTGTTCGAAAGTTGCCACGCAAGAATCGCAAGTAAAATTGTGATTACAACCATTCTACTCTATTTATTTCTGTGGGTAGGCTATCTTTCTTCGAATTATTTGTATAAGCTGCTTCTACACCCACACAATATAGGTTATTTCTAGGTTAAATAACCAGTATTTTAATTAAAACGAGTAAGGGACGACTGCTTTATGTCGGTACGTAAGTTCATGTAGGAGCCTTCCATAAATTTTAATATTCATATCCAAAGGCCTTTGTGGTACATAAAAGATTGTAATTTACTTAACGTTCTTCAATTATGTGGTATTAATATTATTTATGTAACTCATTTCTGTGTTCCTCGGGTTAAAATTAAAATATTAAAACGATTGGAAAACGAAAGGCAACAATGAAAAAACTAATTAAATATTTCTAATAATGCCTAAGTTATTAGCTCTTCAAAATATTCTATTAATCAGTAACTGTAGTACTGGCCACTGACGTCATAACACATTAGTGTTATTGTAATTATAATAATAATTATAATAAATAATTAATTAATAATCTTTATTTCTCTTCACAAAGGTTCACAATTGTGATGATATACACTAGATTATATTACGATCCTTTGTGAGAGACTGGAGTCCATGCTAGGATACCCTGTGGGACGGATCACCAGGCCCTCACCCCGAATTTGTAGTGATAAACAATTTCTGATCATGTCAAAGAAAAATTTAATAAAAACAAACATGCGGTGTTAGTAAAACGTGGGTGTGTATGTGGGTGTGGAGTACACAGTACACACGGCTACACATCAGCTGTACATTTCCAGTACAAGCTGATCTCGCATTGTACGGAAAGCCTATACAATGCTAGGTCAGCTTATACTGGAAATGTACAGCTTGATGTGTAGCCGTGTGTACAATGTCCGTTTTGCTCAACAAGAACCGAAAATGTCCCCTCCAAAAACTTAAAATGCGTGTATCTACCTACCATTTTGTCATCGATTTTATTTACTTTTTAACAAATGAGGTGTTACTTCTAAAATAATAATTGAAATAGTCAAAATAACCCTTTTTCATGTTATTATTTCATACCTACCTTCATTATAGTGCTTGCATGGTATATAGGTCACCCCTTTCTATTGCTTTGATTTCCTAGAAGCAGCTACTAGATCAGCCATAGTCAACCTTTTTTTTATAGGGGCCACAAACACGTTTCAGTCATGGTGTCGAGGGCCGCAAGCAAAAATTATTTTGATAAATTAAAACGTAATTCCAAGTTAACAATGTAGTTACTTTATTAATGAAAAACCGGCCAAGAGCATGTCGGGCCATGCTCAGTATTATAGGGTTCCTTAAGTAGGTCTAATTACAAACGAATCAAATCGAATATTAATCATTGCTATTTTAGTTTTTGAAAACAGCGCCACCTAGTGCTAAGTTTATGAAGCTAAATTTAAGAAGTGTGTTTCTTTTTGTTAATTTTTTATATATAAAGTAACTAAAGGAGCATTATTTGCTACGATCATTTTTCTCTAAGGTCAATGACCTATGAACTAGGACGTCTTAAGTATTTTTCAGTTTTCTCACTATAACTCAAAAATTTATAATCACATTATACTCGAAATAATTTTAAAAGAGAGTTTTTATAAAGGTCTATCAATGTTGAAGACAGACAGTTTCTACGTTGCATAGTTTAGAAATGGCAGGGGGGGGGACACATTGCAAGCCACTTTGGCGAACTGTATTTCGCAGATGGTATACCTGATAAAAAAGTTGTGTATGAAACATTACCTTCATTTTAGTAGACCTATTCAACGATACCCCACACGAGGCGGTGCAGCGAAAAAAATATTTTCATCGCCATTTCACATGTATGGGCGCCACCCCTAAAATACGTAATCAAGATTTTTTTATTCTTTTAAAATTGAGATCTATATCTATTCCATTTTTTGTCAAAATTTCATTTACTTATGTTTATAACTGTAGAAGTTATTAAGCGGTAAAGGATTAGGACAGACGGACAGACGGACAGACGGACAGACGGACGGACATGACGAAACTATAAGGGTTCCTTGTAGGACTTCGGAACCCTAAAAAAGAAGTTTTAACTAAGATGTTTATATGTTTTAATGTGATTTTTGATACAGTGAACACTTTTTCGAAACTTTATCAAGATCTGGCTTGGCGCTACATACTATCCTTATAACATCATCCAGATGAGAATCTGTAAGTTTGTTTCTGGAAACGTTCTTTGTGTATTTCATATTTGAAAAAGACGATTCGCACACACGTAGACCCAAAAAATGTTAGTAGGATTTGGGCACATCTTTTGACGCTTTTATATTTTTGGGGAACAAAAAATCGCTGATAGCGCTCGGCTCACCTTCCCTTACTGAAACACTCATTCTCTGATGGGCGCGATATTTAAAATGGTTTACAATAATGTAACTTTAGATGGGCCAATAACAAAAGCCCGCGGGCCACATGCGGCCCGAGGGCCGCAGGTTGAGTATAGCTGTACTAGATAGTAAGACAGGTCATTAGGCACTGATATTGATGTCTAAACTGACAATATCGTAACTAGCATAGAATAATTAATAATACTACGAACCCTTCTATCATGTTAACGTTATCAGGTTACAATCAGGTATTCCTAAGCTCGGACGAAAGGAAACGAGAGAAGATAAAGAGGAGTAATAATATCAAGAATTACCGATTACCTACTTCTCCGCCAAATAGTGTTGCTTGCATTGCTGTGTTGCGGTACGGGTGCCGGTGAAATTACAATCACATGAGACTTTCCATCTTCATTTCTCAGTTTGGCGAACTGACTTGCGGTACCATTTATATATATAGTTATTTATTTGTTTAACTTGGACTAGATTACATGGAAGGATTTTAGCACAGGCTTACAATTTAAGTACTTATTTAATCGAGTTAAAGGGTAGAGTACTGTTCTCCTAGATAGGCAACAAAGTAACCTGTGTTTAGGAGAGACAGTTCCGATCCCCTATCGATATAGAAGGATTATAGCACATGTTATACATTCCGAGTTTATAAATAATAATAAATAAAAATAAAAATAAAAACAAGCCAACAAAAGGTAAGTACAATCATTTCGAAAATTGATAAATTGATAGGCATTTGTGTTGGGGTGAGTGTGGACATTTAGGCAACAGCCTGGCTGGTATTTAAGTTGTGATGGGCTAAGGTAACCGCTTAACATCAGGTGGGCCTCAAGCTCGTTTCGCCATCCTATACTAAAAATAAAAATTGTTGGATGGAATTATTATTAAGCTTTATAACTTAGCCGATACCAGTATTGAGCTTTCTCCAGCTATTTTCTCAAAGAACATGTTTTTTCTTCGAGAAAATTGCAGGACTTTTGTATTGACTTTGGAGTTAGTTAATATTGGTCAGCACTAAAATGGAGAAGAAGAATTATAAGGTGCGGTCAGAATAAAAAAACTCGACACTTTTTCTTCTACCTTATTAGATTTAATCCGACATGACAGGCCCAGTACACAGCTTCTCAAAACACTTAATCCTCATACTAACACAGGGCAGCAATCTTCGTGACATGGAGTATCGCATCGTAACTCAATGTTAAGCTGATAACTCCTTATCTTGTGTGTCGCTGGCGTTTGTTTAGATATCGGCTGAGGGGGTGACTGTGACAGAACATAGGAAAGAAATGTGATACAAAGGGATCTTTGTATCTACAATATGCTCAAAATGTGCATGTCAACACGCTTGCAAGGACCGAAGCAAGGATCGATGTCGAAAGACCGATGGCCGTTGGAGCAGACGAGTCCTTGAGTGGAGACCGCGAATCGGAAAACGCAGCGTAGGGCTCAGCCAGGTTGACCGACGACCTGATTAAAGTAACAGGGAGGGGGACTGGATTCGGAAGGCAAAGGACCGAGTGTTGTGGCGCATCTTGGGAGAGGCCTAGGTCCAGCAGTGGACTGCAATAGGCTGAGTTGATGATGATGTTGATGACACGCTCGCAAACGCAGTTGTGGCTTGAAATCCTGAGTTTACTGTACGACGAGTCAGGTTTAGTGTATTCCAATCAATTCGTTTTTCCGTTCGAAATATAGCACTCATTACTCGAAATTATTCAGAGTGATTTGCTGAATTTTCACATGACCTAATTTCATCAGAAAATCATGTGCGTATAACGCGATGCGCCGTGTCACCTCTGCTTGAGCCTTCTTGGACGATTACAAGTAGCTCCTTATGGATACGTTGTACTAGCGATGGGTCATTGACGAGTTTCGTGTCAATGTAATGTAACCATTTATTTCCTACAAATAAAAGGTTGAAAAAGCAGTTAATTTTAACAGGTTTTCAAACGGCCGTATTTGGTATTTTCTCTAATTGTAAAGTTTTTGCGTTTAAAACAGTTTCATGGTAAAAAATAATATTAATGAACATTATGCATATTGAAATAAAATTAAGTTGGTTGTTTGAAAAATATTGTTTGTCAATGCATACGTTTTTTGTTACTTGTTCGTTTTTCAAATGCATAATGGATTTTTTTTTAAACAATTGAAAACAATTAATTCATTTCTGATGAAAAATCTGTTTTAAAAAGCGATTCGATGATTCAATACCCACCGCTAACGGATACCTGTTCTTGGTCCTAAGATACGAAGGATTACGTGTGCCATAAATCTTCACAGTAGTTACTCAAGTACGGTATCATTCATCAAATATACTTTCTGTCTGATCGTGATATATGACCGTGTCAAGATAATGTTATGATGGATTTTAAACTTACGTTGTAAGTAGCAGCCAAAACTAGGTGTCATTCATAAGATGAACTCGTTTACATACCTGTAACAAATGAAATTAATCATTAAAGAGATATTTATACAATTATCATATTTAATCCGCAAGCTACATTGTAAGAGTAATAATGTAATTGGCAAAAAAAAAACAATTATTTACTCAATATACATTTGAACATCTTAATCTATACTTCTGTACTAATATTATAAAGAAGAAAGATTTGTTTGTTGGTTTGTAATCGATAAACACTGAAACTACTGAATTGATTTTAATAATTCTTTCACCATTAGAAAGCTACTTTATACAGAAGTAACTAGGCTATATTATATAAATATTCCTGAATGTAACTTGAAAAGATCGCAAATTTTTTGAACAATCGATCAAAAAAAAATAACTTGAAAAAAATATAGAAACTTGTAAAACCTGGTCTTCCGTACTCGGTACTTACTTCTTCGATACAAAAGTAGGAACTGGAGAATAAATTTTTTGCCCGAGCTTCATATATTATTCAAAAGCTCCAGAAGCTCCTGAATTATCTATTAGCGGACTTAATCAGTGTGAACAAAACTTTTGTTTCAATAAATTTTTCGCAAAATATTTTTTGTTCCTAAAATTGGGCTTCCAAAATTTTTCATTTACGTTAAGTGAAAGAATAACTTTATAATGCATATGATGTAATCTAAATAATTAAAAGTAGGTACCACTAACCCGCAATAGGCCAGAGTGGTGGACTAAGGCCTTAACATTCTCATCCTAAGAAAAGGCTCGTGCCCAATAGTAGAACGGTTTGATTAGGGTTTTGTATAAATACAATTTAACTTTTTCCCTTTTTAAAATAATATACCACTCAAAAACATTGTAATCTTCTGAGACTGAACTGAACTTCATTTATATCTAGCGACCCTGAATACCAATTGCTTTGTTAGACTGTACCTACCTAAAACTGGGCTTCCAAAATTTTTCATTTACGTTAAGTGAAAGAATAGCTTCATGAATGATGTAATCTAAATAATTAAAAGTACCACTAACCCGCACTAGGCCAGCGTGGTGGACTAAGGCCTTAACATTCTCATCCTGAGAAAAGGTCCGTGCCAAACAGTGGTACAATAATGGGCTGATTAAGTAGTTTATACATATTAGACTGCAGAATCATATGATATTCGACCAAATATTTAATTTATTTTCGTTATCTCAATTACACGATTATTCAAAGCGACACAATAGGATATAAACGACGACATAGTTAATTTTGGGACTGAAAAGGACATTGCCCATTCTCTTAGGAGCTTTAGGCCCCTCAAGAACAATTGCTATGTCACGGCGGTTTTAGTCTTATTTTGTAGACCAAGAATTATCTTTTATTATTCTGCAAACGATTTTAATTTTTTCACCCTGGTTTAAGAGAATTCTAATTTTTTCAAACTCCTTAACTGATTGATAAGTACGTTCCGTGCATCGTTGGGCGATGTAACTGAACGCACCCATAAGGACATCCAGAGACACCGTGTATGATGTTGCAAGATATAATTATTTTGTTAATCGAGTTTTGAAATCGATTGTAGTATTTTTTTAATAATAACATTGCAAGCTTTTAAGTTTTTTGGGGTGTATTAATTAATATCGATTTTATAAGTAATATTTCACTTAATTAAAATTATTATAACAATATTTACAATAAATGCATAGGTATTTTAAAGCAAAGAATCATCTTATTTTTCTGTACTAAAAGATTTCAAAAATATGTTTTGCAATATCTTTTGATTTGACGTCATATGAGTGATTTTTTATAATTTTTACGGATTTACGCATGCGAACTGAAATCTAAAGATATAAATTGTGGAAAGAAAAAATAAGAAATCAATCAATCAAGATAAGTCTAGTATAATAACATCTGAAACACAGTAAAAGTGAATTCATAGAAGTATCGCTAGTTAGAATCGATTCCGATTATTTGTTGAAATAGTCTGATAACTGGCAACATTTTCGTTCGGTTTGAATGGAGGATATACTTACGATTCAGTTTAATATATATTTATTATGTTTTTTAATGCTAGGGTGAAAGAAATGTTGATAAAGAACAAATAAACATGAAAAAATAAGACGTAATTTTTGAATAACGCACAGTTTTGACATGGCGCCAAAAATGGGCCCATCCGTGTCCTTTTTCAACAAACGTCAAGTGAACTCGATTAAGAATAAGAATAAAAATGTTTATTTGTTTGAAATGAGTTACATATAAAACTTTTTAACAAAAAATTGAACCGACGAAAACAGAAACTGAAAAGCGAAAAATAACTAATTATGAGTCGGCGCCAAACGAACTTTTAACATGCAAAGTGCGTGCAAGTTGCAAGTGGCCGAGCCGAGAACGCATTTTTGGAAAGTTATTGTTTATCGTTGAAAATTTCACGTTGTATTTGATGTAACGTTGTTTTTATTATTTATTTAAAGTAATTTAATGATCTTTGTTGATTGGTTGTTTGGCGCCGACTCATAATTAGTTATTTTTCGCTTTTCAGTTTCTGTTTTCGTCGGTTCAATTTTTTGTTAAAAAGTTTTATTTTTCATTTTTGTGTGGTTAAAATCTAACTCCAGGTCTCCATTATGTCGTAGTGTCTAGAACTATATTTATGTGTGTCAAGTTTCAACAGAATCGGTTAACAGGTAAGAAGTCAGTGGGTGAACAAACACTCATCCCCTGTTTTACTACCCTTAGGGGTGGATTTTGATTTTGAAATTTAAATGGGACCAACTTCGAGATATACCCTATCCATTAAAAAAAGAATCATCAAAATCGGACCACTCTGTAAAAAGATATGCGTGGTCATACATAAAAAAAAAAACAAATATACGCGTCGAATTGAGAACCTCCTCCTTTTTTTCGTCGGTTAAAAAGTTGTTATCATAAAATATAAATCCGTCATTTCGCCTAGATAGCATGCAAAATTTTAAGTAAGCTATTAGTAGTGTCTAAAATAACGCATGTTATCTATCTTATATTTTACATGTAGGGTACAAATTAAGTACCTAATTTAGCTTTTCATAAATCTTTATGAACCTTCCCTTACCTACCTTACTTTTACCTATGCGTTATGTTTTTACACTCATCATTTTTACATGCTTATTTTAATAAATTATACAATTGATTGACTTCGATAATTTGATCATTTCCTTTTAAATTTCTCTCAAGATAAATATTTCTTTGACATTTTTACAATACAGAAATACACACAGCTTATCGATCTACATGTGAGATATTATTTATGAACATTGTCGTAACCTGTGCCAAGGAGTGAACGGTGCAATAAAAATAACAGCCTGAGGTGCGTCGGTGACACGTAGAAACTGAGCCGGGGTGCCCATCACACCGTTACCACAGAATATCTATTGTACTAACGTACAGAACGGCCACTCACCGGCCCCCGCCAATTTAAGATTCCTCGCCCACGCCCCGCACGCACCCGCAGTCTGACGGCAATTGAACTGCAAGATTGCAATGGATGTCAATCGCCAGTCGCTATACAAGCATGCCATCTCTGAGAACTACTGAGAAGCGAGTCGGCATTACGAGCGGCGAGCATCCCTAACCTATACGTGTGTGTGCGGTCATATACAGACGTCATCTTGTGTTTGTAGGTGGCGCTAGCATTTATATTGTATTGAGTGTCCGAGGTGTGTGCGTTACTGTAAGCCTGTAACATCCCACTGCTCACTGCAGTTCCGTGTGGTGCCGGACGTAAAGAATTGCACCACCCTATATCTTCTGGCATGTCCCCCCCCCTTAATTGGGGGAGGCCTATGTCCAGTAGTGGACGTCTTTCGGCTGAAATCATATCTTCTCATGGGTGTCGTAAAAGGCGACTAAGGGATTCACCAGAGGATGGGCAGCAGCGTTCTCTGAGTATTTAACCAACCAACTGCGATCGCCAACCCACCTGTCAAGCGTGGCGATTATGGCATATCCACCCAAACTGCTTGGGGGAGGCCTATGTCCAGCAGTAGACGTCTTTCGGCTGAAATGATGATGATGATGATGATCCCACTGCTGGGCATAGGCCTCCCCCCTTGATTTCCATGTATCACGGTTTTGCGCTATTGTTGACCAGTCGTTACAGTATTTGTCTAGCCCGCCATCGCTTTCGCGGTCTGCCGTATTGTAATGATTATTATGAAACGCTTATTTTTATTACGTTAGGCTACTTAAGTTTGTTACATAATGATGACCCTTGCCTGCGGAACGCTAAATTATTGAAGCGATGACACACTCTACAGCGAACTGCACCGTGAGATCGCCTGATCAGCAATTCGGTAGCGTGTGACCGAAGTTGCGCAATACTAATAATTCAATATTAAATTAGCATACCTACTCGTCACTCTTGTTTCTCATATCGAACATTTGTCACGCATCTTAGTTTTAGACCGATATATTGTAATAATTATATCGATTAAATTTTTAAGTTAATTAAATCGGTTTCATTTTGTACCCTCGGCTGCAGCCGTACGTAATTAGTTAGTAACTATAAATGGCTGTTTGTTTGACGAATAAAATTACGTCGTTTTAATAATATTTTTCTGAATACTAGGTACCTATGTATGAATAATTAAATATAAATTGACCATTACATTGATAGTCACCATGTTTGGTCACCATATTAATAGAAACAAATTAAGTATAATTTTAATAGAAAAGGTAATTCTTAAGAAATAATAGTTCAATTCGATCCAAAGGACATACTTAAATCTCAGTTGTCCTTTTAAATTTCTGATTAACTAATGCAAAATATGACTTACTGATTACATTTTAAAACAAATATTTGATTTTTTCACACACACAGTTTGTTTTGAATTTTCTATTAAATAAAGTAGGCAAATGGAATCATAAACCAACGTTTACTTTGATAACGAAGTAAACAATTTTATTTAAACAGTTGCTACATCACGTCGAACAGAAAATTGTTAACTATTTATTATTGTTATAATTACTTTGGTCTATTTGCTTGATTATAACTAACTTCTTGACAATAGCTTAAATGAAACAAATATGATTAATTGAAAATCAAGGAATAAATACGTTTCTCGACCCTTTTACGGCCAAAATTAACATCCAATCTATCCACGATTTGCCCTACTAGAGATAGGAATTTAACATAAGCTCCATACAAAATATGTCAAATTTCTATCTGTAGTAGGCTAAATCGTGGATAGATTAGATATTAATTTTGGCCATTGAGCAATAAATTACTATGTGGGTTGAAGATTGCTGTTATTTTTGCGGATTGCTAGCATTACGATGCTATTTGCTTTAACTTCAAATGATCAAGTTGCTACCCATCATTTTGTTATATGGCACAAGATTGCGAAAAGGGCTCAGTTACTTTTGCCCATAACAACTACAATACCTGGGCTGTTGCCTAAATGGTATTGCGAATAGTGTTCGCCAAACTGAGACCTAAGAATGGAAAGTCTCATGTGCAATGATTTAGTCATATATATGTCTATGCTTATGTAATTGTAATTTCACCGGCACCCGTACCCTTCACACCGGAACACAGCAATGCAAGCATCACTATTTGGCGGCAGAAATAGGTGCGGTGATAGTTCTTCCCCGGACGAGCTTCTTGGGTTTAATTTATTTCTCATAAGAACTTATAAAACAGTTCGCTTAAAATGAGATACAAAAGTACTTATAACTAAATTATATAATTTTAGCCTCTAGAGCGTTGGAAATGTTACAGTATACATACATAATTCTTTAGCTTAGTTTTGAACACATTAATGTTATCACATTCTTTTAGATCCTCTGGTAATCTGTTGAACAGCTGTGCTCCTTCATACGATAACGTTTTCTTGCCGTAATTAGACCGTGGTTTCATTAATTGGAGTTCATTTTTGTTCCTTAGGTTGTGTGTTATTGTTTTTTTATGTAGCTGTATGTTCGATTGGATGGAATTAGTGGTGATATTTTTTACAACAAGAATGCAAGTAATATGTGTAAAGTTGTGTCAGATTCATCATTTTGGTTTTTTCATAAATTATTTTTGTTGGAGTTAGGTAATGATAGTGAACTAATACTTTTATAATTTTGTTCTGGGTTTTTTTTTTTATTTGCATTATTTTCTAAGATCATTTTTCTCTAAGGTCAATGACCTATGAACTAGGACGTCTTAAGTATTTTGCAGTTTTCTCACTATAACTCAAAAATTTATAATCACATTATACTCGAAATAATTTTAAAAGAGAGTTTTTATAAAGGTCTATCAATGTGGAAGATTATAAGTTTCTACGTTGCATAGCTTAGAAATGGCAGGGGGGGGACACATTGCAAGCCACTTTGGCGGGCTGTATTTCGCAGATGGTATACCTGATAAAAAAGTTGTGTATGAAACATTATCTTCATTTTAGTAGGCCTATTCAATGATACCCCACACGAAGGGGTGCAGCGAAAAAAAAATTTCATCCCCATTTCACATGTATGGGCACCACCCCTAAAATACGTTATCAAGATTTTTTTATTCTATTAAAATTGAGATCTATATCTAAACCATTTTTTAAGAAAATTTCATTTACTTATGTTTATAACTGTAGAAGTTATTAAGCTGTAAAGGATTAGGATAGACGGACAGACGGACGGACATGACGAAACTATAAGGGTTCCTTGTAGGACTACAGAACCCTAAAAAGTAGTCTATATGTTTATCCGGGTTATGTTCTATCTTTATGCCATGCAATTTCATCCAATTCCATTTAGCCCTTACAGTGTGATTGAGTCATCATCATAATTTCAGCCGAAAGACGTCCACTGCTGAACATAGGCCTCCCCAAAGCATCGTCACACGTCACAACGACCGGTCCTGTGCTTTCCGGGTTCCCGCGTGATTGAGTAACAAACATCCAAACATCTTCACAAACTTTCACATATATAATATTGTCTAGTAAGATATAACCTGCGAATCAGAATTGAGGAAATTCACAGGATAACGAAAGTAACCGAAATAGCCCGAAGAATTGCCAAACTTAAGTGGCAGTGGGTGGGGCACATTGCTCGCAGAACGGATGGCCGATGGGGCAGTAAAGTTCTGGAGTGGTGACCGCGTACTGGAAGGCGCAGCGTGGGTAGGCCCCCCACAAGGTGGACCGACGACCTGGTGAAGGTCGCGGGAATACGCTGGATGCGGAAAGCACAGGACCGGTCGTTGTGGCGATGCTTGGAGCAGTGGAAGTCCTACGGCTGAAATGATGATGATGATACTAAGATATAATTCGGATTCCCGAGTTATTGAAAACTGCAGATATTTACAATCTTCTTGTGTGCACGGTGTGACAGCACCCCCATCCTCCGTGATAACATCGCATACTGGCATAGCACGCGACGCGGCCTGCCAAATTATTAACATAAACACCATGCGATGCCCACTGCATCCGTACCTACTCTTGTTATTGACTGCCGCAATTTTGTTCTTGGCGTGTGCTACGTTCCAATTTAGAATACTATACATATTTTATCAAGATTAGTCGCTTTTTGGTATATTGGGATATCTACTGTGGCGATTTAGAAAGGCGATAAAAGTATGCGGCAAAATGGTGTTACACTTTTTCGTGGCGGTTTGAGTAAACTGACTAATATCTTAAAAATACGATATTTTTGCTGAAATAGTTTACCGAAAAGGTTTTCTTTGCTTCAAATATCTGATTATACGCGTTTAAACAGTTCATTTAAATTCGCTAAGCCAATTTTTAAGGTTCCGTACCCAAAGGGTGCCAAACGGGACCCTAATACTCTCGCTACGCTGTCCGTCCGTCTATCTTTCACAGGGCTGTATCTTTTGAACGGTAATAGGTAGCCGGTTGAAATTTTCCCAGAATATGTGTTGCTGTGACCCCTATCACTAAAAGTACAAAAAAAAGTCTAAAACCAAAGAGGTCCCAATACAAGAAACCTCGAAAATATAAAAAATAAGATTTTTTTTTTCAAAGTTTTTGTTCCCGCCCTATCTTCTAAACGGTAATACATACGAGCGTCAAACTTGGTCTGATTATAGTGCATACTATGCAGTTTAGCAACAAATCCAAAAAATAGGGCATTTATAGACATATGTTGTGGTACTTGCGTAAGAGATGCAGAAAATCATATTTCGCACACGGTGCGTTGATGTTAGTTTCTATGGGGTATTTGGTCGATGGGTGGTACGGACGGAACCCTTACTGCGTGAGTCTGACTCGCACTTGGCCGGATTTTTCAATGTGTAACGAAATGAGCTCAAGAATCACCTAATATAAAGCGGTTGACTTTGCCCATAACAACTGCAATAACACCTAGGCTGTTGCCTAAATGGTACTGCAAAACGCGTTCGAACGAGACATGAAGATGGAAAGACTTATGGGATGGTAATGTCACCGGCAACCACAGCTATCCGCACCGGAACACAACAAGCATTATTGTTTGGCGGTACAAATAATTTTTTAGTCTTTATCGACTACTGAACCTGTGGGGTAATTGTGTAATGCATTCCACAGACAAGTAAGCCTCAAGACGCCGCTTAAACAAAATTATGCATGTGAACGCAGTCGTAAAATGTTGGCGGGGTCCGCGGGGACCGGGAGGCGGACGGTGCGTTATGATTGGTCGGCTCAAAAGTTCGGTGGTATGATTCCGTATGATTGGTGCCACTCGCTGACGGACTGACGTCCTGATTGGCGGCGGGGCGTATGATATGCAGTGCTACTGCGTTGTGACCGGGGGTGCCCGGCTATTCGGCGTCTAGAGGCTTATTGGCCTGTGAATGCATTCACATTGACATTAGCTTTCATTTTGAAATACATTTTTCATTTTGGTACACAGTTGCCGATAAGAGGAATTGTCAAAACACACGGAGCAATGAACATTGAAATCCTATTGATTGCGATCGCGAGTGAGTTACGCAATTCGGCAGCTGGCCACTGTATAATTGTAGTACGAAGCGAGCATTATTTTTACCCGACTGCGCCAGAAGGAGGGTTATGTTTTTCGAGTGTATGTATGTATGTATGTATGTATGTATGTATATTTCTTTGGCACGCTCTGTGGCCTAAACGGCTTGATGGATTCGAGATTGAGAGGTGTCGTTAGATTCGTCTTAATTCTGAGAGTGACACTGGGTACATCAAAATTTAAAAAATTAAAATGGCCGCTTTTTGGCACCATATTAACTCTTCAAAAAATTTTTTTTTCCGTCAAAAACTATCGAGTGGGGTATCAAAATAAAGGGTTTTATAAATGCTTTACAAAAATATATACAACTTATATGTTTAAATGTAATTTGGAATGAAAAATGCTAAAAAATAACAAAATATTCAACGTTAAAAATGAATTTGACTTTTCAAAAAAAACATTAATAGTATGATAAATAAAACATGACAAAACTAAAAAAATTAAAATAAAAAAATTAATTAACAAAAACAAAAAACCCGACTGCGTGTAAAAATAACAGAAAAGATATAAACAAGACTTATCAACACGCAGGCGGAGGCTACCTATGAACTATTATGTAATTCATAACCAAAAACATACGTAGCCTCCGACTGCGTGTTGATAAGTCTTGTTTATATCTTTTCTGTTATTTTTACACGCAGTCGGGTTTTTTGTTTTTGTTAATTAATTTTTATTTAATTAACTTAAGCTCGCATACTTTACAAACCGGAAAACTCGGTCCACAAAACTAAACCCGCCGTATACATAACCTCCTCCTTTTTTGAAGTCGATTAAAAATTAATACGCTGCACATACATTCAAATTTTTTTATTTCGAATAAGCATTTGCATGCATAGGCCCCCAAAAGGTCCAAATATGCCATAATCGCCACGCTTGGCAGGCGGGTTGGCGATCGCAGTTAGTTGGTTAAACCCCCCTTTTGGGGGAAACCTATGTCTAGCAGTGGACGTCTTTCGGCTGAAATGATGATGATTTATATGCACTTTCAAAACGTTCAGAATCTAGTTGCACAGTTCCAAAAAGTTGGTCCTACGGGGAACAGCCGGCAAGAAACTCCATAAATATAAAGATATAAATTGTGGAAAGAAAAAATCGCTCACGAGCAGTATTCGAACCTGAGACTCCTGGCTCAGTACGCCACTGCTTTAGCCACTAAGCTACCGTGAACACTGCTCGTGGTATCGAAATTATCCTCCACTATACGTCTTTGGGTGACGTCAGCGATATCTTATTAAGAAACATTGTTCCTTAACCGACTCGACTAACTTTACAGTTAAATCAAAGTCGTATAGATATGCCTACCCTTACTAATTATTTTATCATTTTAACGCATTTTACGCATGCGAAGCGATACCACGAGCAGTGTTCACGGTAGCTTAGTGGCTAAAGCACTGGCGTACTGAGCCAGGAGTCGCAGGTTCGAATCCTGCTCGTGAGCGATTTTTTCTTTCCACAACTTATATCTTTAGAATTCGCTTCGCATGCGTAAAATGCGTTAAAATAATAAAATAATCCATAAATATACTCTTTTTAAGTAATAAATCGAAGGAAACCCTAGATTTTTCCCATAAATAATGCAAGAACCGAGTCCAGTGTTCGTAAATAATAAAATGCAAAATGTAATGATCGATCGGAAGGTTCCATTGGTTGGGGGGTACCTTGGAAGGGGAGGTCTCCCCATCGATGTATGCACTTACGTGGCGTATCTGTTACAATGGATTTTCCCTCAAGTATGGATGTCTGAATTTAAATTCACTTTGCTGGCTTTTAACGGTTGATTTCTTGAATGGGAAAATTGCCCGGTTGTCTAGTAATTGAAGAGTAGGGTTTATGGTGATTCATACATATTTAAGCTAACGTGAAATGCTTATAAGTAGGTATTTCTGTAATCAAACAGTGACGCTTACATTGCTGTTTTCCAGTGCGAGGGGTACGGGTAAAATTACAATCACATGAGGCTTTCTATCATTAAGTCTCAGTGGGCATGGTGTGGTCGGGGTGTGGTTGTGAATATGACCCTCAAACTATGCCTCACGACTTATCTAATCCTTTGTGCCCCAACACCTGCACCTTAAGCGACCTCTGCGCCGCCACTGATAACGCCGTAGAGGTTGCAAAGTTTTGGGCTTGCCAAGTCTGACAGAAGATCAGTCGTACCACTGGCACGAAGAAGAAGCGTGGCGAACGCGGTTTGCCATTTAGGCAACAACCTAGGTGGCATTAAAAGAGCCTCCACGAGTGACGATATTTAAATGATCGTCCGGCGCACTCTGGGCAGTCAGCCCCGCTATCAACCTGCTGACTGGCTAATCTTTTCCCCACGACATGAGCTGTTATTATTATGTAGCTCATGTCGACACGATAGAAGAAGAAGAAGGTGGTATTGTAATTGTTATGGGCAAAGGTAGCCGCTTAATATCAGGCGGGCTATAGGTGTTTTGCCATCCCTTTGCCATCCCATCATTAAAAACAGGTATCACTTAACTTAACAAATCTGGACTTTTGCTCATGAAAAAATGTATGATCATTTCTTTAATTCACGATACTTTAATAATCTACTACTCTTTTGACCGGAGATAAAGCCGTATGCAATCTAGTACCCTTAAGGAAATGAGGTCACCAACCTTAGAGGTACAAGTACTGGAGTTATAGTTTTATTCAAAGTTCCGCTCAAAGTTGAAGCACAAAAACAATCGATCTGTGCCCGCAAGCTGTACTGAACGTAGCCTTTTAAGGCCAACTTGAATTTGCTTCACTCCGCGTGTTATTACTGCGGTTCTAAGTCTGATTATTCTAAGTAACCAACATAAACAAATTCCTACAGTTAAAAACAGCGTAGAATAAGACTTTCCTACTACCCCAGTAAGTCAGTTTCATTACTCGAACGACGGTTTACTTTTAGCCGTCCATTTTCCTTTGAAGCCAATACACGCGTAAACCTAACTGAATCACAAAAGAGGAGAATAAAATAAGTTTTACATCTATATATAAAAGTTGTTTGATAAGTAACAGTAACACAAAATGTTTCCTTTTCACCGTCCGATTTACAAACACGATTAACAAAATATGTACAGAAGGACCACTTCGTACACTGTGTTCGACCGGCGCCTAAACATAATAACACCTTAGAATAATGAGGCTTAAAACCGCAGTAGTCGCTCGCAGCCGGAGTGAAGCAAATTCAATTTGGCCTTAAAAGGCTACATTCAGTCACATATTTACTGAGGTTCAGCTGTTATTTTTTTCCGCATTTCCAGGGTTGCTACCACAGTAAATGTTGTTCGTTATTATGAGTAGATTCATCATAATAAATATTTGCAAATATTAAAGAAAGACCTTACATGCTTTAGTGATAATTTTATTTTGTTTGTCTAATACCTATTTGTTTTTATTTGCGCTAGAAGTTCCACGCCCAGCACATACCGTAAAATGCCCTAACTTTGCCAACAAGCCCTACTTTGCCTAAGGCGTTAACTTAATTTTTACACGCACTGACACTTTATAACTGAACCAAATGTTAGCGTTGTCATAGTTTTCAAAGCTCCCCAGTACGGAAATCATAGCTGTTATACTTTACTCAAAAAATAACTAGGCAAAGTAGGGCTTGTGGGCCAAGTTAGGGCAGTTTACGGTACAGAGTTGGTTAGCCTTTTGGCATGGGCATGCTCGACAGCAACTACATGCTTATTTTGTGTTTTATTTTGTTATTTTATTGTTTTTGTTGTGCTGTCACTGTCCCATGTATTTTCTTTCTTCATTTATTTTCTAATAAAGGTAAGAGCTTATGTATAAATGGAACTTCTGAAAGTATTTTATGTAACTACGTAATTCTGGGTAACGCCTGTACTATATGAGTTTCCTTTGTTACATTTTACTGAGCTTAATTTATTACTATGATTAGGGTTGTCATTTTAAGGATAATACTGGCTAGTGTAGATTATTCCGGTAATTTATGGAAACAAAGAATATTAATGCAAAGGATAAAATTTGTAATCTAGTAGGTAATTTATTACAAATTCCATAGACCGTTGAGAAACGGTAGAACAAATATTAACTCGGGTATTTTATTTACGTAGCAAGAATAAATTAGTTGTTTTAATGAGAACGACTAATTAGTCCTAACGTGGCCTCACATTATTTGAATCCATCTAGTCCCTTTCAGTAATTACTAGCAAACCTTCAACCCTAGAGGTTTTAACAAAAAAAAATTTTTTGGAAAAAAGCTAATTAGGTAATAAATATCACCCAGTGAAATTTGAAATGGCGAAAATAGTATAATATCGTTAAATAAAATTTGACTATTATGCAGTAATTGAAAAAAAAAACAAAATTAAGATGCTTCATTCATACAGCACAATATTTCTAACTAGCTTCCGCCCGCTGTTCGCACGCGTGTTATTCGGTTTAACCATAGACTAGAGGCGCCACATAAACAATGTTTTGCATGAGAACAAAGTCGTAAAATATTGGCGGGGGCCGGGAGGCGGACGGCACGTTATGATTGGTCAGCTCAAAAGTTCGTTAGTTTGATTGATGCCGCTCGCTGACGGAGTGATGTTCCAATTAGCGGCAAGGCGTATGATATGCAGTGATACTGCATATGCGTGGTGACCGGGGGTATCCGGCTAATCGGCGTCTAGAGGCTTACTGGTCAGTGGGTTTAACACAGAAAAACATTATCCAGCATTCTTCGTAAACTGTTAAATTTCCCGGGATAAAACATAGCTCATGTTCTCCAGGTTCCAGGCTACTTACTTCTTTGCCAAATTTCATTGCGATCGGTTCAGAGGTTAGTCAGAGTTCAGTCGTGAAAAGATAAAGTCAAAGACAGACAAAGTAACTCCACTTTTGCATTTATTATCAACTCAGCCTGTCGCAGTCCACTGCTGGACATAGGCCTCTCCCAAGTTGCACCACAACACTCGGTCCTCTGCCTTCCGCATCCAGTCCCCCCCAGCCACCGACATAGCTTGTAGGATCAGTAAGCTGAAGTGGCAGTGGACGGGCCATGTCTGTCGAAGGACCGATAGCCATTGGAGCAAACGAATCCTTGAGTGAAGTACGCGAATCGGCAGATAGGGCGTAGGACGCTTCCCAGTCAGGTGGACCGACGACCTGAAGAAAGATTGAAGATGATTTATAATCATATTGGTGTGGATTACATTCTTTTTTTCTTTCCGACCAGCCCTGAACAATACCGACGCGTTTGTGTAGTTACGTTAAGTTCCATATGCATTTTACTTAAGGTGAATGCTACAGGGTAGCCCGCGAAATTTAAAATTTCCTGCGTTTTTTGCAAATTGTAGCTCTAGTTTGCGTTGTATATAAATTAAAATATGGTTCGCGGTAGTAATAACAATTATATCTACTGAATAATACTCATAAAAAATATAAACCTAGCTCTATAAGCTTTAGAAGCTCGAAAATCGATAATTTGGTCGTAAATTAATATTGTCGAGCTTGTACAGCTTTTAGAGCTAGGTTTATATTGTTTATGAGTATTATTCAGTAGATGTATTGTTATTACTACCGCGAACCATATTTTAATTTATATACAACGGAAACTAGAGCTACAATTTGCAAAAAACGCAAGAAATTTTAAATTTCGCGGACTACCCTGTAGCATTCACCTTAAAAATAAACTACAGGGTGTATTTAATTAACCCCTGAATTCTACTTAACTGGAATGCTTGGAAACTTGATTCTTCAGTGGAAACTAGCGAGAAGGTAATTGCATTTACTAGTGCATGTTAAACTGGTTTTAATTTTGAAGGCATTCCGGTGTTCTTGTTTGTTTGAGAGTTAAGTTCCTTTATATTGTTTTAAGTTGATAAGGCTTCTAAGAAAATAATAGAACTATGCAACTGGAATAGTAAATAAACTAAAACCTTGGAATAGTAAACCTATATTAAATTAACCTCGGGATAATAAACAATTTATAGAATATACCAAATTATTTCTACAATGCTATAGTTCCATGAAAATATGCCCAATGCCTTATAACAACAAAAACGCAGCTTACATATGCACCAAACAAATCCCATAGGAAGGAAAACTATCATAAATTGCCACGAACATTATTAAACACGCGCAAAAAAATCACTAAAAAGATCTTACGAGGTCACACTAGTGGTGCCCCGGTGCGGTTCTCGGGTTGCCAGCCATAAAAAAACGTCGACACGTTTGAACAAGTAATGCTTGCGTCAACATCGCGCGTTCTGTAAGGAAAATCTCTTTTTTCCAAGAGAGGATAATATTACTTTCTTGAAAACGGCGATAAATGGCAGATCTTGATTTGATTTTTTTAAGCTTTCATAGTATGCCTAATCTGTGGTATGCCTACATCATATTTTGTTTTAGTGTACCTTACTATTATAGTGTTCTGTGGTATAACTTAATTACTTAAAATACATTTATAGAAAACCACTCAAGTTAGAACGACACTGGTGTTGATTTTCTTGTTGACCAAAACTATTCAAGTATTTTTGCAATAGTGAAAGCAAGAAAGAGATAGCAAGAATTTTAGAACTTTGAAATTAATTTACGTGTTACACTTCTTCGTATTTTTTGTCACGTTCCGAGACCACGATTAAAATTGCATGGAATTTTTAAAATTCCGACTAATTTGTCAGCATTAAAATTATTACTATCTCTTTCTTGTATCTACTATAAGTAGAAGAGAGCTATAGTTTAAAATAAGTTTAGGTTGTGAACAAGAGAATCAACACCACTACCAATATTTTAATACTGGCAATTTTAATCTTGAAAAAAAAAGATGGATACTTCAAAAATCGAACGTGCTACTGGATTTCCGTAAATGTCGTCAAATCCATTCGGAAGACAAAGACAAATCGCCGACTCAAATTCTATATTGTTTTTCTCAACCTTGATTGTTTCTGGTAGCGCTGTGATGGTCTCATTTGTCTTCGGGCTACACGTATGTCGTTATACGAAAGCAATTTGGAAGAAACCTATAAAGGCGGGTATCAATAAAAACTGTACCACAGAAAGATTTGCCAAACGTTAATCTGTGAGGAGAAAAAATATTTGTTACTGCGATTATTTGGGGATGAGGAAAAAGTTTTGGAACGAAAGTTGGTCCTGTGGTACGGACATGAATGGACTGCCCTTCACAGAAAACATAGTTGAGTCGTTCGTCAATTTTCATAGACTTTTGTCTCCAATAAATGTATCATGTTATAATTACTTATAAGCAAATATACTTAATTATCATCATCATCATTTCAGCCGAAAAACGTCCACATACAACGTCTGGACATAGGCCTCCCCAAGCATCGTATATTCTTCAACATCATCATCATCATTTCAGCCTAAAAACGCCCACTGCTTGACATAGGTCTCCCCCAAGCAAATGTTGGGGGGATATATCATATGTATATTCTTAGATTATACTAAATCTCTTAAGAGGTCATTGTACTTATCATTATGAACAACTTTTACTATGGGAAAATCCTGAAATCACAAAAAAACAGCATATTCCTACATTTTGTCGATTTATATGACCACAAATGTAGGGAACAACTGATTTTTTATACGCGATTTCAGGATTGGTCCCATAGTAAAAGTTGTTCATAATGATGAGTACAATGACCTATTAAGAGCTTTAGTATATAAACTAAGAATAAGGTTGTATAATAATATGTATGTATAGAGGTGTGTAACTCAGCTCAGAACCGGTTCAAATATACAGATCAATAAGCTTGAGCTGTTGAGCTGCAGCTCAATGACAAAATACGCAGCTCACGGCTCAAAGAATAGTAACTATCTGTGCGACAACTTTTGTTGCACGGAAGATAAAAGATGTCTATATAGATAAAAACCTGTTTGAACCGGTGAGCTGGAGCGGCGACAGATCCGCGGTGAGTCGCAGAGTCAGCGAGCGAGCGCAGCTCAAACAGATCGAACGGTCTTTAAGCTCAGCGACTCGCATCACAGATCATAACTGGAAGTATGCAGATACACAAATTGAGCTGATCTGTGAGCCGGTTCACAGCTCCGGCTCACTGAACTGAACCGTGAGCTGAGCTGCAGCTCACGCATTTTTGTTGAGTTACCCATGTCTATGTATGTATTGTATGTGCAGTATCAACCTGTATACTTGCACATTCGCAAGTTTGGTTGTAAAGTTTACATTGTCGATGAAAAGAAGAACGACCCAGTTACAAATTAAACTAGCGTTGTATTAGTTAGCAATTGCTGGTGATGGATATTCCAAGTTCAGTCAGTTCCTAGTTCCATGCTCACAATGTCTACAACAGCGAGAGAATGTTTCAAGCAATTCACCGCTGTGCCTATCACCTTGCTATCACCAATTTATTTTTGTAGCTGAGAAAGCGCACGTGCAGCAGCATATTTACGAGATACCGTTGTCGTTGCTCAGACCAAAAGAATAAGATAGACGGAGCGCGTAGAACTAGCGAATGAAGCCAGAAAAAGGAATACAAAATGGCAAAGGAGTACCTACTATTCCGCCCAGTGTTCGCAAGCCGCAATCTGGAGCGTACGTCTTATCCTCAACTAAAAGAATAAGAGTGACGCTCCCGACCGCGGCTCGCGAACTCTGTGGTTGGAATAGTAGGTACTCCTCTGCCATTTTGTATTCAATACAATACAAATACTCTTTATTGTACACAAAATATAAAGACTTATATAGAAGACATGTACAATGGGCGGTCTTATCGCTCAAGGCGATTTCTTCCAGACAACCTTAGGATGGACAATATGGGCAAGTAAAGAGAGGGTATTCCTCTTTCTGGCTTCATTCGCTAGTTCTAAGCGCTCCTTCTATCTTATTATTTTTGTCTGAGGGACGTTGTTGAAGATGTTGCAGAACTTTGAATATTCAAAACCACAAGGTTAGAACACGAAACGTCAAAATATTAAAACATTAAATTCAGTGTACCTTCGCTTGTATTTCAACGCAAACGTTTAGTAAACAAGAAATGGGTCAAAACGTATCTGCTGCACAAAACATCAACTAACACTATATATCTACTTCTAAACCTGCCATCCTGGTAACTTCTGAAGGTACAATATGAATAACTCCAAGTGAATTTCATAACGGGAGCAAAAACACTTCAGACTTGCGTTTTCCAACTACATACAAACAACTACATAATAATCAAGTGTTTATACAACACAGTAGAACACAATATCGCTGTGTATTCACTTGCTTCATATTCACGAAATGCAAGGCTTATAAAGCTGTATTTGGAAACTTAAAACATATACATGTAATATGCCTTTGATGCTGTGAATTGTTTTGAATTCACCATTTTTGAACTAATTTTAAATTACTTCTTATTAATTTAATTGATAAGGGTGGATTTATTGGAATATTTTGATTTATTTGTGTCGGAATATAATTTTTTTTCAGTTGACATAATGACCGCAATCATATTCGGCTTCAAGTAATTTTGATTGCATATAAGAGCATTCCGAGTATATACATAATAATATTATTTCATTACAAGTGCGGATATCATTGTTCGCGAAATGTTGTCGGCAATAACAAAAGCTGCCCCAGCTTTCGCAAACAATATTTTAAAGCAGCGAAGCAGGGCCCCAATTCTCGTGTTATAGAAATAATTGCCTGATTCGAGATAATCTCTAATTTTACATTTTTACTAAAAATGTCGCAGGCAATGTCGATTGCTATGAAATGAACCACTCTTTGTATGACGAGCGTTGGGCGTAGACTTATCTCTAACGTGACATTCCGAGAATACAAAAATAAGTTTTAATCGACATTCGCCATTCTTTCCGGCATTATGTCGAGTTTGACATAATGGTGTTGATTCTCTTGTTCACGAACTAAACTTATTCTAAACTATCGCTCTCTTTTACTAACAGTAGATACAAGAAAGGGATGGCAACAATTTTAGTGCTGTCAAACTAGTTCACTTGTTACATTTCTTTGTATTTTAGTCGGCATGTTCCGAGATCACGACTAAACTTGTATGGACATTCTAATTCCGACTAATTTGACTTTTTATTATTATTTATATTTATTATTATATACAATGTTATTATATGCTTTTGAAATCCATGTCGTATATCTTGTTGTGCAATAAAGAGGATTTGTATTGTATTGTATTGTATAGGTACATACCTACTGAGTTTATCCATCATTCATCCATACTAAAGGTGATTTTATAGAAAACCAAGTCTTATGTAGCGGGGTAAAACCTTGACCACTCTTGGCAAAAAATGGCCATCCTAAATATGAATAAGACTAGACAATCATGAAAATATTCAGATAGTTGGAAAGCCCAACAGGGCCTCTCAAACTGCGACTCGTCGAGCTTTTGTGTACGGTTCGCTGAACTTTGTATGAGGACCGAAATATTTGAGAGAAAATTTAATTTGAGTATTACTTATAGCAGTTAAAGCTGACTAACGACCTTTACTAGTATTACATGGAAAATAATAATGTAGTTTCAGTTCAGATGAACAAGGATATGATAAGGCAGAGGACAGAGTGCTGTGGCGCAACTTGAGGGAGGCCTATGTCCAGCAGTGGACTGCGATAGGCTGAGTTGATCAAGGATATGCCCCACCCACTGGCACTTAAGTTTGTAAAGTCTTCGGATTATGTCACATTAGGTATAATTTTTTATTGGCTTTTACATTAAGATATTACACGAGTCACTTACTCCTGTATAGGCTATCCCCGTGTCTCAGGAGTAAGCTCCTTCCAACTCTTAAGAACAAGTATATCACGTTTTTTTTTTCGTAAACTCTATGAAATATAAGGTCCAAAAAATGTTGACTATCTCCGACTTCTGAGCGATGATTTGCGTCCACCATCTTCTTGTGCTGTCTAGTGATAGATGTAATATTTGATACATCGGGCACAATCTTCTTAATCGTCTATACACCGAAATAAGGTCTTCTTGCAAAATCGATAACCGATATACAATGTGTTGATCTGTATTCGTGCATTATTTAAGGAGGTGACTATACCACTGCTACTGAACACGAATCAATAAAAAAATCAATGCCCAAAAAAACTTTTTTGTTTATACACGCTGAAATTTGAATCACTTATTTCCCGAAAAGGGGTCATTGTACTCATCATTATGATCAACTTTTACGATGGGACCAACCCTGAAATCGCAAAAAAAAATCAGGTGGGCCTACATTTTATTGATTTAAGTGAACACAAATGTAGGGACCAACTGATTTTTTTTCCGCGATTTCAGGGTTGGTCCCATAGTAAAAGTTGTTCATAATGATGTGTACAATGACCCCTTTTCGGGAATTAAGCGACTCAAATTTCAGCATGTATACCTATTTGTAAACAAACAAATTCCCTCCGTGTGTCACGTGCGACACAAAAACCATGGTTGCGAAACCACCAAAACAATTTGCAGGTATTTCCACCCTTTGAGAATGCCGCCGATGACTTATTTTCAGAGTCGTTCGGGATTTATCCTCAAACCCTCACTATGTTTCTAAGTGAAAATTAGGGTTTTAAGTAATCGTAGAATTTTCCAAGTATTTTTAGATGACTAAGCACATTATTTATCATGTGCTCTAGAAATATGGCACGGTTACAGATCAACGTCTTGTATATCGTGACATTTGTCGTGTCGAAACCTAATCTAAGTAATGTCAATTACACTATCTTGTACAACACAAAGTAATAAGGAACGATACTAATCTATTAAGTTAAATTAATTTACCAATTTTGTGACTATTTGCATGCTATGTATTATATGGGAAAATGTGTCTGCACCTATAATTAGAACGATTAAAGTAGCTGGATGCGGAAGGCAGAGGAGTGTTGTGGCGCAATTTGGAAGAGGCCTATGTCCAGCAGTGGACTGCGATATGCCGAGTTGATTGATCCTCTATACCACATTTTAAGCAAATAAAGTTAATTTGAATTTGACTTTTACGACCCTCGCTCCAATGATAATTTAAAGTACAGATATGTTACTTGCACTCGCAACTGAAGACTCGAAAACGTCCTAGTTAGAACGTTTTTTTCTATTAATCCGCGTCAAGTAAGGCGCCAAGCGTGACTGGTGACAAAAAAATACTTAAATGCCGTCGTGTGTGTATAGAAAGTGTTTCAATTATAACGCGAAAGTAGTTTGAAGTTACCAACTTACTTACATTGTACTCGTTTATGTGTATTGTGCTGCCGCTGCGTGCGGAACATTTTTTTCGTTTGTTTTGTTGAGGTATGGCATATCTATACTTTTAAATATCTTTGCCTCGCTCGCTGTTGTCGCTTGCAATTCTATTTTTAATTTTGTAAATGGGCTTTTCTCTGTAAGCTCGTACAGGTCCCATACAAATACTGTCCTGGCAATTTTTTTGAATATTTGCCAATAAAGCGAGTTTTATTTCGAAGAAAATTAACTATTATTTTAGTTAGATAAGGAGGCCCACTGAATTTATACGTATTTTACGAGTTATTAGCGATTTTCCAAAAAATAATGACAGGGGACTGTTTGAGGCATCAGGGGACTGTTTTGAACGTGACAGGAGGCTGTTGTACTTAAAAAAAAGTTATTTTACAGTAATCAATAATTTATTATTTTTATGGCATATTTGCGCATCAATAATCAACAAAGTTACTTTAGTAAAAATCAGTAAAAACAACTTTCTTTAAACATTCATATCAAAAATTAACCTTAATTGCCAGCAACATTTTGTACCCACTGAGATCAACATACGAGTCTTATTATTATAATACAATCAGTAAATGATTTATGCATTATTTATTGAAATACTTACTATTATTAATATAATTATTAGAAAAAAGTATTTTTTTCAAATATATGATATTTCAACTGAGATCTCCAATCAAATCCTAAGGATTTTTCTGAATCAAATAAGGCACATAATAAAGTTCATCGTAGTTATCGACCATTGCCTGGATGTCTTTACCGTCGATTGCGATACATGTGATACCAATGTCAATGTTTTGGATTACTTTAACAAACTGATCAATATAGTTGATGTCGCCTCCAGAATTAACAAAAAAAAACATCTGTTCTTTTGCACGTTGCTCCGATATCATCCGGTGCACCTTTGCCATGGCCACTTTCGGTGTAGTTCCATGTAAATCCTCAATATCCTCAATATCTGGAATTTCTGCAGTTTGGTTGCCATTATAAAAAACATCGTTTTATTGCGATACTGCGTTACAGGGCCATCGCTCAATAAATGCACTTGTTTGATGCCACGTGGAAGAGTCTTGAAGGCGGAGTATCTACTTCTGGATCTGATAACAGCGTATTTTCTCGTACAAAAGTATAGTGATGCTTTTCAGTCTTAGTCTTTTGGCTCGTTATACGGTACAATGCTCTTTCCACTTCTTTAAGGCAGCTTTGTGCTCACGAGGTGTCATATTCCTTACTAACTTCCGCAAAGCTTTTTCTTTCTTCTTTTGGTATTTCAACTTCTCCTTTTCTTTGACTTCTTCTCTCTTTTGAGGGTATTTTTTTCTTCTTTGGTATCGTAGTCACTCTGCTTCTCTCTTTTTCTGTAGTAATTCCTCTCGAGATAACTTATTCTGTTTAGGAGCCATATCATGTGTGTTCAATGAGCCTGTGTGAAATAATTTAAGTTTATAAAGGAAAATAATGCGAATCAATGATACTTTGATGATTCTTACATAAAAAAATTACACTAGCGGATAAATTGACACAAACAATACATAAAAATAATAACCATTACGCAAAATCCACAGTCCCCTGTTGTGTATAACAGTCTCCTGCAGCATTTTCAGGCAGAGGACTGTTGCCAGGGGACTGTGTATTTCGGTTAAATATCACAATGTTTACAAAACCAATGTAAAATAGTTTTTTTTAAACCCACAGATCAATTTAGTCAGAAATAATAAAACAATAAATATTATATAGAGATAATTAAAGTAATAAACATAAATATTATTACTTACCAGAGGACTGTGTGTGGTAGCGGTTCAAACACGTGTTTACCTCACAAATGACGCTTTGACACTAAACAAAGTGGCGTCTCGCCGCGGCATTCGGCAAGGTTGCCAAATTCACAACAATTGCGTTTAGTTTCACTCAAAAAAACGTTTGTGAAACTTACAGTTTTTTTAAATTATGGCTTTAAATTTTTGTCAGGGGACTGTATGGAAATTCTAGGGACAAAGTTTACAGGACTTTAATAAAATAAATAAAATACGTAATGGAACCTTGTTTTACGAAATTAATATAATGTAATTATTTTTCTTTATGATATTAACTGCCAAATGTATGTAGTTTCAATAACTTCTTCGTAAATCTCATATCTAGGTGGGAATACAGTGATGGGGACAGCTAGGGGACTGTGTTTTTAGAGCTTCTATCACGTCTAGAAAAAAACATAAAATAGTTATGGTTCTAAAAACAATGGGCCTGTAAAGTTTCAGGGTTATAGTTTCATACAGAGTGATTTATTTTTAAATAAATTAATTTCTTTTTGAAAAAATCGGTCGGGACAGCCGATTACGAGCTTACAGAGAATCACCCAAATGTTATAGACAGTATTTCTCTTTTTCAGACGTCACACTGTTTTTGACTTATTTACTCCAAACATTGTCTACGACTTGGTAAAAAATTCACAATATTTGTCTATGAATTCGATAAACCAAAAAGCATAGATGAATGACTGGTTTCCGCTGTTGTAGCGCAGCGGAAACCATTCATTCATCTATGCGAAAAAGCATCCAAACATTTATTGGAGTAGAGTTCTACTGATATATTCAGAGCACTGTCGTGTCGTTTCGATTACGTCGGTTGTTTTGCGAATAGCCCCTAAGGACTATAAAACTTATTTCAAATCATACATCTTCAAGTCCCACAAAACATTTCTAGAATACCTCAGTGATCTAGAAACCACTGAGGTAATACGTACTACGTACCAGGGTTGTTGCTGATCCAGAATGTTATCACATCAGCGGATGCTGATGCAGATTTTTTAAAATTGGAAATGTGTACTGATCCTTATGAATTTATATAAAAATATTATAAAAATCCGATTTTGGTTAAAGGCTAAAAATAGTGACTTTTAAAAAAAAATACGGTGATTAATCAAATTTTAAAATTAAGGGCAAAATAATAATAACAAACGAAACTTTTTCATGTTTTCATAGAGCCTTAGGAAAAAAAATCGCGACCCTACATTTTTATTTACGAATTATTAACTAAAATCTGGTAATTATGAAAAACATAACATGAACATTGAAAATGTACACGAGAAAATGCCGAAAAGAAACCTGCACACTAGCGCGAGCGAAGCGAGCGCAATTTTTTTTAGGTTTACCAAAAACTTTACTCCATTTTAGGCGCATTTTAAAAGGAGTTTTTAGGCTTTTCTTTTTCTTTACTTGCTTGAACAAACTAGAGATAAATAAACAAAGTTTAGCATATAAAGAAAGAAACCTTTTGTAAGTGAAATTATTTAAACTAGACCTACTTTATTCCGTGTGGTGCCGGACGTAAAGAATTGCACCACCCTATATCTTCTCATGGGTGTCGTAAAAGGCGACTAAGGGATTCACCAGAGGGTGGGCAGCAGCGTTCTCTGAGTATTTAACCAACCAACTGCGATCGCCAACCCGCCTGCCAAGCGTGGCGATTATGGCATATTCCCCCAAACTGCTTGGATAAGCCTATGTCCAGCAGTGAACGATTTTCAGCTGACATGATGATGATGAATGATGGACCTACTTTGAGCGCACAAAATAGCAGCGCGAACGCAAATTCCAATATTTCTTAGTTTTAAAAAATGCAGAGTTGCCCTTATTATCTTAATGCTTCTGTTATGATTTGCATTCGTTTATTGAAGAGCTTGATTATTTTTATCCAGCTAAGGCAATCCAGCATAAATTCTTTTCGTTTATAATAGCTCCACATTGCCCTTTTTGTTAGAACGCCTCTTTCAACTGTACTGTCTGCTGTTGACATTTGTCGTAATAGACAAGTTTGTTTTGGTTTTGCTAAAAATCACCGAAGTGCAATAATCTACCAGGCCCCTCAGAAAGTATTGCGAAAAAAAGTTTTTATATATGGGAGACTGGCCAGTTATAATGTTTTTCGAAAATATGATTATTTATAAGTAAAAATAAGTAAGTTCCAATTTCAAAATTTCCCTCCACATTTTTTGCGAGTTAATTCAAAGTATTGTGTCTCACTGAAATATGGATCTGCGCCGGGAACATTTTAGAGCTATGATTTTATACGATTTCAAGTGTCGCCTGAAACCGGATGAATCGTACGATAGACTTCAAATGGCATTCATGGATGAAGGCCCTTCCAAGGCAACCGTGTATCGTTGGTATAACGAATTCAAGCGCGGTCGACCAACTTTGGGGGATGACGAAAGAAGCGGTCGCCCTTTGACGGCTGTTACCGAAGAAAACGTGCTAGCAGTGAAAAATTTAATCCAAGACAATAGGCGAATTACATATCAGGAGATTCAAAACATATTGAAGATTGGATCGGGAAGCGTTCACGAGATTCTACACAGCCATCTTCGCGTGAGGAGGATAGTATCACGCTGGGTGCCGCACAACCTCACCGATGCTCAGAAGCAGGCCCGGGTGGAATGGTGCCGTGATATGCTTAACAAATTTGAAGCAGGCTCGTCTCGGCGTGTTTACGACATCGTTACAGGTGATGAGTCCTGGATTTATCAATACGACCCAGAAACCAAGCGCCAGTCGACTGTTTGGGTGTTTCAAAATGAGCCAACGCCTACCAAAGTAAAGCGATCTAGAAGCGGGGGTAAGATTTTGATCGCTAGCTTTTTTAATTTGACTGGCCACTTGGTATCAATTCCCTTACGGGATCAAAGAAGCATTAATGCCGAATGGTATACTACCAAATGTTTGCCAGAAGTTTTCTCTGTTATAAGCATCAAGCGACCAAACACAGGGCTCCGCGGGCTACTGCTCCACCACGACAATGCACCTGCGCACACCGCACTCAAAACGAGGGACTTCCTGGACAGCACGCCAGTCAAACTCCTGGGTCACCCTCCTTACAGCCCTGATCTAGCACCGTGTGACTTCTTTTTATTCCCAAAAATAAAAAATCAGCTCAAAGGGACACAATTTTCGTCGCCGGAAGATGCGCTGGCTGCGTTCGAGCAGGCTGTAAACGAGGTGTCTGCGGCGGACTGGAAAAAGTGTTTTGAAAACTGGTTTAGGCGCATGAATCTTTGTATAGAGGCTGGTGGAAAGTACTTTGAAAAGATTTGATAAAAATATATGTACGTATAGAACAATTTTTTTTAGTTTCGCAAAACTTTCTGAGTGTCCCACGTATGTTATGATTGGTCAAAACCATAAACTTATTATACTAGCCTCAGATTAATAATAACTATATTAGCGGTCAAAACTCACAAGCGAAACATAAAAATATGCCATAAGCCCCTCCCCCTTTCGGTCACGTTACAACATGAACATCAGCATAAATATCAGCATCATTTAATGCGGATGCTGATGTTGAAAATGATGCTGATGATCAGCGGATGCTGATGCTGATGCTGATATTCGCAACAACCCTGCCACGTACTAGAGAAGTCACCTTTGGCGTGCATTAGCCTACTTCATTTGAATTTAATTGTGGTGTAAGTTATTGATTTTTGTATGTAGGAAGATTCATTTAGCATTAATAGGTCTATTAAAAGATAAATAATCATTGTACTTTGAAAAATAAAAATAACTTACATCACTATTGAATTTGAATGAGGAAGGAACTGGGTATTGCCTTATTGCCTATATGCAATGCACGCCACCTCGAATCGAATGTTTGTAACACGTTTTAGAGCTCCTGCACTCTCACTCACTTAGCCAGGCACGCACCGCGCGTGCCCCGTAGTCAGCAAGTTGCGTGATATTTTTTGTTCGTAATGTCTACTCATGTGGGCAGTGTTGGCAGATCGATGAAACGAAAATACGGTGCATAGTGGATCAAAATTACCAGAAATACGGTATTTCAGTTTTAAAAAATACGGCAGATTTACGGTGACAAATTTTCATACTTTTCTGCTTTTATTTGAAGGCAATATTGGTGATTGCGACGAAGTAGCCCTTGAAAACGAAAATTTCTTGCGTTTTTTGCAAGGTGTAGCTCTACCTCACGTTGTATACCTATTGATCTAAATATTTTTCGCGACAATAATCACAATAATATATTAAGTGGTACTAGGTATTTAGTAGTAGTAGTCAAAACATCCTAGCTCTATAGGCTCTACAATATTAAGTTACTATCAAATGATCGATTATCGAGCTTATAGAGCGAAGGCATTTTTCAGTAGATCATCATCATCATCATTTCAATCGAAAGACGTCCACTGCTGGAAATATGCCTCCCCCAAGAGTCAGTAGATGTATTGTTATTATTGCCACGAATCATGTTCCGATCAGTATACAACGTGAATTAGCTACAATTTGCAAAAAACGAAGGAAATTTTGAATTTCACATGTTACTAGGTGCCCATTGACTTGAGTAAAAATGACACTAATTTTAAAATATTTTGGATTACTACCAGTTCCAGCTTGGGTTCTCAAAATTACGGTAACTTTCATACAACGTAATTTATGACTACGGTAAGTCATTATCATCCTCCTGCCCTTATCCCAATTTATTTGGGGTCGGCGCAGCATGTTTTTTTCTTCCATACATCTCTATCAGCCGTCATCTCCGTGTTCACTTTCTTTCTATTCATATCATCTTTCACACAATCCATCCCTGTTTTCTTCGGTCTCCCTCTTTTCTATGACGACGGTAAGTGGCAGAAATAAAAAACAAAACTTTTTAACAAAAAATAAAACCGACTTCAAAAACCTTAGCTAAAAAGTAAAAAATAATCATTGTATGTATTTTAAAATCTTAACATAAACAACATTTTTAAGGCGGCGCGTGGTTGACCCTTTGCGTCATGTAATGTACATTCGAGCGCAATATCCATAGTAAAAACAGTTTATGTGAACGTACATGAAAATCACGCGCCGCCTTCAAAATGTTGTTTATGTTAAGATTTTAAAATACATACAATGATTATTTTTTACTTTTTAGTTAAGGTTTTTGAAGTCGGTTTTATTTTTTAACCGACTTCAAAAAAAGGAGGACGTTATGTATTCGGCAGGTTTTTTTACTTTTTAGTTAAGGATTTTGGAGTCGGTTTTATTTTTTGTTAAAAAGTTTTTATTTCATACTTTTTAGTCGATAATTGCGAGGGTTGATTCATAAATGTTTATATAACCAATATGAGATATTTTTTTATTAACCTTTGTTATCCCACTGCTGGGCAAAGTCTCGCTCATGTTCTTCCAAACGTCCAATCACTATCGTGAAAAAAAAAACACGCATATCAGCCAAGAATTCTCAGAAAAACGAACCAATGAGCAGATCATCTAGATACGCGAAGCTAAAATAAACTGATTTATTGAAGCTGGTTAAAAAACTGCTCAACCTAAGTCAATAAAATTTATATGGGACCACCGCGCGGGCTTCCTCTACCAAATAAAAAAACAACCACGTAAATCGGCCCACAAATCTCGGAGTACTCGGTACACATACATACATGAAAAAAAAAAAAAAAAAAAAAAAAAACCCGCGGAATACATAACCTCCTCTTTTTTTGAAGTCGGTTAAAAAAAAAAAAAGCCGCGGAATACATAACCTCCTCCTTTTTTTGAAGTCGGTTAAAAAGCCAAAATTACGGCAGACCTGCCGTAATTACGGTGCATATGGCAACACTGCATGGGGGAGACCTCTTCCCAGCAGTGAGACAGTATAGGATGACAAAAAAAAAATGTCTACTCTAGTACTAGAGTAGTACATATTACCTCAGTGATCTAGAAACGAACTGCAAAATACCAGCAATACCCACATGCATCAGTCATCGATCGGTGCACTCAAGTTGCACCCATATCAGTTCATGACTCCAGCGAGGGCACGTCGTAAAACATTTTAAACGTATACATGACCAGATGGCTGCGATTGTTCACGTACAGACAGACGTACATGTGTCTCAGACAGAACTTTATGGCTACACTGTAGAGGATTTGGTCGATAGGCGCTTGGGAAATCGCTTATTTGGTATAAATCTTTTAGCAATGGCGATGGATAATGGAAAGCTGTCGCCATAGCCTACAGTATTATCAAGCAGAAGTGGCAGTGGGCTGGTCACATAGCCGAAGAACTGATGGCCGTTGGGGTAGCCGTGTTCTTGAATGGAGACCGAGAATCGGTAAGCGTAGGGTAGGACGCCCTCAGGCTCGGTGGAGCGATGATATTGGCAAGGTGGCTGGTAGCTGGTACCAACCGCATGAGAATGGCCGAGGATCGATGTCGGTGGCGTGCCTTTGGAGAGGCCTATGTCCAGCAGTGGACTAATATAGGCTGATGATAATGATGATGAATGGAAAGCTAGTACTGAAGAATGTGCATGTGAATGTATGAATTTTTACTGATGGTAAGCCACGGCCGACGGCTTACGACCACCCAACGGGCATAGAAGTGCCGCCAAGCGACCTAGTCGTGTTCCGGTACGATGCCCGGTGTAGCTACTTGAGAGGATGGGTCGAAATATTTCACTGCCATCCTCTCACCTTTGCTGGGCAAGCGTGAACCTTCGACGACCGCACCATCGCTTAACATCAGGTGAGGTGGCGGTCAAACGCGAGCCCGTTCAGTATAAAAAAATGTATTTTCTATACAGCCTGTCCCATCTCAAAACTTCATGGAGGGAATTACTTTAAATATTGAAAATACGATATTTTACTTAAATGTGACAAATGAAGCATAGCGATTGGACACCATCATCCTCTTCGCCTTTTCCCAACTATATTGGGGTCGGCTTCCAGTCTAGCCAGATGCGGCTGAACATCAGTATTTTAAACGGAGCGACTGCCATCAGACCCCCGCAACCCAGTTACTGGGTAATACTGACATTCGGAGGTTAGAGCAGTTGTCATACTTTCAGGCTTATGACTACCCGTAACGACTGCCAGAGATATTCGTATGACAACCGGGACCGACAGCTTAACGTGCTCTCCGAGGCACGGAGGGGTCTCGATGTGTAACGAAACGATCACCCATCCACAGACTGATGGCAGCATGTCTTAATAATAATAAGTAATTACCAAGCCCTAGTTCTTACAAGTACTTAAATACCTCTGGAAAACATTAAGGGGTCTATGCGGAACCTAGGACCAAAATATATAGTTCCTTGTATAGCTCCCGAATCCGCCATCTGCTTTGAACTACATCAAAGGCAATAAGACCACCCTTCACAGTAAAATACCTCAAATGCAATAACAATCTCACTGTTACATTGTAATTTATTTTACATTCATAATTCCTATACAAACAGCTGAATTTATTACAGGCAAATTAATTTAGCTGGCGCGCGCCGTAATCCGGCCACATCTGCGCAACCCCGGATACTCCATAATATCGATATTAAAAATATTCGCGAATACTTTATACAGTTAATTTAATGTACTCAATTGAGGTTTTAGTGTTATGTGCTAATATTGGCAAGTCTTAATAAGCAATGGATATGTTGTTACAACGAGAAAGATGCTGGGAACACACCAGGGTGTTTTGAGGTTTATGATAGTACTACTTGGAACAATCCTGTTACAAGATTATCTAGATGCCATTGCATAATACTTTTTTTAGTAATTACAAATACTCTTAGCACTAATGCATTCAAGCAAAAGTGCTATGTATATCCAATTACCTAATAAAAAAAATCGTTTCAGTATTAGGTACACTGTTTGTCTCTTGACTTTTCAATTAGTGGCAAACACTGCTACATTTTTCTTTTTAATCACAATAAAAAGAAAATCACTCCAGTCAAGGAACTCTTGAAAGGATACTATAAAACATCGTCGAAGTAGCTAAGAAAGTTGTGTAGTATACTTAATTAATAGGACGTAAAGGACCAGAAGGCTATAACTACAAGTGTTCATAAATAACACGGTTTTATAGCGTGATTACTGCTGATCATAAAAAATTCAATTTGCCACCGAGTATTGACCATCGACATTTAGGGGGATGTGAGGAACTAGGAAATTTTATATATTTTGTAATATAATAAAGCAACTGAAATATTTTCAAATACTAATTTATGGCTGCATAGAAATTCAGCTGGCTTTACATTGGCAGCCTTTAAGGATGCCACTGACGATGCATCCAACAGTGCGAATGGCGTAGCCGCATTCCAAAATCTGTCCGTGAATGTTGAAAACAAGTCAAAGTCAAGCTTTTTGGATGTTGTCATTAAAACGGCGTCTGAATGGATGCATCGTCAGTGCCCACCTTTACACGCTCGCTCTATCGCGAGTGAAACCACAATTCCTGTGGGAAAGAGTGCGCATGTAAAGTCATCGCGAGGGGAAAGTGAACGACTGCGCGGGCAAGTTTTGCCGTACGCAATCCTGCACGCTCCAATCCTTCGTGAGCGTATAAAGGCGCTATCGTCGGAGATTTTCCCTTTTTTTCTGAGTGTTGTAAAAACTTTTTGTATTGTTGCTTGTTAGAAGGTCAACTATTGAAAAATATCGATTTACTTTTCTTTAAAAAAAACGACTGCTGAATTGTGCAACTCACTCCCGATCGCAATTATATCAATTACTATGTTCATTGCACCGTAAGTTTTGATAGTCCGTCTTATCGGCTACTATGTACAACGCAATGAATATTTAAAATAAAATCTTTTGTTGTGAGTGTACACATTTACCCCACTGGTTTGTCATGTTCGATTCAATCAATCAACTCAGCCTGTCGCAGTCCACTGCTGGACATAGGCCTCTCCCAAGTTGCGCCACAACACTCGGTCCTCTGCCTTCCGCATCCAGTCCCCCCAGCCTCGTTCTTTAGGACGTCGGTCCACCTGGCAGGGGGGCGCCCTACGCTGCGTTTGCCGATTCCCGGTCTCCACTCAAGGACTCGTCTGCTCCAACGGCCATCGGTCCTTCGACAGACATGGCCAGCCCACTGCCACTTCAGCTTACTGATCCTACAAGCTATGTCGGTCACTCCGGTTCTTCTCCGGATAATCTCGTTACGGATTTTATCCTTCAAAGAAACTCCAAGCATAGCTCGCTCCATAGCTCGCTGAGCGACTTTGAACTTGTGGACTAGCCCAACTGTCAGTGTCCACGTCTCGGCACCGTAAGTCATGACAGGCTGGACTCTCTGGTTGAAGACCTTTGTCTTCAAACTTTACGGTATAGGCGAGGAGAAGACTCGGCGAAGTTTGCCAAATGCTGCCCAGCCCAAACGGATCCTTCTGTTGGCATGTTCGATTGCCAATAGAAAAAAAACATGACATGAGTTGGAGATTTACGTAAAGGATTTACGGTTTTATTGTATCGGATGTAAAGAATTGCACCACCCTATATCTTCTCATGGGTGTCGTAAAAGGCGACTAATAGCGATTCTACAGAGGATGGGCAGCAGCGTTCTCTGAGTATTTAACCAACCAACTGCGATCGCCAACTCGCTTGCCAAGCGTGGCGATTATGGCATATCCCCCTTTTTGGGGAGGCTTAGGTCCAGCAGTGGACGTCTTTCGGCTGAAGTGAGTGAGTATTTTGAACTGAAGGAATGTTTTCAAACTACTAAAACTTCTAATCTGTCCAATTTTATAGTTTTGACTTCAGTGTTCAATTTTTGACGACTTCGTTCGTGATCACGAGTAGCAATGTTCGATGCACGATTCTAGCATTTAATAGGTACATTCTCTGTTGTTATTATTACATCAACAATGTTGTGCATTATTAATACTGACGTAAGTGGAGTTCATATTGTATTTAGTCGTGAACGTCAACCGTGGAATATGTATGTAGTAAATAGGTTCTTTCATCGTAGGGAATAAATAAATAAATATTTTTGGGACATTTTTTACACAGCACCATCTAGTGACTAGTTCCAAACTAAGCAGAACTTGTGCTATGGGTACTAGACAATGGATATAATACTTATATACTTTTTTGTTGTTGTAAATACTAACTTATAATACATAAGAAACACCCAGATCGACACAAACACTTATGTTCAGCCTCGTGAGCAGCAGTCCGACCCTCGAACCACTAGACCACAAACGTCGTCAGAATAAAAGGCTTCCTATTGGCTATGTGCACGATAGGGGCGCCGCCTAGCGGCCGCAGTAAAAAAACGTATTTTCGGAACCCGTGAATTATTTTAACAATTTTTATTGAGCCATGTTTTGATAATATCTACTACACTAAAATTAAAACTTAGAGAAATGTGTAACATTGACAAGTTCAATTAATAATATTTGTAAAATATACACTGATTTTGATACATAAGAACATATGCATGCATTCGGAAGCATAGAACATAATTTATATAATACAACGTGTTATTGAAATAACTGAAAACTTTGAGTATCTACAATGACCCCGTAAGAGGTTTACTATAAACTGGGATTGCGGTTGCTCTGTGGTTTAAACTAAGAATAAGGTTGTACATCTTCTTTGAAATCATACGATGTCTATGAAGGGTTTGGCCACCGGAGAACATACCCACAGAAAGAGAAATGGTGGCCTGTTCTTTGCCCATTACCATACTTCACCTTGGCCGTATGGTCGATGCCATACCTACCTCCAAAAGAAACATTTACGAACACGAAATCAAAGTCAAAGATCGAACAATACGAAATTGCTTATTGGCTAGAACCGATACATTCTGATTGGTATATCAAAACCACATGGCAATCAAGCAATCGAGATTCGAAGATATGTTATTGTATATACCTAATGTAAATGTAAACCTATTAACGGGTAATTTCGATAGTGATGTGCTATTCTGGGGGTTTACTCGCATTTGACGCACAAAAACCGATATACGAATTTTCGTTCCCACTGATTCCTACACACACGGAATACTTGAATAAGAATGGAATTGGTATAGTACACAGTTTCTTCGGAAACCCGTGTCGCCTAACTCTCCCACTATCCGTCTCACTACTACATAAGCACTGTATCTAGATATCTAAACGCATACGCGTGCAAGAAATACTACACTGAACGCGGCCCTATATTAGCTGTCACGTCTGTCACACATAAACGTCGACCATGTGCGAACGCACCACTACATTCGAACAGGTCGTTAGTGATGTCCATGTACAAAAAACTAATTTTATGAATGTTATCGATATTTTCAACGATTTTCGCATATGGTCTTGGAATAAAAATAATTTGTCCTACATAAGGAATTGGAAAGTTACTGTTTCATGATATACTTAATTATTGAAAGTAACGTCTGACACGTTTTAAAACAAGCAGCGCGAGGTATGGCGAAAAATAAAAAGTAGTTTTTCGATTTTTAACCTACTTTAAATTTATTATAAGACCTGGTTTGGTGTTTTGCGTAAATAAGATACACAATTCTGCATATTTACGGATTGGTTTTCTTTTTAAATCGTAACTTATAAAATAATTACTGCCCAACATACTAAAGTCGTCAAAATTTGTTAGTTTTTTGTAAACTTTTCGTTTTTTTTGTATTGTATTGTATTGAAAACTAAAAATAAAATAATATGCCCCTTATTACGAAAGTTTAGACCACGTTTAAGGGGAATATAGCAGCCAAGTGGCGCCCCAATCAGTAAACAAATTATTACTCGCTGAATACAAGTAGGTACAGGTACTGTAGTTTAATCAGAAACTATTAACTCTGTAAATTATACTTCGCTGTAATTGTACATAGAAAAAATGCGAAAAACGGCCAGTTTTGGCATTTTTTTCTATCTACAACTACAGCGAAATATATTTTACAGAGTTAATAGTTTCTGATTGAATTGTACTTCAACTTTTAAAAACTAATTTTCGATAAATCATGTATTCAGCGAGTGATATTTTTTTTTACTGACGGAGGCAACACTTGGCTGCTACATTCCCCTTAAGCACTTGTTAAAACCGGGTGTAATCCAAACTCCATACATAACAATAATAATTGACATATTTCAATTGAATATATATACTTACTACTACTTATAGATTGTGTAAGAGGTACCTATTGTCTAGTAGTTTTGACAATTATAAATTAATTGTACCTAATAAATAATATTTTGCATGCCGATCATACGGTGAGACATGATGTACCTGCCAAAAACCACTAACATCTTTGTAAAAACCATGTTTCTTGCAAATAAAAATCTTTATCTTTAACAAAGGTATTTAACCACCAAAACGAAGAGGAGTGGATATGTGTCGAACAACCAATAGGATTGCGTTATTTTCATATTTCACCGCCTAGCTTCAACATTATTTATTTATTTAAACTTCATACAATACATGTACATAGGTGGACTTAATGCCTTTGGCTTTCTCTCCCAGTCAACCAGCTATTCTATATCTAACGCAGTCTTATTGGTGGCTTGCGACACATCTCGTCACATCTCGTCTCTGCGTTTTGGTGGAAACCGAGCCTAAAACCCGATTTTTAACCGACTTCAAAAAAGGAGGAGGTTCTGAATTCAATTGTATGTTTTTTTTTGTATGTTTGTTACCTCAGAACCCCGTCATTTATAAACCGATTTCGAAAATTATTTATTTATTTGAAAGGATATACTTCCAGATTGGTTCCATTTTCAATAAAATCCAGTTTTGATGAAAATGGATCCATGTGAAATTGAGGTAACTTCTCAAATATTATAGGCATACACATAGCTATTTTGGTATATTCATCAACAAGTCAAGCATTTGCATTCAGAAAAAATCATTTGGTGAAGATCTGATGAAGGTCATAAAGAATGAAAGGAAGGAGATAAAGAGGGAACTCTTCAATGGATGACAGCAAATTATCGGGGATTATAGCAATCGCTTGTCTTTCAATTGTTAATTCCACTCAAAATAATAAACTAAAAAAAAACCGACTTCAAAAATTTTTTTTTTTTTTTTTTTTTTTTTTCCGTTTTGTCTTAAATCTATCCGAATCAAATGCACTTACTCCCTAAACTGTTTCACACAAATTTTATTTTTTTATTCTTTTTTAAGTCGGTATTTACTTTTTTTAATGTGGTTTATGTTTATGATAATTATGATGATTGATAAATATCAAAACTCGAAATTGCGAATAAATAATTTAAAACAAAATCTACCTAAAAATAAAATTATTATGCATTTAAAATAATAAAACCGGCCAAGAGCATGTCGGGCCATGCTCAGTATTATAGGGTTCCTTAAGTAGGTGTAATTACAAACGAATCAAATCGAATATTAATCATGGCTATTTTGGTTTTTGAAATAATCGGCAGCATTCGCGACTCAGAGCGTGACGCAGACGGACAGACGGACAGACGGACGGATGGACAGACGGACAGACGGACGGACATGACGAAACTATAAGGGTTCCTTGTAGGACTTCGGAACCCTAAAAATGAGGATTATTTATTTTAAAACAGAAAGTATACACCAAATTAATTATATCGATAATGCATTCAATATGTTACTACACTATCGATACACGGGGATTTTGGTGACAGTCAGGCAAATCAATTGAAGGCGACATCGAAAGAAACGCAATACATTACGCGGTTACTCACGTAGTGAAAGTCGATATCCATGTTTTATAAGCAATGTATATTTTTTTATCAGTTTGCGATAACATCGTTTTTGTCATGAATCACATAATACTAATAAAATATTTGCAAATATCACAACTAATTAAAGGTTTTTAGACTTACCGATGAAAAGAAATCTCTCCTTTAGTTAAACTACACACCTCGCTTCTTTTTCGGCATGATATAATGGCGCAAGACGGCATAATTATTATTTTTTCGCACAGCAACGTACTCTGTCACAGCCTGGACGCAATGTCGCGGATTTTGGTTACATTAGCGCGTCTGGTCAAAAGCGCGGCGCGCCTATCCCGCCCACAATTCCCCTCTATTATATTCATTTCCTCTATGCCTACACAATAGAGACAGGCATATAATTAAGGCACAATAAAGATGACTACGGTTCTTAGTCGTATGAAATTCAAAATCAAATCAGTTTATTGCGAGCATAGGTACAGATGGTAAAATTAAAATTTCAGTTCCACTATGTCCTGCCTTTTCGGCATACAATAATATCATTATAAATCATTATTATTATTATTATAAGCCTGAAGTGTCCCACTGCAGGGCAAAGGCCTCCCTACTCTCCTTCCACTTCTCCCTGTCTATTGCTACAAGCGTCCAGTCTTTTTGGAAGGAGTCCAGCTCATCCCGCCATCTCCGTCTGGGCCTGCCGCGTTGACGTCTGCCATGTAAAGGGACCCATTGAGTTGTTAGTTTGGCCCAGTGGTCGTCTGACATGCGGCAGATATGTCCAGCCCAGTTCCATTTTAGAGTGGCAGCCTTACGGGTGACGTCGGCTATTTTTGTTCTGGAACGGATCGTTGTGTTTCTTATCCGGTCTACAAGTTTTATGCCCAGAACACTCCGTTCCATCGCTCTTTGGCAAACCTCAAGCGTGGACCTCAGTTGACTTGTCAAAGACCATGTTTGGGATCCATATGTGGGGATGGGAAGAATGCACACGTCCATGAGTCTTCTTTTAAGGGATAGAGGTAATATAATAATAATAAATCATTAATCAAATTAATAAGTTACATGTAATTTTTTATATGCATTACATTCAATTAATTAATTAAATAAATTTTAATACAATAAATCAAATTAATTAATACTATATTATTATTATTTATATTAGTATGAATTGAGGTCGCGGGAATCCGCTGGATGCGGAAGGCGCAGGACTGGTCGTTGTGGTGATACTTGGGGGAGGCCTATGTCCAGCAGTGGACGTCTTTCGGCTGAAATGATGATGATGAATTGAGGAAATCTTGGATCGTGTAATACGCCTTTTCAATGAAGAAGTCTCGAAGATTATTTTTAAATGACTTATGTTCCTGAGTGCGTAGGATGTGCAGTGGTATTTTGTCATAAATTTTTGAGGCCATACCGAAGAAACTGTTGTCGAAGAGAGCAGTTGTGTGTTGTGTGTGAAATTGACCGGAGATCAGAGAAACAAACGTCAAAATACGATCATCGCACGCGATATGTGAACGATGGTTGACCAGAGTAGCTAATTGTGCGATGAATGGTACGATTAATCGAATATCGTCAAAAGCGAGTAGACCCTCTGAATCGTTTCAAAAATCGATTGAATCGCAGTCGTGCAGAATGCAGTAGAATCAACAATCGACAAGCTCATTGGCTGACAACTCGACATTTTGTATGAATTATTCAAATCAAGTGGTCACACCCAAGCCAATAATAGCCGATGCACCATTAAAAATGTAAATGTAACAATATAAATGTACATTACTCGGTTTGGCCGTATTTGATTGCAGTCCGTTTGCGGTCACCTACTAGTGTAAACGGTGGGCCGTATCTGGTCAAACCCCACTGAGCCGTATTCAGCTAGTCAAAGTCGTTCGTCGAAGGCGGCAACCGATGTACGTAAACCCACTATAAATAAATAAAAAAACATACGTCACGTAGGAGATTTTATCAGGCCCTTACGGCTCTCGACCATTTAATCTGCTATTTTGAATATTATTACAAAATGCTTCGATTATAACGACTGGTGGACTCACTACTACATTCTAGACTGTTTTTACTTTTATTCGAATCGAACACAGCACTATGCGACAATTTCTACGAGAAACAACAATCGAATGCAGACGAGTTGTTTGAACAATCGAATAAGTATTTCGAAATTGCTATATTAGGCACTAAATTGATGTAACAACATTTGTCCATGATTATTGTGCCATTACTGGACTAATAGTTTCGGAAGTCGGCTGATTGGTTCGCAAGCGTGTAGCGAATAGTCTGTATACCAATATATGTCTATAGAAAGGTAATGACTAATGTGTATAGGTAATAGTTTTACAAAGATGAAGATTATAGGTAATAAAGAGCTCAACAGCCAATTAAAATAACACATAGTTAAACAATGGACGTAGTCTTTAAAAAGTGGTTTGGCATACGAGGGGTTATGTGAATAAAACCGTGGCCACACTACATTACTAAAATATCACGTAATGTAATGTGACTACGGCAACATGAAAACCGATATATAAGGTCCTACATTATTAATCCGAAATATTTGAAGTGGTGAATCTACTCATCATAACAAACAACTTTTACTATGGGACCAACCCTGAAATCACGAAATTAGGTGGTCCCTACATTTTATCGATTTTAGTGAACACAAATGTAGGGACTAACTGATTTTTTTTCGCGATTTTAGGGTTGGGCCCATAGTAAAGTCATAAGGCATAAAGTTGTTGTTCATGATGAGTAGATTCACCACTTCAAATATTTCGGATTAATAATGTAGGACCTGATATATTTTAATGATTATTTGACATTCTCGACATCGTAGTTTTGTTCATACCTTTTTAATGGGTGATTGTTGTCGTAGGTTTTTCGTTCTTTCATATCAGCTTATGCATGACAATGCACGTCTACACAGCTAAGATCAACGTTCTACCATGGCCTGCTCAATCGCCAGGCTTAAATCTCATTGAGCACACATGGGATATGCTTCAAAGAAGAACTTTGCCAAGTATAGATACCATGCATACACCAGAAAATCTTTTTCACCTGTTCTTCTTCTATCGTGTCGACATGAGCTACATAATAATAACAGCTCATGCCGTGGGGAAAAGATTAGCCAGTCAGCAGGTTGGTAGCGGGGCTGACTGCCCAGGGTGCGCCGGACGATCAATTAAATATCGTCACTCGTGGAGGCTCTTTTAATGCATCCCCCTTTCACCTGTTACAACGTAGGCGGCCAATCCACACAGTGTTTTGTATGAACTCATACTAACATCGGATCTACAAATTATTGTTTATTTTGTGCACTAAAAACCTTTAATAAATTTTGTTTGGATCAGTTTATCACGTTTTATTGTTCCGTACCCAAAGGGTGCCAAACGGGACCCTAGGCTAGCCCAGAGCCTCCTGGATATAAAGGGCCACCACCAGCCCCCATTAAAAATAAAGGACAATATTAAGAATTTAAAAAAAACATAGGGTTGGCAACCCTGAGATCAATTAAACCATGTGCGCACCTATGGAACGGAACGGGGGATTCCCACTTTTTTTTTCTTTTACATTGTACCTAATTAATACATTATTATAGAAAACAGTTTCTTGACAAAATGACAATTATTTGAATAATTTGTATTAGCCCAGGGCCCCACAAACTCACGGTCCACCCTTGCAGGCAGCTAGGGCTACCACTCGATTCAACGTTCGGCTGAACGGGTCTCGTACACGCACAAAAATTGTGTTCTCTCTGGACAAAAGCTAAATCGAGCCGAATGAGTGTATTTACTCCCTTACCGACACGACACTTAAGTACGTATTACCATATAATCTTATGTCCGACAGACCAGTCATTGGGGCGTTTGTAACCTTTTACCTAAATTGGCCCAACAGATCCTGGCGTGGGCCCAAGCGACAAACATACTGATTTGGAAGAACCCTTGCATAAACACGTACAGAGCATGAAAGTACTCGGCAACACATTATTACACTGATTCTCAACGTTTAGTATATATCAATACGGCCTTGTAAGTTGTGCGGAATTAAAACGATATTCAGGTTGTTTTTGAAAATAGTGCTAGAGGTATCATTGGCTAAAGGGCTAACTCTGACGACTTCAATATAACAAATGACTTTTTAATGCACTTAAATAATAGTGACATTACGATATCTTATTAATTAATTTGACATTGTACACACGGCTACACATCAAGCTGTATTTTCCAGTATAAGCTGGCCTCGCATTGTATAGGTTTTCCTTACAACGCGAGATCAGCCTTTACTGGATTTGTACAGCTTGATGTAATATAATTTTAACTGTTGTAACACCATGTACCTACCCATATTCCGCAAATAAAGCAAATTATATTGAATTGAAACAACTTTGCAAACTCAATTATGAATACATTTATAGTCGTGTTTTACAAAAACATGGTCTTCTCTGTATTTGGATATAGAAGAATTTAATGCCGTGCAATTTGTAACAAACATCTATAGAGCAACTTTCCTATCCGTAACGAGATTATCTGGAGAAGAACCAAGCTTGTAGGATCAGCAAGCCAAAGTGGCAGTGGGTTGGCTATGTCTGTTGAAGGACCAATAGCTGTTGGAGCAGACGAGTCCTTGAGTGGAGGCCGCGAATCCGTCCCCCAGGCAGGTGGACCGACAACCTGAAGAAGGTAGCTGAAACGGACTAGATGCGGAAGGCGAAGGACCGAGTGTTGTGGCGCAGCTTGGGAGAGGAATAAAAAATGACTAGCAGTGGACTGCGATAAGCAGAGTTGATGATGATGACTCGTCCCAAGTCCCAATCTTACGTTTACTGAAATTTACAGTACTTTACATTTTGAAACATTTAACTTATAAGCTGACATCGTATCACCTTTCTTTATGCTTCAACGTCAATAATCTGCAGGCCGCAAAAAACGGCCTAATATTCACATTACGGCCCGTAGCTACTAGTTTGAGCATCGCTTCTATAAACTCATTTAGCATTTCCTTTTTTTAACGTCATATAAATGCACATAATGTACATTGCACTTTTTGTTCCACGGTTTTAGTTTCGTTTTAATTTAAAAGCGGGATGTAATATGAATTTTGCGAGCTGCTTTGTGAATATAGAATGAATGCTTTTAAGTTTTTAGTTATGCAAGTAAAGCCGATTCAGGAAGTACCGGAATAAAATTCTGAATACAGAATAAAATAAAAAAAATACATTGCTTTTTAACATGATTTTTAATATGCAGGGTACAGTATCGAAATAAAGTGTCTTTTCTAAATAATATTCAGAATCGTCAATTCTATTCTCCTGAATATATCTACACCTGACAACACCCCATATCATCATCATCCTAGCCCGGTTATCACCCACTGCTGGGTATAGGCCTCCTTTCGTTTTTACCAGCCTCTTCGATCTTGTGCATCCCTCATCTAGGTGTTTCCTGCGGCTTTGGCGATATCATCAACTCAGCGCACTTCAGTGGGGCAGTGGGGCTGTGTGGCAGCGGAGCAGTGGGGCAGCGGGGCAGTGGGGAAGCGGTGCAGGCTGTGGGGCAGTGGGACAGTGGGGCAGCGGGGCAGTGGGGAAGCGGGGCAGTGGGGCAGCGGGGTTGGCTGTGGGGCAGTGGGATAGTAGGGTAGCGGGGCATTGGGGCAGTGGGGTAGCGGGGCAGCGGGATTGTGGGGTAGCGGGGCAGCGGGGCAGGCAGTGGGGCAGTGGGATAGTGGGGCAGTGGGATAGCGGGGCAACGAGGCAGCGGGGCAACTGGGAAGCGGGGCAGTGGGGCAGCGGGGCAGTGGGGTAGTGGGGCAGCGGGGCAGTGGGTTAGCGGGGCAGTGGGGTAGCGGTTTAGTGGGGCAATGGTGCAGCTGGGCAGCGGGGCAGTGGGGCAGCGGGGCTGTGGGGCAGCGGGGCAGTGGGATAGTGGGGCAGCGGGGCAGTGGGGCAGCGAGGCAGTGGGGTAGCGAGGCAGTGGGGCAGCGGGGAACCGGGGCAGCGGGGCAGTGGGGCAGTGGGGCAGTGGGGTAGCGGGACAGTGGGACAGTGGACTGGACTGGAATGGACTGGACTGGACTGACGTGGGTTAGCAGAATTTAACGCGAGCGGAGCCGCGGGTAAAAGCTAGTAATATATAATATTGGTAAATAATAGAGATTGTTTGCTTCTTCTTCTATCGTGTCGACATGAGCTACATAATGATAATAGCTCATGCCGTGGGGAAAAGATTAGCCAGTCAGCTGGTTGGTTGGTTGTTTGCTTTAAAGCATGTTTTAAGAGGTTAGTTTACAATTCTTTTCTATCGAGAAAACTTCAAGAAAACGTGTTTTGCGCACAATAGAGTTTTAGAAAATACGATCAAGATTAAAATATAATTTTTTCACTGCCACAAACTGAATAGATACAGTTAAAAATGTTTTTAAAAAAAAGCCTTATCAGCGTCTTAATAATAAATAGAACAATTCATGGCTTATTCGATTTCTTTCTCGCTTACTTTTTTCAATTATCATCGCCACAGATTATTGCTTTGTCATAGACAGAGCTAAATTCTAGACGGCAGACGAGACTTTTTTGGCGAGTGTTGCCTCAATGGTGATTACATTGCACTTCACTTTCAAGTTTGGCTGAAAATTGAAAGCGTCTGTCTGGAAGGCATCGCCGCTTCGCACGTTGCCAGATCGTATTAACACGGCTCAATAATGTTGCAGAACAGTAGCCAAGATCTGAACATAGTATTTTTTATACCGAGTGCTTTTGAAGGTTTCTATCGAAATAACTGTAACTATTGTGTTAATAAGTAGGATAAACTTTAAAAAGAGAATTTTTCATTTCCATTTAGCTCATAGTTCACACGATGCAAACAGCTTCAAAAATTAAGAGAATAACACCAATCAAATTGTTCTCTATTGATGTAATGATGAGATCAATGATTGTAAGGAATTGTCAGAAGTGTTTTAACGAGATGTGGATTAAATTTAAATATTCAAATTCAAATATTTTATATAACACCGCACGTGCGTTTTTTTTTTGTTGTTTTGAAGCGAAGCTTCTTCTTCCCCCGAGGAGTAAACCGAGAAAAAACATCATCGTTAACATGCTCGTGCTTTCTATCCGCGCTTGCAAATGTGTAGAGCAAATTTTTCAAGTCTCATTATATCTAGGTACTATTACTACAACTCATCCAACCATAAAGCAACATCATTCCGTGTTGCTCAATGCATCCATCACACTAAGGCTTGATTTCACCAACTATAACCCTCTGGCTAAACGGCCGTTTACCTATAACTCCAGTACCTTTTGAACAGAGAATTAATGTTGATGAACACCGGCCTAAATCAAAACAAAAAATAATCACCGTTCAATCCTTAATCCATTCCGCTTCGAATCGTAACGAGAATTCCGTATCAACAATTGTCGCCAGAGCTCTCAATACAACAATCGGTACCCTCGTCACTGTCGCCGTAGATCACCTCATTAACCGGTGACACGACACCTTGACGGAAAAACGTGTTTGGGAAGTCAGACACCGGTTACAAACTGTAGCGCTACACTTGCGACGTGATGAGCCAACAATCGCACTGCTCGGCACGGATCTGTTCTCAGAAGGCTTTTTGTGTTAGGTTAGTCCACGAAGCTGGCCTAGTGCCGGTTGGAGGACTACACACACCATTGAGAATTGTATGGAGTACTTTCTGGTGTGCAGGTTTCCTCGCCAAGTTTTCCTTCACCGTTAAAGCAAGTGAGAATCTAATTTCAATCAGCACTTGAATGCGAAAAGTTTTAGGTGCGGGCCGGGTTCCAACTCACACTCTCCTGCATGGTAGGTAAGCGTTCAACTACTAGGCTATAATTTTCTAATCATCATCAGCCTATTACTGTCCCACTGCTGGACACGGGCCTCTTTTCAGAATGAGAAGGTTAAGGACTAAGTCCACCACGCTGGCCTAGTGCGGGTTGGCTATACAAATTTATGTCTGCACACCAGAGTCAGACAAAACACGACTCGACTCGTGGCGAGGCAACTGCGTCGATTGTGCGATTTCAGCTTGCCGAGGTCAGTCTGTGGATGGGTGACCGTTTCGTTACATATCGAGATCCCTCCGTGACTCGGAGAGCACGTTGAGCTTTCGGTCCCGGTTCTAACACGAATATCTATGGCAATCATTACGGGTAGTCAGAAGCCTGAAAGTCTGACAACTGGTCTAATCTCCGAATGGCAGTATTACCAAGTAACTGAGTTCTGATGGCTGTCGCTTCGTGTCAAATACTGATGTTCAGCCGTATCTGGTTAGACTGGAAGCCGACCCAACATAATTGGAAAAAGGCGAGGAGGATAAGGATGATATGAATAGAGTCAATCACGGGCCAGCGTGGTGGACTAATAAAGCCTTAGCCTTCTCGTACTGAGATGAGGCCCAGCAGTGGAACATTAATGGCACAGAATTACTGTAATGGGCTGGTCCAAAATACCGCAGTGTCTCAAGACGAAAAACTTTGACCAGTGTGTGTTGCCAGTAATTACTTACGGCACTGAAACGTGGTCGCTCACAATGGGCCAGGCCTGACCTAGCTTAAAGTCAATCAAAGGGCAATGGAGAAGGCTATTCTCGGAGTGTCCCTGCGTGATGGGATCAGAAATGAAGAGATTCGCAGTAGAACGACGGTAACCGACATAGCTCGAAGAATTGCCGAACTTGAGTGGCAGTGGGCGGGGCACATTGCTCGCAGAATGGATGGCCGATGGGGCAGTACAGCGTGTGAAGGCCGCGGGAATCCGCTGGATGCGGAAAGTGCAGGACCGGTCGTTGTGGCAATGCTTGGGGGAGGCCTATGACCAGCAGTGGACGTCTTTCAGCTAAAATGTTGATTATGATGAATGGGCTGGTTATGCATGTAAGAAACATATAATTATGTAGATTATGAATCATGATGTAATGCAATGAAATCAGCTGAAAATATGGTTATCTAGAGTTCATAGTAAGGACATCCGATGTGCAGTAAATCTGACCTCGTTATGATAACTTGAACAGCTGCGAGCTATACGCATTTGTGTTAGTTAGTACAAAAATAGTCAAGGAAATATTCGAACATTTCAATATGTTACATACAAATTGAACAAATCTGTTGCAAAAATAATGTAAAAAAATAACGATATTTTTCTCCGCAGACGACATCACAGTAATTTATCTGGTTGGCCGGCAATTTGCAAGTTTTCCTCCGGCCAATAGGAGCGCAGGTCACGTGAGGGCAACGTCAAGGTCGGCCGGCGCTTGCGCAGCCGCGCAGACTGCATCTCTCGAAGGCCGCGCCACGTGGTCGCACGCACGTACATGAGTTTTATTATTATCGATGATGTTATGTGATTATGTGTATGTTCGGCTTATTTATTTTATGCATTTGTTTTACAAAGTGGATAATTTTATTCTCACGGGCTTCGTACACGGGGCAATGCGCGAGGCAGTCCAGTGAGTCAATTCAGTCACTGGCCTCGTGTATAAACTTTACAGAGTGAGACTTAGATTTTACGTTTTAATCATTATCAAAACTTACAAACATCTTCAAACACCCGTATAACAAGCTACAAAACCGGTTACCTGTAACAAAAAAAAAACTTTATCAGCTTTTAAATCAAAATCTTTTAAAAACTCGAAGCAAACACTGTGTTACGCAAACCATTACCAAACATTGAAAAAAGGAATAAAAAAACCGAACGCATGACGTGTCAGGTTCTCGTTGCGTCGAGGTCGGCGGCGCGCGCGCTTGTTCGCGAGTGCGACAGACGGCGCATGAGCAAATGCAACCATAGGAATTTTTTTAATCATAGAATTATCGGAGATGTGATATACTGTTTCTTACTGATGCCTTGACGTTGCAGTGCGTCAGGAATGTTTGCATGTAGACTGCTTCTACACTATAATGCGCAAGCATGCAGCATCACTGGTGGCACGAGTCATGGCCAGCTCCAACAGGGTTCTGAACATGATAGCTGACAGAGTAGATTGTCCATATATAAAATCCACTGCTGTCAGTTACATGTATCAAAATATGTAACTGTTTACTAATACCTAGGTTTAAGATAAAAAAAAATGTTACTAACACTATATGAGTTGTTTTGCTCGAAATAAAGTTTTTCTATTATATTCTAAGAAGAGTGGCGATATGCGTAGATCTGTGCCAAATCACGTAACTAAAGAAGTGCAGTTGCAATTCAGTTATAGTTAAGTTACAGTTAAGTTTCGACCAAAACAACGCTTCTCGTATTCTCTTATCTTCGGCAATCGCTGTCAAATACGAAACGTCACTGCAACTTGATCGGCCGGCGAGGCCAGGATTGGATGGGATGGGCGTGAATTGAAATATCGCTGACCCTTTCACATCGAAAGATGTACATCGCGAGCACGCGCCGACCAACGCCGGCGCGCGATTTACCGTTTTGCAATGTAATAAATACCTTATTCATAAATAAATAAATATCTTTGGGACATTTTTACACAGCACCATCTAGTCCCAAACTAAGCAGAGCTTGTGCTATGGGTACTAGACAATGGATATAATACATATATACTTTTTTTTGTAAATACATACTAATAATACATAAGCAACACCCAGACCAACACAAACACTTATGGTCATCACACAAATATTTGTGTCCTGTGGGAATCGAACCCACGACCTCCTTATCAGCAGTCCGACACTAGAACCACTACACCACAGAGGTCGTCAAACTATTCATGCAACAATAAAGTTTAATGTTGTACCAACAAATATTTCAATTCTCGCCTCGCACATCCTCGCCTAACCAGACCTTTCACACCAAAGATGGGCGTGATGTGAATTGAAATTTTGCTATACAAATTTTAATTCTTGCTCGGTCCATCCACGCCACGCCGGTATGAAACCACTTTTAGGGCCCTACGCGAAAAGGTTTTTTTTAATGGAATATCAGTGCCAATAATACTTTTAGTGTAACTTTCTGGAGGTTTGGGTTTATATGGCCTACTTTAATGATCCTGGCTGGCAGTAATGGGTAATGTTGTGCGACGGATCACCGAACTCCAAGATAGCTGAAGCATGCGTGGCATCAGTTGGGACAGGTCTACTCAAATCAACCTGGCACTTTCTTCAAATGACCGGTCCAAGCGTTGTTGGCTTGCATTGTCCTTATACAAATACTCAATTCAACATGTCTGGAATCCTGGACTTTAAAAGAGACTATGATCCTAGAGTTTGTTTCAGTATTTCTTCTCAGAGGTAGTTACATAGTATAATACCGATGCCATCTAGCTTTTAAAATTATCAACTCGTATCAATAGATTTTAACATCCAATTTGCAGAATTAATAATTTAATTTCAATATAACTTTTGTTTACAATGTCCAGTGTGAGTTGAGTGTACTTATACTTTGTCAAGGTTTTATTATTGACTTTATATCAAGAATATTTCATTGAAAACTGATAAGTTCCCTATTCTGGGATCTGACAATGACCCAAATCCAAAAACGCTTCACGATGACGAAATAGTTTTTACGAATAATGTCACTGGTATTGACAATACATACAAGGAACCCTTATAGTTTCGTCATTACCGTCCGTCTGTCCGTCTATCCTAATCCTTTACAGCTTAATAACTTCTACAGTTATTATAAACATAAGAAAATATAATTTTGTTAAAAAATAGTCTAGATATAGATCTCAATTTTAAAAGAATTGAAAAATCGTGATTTCGTATTTTTGGGGTGGCGCCAATACATGTGAAATGGGGATGAATTATTTTTTTCGCTGCTCCCCCTCCTTTGGGGTATCATTGAATAGGTCTTCTAAAATGAAGGTAATGTTTCATACATCACTTTTTTATCAGGTGTACCATCTGCAAAATATAGCCCATCAAAGTGGCTTACAATGTGTCCCCCCCCCCCTGCCATTTCTAAACTATGCAACGTAGAAACTTATAATCTTCCACATTGATAGAACTTTGTAAAAACTCTCTTTTAAAATTATTTCGAGTATAATGTGATTATAAATTTTCGAGTTATAGAGAGAAAACTGAAAAATACTTAAGACGTCCTAGTTCAAAGGTCATTGATCTTAGAGAAAAATGATAACTCAAAAAATTATAATCACATTATACTCGAAATAATTTTAAAAGAGAGTTTTTACAAAGGTCTATCAAGGTGGAAGATTATAACTTTCTACGTTGCATAGTTTAGAAATGGCAGGGGGGGGGACACATTGAAAGCCACTTTGGCGGGCTATATTTCGCAGATGGTACACCTGATAAAAAAGTGGTGTATGAAACATTACCTTCATTTTAGTAGACCTATTCAATGATACCCCACACGAGGGGGTGCAGCGAAAAAAATTTTTACATCCCCATTTCACATGTATGGACGACCCCCTAAAATATGTAAAAACGATTTTTTTTAAATTGAGATCTATATGTAGACTATTTTTTTACAAAATTTCATTTACTTATGTTTATAACTGTAGAAGTTATTAAGCTGTAAAGGATTAGGACAGACGGACAGACGGACAGACGGACGGACATGACGAAACTATAAGGGTTCCTTGTAGGACTTCGGAACCCTAAAAAAACATGTTTTCAGGTAAATGACTGGGGAATTAATCTGAGAAACTGAACATTAAGCTTTCACATCATTCAAACACAATCAGAGAAGGTTGAACACAAACGGTGACCTATCCCTTGAACGTTAACCGCAACGACCGATTTGTAGGACGTATTTTGAAAGAAAAAGAAAGAAAAGAAAGAAAAATTATTTATTGCCACAACAAGACGACATGCACCTATCACTTCAAAATAAAATAAGAAAAACCGCCAAGTGCGAGTCGGACTCGCGCAGTAAGGGTTCCGACCTCTCAACGACCTGATACCCCATAAAAACTGATTAAATTTACGAGAGTTTATCAAAAGACACCGACGCACAGTGCGCGAAATATGAATTTCTGCATCTGTTTCTTACGCAGGTACCACCACATATGACTATGTTTGCCCTATTCTTAGTATTTGTTGCTAAACAACATAATATGCACTATAATCTGACCAAGTTTGACGCTGGTAAATATTACCGTTTTGAAGATAGAGCAGGAACAAAAACGTTGAAAAAAGCATGTTTTTTGAGGTTTCTTGTATGGGGACCCCCTTTGTTTTTAGACTTTTTTTGTTTTTAGTATTTGTCGTGATACACCTCATAGCAACACATATTCTGAGAAAATTTCAACCGGTTACCTATTATCGTTCAAAAGATACAGCCCTGTGACAGACAGACGGACGGACGGACGGACGGACGGACGGACAGCGTAGCGAGAATAATAGGGTCCCGTTTGGCACCCTTCGGGTACGGAACCCTAAAAAAGTGACGTTTTCCCCGGCAGTGTTGCCAACTTTCTGGATAAATTATCTACCAATAATATAATGAAGCATAATTTCGAAAGAAAATGTACATATGTACAGTCAACCGCACAGTGGTAACACCTGAATAACGAAAACCGCCTTTACTGCTCACGAAATAGACGCTGTCAACATCAAACTGTTATAATTATCACTGACGTGCGGTCGACTGTACCTACCTACACGTGCAAGCATAATACACATTTCTTTCGGGTGACATTTAAACGAAACAATGTCGATAAGGCGATAAACATCATTATCATGAAACTTGTTCTCACTAGTCGCCAAATTAACAAATTATACGTATAAATAAATAGTGCAACACGTATTCCATATAGTCTAGGCTCTGTTGACTCATACGCTGACATTAGCTACGTGATCAAGGCCATGCAGAACCAACACTAGTTTTATCTTCATTACACAAAAGAATTGAAACAATATAAAAACTGGTTACAACATTGTGTCAAAATAATAATAAAAAACCGGCCAAGAGCATGTCGGGCCATGCTCAGTATTATAGGGTTCCTTAAGTAGGTCTAATTACAAACGAATCAAATCGAATATTACTCATTGCTATTTTAGTTTTTGCAAACAGCGCCTACCGCAACCAACCTAGCGCAAAATTTATGAAGCTAAATTTAAGAAGTGTTTCTTTTTGTGATTTTTTTTAATAGAAAGTAACTAAAGGAGCATTATTTGCTACGATCATTTTTTTCTAAGGTCAATGACCTATGAACTAGGACGTCTTAAGTATTTTTCAGTTTTCTCACTATAACTCAAAAATTTATAATCACATTATACTCGAAATAATTTTAAAAGAGAGTTTTTATAAAGGTCTATCAATGTTGAAGACTATAAGTTTCTACGTTGCATAGTTTAGAACAGGCAGGGGGGGGGGACACATTGCAAGCCACTTTGGCGTACTGTATTTCGCAGATGGTATAACCTGATAAAAAAGTTGTGTATGAAACATTACCTTCATTTTAGTAGACCTATTCAACGATACCCCACACGAGGGGGTGCAGCAAAAAAAATTTTTTCATCGCTATTTCACATGTATGGGCGCCACCCCTAAAATACGTAATCAAGATTTTTTTATTCTTTTAAAATTGAGATCTATATCTATTCCATTTTTTGTCAAAATTTCATTTACTTATGTTTATAACTGTAGAAGTTATTAAGCGGTAAAGGATTAGGACAGACGGACAGACGGACAGACGGACAGACGGACGGACATGACGAAACTTTAAGGGTTCCTTGTAGGACTACGGAACCCTAAAAATTTTACGATCAAAACTCACTCCAAATTCGCATGTTTACAGTAACATGATGTCATCGATTTATGTTTCGTCGTCAAGTTGGCAACTGCACAAATCATGTCGAATTAAATTATTAAAAATATTTTATAGATTTAACATTTATTTAATAGATGAACAAGAGTTTGAATGTTATAAAACTGGTTTTATGTAAATAATGTTTAAAGTCATAAATCACGGTAGAATCACGACATTAATTCATTATTAAATAAAATGTTATCGTTATTTTTTTATGACACTAATACTTTTATGACTGATTGTTATATTTTGTAACATGACATTTATAAAAAAAACGAAAACTCTACAAAACATTAAAAAACAGACTGATTAAATTTTAAATAATCTTGAACTAAAAAACACGCGAACGAGTATCGCTATCACCGATATATCGCGTCGAAACTCATCCTCGTCACTTACGTAACAACCCTAAAAATAAATCGTGACGTAATCGCATCGAGAATGGCGTGAGTTCGTACATCGTAGTAGCTTTGAATTTTTCAATGTCAATGTCAAGAGCGTTCAACGCGTTTACATATGTTTATATTTGTGTACACAGATGACATTAGCTCAGCCGAATTATAACAATATTTTTATCGCGACTCCACCGATAAGGATATCGCAGTACACACCTACGGACTTATTTTATACATGTGTATTGTTTATGTAATGGTATGTTTTTATATGAATAAGTAAATCACGTTGCAGTCGGCATGACGCCGATATCATAAGATCATGCGGTTTATTGTTAGGAATGACGTGTCTTCTTGTCTATCATAAAGTCGTGAACTATTCATTCATTCATTTATTCATTTCAGCCGAAAGATGTCCACTGCTGGACATATGCCTCCCCCAAGCATCGCCACAACGACCGGTCCTGCGCCTTCTGCATCCAGCAGATTCCCGCTACATTCACCAGGTCGTCGGTCCACCTTGTGGGGGGCCTACCCACGCTGCGCCTTCCAGTACTATTACTTCCTTCTTTTTCACTGAGTGAAATTCTCTCCTCCAAATTTGTAGTAACAATCTATTCAAGAATAAACTAAAGAAATTACTTAAAGAAAAAGCATATTACAGTGTTACAGAGTTTCTTGATGACAAACTTTAATAAATAGTTGTAGGTAATATCTTTAATATTTCACAATATATGATAATAATAATATATTTTTTTAAGAAATAACTTATATATAATTGATGGTTTTGTAAAAAAATTGCATGGCGAAAGCTACAATATGGCGATGATTTATATTATTATAAAAATAACACCATTTAGTACCCATGTTAGCAAATAAATAAAATTGAATTGAATTGAACATTGTAAGGTCTACAATGGCCTTGACTACTGATTCTGTTATTTAAAAAATAATCCAATTTGCGGCCAAAATTAATATCCTATCCTTCACGATTTGCCCTACTAGACATAGAAATTTCACAAGCTCCATACAAATTATATCAAATTTCTATGTCTAGTAGGGCAAATCGTGGATAGATAGGATATTAATTTTGGCCTTAAGATGACAAGCGTCTTTACGGATATTTCAAAAATATTAAATTTACGGTATAATTTTTTAGTAATGATGATCATTTTTGATTAAAATGAGTATGGTGCGGTTTTATTTATTAGTTTAGAATCGGCAACAATAAGTTCTGAAGTGTATGGCGCGATCTTAGAATAATAACTCAATTAAACTATAGTTCCTTTGGATATACGCACTCGCTTATCCTAACTACAGGAACAAAGGGACTATAATAAAACTATAGTTCCGTTGGATATATGAACTCCCGCTTATCCTAACTACAGGAACAAAGGGACTATAATAAAACTATAGTTCAGTTGGATATATGCACTCGCGCTTATCCTAACTACAGGAACAAAGGGACTATAATAAAACTATAGTTCCGTTGGATATATGCACTGCCGCTTATCCTAACTACAGGAACAAAGGGACTATAATAAAACTATAGTTCCGTTGGATATATGCACTCCCGCTTATCCTAACTACAGGAACAAAGGGACTATAATAAAACTATAGTTCCGTTCGATATATGCACTCGCGCTTATCCTAACTACAGGACCTAACCTAACAACAGGGACAAAGGGAATATTATTAAACTATAGTTTAGTTGGATATATGCAAAATATGCATTCGCGCTTATCTTAATTACAGGAACAAAGAAACTATTATTCTTTACGCTTTCTGCTAATTACTTTTTGTCAGAAATCTCATGAATGTGATGGAATAAAATGGAAAGACTAACAGGTACTATTTAAAAGACTACCATCTAAACCCCGAAGCATTCTCTTGTTAAAATTCTTGAGAGAAAATCGTCGTTGTTAAACGTATTTACTTACGCGATTGAAGTGTTACATATAAAGATGTTTGTCTGTTTTGCTATGTAATTGATACATGTTTGCTTACGCCTGTATTTGTTCGTAAACGTGTTGATTCAAGCCGAAGTAACATCTAGCACAATTACGAGTGTTTCAGATAGACAGTCTGGTGTCTACAGCAGGGATGTTTTGGATATGAAATTTCGGATCTGGACACGGATACGGATATAGGAATAATATTATACCGGTTTCAGATACGGTTACGGATATGTAATTATTTCGGATTATCCGTTAGTTTCGGATAGTTTCGGTTATTGTGTTATTGGATATAAGATTTTTAAGGAATTGTAAAAGTAAAAGAAAAAAGCAATAGAAATACCAAACAATGCAAGGGACGCGCGCGGCTAGTGTGTCGGCTAAGCCGGGCAAAAACCAAAACATGTCATGTCATGTTTTGTGTTTTGTTTCATTTAGACTCCTCTCCTATCAAAATTATTCGAAACTTTTATATCGGATTCGGTTACGTTTAGTTTTTTATTTCGGATATCCGATAGTTTCGGTTACGGTTACGGATTACGGAGCTCCATAACATCCCTGGTCTATAGGCTGTATTGAGTTGGTGATAAGGATCGTTGTTTTTCTTACATTTTCAACTAATGTTTATTTGGTGTTGACTTGGTAATAGATAGATAGATAGATAGAATATACTTTATTGTACACCATGAAAATAATAATAATAGTAATAGACTGTTAGATATCTCGTGTAGCTTAAAGACAATTTAAGTGGAATGTTCTCTTTTTAGCTTGAAGCTACTGATTGACATAGTCTTCTTCTATCGTGTCGACATGAGCTACACAATGATAAAGCTCATGGCGTGGCGAAAAGATTAGCCAGTCAGCAGGTTGGTAGCGGGGCTGACTGGCCAGGTTGCGCCGGACGATCAATCAAATATCGTCACTCGTGGAGGCTCTTTTAATGCATCTATGAGACATAGTAAAAAATATAGACGAAGCGCTGCGAACAATCACAGTGAAGCCAACAAAAACCGTGCTATTCCGTGTACAAACCAACGCTCACGCACACACATGAACTTGAAGGATATTTGTTTTCGCGATACTTACTGGACGATGCTACGACATAATATGTGTACTGAGAGTGGTGGGCACGGTTTGAGGTGCATATGTGTTCTTCAGCGCTGGTTCTTACACGGACGAGCACGGTTTTTTTGGCTTCACTATGATTGTTCGCAGCAATTTTTACTATGTGTATGTTTACAACATAAAACCTAGCTGCGCCAGCGCAACCGTTGACACTGTTTAAAAGAACCGTGAACAAAATCAAATTGGCACGTCGTTCGAAAATTAAAAACACAATACTTGAATCAATTTTATACCTTTGCTCGGAATTAAAAATATACGTTTTGACACACGTCATTTCATTTGACATTTCATCTTGACATTGTTGTTTTGATGTCAGCCTAATGAATAGTGATGGTGTGACTGTGAACAGCTGTTATCCGTCAGTCAGCAACGCGAACGTGTGTAGGTTGCGTAAACCTGCAGCTTATGTAACTAAATGAACATAAAATATTTTTATATTTTGTTACTTGTGTTTTCGCTAGTAATTGGGAACACATAACAACAACATAACATCACGCCTGTATTTCCCCGAAGGGGTAGGCAGAGGTGTAGTAGTATAGAGGTGTGTGTAGTAGTATAGAGGTGTGTGTAGTAGTAATTGGGAATGATTTAGATTTTTTTCTTTCTGACTTTTTATAGCATATTCGTGAATAAAATTATATAGATGTATAGATAGCCTATAAAGATGCCATACGATTAAATAAATAGCATATTCGTGGGTACAGCCCTAGTGTAGGTATACATACAAAATTACGAAAAATTCATCAACAGAACTGTCGAAAAATTATGTTCATGTTTTACAATAAGATCCAGAAATATTTTTTTGGTTTTCTTCATGTATTCGTATATTATCTAATCCAAAAATGTAACGTCTTAAAAACCTTTGCGTTATTGCCAAACACAAAAACTCAGAGGTAAGAATCGGTAAGATCTTAAAAGAGCATACAAATAGATTCTGATTCTTGGCTGGGGGTACTGGATGCGGAAAGCAGAGGACCGAGTGTTGTGGCGCAATTGTGAGAGGCCTATGTCCAGCAGTGGACTGCGATAGGCTGAGTTGATGATACAAACAGTATCTGATAATACAGACGACTATTATCCACATCCACACTAATATTATAAATGCGAAAGTAACTCTGTGTCTTTTTTTTTTTAATATAAAATGGACTTGCGTTTGACCGCCACCTCACCTGATGTTAAGCGATGGTGCGGTCGACGATGATACACGCTTGCCCAGCAAAAACCTATTCACTCGAGCCTTGAAGGCCACCAGATTATACTTTTCGGGAAACACAGACGCCGGGCAAAGAATTCCACTCTTTAGCGGTACGCATGATAAAGCTATTAGCAAATCGGTTCGTGCGTAAGGGTGGAATGTCTACCATATAACGGTGGCGCATCGCCGTGCGTCAGGTTGTCCGAAGGTGAAAAGGGCTTGGGGGAATCAGATCGTGCAATTCCAACGCACACTCACCAAAGTGCATCCGATAAAAGACCGACAGACTAGCAACTTTGCGCCGATGCTCGAGACTTTGTAGTTTGACATCGACCAGAGTATCGTTGCAAATAAGCCTCTTGGCACGCCTCTCGATCGACTCTAGAGCCGCAAGTTGATATTTGGCGGAACCATCCCAAAGATGTGAGCAGTACTCCATACACGACCGAACTTGTACTTGGTAAAATTTGAGCACCTATTCCGGTGTGAAGTACCGTCTCACCTTAGATAGAATGCCTAGCTTTTTCGCAGCAAGTTGAGCCTTAGACTCTATGTATGAGCCAAAGTTGAGGGTAGATGTAAGTGACACGCCAAGAAGTTCAAGGTGGTCTGTTATCGGCACGGATGCATCACGAAAAGTTGGAGTCAGTTCGAATTGACTCCGTTTAGCAGAGAAAAGACACGCCTGAGTCTTAGCAGCATTGAACTTGACCAAGTTAGCATCACCCCACTCGGACACAGCTTTCAGGGACAAGTTCAAGCGCTCAACCATGGCCTCTCTTTGAGACCGGATTTGAGGCCCACTAGCTCGTGCACTGGATGAATAGCTCTCAACAACGGTGCTATCATCTGCATACCCAAAGGTTTAAGCAGATCATTTATATGCAGCAAGAACAACGTTGCGGAGAGTACTGATCCTTGAGGAACCCCGGCATTTATAGCCAATTGGTCGGACGAGCAGCCATCAATGACAACTCGGATCGACCAATCGCTCAAGAAGTCTGATATCCAGTTACACAGACCCGTGGGCAGGCCAAATGAGGGAAGCTTGCTAATAAGGCTGTCGTGCCAGACCCTGTCAAAGGCCTTCGAGATGTCGAGAGAAACGGCAATCGCTTCCCCGTGATTCTCGATGGCCTCACTCCAAATGTGAGAGGCATACGCAAGAAGATCCCCGGTGGACCGGTTTCGGCGGAAACCGTATTGCCGGTCACTCAGGAGGTCATTAGCTTCAAGGTATGCCAGGAGCTTGTTGTTAAGTACACGTTCCATACTCTTACATAATATGGACGTTACTGAGATGGGCTTGCTTCCAGGCTTCCGGCACTTGACCAGTCATCAATGAGAGGCGAAATATGCGTTTCAGGATCGGAGACAGTTCAGTCTGTTTGTTACCTGATCACGACAAAACCACTGAACCGATCGTAATGAAATTTAGCAAAGAGGTAGCCTGGCACCAATGATAATTAAAAGTATAGATATGTCATACCCACAGAAATAGAGTCATACTCTAACAAAACCAACGAAAAATATGTACGCAGTGGCAGCACAATACACATTAACTAGTGCAAAGTTACTTTAAGTTAGTTCCGCGTCATAATAATTAAACAATTTAGCAGATTCAGCTCGACTTCGATTTATCTTAATGTTATATATTTATAGTTATATATGTAGGTATGTATAATATGTATATTTTATTATATGTATAATTTACATAGGTATTTATTTATTTTTATTATATGTAATTATAAGTCCGTAGTACTAAACATATTTTACTACTTTACTGGTGCATCTACCTTATTCTTTGTCTCTGCATTACCCTAAGGTTGTCTGGTAGGGAACGCCTATGGCGTTAAGACCGCCTTTGTACCCAGTTGTGCATAAAGAACTAAATAAATAATTAGTACACTTTTTGTAAAATGTATCGTTCGAAAACGTCCCAATTAGGACGTTTCCGTGTCTTCAAATTGCACGCGCAATGCGCTTTTACGCATGCGAAGCGAAATCTAACGATTTTTTCTTTCCACAATTTAAATCGTTATATCTGTACTTTTTAAAATATCATAGCCTGGGACATAATGCTACTTTTTATCACGAAAGTGACATACACGCGGGCAAAGACGCGAGCGACCTCTATGACGATATACATTAAAAGTATTACCTTCTATATTCAAACTATTTCCTGTTTCTAATCTAAACTTTTCTGAAACAGCTACTTCGCTCCATGAAGGCGCTATACAAAAGAAGGTAGTTATGCGTGAAGGCAATATGATGAATTGAAGGAACAGTCATCCTATTAACCCACAACCATCAAACAAGTTTACGACGGGAACAAGCACCTGACACTGTTTTTTAGATCAGCCTCAAACGACTTGGGAAATATACAGGGAAAATTGTGTTCAGCGGTTCATAAAAATTGTATACGTGACTTGAGAATTGCCTGAGGTAAGTATGAGTTTGATACTTGTATCTTTTGACTTTGAGTTTAATAACTTTTGAAGTATGTGGCAAGGACAAATATTTTCCTAATTTCTTTGTAACAGTAAAAAAGTTTTTTTTTACCGTGAGTAGAACTTATTAAAAAGCTGGTTTTATGAAAATAGACAACATTCATGAAAAAAAATTTGTGTTGTCGCTGCTTTAATTATTTGGAAAATAAATGAATCCTAGTAAACTTCATTTTTAGGGTTCCGTACCCAAAGGGTGCCAAACAGGACCCTATTACTCTCGCTACGCTGTCTGTCACAAGGCTGTATCTTTTGAACGGTAATAGGTAAACCAGTTGAAATTTTCTCAGAATATGTGTTGCTATGACCCCTATTACGACAAATACTAAAAATAAAAAGTCTAAAACCAAAGGGGGGGTCCCCATGCAAGAAACCTCAGAAAACATAATTTTTTTCAACGTTTTTGTTCCTATGTATTTTTTCTTTGTTCCTGCTTTATCTTCAAAACAGTAATACATACCAGCGTCAAACTTGGTTTGCTTATAGTGCATACTCTGTTATTTAGCAACCAATAATAAAAATAGGGTAAACTTAGACATATGTGATGGTACCTGCGTAAGAAAGAGATGCAAAAATTTAAATTTCGCTCACAATGCGTTGATGTCTTTTGATGAACTCCCGTAATTTAAATCAGTTTTTATGGGGTATCTGGTCTATGGGTGGTACAGAACCCTTACTGCGTGAGTCCGACTTACACTTTCCGGTTTTTATTACCGAGTACGAAAGTACTGCCTTAAACTACTTAAACATAATTATGACACTGCAATTACAAACTAAGTACAAAACAATAAATAACATATTACGGTTATTATTGGCCCAGCACAAACCAAAAACCCTTGAAATGACTTTCTTACTATTACATAAACAGATAAAGTTATCTGCTTAGTAACATGCGATTGACGTGAGTACAAGATTTGAATAAATAAATAACATTGATCGGTGAAAGTAGATAGCGATATCTATGAGATAGGGTAAGACGCTTAGCGATAATGTTAGATAGTGGTGTCGACTCTCTTGTTCACGAACTAAACTTATTTTAAACTATCACTCTCTTTTACTAACAGTACATACAAGAAAGGGATGGCAGCAGTTTTAGAACTGGCAAATTAGTTAACGTGTTACATTTCTTTGTATTTTAGTGGGCACGTTCCGAGACCACGACTAAACTTGTATGGAAACTTTAATTCCGACAAATTTGACAGCACCAAAACTATTGCCATCCCTTTTTAGGGTTCCGTAGTCCTACAAGGAACCCTTATAGTTTCGTCATGTCCGTCCGTCTGTCCGTCTGTCCTAATCCTTTACAGCTTAATAACTTCTACAGTTATAAACATAAGTAAATGAAATTTTGTTAAAAAATGGTTTAGACATAGATCTCAATTTTAAAAGAATAAAAAAATCATGATAACGTATTTTAGGGGTGGCGCCCATACATGTGAAATGGGGATGAAAAATATTTTTTCGCTGCCCCCTTCTTGTGGGGTATCATTGAATAGGTCTACTAAAATGATGGTAATGTTTCATACATCACTTTTTTATCTGATGTACTATCTGCGAAATATAGCCCACCAAAGTGGCTTACAATATGTCCCCCCCCTGCCATTTCCAAACCATGCAACGTAGAAACTTGTAATCTTCCACGTTGATAGACTTTTATAAAAACTCTCTTTTAAAATTATTTTGAGTTTAATGTGATTATAAATTTTCGAGTTATAGTGAGAAAACTGAAAAATACTTAAGACGTCCTAGTTCATAGGTCATTGACCTTAGAGAAAAATGATATCAGCAAATAATGCTCCTTTAGTTACTTTCTATTTAAAAATATCACAAAAGAAACTTAGTGTTATATTGATAACACAAAGTAACAGTGCCACCTAGCGCTAAATTTAAGAAGTGTGTCATATATTGATATTAAATAAATAGCTTAAATTTAGCGCTAGGTGGCGCTGTTTACAAAAACTAAAATAGCAATGATTAATATTCGATTTGATTCGTTTGTAATTAGACCAGTAGGTCCTAAGGTCCTATTATAGGGTTCCTTAATTATAAGGATCCCTATAATACTGAACATGGCCCGACATGCTCTTGGCCGGTTTTTATATCTACTATTAGTAAAAGAGAGCGATAGTTTAAAATAAGTTTAGTTCGTGAACAAGTGAATCGACACCAATATCGAATACCTAAGTGGTTATACCGTAACCGAAATTTCAATCACATTTCTTCTGAGGGAAAAGGGTCCACTGTTTTATAGATTTAAAACTGCTTTGAATGGTAAAATAACCAATGCCGTAAGTGTAGCAACGTTATTTGAGGAGGCTTCAAGCGAATTGATGAAGCATGTGAGACGAATATTGTCATTAATTTCCTACTTGAAAAGATCTCTCACCTGATGTTAAGTTGTTACCTTTGTGTTATATATTGAAATCATAATCATAATTCATTTATTCATATAAGCCTTTTACATAAATTTATAATTGAACATTGATTAGAAAACAATTTCTCAAATTATTATAGCTAAATCGCATGCAACATAGTAAATAGGAGGCTGTTTGTGCTGTATGTTTTGAACCCCTGTCTCCTAAACTAGGCAATAGCCTGTATCTTAGGAGGCAGTGTCCTTTCAAGACGAGTTACATTATTTAGCCTAAAAATTTAACAATTGAATAGCAATTAAAAAGAATAACATATTTTATTTTATTAATTTAAATCGAAATGTGAAATGTGTGGAAGTGTGTGCAGTGTTTATTTATGTAGTGTTGGGGTGTGTTTGTGTGTGTAGAGTGTGTGAATGCCGTGTACGGAATGTTTGTTTGTGTGGTTGGGTGCAGCCATTTGTTTGAACATATCATTATTAGGTATTAGATTCAAATGACCTGATTTGTCCCAATAGTATCTCCTCAGTTTGCTCATAGTTAAGACCATAAAGCCATTCTTTAAGTTTCATTTTACATTGAAACTTCCTCAGCGTAGAAATTTCAAGATGTTTATTAATATTATTGTACATCTTTGTGCTGATTATATAGAAGTGGCGGCTTGCAAAGGTGGTTCTATGTTTTTCCATAGAAAACATGTTGTATTTAAGCCGACCTGTTGGAATTTTCTGAGGGCATGATCGCTTTGCCCATAACAACTGCAATACCGCCTAGGAAGCAACCTAAATTGTACAAGTTTGTAAGTCTCGTGTGATTGTAATTTCACCGGCACCCGTACCCTTCACACCGAAACACAGCAATGCATGCATCATGTTTGGCGGCAGAAGTAGGTACTGTGTTACTACTTCCCCAGAAGAGCTCACAAGGCTCTTCTACAACTAAACCCTGACACAAATATCTTTATTGCTATTTTAAAATGTCCTAGTTTTAAGTGACTATACAAGACTACGGAATCCGTCATCATACCCAATCTATAGAGATTCCCTACCTATGAATTTATGGCATATGTAAGGTAAATCATAAAGCTTATAACTATCAAATTATTACCGCAATTGACTTATATAACATACAGGAAAATGGATCACGTTTTCCTTATATTCTAATTCCATAACTTCGTTGGTAGGTAAATCCCGGAAACACCCCGAAAACAAAACTTAATCAATTTGTACATCAGAGGTTTCCTAAGCCGATCTGTAAGCCTGGCATTGGTGAAAACTTCTACTTTTCTGTTTTATGTAACTGATTCAATTTCAACATCAGTATTATTTGTTCTTCAAAGTCAATGTGCAGTTTTTATTTCGAATAAGGATTTACATGCACTTTCAAAACGTTAATTATGAATCTAGTTGCACGGTTCCAAAAAGTTGGTCCTATGGAGAAGAAACGGCAAGAAAATCCATGGATATACTTCAAATAATAAGTCGTACATTTTTTATTGTTACATAATTTGAAAAGATTTGTGTAAGGACAGACAATGTAGGTTAAATAGTGAGAAAAATTCACTGAAGAATATTAATAAATGATTAATAATTATATTATGTTTGTTTGTGTTATGTTTACCTTTGATCAACAATATTGTTAATCTAAGGGCTCAACCATAGGGAGGGAACCCAACGATCTAAGGTTTTGAAACACAATGTCAAAATAGTGTTTAATAAAAAGCATATGTAAAAAAATGGTAAAGTAAATCTTCTTCCTAGTGCTATTAGTCCCGGCTCTTCAATCAATCAATCAACTTAGCCTATCGGCTATTAGCCCCAGCCCATACCAGGGTATAATCATTATACGAGTTAATTATCCAAATTTTTGTTTCAAGTTTAGGAAACCAAGTGGAAATATTCCGACGGATTTGTTGCTAAGAAATGAGGAATTGCTCGACCAAGCAGGTAACAAACACATTAAGATACAATCGATTCCTCCAGGACAGCATAACGTATGGGGAACAACTATAACTAGTAAAAATAATGACGGAATAGTTGACGAGGGCCAGCAGGTAAAAGAAGACTACATGACACGATCAATAGATAGGTCGTGCCGCGATCAATATCAGGACAGCATAACGCCGAAGGAAGATGGCTCAAACTACCGTTGCCAAAATCTTCGTTTTTTTTTTAAACCACTTATATTCTCAACAGGAGCATTCAAACTTCTTACGACAAAAAGCCGGCTCGGCAAGGCCGTGACGTCACGTCACGCTGCACGCCCTCAACGGGCCGCTACCCACACTAAGGTTTCTGCGTAGCAACTGCAACTGTGTCTAATGTACACTCAATTGCTCTGTAATTTTGCTGACTTCTTGTAATAGAACGGTCGATGTTTTTAGTTATTGTGAATTATGGCGATGGTGTATGTGGAGAAATAAGAAGAACCTCCCGTAGAGATAACGATTTGATTTTATTTTAGATTCGCCCACAAATGTCCACCATAGATAATTTCGAGATGAACACTGTAATATTTTTTATATTTTTTACGTATTGTCTGCTATTTGATGAACCTGAAGTCGTAAATATAAGAATGTTTACAAAATAAATCATCTCTCAATCATTTTTGCATCTTCAAGTATGATGTTTGACCCTGAATATTTTGAAAGACATTTGCGACCACAGGTACATCAAATAGCATAAATTGCTTAAAATATTTGCTTTTATTAAGTAAGACCTATAAATGCGAAAGTAACTCTGTCTGTGGCGTTTTCACGACTACCTTAACCTTGTAACCGATCCTGAGACCTGGACGAGGATATAGACTACTTTTATCCCGGGAAGATCAGTTCCCGAGGGAAGCGCGATAGCGGCTTTCTGTAACAAACCGAATAACACACGAAGCACCGGGCAAAAAGCTAGTCGAGAATAAATTTAAAATTTCAGTCTTACTGGAACTCTTGTAGCTCAAAGAAAACAGATAAATCGGTGCTATTTCAAGATAAAAACATTATCAGCTGACGTGGTCTGCAAGATTGAGCAAATGCTGATCTTGAAAAGGGAAAAAGTGCCAGATATGCTCGGAATACTAATCATATTTTATGCCACTACAGGAATAACAACATTTTTGCACGCGATGTTTACCTGTAGTTTACTTTTTACTTTTTAACCGACGAAAAAAAGGAGGAGGTTCTCAATTCGACGCAACGACAATTTTCTTTTAAATGTATGACCACGCATAACTTTTTACAGAGTGGTCCGATTTTGATGATTCTTTTTTTAATGGATAGGGTATTATATCTCGAAGTTGGTCCCATTTAAATTTCAAAATCAAAATCCACCCCTAAGGGTAGTAAAATAGGGGATATTAATTATTCACCCACTGAATTCTTACCTGTTAACTGATTCTGTTGAAACTTGACACACATAAATATAGTTCTAGACACTACTACAAAATGGAGAACTGGAGTTAGATTTTAACCACAAAAAATTAAAAATAAAACTTTTTAACAAAAAATTGAACCGACGAAAACAGAAACTGAAAAGCGAAAAATAACTAACTACTAGTCGGCGCCAAACAACCAATCAACGAAGATCATTAAATTACTTTAAATAAATAATAAAAACAACGTCACATCAAATACAACGTGAAATTTTCAACGATAAACAATTACTTTCCAAAAATGCGTTCTCCGCTCGGCCACTTGCAACTTGCACGCACTTTGCTTGTTAAAAGTTCGTTTGGCGCCGACTCATAATTAGTTATTTTTCGCTTTTCAGTTTCTGTTTTCGTCGGTTCCATTTTTTGTTAAACAGTTTTTTCTCGTCCATTTCTGCTAGGTTTGTTTGTACATACATGGTTTTTTTTACTCAGAAGGCCAATTCTCATAATTAAAAACGTTCTTAATACAGTCTCAAACTAATTTCAATGCCTTAAATCTCAATCTCCTGACAGTAGATGTTCCTGATACTTGATTATAAGTGTAGGCCGGACATAGGCCTCCCCCAAGCATCGCCACAACGACCAGTTCTGCGCTTTCTGCATCCAGTGGATTCCCGCGACCTTCACCTTGTGGGGGGCCTCACGCTGCGCCTTCTAGTACACGGTCGCCACTAACTTAACGGCCCCATCGGCCATCCGTTCTGCGAGCAATGTGCCCCACCCACTGCCACTTAAATTTGGCAATTCTTCGGGCTATGACCATTAGTTTGCGCTTATGGTACATTGGAAGGACACCCTTCACAAATTCCTTCATAGACCAACAACTCTTCCAGGCGTTTTCGGCGCGTCGAGCAACAGGATATCATCCATTGGATTTTTTAAATTTATCATTTACACTTTATGCATAACCCATTCATACCACCACCGATAAACTTTTGGAGTTGGACTATAGAGAAAAGCAACTAAGTTTAAGCAAGACTATTTCTATCACATATACACAGCATACATGTAACTAAGAACGGAATCAAAGCCTCATTGTCCTACCCTAATTAAGTACCATCTCTCACACACAACTCTATGAGAGATATCACAATACACGAACAAAGATAAAGTACCAAGTTTCAATGGAACACGAGAATGTACGAGTTCAAAAACCTTCCGTAGTTAATTAGGTTTGAGTTTGAACAGACTCATTAAGTCAGCTAAGTGGAATCGAATCCAGTTTTCTTGGAAACACTGCCGACGAACTGTTTTCGGGAAACTCTTGTTGCAGTGCCGGATTGTTGGCAATGCCAAGTGCTGTCACTCAAGAATATAGTGTTGCTCATTGCTCTTAATGTAATTTTGAAGCGAAGATATGGTTTTTACTTTACTTTTTACCCAACTGTGGCGAAGCCCAAAAGTATATTTCCATTTTTATGTTTCCCCCAGAGACTAAGCGAGCGAACGAATTTTTACAAAGAATGTATCATTAGATACGTCTCGACTTCTCGAGTGACTCTGGCTATAAGGATTTTGAAAAAAACCAGCACGGTTTTAGTCGCCATTAAATAAAGTTGTATAACAAATTGTGACTTCATGTGGGGTATCAAAATGAGGGGCTTGAAGAGACGTTTCCGAAGATATAATTCACTAAAAGTTTATAAATAAAATAATCTATACCTACACTAATATTATAAAGAGGAAAGATGTGTTCGTTTGTTTGTAATCGATAAACTCTGAAACTACTGAACCGGTTTTAATCATTCTAATTTCACCATTAGAAAGCTACTTTATCCAGAAAAAAAAGGTTATATTTTATTTCAGTACGAGGGCGAAGCCGCGAGCAAAGTCTAGTAATTGATGAAATCAAAAAACTCGACTGCGATAAACACAACCAAAAATATCAAAGCAAAATTTTCATTTTCATCATCATCATCATTTCAGCCGAAAGACGTCCACTGCTGGACATAGGCCTCCCTCAAGCATCGCCACAACGACTGGTCCTGTGCCTTCCGCAACCAGCGGATTCCCGCGACCTTCACCAGGTCGTCGGTCCACCTTGTGGGGGGTCTACCCACGCTGCGCCTTCCAGTACGCGGTCGCCACTCCAGAACTTTACTGCCCCATCGGCCATCCGTTCTACGAGCAATGTGCCCCGCCCACTGCCACTTAAGTTTGGCAATTCTTCGGGCTATGTCGGTTACTTTCGTTCTCCTGCGAATCTCCTCATTTCTGATTCGATCACGCAGGGACACTCCGAGCATAGCCCTCTCCATTGCCCTTTGAGTGACTTTGAGCCTTCTTATCACGCCCATTGTGAGCGACCACGTTTCAGTACCGTAAGTAATTACTGGCAACACACACTGGTCAAAGACTTTCGTCTTGGGACACTGCGGTATTTTGGACGAGAAGATATTGCGTAGCTTCCCGAACGCTGCCCAACCGAAAATTTTCATTTTAATTATAATTTATTCTTAAAAGCCTTTACATAAATTTATAATTTGATATTGATTAGAAAACAATTACTTAACAATATATAACTAAATCGCATGCAACATAGCAAATAGGAGGCTGCTTGTGCCGTATCATTTGAACCCCTTTCTCCTAAACTAGGCTATAGACTGTATCTTAGGAGTTTAGGAGACAGAAATTATTAATAATAAATAATTTTTTGAAATGTCTTTAAGACTCTTGTCATCTTAGTCTTTCTGTGACCCAGGAAAACCAATTTTAATAATATACGCGATGTAATCCGGTTAAAATTGTTTTATTATTAATCTATTTGCAAACCTATGTTAATTGACGCTCCTATTATGGTCATCATTATTCTAAAATTGCAGTATTGCTGTTTAATTTAGTCAAAGATGTACCAAAACAACCAACACAACACAAGACACTTCAAACTCTGTACTACAAAACAATTTCCCGTTGATTGATAGCATGAATTTGAACGCGATTGTACAAGGCTACTCGATCACGATCGATCCTCGCCCGTATTTGCAAATGAAGGCTTGTTGCTATCGACTGTACTGGCGACAAAGGACGGTATCGAATGTGTGTCATGTATTTCAGGTCCCGTGGGACAGGTGAGAGGAAGCTATTTGATTATATGGAACGCTGAACGGATATTGCTATTAATTCTGACTGTATTCAGGGAATATTCGAGTATCCTATTCCTGTGTAAATCCAGGACAGGGATGGCGAACCAATGTCACGCATGCCACAGTTTTTTATAGTATAGGATGGAGAAACGAGCTAAAGGCCCACCTGATGTTAAGCGCTTACCTTTGCCCATAACAACTTCAATACCACCTAGGCTGTTACCTAAATGGTACCGCAAGTCGGTTCGCCAAACTGAGACATGAAGATGGAAAGTCTCATGTGATTGTTATTTCACCGGCACCCGCACCCTTCAGACCGAAACACAGCAATGCAAGCATCACTATTTGGCGGAGAAGTAGGTACGGTCGTAGTACTTCCCCGGAGGAGCTCTTCCACAAAGGAGCTCTTCCACAAAGGAGCTCTACTACTACTACTAGATGGCACGCGACATCGAATTGTGGACACTGAAAGAAGAAAGAAAGAAAGAAAAATGATTTATTGCCACAACAAGACGACATGCGGTAGGTGCACATAAAAAATACTTAATTAGGTACATTTCTTGAATAATTTTATCAATGTATGATACCTACTTTGCATGTCGTAGCTGCGGCAAAGAGGTCAACACTCAGCATGATGCTGTGTTGTAACGTGAGTCACAACACAGCGCTGATTTTCAGTGTCAACCCCAAGTGATGATGAGCGGGTGCCAAGCCAGCAAAAGCAGCCAATGATTATTATACCCAAAAATAAATAAAGCAATAATTATTATATAAGAGTGTGTGGGGTGTGTGTGGGGGGTGTGTGTGTGCGTGTGAACTGTTACAAATACTTTATATTATTTACACATACTTACATAACCATATTATTACATACATGATTATTATAAATGATAAAAAATTTAATAGAATCAACATTCATCAAGGGTTTGCTAATGAGACATACTGGACATATGCATTAATTGAGGAAATAGATGCGTTCAATAATTCTTTTCATCAAGTTTTTCCAACGACGTCAATAAATAGACACGTGATCTCATATAAGCAGCATGTTCCAAATTCAGTTGACGCAACTGTTGATAAAATTGACGTGTGTTCACGAGACAGCTGTCAAGTGAACTAATGACAGATGACAGTGTGGTCCGGAACCATAACTCGTGTAACCATGTTGTTCTTCTAAACAACGCACTAGTTTTCCCCTCTTAGCTAAGATTTTTTGTTGGCATGTTATAGCCACATTAACCATTTTATTGGCACGTTGATGTATACAACGGTTCGCCATCTCTGATCCAGGTTATAGTATTTAGTTATTCAATGTACAAAAGATGTACATAAGGCGGACGTAACGCTATAAGGCGTTCTCTAACAGTCAACCTTAGTATGGTTGTGTGCCAAATTTCAATCAAAACCGTTCAGCCGCTTAGGAGTGATTGACTAACAAACATACAAACGTCTTAAAAAACTAGCTAACTTTATATTGTAAATGGTATGAGATGAGATCGGATAAAAAGTAGCCAATATGTTAATATGGGTTATGTTCTATTTGTGTGCCAAATTTCATTAAAATCGGTTCAGCCATTCTCGAGTTATAAATGATGTAACTAACCCGACTGTGTTTTATATACATACTAGCCTATGCCCGCGACTTCGCCCGCGTGAATGTCGTTTATCGCACATCCCTCGAAAACTGTTCATCTTCCCGGGATAAAAAGTAGCTTATATGTTAAACCGGCTTATGTTCTATCTGTATGCCAAATTTAATTAAAATCGGTCCAGCCATTATTGAATTATAAATGGTGTAACTAACCCGACTTTGTTTTATATATTAACGGCCAAAATTAATATCCAATCTATCCACGATTTACCCTACTAGAGATAGAAATTTGACATATTTTGTATGGAGCTTATGTCAAATTCCAATCTCCAGTAGGGGCAGTAGGGTAAATCGTGGATAGATTGGATATTCATTTTGGCCGTTAGATTATGATATTGAAAGATACCTTCATGTCACATTTTTTCATTTTTTTTCCATTGATTCCAAACAGATTTTAACGTGAAAAAAGGACATTGACCTATAGTATATCGGTTAATGGCTTACCCTATTAGGAACATACTTCGTCCATTCACAGTCACATGAGCAGTTGACCACCGTATTAAGAAGTCATGAACCTCGATTACTATTCGTCGTTTATTTGTATTCGATGTAATGCACAGTACCGTAGTTGCCGCTTTAGCTATTACAGCTGGTAGACCGCGTCTGACAAGACTGCGTGGCGTCTACAGTCGCATCACAGAATATCTAATAGTACGGTCGACCGCACGCCGGTGGTAACACTTTGACATTAGCAGCATCTTTATTTCGTAAGCAGTAAGGGCGGTTTTCGAATTGAAGTGTTACCACTGTCATGCAGTTGACTGTACTATCGTACAGAACGGCCACTCACCGCCCCCCGCACGACTAAAAACCGCCATGATGTGCCTTCAACTACCTTTGGCCGTGGGCGTGGAAACCCTCTGTATTTGCACAACCACCCCAACAGGTCCTGGCCCGCCACAAGCGGGCGAGCTTCTTCTCGTGCGGCCAAACGTCGGCCGCACCATCCCAGGCGACGTAGGTACACAGAACGCTCGCTCACACGCACGCGGGCCCCGCCATGACGCAGCTAACACGTCAATGTCACGCTTGCCTCGCCCGCCACGCCAGCCTCAAAAGCCACGCCAGCAACAACGCTACAGCTAGCCAGGCAGCAGACTACTCAGAGTCCACCGCCCGCAGGGCCTATCCTCTCGTAATTTTTTATAGAGGTTTTCTTCCTCTTAGGTACCTACTACTAAGGCCTGCCTGAATCATTTTCATCCTGAGAAGAGGCTCACGCCCAGCATTGCGACAGTAATAAGCACAATTAGACAAGCTTGAGCGACTCCAAAATTTCTGTATCAGATTTATATTTGGCTTGCGCAAATATGATCACGTTTCCGAATTTCGTACTAAGCTCAAGTGGCTTCCAATACGGCTTCGCCGGAATACTCATATTTTATCACTTCTCTACAGTACTCTGTTTAATCCTAAAACCCCCATTTATCTCAAAGAACGTTTTATGTTCCTTCATGACACACATACTCGATACTTAAGATCATCGGAAAACTTGAGACTTCAGATGCCAGCACATTCAACCATATTCTATGACAAATCCTTCACAGTCCAAGCTGCTCGTTTATGGAATGCGTTACCTGTGCCTATAAGACGTGCTCAGTCCCTAGCTTCTTTTAAAAAACTTGTAAAGGAACATTACCTCTCTGTATAAACTGTTATTTTAGTGAGATGTTGCTACACTGGTATATACACGTATTTTATTTTGTTATTTATTAAAGAATATTATTTGTTGTTACATTTGTATATATTGTATATATTTGGTATATATTTATGGATATATATTAGAATTTATTTTATTTATACATGTAATATTTTCTATGGTAGGTAAATATCTATTTATTTATTATATTAAATATTAGTAAATTTTATGAAAGTGCACCACATACTGCCCCCATCTATTTTTCACGTCTTCCTTGTCCATCCAAAGGTTGTCTGGAAGATATCGCTATTAGCGATAAGACCGCCAATGTACCCTTATTTTACATGTTAGTCCTAAGTTTAATAATGTTATTGGTGTACAATAAAGAATATTCTATCTATCTATTCTATCTATAAGCTGGTTATGTATTTTACATATAAGGCATTACACCTACAATTCACACTAAACTCACATTGTTACCTACCTATACACAGTTCGTACCTACGTTATGAAAGCGGCCGAACGCGCCAGACTGTATGGCGGCGGCAAACTCAAGCCAACTGTATACATTTTTTATATATCCACTCTACAAACACGGCTGACTTCACTTCGTGCTTTTTTGTACGACAATGTTTATAACTTTATAGTGCAACTAGGCGGCTTCGCTCCTGTGATACCACAAGATAAAAAGTATCCTATGTGTTATTAATCCTGGAAATGGTCTATCCGTGTGCCAAATTTCATCAAAATCTGTTCAGCCGTTTCAGCTTATTTAAAAGACAAACACCCATACTTTCACGTTAGTAATATTAGTATTACTAATACTAATACTTACTAAATACTAATACTAATTTAGAAGCAAAGTGCAGGAAAATGAATGTAAGTATGACATCAGCGACAACAAACACATATCTATTGAATGAAACATACCTATTTACCCATAGAAACATTAACTTAGATCTACATCCATATTCTTCATCATCATCATCATCATCATCATTTCAGACGAAAGACGTCCACTGCTGGACATAGACCTCCCCAAGCATCGCCACAACGACCGGTCCTACGCTTTCCGCATCCAGCGGATTCCCGCGACCTTCATCAGGTCGTCGGTCCACCTTGTGGGGGGGACCTATACCTATTTATGTATAATGCACAATTATTATTCTTATTTGCAAACACATGGGTGTACTCCGTGTTTCAAGCCAAGCCTGTTTTAACGCCAAGTTCCCAGACTGTTACTGAACGTAACAAAGAATTGAAAAAAATCAAATTACATACTTATCTCAGATGAGCGGGCAGAAATAATTGACTGGGCTCTTAGACGGGACAGGGGGGTACAGGGGGGGTGTCACGCGTGACTAACCCAAGTCATTCTCGTATCAGATACTTTCAGACTGAAAATGTTTCAGTAAATAATATTGAATTACAAGTATGTGTGGCTACATGGCTTGGGAATCTTGATAGGGGTCTTAGAAAGTGTATTTCAAGGTACACTCCGATCTGTCTTCAGTTGCTGTCATATTATACAGGTAGTTCTTTTTCGTTGGTGTGATAACAGCTGACTGCGAAGCGAACATCAGTTGAATAGCAGCATTAGAAGCATCGTTTAGATGCGAAATGCTATAACATAAATCTAATTTAGTTTAAGGAGTCTGGATCCAACCAAATAACTGGACAACCAACCCCAGACAACTCGACCGAGAGCTCGATTGACAATAATGTACACAAAAAAAATCAAGCGTTATTTTGAAAATGGTAACTACTATTACTAATGAAATCATGTAAAAAGTTGAAATATATGCATGCCAACTATATTTTATAAATTCCAATTCGCCAATTATAATAATAATTATTACAGAATTATCCGACTGCAAGCTCATATACTACGGCACCGCGCCACAGATAAACACGGATAACAGTGAGGCAATTATGCAAATACATTACAATCCATGCATTGTCCCGTGGCACGTGAACTAGAACGACCAATGGCGGGCGAAGTGTGACACCACAGAAAATCTTGTGACACTACTATTTCTAGTGTTGTATCTATGTAGCTGGTACCTGGAGCTGCTGGTATAGGTTTGGGTTAGGGACAGATATACGGCCAAAATTAATATCCAATCTATCCACGATTTGCCCTACTGGAGATAGAAATTTGACATACGCTCCATACAAAATATGCCAAATTTCTATCTCTAGTAGGGCAAATCGTGGATAGATAGGATATTAATTTTGGCCGATAATGGTAATGATTCTGCTAAAATACGGAAAATGGTAACTTTCAGGTATAATATAAATTCAAGCAATGTTATCTTTTCTATGAATTTTCAATTAGATGTTTCAGATTTTGAAACGATGCCGCGATAACTTTCTAGTTGTTGTCTCGTACGCAATGACTAATGATAAAAGAAAACAAATCTAGTCCCGGTCTCTTCACTCTTGTAGTACTAGATACATGTACTTTTTTTCTATATTCAAAGAAGACGCGACTTCAATCAGTATAGGTTAGGTAATTAATTACCGTCAAAATTCACTTACAGGTAAGTTCATCAGTTCATGTGACTACTCAATTAATAAGCATAAACCTCAGACCAAAATAAAAAGAGATCAGTAAGGTAGGTACTAGTTCTACGCGCTCCGTCTATCTTATTCTTTTGGTCTGAGACATAAACATGGTTGTTCCATAAAGTTATCAGTATAGAAGCCACATGGCCGGGACCAAATTGTTGCTAACAAGTAAAATTAATTATTGCAATTTTAATTAATAATATTGTACGGTAGATTAAAATATGTTTTTTAGAAATATCTGTAAAGACGCTTGTCATCTTACGGCCAAAATTAATATCCAATCTATCCACGATTTAGCCTACTAGAGATAGAAATTTATGTCAAATTCCTATCTCTAGTAGGGCAAATCGTGGATAGATAGCATATTAATTTTGGCCGTTAGTCTACCTGCGACCGCGAAACGCTGTAAAGCTTTCGAAACGTCAGGAAAACCAATTTAAATAATATACGCGATTTAATTTTTAATTATTGCATTTCGTAATTATAACTTTGCATTCAGTAATTTAACTTATTAAAAACTTGTATATTTCTACCGTCGTCGTCCCACCAAAAACACATTAATTCATAACATAAACCTAAAACGAAACGGAATTAAAAACGTCACGCTGCGAAATCATTTAGAACAATAACGTACACAAATCCCCTAACAAAAATAAAGGGGACCTCAAATTAAAAGGACAAGGGAGAGGAACCCCTAAAGTCCATTAATTTTGTTAGAACTTTGTTCCAATCGAATTAAAATTTTGACCATTAATCCATAACAGTGGTTGATAACGATGTTGGTTGTAGTGAACTTGGCGATTACCTTTGCAAATTAGCTTCAAGTTTTTGCCAACGTCTTATTAATGATAATTATGTTTTAATTGGCTGCGACGTTTCCTAATTCGGTTATGAAAGAAAATTCGCGGTTTTAAGATAGAATTTGACACCAATATAAGTACAGATAATATAATATACCATAATCATCTTCCAAAATGTGCTCGAAGTTGCAGGAATATACCGCAGTAGTTTTTGATTAGGTACATTGCAGATAGACCATCCGAGAACTTTGTTTTATAATAGATATGTAGCAGCACTACTTTACCGCTTAAAACTTTGTACAGCAATGATACAGAGTTTAAATGTTCCATCTATTTTGCTTGTACCAACTCATACCACAGAAAATTAACACGAATCTGTATTATTACTTGCATTAGTTGTTACGCAGGCATACTACAAGTCTGCAACGATTTACGATAATCCAAAGAGTTTCCTCACACTATTTTTACATTCCAAACCCAAAAAAACTGGCCAGCAACACGATTATAAATTCCGAACACAATTTACTTCCTAAAAAAAGTGTATTTGCGAGTTTCGCGGTTATCGAAGCGAAGTGCATAGACTCAGGGATGGCAAACCAATGCATGGCACGCGACAAGAAATTGTGGGCACGGCAGGAACCTAACCGAAATAGTTTGAAATGTGTTAGATTAGATTATTTCCAAAACGTTGACTATCATCATTGAAATAATTATTCTTGTAATATTTTTCACATTATTTTCTACCAAGCTAAGATTGTTTGTTCGCACGCCATGATTTTGTTGTAAAAATTGGCACTTTGATGTATAAAGATTTGCCATCCCTGGGCATAGATAATAAATCTAGTTGATCGTTGAGTGCACTGTTTACGTCTGTACGTTCATGCAAGGTGGTCATCAATCACGATGGTGCTCTTGCAAAATCAATAACATGAGTGTGCCGTGTTGCTGAGTAGCGTGTACGATGACGTATGGTTGTTGTCATTATCAAAATGTAGAATTATTTTAGTGAAGAGATGTTTTATGGACAGGATGCTTGAATCCTGCGAAATTTTCAAGTTGATTTGTTAAACATATTACTTTATTCGATAGTATCCAGGGTCCACAATCTTAGAACAAATAATCGGGTACAACAGCTTATACAACGCTGCAAAAAAACGTAGTACTTCGATTGCTTGTAGATAACAGGTAAGATGGTGGTTTTTAATTTAGTAGCATTATATTTGTAACTGTTAAGGACTAAAAGTAATAGATGGCAGGTTTTACAAATTTAAGAAACGAGATATTGTAATAGTGTATTCAATATTCGATAGATGTCACTACATGACCCCATATTTGATTGATAATTGCTCCAACGAGATTAAGATTTCATTTCACGAGATAATTGTACTGATTTTTTTGATTGATTTTAGTAGTAGTAGAGCTCCTTTGTGAAAGAGCTCGTCCGGGGAAGTACTACCACCGTGCCTACTTCTCCGCCAAATAGTGATGCTTGCATTGCTGTGTTTCGGTCTGAAGGGTACGGGTGCCGGTGAAATTACAATCACATGAGACTTTCCATCTTCGTGTCTCAGTTTGGCGAACCGACTTGCGGTACCATTAAGGCAACAGCCTAGGTGGTATTGAGGTTGTCATGGGCAAAGGTAACCGCTTAACATCAGGTGGGCCTTTAGCTCGTTTCGCCATCCTATACTATAAAAAATAAAAAAAATAAAAAATTTTCACTAAATATTATAATAATAAATAAGTATCTATTTCAGAGCCATTTTTGTTGATTTTTTAATAATAAAGTATTCTACTTTTATTGACTTTGACTGGTTGATTATAGTGCTAAAAGCGCAAGTCAGAAACAAATATTATAGCAGCAGTACGATCTTGCGTTCAGATTTATACGCAGGACATAGGTTCGATCCTTAAGGACTGTTTCTCTTTTTGCATTTTTTATTTTTAGTTCAGTTGATGTACTGATGTACTAACAGCAGTTTCGCACTAAAAGTATCAGGTGGCGCTAGTAAGCGGCTACCTGTTTTGAGGTTGAAGATTGGTCTCTATTTCAGTATATTACAATGTACACACGGCTACACATCAAGCTATACAAAACCAGTATAGGCTGACCTCGCGTTGTAAGGAAAACCTATACAATGCGAGGTCAGCTTATACTGGAAATGTACAGCTTGATGTGTAGCCGTGTGTACTCTGTGGTAGTATCATTAGTAGCCTGGCTTGTCTTATTTATACTCGAGTGTCGGATCATCAGAAGTAACAAAGTTTTCTCGTAATTCTAGCATAGCAGAGACTAGGCGAGAGAAATTCTGTTGCAGTCCTTATAAGTAATAGTTAGTTGTGTAGAAGACAAAGCCGCTGCACAGACGGCGGCGGTCAATTTAGTCCGGTGTCCGCTTCTATTCTACCCGTTGTTGTCCGCCGGCCGGCACGATCGGTAACGAAACGAGAACGGTTCGTGTTTCACGTAAAAGTTTCATTATATCAATAAATAAAAAAATTGCCTTATACCTTATCTCATGATAATGTGATTACCTGGATATTCATAGGATCTACGTTACGAAAAACGTTCTACGTTCAATTCTTTCATCTTACACAAAAGTCTTAAGCTGCAAACCCACAGCGGGCGGAACTGGGGGTCTACTCGCGTTTGACGATATTCGATAAATCGTTACATTCATCGGACAATTTTCTACTCCGGTCAAACTTTGTTCCGATTTTGCAGCCGATGTTTCAACGTTTGTTTCTCTGTTCTTCGGTCAATTGCATACGACTATGAACCGTAGTATTTCTTTATGGTGTGTTTTTATGTCTATTTGTGTTATCTACGTGTCTGTCGGAACGAAAGTTCGTACTTCGTTTGTCGTTCGTCGAACGCGAGTAGGGCCCCTGAAGTGGGACGAAATTAAAGCGTATCGTCAGCGGGTCTCATCATGTTGTAATGTACTGAACTGTATTAGACAATGCACGCAGCGCCGTCTTGCCGGGCATTTTGACGGCGTGACCGATCCGCCTCCGCTCCGCCGGACGGAAAGAGAACGCCGGGCGGTCGATACGCTGGCGTTGTATTTTAAGGGAATGCGTAGTAGTAGTCACACAGACAGCGGAACGTTTTCTTCTGGCGCTGTCATTCCGCTCCGTACAGACCCGCGCGCGATCCGCCAGCAGTGTGACATGCACGCCCCGTCCACGTTCGGTCGACGCTCCGCCTCAGTTCCACCCCGCCCGCTGTGTGCTTGCACCTTAATAATTCAAATATCTGTCTCATAAATCAACCAATGAACCTGCAACTGAACACAGTGTCACTTAAATAGTGCCATAGGTCAATCGTATTGTAAGTTGTAAGCAATAATCGGAAGTTAATTAATGTTAATTATGGACTGACACCTAGTGTATGAATATTTATGTTTTTGTTTTTATATTTATTTTTTAACTATTTAAGACGCGTGTTACTACTAAGTAGTAATCGTAGTCAATGTTATACCAAAATCAACTTTGAATTATATTGTGAAGATGGTGTGTGATTCGGAAGAAAATTTGCATCACGTCACGTCACCCATAGAGTACATTGAATATATGGACATAGAGTTGTCGGCAGACTCACCAGATGGCGCTTGAAGGTGAAAGCGCCATCTGGTGAGTAACCTCAAAGTTACAGCTAACTATTAAATAAAACATGCAAAAAGACTTTACTTTACGTTTTACTGCGGATCGAACCTGAGCCCGGTGGTGTCTCAGTCCGACGCAAGATATTTCCTGCCATCTATGCTTGTATTATAGTTGCGATTATAATGAACCGGTCAAGCTATGATAGCTTAGCGGTTGAGCGCTTGCCTTCCATGCAGGAGGGTCTGAGTTCAAGCCCGGCCCGCACCACATACTTTTCGAATTCTTGTGAGGATCAAAATTTGATTATCAGATTGCCTTAACGGTGAAGGAAAACATCGTGAGGAAACCTGCACACCTGAGAGTGCTCCATACAGTTCTCGATGGTGTGTGTAATCTGCCAACCCGCACCAGGCCAGCGTGGTGGACTAAGGCCTTAACCTTCTCATTCTGAGAAGAAACCCGTACCCAGCAATGGGACAGTAATGGGCTGATGATGATGATGAACCGGGATAACTTCGTTCCTGACGAGGGTCCCATGACCACACACGTTTTTTTTTCTTCATTATTATCTTGATAGAGTAAACATCGCAGAGTCGCAGATACTTTTTGCGGCACGCTTTACGGTCCATGGACCGCAACTATCCTAGTCATCCGCTCAGCGCGACCAAGCTCACACCCCGCACTTACTGCCGGGCGTAAAGATATTATTCGTGACATTATCTGCTCTAGATACGTAGTAATAATAGCTCAATGGCTCAACAAACTAAAAAATTGCATGACAGTGACACCGCTATTTTCATAAACACTCACGACACCACACAAATTAATCTACAACCGTTTCAAGATCAGAAAACCAACCAGCAACTTGAAATTAAAACAAGCTAAAATGATTTCCGCACTTAGTACCCACAACAAACGACTTCATTACACAAAATGATTTGCATTTCCTCATTTGAGAGCGCTATTGTTATACGCTTGCGAACTTAAAGAGCAATGAATTGTTTGCAATGCACTTAAATCGAGTTGCGGTCGTATTGTTAAGGAGTAGTACAATACAGGGTTATTGACTAAATGTTGTTGTTTTGCTTCAAACAAATAATTATGGTTGTAATAACACGGTGTTTTGATACTGATGATGGCTATTGAATGACTTGGGTTGTTTTAAATGGTTAAACAATACCAGAACTTACAGAACGCAAGCATCAGGATCTCTAGGATCGTTTTGGGTCAGCCTTGGGTACGAGTAGAATGCGAAGCGTAACTGGCGTTTTCTGCCAAAGCTAGTAGCAGAAACACATAGGTGGTTCTAGTCGGTAAGAGTACGACAGTGCCCTTCGTCTTCCCGGGAGGGTGGGTGTCCATGAGGATTTCCCCAGGCAAAAAAAGATGTTTTGGGTGGGTCCTCTAATTTACCTATCCCCGTTTCTCTTATAGCGAAGATGAGAACTCAACCCAGAAGTAAAATGCAAAAAACAGTAATTATTAAATCATCCAAGTACATAAAACATTGGTCATAATTTAACACAGACATGGCAATAACCAAAATCTTAGTAAATAAATTTGGACTTATCTATCCTATTTGAATTTATTTATTCTATTCTTCTCTAATGGTGATCATTGGTATTTAATAATGTCCTTTATTTATTGTAATAGCTGTGTATTTTCTACTGCTTTCTTCTAACATACATTGATGATACGATTTGGATAAAGCACACTGATTTATTCATGATTTATCCAAATCGTATCTGAAGTACAACAAACCTCTTGATAACTATGGTGTTCTGATTATTACCACAATAAGAAAACTAATTTAAACCATTGTTTTAATAAGAAGTTGAACCCTTTTAATTTTTGACACACATGTAGGCATTTGTATTTTTTGCATAGCCCTTTGATCAATCTATAAAGTTAATTGTCTAGACACAATAATGAAACCTATTACATACATTTGAACAATAATTTGAACGATAAATTTAATATACTACTAGTAACCAGCTTGTTAAAACTTGACAATATAAGGTATAGATCATAGACATATGTGTTATATTTCTATGGTATAGATAACAATAAGTTAAACAATAGTGGTACCTATTAATTGAAAGCTAACTAACCAAATATAGTAATTAGTGGTTAGGTACTTGTTCTATCTACAACGCAATAGATAATTATAATTGAGAACAATAGAACATGCGGTCTAATTAACTGATATAGTATAAATATTATGTACCTATATACATTATGGTTAAACTAACAATAAATATCACCGGGGACCGCTGACTAGCTTTAGGTCCGATAACCACCATAAAATTAATGAATGAATGAATTAATTAATGAATGAATGAATGATATATTTATTTGCAAGAAGATAGGTAACATTGAGTTCGTCTAAAGTTAAAATTGGGTATCACTACATTCGACATTTCTGTCGTGCAAATATTTTGATTTTCAATTAATAGTACATAATAGCATAGCGGAGAGATATCTCGGACAATCAAATAGGACAGCGTTATTTTCACATATATCCGCTAACCTTCAACGCAATACTATTGATTGTTTAAGAGTTAAGACGCATCTTCTCTCCTCTTCGCTTGGTCTTAACGTGCTTACAGATTTGCTCGATTCGATCAATCGAAAAAAAAACGCTTAAAAAAAATTAAATGTCACTACTGTAGGAACCTTTACCTTATTTCACAAGAAAGAAAGAAAAGAAAGAAAGAAAGAAAAATGGTTTATTGTCACAGTTAACGACGCGCAACATTTAAACAACAGTGATAAACACAAGCAGGTAACTAACAAATGGGGTTACAAATAAAGTAAAACAAAACAACACACAGGTAAAATATAAGGAAAGGACAGTTGACATAAAATATGAGAAAAGTATAGTTGACCGCATGACAGTGGCAACACCCGAGTCAGAAAACCGCCCTTACTGCTTACGAAATAAAGGCGCCGCCAACGCCAAACTGAACCAGAAAGAAGTGATTTGGGAGATTGATCACTATCGTAAATTATTATTATAAATCTTGGAAAAAGAAGAAGTTTGAAGAACCTCTAAAAAGAAATAGACGCTAGCTACATCTTGGATTACCTAATCACGTTCTTGCTAATACACACACGTGCATTTCTGCACTAATCATCCCTTTCGACGTCCTCTCTGAGTGTTATTAAACTCATTACATTAATTAACTTTGTTTAAATTGCAGCAACATATTATTAAACAGTCACTTAAGCGAATATTAAGCGCTGAATTGTGTAATAATTCCGTGCATAGCTTAGTTCTTAGTACTAGTTCCTTGAAAGCTCTTGTTCTCGCTATATCCTAGGACGACGGTATTATAAGGACTTACATAAATATTCCACAACTTAAGCCCCTACTATGGACTCCAAATTGCAAAACGGGAAAATTTACGTGCGAATAAAATATGATAATAGGACCCCTCGCAATATCCGAGCGCCTAATAACCCTGATACCGACCATCCATAATGGGACCTAATAATAAATAAACTGTTATTTTTCCGAAAGTATTTAAGTAGGTAATTATTTTATTAAGGCAGTAAATTAATTGTGAAGCTGAAAGCGACGGGAAATTGGGTCGTTGGCATTAACCATAATATTAGGCTACAGAGAAATATGGTGAAAATATCCTCTGAAAAGAACCCGAGATTGTGCATCGTGTTTCGTTTTATAAGGTAATTAAGTTTATCTTATCTATACAGCCGAACAGCTAATGAGGTTATTATTTTAGGTATAATTAATTTTGTAACCTACATAAAATATTGTAATTGTATTATACACTGTTATCGTTTATGAATGTTACTGGCGATGTGCATCTACTCGTATCTACAGGAGGTTGACTGGTTGAACGAGGTACTTATTGAAAGGATGTTCAGTACTTGATTCTCGTTCCAAATGTGTATAAAAATGGCACCTTAATTTTTGAAATATTTACAAATCATTGTTTCATGCAGTGAGTTGACTTTTCTCAATTTAAACATTCGTATTTAACATTTTAAGACGACTAGGTAATTTATTATGTCCAATGAAGATTTTGTCATCATCATCATCATCATTTCAGCCGAAAGACGTCCACTGCTGGACATAGGCCTCCCCTAAGCATCGCCACAACGACCGGTCCTGCGCCTTTCGCATACAGCGGATTCACCATGTCGTCGGTCCACCTTGTAGGGGGCCTACCCACGCTGCGCCTTCCAGTACGCGGTCGCCACTCCAGAACTTTACTGCCCCATCGGCCATCCGTTCTGCGAGCAATGTGCCTTGCCCACTGCCACTTAAGTTTAGCAATTCTTCGGGCTATGTCGGTTACTTTCGTTCTCCTGCGAATCTCCTCATTTATGATTCGATCACGCTGGTTTTTAATTTTGTAATCTCAAGCATCTAAAAAATCTAAAAGCATACACAGCACGAAACAAATAACTACTATTTGTTTCGTGCTGTGTGTAAGAAATTTCTTCATTCATCATCTATTTCTTCATTTTAAGACACAGTAATAATGTTATGTTTACTGTGGTAGTGATCCAGGTATCCGGAACTGATTCGAACTCCATCCGCGGGTGTAATACCGACCTAGCATTGTTACTCGCGTAACTCGCGTTTATAATGCTGCACTTCACAATAATCGTTATTGCGACCATCGCTACTGGCTGCTAGGGTTGGCCGGAATAAGGGAGCCAATATTATATTCTTGGCACTCGTATTTAATGTTTAAATTCCAAAACACGATAATCATTTCATAAACGCGATGCCACGATCGTTTTTTTTTTTTAAAAGGAAAGTAATTATGTTTGCAAACAAAATCATGTTGATAAACTTAATCTAAATGCTTTGGTTTAAAGACGTAAATTGTGGAAAAAAAACAGCTTTACTTTGATTTAGTTCGCAAAGCCTAATTCTGGCACTTTATCAAACAAAAATTTGAAATATTACCTTAAAATATAAATAAAATAAATAAACACATCACCATCTAGTCCCAAACTAAGCAGAGCTTGTATAGTACAAGCTAGAACTAGAAAATGGATATAATACTTAAATACTTTTTTTGTAAATATAAAATAATACATAAGAAACACCCAGACTAACACAAACACTCATGTTCATCACTTAAACCCTCAATAATAAATATTAATAAAATAAAAATGAAAAATCACACAAATATTTACGTCCTGTGGGAAGCGAACCCACGTCCTCGTGATCACTAGTCCGGCACTCGAACCACTAGACCACAGACGTCGTCAAAGTATGTCAAACAAACAATAAAATATTACACAAAATGCTATTATCGACGAGCTTAGTTGTGCCTCCACAAACTCATAAGAATTGGCTAAGGTTAAATGCTAAAATGCTTTTAGGCGATAGGCCAACATTGTCACTATTTATGTAGTGCAGTTTGCTAGATATTTTATTACTTGTGGCCCCATGCCATGGTCATAGCTCAATTGGAAGCACTGAAAGGATATTTTAAGCAACACATAAAATTGGACTGCGAGATCGAATCAGAAATGAGTAGATTCGAAGGAGAACGAAGGTAACCGACATAGCCCGAAGAATTACCAAATTTAAGTGGCAATGGGTGTGGCACATTGCTCGCAGAATAGATGGCCGATGGGGCCGTAAAGTTCTGGAGTGATGACCGCGTACTGGAAGGCACAGCGTGACTAGGACCACAAGGTAGACCGACGACCTGGTGAAGGTCTCGGAAATCCGCTAAATGCGGAAAGCGTTATGGCGATACGAGCAATGTGCGATGGCGATAAACGACATTTACGCGGGCGAAGTAGAGAGCATAGGCTAGTCCCATATAGTAGCCAACGACAAAAATATGAAAACAGTGCCAACCCTATCACATCGCAGTAATATTATTTATCATTTTTCTCGTGCAGTCACCTGCTATTCTATTGTTGGTTTCCACAGTATCGGAAATATTATTAATGAACGTTAGTAGTTCCCGTTGTGTAAATGCCGCAATTCGATTGGAGCAGACAATTTATTGAATACTACTCGCTTAGTTCTCATGCTAATGTTCCAAGTTTGAATACGAATCGGAATAAAATGATACTATGTTTCATCTGGTGTGTTACGATGGGAATCTTTGTTGGTATTTGTGTCGGAATGTATTTGAATGTTTGCGCTTGAGCTTTCAATTGGGTGGAAGGGATTTTAGAGGATCGACGATGGAAGGATAAGTGAGGACGTGGATTGGAACTAGGAAATATTTCAAGATGCTTTCACAAGCATTAAAATTTATAATCATTTACCAGATTCTTAAACATCTTTGAATTTAAGGCAGTTTAAAATTGTATTGAAAATAACATCATCATCATCATCATTTCAGCCGAAAGACGTCCACTGCTGGACATAGGCCTCCCCCAAAAGGCCACTTTGAAAAGAACACTCATTGATAATAATTTTTATGATCTGAATGAATATTTTAATACAATTTCTGACATTTCACTTTAATAATTTTATTTCTATTATTATTTTGACTAGGTATTGACTATGGCGTATTTTAAGATTTGGCGCCACTGCTAGGTACAGTCAACAAATCGGAATCATGACCCACTCAGCCGATAATTCGTATGAAATTGTCAAAATAGTAACATTGTCTTCTTATTAACATCATGCTGCACTTAGGACATTTTGAATATTCAGGAAACTACGTTAATACGGGTCAGAGGTCTATGCAATTTTGAGCTTTGTTATTAAATGCGATAGATTAATAATTGTATAAAAAGTTATGTTTTTGATCAAGCTAGAATTATGTTTTGAATTTCGAATTAACCTAATTTCGTTCCGCATAGTTTACCTATAAAAAAGAAGTAAATTGTTTGAAAAACCTATACGAACTCTTTCAATTCCAGAAGAATAACAATTAAATTAAAATAAACTAACTGTCACTGTACAATAAAATTGATAACAAGTTTGTTGTCAGGGAAATATCTTTATGCGAAACTCGACCTAATTGTATTAGAATGTTTGTAGAAAATTAAGCTTATGGTGGGTCATGATTCCGTTTGGTCGAGTGTACGTGACATCATGTAAAAATTACATCTAATTCTTGCACCTTATGCACGTAAGAATCTAAACATGATGATTCTATTGTATGCCTTATGAGGTAAATTGTGCTGACCAAAAATTATTAATGTAAGATCTTTTATGTAGTACCACAATTAATGCAATAAAGTTTATTTCTATTTCTTCAGAAGAGGTAGGATGGAATTAAACACCATGATATTTTTATCGTATTACATCGGTGGGAGAGGCCTATGTCCAGCAGTGGACTGCGATAGTCTCAGTTGATGAACAAAAAAAATACATACATTTGGCAGATACAGTGTAGAACATAAACCGACACCCCTCCGTGCCTCGGAGAGCACGTTAAGCTGTCGGTCCCGGTTGTCATACGAATATCTATGGCAGTCGTTACGGGTAGTCAGAAGTCTGAAAGTCTGACAACTGGTCTAACCTCCGAATGTCAGTATTACCCAGTAACTGGGTTGCGGGGGTCTGATGGCAGTCGCTCCGTGTAAAATACTGATGTTCAGCCGCATCTGGTTAGACTGGAAGCCGACCCCAATATAATTGGGAAAAGGCGCGGAGGATGATGAGTGTAGAACATAAACCAGTTTAGGTTTTTCTGTACACCGCTTGGTCCGTCGACATTGGCCAACTGGGCCACCGATATCATCATGTACTCATCATTGCTACCAACTTTTACGATTGGACCAACCCTGAAATCGCGTGTTTTGTCGAGCAACCTCGATGATTTTGTAGGGAACACCTGTTTTTTCTTGCGACTTAAGGTTTGGTCCCGTTTGGTGTGTATGTTGAATTGTGAACTCAGTTAACATGTACGTGGGACACTCAGAAAGTTTTGCGAAACTAAAAAAAATTGTTCTATACGTACATATATTTTTATCAAATCTTTTCAAAGTACTTTCCACCAGCCTCTATACAAAGATTCATGCGCCTAAACCAGTTTTCAAAACACTTTTTCCAGTCCGCCGCAGACACCTCGTTTACAGCCTGCTCGAACGCAGCCAGCGCATCTTCCGGCGACGAAAATTGTATCCCTTTGAGCTGATTTTTTATTTTTGGGAATAAAAAGAAGTCACACGGTGCTAGATCAGGGCTGTAAGGAGGGTGACCCAGGAGTTTGACTGGCGTGCTGTCCAGGAAGTCCCTCGTTTTGAGTGCGGTGTGCGCAGGTGCATTGTCGTGGTGGAGCAGTAGCCCGCGGAGCCCTGTGTTTGGTCGCTTGTTGCTTATAACAGAGAAAACTTCTGGCAAACATTTGGTAGTATACCATTCGGCATTAATGCTTCTTTGATCCCGTAAGGGAATTGATACCAAGTGGCCAGTCAAATTAAAAAAGCTAGCGATCAAAATCTTACCCCCGCTTCTAGATCGCTTCACTTTGGTAGGCGTTGGCTCATTTTGAAACACCCAAACAGTCGACTGGCGCTTGGTTTCTGGGTCGTATTGATAAATCCAGGACTCATCACCTGTAACGATGTCATAAACACGCCGAGACGAGCCTGCTTCAAATTTGTTAAGCATATCACGGCACCATTCCACCCGGGCCTGCTTCTGAGCATCGGTGAGGTTGTGCGGCACCCAGCGTGATACTATCCTCCTCACGCGAAGATGGCTGTGTAGAATCTCGTGAACGCTTCCCGATCCAATCTTCAATATGTGTTGAATCTCCTGATATGTAATTCGCCTATTGTCTTGGATTAAATTTTTCACTGCTAGCACGTTTTCTTCGGTAACAGCCGTCAAAGGGCAACCGCTTCTTTCGTCATCCCCCAAAGTTGGTCGACCGCGCTTGAATTCGTTATACCAACGATACACGGTTGCCTTGGAAGGGCCTTCATCCATGAATGCCATTTGAAGTCTATCGTACGATTCATCCGGTTTCAGGCGACACTTGAAATCGTATAAAATCATAGCTCTAAAATGTTCCCGGCGCAGATCCATATTTCAGTGAGACACAATACTTTGAATTAACTCGCAAAAAATGTGGAGGGAAATTTTGAAATTGGAACTTACTTATTTTTACTTATAAATAATCATATTTTCGAAAAACGTTATAACTGGCCAGTCTCCCATATATAAAAACTTTTTTTCGCAATACTTTCTGAGGGGCCTGGTATTATTTTTCATACTTTTGCAGATGAGGACGAGCACAAATAAATAAATAATAAATATTTTTGGGACATTTTACACATCACCATCTAGTCCCAAACTGAGCAGAGCTTGTGCTATAGGTACTAGACAATAGATATAATACTTATATACTTTTTTTTTAGTAAATACATACTTATAATACATAAGAAACAACCAGACCAACACAAACACTCATGTTCATCACACAAATATTTGTGTCATGTGGGAATCGAACCCGACGACCTCGTGATTAGCAGTCCGACACTCGAACCACTAGACCACAGAGGTCATCATCGAACAAATGATGACGTGATGACTTCACCACAGATAATATAATACTATAGTAATCTCAAGACATGTTTCTCCGTATCCTTTGGCTGTCGGTTTTTTCTGAGACATCAAAGGCCAGAGACGTCGCGAGACTTTCTTGCATGTAGCCGTGTCTGGAGACATGGATAGTACGTGTGCAGCACAACAGAGCACTACGCACTAATTCCTAAAACATCACGGCAAATGATGTGGACCATAGAAATCTTAATTACAAGGTACTAGAGGGTACTAGTAAGGTTATCTGTCTTTTAATACCGGAACGCGTGTCGCTGGTTTGCTGCTACCCACATAATTCGAAAATTCAATGCAAAATAAATTAAACCTAAAAAGAAATCCGTTGTAAGATATGCTGCTAAATACAGTTTTAGCGTTTCTACGTCCAAAACAGCACTGATGATCAAGGAAACGGTTCGCGCACTGGTGTCCTACGAGACACCTGTACGCGGCGACACTTTCACGCGCCTTGGTCACTTCTATTACCTTATATTATTAAGATTTCTATGATGTGCACGGTGGTCTCTGAAGATACATGGTTTCGAAACAAAGACGCGAGACATGTCTGGAGATAAGTTCCTTATACTTCCTTTGCATATGTTTCAAACACATAATTCCTATACCTTTAAAATAATGACGACATCAAAAGATTTAAATTGTGGAAAAAAAAAAACGCTCATGAGCAGGATTCAAACCTGCGACTCCTGGCTCAGTACGCCAGTGCTTTAGCCACTAAGCTACCGTGAACACTGCTCGTGGTAACGAAATTCTCATCCACTTGGTACATCTTTGGGTGAAGTCAGCGATATCTTATTAAGAAACAGTGTTTCTAAACCGACTCGACTAACTTTGTCAGTTACACAAAGATGTACCAAGTGGATGAGAATTTCGTCACCACGAGCAGTGTTCACGGTAGCTTAGTGGCTAAAGCACTGGCGTACTGAGCCAGGAGTCGCAGGTTCGAATCCTGCTCGTGAGCGATTTTTTCTTTCCACAATTTAAATCGTTAGATTTCGCTTCGCATGCGTAAATGCGTTAAAAATAATAAAATAATGACATCATCAGTCAAAGAAACGAGAAGCCAAAATAAGGTTTACTCATCTTTTTATACGTGCCGGTCTAGACTAAGTCATAAACTTTGGTGCCTAGCCCCAAAGGTCACGTGAAGCCGAGTGATAAAGTTAGGACTAGCATAGTAACACTATTTCAAGGAGTAAGAAGTTTTTATTGGTAGGCTGTGTTACCTGAGTGAAATATAGAAGTTTGTAAATAGTTGCGTGTAGTAATTTAAACTTCTAGCTCGGGTGTGTAAAAATACTTTTGCAGTGCTTTTTAGTTTTTGACGGTTAATACGGGTGTGGAGCTAAATTAACGCAGAATGATTTTTTTATAGTAGGATGGCGAAACGAGCTAAAGGCCCACCTGATGTAAGTGGTTACCTTTGCCCATAACAACTTCAATACCATTATAGGCTGTTACCTAAATGGTACCGCAAGTCGGTTCGCCAAACTGAGACATGAAGATGGAAAGTATCATGAGATTGTAATTTCACCCGTACCGTTCAGACCGAAACACAGCAATGCAAGCATCACTATTTGGCGGACAAGTAGGTATAAATTAGATTGAAGCTCAAGCCTCTGATACACATGCCTGTAACTTGCACGCTTGCATACCAGCTCCATTGCATACGGTAACTGGCATACCTGTACCTGGCAAACAAGTAGCTTACACAACATTTGATTTACTGGTATGCAATATGAGGGAAGGGCCGCGACTGTGCAACCGGCATGTGTGAACGTACGCGGCAGCTACTGGCATGCCAGTGTCACCCAAATCCGTCTTCTTCTCTTCTTTTTTTGTCTCCTTAATTTAGCTACACATTCTTCTGCTAGTAACAATATGACACTACTTAATTCACTTCGAAAGCTTTCCGTTAATGCAGAAACAAGAAAATGCGTCGGTAGCGTGGAGTACTAACACGTGTACGAGTATAATGCTTGCCGGTTACATGCATTGTACGGTGCATGTACATGAGTTTTAAATTATAGGCATTTGTAGAAGTAAGTAACAAGTAGGCTCGCGTATCTACACTTTGATCGCAACCTACATTTAATATTGCAGTGACACATAGCAGAGCATAGATGATAATTTTTATTTTTTTTATTTTTTGTTATGTTAAATATTTTATTAGTGTTCAATTAGATGTGGTTTGGGTCGGACAACTTGCATTTTCATGACTCATACCCGTTGAGCATTCATTGATATTTCTGACATTCTGTCAAATCTGCATTGACAATATTAATATTCGGATGCACCCATAAAGGTATTATACTGACGTAAGTATAGAAATGTCTTTGGATGCACCCAACAGGCATGCAAGTATGAAAATTGCATGCAGGTTTACTTGCAAATGTATCCACAGTGTGCCAGTTAATTGCATATAGAAAACAGCTGTTCCCTATACTTGTGTTCACATAAATCGACAAAGTATAGGGGACAGCTGATTTTTTTAGCGACTTCAGTGTTGGCCTCATAGTAAAAGTTGTTCATACTGATGACTACAATGACCCCTTAAAAGGTTTTTAGTTATTTTCATAACAGGTTGTAGAATTTAGTTTCTTTGCAAGGGTTCATTCCATCACACAATTGAGTCACCTAGTCTAGTTTGACCCATAGTCTGTAAAATGACGTAGTCCCTAAAACGTTTACAATAAAATTAGCGAAAGCTTAAGAACACCTGTGTGACACATTTCTTTATTAAGCAGTGTAGGTTTAACAAAAACATTTAAAACGATGCCACATTAAACAACTTATTCTCACTCCACTCTAAATTTCAGAATGAATATCCCATATTTAACACGACCCCATTAAATCTGCCCCTTTGACCAAAACAGGTACAGGTTAGACAAAAAAAAATTGCGTCAACCGTTCTATCAACGACAAAGTCAAAAAATATGGGTACCAGAACAAAAGTCGTGTTAATTTATAGATCACGATACTGGACCCTTTATATTGGATAGCGTGACCGTTGGCCCCAGTTTGACCCCAAAAAAATGTTTTTAAAATGTTGCATTTATTATCAAACATCTGTAAATTACGTCACTAGCGTTTTGGAGCTATTAAAATTGTAATCAGTTGGTATTATCTATGGGAAAGGTAATAAAAGCGTATGGTAATAACGCATTACCGTTTTATGTGTAAACATACTAAACAGGAGATAGCGCTATAAGCTGTTATGCCGTCAAAAAAAAAAAAAATTTCTTTGAAATAGTGGGTCAAATTACAATAAATTAAACCACTTGTTAAAACCAAGTCTAATGTCAATCTTCATACATAAAAAACGGGCCAAGTGCGACTCGGGCCTCACTCTATCATCATGGGTTGTTGCTAGTTTAAAAAAAGTTTATTGGTCATATGTACAGTTGACTGCATGACAGTGGTAACACTTCTATTTGAAAACCACCCTTACTGCTTACGAAATAAAGATAGTGCTAATGTCAGTGTTACCACCGACGTGCGTTCCACCGTACGTGACCCTAATAGAGCGAGGCCCGACTCGCACTTGGCCGGTTATTTAAGGATTAGATAGATTATTTTCATAGAAGTTATCGTGAATTTCACGAAAAACCAACCGCGGGTAGTTCGAGAAAACACCCGCCGCTCAAGACGATGACAACCTCATACTTCAGTCTGCTCGTGACCACGGCCAATGCAACTTGGCCGAAACGTCGAGGTTAGTCAAAATGTTTGTTATGTTTTGATTTTATTGTGCGCGACAAGTCCCGTAAACTTAGTTCAATATGAGATTATTTCATTATTTAATAATACAAAAATATCTTTCTAATTCATAGTTCTAGAGCGGATTTAAAAGCATTATCACAGATGATATAATACTATGCATTATAAAACATATTTAGCTACATTTTGCTACGTAAGTATTATTACTGTTCATATGCATAGTACTAGGCTACTGGGAACTCGATTAATAATAAAAACATCACAGTAAAAATGTACGTAAAATCCTATTTTAATCATACATTTTATCTACACTTGTAAAATGTTATACAACGTCAACGCAACAGTGGCACACGGGGTAATTAGTTTTACATCAAACACACATTTTAGGTGCAACATGTTCACTCTTGGCGCGCCAAGGTTGTAGAAATGGTTTATGGTATCATGGTAGATATTTTTAGCACCATCTAATCGGTTGGTCGGTGCATGATCGCTCATAAATCTGATAGATCTGTTCACGAAATGCAACGTGCATACAATCTTTGGAGAGTTATGTTTGATATGTACTTTAGATACAGCGTTCTAAAAATATATTATGAAACATTACATAATTATGTTCATGTGATCTGTTAGTTATCGCTCCAAGGGCGATATAAGGGCATATCATGTATAAAAGAAGAATTACGGCCAAAATTAATATCCACTATAATATCTATCCACGATTTGCCCTACTAGAGATAAAAATTTGACATAAACTTCATAGTTCATTTTGAGTGCTTCCATTTTCTACCCAAAGTTCAACCCACTATTTAATTTAATTTTGTTTTCCTTCCACGTTCAACCCGAAGATTTTTGACGTTCTGTGTTAAATTTTCATCTCTGTAGGGTAAATCGTGGATAGATAGGATATTAATTTTGGTAATTAATCTGTCCTGCCTATATTAAGGTCCTGATACATATGCCTGTAACACTTGTTTGTCATACTTACCCACATATAAGACACCTAAATATAATAATGTTTACGGAACAAGGACGTGGGAATACATGCTGCCATCAATACTGAATGGCCTACCGATCGAAATCTGCAACTCAATAAATACTAAAAACTGTAAAAAAAGTACTAAAAAAACATTTTCTTTCTTGTAATTAATTTTAAACCTGTGGGTGCCTAAACTTTGTATGTTATGCACCGAGATGATGTGTCTGTATACCACTGTTAAACCCGCGATGGTTTGTGTGGTATATACTTGTTATCACTATGTAACTTTAATTGATTTAATTAATAAACAAAAAAAATACAAAAAAAAACTTGCAAGCTTGGATAACACTTTCTTGCACGTGCCAGCTACTTTCATGTGTGTACGGTACCTGGCATACCTGTACCTGACAAACAAGTAGATTGCACAACATTTGATTTACTGGCATGCAATATGAGGGAGGACGCGGGAGACTGCAAAACCAGCACATGTGACCGTACGCGACAGCTACAGGCATGCCAGTGTCACACAAATCCGTCTTCTTCTCTTCTTACTTATTTTTCTTCTCTCTTTTTGCAAATTACAGGCATGTAAGGAAGCAAATTGAATGCTAATTTACTTGCAAATGAATCCAGTGTGTCAGTTACTTGCACATGCCATTAACTAGCATGCAAGCTACTGCTCCATTTTATAAACATGTATTCCGCCTTTAATTAAAGGTCTGTTAAATAGATGTAATCAGTATTAGCACTTAGGAAGTATTAGGAACAAGAACTACGAGAAGTCGAAATTATATTTTCTTGTCATTTAATGTGTATTTTTAACCGACGAAAAAAAGGAGGAGGTTCTCAATTCGACACGTATATATTTTTTATGTATGACCACGCATAACTTTTTAGAGAATGGCCCGATTCTGATGATTCTTTTTTCAATGGATAGGGTATATCTCGAAGTTGGTCCCATTTAAATTTCAAAATCAAAATCCACCCCTAAGTGTGGGAAAACAGGGGATGAGTGCTTGTTCACCCACTGAATTCTTACCTGTTAACCGATTCCATTGAAACAAAACTTTTTAACAAAAAATCGAACCGACGAAAACAGAAACTGAAAAGCGAAAAATAACTAATTATGAGTCGGCGCCAAACAAACAATCAACGAAGATCATTAAATTACTTTAAATAAATAATAAAAACAACGTAACATCAAATACAACGTGAAATTTTCAACGATAAACAATAACTTTCCAAAAATTCGTTCTCCGCTCGGCCACTTGCAACTTGCACGCACGTTGCTTGTTAAAAGTTTGTTTGGCGCCGACTCATAATTAGTTATTTTTCACTTTTCAGTTTCCGTTTTCTTCGGTTCAATTTTTTGTAAAAAAGTTTTTTAATACATTTTTCAGTGTTAACCACCTACGATTGAAGTCCTCATTACGTAAGTCATCAACATCATCATCATTTCAGCCGAAAGACGTCCACTGCTGGACCTAGGCCTCCCCCAAGCTTATCATGTTTAGGAGGATATGCCATAATTTATTAGTCATCATTTCAGCCGAAATTCGTCCTCCATCAAAAAGAGGGGATATGCCAGAATTGCCACGCTTGGCAGGCGAGTTGGCGTTGTCAAAGATATTATGTCCCAAAGACATTTATTTATTTATTTAATTGGTTGAATAAATACTCAGAGAACGCTGCTGCTCATCCTCTGAACCCCTTAGTCGCCTTTTACGACGCCCACGAGAAGAGTGGTGCTATTCTGTATCCGGCACCACACGGCACGTAAGTAATTTGATATTTTCCCTACCCACAGACAGCATTACTCTGCCGATAGTTGTCTGTACGTCTGTGAAGTCTTACTATCCTCATCCTCACTCAACTTCTTCCCACCCTGCCCACCTATTCTATTATCTTCCATTGATTACATAGTTCAAATAGAAACAACTCGCCATGGGCATGCCGAACAAACATGAACAGGCTAACGAGCCAGTATTAGGTTTACAGCCAACAAGGGAAGCCTAAACATCATCATCATCATCATTTCAGCCGAAAGACGTCCACTGCTGGACATAGGCCTCCCCCAAGCATCGCCACAACGACCGGTCCTGTGCCCTCCGCATCCAGCGGATTCCCGCGACCTTCACCAGGTCGCCGGTCCACCTTGTCCGAGTATTTAACCAACCAACTGCGATCGCCAACCCGCCTGCCAAGCGTGGCGATTATGGCATATCCCCCCAAACATGCAAAGCCTAAACATAAAATATTTATATTACAAATAATTCTAACAACTTTTATAGCGTATAACACGCCTCACATTAGTGGGACAGTGACAAGCTGTTTTTTATGTCACTATGCCAGTCTCGTGGGACAGATTCTAGACATGATTAGGGCACGGGCACACATGGTATAGTTTACCACCGATATGGATGGATTTCGGATAAATCGCGTGTGTATAGTACCAATTCAAGCGAAGCTCCGCTTGACTCATACGTAGAAGTTATGTTTGAGTGTCAAAACAAATTCCTACGAGCGATAGTTAGAAATTTCAACTATTCGAAAACACTAGTTCGAATAGAAACAGTATAAACATGCACGAATGAATACGAATAGATCAATAAAATACAGCCGAATGCACGTCAGTGGTAATAATACTTGAATAACGAAAACTTCCCTTACTGCTTACGAAATAAAGTGGCTGTCAAGATGAAACTGTTACCACTGACGTGCGGTCGACTATACATGAATATTATCAGTCTGTGGATTGAATATAGTTCGATGCACAAAATACCTGTTATGCGTAACTTAAATACCCTGTATAAAACCCCACCTGTAATATTTGACATCGAGCCAAATTCGTTGGCGTCCGCCATAGCGTAAACAGCGGGAGATATTTCAATCAAAATTATGTAATGCATTACACACAAATTCAAAGAATGCATCTATAGTTTGTTTACGGGAAAGTTGATGACGTCATTTTGTTAACCTACCTCAATGTGAAATATGATAGCTTACAGAAGTTCGGAAGCCCGAGTAATGCAGTCTGTCTTGTTTTCAGCGAAAAGGTTTTAATAGTCTGCCAAGATCTGTAATATCTCCTTTCATTATTAGTATTGAAGCTTCATTTACGTGGTGCGAGAAGGGTTATCGATACTTTTGTGATGCGATTAAAACTATGGAAGAGTATTTACTAGGTTTCGAAATGGGAAAACCGTTTTGATCGGAATTGATCGGTGATTATTTTATGTTTATTTTCAATTTAGTGCGTTGGATGAGTTGTGACATAGGTGAGGAGTAGATACATATACCTAACTAGATATATATAAAAAAATGTGTAAAAAACAGGTGGAGTCGGGGGTCGCCGACAGAAGCGAAGCCTCTACGCATTACCGTCCTTTACACGCTCCCTTTATTGCGAGTGAAACGACAATTTTTGTGCGAAAGAAGGCTCGTGTAAAGGCGAGGAAAGCAAACGACTGCGTGGGCAAGTTTTTCCGCACGCAATGCCGCGCGCTCCAATCCTTCGCAATAGAGCGAGCGTGTAAAGGCCGCAGATAAAACGCGCGCGTGAGTTAACGGTGACGTTATTTCTCAGTTTACTACCCGGGGCATCCTGGAAGCCGAGCGCGCAACTACGCTATAAACGCTTCGCTTCAAGAACTGTTCTTCACAGGAGTACCCTAAAAAAAGTGACAAAGGAATGGCGCCCATAGGGTGGACGTGGACGAAGCCTACTCTTACCAATAAACTTCCGAAAAGTCCTGAAAAAAAGCCTGATTTTTATAAATATGTCTTGACTTTAACAAATTCCGGCCGGAGTCCTGACAAATGCCTCAAAATCCTGGCATGTCAGGGACAAACCCTAGCGTCAAACCCTGGGCATGGGCCTCTTCTTACAATGAGAAAGATTTAGGACCTAGTCTAGCAGGCTGGCCTGGCGAGAGTCGGCGGACTACACACACTACCAAGAAAATTTTAGAGCCCTCGTCAAGTGTGCAGGTTTCCTTATTGGTTTCCTACACCTGATAATCAAATTCTGATCCACATATGAATTCGGAATTTTCGAGGAGTGGGTGAAACAAAGCCAATAGTAGTTCTATCCATTACATGCTTACTCGTTTGAAATCCAATCTAATGTATCAACGTAAGAGGTCCACTCATCCGTGCGTTCCGTGATTGTAAGTACTTCTCGTATGGCGAGGTTCGAGGTCAGATCAAATGATGGTCAACAGCGGCCTTGTTCGAAAACAATATGAGGCGTGGTGGAACATAGATCAAGTATAGTATAGTATAGTATAACGGGCTGGTTTCCGCAACTCCACGATCAAGCGTGTATTTTGCGTACGGGTGGGAACTTACTCGATCCACCCTAACTCCTCGAAAAAGGCCAGCAACGCCTTCGTGTTGCTGGTGATCTCTCTGAGGGTACCTGGGTACAACATAGATCAAGCAAACATGATAATTAGATGAATTACAACACTACTAGTTTAGAGAAAACAAGAGATATTTATAGTGGTAATAGGTAGTTAACGCTTGTAGTCTGCTGCTCGACCAGCAGCTGGCGTAGCTGGCACAGCCGGCGTAGTTGGCGCAGCTGGTAAAGGCCCATGAGGTGAGGTGGGCGCTGCTGTTCTTTAGAGTATTTATTCAACCAATTGCGATCGCTAACCCGCCTGCCAAGCGTGACGATTATGGCATATTCCCATTTTTTGGGGAGGCCTATTTCCTACAGTAGACGTCTTTCGGCTGAAATAATGGTGATTGTGATTGTTATTCTTCTTCCATCGTGTCGACATGAGCTACATAATTATAATAGCTCATGCCGTGGGAAAAATATTAGCCAGTCAGCAGATTGGTAGCGGGGCTGACTGCCCAGATTGCGCCAAACGACTATATCGTCACTCGTGAAGGCTTTTCTCCAACAAAGCCTACCTTTTAATAAAGTGCAACTTATTCAACAGTAAATTCCCTAACACTGCCTGCTATTCGTCTTCATCAGATTACAGTTCTAATCCATCTGCCACATAATCCGTGTCAGGCGGGATGCGCGGGAGTGCGCGCGGCGGCGCGTGTCCAATGTCAAGGTCACGTCGTGTTACAGAAATAGAGGCGGATACTAAAATACTCCGGGAATAATCTAACTCGATCGTACGATGTGCTAAATACTTTCTAAGATGATTATTGCGTTGTGTTTGAAAAAGATAATGAATGAAAGAAAAAGACATTTGAATACATACCTTAAAGATGACATATTAATTATAACATAAAATAACTTCCCGCCTGTATTTCCCCGAAGGGGTAGGCTGAGGTGTAATAGTACACCCACATTGTGCCAGTTATGTTATAGTCACATGTAATAGGGGGCGAGCCTATTGCCATTGACCGGGCACAAATCCAGACTCCAGGCTGTAACTGTAGCTGCTACTGAGAATTTCCTAATGAAAAAACCCAGTAACACTTTGCCCGACCCGGGAATCGAACCCAGGACCCCCGCTCAGCAGTCGCGCTTGCTACCACTAGACCAACGAGGCAGTCAAATCTAATCACCCACATACGATAAATATGTAAAAGTATTTCTGTTTCACGGATGAATGAACTTTATAACTACAAATCAGTCATTTCATTCTAAATCGCTTCAGTAACCACACTATTTCTGGACATGTTTGTATGTGTGTTACTCAAGCTCAAAAACTCACAACACAAAAATATCATCGCAAACTGACAAATTATTTCAAGAGTCATAAGTCATAAGTGATTTATTTCATAACAAAAATACATTTGTGTCGAAATTAAACATAATCTGTAAACAAGCTACACAATAACTTTACTAATGCAATAATATAGAAAACTAACTAACTTATCAAAAAAAGTTATTATTGACACAACATTATTAGCATACCATGGTTTGGTTGCTTCCATTTTGAGGTTTGGAATAATTTTTTGGGGCAATAGCAGCCTGAGGTTACAGGTGTTTAGAGCCCAAAAACGTTGCATAAGAGCAATGTGTGGTATGAAGATGACAGATAGTTGCATACCGGTGTTTAAGTCCCTAAAGGTATTAACATTTCCGGCATTGTATATTTTGGAAATGGCTGTTTTTGTTAAAGTAAACAAGAATCTCTTCATGTCAGTATCAGAAACTAGAAGGGGACCTATTAGAAGCCAATATAAAAATCTTTTACATGTTGGCGGTTATAACACAGCTTTACTTAAAAAAAGTGTTTTTAGCATGGGCCCTATAATATACAATTAAGTACCTGATATTATAAAAAAAGAAACTACAGACATTTTTAAAAAGAAATTGTCAGCATAATTGTTGGAGAAATGCTACTATTCAGTTAATGATTTTTTAAATGATAAATTCTAGTTTTACAATGTAGATAACACATGACATTAATATTTTAAATTTAATTTGAAATTGTTTTGATTATTATTATTTTATTGCAGGAATGTTACTATTTAATTAATGATTTGAAAATGATAAATTCTAGTTTTACTATTTAAGTACCTACCTAACTCGTGACATACCTACATATTTTTATATTTTATTCAGTTTAATGTAATAGATTTGATTATTGTTTTATTAGTGTTATGGATTTTAAATTTAATTGATTAATTAATTAAATTTTGTTTCCATGCCACATTCAAGGTAGTTTGTACAAGGGTCACTCTACCGATAACACCTTTATGTCATGTACCTACATTCTTTGCAAATAAATTATTATTCTATTCTATTCTATTCTAAAACATCTCAAGAACACGAAACACATATTTCAAATTTCTTAATCCGTTGTTAAAAATGTTAAATGATCAGTTGGATGCAAAATTAGACTAGGAAAATTGTTATTTCCGTGCCACAACCATTAATTTTTATAATGAACGCGTGAAATGCACTTCGAAATGCGTCAACGGTTGCGTAAAATCGCGAAGATCCATAATAACCCGTATTATGTACGCGTACGTTCCGTGTGGTGCCGGACATGAAGACACCACTCTATCTCTTCTCATGGGTGTCTAAAAGGGGACTAAGGGATTCACCAGAGAATGGGCAGCAGCGTTCTCTGAGTATTTAACCAACCAACTGCGATCACCAACCCCCCCCCCCCCTTTTGGGGGAGGTCTTTGTCCAGCAGTGGACGTCTATTCAGTTCGGCTGAATTGATGATGAACGCTCATAACACGATCTTAAAATAAATTGTTGTACTGAAACTGAACTTGAGAGCCGATAATTCTTCGGTTACATAACGTAATCAACCTATTACTGTCCCACTGCTGGGCACGGGCCTCTTCTTAGAATGAGAAGGGTCAGGTTTTAGTCCACCACGCTGGCCTAGTACAGGTTGGCAAACCACACACCGTCCGGAACTGTATGGACCACTCTCAGGTGTGCAGGTTTCCTCACAATGTTTTCCTTCACCGTTAAAGCAAGTCTTCTTCTTCTGTCTTGTCGACATGAGCCACATAATGACAACAGGTTATGTCGTGGTGTAAAGATTAGCCAGTCATCGGGTTGGTAACGCGACTGACTGCCCAGGGTGCGCCGGACGGTCAATTAAATACCGTCACTCGTGGAGGCTCTTTAAATGCACCCCGTGAAAGCAAGTGATATTTATATTCTAATCGAAGATATGAACTCGAAAAGTCAGAGGTGCGGGCCGGGTTTTTTCGACCCTCCTTAATGAAGCTTTCAACCAATAGGCTATCGCTGCTAATCTTCGGTTATTTTTGACCACCTGTCATTTGTCATACATCAGTTCTGACACGCGTCTTTGGATTTAGCCCTGGTATAATAATATGCTTCACCAGGTATTTATTCTCTTCCCGCGATGGCGCAAGGCTACCTCACAATCAGTGTTGCCATTGATTAGCATCTTCAATACAATTAAAGAGTTTTTTTATTCATAATAAATATAAAATAAACTCCTAACTAGCTTACTTGTTATCTCGTGTTGTTCATATAATTAGTTAATAAAGGAAACTGTATATTCAAATTCACTAGTTCAAAAGTGCTTTTTTATAGAAGCAAGTGAAAAAATGCATTTTGCTCGGGTAATTGTAGTGGCAGCACAGCAAACTGGCAAGTGTCACGCTAACAGCCCGCTATTGGCTACACAGCCAATGACGTAGTCTTGAGCCAATCACGTGACCTAGCTGTCACGGGAAGAGAATACCTGATGAAACATGTTATTATACCATGAACCTAGCATGCGTTCCAGGTATTCCTGGTAACGCATATATTTAGAAACGAAAATATATATTTTCGTTTCTAAATATTTCAAAAATCAAGTGCTTATATTTGATCCCGCATTTATTAAAAGCTTTTTCCTCGTAATGTGGAACATGATATTGGGAAAAGAATTTAGTTTCTTTAACAGGCTGCTTCTCGTTATGTTTAATATGATATTCCACAACAGATTTAGTTTCTTTAAAGCTAACCAGTATGTTATTGTTTTTCTGACTGCGCCTAAAGATATTTGCTGATGAACTGTATTTGGACTGCAAGCTAGCTGCCGGATCACAGTTTGGATGCGGTTTTTGTGCAGTTAACATAACTGCATCGAAACTTGACTGCATAGCCTTTAGTCGTTTGAACTGCCTGCTGACTGCTAGCGGACTGCACAATCGACGACAGTTTCGTAGCAGTCATGTCAACTGCACAAGCAGCTAGCTTGCAGTTCAAATGCAGACCATCTGCAAAGTCCTTAAGTAATTTACTACTACGACTAAAATTATTTTGATCTGAGGGTAACCCCTACAGTTGATATATTTTACTGTTACCTCTGCTGTGACCTACTGATGCAAATATACATAAATAAACGAGTATCATGCTCATTTAGTAAGCTTGCATACTAAAGAGAATACATTTTATTCATGATAGTGGAAACGACAATATGACTACATTACGATGATTTCATGGAAATGAAAAAATAAAAACGACTTCAAAAACCTTAACTAAAAAGTAAAAAATAATCATTGTATGTAGGTATTTTAAAATCTTAACATAAACAACATTTTGAAGGCGGCGCGTGATTTTCATGTACGTTCACGTAAACTGTTTTTAACCGACTTCAAAAAAAGGAGGAGGTTATGTATTCCGCGAGTTTTTTTTTTACTATAGATATTGCGCTCGACTGTACATTACATGACGCAAAGGGTCAACCACGCGCCGCCTTAAAAATGTTGTTTATGTTAAGATTTTAAAATACCTACATACAATGATTATTTTATTACTTTTTAGTTAAGGTTTTTGAAGTCGGTTTTATTTTTTGTTAAAAAGTTTTTATTTTTGTTAAAAAGTTTTTATTTCATACTTTTTAGTTGAGGGTTGATTCATAAATGTTTATATAGCTAACCAATTTGAGAATATATTTTTTATCACCCTTTGCTATCCCACTGCTGGGCAAAGGTCTCGCTCATGTTCTTCCAAACGTCCAATCACTATCGTGAAAAAAAAACACGCATATCGGCCAAGAATTCTCAGAAAAACGAACCAATGAGCAGATCATCTAGATAGGCGAAGCTAAAAAAAAACTGATTTATTGAAGCTAGTTAAAAAACAACTCATCCTATGTCAATAAAATTTATATGGGACCACCGCGCGGACTTTCTCTACCAAATAAAAAAACAACCACGTAAATCGGCCCACAAATCTCGGAGTAATCGGAGTACATACATGAAAAAAAAAAAAAAAAAAAAAAAAAACCCGCGGAATACATAACCTCCTCCTTTTTTTGAAGTCGGTTAAAATTATTATAAACTAGCTTATGGCGCCCGAGGCTCGGCCCGCGTATAGTTTTAGTAGTAGTCCTTTGTGAAAGAGCTCGTCCGGGGAAGTACTACCACCGTACCTACTTCTCCGCCAAATAGTGATGCTTGCATTCCTGTGTTTCGGTTTGAAGGGTACGGGTACCGGTGTAATTACAATCACTTGAGACTTTCATCTTCATGTCTCAGTTCGGCGAACCGACTTGCGGTACCATTTAGGCTACAGCCTAGGTGGTATTGCACTTGTTATGGGCAAAGGTAATCGCTTAACATTAGGTGGGCCTTCAGCTCGTTTCGCCATAAAAAATGTAGGGACCACCTGATATTTTTTCGCGATTTCAATGTTGGTTCCATAGTAAAAGTTGTTCATAATAATGAGTACAATGACCCCTTTTCGAGAATAAAGCGATTAAAATTTCAGCATGTATAATTATAGAAGATTTTTTATTATTCATTTATCTAGAAGGAAAAATATGCATTCGCGCAATGCTGATTGCATTACCTACCCAGAGTTATGCTAATTAAAAAATCACGAGTTGTGTCAAGACAACCACTCACTCAATGTCAAGCCTTCATTTCATTTGTAGGACGTAAAATGTTCACTAACGAATTTCCAACAGCTGTGCTATTTTGCAGAAAAACAATTTTGCAATTTGCAGCGTAGTGCGATGACATACATTATTGTTTGTCAAAATGCTGCAGAACGGTTTTATACAAATTAATTTTACATTCGACCTTCGAAGTTAAGTGTTTTGTGCAGAAAAGCGGCTTTATTTTGAATTTATGTTTAAATGGCGACAAATTTTGTTGGAAACCCAGACAAAAAGTTTAAGCGGTAACATAACATGACATAACATAACATAACGCCTGTATTTATTTCCCCGAAGGGGTAGGCAGAGGTGTAATAGTACACCCACATTTCGCCAGTTATCAGTTGGTTAAGCGGTAACATTGTAAATTATGTAGTTATGTACAAGTTCTTATTTCCCATAACCATCAGAAATTGTTCACGAAAGAGAAATTCCACGTTACAGCAGTGTTTATTTAAAAATGCAACAACAATGATCAAAACACGTGGATTCGTGTTAATGTGTAAACTTGGCATATTAATAACCAACGAAGTACAGTCGACTGCATGGCAGTGAATACTTGAATTAGAAAACCGCCCTTACTGCTTACGCAATAAAGGCGCTGTCAATGTCAAACTGTTACCACTGACGTGCGGTCGACCGTACGTAGAAAGCTTTTGTATAAACATAAGGACCTGAGAAATAATCTTTTCAATCCAAAGAAGAGAATGTGGGAGAATATGTGCAAGCTGGACCGACGACCTGGTGAAGGTCGCGGGAATACGCTGGGTGCGGGAAGCGCAGGACCAGTCGCTTTGGCGATGCTTGGGGGAGGCCTATGTCCAGCAGTGGACGTCTTTCCGCTGAAATGATGATGATGTAGATGTGCAAATGGGGAATACAGGACTTCTCTAAAATTGAATGCGATTGCGGGGCCCCCATTCCGTTCATGGCTCATTCGCTCACTTGTCCCTTGTGGGTACCTGCACTTCCCAGTATGCTCCTAGTAATAATGCTGTTTCATTGCTCAACAACCAGAAGTTGATATTTTTTACACCAAAATAAACCAATTTGTCAGCTTAAAAAAGATTATAAAGCTCTAGCTCCTTATAATTCTGGGCAAGTAGTAAAGTCCAGTGACGGATATAGAACAGACTTCATTGTCCGTTTCGTAGGATATGGGCTAGCAACGTGTCGATACCTCTAAAAGGTTATTGCTACGCGTGACTTACCAACTGAAGTCAACACGTGTATAATAGTGCCACGGGTTCAACTTAGCCCGGCAAATAATATTTTAATGTTTCTATCAACAACGCAACTGAGTGATTACGATTACATTATTTTAATGGGAAACAAACTCTACCGTAACTAGATTAAGAATCTTTTCAGACTGCCAATGCCTAGCTTTTCCGTGGAGATAAAACTAAAAAGATCGTGTGTTACAGGAAATCCCTTCATGAAATAAGACATCACCCACACATAGATACTAAGGGTTGCTACACGGGTAGTACAGTCGGGTGGCACATTCGATTCGGTAATTTTCGTCGGGTCAATTTTAATGTTAAAATACACATTACCAAATCGAATGTACCGACTTACCGATCCGCCTATGCGATCCTAAAACAACTGAATCAAACAAAAAGAACATTAAATAGCATTCTTAACGAATCCACACTAAATACCTTATACACAATTACCAAATACATGAATAAAAATGAACCATTCATTTCAGTCCACATGTTATCAAAATAACCAATCATGCTGAATAAAATCTCCGCGGACATGTGACTGAATCAGTACAAGTTTTTGCTCACTCAATTACAGATGGGGACAAAAAAACTTAGCAAAAAATCTTTATTGATATTGCTAGCGCCACACTAGATGTCGAAGCACTCGTAGTGCCACATCTTATTTGCACGCTAGTGTAAAGACCAGTATTTGGCTTGATCTGTTGCTAGGCCCAAGATGTAGGTTTTTATGGGCTTAGTAAAAAATGTTTGTTAAAACTAGAGTAAACCACCTTCTTGTACATAGAAAAAGCGCCAACGGTGTTCCACCCGGTATATTAAACTGTGAAAAAATATGCTATTATGTTTTTTTTTTAAATTTCGAAATATTTCTTAATTATAGGCACCAAAATTACGAATTTTTTGCCTAGAAATTATGACGAAGTAGTTTTCATCAGATAAGCATTTCTTTTAAACAAAAATGATTTTGTGAAGATTTAGGGGGTGAAAACGGTTTTCCCCCGAAACGCTATATTCATCAAAAAATGTATGTAACAACAGCCAATGTTTGGAAGAATGTAGCTAAAATCTCACAGCAGATGGAATGATAGGACGGCGAAGGGATGATTGTACTCGTCAATTAGAACAACTTTTACTATAGGATCCATAAAATCATATTTTTTACTGACTGAGTTTCTAAACAAAACAAACTTTAATATCAATGGGAATAGTCGCTTTTAGGAAAGCACTAAAAACGTCACTGTTCGATATTAGTGTAATTAAAAATTATTTATAATAATTATCCTTCTCTGACACGTGCAGTAGAAACGTTAATTATAATTAATTGTATTACTCATAGGAAATAATAATTATAATAACAAATACCTTTCAGTCGTATAACAAATAAATCACTCCCCCTACATTCTTGGACACGTGCCAAAATAACTGTTTCTTTCAGTTTCAACTATACCAACTAAATAAAACTGTTATGTGTCATTATCATCAATACTTATTTTATTATCATTTTTATCTTTGACGACATCTTCATGCTCAAATCATCGTCATTAACGTAAATCAGAACCTATTGCCAAATACCTTTTGTTTTCAAAATTGTCACGCTGCCTGATATCATGAAGATTTAAATAAATAATAATATAAAAATAATATATATATATATATATTATATATTTTTGATATTTTTTTTTGTTTTTTTTTTTTTTTTTCTTATTATTATTAAATTATTTCATAAATTATAGAAATTTTGTCAATTACTAATTTAATGTTTTTTATATTTGTACACCAGTCATGGTCAAACATGTTGATCCAAACCATCATTTATATCTTTAATAAGCATCTCAACGATGTATTATTATCTACACATGTTTTTGCAAATAAATGTATCTTTATCTTTACTTATTATTTTATTTTTAACGCATTTACGCATGCGAAGCGAAATCTTACGATTTAAATTGTGGAAAGAAAAAATCGCTCACGAGCATGCGCAAGTTGATGAGAATTTCGATACCACGAGCAGTGTTCACGGTGGATGGTGGCTAAAGCACTGGCGTACTTGGCGAGGAGTTGCAGGTTCGAATCCTGCTCGTGAGCGATTTTTTTCTTTCCACAATTTAAATCGTAAGATTTACTTATTTCCACATTATTTTAAACCATGTATAATCAAATCTCCTTTCCACACAAGCTAAATCCGAATCCAGCAACAAACTACTTAATAAATCTACCTACTTTATACACTTAGTAAAACGCGTCAAAACTCGACTAAACATATACTTGAATAAATTGAACGGACGCAACAAAGCGACTGAAAACGAAGGAACGAAGCGTCAAATCCGAGTGATATTTGCCAAGGTAAAACGGTGACAGACACTCACGCTAGCGTTTGAGGACGTGTGGAAGGAGAAACGATATCCTGATTCCTTATACAACGTGTACCAGAAATGCGTGGTCATATTTGAAGAGCTTATTCAGGGAATGCTATCGAACAACTTTTACTATGGGACCAACCCTGAAATCGCAAAAAAAAGTCATGTGGTCCTCACATTTTGTCGAGCGACATCGATGATTTAGTATGGAACAGGGAACAGCTGATATTATTTTCGCGATTTCAGGTTTGGTCCCATAGTAAAAGTTGTTCTATGCTATGCCCTAAATGAGCTCCTAAAATATGACCACGCATTTCTGATACACGTTGTATATTCAGCATCGAAATAACACTGCTTGATCTAAAAAAAAATTGCAAGACAGTTTACCTATATAAAAACAAATAAATACTTTTGGGACATTTTTACACAACACCATCTAGTCCCATACTAAGCAGAGCTTGTACTATGGGTACTAGACAATGGATATAATACTTATATAGAAAGAAAAGAAAGAAAGAAAAAGTATTTATTTGCTTCAAAAGTGACGCACAAATTTGCCAAAAAATTCAAGAACACAGAACAAATACAGGTACAGAGCCAAGAAGTGTGGTAAGATATGCGTCACATCCGCGCAATACGGCCACCGCTCAGCATATTGCTGTGCCTCTTGCATGGAGCCAAGACACAGCGCTGGTTTTCAGCGACAGCCGGCGTCGACACAATAACGTAGATCAGTGTAGTTTTTTTTTTTTTTGTAAATATATACTTATAATACATAAGAAATACCCATGTCCCATATCCTTTATATACATAAAGGACATAAGGAAAATGTGTGAAAACACAAATTTTACCAGGATTGCCAGCGTATCACAATAAACACTTCAATAACTATTTGAGCTTTCTGATTGACATTGATGTAATCTGATGTATGATACCGGTTTTTTTGTAGAATGATGTGGATTTCACAAGTTTTCCTAACTTTGATTCGAATTATTCTTGGTATACAATCTGTTGTTTCGGAATCCATCAATTTTTAAGGCACTGGCTGGCACTGGTTTTTTACAAACACTTCCTAGTGCCAAACGGCTTCGAATTCCAAAGTCAAAAGAAGACTTCACATCTCTACTTGTGTCTACTAAAAAAACAGTAACATCTTAAAGTTTGGTCATCCTACACGGATTAAGACGGACTAAGCATATAGACTTTACCGAACGCGTAAGAGGTCTATGGCCGTCCATAAAATTGTCACACCTAATTCGGTAATAAAGTATAGAATAACGTGTCCAAAAACAAGTAGCCACGCTCCGTGTATGAACTTCCCGGAAATCTGTCCTCGATTTTTAAAACAAAGTGAGCACAATATTTGGCTGGTGCATTGTTACTTGTGAATAGAATTGTTCAAATATTTTAAGACGGATTTGGACGGTGGTGACTATTCTTGGATTTGAATTATAATCCTATTAAAGAGGTTTAATATGAACTCTTAAAACACCATAATCAGCCATCGACCGTCAACTCAGCCTATCGCAGTCCACTGCTGGACATAGGCCTCTCCCAAGTTGCGCCACAACGCTCGGTCCTCTGCCTTCCGCCATCGACCGTACACCCCATAAACACGTCATTACGACCGATGTCTGTCAACACATTAATGATATAGAACTGATGCAGGTCGCCACTATTCGCCACTTGAAAACTTCAAATCAGTTTCCACCACTCATGTGAGACGTCAAAACTTCTGCGTTAGTGATTAACTAATAGCCGCCTTGGTAGGGCCAATCGGATTGCAGTACCCCGCCTTAGCTAGTTGACAGAATTTATTGTATGCATTATATTCAACATCAGGTGTCTATTGGGCTGTATGGTCGATGTAATCAGCCAATTACTGTCCCACTGCTGGGCACGTGCCACATCTCAGAATGAGAAAGGTTCAGGCCTTAGTCCCCAAGCCACGCTGGCCTACTGGCGACACTGAGAGACTACTCACATTATCGAAAAGTAATGAAGAACTCTCAAGAGTGCAGGTTTCCTCACAATGTTCTCCTAAGACGCCAACTTTTTAAATTATTTTTTACCAATGGGCCTGCGTTTGACTGCCACTTTTAGTAGTATTAGAGCTCCTTTGTGAAAGAGCTCGTCCGGGGAAGTACTACCACCGTACCTACTTCTCCGCCAAATAGTGATGCTTGCATTGCTGTGTTTCGGTCTGAAGGGTACGGGTGCCGGTGAAATTACAATCACATGAGACTCCATATTCATGTCTCAGTTTGGCGAATGGACTTGCGGTACCATTTAGGCAACAGACTAGGTGGTATTGCAGTTGTTACGGGCAAAGGTAACCGCTTAACATCAGGTGGATCTTTAGCTCGTTTCGCCATCCTATAGTATAAAAAAAACTTCACGTGATGTGCATTCGACGACGCGGCGACGGTACACGTTTGCCCAGAAAAAACCTCACCTCACTTGCGCCTTGAAGACCACCAGATCATATTTATCGGGAAACACGACACCGGCAAGGAAGTCGCGGACAAAGACTTAGCGGTTCGACTTACTTAACTGACTGAACTAATCATCAACATCAACTCAGCCTATCGCAGTCCACTGCTGGACATAGGCCTCTCCCAAGTTGCGCCACAACACTCGGTCCTCTGCCTTCCGCATCCAGTCCCCCCGCAGCCACTGAAAGACGACGCTGGAGCAGACGAGTCCTTGAGTGGAGACCGCGAATCGGCAAACGCAGCGTAGGGCGCCCTCCTGCCAGGTGGACCGACGACCTAAAGAACTGAACTAATAATGCCAGTAATTTAGCTGTCAAATTACATACAAACCTAAACGTCATCTGATGACGTTAGTATTTGCAGTACAGTGCTGTCGTGAATGAATATCATTAGTTTAGTACGCCAGTCTTGCGCCAAATTCATAATGCGCAATGATTTCTCAGCCGTCACAGTTGCTAAGTGCGTCACGTCATGCCCGCGACGTTCAAATTAATCATGCCTAATATTGAAGCAATGTTGTCGTTGCAATGGTGTGAATTTAATTGAAGGAAAACGACAGTTTAGAATTTTTTTAAACCTTACGTTTGACCGCTAACCTAGCCTAATGTTAAGCGATCTTGCGGTCGACGATGGTGCTTCCTTGCCCAGCAAAAACCTATTAACTCGTGCCTTGAAGACCACTAACTAGATTATACCTATCGGAAAACACAAACAAGGCAAGGAATTCCAGTCCTTGGCGGTACGTATAATAAAAGTAATAGTAAAGCGCTTCATGAGTAAGAGTTGAATATCAACCATAAGATCAGCCCCCCTAGCCAAGTTGACAATCTACACCACAGATTAAGAACTACAATCGTCAACGATAATAGAAAACGATCAAAATGTATGGGAATGACATATCTGAACGAAAAAGTCATTCGCATACATTTTGATTGTTTTCTATTAGCGTTGACGATTGTAGATTGTGTAGTTTGTCAACTTGGCTAGGGGGGCAGGTGCGCAGGTTTCCCCACGATATTTTCCTCCACTGTTAATGCCTCAGAGCAACAGAATACTAGAGAGAGGACAAGCCGCCGCGTAAAGGCTGACCGTTGTATGCACAGCGGGCATACACTGCCGCTAGTTCACCGTCACTTGCACCCGAGTATGCGCACTAGTTTGGGAGAAAACTTCATTTTATTTTCAAAATGCCGTAAGAAAAGTGTGCGTGGTTTTTATGTGTGCGTGCTTTTTTTTGAATTGAATTGAATTGAATTTGTAATTTATTGATGCGTTTCTTGCGTTGTGTGCGTAAGTTGAGCTTGTAACACTCGGACTCCATGTAAACTAGGCGGCTTGTCCAATCTCCTTCATCATCATCATCATCATTTCAGGCGAAAGACGTCCACTGCTGGACATAGGCCTCCCCCAAGCATCGCCACAACGACCGGTCCTGCGATTTCCGATCTCCTTATATTCCGTTATCTGTGGTTAACGCAACCAGTTTAAACTGCAAAGGAAGCAACAAAAATCTCTCCTTCAACCATTTACTCATCAATGAATGTAAATGAGCCACCAGCTCTCAAACATTTGTGAACATATAAAAACATATCTGCAGCGTGTGTTTTACGATCGTCACTTCCACCGGCGGCGAGGCGAAGCGATACGATCTGTTATTACGTTTAAGTTCCTCTTTTAGTACGCAATACGCAATCGAGCGTGAGCTCCGTTTGGGTTGATAGCTTAGGAATTGACACACTGATTAAAAAATAAAAGTAAATGAGTCTTCTTGAGGTTTTGGAATTATTTTTATCATTTAGGTTTGCGAAATAAGCGCTTTCACTGAACAGGAACCACATAAGGATCCCGACTGTGACTAGAACCTTTAGACCCAGCGCGCACAGCGGTGCGGTTGCGGTGCCAAATCGCACCGCAAATTCTGTGGACAATAAACTCCAAATACTACAATGGAAGCACGCGCACTATGGTGTATTGTATTCAGAAATTTGCGTTGTCAATGCGCACGAATTCGCATCAGTCAGCTAGGACTTACAGGGCACTGAAAATCAATGCAATCCGGTCAGCCGTTTCAGCATGATTGAAGGACAAACAAACTTAAAAACAAACAGCCATGCTTTTACCTTTATAATATTAGTAGGATAATTTTCTTACTTACAATTCTTAATGGGTTTCTACATTTTATCTAATTTGAAAGGGGTTCATGACTTTAATGCTGAAGTCACACTACAGCCACACTTACAGTTGACATTAAGAATGAAGATGACAAGTCATCTTAGTCTACCTGCGACCACGAAATGCTGCAAAGCTTTCGAAACGTCAGGAAAACCAATTTAAATAATATACACGGGTTAAACTTTGTTTTATTACACTGTTATAACATTTAAATATATCACGTTTTACAGTCAAACGGCTTCGTAAACGCAGTTCAATTAAGAAGGAATGTCGTATCGATTGTTTAAGCCGATCGTTAAATGTTAATTGTCGTTATTTGGTGAGGTTATGGTTTGTCTGCTGGCAGGTTTATTGGTCTGGTGACATAAATCGCTGTCTAAAGTTACCAGTAACAACAACACTTAATACACCCTTGTTAAGTGTTGTTACTGGTAACTTTTGAATGGTACAGTCGTGCTTGCACCCTGGTACATCAGAAACATCGATCTTCATCGGGACCTTAATGTGGACGTTGTAGACACAATTATAAAAAAATACGCAGAAGCTCTTGAATTTAGACTTCACCACCACGTGAATGTTGAGGCAATCCAGCTCCTCGATAACACGAAAACAGTACTAAGACCAAAGCGGACAAAACCATATGAACTAGTGTAGTGATTTGGCAGGCATTTCCAAGTTCTTTTTTTCATTATTACAGCGTTTTACCAGATTTTACTTTGGCCAGGCCTTTTTCTGGAAATCATGCATTTTAGGCACCCTAGAGAGGCATCCCTCCATATTGAAATGGTAAAACTAATAGCAGTCAACTACGCATCGCGCTTTTCCCAAGTTATGTCACAAAATTTTGCCCTTGAGGACAAAACAATAATTAGAATTAACTTTTCTTCATAAAATTAACAAACCTATCCTAATGTTACCCCGCAACTAACATAACCGTCCTACAATCCCAAAACAAAGTTTGTACCAACTTTTTGACACAACATATTTCACACAAAACCGAGAGTAATCCACAGAATCATCGTACCAACGGCATCATTAAAATAAATGAGGAAATGTGAAGCGAACCCACGAGGCAAGCATAGCAGTGTCTAATTTCAGTCGGAAGCGGGAAAGTTAAGGCTAAGAACGCACTGGATAGGAGTATGAATTATACAAGGTAAGACAAGAAAAAAAGAAAGGTAAAGTATCTTAAGGTAAGGTTTTTTTTATTTTATTTTTATGCACAATTGGGACACAAAAGCGGTCTTAACGCCATAGGCGTTCTCTACCAGACAACCTTAGAGTGACGCAGAGAAAAAAAAACAATGAAGATGCACCAGTAAAGTTTTATTTCCTTTTCTTTCGTAATGTAGATATAAAAAACATTTTGTACTGTGGCAATAAATCGTTTTTCTTTCTTTCTTTTCTTTGTATGACATCTTTGAAAAAGGCTAAATAGTTGTAACAAGCTAAATTTTATCATCATTATTTAAAAGGTCAGTACTCGTCGATTTGAGTGTTTTCTTTAGGTATGTATGATATCCTAAATGTTCTGATGTCAAATTTTGTTGCTTAAAACATTCAGTTGCTTCCTGCCGATGCTGATTTTAATAATAATTTCTATACCTACAAGTTTTTGAGACACGAATGAAATAATCCATTTGAGTGTCAAAACACATCCCGAGTCAAGCAGTTATTCATGATTTTCAAAGAGAAAAAAAAAACTGATGATAAAATGATTTTTTGTTACAAATAACCATATAAGTATGTTAATACTGCACAAAGTTGTCATCTTTAACTATAAATATGTTGAAACTTTGCAGAAATTTGCTTCGAACTTTCAACTTCCTTTTCACAAGCGCTCTACTTTATTCATACTGCTACGTCTAACTTGATTCGCGAACACAAGTTAATGCTAAGAACGCACTGGTAAAGCCATAGTAATTACTGTAACAAAGGAGTGTACACACGCGACTCGACTAATGGATAATCCATGGTACTGTTGTTATCCGCGTCTAATCCAGCCAACTAACGCGGCATTTTATAAGAGAGAGCGGAGTAGTGTAGAGGCTGCTTAGTTATTAATGGGAGGATATAAGAGCAACCAATTGGGATTTCTGAAGACTTCGGCTCGGACGAATAAAAATGGCGGACGGAATCTCGCTAAGAAAAGATTGAAGCACTTCGCAGCTGCCCATCATCTGGTGAATCCCTTAGTCGCCTTTTACGACACCCATGAGAAGAGAGAGGGTGGTGCAATTCTTTACGTCCGGCACCACACGGAACATTTTTATTTTTTATAGTTTAGGATGGCGAAACGAGCTTAAGGCCCACCTGATGTTAAGCGGTTAACTTTGTCCATAGCAACTTCAATACCACCTAGGCTGTTGCCTAAATGGTACCGCAAGTCGTTTTGCCAAACTGAGACATGAAGATGGAAAGTCTCATGTGATTGTAATTTTACCGGCACCCGTATCCTTCAGACCGAAACACAGCAATGCAAGCATCACTATTTGGCGGAGAAGTAGGTACGGTGGTGGCGGTACATCTAACCATTATCTAACACTAATCCGACTAGAACAGGTTCTTAGGCGCCGGCGACTACACTTGGACCGCCTAGCGGTCGGCGGTCGGTGAGGCCACTCACCCGGCTACCGCGGTACGCGACGACCACGCGTACTCCACGTGGTTACTTTTACGACCGATCGTTTTAAACTACCAACAGTTTATTTGTTTTATGTCATAACATCCTGAGCTTCAGTCGGTGAGCTCCCTAATGAATCGTTCACTCGCTCAGTTAGAAATTAACGTCAAGTTACACACTACGGAGTCCCATGTTGGTCCTGTACCCCAGTTTGTGATAGTAGAATTACCATTACGGTTAACAACATTGAATGAAATCTGACAAACATCAGGAATAATATTTAGGTATACGCATATTATAAGCCTGAAGTATCCCACTACAGGGCAAAGGCCTCCCTACTCTCCTTCCACTTCTCCCTGTCTATTGCTAGAAGAGTCCAGTCCTTTTGGAAGGAGTCCAGCTCATCCCACCATCTCCGTCTGGGCCTGCCGCGTTTACGTCTGCCATGTAAGGGGACCCATTGAGTGGTCAGTTTGACCCAGTGGTCGTCTGATACGTATATACATGCTGAAATTTTAATCACTTCTTTCCCGAAAAGGGGTCATTGTACTCATCATTATGAATCAGAATCAGAATTATTTACAACAAATTATTAACAACTTTTACAAACCCTGAAATCGCGAAAAAAAAACAGTTGGTCCCCACATTTGTGTTGACATGTAGGGACCACCTGATTTTTTTTTGCGATTTCAGGGTTTGTCCCATAATAAAAGTTGTTCATAATAATGAGAATGAGTACAATGACCCCTTTTCGCGAAAGAAGAGATTAAAATTTCAACATTAGGCGTCTATTGGGCTGTATGGTCTATGGCGTCGTGTCAAGAAGTAACGCTTTCTGCATCAAGCCCTTGACCCAGCTGCTTAACGAGAGCCTCTGTAGGTGTTGCTACTTCATTATTATTATTAGGTATCTTTATAACCTCGAAACTGTAGGTTTAGGTAACCAGCCATTCGGCCCACTACACGCGACATCCCGTGCCTGCAAGTCCTACGACACATCATGAAATAAGTTATATAGCAAATAAATGACATTCAGTCTTAACCGACTTTAAAAAAGGAGGAGGTTCTATGTTTGTTACCTCAGAACTCTTAGAAAAAATATTTTTTATTTGAAAGGAAATACATCAAGATTGGTCCCATTTTTAACAAATCTAGTTCTGATATGAACTAGAACTTGAAGGAACTCCTCAAATATTATAGGCATACATATAGCGATTTCGGAATTTTCATCAACAAATCAAGCATGGAGGTTAATGGACGTAGATGAAGCGAAAGAGGTGTGTCAGGATCGTAGCAGGTGGAAATCCGTAGTCTCTGCCTACCCCAATGGGAAACAGGCGTGATAATATGTATGTATGTATGTAAATCAAGCATTATCATTCAGAAAGTATCATTGGGTGAAGATCTGATGAAGATCTTCAGAGATGAAGAAGAGAACTCTTCAATGGATGACAGCAAATCATCGGAGATTGCAGCAATCGCTTGTACTTCTATTGTTAATGCTACAAAAAATAGACAAATAAAATAAAAGAGTAAAATAATTTGTGTGAAACAGTTTAGGAAGTCGGTGCCAATTTTTTCTTAACCCCCCAAGTGCCTGGGAGCCTACTCCCGTTCGACGATATTCGATAAATCGTACGATTCTTCGCACAATTTGCTATTCCGGTCAACCATCGTTCCCTTATCGCATGCGATGATCGTGTTTTGAGGTTTTTTTTTCTCATCTCCGGTAAATTGTATACGACTATGAACCGTAGTCTATCTTAATTGTGCCTTTTTTATGTGCCTATCTTTATTATGTAAGTATCAGTCGGAACGAAAGTTCGTACTTCGTTTGTCGTTCGTAAAACGCGAGTAGACCTACTGACCACCGGTCGTCCGCAACGTTTTCGTACAAAATGCAAGTTGGAACCACCGCGAGCCATAAGCGATGGTGCCCTCCACTTTGTTCACCCAGGTGATTTCACCCAGGTGAACAAAGTGGAATAAACCATCCATTCAATAAAAAATGCATTTTTTTGACCCAAACACTCGAGGGAAACCGAATCAAAGGAACCTACTTCCTAAACTGTTTCACACAAATTATTTTATTCTTTTTGAAATCGGTTTTATCTTTTTTATTTACTATAAAAAGATATAAAAGATAAAAGTATTTTGATTCCTTTTTGTAGCGACGAATCTTTTTTTGCGCAACTTTATTATCATAATTACTGTGGATCCGCGATTTTATGTATAACTGAATTAATTTTAAGACACTGACAAATTACGATCAATTTTCATTCGGTCCTTTACCTGGATGATGAAGAGGCAATATTATAGAAGATATTAAATCCTTTTTGTTTAAGTTTGATGACACATGAATTTAGCAATAAGCTAATAATTTTAAACTTGTTTATTACGCATGTAAGGGCACACACAGAGCGGCTTTTCTAACAACTATACAACAAAAAACACTAAAATAAATGTCTCGGATAATAAACAATAATATCAAAACCGCGACACAATTTGAAATAAAACCGGCCAAGTGCGAATCAGACTCACACAGTAAGGGTTCCCATCGACCTTTTTTTAATTTTTATTGTTTGTCATGATAGGGGTCATAGCAACACATATTCTGAGAAAATTTCAACAGGCTACCTATTACCGTTCAAAAGATACAGCCTTGTGACAGACAGACGAGACGGACGGCCAGCGTAGCGAGAGTACCGTTACCGGGTACCGTTGGATACGGAACCCTAAAACATGGAAAATTACAAAAAAAACAGGCACGATCATTATCATTTTAGTTGATCCTAGCCAAAACATATTAAATAACAATTAGTTTTGTTTAGACAACACTGAACTAAAATCTTATCACACTAAACATTTGGATGTTATGTCTTACCAGTTTGTTTATTTACACGAAGAATCCGATATTAGGCAGTTCTATTTACCTGAAACAAGAAAATATGTATTTTTAATACATAACAAAAGAGTACTGAGTGTAATGACTTGCTGATTATAGGTTAAGAACAACGACCATACAGCCCAATAGACGCCTAATGTTGAATATAATGCGTAGAATAAATTCTGCCACTAACTAAGATGGGGTACTGCCATAGACCAGTAAGCCACTGGTCTGTGGGTACTGCACTCAGATTGGCCCTACCAAGGCGGCTATTGGCTAATCACTAACGCGGCAGTTTTGACGGCCCATGTAAGTGGTCGAAACTGATTTGAAGATTTCAAGTGGCGAATAGTGGCGACCTACATTTGTGAAATTTCATAGATGTGTTGCAGACATCGGGCGCCTGTTATGAGGCGTCTATGGGCTGTATGGTGGTTGGTTAAGAAGTAACAAGGTCTATTTAGATATCTTTATTTAGCCCAGTACACGTCCTAAAAACACAGCTACTACAGATCTAGGGATCTACATAGAAAACCAAATCTGCAGGCGTAGCATGACCAATGCAGATAAGAGATTTGTCTACGGAAAACTCTCAGACCAAAAAATTAAGGCAAACGGAGCGCGTATAGTGACTGAAGCCAAAAAAACTGTGGGCGGAATAGTAGGTTTTCCTTTGTTATTTAGTATACCTTTTTCTAGCTTCAGTCACAAGGTGTACATGCTCCGTCTATCTTATTCTTTTGGTCTGAGGGAAAAGTACACAACATTTATATTGTACAATATTTGTATAAGAACTAAAAACGACATTTTGTCCTAAAACCTTATTCTTAGTTTATACTCAACCTCTTAAGGGGTCATTGTACTCATCATTGTAAAAACTTTTACTGTTGGGACCAACTCTGAAATCCCGAAAAAAACAGCTGATAGGCCCTACATTTGTGTTCACATAAATCCACGAAATATAGGGAACAGCAATTTTTTTCTCGTTATTTCAGGGTTTGTCCCATAGTAAAAGCTGTTCATAAGTGAGTACAATGACACCTTAAGAGATTTAGTATAATCACAGACCAGTAAGCTACAAGACTCCGCATAAACAAAGTTTTGTATTCGAACGCAGTCGTAAAACGTTGGTGGGGTCAGGGGGGCGGACGGCGCGTTATGATTGGCCGGCTCAAAAGTTCGGTGGTATGATTCCTTATGATTGGTGCCGCTCGCTGACTGAGTGACGTTCCGATTGGCGGAGGGACGTATGATATGCAGTGGTAGAGCATATGCGTTGTGACCGGGGGTGTCCAGCTAACCGGCGTCTAGAGGCTTACTATAGGTCTATGAGTATAATCTAAGAATTAGGTTGTATATTTGTTCAGCCACTCAAGACACTACATCTGTGTCTCTATTGAAATCAAAGTCAAATCAAATAAAAAAATCAAGTCAAATCTGCCTGCCAAAGTGGCTTGTAATGTGTGACACCCCCCGTGCCATTTCTAAACTATGCAACGTAGAAACTTGTAATCTTCCATATTGATAGACCTTTGTAAAAACTCTCTTTTAAAATTATTTCGAGTATAATGTGAATATAATTTTTGAGTTATAGAAAGAAAACTGAAAAATACTTAAAACGTCCTAGTTCAAAGGTCATTGACCTTAGAGAAAAATGATCATAGGAAATAATGCTCCATTAGCTACTTTCTATTTGAAAAAATCACAAAAAGTTCCTTTGTGGTATGTTGACATGACACACTTCTTAAATTTGACGCTATACAGCGCCATCTAGCGGCTAATAACAACACTCTCCGAGACGCCAATGCTGCCGTCTATTGCAAAAACTAAAATAGCCATGATTAATATTCGATTTGATTTGTTTGTAACACCTACTTAAGAAACCCTATAATGCTGAGCATGGCCCGACATGCTCTTGGCCGCTTTTATTCACTAGAGGCACAGTTATTATTCGTGCCGCAATATCCGCTAAAAACCCATGTAGCATTGATACTAGTAGATAGTATACTATTGATAGTAGTATTTACAATACCTAGCATTTTTATTCAAAGATAATAATTTTAATCACTACGATTTATTTTTATTATTGTTTTTGTTTTGATCACAGATTAATGATTGACTAACTGTAAATCACAGACTATAATGTAGAACAAAAAATGATGTACCGTAATAACCACAGATCATGTATTGTTTATGTCCAGTGTTGTCAGTTGTCAATTTAATTTTAACTATACTAATTTGTCATGGAATGGTAAAGTATTATGTATAAGTATTGTAGTGTGTGCGTCAAATGGAGCGCAAGAATAAAATCTTTTTCTTTCTTTTCTTTCTTTCTTTCTATACGTCGAGAAAAATGGAATACTATCACTAAAACTGTGTAACAAAGTATAAAAAAGCTCAATTTTACTTCTAAACCCAACTCGTTAATGTAAATTCGTCAATGACCCATATGTTAACAGCCTCTGTTTAGAAAAAGCAACGCAACGATAAGTGAAAATAAACAACAATGTCCCGTCCCACGGTCGTTTTGAGCTCAAGAGCACAAACAGAGCACTCACAAGGCTACTATTTGTGTGTCATTCTGTTTCACTAATCGTATTGATTTTGCAACATTTGATACAGGTATTGAAGTGTTAGGCCCGTATTCCAGAAGGATACTCAAGCGTTGATCTCTGTTTAAAACTAGTTTTAAGTTGAGCTTTGATTTTAGAACGTCCCTCAAGCAGAGATTTGTTGATCACAGTTCAGCTGAGTTTAGTTTCGTTTTATATTGTCACCTGATTCGGTATTTGCGCAGATATTTGATCTGTAATCACTCAAGCGTGGTCCAGACTACGCTTGAGTAGAGATTTCTATTATATTTCAGGTCAAATTCGTGTGTTTTGTTGTTGAATTAAAGTTTATAATTACCGTTCTGGAATAAGACCGATACTCAAGTAACGATTCTATCCTTAAGTAGTGATCAGGTGATTGGAGTTTAAACTGTACTTGAGGAAGCTTCTGTAATATGGGCCTTAGACTTATGTTTGAAGACTTTACACGCACAATTATCGCAACAATTTAAGAAGTTGTTAGAAGAGTGAAATTGATTTGACAAGAACTATAAAGCTGTGCTAAGGTAAGGCAGATTTAAACCTAAATCAATTCAGACATTGTAGGGTAGTTTTGAAAAAGATAAGAAAATTGTAAAGTTAAAATTCCATTTAAATAAGGATCATTGGTGGTTTTTTGTAAAAAAAACGAATTGCGCTAGATGGCGTGCCCTTGCCAGCCTGCTCCGACTTTCGGTACCTCGGTTCACTTGTGCAAAGCGATGGCGAAATAGACCGGACAGTCAAGCACCGAATTAACACAGGATGGTTGAAATGGCGGCAGGTCACGGGAACTACATGTGACTCCCGAATTCCTCTTAAACTGAAGGGGAAAATCTATAAGACCATGATAAGACCTGCTGTCCTGTATGGATCGGAATGTTGGGCTACGAAAGGAATTAATGAAAGGCAAGTGCATGCAGCTGAGATGAGAATGTTAAGAGGAATGTGTGGTGTAACGAGAATGGATAGGATAAGGAATGAATATGTAAGAGGGAGTCTGAAAGTAGCGCCAGTGACAGAGAAGTTAAGTAGCAACAAACTATCATGGTATGGACATGGGATGAGGAGGAATGAGGAGCATGTTACGAGGAAAGTTTTAAGTATGAATGTTGATGGCTATAAGGAAAGAGGGAGACCGAAGAAAATATGGACGGCTGATAGAGATGTATGGAAGAAAAAAACATGCTGCGCCGATCCCAAATAAATTGGGATAAGGGCAGGAGGATGATGATGATGGTGGTTTTTTGTACCAAAACACAAAACTGCGAATTAGCATGATACGAATTTGCAACGCAGAGAAAGCTGCGACGCGAATTGCTGCGTTGCGATTTCGTGCCGCAAGGCGTCTTGCTGGTAATAGTTCGGGTAACCAAGGTAACCATTCATATATCGCAGGAATGTGAATCGGACGCAAGATCACGTAGCAAGTTTTTGCGAAGCAACCTGCGAGCTCGTAGATTTCTGCGTTTCGACGTCGCATCGCAGTTTTGTGTTTCGACACATAATCCTCTTCATCAATCCCTTCAATTAAATTCTCGTGGTTTATTCAGTTCAAAAGACATTATGCCTTTGTTGGCAAATACATTTATTTATATTTACTTTAAAAAGCACACACAAGAACAAATATTAAATCCGAGAGTACAAACAAAACATTCCAAAAATGCAAAACCAGCAGTCCATTGTTTAATCAGACTCATTTACAAAATACCATTAATATTAATGCAGCACCACGTTTACATTTAGCGAATAATTTAGTAAATACCACTCGAAGGCAAACAAAGCCTCTCGATCTAGTGTAATAACAGCTCCATAAATAGAAACTCAAAGGCTTTTGTGAATTAAGATAACAAAATATCGAAATATAAAGTTACACGCCGTCGAAATCCCTCGGGAGACAAAGCGACGGACAGACTTCAACGTTACCGGGACAGGAGCAGGGTTGCCTCACATGCAACATCAGAAAAGTACTTGTGAAAGATGTAAGCCCCGAAGCATTAATCTGGAAATATTTTCGGTATGTTTTGTTTTATTACTTATGTACAAAATTCTTTGGAAAAGTAGAATATAAACAAAAAAAAATATGTTTCAGCTAAGGGCCCAAAGGCGGTCTTCTCACTATTTGTGATATTAACTAGAAAACTTTTGGATGAACAAAAAAGATGAAGAATAGTTTTTAGTTACTATGACGACAGCGAAAATTGCCGATGAAATGAATGACCGACATAAAATTCTTATTAGAAGGCCAATGTTATTCGTATGAATATGATAATAAAATCTCTTGACAAAGAAAACTATTAATCACATAAAACTTGTTTTTAGAATAGGACGATAGATACCTGTAACTAACTGTGGCAAAAAGTACAAGCAGATTTCATAAAACAATTCGTTTAGAACGAATTTTACATAAAACATAATGAACCGGTATGCTAAAATTTGGCACGAAGTCGCAGTACGCTGAAACAGCTTGACAGATCAATGTCAAAGAACAAATCAAACTTCTAGTCATTAAGTTATCCGTGTCAGCCCTACTCGCGAATGTGGTTTCCCGCGTCGCGATTGCAGCAATATTACTTATGAAATAAAAGAGGTTGGGAGCTCTTTCGAATTGCAAATTTCCGTAACTTATGCGCCTCCTCGAATCTCCATTAGCAAATTACTGGTGTCTTCCGCGAAGCTTTACGTAACACCAACAATATGTGTAGAATAACCTGACGCTATGTATCATCTCGAATCACTTTTCTAACTTATTATAATAGACGGAACGGGCCCGATGGACATAAATCATGTTTTTTTTTATTCGCGTTCGTCTCACGGCACTGGTAATTTTACGATCCCCAGTGATTTTTATACGATGTGTTATAATAATAAATAGTGTCATTCACCTTCTTCAGTAAATACGTAACACTTGAGATTATTTTATAATACTTTTTTTTGTTGGACCTCTGTGGTTTGCTCTCAGACTCTTCAGCAGAATTGTGGCTACTAAAATAATTTCATTATATTGCGCATTCTTACGAATTTTTGTTTAGTTTTTTTGTTGCGTAGATAATACGGAGTAAGTGATGTGGACAACTTCCATTTATCGTTGGTTCTGTTTCGGATCGGGTGTGAGTGCATAATACCCGTAAGAATTAGTTTGTACAAGGGTCCGCTCCTAAGTCTGGGTAAATATATTGCGTCACAAGCACCCTCGAGACGCTACAACAATCTTCTCAAATCGTTGTTGAAAATTCAATGACATTCGCCCGAGGCGAACGCTTGCTATATCTTTTTACGAGTCACAAAAAAATGGCAGAAACTTTTTATCGGATCCAATTTTGTTCAGTAACTATGCCGGGTGGATTCGTGATAAGCTTTTTATAACAAGGGTGAGTTTCTCAACAGTAAGCGTCGGATGGCATGGCACACTCGTCAGTCTCGCCCGACGCATCGCGATGCCAATCACAGATGAAGATCCGATGATAAAATGGGTAGACGACGAATATAAAGCTTTATTAACATCTTGTTATAAAGTTGATGACATACCGTAGCAGCCATGTCTAAATAGTTTCTGTATCAAAGCCAGTAAAACGTGTTGTTTGTTTTGCTAGCCAATCTGCGGCAGAAATAACTTGGTACTAAGAATAAGTAGGCTTAGAACCGCAGTACTCGCACGCGTGGTAAGTTATTTTTATCAAAGGAATTATGCGCCAACATTGGCGATGCGCCCACACGTTGGCGGTTTGCACAGTCTTGCCGCAGCACTCATGCAGTAAGGTGCATCGAATGAGCTTGTTCTTACGGTCATCACGTCTTGAAAATGTCATCCGTGTGGATGGACGCAATAGTTATAGAATTTCTATAAAAAAAATTTATATTTTATTAACAAATAATAATGATATTCTCTCTCTTGGTCAAACATTTTTCAAAGACGACGTTCATTGTTTAACTAACGTGTTATTTTAATTGACAGTTCAGCTCTGAAGCACTCAACAATCTTAAAGTGCGCAGTGCAACATCTATTTCAGACGTCTTTACATTGGCTCTGACGGAACTAAACTTAACATTATCTCCAACGTGTGAACGCTAGGCATAATTACAGGCCAACGCTCGCCCCAATATTGGGGCCAACGTGTGGAGCCGCCCTAAGGCTTATATTCAGAGACGAATCTAAGCGCGAACTCATGGTTTCAACTGTCAAAATGCAATGCCATTTGACAGTTGGAAGCATGAGTTTACGCTTAGATTGGTATCTGAATATGAGCCTAAGACTTGATATAAGCGCGGGTCCGTATCTCAGGGCCTGCGACAAATTCCATCGGCTTGTTATATATGAAAATGTATAAATATGTCAGTCAACAGAGCGTCGCGTCGTATCAATAAGTTGTTTTTTCTCGATATCTTTCGCTGCGATATTTTTCTTAGACGTTGTTTTATTTCTGCTTGGTACTAATTTTTTTGCAAAAAGATGCGGTAACGAAGTTATTCTTTACCATCAGAGTTTATGTTTCCAATCAAGAATACAGTTCAGTTTATCTTTGTTTCTTGTGCAAATCCGCAAGATACAAAGCGAGCTTGTGTTTACGCCTGAGGCGCTCCCGTCAAAATCAGAATGCTTTGATAGACACATTCATAGTTACAATAATAATTAAGGTACCTGAATCTTTGAGGAGGACCATGTCCGGAGTATATTAATGACGCAGTAGAACTGTAGGCGGGACAAGGGAGGAAGAAATGTCGGACGTACTGAAGCAAGATGAGTTGATAATATTAAACCTGTCGCGACTAACACTTGGATGCGACTAGCACAGGACCGAGGTGGTTTGCATGTAAAAAAGGAGGAATATGCCCAACAGTGGGATTATGGAAGCTGATTATGATGAGGCTTTTTTATGTTTTACATGTTAATCGGTTACCTTTGCCCATAACAACTGCAATACCACCTAGGCTGAAACAGTACCGCAAGTCGGTTGGCCAAACTGAGACATGAAGATGAGAAAGTCTCATGTGATTATAATTTCACCGGCTTTTGCCTGGATTACCTAGTTTGTTATTCTCAAGCTTGTGACACCCACAGAAAACCACATGTAGTTAACCTAGCTGAAAGCTCTCGTCACTTTAATCTATACTTTTATGAAAATGATAACAATAGTTTTCTTCACTATTAATATGATAAAACATTCACGCCATCATTACCCTCTTAGGGTTTATAACACCTACGACTGTCAAACTCGTAGGAAAATAATCCAGTTTACAAGTTTACAAAAGCATTTTAATTACATGTGTCCACAGTTAAGGCCGTGTCCAAATAAGGCGGTATTTGTCACAACTATCTTTATTGGCATTATAAATTCAACCATCACTTTTATTTGTTCATTTATGGGAGGTGTAGGTCATATACATATGAAGTTCAAGTTCCCTTTGAAAATAGGAAATAAAGGCTTTTTTTTCATAGGTACTTTTTCCGACCTGTTTCCAAAAATACTGGCGCTTAAATTGTATTACTGACATTGAAAATGTATAGCTTCAACAAATTGCGATTAACAAGCAATTCGTTAATAGCCCTACATTAATCGCACGATTAATAATCTTAGACTTGATTTCAACAACGATAATTCTTTGGTTAAACGACCGTTTACCAACAATACCAGAACATTATTTGAGTTTGAGTTGATGAACACCGGCCTTAACGAGCCATAAACTGCGAAATAAGTATAAACCATATATTTTACGTAAACATTTGCTAGGTACACACTTTAAAATCTCCTGCAAAAAAAATTACACCGTAAAGTCAACCTTCTGTACGCGAGCGTGGTCTAATTAGCCCACAGGGGACAAAATCAAGCTTCGAAAAATACATTGTTTCAATTCATCGGCACGAAATACTTTTCATATTTCGACGTTGCGAACCCCAAGTGTGAGAAAGGCTGAGGCCGCTGAGGACCCGCGGGGCGTCGAAAATTAAATGTGGTTTTGGAGGTGAATGACAAACGAGGATGATGCTTGGATAGGCGGTTTTTCAGGTACCTTCCAGCCCGCACAACGGACACCTTTAAACTGGCGCAAAAATATATTATGCAAATTGAGATTTATACCGCGCCGAAGGGAGGGAGTTCCGAACTGAAAGTATCTGTGTTATCTTTACCTATATAAAGAGATTGCTTGTTTTTCTCCTACATAATCCGGGAAATTACTTCGTGTATTTTTTTTGGTATTTCGCTTTTGGAAGAAGACTATATTCAAGATCAGGTTTGAATTGACTTTGCAAGCTGTCACTATTTTTGCGTGCGAAATAAAACCACTTCAAATATTTTTATTTTGTTACAAGAGCATTGACCACAGACAAATGAACTTTATAACTAATCAAATAAAAGATTCATACGATCCTGCTCGTATTAACTAAAGAAAAATAGTTAACCCCCAGAATGCGGGTGAGGGACAAAATTACCCATCCCAAAGTATTTGCAGACGGCTTAATATGAAGCGCGTAATTATCTGCAAATCCTCCGTCCGCAAAAGAGCCTATATCCGTAAAGGACTTGAGCAAACTCAGTTTGGGTACCGTCAGTAATAACTTTTTGCGAAGTATGCTAACCTAACCCAACATTGAAGGAGAGTTTCTCTGTACATAATACTGAAAGCATCGTATATCTATCGATATGTTTGAATTTCCGCTTGGTAACTGTAAAATCATTCGGATTTATCGCGACATTCGTATTCATATGTAGCTTTATACTCTTGTATTTCTGGTAAGAACACGTCTGAATGTGAACCTCATAAAATAGATACGTTCAACACGAAGCGGTTCTCATTTGCCATTAAAACGTATTCTAAAATTAATACCTTTTACCAAAGTAGAAAGTAAAAAAGTAGTTTTCTTTAGTCTTGTAATTTAAAAGTTACCAAGGACGCTTGTGTAGACTTGTATAATGTCCATAAAAAGTAAAACACCTTTCAGTAAATTTCCTCATACACAGTGTGAAATCTAATAAAGTGTAAACATCTCAAACTTGGTAAGTTCACCATGTAAGAGACGATTGCCACTAAATTATGAATTATATAAACACAAGAACTCGAAACTTGCGAGTTATAAGGTAGTTCATATCAAAATTTTAAATTGAACTATAAACTTGCTTAATTCTACCGGGGTTGGAAAGGGGTGAGCTATATTTTTCAACGTAAATGTGGCATTAAGCACTGGTGCGAGAGAGAAGGGCGATATGAGAAGTCTAGCAGTGACGTAAATTGCTACAGCGACGCAGATGATTAGTGGAGACATTTTTATTTTGCATAGCGCAACCTTCTTGCGTACTTGTGAATCTGTTCTTTATTAGGTTAATCTGTAGCTATGTTATGTAATCTGTTCATCAAATTATTAGTTACCTATTCAGCATGGAGCGCGTTTGTGTCGTTCATTATTTTTTATAGCATCATTCAACAGATATAGGTACATCACTTGTTCGCGTGTCATACGGAAATTAATAAAAAAGCTCAATTGGATTTTCATTGAAATATGCTAAGTATTTAGCTGAAAATATAGCCTATTTCGTGGTTAATGATAATGACGCCTTTTACTCGTTAATATTCGGTTAAACAACATTGGTATTTACGATACTACCGTAACATAACATAACATCACGCCTGTATTTCCCCGAAGGGGTAGGAAGAGGTGTATAGTACACCCACATTTCGCCAGTTATGTTATAGTCCCATGTAATAGGGGGCGAGCCTATTGCCATCAACCGGGCACAAATCCATACTCCGGACTGCTACTGAGAATTTTCTAATGAAAAAACCCAATAACACTTTGCCCGACCCGGGAATCGAACCCAGGACCCCACGCTCAGCAGTCGCGCTTGTGACCACTAGACCAACGAGGCAGTCGATACTACCGTAGTCTGTGGTATATTACGTATTGTAGAAATATTTATTTATTTTATTGATTATAGACGAGCAAAACTATTGCTGATATGTCTATATCACACAGTGCTGAAAATTTGCTACACACACACACACACATTAAACCCTTTCTTTGAATGCACATCGTGCAAGCGAGAAAGCATCACGGCCGTCGAGTTGCATTGAGCAAACACGCTACCGTGTCCGCCCCACGCTCTGCTCGCCGCAAATTGAATCGTGACGTAATATTTAACGTAGACATTTTGCGCTACCCTCGCCCCGGCAAAATTACGCGACACAGCCTTGCCCGGGAATAACTTATCATATAGCTCGTTTAACTCAGCCATCAATAAGTCATCGTCGAATAATTTTATTTTGATGTCGACTAAAACTCGGCTACCGTGTAATTCATTTCCGTAAAGTTAAGTCATGAAGATAAATTTATATCGAAGGTATCGTTCCATATTATTACGAATATTTATTTTAAAATTACGGTACGGTAAAAAGTTGGTTCAGCTTAAACAACGAACTCTGCTTACGCTATTTTACGTCTTTCAACAATATTTTGTAGTGTTGACACTTTGACAGAACTGTGATGTATTGCCACAAATAAACGCAGTGCTAGTTTCTTAAAAAACGCTAACACATTTTATTACGATATACCGAAACACATCCATCAATTTTATCTCTCATCTCATTTCTCCACGATCAAACTCCCAACGCACATTTTACATTGCATCTAAAAATATCATACTGCGTTAACACACAGAATTCAGTTTAATACATGCGTGGTATGCATGTATGTGTAGGGAAGCTCTTGTAAAATGGGCCGAGACTCTTGTAGCGACACACTCGTCGTGTTTGCCCGACTCACTCGCAGTGTCGGCGCGAACATATCGCTTCCCTGATATCGGTAAACAATTTACACGTTTCCTATACAATACAAGCGGTGTGCACACGTTCGGATGTATTTATGTATGTCGGGTACAAATCTTGGGAGGTGGGGTAAAATGTACCCGCGTGGCGGAAGAGGGTTAGCTGTTATTGATGTGTTGTTACATATTTTTGTGTAGTTCGTTATGTGTGCACTATTGACGAGAACTATTCTGAGTGTCTGAGTGAATGGTGCGTTGAGTGCCAAGTTCTCGGTGACACACTGAATTATTTTTACTTTTACTAGCCAGTGTACTGTACTATGTAGGTGGTGAAATGTAGGTGAATCAAACGATAAGTACTATGTTATGTAATTTTGTAACACAGAATGAGTTCATGAGAGATAATGGTACTTCTGTAATTACTACAGTTTTTTATCTCTACTAAGACCTGACTAAATTGCAGGTTGGAAAGAATTAATTAAATAATTTACCCAAAAACCATTATTATTATTACATATCCTACTAATATCACAAATGTGAAAGTTTGTGAAGATGTTTGGATGTTTGTTACTCAATCACGCTGTAAAGGCTGCACGGATTTGGATGAAATTTGAAACATACAGGCTACATTATCCCGGGAAAATAACAGTTCCCGAGTGATGCGCGATAAACGACATCCACGCGGGCGAAGCCACTGGCATAAGCTAGTTTACTATATTCATAAAATACGATTGATAAATTCATCCATATTCAATACAATATCTCATCAAACGTCACCAATTACTCCATACTCTTTCTTCAACTACCAAAAAACCTAAAGGTCAAAACTCGCAGAGCCAGTCAGTACCCACCCTATCTCCAAACACCGGCCGCTTCCTACTGTCTGAACCTATCTACCGTGGAGCGCTCGGCTGTCATATCGGCTCGCTCGCCAATAACTCAACACCTGCGGCCGAGCTTATTACCAGCAGTTTTAGACACTTTAATCTCGTCCTAACTTATTTATACAGACGCGGATGTATTATGCTGAAAATAGGATTCGTGTCAAATGGTGTTATGTCTGGTGGATGGACAGTATACACATTATGGACAGTGGTTGTGTGATAACACCAAATTGGGGGAAAAAAAACACGCGATTTCCAATCGAATCAATAATTTCTTGGTTTAGTTGCCTTTGACATACTATTCGGAATGTTTAGGTCACAGAAATAGATAGATAGAATGGAAAAGTGGGCGGGGCGCGCGTGCCAACACACTGCACCATAGTGCAGGGCATTTCAAAACATTTCTCAGTACGCCTTGAATTGTTTCTGTAAATACTGTAACAAAAACCCGCAAAAATGCCTTATTACGCTGTTTCTAACTACAGAAACAAAAGCTGTAAAGTAAAGTTAATTTTTAAGAATTAATGACGTCAACATGGGAGGCGTGGTTTGTCCGAAAGTTGCCACGCATGAATCGCAAGTAAAATTGTGATTACAACTATTCTATCTATCTATTTCTGTGGTTTAAGTATTTAACTAAAGATATACAATCTTGACATGTCTTTTTGTATTGATATAATATACCCCCACTTTACATGTAGGGGACATAGGTACCCTAAATTCAAAAAAATTTACTTTGCTCAAAACACTTTGTGAGCGTCATGAGAATGTATAACCATGCAAAACTTCAAATTCATATCACTCTGTCTTCCGAGTAAAATGGCTGTAACAGACAGCCGGACGGACGCACGGACGGCGAAATTATAAGGGTTCCTTGTTTGACTACGGAACCCTAAAAACTGACTCTTAAAAAAGTCTTGTGTAAACTTTACACTGTAAAGTAATTTAGCTCTCTTCGAAAACATCACTGAGTTTCCTAAAGTGGGCTAGAAGCACATTACTGATCACGTTTCGTTTGCTGTTGCTTGGAATTAAGTTCTTTATCGAAAGGAGTTGGCCGAAAGGAAGTACAATTTAGGAAACAAAAGCTAGAAATATAAAGCAAAAAGTTTATTACTTTTAGGAAGATAAATAATACTGCGTTATTTATTCCCGACCTTTAAACCTAACATGAATTTGATGTATGGTCGGTTATACACAAAATAATTTCAGCTTTGTGTAAACCTAGGCTCACCTAGGCTTTGTTAGAAAATTACGACACACAAAACGCCAATATCCTCTGAAATATACGCTTTAATAACAATGTTATTGGGAAAAAAAAAACCGTGTGTTTATGGTTATTAATCACTAGCCTTTGTCCACGGCTTTGGCCGCGTATAATTTGGTTTATCAGAGAATGAACCTAACACATCTATCGCGCATCCCTCGGAAACTGTGTATCTTTCCGCGAGAAAAAGTATCCAATGTATTAATCCAGGACATGGTCTATCTGTGTGTCAAATTTCATCCAAATCCGTTCAGCCGTTTCAGCGAGATTGAAGGACAAACAAACAAATAAACATCCATACTTTCGCAATTATAATATTGATAGTATAAGAAACAATAGGTAGTATGAAAGTTCAACCAGACAACATAAATGACAAAAATAATGCAACTGTTTTACACATCCTTAAAGCGAAGCTGAAGTGGAGTAGGGCAGGATATTTGGCTCGGCGTGGGGATGGCCGATGGAGTAAAGCTTTGACCGAGAGGTAGCCAAGGTCAGGTCAGAGAAACCCGGGGCGCCCGAAAGCGCGTTGGATTGATGATATAGCCAAAGCCACAGGAAACACCTGGACCGCACAAGATCGAAAAGGCTGGCAAAAACGAAAGGAGGCCTATAGGCCGGTATCACCCACTGCTGGGTATACCCAGCAGTGGGTGATACCGGGCTAGAATAATGATGATCCTGAAAGTCAAAACCTTACAGAGGAATCATGTTATCAAATAGACGATAAGCTTACACTTCAACTAGCCATAATTGAGCCAAACGTATCTTCCAACTCTGTTTAACCCTTTAGGGGTATTCCTTAATAAGGGTCATATAATTGGACATAAGTAGTAACCATAATTCGGCAACCCTCGCAATAATCAACTGAAACTATTGATTATAATTGAAACTAGGGATGCGAATGACCCCGGATTATACAAGTTGTTGATCTGTAACCGTGCCATATTTCTAGAGCAAATGATAAATAATGTTCTTAGTCATCTAAAAATACTTTAAAAAATCTACGATTATTTAATACCCAAATTTTCACTTAGAAACATAGCGAGGGTTTGAGAGTAAATCCCGAACGACTCTGAAAATAAGTCCTCGGTGGTGTCGCACCCATCGTTTTTGTGTCGCACGCGACACACGTATGGAATTTGTTTGTTTACAAATAAATATTTAAAAAATTTGGTATTGATTCGTGTTTACTATCAGTGGTATAGTCACCTCCTTAAATATGACACGAATACAAATACGAATACGAATACGTTGTATTTCCAGTGGAACAAACAAAGCCTGATTCACACAAATTGTAACCTAAATCGATGATACAATTTTAACGTGATGGAGAGCCGTATCTCCTTACAGTTTGGCTAAGTAACGACCTAGATTTGGACAAACATGTGCGCTAGACGCCTGGCTGCAAACAATCTAGGAATCTTCACAAGAGTCATTCAACTCGGATACCATAACATGTCATAAATAGCCCATAGCATATAAAACGTGTGTCAGAAATGCGTGGACATACTTGAGGAGCGTCAACCCTGAAATCACGAAAAAATATCTGCTGATCCATTTTTTTTTTTCGAGCTAACATCAATAATAAATAATAAATAAATGTTTTTGGGACATTTTACACATCACCATCTAATCCCATACTAAGCAGAGCTTGTGTTATGGGTACTAGACAATAGATATAATACTTATATACATTTTTTTTTGTAAATACATACTTATAATACATAAGAAACACCCAGACTAACACAAACACTTATGTTCATCACACAAATATTTGTGTCCTGTGGAAATCGAACCCACGACCTCGTGATCAGCAGTCCGACACTCGATCCGCTAGACCACAGAGGTCGTCAAAATCAATGATTTTGTTGCACAGCAGATTTTTTTGAAACTCTATTATGAGTTAAGCTCGCCTTTGTACATGTCATTTCAAAACTTATGAAGTTTTTGTGCAATGAATAATAAGAATAAGGGGCGCGCGGAAGCTATGAATGAACATAGATCACCTTGTATGGGATTTCGGGCCCAGGAAAATTTCGAGTTATAACAGAATAAAACCTGTGTTTCAAGTACAAAAGTATGACATACATTAATTACTTCGTACTATGTACTATGACATCTAGCAGGGTTTAAAAAATATTGAAGTACAAAAATGAATGAATTGAAACAGTATCAGCGTCATCTCTGTAGATTTTATTTTATTGCAATCCTTTATTTTTACATGGTTCTGAGCGGTTTTCTTAAAAGTCACTTGCAAACAAGTTAGACCACGTGCGTGAGCCGTGGCAGCATTATGATTTTAGTTCTAAATACAGATTTCGGAAATCCCTACTTCTCTTCAATAAGTAAACTATTATAAAAAAAAACTTTTTAACAAAAAATAAAACCGACTTCAAAAACCTTAACTAAAAAGTAAAAAATAATCCTTGTATGTATTTCAAAATCTTAACATAAACCAACATTTTGAAGGCGGCGCGTGACTGTCCCTTTGCGTCACGTAAATATAATGTACTGTCGAGCGCTTATCTGTAGTAAAAAACAGTTTATGCGAACATACATGAAAATCACACGCCGCCTTCAAAATTTTGGTTTATGTTAAGATTTTGAAATACATACAAGGATTGTTTTTTACTTTTTAGTTAAGGTTTTTGAAGTCGGTTTTATTGTTTGTTAAAAAGTTTTTATTTCATACTTTTTAGTTGATAATTCACAGAAAAACGAAACTATTAGTAGATCATCTAGGTAGGCGAAGCTAAATTAAACTGATTTATTGAAGCTGGTTAAAAAACTACTTAACCTAAGTCAATAAATTTTTTATGGGACCACCGCGCGTACTTCCTCTAATAAATAAAAAAACAACCACGCAAATCGGCCCAGAAAACTAGGAGTAATCGGTGTACATATATGAAAAAAAAAAAAAAAAAATTTACATGTGGGCCCATTTCGTTCAGTGTCCTTGTTTCGACGGACGACAGCGCTTGATTGGTGTAATTCGTTGCATACAATTTCATAGAGCAACCGAAACTCCGCGTATCGGATACGCGCCCCGTGCGCTTGTTATAACTAGTCCCTTAGGAACGAAGCTTACAACTAGCAATGGTGTCGATTCTCGTGTTCACGAATTAAACTTATTTTAAACTATCGCTCTCTTTTACTAATAGTAGATACAAGAACGGGATGGCAACAATTTTAAAACTGTCCAATTAGTCGTGATCTCGGAACATGCTCACTAAAACACAAAGAAAATTAAAAAGGTAAACTAATTTGACAGTTCTAAAATTGTTGCCATCCCTTTCTTGTATCTACTATTAGTAAAAGAGAGCGATAGTTTAAAATAAGTTTAGTTCGTGAACAAGAGAATCGACACCATTGAGTGGCTAGTTTTTAGCCATCCCTTTCTTAAGAAAGGGATGGCAACAATTTTAGAACTGTCAATTAGTTTAGCTTTTTAATTTTCTTTGTGTTTTAGTGAACACGTTCCGAAAGCACGACTAAACTTGTATGGAAATCTAAATTCCGACTAATTTGTCAGTTTTAAAATTGTTGCCATCCCTTTCTTGTATGTACTGTTAGTAAAAGAGAGCAATAGTTTAAAATAAGCTTAGTTCATGAACAAGAGAATCGACACCGTTAGCATTTCGACTAAATGATTCAATTTAGTCGCCTTTAACGACACTCACAGAATTAGTCGAGTTTAACTTTAAAGGTAAGCTAGCTTTTAATCCTTATGCACCCCCTCATCTCATTGCGTATCGAGTAGTCGTTTGGTACCCAAGGACCACTCGATTTATCATTGAACCCGACAAATTAAACGCCCATCATTTTCAATCAAGCCCAAAATATTTGGGCCGATACGAAACAAAGCTAAAATGAAAGCCACGTACCGCGTGGCAACTGGCGCATTTCGCCCAATAAAACGTATTTGCCGAAGGTGGTCTCGTCCGTACATTAATATCGTTCGGTTCAGCCTCGCCTGATTTACGAGCGCCACCACTGAAAACTCCACCTTCAGTGGAAACATACTGGCTAGCGGTTGGTACAGCTCTGATCAAAAAGGAGCTTGGAAAATGTCTGCGTTTGGCTTTGGACGTGGAGTTTTTGAATTTAGTTGTCTCTTGCAAATCACTTCAATTGAAAAGAATGTGACAATGAATAAGAGTCATTTTTGACTGTATTACTTTTGAGTCTTGTCTCCAGGTAATTAACTAAACATTCAAAGACATATCTAAAGAATTTTGAGTCATACAAAAAAAACGTGAAATGAGCCACTTTATGTAATATTTCACTATCAAGACCATCCGGTAAGAGATTTTGAAAAATACATTCTAAACGAGTTCATTTATCCAGTCAATAAATAATAGCTAGCTAGACTAAAGAAATTATATTTTGACTGGACCTGCTTCCTTACATTTACCACAGACAAAGAACACATATATCAAAGCATGTTGTTCATAAATCAAATAATGCTATTTACCGCAACTGAAGACAGTACGCAACTTTAGTTTTTATTCCAACAAAACTTGGCAACGACTTAGACAATAGGTCAAAAAAAGCAGACGTTTTAAATGAATTGAAATTAATGTTATCAGTACCAAGATCTGGCTTATGTTACGTATTGAAAACGCCGAGGCACGTGTAGCATTAATGAGGCTCAAGGAGACAGGTTACTAACCCAAGTTTGACACAATAATAACTGATTTTCCTCATTGAGATTTAAAAAATATTCCATGAAATATGTTTGTTGGATTGTTCTCGAGGAAAAAGTGTGTTTATTTTTTTTGTTCGATTCGGCGTGGCCGCTCTATTTCTAATAACCCGTATGTTTTCTAAGTAACACTTCTCACACGTGAAGCAGTGGGGTAGCAGCGAGATAAATTACTTAGTCCGGACATCTGAACACTGTACTTTTGCATGAGAACTCCTTCCCTACTGTATAATCGTGTCTCAGTCCTCGAGTTCTTGGTCGGAGAGGATTTCGATACAATTTTACATATTAAACAGTTTTAAGATGGATTTAGGACTTTGGTACGGTCGACCGCACGTCGATGGTAACACTTTGACATTAGCAGCATCTTTATTTCGTAAGCAGTAAGGGCGGTTTTCGAATTGAAGTGTGTTGCGACTGTCATGCAGTCGACTGTACGTCTGCAATCTGCATAGCAAATGTATGTAACTAGGAACCACTCTAAGGAGTTTCGATTGACAAAGACCATTTGAAAACCACGTATGGCTGTAAAATGTTGCAGTTACAGATGACAATAGCACATAAAATGTAGCTTGTCGACATCTTGATTGCCAGCGAATGTAATGGTAGAAGGAATGGAATCGCTCCATTGATTGAAGCGCTTCGGATACTCAGATAATTATTTTAAAAAATTGATCATTTCGAATACATCCCTACCATTAGATATTGGAGTCTGTTTTATATCAGCATGTATCGACCTCTTAGGCACCATTAGGACGTTATTCACCCAGCCAATGGTTAATACCCTTGAACCGCTGGGACGAATTCGTCACAGCAAAGCCAAATCAATTTATACTCTGTTTCTGATCTATGTAGGTTCTAATTCTATTGAATGACGCATGCGCTGGGTGCCTGATGGAGATTTACCGCAGGGAAGTAATAGTGCTTGAAGTGATTCTAGACTGACTTATTAGAATTTGTAATATATAATTTGTTTATCGCAATTCATTTCGTTGCTTCATGAAATTGTCTATTCAAAATAAAAACTTTTTACGTACTAGAGAAGACACCTCGAACAAAATGTTTGTAACTTTGTAGCACGTTTTAGAGCTCCTGCACTCTGACTCGCTTAGCCACGCTCGCGCCGCGCGTGCTCCGCGGCCAGCAAGTTGCGCGATATTTTTTGTTCGTAATGTCTACTCTAGTACGTAGTACATATTACCTCAGTGTTAGTTATTACTTAAATGGTTGTCTTTCAATAAAACTGTCCAACCAATAGTCTCACACATATCACTACGACGGCGACGTACAAAACAGCACTATCTACAGGTCCATCGTGTTTAATCAATTCACCATTCGTACGTCGTCGTCATCTCGCATACGGACAAACTGTCCATACAAGGCTTCCTAGCTCAACCAGTCCATCTCCAGCATAACGAGGGAACCGGGAACTCGACAGAATAGGACATTTCATGTAGTTATTAATAGGGTAGGTTTCTTTGGTGGGTTCATGATGGCAGCAATAGGGGGTTTGGTATTTGTAAGATAGTATGTAACTTCCGCGTACAAAGGCTGGATTATTTAGTGTTCTAGTTATCACGTGTCAAATTAAGGCGCGTATTACAGAACGATCCTCAAGCGTTTATCACTGTTTAAAACTAGTTTTAAGTTGAGCTTTGATTTTAGAACGTTCCTCAAGCAGTGATTTATTGATGAAAGTTCAGCTGAGTTTAGTTTTTTTTTTATACTGTCATCTGTTTCGGTATTTGACCAGAGCACTCTAGTGTGGTCCAGACTACGCTTGAGTAGAGATTTCTATTCTATTTCAGGTGAAATTCGTGTGTTATGTTAAGTTTATAATTACCGTATTGGAATGAGTAACGATTCTATTCTTAAGTAGTGATCAGGTGATTGAAGTTTAAACTGTACTTGAGGAACATTCTGTAATACGGGCCTTAGTAACGTTTTCTTTATTCCATCTTTACCACCCCTTTTTAAGCCTTCAAACATGTAATTTCAAAAAATCCCTTCTTAGTGCACCTCTAAGGTACTCAAGGGCAACCAAAACTGCTGAATTTCTGACAAGTCTTTAGGTCGGCATACACGCATAGGTATACCGGCCAGGTTTGCCTGTACAGGTTACCTGTATAATTAAACCGGAGCATAAAATGTACACGCAAAAGCTGGCAAATACACGCAAGGGTTTGCCTGCACAGTATTGCCTGTACAGTTGAATAGTGCGGGCAAACAGTAGCGTGTATGTGATGAAACTGTACATTTATTCCTATTATATATTTATATTCCAGTTTACTTGTACATGTAACTTGCACAGGTAAGGCTGTCCCTTGCGTGTATGGCCACCTTTAGGTCCACCGGTTTAGGCGGTGCGTTGTCTGTCTTTCTGTCAGTCAGTGTAAGAGTTTTATTAAGTAGATTTTTATATTGAATGCTGATACAGCTGCCTCGCTCTCTTTCAGTCTTGAAAACTCCGACGTAAACTTTAAAGGTGTTCACAGACTTCACAGCAAAAATAACCAACAATACCTTTCACTAACAATCCAAAATGCAGTATACCATAACTACAGTACTAAGTTAACGTTAGCTAGACCCCAGACGCGACGTATTTCTCAGCGCGACTCAACCCGTCACCTCCGCGAATTTCGCGCCCAGCACCGGCGCTCGAGCCACGCCACGCGGGTTTTACGACACCCGCATTATTTTCGCTTATACGAAAACCTTTAAGTTCCTAGCTGATCGTTGCGATGAAAAATGTATGTGTAATATCCGTGGCTGGGTTTATTTTTTATGATTTTTTTGTATAAGTGAGCTCGTATTATGCTAAGATCAGCGTCTGAAGTACGTTTAAAGCCCTTGCAGCAATTTCGCGATAGATCAGTGTGTTGAAGCAGTTTGAAATCTTTAACATAAAAATTGTCTTCAAAAATCATCATCATCATCATCATTTCAGCCGAACGACGTCCACTACTGGACATAGGCCTCTCCCAAGCATATGTTGGGGGATATGCCATATCGCCACGCTTGGCAGGCGGGTTGGCGACCGCAGTTGGTTGGTTAAATACTCAGAGAACGCTGCTGCCCATGTCTGGTGAATCCCTTAGTCGTCTTTTACGACACCCATGAGAAGATATAGGGTGGTGCAATTCTTTACGTCCGGCACCACACGGAACAAAAAAAAAACAAGGTATCTATTATTCGGAGCAAATCATAAAATAGAATTGAATATTTTACTCATCTGAAACTTTTGCAGAGCCGAGACATAAAATAATATACGCGAAAAGATGATTTCATTTCAACTCAGTCAGAATATAGCTTATTTTCTTTAAAATTGTTAGTCTCATACGAGGGAAACGGTAGCTCGGGGCGTTTCGTGGTAAATCCATTCTGGAAGATACCATCCACAATTCTAAATAAAATATCACCGGCGAGAGCACATCCTGCTACCTCTGCATTTCTACAATATTTACCAGCGAGCCATGCATCAATGTAACGTGGCTTCCCTTGTTTCGCATTACCTGCAAAGCGCTCAACTTTCAAACAAAACACATTAAATTAAGCGAAATAACACCGTTTAATATTTTAAAACAAAAGTTGAGAACATTAAGCATATTTGAATTTTGAATGGTGGTCGATTGTTGTCACCGTTCTTTGTTCGAGTGGCGCGACGTAGCGTAGGCGCGAAATGCACGAATGCACGTCGTCTTTCAGAGGCCTTGGAGCGCCGAAGTGAACGGGCCGAGCTGAGCGGGCAAACAACTCAAAAAGGGTTAAGTGCGTTGCTGAATTTACAAAATATGCAGCACTTGCATGATGCAACAAATAGCGATGTTACGTGCAAAATTAAATTAAACTGTTCATGTATTAGGTTAATTTAGTTTAACATTACATACCTCAAGTGATTCTTAAGTAGTCCATGAAGCGAATATTAATTTAGTAATTAATACTGAAGCCCTGAAACTTCATCAAATTATAATTTATCATGTAGTTAATATTAGGCTTAGATTGAAATTCCTGATTAATTATGTATGATCTACAATCCCCTCATCACTAAGTTAAATTAATATTATCCTAAATGCTGAGATTACATGAATTAACAATATTTAGAATCAGTAGCAGTTAACTCTAAACCTTTAAACATAGTCAATTACATTACAGACAAAAATACTGTCTTCGTATAGAACTCTTAAGTACCTTTACCCAGAAGAACTATTTATTTAAGGTGTTACTTTATAATGGCAAATATTTAAACCACTCTTCATAACAAACATTTACTATGGAACCAACCGTCAAATCTCGAAAAAAATATCAGCTGTTCCCTAAATTTTGTCGATTTATGTGAATACAGTAGGGATCAGCTGATTTTGTTTCGCGATATCAGGGTTAGTCCCATAATAAAAGTGGTTCAAATTGATGAGTACAATTGAACATGGTACACAGCAGAATAATTCAATAACTCAATACTTGAACATGGTACACAACAGAATAATTCAATAACTCAAAACTACTCAAAGCACATGAAATGCTTGTCTGCATAATTCACTTGCACCAAGCATGACATAAGGCAAACAACATTATCGATTCCGTAAGCATACTACAACAGGGACTGCATTGTGTAACAAAGGATTGCATATTTTGTTAAATAACCTACCGCACTAGGGAAGGTCCCGGTTTCAACCCCCGGCCCTGATCTTTCCCTTGTCCCTCTGGTTTCGGAGCCGCGCGTAATGGTGCTTTGTGCGGAGCGCGCAGGGCGCAGGGCCGCGATCGATACCGCTCACGTGCGCCACACGCGGCAAAGGCAATTCTTTGTTCTGCCAACTTATCGCCTAACACGACCCTTTATTAACTTCCGTGCGATACTTCGCGTTTTTCGCGTGACAATATAATAGTCTCCCAGTTTTTCGGGGTGTAAACGTTTTCGCGTGTTTAATGTACTCCTACTTTCATTAGATGTTACGTGGAAGTTTTTATGTAATGCATCCATAATAGATTAGGTAAGTGAGTAGGTAACTTGAACGAGAGCGTTGTCGAGTGAATGAATCGAGTAATGAATGTAAAGTTGGTGAGTGAAAGGATCTAATAGATTCTGTTCTATGTGAGGCCGTAAAAGAGATGTCTAGAAACGGTTTTTAAATCATCTTACATTCTAACCCGGATAAGTTAAATATATTTGGATAGAGGTCTTCAAAACTAGCATTATACAATAAAGTGTATATTTTTAAAGGCCTCCAATTTTGAGAAAAACTTCATTTTATTTTATTAAGTATTTACGCCTGAAATGAACACACTTTTTGAATCAACAAGAGTATTAAAACGAACGCACCGAAAAAAGAAGTAAAATTGACAAAATTGGGAGTTGTCACCGTCTAGTCTGACAGTAATGTGTCAAAATTGACAGGAAAACTTGCAAACCTTGCAAATTACAGCAGATATTGACACAACAACACGATGACAACTCAATCTGACAGATGATTCATTGTTAGAGTCGTTTTTGTGTTGCCATCCGCTAGTTAAATATATCTACTATCATTAATAATATTTTGCTTTTCTCTTGAATGGTGGGGGTTTACAATATTATTATTCTGTTGTTCCAAGATTCTTATTTTTGCTGTGTAATTTGGTGCTGGTTAGAATGATCTCGGAATTAAAAAACTTTTTAACAAAAAAAAAAAACCGACTTCAAAAACCTTAACTAAAAAGTAAAAAATAATCATTGTATGTATTTTAAAATCTTAACATAAACCAAAATTTTGAAGGCGGCGCGTGATTGACCCTTTGCGTCATGTAATGTACAGTCGAGCGCAATATCTATAGTAAAAACAGGTTCATGTGGACGTACATGAAAATCACGTGCCGCCTTCAAAATTTTGGTTTATGTTAAGATTTTAAAATACATACAATGATTATTTTTTACTTTTTAGTTAAGGTTTTTGAAGTCGGTTTTTTTTTTTGTTAAAAAGTTTTTATTTCATACTTTTTAGTTGAAAATTGCGAGGGTTGATTCATAAATGTTTATATAACCAATTTGAGTTTTTTTTTTATTAACCTTTGCTATCCCACTGCTGGGCAAAGGTCTCGCTTATGTTCTTCCAAACGTCCAATCACTATCGTGAAAAAAAACACGCATATCGGCCAAGAATTCTCCGAAAAACGAACCAATGAGCAGATCATCTAGATAGGCGAAGCTAAAATAAACTGATTTATTGAAGCTGGTTAAAAAACTACTCAACCTAAGTCAATAAAATTTATATGGGACCACCGCGCGGACTTTCTCTACCAAATAAAAAAAAACCGGCCAAGAGCATGTCGGGCCATGCTCAGTATTATAGGGTTCCTTAAGTAGGTGTAATTACAAACGAATCAAATCGAATATTAATCATGGCTATTTTAGTTTTTGCAATAATCGGCAGCATTCGCGACTCAGAGCGTGTTGTTAGTAGCGCCATCTAGCGATAAATTCAAGAAGCCAAATTTAAGACGTTTGTCATTTCAAAGTTACTTTTTGTGATTTTTTCAAATAGAAAGTAGCTAAAGGAGCATTATTTGCTATGATAATTTTTCTCTAAGGTCAATGACCTTTGAACTAGGACGTTTTAAGTATTTTTCAGTTTTCTCTCTATAACTCAAAAAATTATAATCACATTATACTCGAAATAATTTTAAAAGAGAGTTTTCACAAAGGTCTATCGATGTGGAAGATTATAAGTTTCTACATTGCATAGTTTAGAAATGGCAGGGGGGGGGACACATTGCAAGCCACTTTGGCGGGCTATATTTCGCAGATGGTACACCTGATAAAAAAGTGGTGTATCAAACATTACTTTCATTTTAGTAGACCTATTCAATGATATCCCACACGAGGGGGTGCAGCGAAAAAAATTTTTTTTTCTCCATTTCACATGTATGGACACCACCCCTAAAATACCGAAAAACGATTCTTTTATTCTTTTAAAATTGAGATCTATATGTCGACTATTTTTTAACAAAATTTCATTTACTTATGTTTATAACTGTAGAAGTTATTAAGCTGTAAAGGATTAGGACAGACGGACAGACGGACAGACGGACGGACATGACGAAACTATAAGGGTTCCTTGTAGGACTTCGGAACCCTAACAACCACGTAAATCGGCCCACAAATCTCGGAGTAATCGGTGTGTGTGTGTGTGTGGTGTGGTTTTTTTGAAGCAATTAAATATTTTTTCTTTCTTTCTTTCTTTTTCTTTTTACATACATGAAAAAAAAAAAAAAAAAATGCATAACCTTCTCCTTTTTTTGAAGTCGGTTAAAAACCAACGTCCCTACAAAAGCGGACTCTCCTTTGAGGTATAGTGGGTTTTGTTAGTAGAGGTGCGTTAACATTTGAAATATGTCCGCACTTGTATGCGTGTCACTCTCGGTAGTTCCCTAGCGAGTTAAGCGTACCTCCTTACCATTCGTATGGCAATGCTCGAGAGGTTCCTAGAGATGAGTCTTAGTTTCTATATCTATAAACTACGTAGTAAGACTTTCCGGTAGTTATCTAAAATTTCAAGGATTTGTCAACGCCTCATTGGGACCAGAGTTGTATTTGTTATTTTGGCTACAGATTCTACAAAAAGTTAAGCTAACTAACAAAGTTTGGAGTGGGTCATTTGTTCTGTACTGAATTCCCGAATTGATAGGAACTCAGTTCAGCTTCACCGACAGACTGAAACTAATGAAAGAACAAAAGAAAAGCTATATAGTTTTTTTTTGTTACACGAGAAGTTATAAAACCGAGCCTGAATCACTTTAAACTTATATAATTCTTCAAAAATTTAATAAAACTACATTTTTGGTTCTCATATAAGGCTGCGTCCACGTATTCCGACTAAATCACGTGAGCAATATGCAACAAGTCAGTCAAGCGATCTAGTTGTATTTGTAAAATTACGTAAGTACAGCCATGTAAAAAGTGGCTTTTGTCGACTAAGCGTGACTTGGCGATTGTCTTCTTTGTCTGAGATAACCAGGGCATAAGAAAATGTCTATTCTATGAACAGGGTTCGTACTTCAGTCAAGAGATCGTCTATTTTAAAATTGCACGCCCCTCCACCTACTTTTACATACGATAAAGAAATTATTTCTATAAAAAAATTATGGGGGGGCGTGCAGTTCGATCTCTACCGAGGTGGTGTTGAAAAATGTAGGCTTCCTGAGTGATTCTTGCGCAGATGTAGAAGTGTGCTGGTAAAGTAAAAGCTCCGAGTGAGACTTCTTTTTTCCTTGTTTTCGGTATCTTTCAGGCCTATTTCCTTTTATGAAGGTAGTAGAAATAGCCACGGATTTTGTAGCCACAACCAAAAGTTGGGGGGACTGGATGCGGAAGGCAGAGGACCGAGTGTTGTGGCGCAACTTGGGAGAGGCCTATGTCCAGCAGTGGACTGCGATAGGCTGAGTTGATGATGATGATGAACCAAAAGTTGGTAAGGATATACCTTTCAACTGAATATCAAGAAAGAAAAATAGTTTATTAACTACAGTCAGAGGCACACAATAATAAACAATAGTATTATATGAATAAGTAGTAGATTTAATTTATGCGGAAGGAAATAGACAAATCTTGGTCTTATTCTAGATAAGACCCGCCAAACAGTGATGCTTGCATTGCTGTGTTTCGGTCTGAAAGGTACGGGTGCCGGTGAAATTACAATCACACGAGACTTTCCATCTTCATGTCTCAGTTTGGCGAACCGACTTGCGGTAACATCTAGGCAACAGACTAGGTGGTATTGAAGTTGTTATGGGCAAAGGTAACCACTTAACATCAGGTTGGCCTTTAACTCGTTTCGCCATCCTATACTATAAAAAAAACTATGTTTGGTCCACTGCTGCATTCTCTATCAGTTTCGTCATTCCCTCATCTAGTATCGTTTAAGATAAGTTATTCAACGTTTAGCGATAAACGCTGATAAGAGTTCTTAATCTTAATGGCACCATCCGCTTCTTGAGAATAGGTGACGTCATGCCAAAGGATTTTTAAGTATTCCAAAAGTTACGTAAGGCGTCTTTGTATAAAATTGGAATCTTTACTTTTTTAAGCGAACCATTTCAATTTATTTTTTCATAGAATGCTTTAAAAATTTTATTTAGTAACTAATGAAAGACTTTTCGTTTATCTGATAAAGTGTAGTAAAGATAATTATTTTATTATTTTTATTTTTAACGCATTTACGCATGCGAAGCGAAATCTAATGATTTAAATTGTGGAAAGATAAAATCGCTCACGAGCAGGATTCGAACCTGTGACTCCTGGCTCAGTGCGCCAGTGCTTTAGCCACTAAGCTACCGTGAACACTGCTCGTGGACACTCGTGGTATCGAAATTAACCTCCACTTTTTGTACGTCTTTGGGTGACGTCAGCGATATCTTATTAAGAAACAGCGTTTCTTTATCGACTCGACTAACTTTGCAGTTAATGCAGTTACCTACAGACCAGGTGTTTTTAATATTTACTTTTACATTGTTATTTTTGATGAAATAATAGTAGTTTATGAAACTGTTGCATAACAGTCGTACAGTTTGGCACCAATGAGTACACAAAATTCAGGGTGGCGCCACTAGTCATACATTGAAAAATTGTATCGTTTAAAATCGCGTTTTTGGCAGAAGTTTAGATTGTCATATTGCTTTTAATTATATTTAAGTGTCTACAGGCACATTTTTTGTATGATATAACAGAGTTTGATGGAATCCTGACAAGGATAGAAAATTAGTTCCGATTATAATGTTTTCGCCAGACTATATTTTATTATCTGTGTAGGCGCGCGCTAGGGCTCGTACGCGGCCGCGCGCCATGACCTACTGGATTTGGTCATCGTTACTTGTAAATTTATTGTAATTGTTCTATGTCTAAAGTTTTATTCTGGGCAAAAATATCTGACTACAGCAGTGATACTGAACTGAGGAGAATATGACCCCGCCTGAATTTCTGGATGCAGCAACGTAAATGACGAACAATCTTTTACCAGAAAAATCAAGTAAAACTACGACAATGTTACCAAGATTTTGACTTTGGTATTTTATGTAAAATTGTATGAGCTTAGATAAAATAGTGTATGAAACTGACATAACTAGGTATTGAAACACTCGTGTGATACTATTAAAAACCTCGCCTACGGCTTGTTTTAATAACCCCTGTTATGCAACAGTTTCATAAACTACTTACTGCGTTTGCGTTTTTATCCGCAGTTTATAAAATAATTAGGAGAATCATGTATCGAAACCGTGATGGCTTATCGGAAACGCAATAGTTACGTAAACTCCCTGTAATATTTTTTTACACTCAAGGGTTCTGTTTCGTAATCTGTTAAAACGAGAATTGGCTAAACTTGTTAATCACCACATTGTTTACAGAGTTTTTGCTCTGTAACTGTCTGAAAAACAGAGCAAAAAACTTTGCGTAACTCTTAAAAATTCAGATATTAGAGCCCAGATAATTGCGTAACGGGCTTACACCATGAGTCCACGAATTTGACTCGATACATTGACATGAAACAGATGCTCACAAAAAGCAATTGTGAAATCAATTTCATATAGAAGATTAAAAATATTCCAGCTCGATGATTGAGCAATTTGCGACACGTTTTACGTTGAATACTCGCTGCTGTATTTCTTTTCTATCTTATTTTTATATTAAAAAGCTTTTATATAACGTGTTTTGCTGTCTGTCTGTCTGACTGCTACAAATCTTGCAAGTCAATTTTGAACCCGTGCGTGCCTTTGAACGCTGGCCCTCGCCGCCTTCGCCTTCTGCCCTTTCTCGTTTTTCCTCGAGGGTAGAGTCACTCGGAGGAGTGATCATCCGGCAGTGGACTGCGTTAGTTGATTGAATGATTAGGAAGAATTTTTACGCGAATTACGTCGGTGCTACGGAACTTGTTTTTAAGCATTGTAAATTAGTAACGCAACCGAATATTTTGTCTATACTAATGTATACTGTCTTACTATCTAATATATAAAGAGGAAAGATTTCCGTTTGTTTGTAATCGAGAAACTCTGTAACTACTAAACCGATTTTAATCATTAATTTACCATTAGAAAGCTACTTTATCTAGAAGTAACATAGACTATATTTTATTTAAGTACGCGGGCGAAGCCGCGGGCAATGTCTAGTTATAAATAAATAATGTTTTAATGATTATATTTAGTGGTTCTGATATTCAAGTGTCCTAATCCCAACATATTTGGGAAACAGCTAAGCGAAAGAGAGAGGGTAATTTTTTACTTTTAAATAAATATTAATAAATAAATAAATATATTTGGGACATTTTTACACCACACCATCTAGTCCCAAACTAAGCAGAGCTTGTGCTTTGGGTACTAGACAATGGATAAAATACTTTTATACTTTTTTTTTGTAAATACATACTTATAATACATAAGAAACACCCAGACTAACACAAAAACTTATGTTCATCACACAAATATTTGTGTCCTGTGGAAATGAACCCACGACCTCGTGATCAGCAGTCCGACACTCGAACTACTAGACCACAGACGTCGTCAAATATCATTGTGGTGTATTTAACATTTCATTAAAACTTCTATTTGTAAAACAGATTATCTCATGAACACTGACATGCAACATGCAATAAGCCGAGAAACGCAAGGTTAAATAAGACTTAAGAGTACAATATATTTTCTTTTCCAACTCACTGAAAGCATGACGTCATGAATAGTTAAAAGTAGATCAAAGCAGTTACGGTAATTTATATTGTCTCGACCTTTGTTTGTTTGTACGAGTTTGTGTACAGAGCTAATATGTATGTTTTCTGAAAAATTTGTACGAACCACATGAGTGATTGTTTCACTTATTTTTTATTGTACGAAGCAGTTATAAATGGCGTATGTGTGACTTTTGAAAATGTGATTTTAATTCAATTTAAAATCCTCTGTGACAGCTCAAAATTAAACGAATTTGAAATAGCTTTTCGTTTCGTTTAATTCTGGCTGTCTTATCGAACTGGGTCATTCGGACAGCTCTCTCCGAATCCCTCCCGGTCACAAAAAATATAGACGAAGTGCTACGAACAATCACAGTGAAGCCAACAAAACTGTGCTCCTCCGTGTACAAACCAGCGCTCATGCACGCACATGCACATCCATCATCATTTCAGCCTTCCACTGCTGGACATAGGCCTCCTCAAGCATCGCCACAACGACCGGTCCTACGCCGTATCCAGCGGATTCCGATAACCACACCGATAACGTTAACCATCGTAACCATAGATAAATAAAACAAGGGAGTTATGGCAAGTAGGAATAAATAACGCTTGACACTTCGACATGCGCAAAATGATTACATCGCCGACGGAATGTCCACAGATTAAAGCACTGCATCCACTTTTCTCATGTGTACAATTAGTATGTTTACTAGGGTTGCTACGTGCTTCTTGGTGTGCGTAAGAAAATATGAGTGAGTGCGCCGTACTTATTGTTTTTGTTTATGTTTGTAAAATAAGTGTGAGAAAAGCAGCGACACCTAAACACAAATAGGGATGCAAAAAAAACATCGATGTTTCAAACCATCGATGTATCGTTCATAAACATCGATGTTGAAATCCTTAACATCGACGATACATCGTTCTTTATGAACGATTTTTTATGAACGACGTTTTATGAACGATGTTTTATGAACGATGTTTTATGAACGATGTTTTATGAACGATGTTTTATGAACGATGTTTTATCATAGCGCCATCTCGATCTTCATGATTCTTTGATCTTCGCTTTACATGCAGAGCAGCACGTACTATTATATTCGCTAAACAGATGTCAGGACATCATTCCCTCATATAAACAGTGATCTAGCTCAGTAACACACGTACATTCTATTAAGTACATTCTTTATGACAAAAAGCTGAGATAATAGTTAATAACATGGTAAACTATAAGCTCAAAATCTGTGTTTGTGTAGGTAAGTATTTATTCAACAATTTTATCGTACTATTTGTCAGAATAGAGAAAGTGAAGTTAGAAATGTTAACAGTAAATTCTACATTTCTGTGTTAGTTGTTTTTGTATAAATTGGATTGGCTAATAATTTATTAGGTGTTTTATTTCAATTTTATTTATCATTTTCACGTAACCAAGTAGAAAAAATCATAGTTGATAATGTCGCTAAGTTGTGTTTGTACTTCAAGAACTTGTCAAAAACAGTCAAAAATTTAGAATAATCTATTTCCGTGATGGACGAATCATACTTATTGTGTTTCATTTAGAACAGTTTTTTTTTCCAAAACATCGAAAAAACATCGATGTATCGTTCATAAACATCGATGTTTTCGACATCGATGTTTTACGTTTGAAAACATCGATGTTCCAACATCGATGTTTTTTATGAACGATGTTGCATCCCTAAACACAAACACTTATTATGCATTGAAGCATATCTCCCTTGTTTATTAAATCTATGCTCGTAAAGTCGTAACTCAAAAATAACTTTCAATTCAATTTTTTTAAGTTATGGCTCCATCGTTATTCGATGATTTTGCCAATGTCAAGGTAGGAAAAGACACAGTGATAAGTTCTTAGTTTCGAATGTTGCTTATCATAAATTTACCGATGTTTGTAGAGATGGTATGCATTAAGCTGTAAAAGGACAAAACAACACATATTATTAGTAGACAACAATACACAAAAATGTTAAAACACACAGAAGGAGTTTAAGGGAATGCTAAGGGAAAAAGGACCAATAAGGATAAGGTATGTAAAAATAAACTACACAAACGTATTAATATACTATAACCGAATATTGTTGACACTGATGAATTTATAAAGAAATTTAATCATTGGAGTGTGGACTAAGGTTAACAAAAATGGAATATTAATTGGGAGGGGGATATTAGTAGGGAGTAGGTCGTAAAGGGGAATCGATAGCCTAGGACACGAAAAAAATAAGTGCTCCAGAGTACCCTCATCTAAACCGCATTCACAGAGGGAGTGATCCCTGACTCGAATTTTAGCCAAGAAAACAGGTGTACATACAAAGCCAAGCCGTAATCGAATGATGACAGATGTTATTAATTTGTTAAAATAATTAATTTTCTTATTACTAAACCAGCACTTAGAAGGTATTGAAGGCTGGATGGTCCCAAAAAATTTTCCCTTTATTAGTCTAGATTTTTGCCAATGAGTATCCCAACTTTTTATCATAGAAGGTTTAGCAAGACATCGTAAATCGCGAGGAAAGCAGGACTTGTACGTATCGCTACCACATTGGATAGCCGCCTTAGCTATTGAGTCGGCATTTTCGTTACCCACGATTCCAGAGTGACTAGGGATCCATGCCAATGCTACTTGTATGTCCAGGCAATGGCACCTGTATAGGAGTTCTTTGGTCTGCAGAGTTAAAGAGAAATTCTGGCGAGAACGGAAAGGGGGTTTCACTAAATCCTGTAAACAACTTAGGGAGTCGGAAAGAATAAGGGTTCTATTTAAACCATGTGACAGAACATAGGAGACTGCTTCAAAAAGAGCTATTGCTTCGCCTGTATAAATAGAACAGTATGAAGAGCAGCGAAAGTTTAAAATAATTCTGAACTTTGGAATCCACACTGCAGCTCCCACATTGCTATCCTCCGATAGTTTAGATGCATCAGTAAACATGGAAAGCCAACCATGCCAATTCTCAGTCATGATTTTATTGAACTGTTCGTTAGCACCAGGGTTGTGTTTCCCAATGCCAAAATTAAAGTATATTTTCGGTTGAAAAATTAGGGAATCATAAGCAACTTCAAAAAGAGGGTTAATCTTCGATTGAACTATAGAGATATGCATATTTTGGAATTTATTGTAACTATTGACAAGAAGTGGAGGGTCTTTATGAGACCAATAAGGAGAAGTAGAAATTAATTCCGTAAGAGTATGAAGAATAGAATGAAGAGGGTGAGACTTAACTTGGACAGCATTATAGAAAAATCTGTCAGAAAGAAATTGCCTACGAAGGTGAAGAGGGGGTTCTAAACACTCTACTTGCAAAGCATTGATGGGAGAACATTTCATAGCACCTGTGATAATACGTAAGCATTTGGCCTGAATTTTCTCTAGTTTAGAAATGGCAATTTTATTGCAAGGTTCTAGAAGGAAGCTACCATAGTCGAAATGGCTCCGAACAATGGCATTATATAGAATTCTTTGAGAGGAAGGATGAGAGCCCCAACGAACCCCAGAGAGAGCACGTAATATATTCACACTTTTTTCGCATTTTTTTGATATATAATCAAGGTGGTGATAACCGGATAGTTTGGAATCAAGAATAATACCAAGAAATTTAACCTTTTCAAGAATGGAAATTGACTCATCATCCACGGAAAGATTTATAGGGGGAATGATACGCTTGCGAGAAAAAATCACAGCATTACACTTGGGCACTGATAAACTTAAACCATGATCAGCCAACCACTGGTTAAGATAATGTAAAGCAGAATTTATACGGGAAGAAGCTTCTAAGAGAGAAGAAGAACTATAATAAAGGGCGATGTCGTCTGCGTATTGTAGGACTTTACAGAAACAATTAACTGAAGAATCTAAATCATATGTATATAGGTTGTACAGTATAGGGCTCAGGACCGATCCCTGAGGTAGACCCTTCCACACAGACCGCGGGGATGAGAGGGTGTTCTGATGGCGTATGGTAACTGTCCGGGACATAAGGAGATTACAAATGATGTTGATCAACCTCACAGGAATACTCAGCTGAAGCAATTTTTGCCTGAGTAGTGGAAGCTGAACATTATCATAAGCAGACGCTACATCCAAGAAGACACCGATAACACTTTCATTTTTTGAAAAAGCAATTCGTACGTCTGTTGTGAAAATACTAAGGCTATCAAGTGTACTCATACCTTTTCGGAAACCAAATTGAGAATTAGAAAGTATGCCTTTATTTTCTAAAATCCATTCAAGTCTGTTCTTGATGAGGTTTTCCATGATTTTGGCTAAGACAGATGATAGGGCAATAGGTCTATAAGAAGCAGAATCCTTAGGATCTTTTCCAGGTTTTAAAATAGGGATAATAATTTGGGATTTCCAAGAGGCTGGAACCTCTCCAGTAACAAAAAAAGAGTTAATTAGGTTCAGGAAATACTGTTTACAATAAGAAGAAGATTTACAGATAAAGGAGTAAGGAATACCATCCACCCCCGGGGCAGAATCCTTAAGATGATCCAGGGCACATGAAAGTTCAGTAAGGGAGAAAAGATCATCAAATCTATCAACAGAAGGTATAGGAGGATCTAAAGAGGGAAGACAGTCAAAGCTGGGGACAAAGGGAGGAGCCAGTTTATTAAAAAAGTCATCTAACCAGGTGCTGGAGTCATTGGATAAAATATTTGTAGATTGATCGTCACAAGCTCTGCGATAAGCTTTAATTTTTTTCCAAACAAGAGAAGCAGGAGTACGTGGAGATAAAGACTCACAGAAATTATGCCAACCAGATCTCTTTTTCTTAGCCAACAACCTACAGGTACGAGCTGCTGTTTTCTTAAGATTTAAATAATTAGTCATATTAAGAGAAGCTGCGTAAGAGGTTTCAGCTTCCTTACGCTTTCGGACACTCTCACTACACTCAGCATCCCACCAAGGAGGGGAGGGTATTAACTTACGAGCAGAATTCTTTAGTGGGATACTTGAATCAGCTGCTCCTAACAAGCATGAAATAAATCTATCATACAGCTCTAAAGAATTTGATGGATTTATTTGTGGAAGAGTTTGAACTCCAAAGTCTAACTGTGAGGAGAATTTGCTCCAATCTGCTTGGACAAGGCGATATTTCTGAAGAGGCGGAGCAGGAGGGATAGGTGTATGGGAATTATAGGAGGTAATCAAGATAGGGAAATGGTCACTACCATATGAATTGGGGAGGACAGACCAGGACAGAGTTGACACCAAAGAGGGAGAAGCAAAGGAAAGGTCAGGAACACTAATGTTTTGGGTAGGTGAGACCCTACGGGTAGCAGATCCATCGTTAAGGACACAAAGATTGATATCATCTAAAAGATCTAGTAAAGGTCCAGATAAGGGGTCATTACAGTGTGAGCCCCATAAAGTGTGTCGGCAATTAAAATCACCTAGCACAATTAGGGGGCCGGGAATATATGAAAGAATTGAGTTAAACTCACGAAAAATATCAGGATTAGGATGAGGAGTGTAAGCAGATATAAAAGATATATCAAAGGCTTTAATGGCTACAACATGTAGGCCAGGATTGTGCTGAGGAATTGGGATTTGATTAAAGGTGATAGATCTGCTAACCAATAGGGCACAGCCTGCCCAACCATCATCCCTGTCATCCCGAAGACAGGAAAACCCAGGAACCCTAAAAGGGGACCCAGGCTTGAGCCATGTCTCTGATATGGCAAGGACAACTGGATTAAAATGATTCAACAAGTACAATAGGTCATGTTTTTTGTGACGAATACTTTTACAGTTCCACTGTAGGACTTTGTGCGCCATTCTTGATTATAAATGACTGTAAAAGTTGTTGAACCAAAATAATGACATTGTTCGGTAGGCAATCACTAAATTTTGTTAGTATATTAATCAAGGAGCAGGTTAGAAGTTCGATTAGATTATCATTAGGGGTTAGTAAGGGTGTAGAATCATTGTTAGGAGTACTGAAGGCACAGCCATTGGGTTGGGAAGATTTTGGAGTACCCACAATGGAATTGTGGGCTTGGACATCATAAGACTTTCCTAACTCAGTTTTAGGCCGAGGAGGAAGATTAACAGTTTTTCTGTAGGAGGTTTTAACAGGAGAAGAGAAAGGAGAAGAAGTAGGAGTTGTGAATAAGGTCGCGGATTGCTGAGAGGATTGGACAGGAGGTTGATGGGAAGCCTGAGAAAGTGAGAAGTTTGTGATAGCATTCGAGTAGGACATTTTTGAGTGGGGGAATCTTAGAGAAGCTTCTCGGTAACTAAGGTTTTCCTGCGACATGATAATTTTAATTGATTTTTGTCTAAGGTGCTCAGGACACTTGCTATCAGTGGCTAAATGATTACTACCACGGCATAGCAAACATGTAGCTTCAGAGTCTGGTATATTACAACTGTCTCCAATGTGTGGTTGAGCACATCGAAAACAGCGAGGCTTGGACCTGCACTGAGTGCGAATATGCCCAAACCGTAGACAATTCCTACACTGGATAGTGGGAAGATGATAAGTGGAGACAGGGAGAGAGGCGCTGTAACAATAAACTTTCTCTGGTAAAACTTGGCCAGAGAATGTCAGTACCACTGTTGAAGATGGAGACCAAGACACTCCGTCTTCTCTTTTATTTTTAAAATTAAGCCTCCTAGCCTTTATGACATCGCCACAGTGATTTGGGGTTACTATTCCCGAAACTAGGTCCTCCAGTGACCAATCTGTTGGAATGTCTCTGACTACACCCATGCGCGTTACCTGGAATCGTGGTATGACAGCAGAGTAGTCGTTAGCAGATAAGATATCATTACTGACAAAGCTATTGGCGTATTCCGCACTTTTAAATTGAATTGAGATCTTATTTGTACCCAGGGAAGTGATGCCACCTTCACTAATTCCTTTTATGTTATTTTTATGCATAAATTGGGCAAACTTCAAGGTTTTTAAGATATACCCTGTTGTAGGGTCTGACTCTGCCTTCGATACATACACCGTATATGGAGCACTATCACACTGGCTATAACAAATTTTCGAGTCACTATCAAACCCTGGCCGAGTATAGACCGATTGCGTGGAGTCTGATGGGGACTTATTTTTCTTGTAGTCGTAGGCTAATACGGTATTCGCAGGGCGTTTTAAATTACCTTTCATTTGGCTTATATCAAAAGGGGACTCTAAGGATTCAATGTCTGGAGGTTGCCCTCCTCCCCCATCAGGGGGCTCATTTCCCGTAGGAAATGAGTGCTAAACCAACACCAACTAACCTTCTACCAGTCTAAACCTCCACCGAACAAAACACAACAAGAAAAACACAAAACTAAAAACACTTCGGAAAATAAGTTTTGAGGTTAAGTTAACACGATGTCACCTGTGTCAAATCCAAACCTCGAATCCAAAAAAAAAAAAAAAAAAAAAAAAAAAAAAAAAAAAAAAAAAAAAAAAAAAAAAAAAAAAAAAAAAATTACTTTAGTTTGTATTTTTATTGACATTCACCTGTCACATTAACAGCTTCTAAAACACACAAATACCTCACGCTATGCCTATGGGAGCACAGCAGTAAACACTCAAGTTCGAAGCACACGCGATCGGAATTAAAACAAAAATATGCGCCACTAAAACTGTTAATGGTCGGTATTAAATATGAACAAGCGTTGTGTGGTCGTGGCGTGGTCGTTGCGACCACGTTATGCTCGCGGCTGCGTTTATCGGCAACCACATAATGTGTGCTGTTTAGTGTATAATGTGTAATCGGTTTTAGAAATTGTGCTGTGGGAGTGAACTTCGCCGATTTAATTATAAAGGTAGTTTTTACAATGTTCTAACTGAAAGGATTATAAATTAATCTTCCTCTTTCTACACATACCTATCAATATTAAATTCAACAACAGAGTTAATTGAATTTATTTATTTTATCAACAGTTGATATGCTGAGCACGTATCGAGAGATCGCACTCTCGAGTGAACTAACGACAAAAATTAATATCCAATCTATCCACGATTTACCCTACTAGAGATAGTTTGACATATTTTGTATGGAGCTTATGACAATCTCCTATCTCTAGGGAAAAACGTGGATAGATTGCATATTAATTTTGGCCGTAAGAAGATGTCACTGATTCCGTTGGTTAAGTTAAAAAAATCGTAGCCTAAAATAAGGCTTCATTAATTCATTTTCCCTTATCGATATTAACATCCCTTACCGACGGACTTTGTAGAGCTAGCTGAGCATTTGACTCTCGGGGGCGAGTTGCAGTAGCTATTTGGCACAAGGCGGTTGCTGCAAGGATAATCTAGTCAGGTTGGCTAGTAACACTGGGTGCAATTGCGGAGCTCCCAAGCAAAGCATGTCACCACTGAGCAAGTTGCGGTTGCTCTATACAAGTCACACCCACTTGCTTGCTCGCCGAGCCCCCCGGAGGACCTAATGCAGGCTACGGAGAGAGGTGGGTGCGGAGGCGACACGGGACGTTGTTTTTCAGTCTGGTGCAGATGTTGTCGGGGCATGGTTGCTTTGGCAAATACCTGCACAAAATTGCGAGACGGGAGGTTGCTCCCGTATGTCACCAGTGCGGCTGTTGAGTGAGTGTTGTGTGAGTACGCCAGGCATGCCTGGGTTATAGATAAGAATCCTGACAAGAACCCTTACTGGGCACTGCAAGCTGAATAAACACCTTCACAGGATGGGTCTCAGTGATACCACAGTTTGCAGGTTTTGTCGCGAAAAGGATGAGACGCCCATCCATATCCTATGCGAATGTGATGAAGTGCACCACATGAGAAGCCAGCATCTTGGAGGCCACGTCATCTCAACGCAGGAGATCAGGTCCTCTTCCCCCAAAGTCATAGTCGACTTCATGATTGGCTTACAGCTTGGGGAAGTGCTGTAATGCTGCAAGAGGCGTCACAATAGATCTTATCAGGTCGCAGTGTCTTCGAGGGCGTTCAAGACCCCTACGTCTTTCCTCAAATAATAATAAATGCCTGGGTTATGCAGCGTCGTGCTCTCTCTGCAGCAATTGGAGACCTCACGCAGCTGGCCGTGGTCAGGGCCATGGCTGATATTAGGGAGGCGCGAGAGGCAGTCGCGTCCTTCTGCAAGGATGTCATCTCGCAGAAGGAAGCAGCGGAACGTGTCAGAGAAGAAAACTCCCTAGCTGATTCGATCCGCCGCAGGAGGACAGGTCGGGGAAAGCGGCTTTACGGCCACCCTTAGGCGGCCAGCAGGCGATAGATTGGGGAGTCTATCATCCGCATTCCAGGCCTCGAGCTGCGGTGATGTCCCAAGTGTGTCCGGACATCGCCAAAGGAGAGTTTAGGAAGAAATTGGAAGGCCCTGTAAAGCGCGCTGGATGGGTCGCGAATGCCATGCATTGCAGTCCTCGTGGCCCATCCACCCAAGGCGAGAGTAGGCTCATGGCGAATTTTAAGCAATTGCATAGCTTCTATCGCGGGCCTTGAGCGTGGAGACCGAATCCAGAAATTCCGTAACGAAAATAACCTAACACCCCCCACTCCGACCGGCACAGCGGTGATACTTTTTAGTTTTGCCATCTATCGATGAATAGCAGAACTTTTAATGACTTTTGAAATATCACGCTTGTCTCTTAAGTTCTGCAAATCGCCTCTAGGTGGCATTGGTTGTATCGGCGTTACTGCGCATGCGTAATCCCCCTCTTCGCCCCGCAATCTGGTGACTCATGCCTGCTTAGAGTTTCGGCGTTAAGGCACCTCCTCTTTTATTTACATAAAAAATGCTATGCAATAGCTTTACCGCGGCAGTCTCAGAGTGCCACACGTCTTTTTTTTTTTGCGGGTGCGAGTCCCACATAACCACACTGGCTCTCCGGTAGTGCGATAGGCATTTACTCCGCTTAAAAAAAGGCTACGGAGAGAGGCATACGGTATGCCACTTTCTGGTCAAAGAACATCTAATTAATAGCCAGTGACACGAAAAGAAGGACATACTAACTAAAACCCATCGAAGCACTTCCAATGAAGCGCGAAATATTTTACATCACCATCAAATCTACTCACCCGTTAAAAACAGAAGCGTGAATACCTAAATACAAATAGCAACAAAACCTGCAAGTCACTAGATTATTTAACAAACGACGATCACGATAACGTAACCGGATCAATCAGTTATTCAGCGCGGTTACCATGGCAACCGGCCCGTAGACCGTCAGTAATAGCCATGCTCTATTTCTATCAATCTATTGTACCTACTTCTATTATTGATACTGTATTTTTAGATTTAATTATAGTATATTTTATTGAGATTCGGACAATCGTCAGTCGTGTGATATCTGAAATCGGATCGATCGATCGATTTCCGTATGTATAAATGTACTCTGTGATCGATTTTAACTATAGTTCCGAATCTTTCTTTGACTTGACACGTCGTTTAGTGTAAATGTAATGGCCGTGATGGATGATTCTGATGGGTTAACCAGCTTTATGCACTATGCAGTGACATATTCATTAACATTATGCTAGTCCTGGGCATATCTTAAGCTGTACCAAGGAAACTTCACGAATTCGCATATAGTTTACACTTCTTTCTTTTTACTAATTATTCTGAAAACTTTTGAAGCGAAGCTTCTGTAGCGTTGCTACGCGCTCGGCCACCGGGGAGTATACAGAGAAAAAACACGGGCGTTCTATCCGGCCTTGCAATGCGTCGCAAATTCGCTTCTGTCAGGCGAAAATATATTTATTTTTTTCTTAAATAACGGGGTAATCGCATTTGGTAAAAGACGTACCTAATATGCTTGCTATTTCTTTATTTCCGTTTTACAGACGTGCTTAGAATAAAACTCATTATGGATTTCTTTATATGGTCACGACCGTCAATAATGTTTGCCATGCCTCTATGGTAGCCACGTGGAGCAGTGATTCTTGGAGGCTACAATATTTCTTCTACTTTTGTAACGGAAAAATATAACTTCGTTTTAACAATAGTTTTAATTATTTTGAGAAGGGAGGTAGGAGTCTTGGACGCCTTAAGCCACTGCGACCTGAAAAGATTGGTTGTGACGCCTCTTGCAGTATTAAAGCACCACCCCAAGTTCATATCATGAAGTCGACTATGACCTTGGCGGAGAAGGACATCATCTCCTGCGTTGAGATGACGTGACCTCCAAGGCGCAGGTTTCTCATGAGGTGCACTACATCATTTTCGCATATGATATGGATGGGATAGGCGTCTCATCCTTTTCGCGACAACACCTGCTAACATCTAACTAACACACCTTCAAAGAATGGGCCTTAGTGATAGATACTGTGTCACTACATCCTGTGAAGGTGTTTATTCAGTATGCAGTGCCCAGTAAGGGTTCTGGTCAGGGTTTTTACGTGGTTCCTGTTCAATAAAAGCGCTTCTTTCGTAAACCTTTTCCTAAAGCCTACTAGAAGCATTTTCGAGTGTCCTTGGCTTGGGGATTTTTCCCAAAGGTTTGGTCAATTACCCTTACAAGTAGATAGAAAAAAAAAAGAGGAGCTTTTGCACATGAGCGGGGTAGTACAGCCACAGTAAACATAACATACGGAAACTACGTCCTTATGCTCCGGATTGAATCACTCACACAGGCGCACGACTCAACAAGAACCTAAGCAGACGTCGCAGTGCTGTCAGTGCAAACATCCGCATAGGGGCCTTGTTGACCACCGGCGCGGTCCATTAGAGTTCCCAAAGCTCCTCTATTTTGTGCTGAGGATGGCCACCGTGTGGTTTTACGGCCAAAATTAATATCCAATCTATCTACGATTTGCCCTACTAGAGATAGCAATTTGACATAAGCTCCATACAAAATGTGTCAAATTTCTATCTCTAGTAGGGCAAATCGTGGATAGATTGGATATTAATTTTGGCCGTTAGTCGGTAAGAGTCCGACATATCCCTCCGCCTTCCCCAGACGGAGGATAGCCATGAGGATTTCCACCCGAAAACAAAAACAAAAACCGGCCAAGAGCATGTCGGGCCATGCTCAGTATTATAGGGTTCCTTAAGTAGGTCTAATATATCTATACAAACGAATCAAATCGAATATTAATCATTGCTATTTTAGTTTTTGTGATTTTTTTAAATAGAAAGTAACTAAAGGACCATTATTTGCTAAGATCATTTTTCTCTAAGGTCAATGACCTATGAACTAGGACGTCTTCAGTATTTTTCAGTTTTCTCACTATAACTAAAAAAATTATAATCACATTATAGTCAAAATAATTTTAAAAGAGAGTTTTTATAAAGGTCTATCAATGTGGAAGACTATAAGTTTCTACGTTGCATAATTTAGAAATGGCAGAGGGGGACACATTGCAAGCCACTTTGCGAACTGTATTTCGCAGATGGTATACCTGATAAAAAAATTATGTATGAAACTTACCTTCATTTTAGTAGACCTATTCAATGATACGCCACACGAGGGGGAGCAGCGAAAAAAAAATGTCATCCCCATTTCACATGTATGGGCGCCACCCCTAAAATATATTATCAAGATTTTTATATTCTTTTAAAATTGAGATCTATATCTAAACCAATTTTTAACAAAATTTCATTTACTTGTGTTTATAACTGTAGATGTTATTAAGCTGTAAAGGATTAGGACAGACGGACAGACGGACGGTCATGACGAAACTATAAGGGTTCCTTGTAGGACTACGGAACCCTAAAAAAGGGGCCTTATTGACAGGTTCGTCTGTGTGAGTGCGTCGTTTCGAGCGTTTGTATATAGTTTCCGTACTGTACATTACGCTTACTGTGATACAACTACAACTAGGTTGCCTGGAAGAAATCGCTGATCGCGATAAGGCCGCCATTTGTACAATAGTTTAAATGCATATTCAATGTAATGTCTTTTATGGTGTACAATAAAGCATATATAAATAAATAATAAATAAATAAATACAGGCTGATAAAAATATTCAAAGTTGTACCCATCCAGTTATAACAGTTTAAAATTATTGCATTACTAAAACCTAGTAAAAAAAAACTAGTTGCTACGAGTACTTGCCTATATCTACTTAACCCTTCCGATGCACACGGCCAAAACAAAAGCCATCCGTCATCTATTACGTCACGTCAACAAACATTACCTCGTCGAAGTTTAGTCGTTAGCCCTTCTCGAGTCATTAGTCACCGGGATTACATCCGCCGTCCACACGTCCCGTATTGATTGCCACACTGGTCATATTGACCGGCGGCGTTTACATTCGGAATTATTTCCTAATAACGCGTTCGGAGGGTTAACGATAACGGATGGAATGGGAATTTTAATATGGGTTACCCTGCGAATTCCTATTTGGGGAATACCTCGTAACGATTTGGTGGAAATTTTGTAGGGCTTTGCGATCTTAAGGTATGGAGATGACGGGTTCAGAAATAACGTTTGTAATGTGAGTGTGTTTATTCATGAATGTTACGTTTAATTTCGTTTAAAGAATATTGTGAAAATATACGTAAGATAAAATAAATTGAATTCATGAATTTTTCCTCAACATTTTTTTCATTTCTTTTTGTGTAGGTACGGTCGGCGTACGTCAGTGGTTACAGCCCTTACTGCTTAGGAAATAAAGATGCTGTCAAGGTCAAACTGTTACCAGTGACGTGCGGTCGCCTATACATCTAGGACTGCCATGACCTAAATTGCCGACGCCAGTTTTTAAGACCTCCAAAACCCCGAACGTGCAAGTGCAACCAGGTTTTTCCCCCATATACAATTTTTAAAAAGTATATTTTTAAACCGAACGGGCTGCCCCACGCACAGTCGACTTTTTACCCAAATTTATAAAAAATATTCAAATATCATAGTTTTATCTACAAAATCGATTAAAACATCTAATCGCCAAAACGAGTAATTTCCATGATTAGTCCAGAACACAAAAAAGTCCACTTTTTAAAATATGTATGTATCACTCACGCACTTTACTTTTCCACTGTCATTATGTTATTATTACCAACATAATATTGTTATTATACTGTCCAACACAATATGTAAAGCTAATAATATAATAGCACAAACTAATGAGTATGAACACGCGACTTGTTACGTCACACGTCAAAAATCAACAACACTTGCATGTGGTAAGTACTATATCTATCATTAAACGATAAAGTGCAGAAAATTTACTGCCAATAACACGTGAAAAGGTACGTATGTATAATAAAGAAGAAATGTAATGTACCCTTATGCACGAACCGTTTTGCTGATAGCTTTATCATGCGTACCGCCAAAGAGTGGAATTCCTTGCCGGGTCATTGTTTCCCGAGAAGTATAATCTGGTGGTCTTCAAGGCTCGAGTGAATAGGTTTTTGCTGGGCAAGCGTGACCATCGTCGACCGCACCATCGCTTAACATCAGGTGAGGTGGCGGTCAAACGCAAGCCCGTTAAGAATAATTAAAAAAAAATACAGGTTGACAGCAGCTAAGCATGTGCTGGGCGTGTGAAATAAAGAACAATGTGTTGTACCAGTTGATGCTTGCAGGTGGAACCAGTCCCTTGCAGTGGCGGCTGCTGGGTCAGATAACCGGTGGTGCACTGTATTGTTTTATTTACAATACAGAATACAATAATGATACAATCAATATGATTTAAAACACAATAAAAATCTTTAATACCAGTTTCCGTCCAAATCGACTCTAAAAAACGTACTAAGAAAACAAAAGAAATCCACACAACCATTGCTTTTTCACTTTTAAATTAAGAAAAGTTGTTTTGACAAGTTGCTTTTATTAAATACTACTACTATAGCAGTCAATATTGAAGTCAATGCTAATTTTTACACCATTAAAAAGTCAAAGTAACGTAAAAACACTAAATAATACTAAAACAAGGAGAAATTTAAACGAGCGCGGGAACTATGACAAGGAGAGGGCAACGCCCATACCGTCCTTCGGCCGGCTCGCATCGAGTGCATTTCGTCAACGATCGGTCAATCTCGGTATTATTCGGGTCGTGCGGCGCACGAATCTAGGCTAGTTACTTCATAGTAAATGTACTAATTATCTTCCGCCTCACGCGCCAGGTGATGTAGCTCGTATTTCATAGAAGTTGTCTGAGCGTTCTGCGTGCGCTCCGCGAAGCGCACGGGGCTTTTTTGTTCGAGCGAAAATAAGTCTTAACTTCTTCAGTTTAGAGATTAAATTGATTTGTCGTTACTTCATAACTATTCGTAAGTATAAACTAGGTGCGTAATATTGATGTTTTAGATATTTTGTGATTCTTTTTAAAGTTATTATGAATTTATGAACTGGTAGTGCAGCGCACGAGTGTACTTAAGGTATAGCCGCCACTGGTCCCTTGTATGAACCGGTCCTTCTGTTCTCGCCTACCCTGTGTCATTCATTCGACACTATCATAATGATGTCACGCACGTGCTAATAAATCTTTAAATACACTTTACTACACATTACTTTGGAAAGTCACCAAGGCATTATTCAGAGGGCGTTCGAGAGAGAGGTATCAATCAGCTACTGTTGAAAGAGATAGATATATGTAGTTGGTCGTAAACAAAGTCGTGTGAAGAATGAATGTTTACAGTACACATGTGTTTGTGGCTAGCAATCCGCTTAAGTATTCGTATTTTTTAGTATATATACTCGTATTTTCATAACAATGATAACAAATATAGGTGCGGCACGCTATGATGGCGTTTTTGACGTTTGCCTGCTCATGAAGATCCGTAAATATTGACAGCTATACGTATGAAGGAACAATTGCCGTACTTTATTGTCAATAGTGATGCACTGCTACAGCAATTTAATTTTTCTAATTTCGAATCTATTATTCAATTTCAAATTCTATTTATAAAATACTACTGTTTTTATGTATGTCATGGAAAATTTGATTAAATAGCGATTAAACAAAATGGCTAGACGTTATGTTTATTGAATAATTTGATAAATTATTTACTTTATGTAGATATTATTCATAATAGCTAGTTGGAGTTGGTCAAAGTAATAAACCTGGTCCCAATCGCTAATAATTTGAAATTTGTCACAACACTATTGGAAAATGTCAAAAACGCAATCAGAGTGTGCCGCGGGTATAATTTGAGGTGGCGCTCGTCAATCACCAATTCAAAAACATTTCCTAGTGCCGATTGCGGTAGTGACCACCAGCTTTTGATCGCTGACTTCAAACTGCGCTTAAAAACCTCTCGGCGGAATCCTCAAGCGAATGTATTCTGGAACAAACCAGCTCTAGACCACTTTCACGAGACTATTGATAAACAACATCAAGTCACTGAATTTAGAGAAAAGTGTATACCCATGGAGTTTCTTGTCGGCTCTTCTCCATAGGACCAACTTTTTGGAACCGAGCAACTAGATTCATAATTAGCGTTTTGAAAGTGCATGTAGATGCTTCTTCGAAATAAAAACTTTTGACTTTGGTTTTGCAGACATAGTAGTAACGTTACGCAGACATAGTAGTAGCTATGAAAGTATACTAAAACTTACGATTGGGGCCTCTGTTCTTCGCTCATCAGATTATCAATCCGACATATTTATCACAAGAATCATTAACATACGACAAGTATACGACGATGTAACCCTTTAATGCCAGCAATACACTGTCTTGCCTTGCCTGTCATCAGTATTTCAGAGTATGCTGTATGCCAAATAAATTCACCCAGCGAAGGTCGGTGGTTATTTTAGTGAAAGCAAACCACATTTTAACCGTTTGTTCTACAATTTGTCAAAATTCTAGTATTTTAGAATTTATATGAATAGCAGATATGCTCACGCTGATTTCTGTGAGTGGGGTAGATAGAGAAGATGGATCAATCGGATTTTTTGTAAATATTTGACAAATGAGTCATTTTCATTAGTTTCGGATGTTTTCTTGTATAAATTGTTGTTAACTGAGGTCTTTTACTAGGCGGATGGAGTCCCTAACGGTATTCTCCGCCACCCGCCCGGTTAAGCTGTTAGGTTAATGAAGAATTTGCAGCGTTTTTTGAATATTATTGCCTATATGTACCTACCTATTTAAATTTAACAGTAAACGCCTTTGATCTGTTATCTATGTTGTGCATTTTAAAAGTTAATACAACTTAATTGTTCTAATACTTTCAACTCCGTTTATTACGTAGCATTTTCTTTAAAAAAAACTACAATGGCGTATATTAAATAATGTCATTCGTTTCACCTCAGCGTTGTGAAAGGCACGTGCGATCGTTTGTGAATTACTCTGATAATACGATTATCGTATTAATGCAAATAGGTGCAGTGACGTCACTGATGACACGGCTTTGCGATAGCGAATTGGAATATGCTCTATGTATACGCGTGCTTTTTTTATACGACAATTTTCCGCGAAATTTTTGTGGAATGTATAAGAAAAAAGTGATGCAACGAATACTACTTTTACGAATACGAATACCAATTCTACTATTCGGCGAATATGAATACGAATACCTGATTTTACTATAGCTGCACGTAATTATTAGTCAAAGATCAACAATTTGAAACGACTCTGCCCAATTTTAGTACATAATTTGATGAAGCACAGTTAACTTACAGAAAATTGCTTTGTGGTGACTGAAACTTATTAACTTAATTTAACTACAAACATCAAGTGTCTAGGGATCAAGTACATTTTAGAGTATCGCCGCAATCGAGGATTATTATTTTAACATTTTTGGATCGTTATTGATTCTTTTTAGGTAATTTCACTATTAAAATAAATAATTTTCTTAAAATTTTGATTAAAAATAGAAAATCAACTGTCAATCAGGATTCGTATAAAAGTGTGTAATAGCATTTTTACAAATTTATGCGGAGAGGATTATTTCAGACGTGATCATCCCTTTGCAATGCCGATTGGGTGATTCGTTTCGACTAATGCACGACAATGCACGTCCACACACGGCTAGAGTCTGCCATTCTGTCGTGGCCTGCTCAATCACCAGACCTCAATTGAGCACGCATGGGATATGCTCCATAGAAGAGCTCTGCCGAGTATCCCACAACAACTTTTTGACTTGTTAGAAAGAACGTGGATGGCCATTCCTCAAAGAGATTTTGATGAACTGATTTTAAGCAAGGCCAAATCACTGTGATAGTGAGATTCGTGTCAATGGTGGAAACAGTTTTTTTTAAATCTTTACAATAAAAAATCATTCATAATTTTTGCCTTTTTTCCGTTTAACTGACGACATTTCCCACAAATTGCAAATTTTTAAATGTTTTTATGAATGTATCTTTGTGTCTTTTTCAACTCGGTTGCAACACTCGGAACTAAGTCGCAACGCAATATCTGCATGGAATTTCTAGGAATTCATTTTTTTTACGTATGTTTTGAAGGTATTCGGCGAATACGAATATTCGGTAATTTGATGATATTCGGCGAATACGAATATTCGTATTCGTTGCATCACTGGAAAAAATCTATGTATTAGTCACTTAGCTACATAGGGAATCGTTTAATGATTCTTAGACGAAAGTTCGTAAAGATTTTTCAGATGAGGAAGCAACTTACGAAATACATGACTGGACCAAAGTTGATGAGTATTACCTGCAAACAAAATAAGATAAACATTAATTCCATACACAACACCGACACCAATTTTAATCGAACGCGCTCTATAAACTAAAGCTGTTACGTTACGTAACACGTAATACACCGTAAGCAATAACAAGACTCTCCTAACACGATGGCACGAAACGAAACGACTCCGGCTCGTAACGACTAAAAAAAAATACTAAACTAGGGGACGGACACGTAAATATTCTACGGGATGAAGGCGAAGGTATCAAGCCAACAAGTCAAGCTAAATGTCTTTCCTTGTTAATAGAAACCAGCACCCGATACCCTGATACCTCCTAACAAAGGCACTGTTAACTTTATGGGACGCTTATAGGCGTGTACGCATCTTTACGTATGTACGCATCTTTATGTATGTGATACGAGGTCAACGACCTCACGGCCCCGACACACGCAATTCCGAATCTTCGGTCACTTGTTTCCAACAGATTAATGACCACTATTCATATCAGATGGCTATTTGCTGTCCCCCGACTGAATACGGACGGTATTCTCGCTATTTGTATTAGAACACGTTTTCGTACCCGACTGTACGGGACTACGGGTTTGTTCGTGAACACACCAAATTATTCATTCCTTTTTTCAACACTTCAAAAGAACGAGGCGTACTTGAACGAGTAATTTACGTAATTGTATCAAACAGCTCGAAGCAGCAACATCAAATATTAATATACTTATCTAGCGGAGCGTTCGGCTTACAAAACTTCCACGGGTATTAGCCACTTACAATGTGGATTACGTCAGGGTGGTGTTGTGATATACGCGAGCCTTTGTGCAAGTGGACCTTGAGTAAAATGAGAATTCGCTAAGTCCCGGCAAATTGAAAACGTTCCAGCTGAGCGAGAACGCAGCCCGTAAACGGTACCGAGCTGCCGAACGTCGGATCGCATTAACCAGGGCCCTTTGTCGAACGACGCTCGACGCGTATCGCCCTTTCACTACCGTTTACAGACATTGCTGTGCGCTCAGATAACGACGAACAAAGCGTTCCCGACTGGATGCCAATTCGGAAAATGCTCAGTCACCCCTGCGAGCTACTGTCGATGTTCCCGTGCGCTGTGCCGCCAGTGTACACCGCCGGTACATACACAGAAATGGATATATAGAATGGTTGTAATCACAATTTTACTTGCGATTCATGCGTGGCAACCATGGCAACTTTCGAACAAACTACGCCTTACATGTTGACGTCATTAATTTTTAATTTAATTTTAATCAAATGTACTTTACAGCTTTCAATCATGTCAATCTGCAAGGTTAAGCTGCACTTGCCGCGGTCAGTCTGTGGATGGGTGACCGTTTCGATACACCTCGAAACCCCTCCGTGCCTCGGAGAGCACGTTAAGCTGTCGGTCCCGGTTGTCATACGAATATCTATGGCAGTCGTTACGGGTAGTCAGAAGCCTGAAAGTCTGACAACTGGTCTAACCTCCGAATGTCAGTATTACCCAGTAATTGGGTTGCGGGGGTCTGATGGCAGTCGCTCCGTGTAAAATACTGATGTTCAGCCGCATCTGGCTAGACTGGAAGCCGACCCCAATATAATTGGGAAAAGGCTCGGAGGATGATGATGTACTTTACAGCTTTTGTTTCTGCAGTTAGAAACAGCGCAATAAGGCTTTTTTTTTTTTACAGTATTTACAGAAACAAATTATAAGGCGTACTGAGAAAGGTTTTGAAATGCCCTGCACTCTGGTGCAGAGTGTTGGCACGCGCGCCTCGCCCATTATACGTGATGATGCAGACATGGAAAGGGAGCGTAGGGCATTGGCGATTAGAGCGAATATGATCGCTAACAGATTTTGCCGATGCACGGCGCAGGTTAAAGTGACCCTTTTCCGAGCCTACTGTACATCACTTTATACCTGCAGTCTGTGGTCGAAATACACGCAAAAATCGCTTAATGCCCTACGCGTGCAGTACAATAATGCGTTCAGGGTGTTGTTGCGGCTGCCGCGGGCTTGCAGTGCGTCTGGCATGTTTGCGGACGCCCACGTTGACGGCTTCCATGCCATACTACGCAAGCGGAGCGCCGCAACGCTCTGCAGAGTCCGCGCCAGCACTAACAACATCCTGGAAATGATAGCGAGCAGGCTGGACAGTCGCATTAGTGGCCACTGGAATAGCCTGCACGTAAGTTTATGTGTATATAATGATGTCTACTAACATAGTATATAAGTTATCTCTTTACTAACAAACTCTTGTTTTTTTTATAAATGTGTATATTTTTTAAATTTTATGGATCGTGAAGGTCTGAATTAAATGTTTTTTTTTTTTTTTTTTTTTTTTTTATTATTCCATTCTATTTCTGTGGGTACATACTACTTGAATTTCGATGAAATTTCATTTGAATTTGTCGAATAAGCCGGGTGATGCTCGGCTTCAATCATTTATTACGTCATTAGTGGTGTGTTAGTTCGCACAATGCTTTAACGTATTGTTTTTATTTTTATGTTATGGATATGTAGAGGAGTTGTGTGTGCACATCCGATGTTTATAGAGAAATAATCTCATAGAATTATCGAAGAGTAGCCAAAAAAATTTTTCTCTTCGCATCACTAGATAAAATAAACTTGAAAAAAAGTAGTAGACTTCAAAAATAATAAAATAATTTGTGTGAAACAGTTTAGGAAGTAGGTTGCCTTTGATTCGGTTTCATTTAAGAAAATATTGTCACCTACTTCCTTAACTGTTTCATACAATTATTTTATTATTTTTAAGGCAGTTTTTACTTAGTTTATTGTATTTTTCTATTTTGAGTGACATAAACAATACATAGTAAAGCGATTTCTGCAATCGCGGCTGATTTGCTGTTATCCATTGAAGAGTTACCTTCGTTATCTCCGAAGATATTCATCAGATCTTGACCAAATTTAAATAGGACTACCTCGAGAGCATACCCTTACAAAAAAAATATAAAAGTCGGAGAAATCGATGAACATACATAAAAATAATACAACTTTCTCCTTTTTTGAAGTCGGTTAAGAATGTTACGAATTAAAATAAAATAAAATATTAATAAATATTATGTAAGAATTGCACCACCCTTATCTCTTCTCATGGGTGTCGTAAAATGCGACTAAGGGATTCACCAGAGGATGTGCAGCAGCGTTCTCTGAGTATTTAACCAACCAACTGGGATCGCCTACCCGCCTGCCAAGCGTGGCGATTATGGCATATCCCTCTCTTAATTGGGGGCGACCTATGTCCAGTAGTGGAAGTCTTTCGGGTGAAATGATGAAGAATGTTACGCAATTCATAGCATTTTCTCCGTAACAAAATGTGCCGAGAGATACGGAACGATTATCATCACATAACGAAAGCGAATTTTCTTACTCTTATTTGTTTGGCTCGCAATGCTACATCTTTTAAAACGAGTCGATATTGCACCTTTGTTATTCCAAGTTTCTATAACAACAGATTCTCTGCACGTCTTTTCAATTTGACTCTCTGATTGTTTTACCTCCATTTCGACTTCAAAATAAATAAAATTGGTTGGCTTTTTACATTTTAGTAACAAACAAGGCACTAAAACGTTCGCCTCGGTTCTAAATTCAAGTTATAATTGAAAGAGACCGTCACAAGCAAATGCTCCGAATCGAAGCGAATTTTCCGAATGCCGTAAAAACGGCATTCGGAAAATTCGCTGACAAGAAAAACTCTGGAGTAAATCAAAGCGCGTTTCACAGGAACGGTAACTTAATTAGATTCCGCAGTCGGCGGCCATAAAGGGAGAGCCTCCACCATCGCCCACGAGGCCAATAAAGACTACACAACGCCAACGTAGTAGTTTGTAGAAATCGTCTAAACGACGAACGAAGCGTATCGTTCGCGGACTTTCAGATTGGTTCAGATACGCGCGTAGGTCGTTGACCTCAGCGCGCGCGCATGTTCGCACACGGCTCTCGGCACAAACATGGTTAAAAATAGCTTGTGACGTCACATGTTTATCATCGTACGCAAGGTTACGCGGCGAGCGGCGACCACGAGTAAACCATGCCGCGCTGCGCCTGCGCCGACCACGGCCGAATTACGATGGTCGCTGGAAATGCACCGCACTGAAGAAAGAACAGTTTACAGCACTCAACACATCATCAAGATGTAGCAATTGTGTTGCAGTCACAAACGACTCCTGTGCCTTATTTAGTACTCTAATACAGACCAAAATCACAATAAAAAATATTGCAAAAGAAAAAGCATTACAAACATTCTCGGTCACCTAAAGTGCAACAGAATGCACCGATGCGATGCATTTGTGCACTGCATGCTACAATAAACAGTTTTATCAGTATCGATAAAAAAAGCTTGTAAGAATAGATTTTCAAAGTTTGCCCTAACAAAGACAGATAATTTTTCAGTTTAACAATGAAGAAGCTAGTTCTTTTTCATTGCAATTTATTTGAAGGAAAATTGCAAAAGAAAAAGCATTAAAAACATTCTCGGTCACTTAAAGTGCAACAGAATGCACCGGTGCATTTGTGCACTGCATGCTACAATAAACAGTCTTATCAGTATCGATATAAAAAGCTTGCAAGAATAGAATTCCCATGTTCCTCCTAACAATGACAGATAATGTTTCAGTTTAACAATGAAGAAGCTACTTCTTCTTTTTCATTGCAATTTATTTGCCGGAAAATACCGAGTGGCCGTGGTTGTCTTCAAGATTTTTCTTTTAAGACTGTCATTAGTTATTACAGACACTTTTCATCCTAAAAATCGACGGAAAAGAATATAGAATCTCTGTTCCGTAGCTTTTATTTGTTTGTTTTATGTAAATTCTTTAGCAAGAAAATATTGAACTGAAATTCAAGTATATATTGGTAAAATTTTATATTTTATTTACTTAGGCTTCTTCTGACAATACTTGAAGTATTCTTACCGAACATACACTACAAATGTTCTAATACTTGCATCTGATGAATATTACAACGTCTATCTACATATCTGCCTGTCTGTCTAAAATTTGCATATTTTGACAAATACTTACGACTTGAAAAAACTTATCAAAAATCCCAAAAACTATTCAATTAATTAGCAGTCAGTTTCGGAAACAGAATATAAAACGAAAAAAAAAAACAGAATTTACATACCAACTAACTAGAATTTTTCACACTCATCTTTGAATAAACATTTTTTTCACGGTATATCGAACCCTGGCTCGCTTATCCGATCCGTGGTTTAGAAGGCGTTTTAATAATAAATGTAAACATCATAGTATCATTATGTTAACGAATGGGCTATTTACTTGCGCACACACTGTATTTCATGCGTGAACAATAAAATACTGAAAGGATTGTTGTTATTGATATCATTTTGATTTGTGTATAACTTTACAATCTATAAATAAATTATGGGTCAAAACCAATGATATTTAAAAGTACAGATATGTTACTGCGTTCGCAATCTGAAGACTCGAAAAAGTCCTAATTAGGACGTTTTTCTATTAATCCGCGTCAAGTAAGGCGCCGAGCGTGACCGGTAACAACAAAAAAACTAAAATGCCGTTGTGTGTGTACAGAAAGTGTTCCAATTATGACGCGAAAGTGTCTTGAAGTAACCAGCTTACTTACTTTATACTAGCTTATGTGTATTGTGCTGCCGCTGCATACGGAACATTTTTTTCGCTTGTTTTGTTAGGGTATGACATATCTATACTTTTAAATATCATTGGTCAAAATTGACACGTATACCAAGACATAACTTAAGATAGCTAAAGGATTTTGATACTTTTTCGGAGAAGTAAAACTATTAAATCACTATAGAATACAACTAAACAAAATCTAACTTGGCCGGCCTGAGGCACTGTGCATATTTTCCCCGCCCCTTGCCACCAATGACACCCATAAAACGATTACTGCGACGGTCTTGTGACAACTTCAGGCCGACCAACTTATATTGCGCGTACTGTGCATACAATTTAGTAACGTGGTGGGATGCATTAAAAGAGCCTCCACGAGTGACGATATTTAATTGATCGTCCGGCGCACCTTAGGCAGTCAACCTATTAACCTGCTGACTGGCTAATCTTTTCCCCACGGCATGAGCTAATTATCTTTATGTAACTCATGTCGACACGATAGAAGAAGAAGAAGTGACGTGGATAGCTCATAAGAAGGAAGAAACGTATGAAATTCGATTTGCAAAAGGATGCTTGACAAAATTTCAAAGCTCTATAAGTTTTTAAAACAGAAACTTTACAGATGCAATATCTACGATGCGTCTAACGGTAACAAATTAAGCGAAAGCTTATCATCAACTCTCAGTAGAAAGCCTTCCTCTTGCGACAAAACTGTCGACGCGACTAATCAACAGAGAAATATAATCAGTAAATATATATAAGTCAGTGTTTCCTGAGAAATATATTCTGGTGGTCTTCAAGACTCGAGTGAATATGTTTTTGCTGGGCAAGCGTGTACCATCGTCGACCGCACCATCGCTTAACTAAAATCAGGTGAGGTGGCGGTCAAACGCAAGCCCGTTAAGTATAAGAAAAAAAAAAAACAAACTCCAGCACTTCACTGCTCCAATATAAGTTCATTTAATATTATTGCACATCGATCCCTCCGTCAGCGAGGGGACATGAAAATGACATCACATGTTACACTTGACATGTGTCAAAATATACACGAATAAGATATAGTTACAGAAATAACTGGTATGTGGATTTTATTAGTGTTGATGTTAAACGAGTGTTTTTGATTAAAAGTATCACACGAGTGGTGTGCTATAGAAAGAGCTGTGCTCGGAGTTACTCTGAAGGATAGAATCCGAAACGAGGTGATCCGACAGAGAATCAAAGTTTTCGACATAGCCTACAGGATTAGCAAGCTGAAGTGGCAGTGGGTCGGCCACATTAGCCGAAGAACCGATGGCCGTTGGGGTAGACGGGTTCTCGAGTGGAGACCGCTAATCGGTAAACGTAGGGTAAGACGCCCTTAGACTCGGTGTAGCGATGATATTGGCAAGGTGGCTGGTAGCAACAGGATGTCAATGTCAGTGGCTTGCCATTGGAGAGGCCTATGTCCAGCAGTGGACTAAAATAGGCTGCTGATGATATGATGATGAGTGGTGTTTGCGAAAATAAAAAAGCTAAGTATCAAGAATGTTTGGTCTTTTTCATAGTGTTGTCATCCAAGATCTTCAAAATTTTAATGAAGGCGATAAAGTTAGTGTAAGTTTTAAAGATAGTAAACGTAATCGCCACCACGAAAATCTAAAAGCAAGCAGAGAGAGTTTTAATGACTTCATCATCTTCATCCCAGCCCGTTATTATCCACTGCTGGGTATCCTTTCGTTTTTGCCAGCCTCTTCGACCTTGTGCGTCCCTCATTCAGGTGCTTCCTGCTTCTTTCACTATATCATCAACCTAACGCGCTTTCGGACGGCCCGGGTTTCAACCTCACTTAAACACTGAATTGCTTTAAAAATTCTAATTTAAGACCCTCAATCAATGTCGATATAAATGGCAATTAATGATTGTCTTTTCTTTATTTGACGAAAATACTTGTATGACAAACAGATACCTATTATACTTTCAAATTGAGTATATGGCAAGATATATGAGTCCTAGCGTTGAGTTATATGAGTATGAGTCGTTTATAGACTCGCAAAAAACTTAATTGGCTGTAACAATAGCTCATAGTCGACAAGCTGGCTAACAATCACTTAAAACATGGCTGACCTTTGAACCTACACCTACGCTATTATGAGCTGTTACCAAGCAGTATTTATAATCATAGGTTGCTTTACAAGTTTTTTTTTTTTCAAATGTGTTTTTTTTATGTTAACAATAGGTAGACAGCTTTATGGCGTGTTAATTAATTACTGTCAATACAAACTACTCTGAAACAATATACATTTTTTAGATTAGATAGATATAGTTATGCTTGAGATTTTTTCTAATGATCCAGATTTTTAAGCTTGACTTTACTGTACGACTGCTTAACTTTCTCTTGCATCGCTTAAGATTATTATTTGTTCAGCAAAGGCAGTAAAACACACAGCCTCTTAAAATATACTAGAAAAATCTAAAACTATAAAACACACTTTAAACAGTGAGTTCAAAATTTTACTAACATTTAAACACATGTGTCAAACGATAAAATTTACATAATATGTCTAGATTTTTGACACCAACTGTTTTCGAATTTCTACAAGCCGCTTTAAATCCTCATAACTACCAATTATCAATTTTTGTTCTTCAAAAAAGGCTGATCTTGTCGAGTTTCTTAAAACCATACAAAGGTTTAGGTATTTAATTAATGTCAATTTAATTCCATTGCTTCGGTATTAAATACTTTCACAAACCTCTCTTTTCCAAATGGAGCTATGAATGTCATTCTGAAGAAGACATTTTCCCGTGTAGTTATGCGTTACAATTAACTTACAAATGAGGGTTAATGGTAGAGGACCACGTCGTTTATGTAGTAATATATTAGTTTTAAAACTATAGTAATGTAGGCATACCATAACTTGGCTAGTGTACTGTCACACACCCAGTTCATTTCCCTTAGTTGACGTTTACGACTTGTTAAAAGAGATAAAGTGCTGACATGCCAGGTGTTTTAATTTAGTAAATCAATAGTGAACTATGGACGATTAAAAAAAGGCGGACGGAATCACGCTAAACAATAAGTGAAGCACCCATAGCAAGACGGCTCGCTTAAAAGTACGGGCTGGCACGCACACCATAGATAATATACTTACGCACACATTCACAACAAATCTCGTGTGACAGTAGTCGTCGTAGTTTCACAAATAAAATAACAATATCTGGTGTGTTAAAACGCTGTCAAAATTATAGTGGGTTTAGGAAAAAAATAAGTACTTCAACTTTTCTTAGCGAGATTGCGTCCGCCTTTTTTTATTCGTCCGTGTAGGTAGTAAACATTTTTGAATTGAATTCAACTTTGAAATTGTTACTTTTATATATATAACACTAGTTTCTGCCCGCTGCTTCGCACGCGTTTAATTTGATTTATTACAGAATGACATCATCTCGCAACCCTCAGGAACTTATCTTCCCGAAATAAAAAGTATACCTATGTCCTTATCCAGGTCTTAGGCAACCTCTTTGCCAAATTTTATTACGATCGGTTCAGAGGTTAAATCGTGAAAAGTAACAGACAGACAGTTATTTTCGCATCTATAATATTAGTGTGGATTTAATTCAGTCTGTCTTTGTTTTTTTGCTCTTCAGCTACGAATCTACGATCTATCACTGCTGATAACTAATATAATCAGTAATTAATTGAAACTCAAACGGCAGCCAATGATTGATCGATCTGTCTATGATGACCTATCAGTATTACCAATCATCATCATCATTTCAACCGAAAGACGTCCACTGCTGGGCATAGGCCTCCCGCAAATGGGGGGGATATACCATAATCGTCACGCTTGGCAGGCGGGTTGGCGATCGCAGTTGGTTGGTTGAATACTCAGAAAACGCTGCTGCCCATCCTCTGGTGAATCCCTTAGTCGCCTTTTACGACACCCATGTCGCCTTTTTCACATTACTAATACCTCAAATAAAATGCACTACTTGAAAAAATATTAAAATTAACATTAATTATTATTTATTTAGTATTCAAAAATATACGTCATCTGGCTTACTATCCTCCAAAGAGAGTATCTAAATCTAAGCGAGACCTCATAAATGCTCAAGTATTCGTGTAATATCTTTCTTATATTATATCCACAATTCCACAAATATCTAGTACACACGGCTACACATCAAGCTGTACGTTTCCAGTATAAGCTGACCTCGCATTGTATAGGTTTTCCTTACAACGCGAGGTCAGCCTTTACTGGTTTAATACAGCTTGATGTGTAGCCGTGTGTACAAAAACAACTATGTCTTATGCACATTACACAGACAGACTGTCAGGTATTTAATTCATAAATTCTGATCGAGCTAAAACAAGCGTGACGTGTCATCGGACGATGCTATACGAGCTAATTTATGTACATACAAGACAAGACAGTTTCAATGCGATTGTTTCGAGTATACCTGCCCTTACTAGACGGACGATTGTCTATACCGATAAGCTTGTCACATAATTATGAGGTGTTACTTTAATAATAGCAAATAATTTAAGTGGTGGATCTACTCATCATAGCGAACAATATTTACTAAGGGTGAAATGGCGAAAAAAATCAACTGTTCCCTACATCTGTGTTTATAAAAAAAAAATCTTGCCTGAGATGGGAATAGAACTAACACAATGGCGAACAAGTACCATACTGTATTTTATGACTTCTGTTAATAAATAAAATAAACAAATAAATATTTTTAAGACATTTTTACACATCACCATCTATGGGTACCAGACAGTGGATAAGTTACAGCAAAACCAGTTTACATGCAAAAATCTTCTCCATATATAAATGTATATCGGACATCGCAATATAATTATTAATATTCATGCAATAAATCATTGTACTTGTTATTTATTCATTGCTGCGTTGACCCCATAAAGGAATAAGGGACATCGTTTATACAATGCCACGAGCCCGCGACTATACACTACACGCGACGTGAAATCGCACGTATACCGTAGAGAGACGTACTGTTGTCATTATTAGTAACTTTCTCAGGCCTACTTTAGATTTTTTACCCAATGTAAAATCTACCAGTCTTCAATCAGTGCGTCCTGCCTGTCATGACTTACGGTGCCGAGACGTGGACACTGCAAGTTTGGCTAGTCCACAAATTCAAAGTCGCTCAGCGAGCTATGAGCGAGCTATGCTTGGAGTTTCTTTGAAGGATAAAATCGGTAACGAGATTATCCGGAGAAGAACCGGAGTGACCGACATTTTTTTTTTTGTAGTCTAGGATGGCGAAACGAGCTAAAGGCCCACCTGGTGTTAAGCGGTTACCTTTACCCATGACAACTTCAATACCACCTAGGCTGTTGCCGAAATGGTACCGCAAGTCGGTTCGCCAAACTGAGACATGAAGATGGAAAGTCTCATGTGCTTGTAATTGACAAGACATAGCTTGTAGGATCAGTAAGCTGAAGTGGCAGAGGGCTGGCCATGCCTGTCGAAGGACCGATGGCCGCTGGGGTCCTTGAGTGGAGACCGCGAATCGGCAAACGCAACGTAGGACGCCCCCCTGCCGGAGGACCGATGACGACCTGAAGAAGTTGGCTGGGGGAGACTGGATTCGGAAGGCAAATGATCGAGTGTTATGGCGCAAATTGGGAGAGGCCTATGTTCAGCAGTGGACTGCGACAGGCTGAGTTGATGATGAAATCTACCGGGATTTAGCTGTTTGCCAAACGTAGAATTGACAACAAATGTTTTTCTTTATCCTTTCTATTACTCATAACATATACGTAGATGACTATTGGTCATAAGAAAAGCATAAAATATGTTGTTAAAGGTTTGTCATTAAATATACATTGTTGGTATATGTCAGCTTCGAGTTCATGAAAAAACGTCATTAAGAACAGTAGTCACGAGTCACTTAAAATGACAATAATTCCAGCATAAATGTGTGATATCCTTTAAACGCGAATGATATGACACTTAATAATGTATGTGCATATGCGTTCATTACTCACACTTCCCTCAGCGCCGAGCATAACATCGCGAGGGTCGCGGGATCAAAGATCGCGTTATTACATCACTAGTGGAAGGTTGTCGGGCTATGGCTACAGACTCTAGCAACCTGTTTTACTGTGCACAAACTTTCTTGCACGCAGTGGCCGGTGATTGATAGCCGATTCGCAAGCTTCGTTCTTTTTTCTGTAATATTTTTCTACTACACTAACCACAAGTACTTATTAGATTAAATTAAAATAAGCTCTGTTAAATATCTACACAAATAGCATCAATGCAACCCACGGCATATTGTTATCCTTTTCTTATGAGGTGGGACCTGGTGTCCTAAGATACAGGCTTCGGCTTAGTTTAGGCACCAGTCTTCCACTGATTATCTATCTTATTGTGATACTAATAATTGTCATCCTTACTGGTGTATGATTTGTGAAAGATAATAAATAAATAAATTGAAATTTAAATTGAAGTATGTTTTTTTCCATACGGGTAGAATGTCACCCAGTACCTACCTACCTATAATCAAGGTCTCCCCTATCATCGCTAGACCAATACATCAGTAAAAAAGCCATAGCCTCGACTTGTTTATTTCACCAAAACCTTTCACACCAGCATCACGATTTCAAAGACTACTACACCTTCTAAAAGTAACCTATATTCCGATCGTGATAGGCCAACCAACCTCGAAGAACAAGATAAAACTAAAACTACACGACAAATAGCGCCGATTATTTTGAATACTTTACTCAATTAATTTTAATCACACTATCCTATTCTAACAAACATTTTTGTAAAGGACAAAGAAATTTTCAACACACTTGCTCGTAAAGTGGCTCTTAGACCCGTATTAGAGAATGTTCCTCAGGCTTTGATCACTGTTTAAAACTAGTTTTGAGTTGGGATTTAATTTTAGAACATTCCTCAAGTATAGATTCATTGATCACAGTACAGCTGAGTTTAGCTTTATTTTATACTGTCACCTGTTTCTATATTTGAGCAGAGATTTGATCTGTAATCAATCAAGTACGGTCGAGACTCGAGACCACGCTTGAGTAGAGATTTCATTCCCATTTCAGATTATCGCTATTAGCGATAAGACCGCCAATCTACCCTTGTTTTACATGTTAGTCCTAAGTTTAATAATGTTAATGGTGTACAATAAAGAATATTCTATCTATCTATTATATTCGTGTGCTATGATGTGAATTAAAGTTTATAATTACCGTATTAGAATAAGACCGATACTCAAGTAACGATTCTATCCTTGAGTAGAAATCAGTTGATTGAACATCAAACTGTACTTGAGCAACGTTCTGTAATGAATGATCTCATATTAAAATGTATAACACCTTTGTATACCATGTTTAACGCGAATAAATATATTATATTCTGTTCTAATACGGACCTTAGTGGTGAGACTAAAGGCCAAAATTAATACCCAATCTATCCACGATTTACCCTACTGGAGATAGAAATTTGACATAGTTTGTATGGAGCTATGTCAAATTCCTATCTCTAGTAGGGCAAATCGTGGATAGATTGGACATTAATTTTGGCCGTAAATTAGTTTGTAAAAACAGCATTAGCACCGATATACAACAGCTTGTAACCTATATCTTTTACGAATCGAATTGTAGAAACCCGTGCAGATGACGTCATTCAACTTGTAGGTCATCCATCAAGGTCCATCGATTTCTTGTGGCAGTAATATAATTACTTGCAGGTGCAGTACGCTTAGTAGCGTGCATTGCTTATATACGCAATTAAGCAGTGGCTCAGTGTGTTGTGTTGTGTGTGTTCTAGTGTGTTCTCAGTAGCAGCCCGAAGTCTGGATTTGTGCCCGGTCAATGGCAATAGGCTCGCACCCTATTTCATGGGACTATAACATAACTGGCGAAATGTGGGTGTACTATTACACCTCTGCCTACCCCTTCGGGGAAATACAGGCGTGATGTTATGTTGTGTGTTATGTTGTTAAGCAGTGCCTACTTCACCTCTACGCTTGTCATGTGCACGCTTCTGTCACAGAGCAACCTTTTGTTGCGTGGGCGTTAAATCTTTTCATGGATTTTTTTAGAGACAGCTGTATAAAAAATATAATTTACAAAATTACGCAATTTATAATATGGCCTAAAAAATATTGAAAAGAAAAGATGCACTGTTAACATCTATTGTAACTTGCTGATTTTTATCTATCTACTAATATTATAAACGTGAATGTTTGTGAGGATGTATGTTTGTTACTCTTTCACGCAAAAACTACTGTATGGATTTTAATGAAATCTGCTGCCTAATTTTGTAACTAACCCACTCGCGATCGCAATGATGTATCAGATATCTGCGTTCATTTATTTCTCCGTATTTTTTGACAATCCGCCTTATCGGCTACTATAACACACCCTGCAATAAATGTTGCTGTAATGTCAAATTGAAAGCTATTGTCATTGTGAGTACTTTACACAATTACCCCACTGTGCACTGTTCAGTATTATTTTGAACAATTAAAACTGCCAAACACACAAACCTCATAAACTATTAACTATCAGTTATAGTTATTTAATATGAGTTCAATCATAACACCTGTCAAATCGGTTATTATACTTTTGCAGACTTAACACAAAAAAATAACTTTATAATTTTGGCGCACTAAGGCGTCAAAGTATTCCTCCACACCGCTGTCATCTGGAAAAGTGCCCAGAAGACTGGCAGCGTTGCCACGTTGAATGGCAACGCTTATTCTTTTGCCAAAGACCAAACCAGCCCTCTGGTCACGCAAAGTGTCGACCAGCCTCTTAGCGATTTCCTATTAACTATCAGTAATTATAAGCAATTGCGCGGAACACAATAAAACATTTGAGACCGAGTAAGACACCAAACACAAAGCCCACATCCGAGAGTAAAGTCAAAAACTACATCAAGACACAACAGAACATCACCACCATTAGACCGAAGAGTAACACATCAGGGGCATCACAGATATAAGAGGGATACCGTATCAAATTGCAGTACCCCTTTTATTCTTGTATAAAATCACTATCACAGGTGAATGCTACAGGGTAGCCCGCAAAATTCAAAATTACTTGCATTTTTTGCAAATTGTAGCGTTATTTCGCGTTGCATATCGGTCCAAATATAATCATATTTCGCGGCAGTAATATTAATATATCTACTGAATAATACTCGTACAAAATATTAATCTAGCTCTATAAGCTGTACTAGCTCGATAATATTAATTTACGATCAAATTATCGATTTTCGAGCTTGTAGAGCTAGGTTTATATTTTTTATGAATTTTATAAAGTAGATATATTGTTATTACTACCGCGAATCATATTTTAAGGCGAAATAGAGATACAATTTGCAACAAAAAAAACGCAAGAAATTTTGAATTTCGCGGGCTACCCTGTAGCTTACCTTAAAGAAAACCAATAAAAAATGCAATGTACGTTAGCTTTCACTTTCACTTTTTTTTTCAGCACTGTTCACAAACATCATGATGACTTGTAGCCTTACACTGCTAATTCCCTCATAAAATCTAAGGAACAGCAGATAGAGGAATGTACAGTGTATTTATTTAACTGGGACTTTGGAAAATTCATAAACCAAGAGCTAAGTAAAGAATTTAGGGGACATAATAATACACAATTTTTATGAAATCTATTTTGATAACTACATTAAAGTAAAAACCACGTTAGAAGTTTTTAAACTTTCGCGAATTTCACTCATATTGTAATAAGTTTACGGGACTTGTCGCGCACAATTAAATCAAAATATAACGAACATTTTGACTAACCTCGACGTTTCGGTCAAGTTGCATTGGCCGTGGTCACGAGCAGACAAAAAAAATAAAAATAATAATAAAATGTTTGTTATATTTTGATTTAATTGTGCGCGACAAGTCCCGTAAACTTAGTTCAATAAAAACCACGTTTTTCGAGTTTTTGTTCACGCTTGACCAAAAAAAGTTTATACGCAGTTTTTTTTTTTTATAATAAAAAAGAAAAATGCATTTTTTATATTGTATCCAAAGAAAGCTCTAGCTTCTTTGGCTTGGAATTTACCTCCACCCAAAGATATAGTAACCTACATACTACAGATTACTAGATACACGTCGGAACGACTTTATTTAATGTTCCGAGGCCGAAACTGTCAGATCACAGATTTTACAAATAAAACAAACAGTATATTATCTATATTATAGTAAAGCATAGAAACCGAAAAAATCCAAGTCTCTAGATCACATCCATTGATAACTGGCAACAGAGTAACACAGCTGTTCAATGTTTATAAGAATCCTACGCTATATTAGTTATGGCCCTACTTTGTAATACGTTGTAACTTGGAACTAGGGTAAAACAAAAACGTGAGCATCCATAAATTACCTACCTAATGATAATGTAAGAATGTTACAGTGTCAAGAAGTTCGATAGTGGCACAGTGACACTATTTAAAAACAACCAACATTACAAGGAAAAACTAATCCCGTTTAAATTTACAGCCTAAAATGTTTAAGAACAAAGAGATTTTGTAAGCCAGTAACAATGATGAATGGCATCCTGCAAATAATTGTCCTTCGGAGCTAAGGGCGGGGCGCAGGGGTGGGTGAAGCGCGGGGGCTGCGGCGGTGGGCGCGGCAGGGCCGTGACGTCACGAGCCCTGCGGTCGTCGACCCGCGTGCAAAACAGCTGAGCTGACAGCGCGGACGAGATATGCAAGTTACGCAGTAAGCGGTGCTCGGCCCACGTAACGGTATTACTAATTAAGGTTTTAGCGCCACTGACCGAGTTTTTATTGTACTATTGTAAACAGGTTATGTTCGTGCACCTGTGGGTAAGGGTTCAGTTTAGTTCGTAGTACATAGAATTATGAAAATAACTAGTTATTTTTGCGATGTTGTGTTAACTACGCTAGTATTTACTTATGGAACACGCGAACAGATAACGGCCTATCTACTAAACTATTGTTGACTTCGAAACACGTTATCGGCGTTCACGTAACAAGTCACTGACCTACAACACATTAAAATAAAGAGTTATGCGCTCCGGACACGGGGCCAGATGAAATGTGTTCAAATTTATTCGTACACGAGGCCAATGAAAGGCCAATATTGAAATGACTCACTAGACTGATTCACTGGACTGACTCGCTGGACTGACTCGTTGGACTGCCTCGCTGAGCTGATTCACTGGACTGACTCGCCAGCTGACCCCGTTTCCAGAGCGCATTGAACATTTTACGCTTACGCTTATGTAGTACTTACCAACGTACCTACTTCTCCGGCAAATAGTGATGCTTGTATTGCTGTGTTTCGGTGTGAAGGGTACGGGTGCCGGTGAAATTACAATCACATGAGACATTCCATCTTCATGTCTCAGTTTGGCGAACCGACTTGCGGTACCATTTAGGCAACAGCCTAGGTGGTATTGCAGTTGTTATGGTCAAAGGTAACCGCTTAACATCAGGTGGGCCTTTAGCTCGTTTCACCAAGCTATACTATAAAAAAAATAACCATCCTACCAATCCGAAATCCATTAACTGGGAGCCAAATTTTTTCGAACATCTCTCGTTAGACCGCACTTGACGGTACAAACGGCTAATTTAAATATGAAGCGACCCCTCTGGTATCCTGAGAGTCTGAGAGTCTCCAACTTTCTAGGTCGAGGTCTTTAAGATATGGTAATGAAGGATAGCTTCCAGCCGTTCGTCCGCACACACTTCAAACATTGTCGGACGAATTTTGGCTGGAATTAAGCTCTATTTTGGGATGTTTTAATATTAATGTGATATTTGAGTAGGGTTATATTTTTAGTGGAAGAAGGCTTATATCCAGCAGAGGGTTCTTTTTAGCTGTGGGTGATAAGTGATAATTATACGCTTCATGGTATTCAATATCTTGGTTTGCAACCTTTAAGATATAAAGACAGAAACCATACTAGTGCACACAATATAGTCATGTAAAAAATAAGTTATTGTGCCCGATACAAGTGTGTAGCTCGGGACGCTCCTATTGAGTTGGCTTGATGACCTGAAGAAGGCCGTTAGAGTAGACTGGATTGAGGCAGTTTAGTTCAGATAGTGTGGTACGGTCGACCGCAGGTCAGTGGTAACAGTTTGACATTGACAGCGTCTTTATTTCGTAAGCAATAAGGGCGGTTTAGTAATTCACGTGTAACCATTGTCGTTCAGTCGACAGTACAACTCGGGAATAAGCTTATGTCCATTAGAAGTGGGCAAAGGCATAAGACAAAGGTGGTGGTAGGTGGTGTAGTATAGGCAAAATTGATAGATTTTTAGAATGCAGATCTATCATAGGTCAGATATCAAGACTTTTTGTGACTGAAGCAAGCTGTAAGCCTGTTTTAGTATTTATCTTTGCTTTGTTTGCTGTCGAAAGGTCCAGTTGAAAACCAGCGCCAGACACTAGTTGTCTGGCATTTTTGCTGAACTGAGCCTATTTGGTGCAGCCGCGGGGCACACAATTATACTTTCAGGAGTCTATGATGATTAAAATTGTATATTATTGTTATTGTGTGCCTCTGGCTGTAGTAAATAAACCATTTTTCTTTTTGTTTCAGATGAAATACCCAATAAATAAATAAGCTCCTTCTTGTCTCCTACAAGTATTATACGATAACCTTATCGACTAAAAGTTAGGAACTATTATTTATTCTGTGCTAATAATCCGAAAATTTATTGTAACGGTCTACATTATCTAAAGCCCGCTGTACACTGACTTATGGAATTATGCAGAGCTCCATAATGCTACCCAACCAGATTTCAGCGAATGAAAGAATTAGGATAATTTAACATAGAGAATTCTCCGACGTTTTTATTTGGACTAGATATTATAATTCCCGAGAGATAAACGATGAACTATTAATACTTTTTGTTACTCCATCGATTTAGGATGAACTTTTCGTAGATACAAGAACTAAGAATAGGTTTTTTTTTAATTCTTAACGGGCTTTGACCACCACCTCACCTGATGTTAAGCGATGGTGCGGTCGACGATGGTGCACGCTTGCCCAGCAAAAACCTATTCACTCGAGTCTTGAAGGCCACCAGATTATAGGTACTTCTCGGGAAACAATGACGCCGGCAAGGAATTCCACTCTTTGGCGGTACGCATGATAAAGCTATTTAAACCGGTTCGTGCGTGAGGGTGGAATATCTACCATATAACGGTGGCGCATCGCCGTGCGTCGGTCGTCCGATGATGGAAAGGTCTTGGGGGAATTAAATTGTGCAATTCCAACGCACACTCGCCGAAATGCATTCGATAAAAAACGGATAGGCTAGCAACTTTGCGCCGATGCTCGAGACTTTGTAGTTTGGCATCGACCAGCGTATTGTTGCCAACGAGCCTCCTGGCGCGCTTCTCAATCAACTCGAGAGCCGCCATTGATATTTAGCCGAACCATCACAGAGATGAGAGCAGTACTCCATACAGGACCGAACTTATGCTTGGTACAAATTGAGCAGCTGTTCAGGTGTGAAGTACCGTCTCACCTTAGAGAGGATGCCCAGCTTTTTGGCAGCAAGTTGAGCCATGGACTCTATGTATGAGCCGAAGTTGAGGGTGGATGTTAGTGACACGCCCAGAAGCTCAAGGTGCAGCATTGAACTTGACCAAGTTAGCATCACCCCATTCGGAGACAGCTTTCAGGGACAAGTTCAAGCGTTCAACCATGGCCTCTCTAAGAGACTGGATTTGCGGCCGACTCGCGCGTGCATTGGATTTGTATTAACTCTCAACAACGGTGCTGTCGTCTGCGTACGCAAAGGTCTGAGCAGATCATTTATGTGGAGCAAAAACAGAGTTGCGGAGAGTACTGAGCCCCGAGCTCAGTACTCTTCGGGACCCCGGCATTATATATTACAAAATTGATAGCTAAGTGATACTTTTTATAAATACTTTTTATAAATACTTTTTTATAAATACTTTTTATAAAGCTTTATCTCATGTTTTACTGTAGTGTAATTGGTCAAATGTAACGTCAATTCATTGGTATAATAAAGTCAAATATAATAAGCTATTGTTCGATAATTTTGCTGCCTAACAACAATAACTAAATTGTGACATTATCACCATCAAAAAATACAGTATGGGTCTTTGTTTCACATAATCTATTCCAGTTGTGCTCAACCTGCGACCCGAAGTTTGTTAGACCTGACGATCCTTACGAAGTGATAATGATAATAGCTTTATTTATTCCTTACCTAAATTATAGATTTGTGCTTATTCTATATTTTTGTTAGTTATATGTTAGCGTTTTATTTTAACCTAGCTTGTAGTTATATAGTTAGCTTGTGCTTAGTAGGTATTAGTTTTTATGTAAGGAGACCTTACATAAAAACTAATACTAAACACCCTACCCTTTTTTTTTCCGTGGGGAAGTCCTCATGGACGCACTCCGCCCGGGGTAGGCGGAGCCAGTGTCGGACTCTTACCGACTAAAACCACCACGGTGTTCCTTCAAATACCTTAGCCGGGGGCGTGGGAACCCGTGAGTATTCACACAACCACCCCCGACAGGTCCCGGCCCGCCACAAGCAGGCGAGCCCCTTCTACCCGTGCGGCCTAACGTTGGCCGCACCCTCCTCTGTGGCGCACACGGAACACTGCACGCCACCTCACCTCATGGGCCTTTACCAGCTGCGCCAACCACGCCAGCTATGCCAGCCACGCCAGCTGCTGGTCGAACAGCAGACTACCCCGAGTATGCTGCTCGCAGGCCCTACCTCCCGTAATTTTTTATAGAGGTTTTCTTCCACGCGGTCCGGGCGGTGAAGCCAAGACCCTCGGTCCCAAGAGGCGCGAGAACACTACTCAGCGGGCACTTCTGGGGTTACGAGATACTCTAACTCTAGCTAGTCTACTCCAGGTGTTTCCAGCCGTAGCAACTACATCATCGCTCCATCTTTTGGATGGTCTTCCTTGTCGTCTTTTCTTGTACAATGGATACCAATTAGTATAGTAGTACTCAAAGTGACAGGTGATATTAAGGCTGGTATGGAAGACACCATGGTTACTGTTTTAGTGCTGGTTGATTTTTCCAATGCTTTTAATACTGTCAGTCACAATATTCTCCTATCTATTCTCTCCCATCTTATGGTTTCACCTGAAGTGCTGGAGTGGTTTTCTACTTATCTTCGGGATCGTCAGCAGTCTGTCCATGTTGAGGAATCCTCTTCAACTTGGAGTGAACTAGAGACTGGCGTCCCACAAGGCGGCATTCTCTCTCCACTTCTATTTTCAGTTTTTATTAACTTCATTACCCAGAAGCTTCAGTGTTCTTATCACCTTTATGCCGATGACTTGCAGTTATATTCTCAAGCAAGGGTGGAAAATGTATCCGACGCGATAGATGCCATAAATTGTGACTTGATGGCCATAAAAAACTGGTCTGATATGTTTGGGGTTGAAGTGAACCCTAATAAATGTCAAGCCATCGTTATAGGGAGTCACTGGAGTAGTTGCAAACTGAGCTGTGCAACACTTCCTTCAATTATATTTAATGGCATGGTCATCCCACTCAGCCCTAGTGTCAAAGACCTTGGTTTGCATATTGACACCACCTTAAGCTGGCAAAACCAAGTGGCGAGTGTCAGCCAGAGAGTTACGGGAACATTACGGTCGCTCTATCGCCTGAAAAACTTCCTCCCACCAAATACTAAAACAAAGCTTGTACAAGCCTTGATTTTCCCAATTGTTGACTATGGTGATGTGTGCTACTTTGACCTGAATGCAGTTCTTCTCAACAAACTTGACCGGCTTCTTAACAACTGCATTCGATTCGTTTTTAATCTTCGTAAATATGACCATGTGTCTGAGTATCGTTTGCTTCTAAAATGGTTGCCTATCCGCCAACGTAGGCATATGAGGGCATTAACTACTCTATTCTCTTTACTTTTCTCTCCCAATTCTCCTTCTTACTTAACTTCTCATTTTCAGTATCTATGTACAAGTTATACTAAATATCTCCGCTCCACTAATAATCGTCTTCTCCAATGTCCTTCTCACAGCTCTGACTTCGTTCACTCTACATTCTTCGTGCAATCTATCCTATTATGGAATGCGCTTCCTCAGGAAATCAGGATGGCTAACAGTCGGCTCGCCTTTAAAAATAAGTTAAGGAAATATTTCCGTGAAAACAATTTAGCAGATTCAGCTCGACTTTGAATTATCTTGATGTTATATATTTATAGTTATATATGTAGGTATGTATAATATATATATTTTATTATATGTATAATGTACATATGTATTTATCTATTTTTTTTATTATTTATTATATGTAATTATAAGTCCGTAGTACGAAACATATTTTACTACTTTACTGGTGCATCTACCCTATTCTTTGTCTCTGCATTACCCTAAGGTTGTCTGGTAGAGAACGCCTATGGCGTTAAGACCGCCTTTGTACCCTGTTGTGCATAAAGAATTAAATAAATAAATAAATAAATAAATAAATTAGTGACTATTTTGGACCATTCGTTCTCTGGCGATCTTTGAAGCAGCCAGATATTATTATCCGTCATACATTAAGTAGATAAATAAATAAAAGGAAGTTAATAGAATAAACTAATAGATGATAACTTGGACAAATGCTATGCAAGGATAACGTCATTAACGGCCAAAATTAATATCCATTTCTATCCACGATTTACCCTACTAGAGATAGAAATTTGACATATTTTGTATGGAGTTTATGTCAAATTCCCATCTCTAGTAGGGCAAATCGTGGATGGATTGGATATTAATTTTGGCCGTAAGACGAAATGCACAAGTTGTTATCGAGTGGGATGGACGTATTTGATCGACTTTCACGTCTCTCAGAAGTACATTATGACGCCGTTTTAATTTCAAACAGCTTGCGGTAAGATTGTCCAAATACGTGGGACGTGCTCTCGAAAAGGTTGAGTACCATTGATCTACAGACTACACCATAGGCTCGAACAGTAGTATTGTTTGTGCAGCCAATATAGGACAGACGGGATTACAATATAGCACTCTGTTTGCCCAAGTGCTTAAGGGAGTTTAATAACGTCGTCGCGTTCCCGTTTAACACCATTGTTTGCCATGATATTAAGGTCCTCGGCCTTCCAAAAAGGGATTGGGGATTTTTTCGTCTGGCCCATGAAATTTTATGGGTTTGTTTATTTTTGTCCAAGTGACCGGGAAATATTGTTTCGAGTGGAATTTTGTCTTGGGAATAAAGGGGCATGTTTGGACTGCCTTTGATTTAGATTATAATGATGAATGTGATTTATGGCCAAAATTAATATTCAATCTATCTACGATTTACCCTACTAGAGATAGAAATTTGACATATTTCGTATGGAGCTTATGTCAAATTCCTATCTCTAGTAGGGCAAATCGTGGATAGATTGGATATTAATTTTGGCCGTTAGACGTTCATAATCTTTCCGCTTATTAAAGATAAAAGCTGGAAGTATTGTAAAAATATGGTGACAATCTCTATCTATTTCTGTGGTGTGATAAACGTGTTATTGAAATTACTGAAATAAGGGGTCGTTGTTGTACTCATCAGTATGAACAACTTTTACTATGGGAACAAACCTGAAATTGCGAAAAAAAAATATCAGCTGTTCCCTACATTATTTTTTTTGCGATTTCAAGGTTGTTCCCACACTAAAAGTTGTTCATACTGATGAGTAGAATGACCCCTTACGAGGTTTTCAGTTATTTCAATTGAACTTTTTAACAAAAAATTGAACCGACGAAAACTGAAAAGCGAAAAATAAAATGAAGCTTTTAGTCTTTTCCTAACTAAACTACTGTAAATAACTTATTAAGAGTCGGCGCCAAACAAACAAGCAAAACGCGTGCAAGTTGCAAGTGGTCGAGCGGAGAACGCATTTTTGGAAAGTTATTGTTTATCGTCCTGTAATCGGACTGACATAGTGGCGTTTTCATACAAAGACTTTAACACTTCGATGTACCGATAGTCAATCTGGCACCGTTGAAGAGACTGTAGTACCGCCCAAGTCTCGATCGAATCGAAGGCTCGAAACCTATCCTTCTGCAGCGAGGTGTGAGACAGGGAGATGTGATCTCTCCGAAACTGTTCACTGCTGCATTGGAGGATGTCTTCAAGGTTCTGGACTGGAAGGCATTAACATAAACGGCGAGTACATCACTCACCTTCGGTTTGCCGACGACATAGTAGTCATGGCTGAGACCATGGAGGACCTCGGTACAATGCTCGATGACCTCAGTAGAGCTTCTGATAGTGTGGGTCTTAAAATGAATATGGACAAGACAAAGGTTATGTCGAATTCCCATATAGCACCCATTCCCGTAAACATCGGAGAATCTACACTCGAAGTTGTTTACGATTATGTATACCTAGGACAAACTGTCCAGTTAGGTAAGTCCAACTTCGAGAAAGAGGTCAATCGTCGAATCCGACTCGGTTGGGCAGCGTTCGGGAAGCTACGCAATATCGTCTCGTCCGAAATACCGCAGTGTCTCAAGACGAAAGTCTTTGACCAGTGTGTGTTGCCAGTAATTACTTACGGTACTGAAACGTGGTCGCTCACAATGGGCCTGATAAGAAGGCTCAAAGTCACTCAAAGGGCAATGGAGAGGGCTATGCTCGGAGTGTCCCTGCGTGATCGAATCAGAAATGAGGAGATTCGCAGGAGAACGAAAGTAACCGACATAGCCCGAAGAATTGCCAAACTTAAGTGGCAGTGGGCGGGGCACATTGCTCGCAGAACGGATGGCCGATGGGGCAGTAAAGTTCTGGAGTGGCGACCGCGTACTGGAAGGCGCAGCGTGGGTAGGCCCCCCACAAGGTGGACCGACGACCTGGTGAAGGACGCGGGAATCCGCTGGATGCGGAATGCACAGGGCCGGTCGTTGTGGCGATGCTTGGGGGAGGCCTATGTCCAGCAGTGGACGTCTTTCGGCTGAAATGATGATGATGATTGTTTATCGTTGAAAATTTCAGGTTGTATTTGATGTTATGTTATTTTTATTATTTATTTAAAGTAATTTAATGATCTTCGTTGATTGTTTGTTTGGCGCCGACTCATAATAAGTTATTTACATTAGTTTAGTTAGGAAAAGACTAAATTAAATTAAATTAAATTAAAAATTCTTTATTTCGGGCATCTAGTAGACCCATAAACCAAATCGAACATTTTAAAACAAAATAAAATAAATTACAATTACATTAAATAATATACACACATAAAAAAAATAAAAATAAAAACAATCATAAAACAATAACAATAATTAATATAATAATTTTAATAAAAGCTAAAAACTAAAAGCTTCATTTTATTTTTGGCTTTACAGGTTTCGTCGGTTCAATTTTTGCTTAAAAAGTTATTTATTTAATTTTTTTGTGGCTAAAATCTAACTCCAGGTCTCCATTATGTTGTAGTGTCTAGAACTACATTAATGTGTGCCAAGATACAACAGAATCGGTTAACAGGTAAGAATTCAGTGGGTGAACAAGCACTCATCAACTGTTTTCCTACCCTTAGGGGTGGATTTTGATAATGGGACCAACTTCGAGATATACCCTATCCATTAAAAAAAGAATCATCAAAATCGGTCTACTCTGTAAAAAGTTATGCGTGGTCAAAAAAAAAACGCGTCTAATTGAGAACCTCTTCCTTTTTTTTCGTCGATTAATAACACGTTGTAGAAATAAAATTCCATAGAAGCTTTTTGTCAGGGATAGGAATCTCCTTGAGCGATAAGGCCGTCCAATCGTACATAATATCTTCTATATAAGTCATGTATGTTGCTTTTTTTGTGTACAATAAAGAGTAGTTGTATTGTATTTGTATTGTATTGTATTGATAGGTACTTGACCCTCCCAAACTGATTTTCAAAGATATAAATATAGCTATTTTTCCTTACGAAAAATCGATTCACAGAATAATTTTATCAGTACACAGATGGGTGCTACTGCCCGATAACAGGCGATTACGGGATTATTTCAACTTGATGATATAATACCGTAATCAGCCTTTCACGATAACTAAGAGATAAGGCATTTCTTTCTGGAATCAAACACTATACCAGCGTCTCTTGCATGCTGGTGAGACAACCTAATCCTAATAGCATTTATTTTAAATATGTCAAATCCAATTAACTCTTTCCAAGTCCAATTAACGTTGACAAAAGAGACGGCTCCAAAAAAAAACCCGTTCTTCATCGCTTTTTAGGTTTCCGTACCCAATCCGGTGCCATCGGAACCCTATACCAAAGCCGCCGCGCCGTCCGTCCATCCATCTGTCAGTCTGTCTGTCACAGGCTGTATCTTTTGAACCGCAATAGGTGGCCAATTGTTTTTTTACCGAATAATATGTGTTACTATGGCCTCTATCATAAAAGACACATTTATAAACTGGTAATTCGATCAATAAACTTTTGATTTGTCCTTTTTATTTTATTTTATTTAGATTTTTTATACTTTCAGCAATTTTGTTTAATTAGTTAGTATGTTAACCTATCATTTAAAATGACCGACATAACAATACGTGGGACACTCAGAAAGTTTTGCGAAACTAAAAAAAATTGTTCTATACGTACATATATTTTTATCAAATCTTTTCAAAGTACTTTCCACCAGCCTCTATACAAAGATTCATGCGCCTAAACCAGTTTTCAAAACACTTTTTCCAGTCCGCCGCAGACACCTCGTTTACAGCCTGCTCGAACGCAGCCAGCGCATCTTCCGGCGACGAAAATTGTATCCCTTTGAGCTGATTTTTTATTTTTGGGAATAAAATGAAGTCACACGGTGCTAGATCAGGGCTGTAAGGAGGGTGACCCAGGAGTTTGACTGGCGTGCTGTCCAGGAAGTCCCTCGTTTTGAGTGCGGTGTGCGCAGGTGCATTGTCGTGGTGGAGCAGTAGCCCGCGGAGCCCTGTGTTTGGTCGCTTGTTGCTTATAACAGAGAAAACTTCTGGCAAACATTTGGTAGTATACCATTCGGCATTAATGCTTCTTTGATCCCGTAAGGGAATTGATACCAAGTGGCCAGTCAAATTAAAAAAGCTAGCGATCAAAATCTTACCCCCGCTTCTAGATCGCTTCACTTTGGTAGGCGTTGGCTCATTTTGAAACACCCAAACAGTCGACTGGCGCTTGGTTTCTGGGTCGTATTGATAAATCCAGGACTCATCACCTGTAACGATGTCGTAAACACGCCGAGACGAGCCTGCTTCAAATTTGTTAAGCATATCACGGCACCATTCCACCCGGGCCTGCTTCTGAGCATCGGTGAGGTTGTGCGGCACCCAGCGTGATACTATCCTCTTCACGCGAAGATGGCTGTGTAGAATCTCGTGAACGCTTCCCGATCCAATCTTCAATATGTGTTGAATCTCCTGATATGTAATTCGCCTATTGTCTTGGATTAAATTTTTCACTGCTAGCACGTTTTCTTCGGTAACAGCCGTCAAAGGGCGACCGCTTCTTTCGTCATCCCCCAAAGTTGGTCGACCGCGCTTGAATTCGTTATACCAACGATACACGGTTGCCTTGGAAGGGCCTTCATCCATGAATGCCATTTGAAGTCTATCGTACGATTCATCCGGTTTCAGGCGACACTTGAAATCGTATAAAATCATAGCTCTAAAATGTTCCCGGCGCAGATCCATATTTCAGTGAGACACAATACTTTGAATTAACTCGCAAAAAATGTGGAGGGAAATTTTAAAATTGGAACTTACTTATTTTTACTTATAAATAATCATATTTTCGAAAAACATTATAACTGGCCAGTCTCCCATATATAAAAACTTTTTTTCGCAATACTTTCTGAGGGGCCTGGTACTTATTTTTTAAATGATTGTAAAGTGAGTGACTCAGGGGACATCGATGTCCCCGGGATATGATGAAAATAGTGGTTTGTCCACTGGGTAATGAATTATTTTTATTGAAACCTTTATGTTAAATGACATATCATAAGTATTATTAGTATTTTTATTTTCATGAAGAGTCAATTTTATAAGATAAACACGTATTTACCCTTGACAGGTACGTTCGACCGCATGTCAGTGGTAACAGTTTAACATTGACAGCACCTTTATTTCTTGAGCAGTAAGGGCGATTTTCTAATTCAAGTGTTACCACAGTCATTAAAACATAGTGACAAAAAAGTTGATTGTCCCAATTAAAAGCATAAAGGGCTGCACGATGAAAAAACGCCATTAAATTCGCAAAACAATCTGCCTGCTAATACCACTCGTACGAGCATTGAAAAAGAAAAATCGCGTAATATCCCCGGGAAGTACAGAAATATAATTCAAGTGTCAATCAGCGGTGCGAGTGATTGGCACGCATGTGTAGCGGCCACAGGCGCCTGCGCCACGTGCCGAAACAACGCGTTCTTGTGTTCAACAAAAAACAAGGTAACCGGGCCACTGACCCATCTGATATAACACACACTTGAAATGTTTGTACATAATAATCATAATCGTTGTATCTTATCTCTTAAGTGTTTATTAAATTTGTTTTAGATAGTTCCTACACAGACAAATAAATAGGTATTGTTATATATATTTCCAGTACGCGGTCGCCACTCCAGAACTTTACTGCCCCATCGGCCATCCGTTCTGCGAGCAATGTGCCCCGCCCACTGCCACTTAAGGTGGAAGGCGCAGCGTGGGTAGGCCCCCCACAAGGTGGACCGACGACCTGGTGAAGGTCGCGGGAATCCGCTGGATGCGGAAGGCACAGGACCGGTCGTTGTGGTGATGCTTGGGGGAGGCCTATGTCCAGCAGTGGACGTCTTTCGGCTGAAATGATGATGATGATGATATATATTTACGATGTAATTTTTGAAGTAAAAGTTCTTTAGGCACGCATGACTTCTGGTGAATACGGTTAAAGACATTTATTTTCTCAAAAGATTACAATAATCACTTATAGAGAAAATACAATTATGTTTTATTAACTAATGGTTATCGAATGCGTTCCGAAAAGTGATCATCATCATCATCATCATCATTTCAGCCGAAAGACGTCCACTGCTGGACATAGGCCTCCCCCAAGCATCGCCACAACGACCGGTCCTGTGCCTTCCGCATCCAGCGGATACCCGCGACCTTCAGGTCGTCGGTCCACATTGTGGGGGGCCTACCCACGCTGCGCCTTCCAGTACGCGGTCGCCACTCCAGAACTTTACTGCCCCATCGGCCATCCGTTCTGCGAGCAATGTGCCCCGCCCACTGCCACTTAAGATTGGCAATTCGAAAAGTGATACATGGAAGGAAACCTATGGAAACACATCGAACTGAATTTCCTAAAGGACCTATTCTCGGGTCACGACCCGCTGATGCACTGATTATAATTCATTTTGTTTTGGTTTACAGTTACATGTACAGAAATAGATAGAGAGAATGGTTGTAATCACAATTTTACTTCGGACAAATCACGCCTGCCATGTTGAAGTCATTAATTTTTAAAAATTAACTTTAATCAAAACTTCACAGCTTTTGTTTCTGCAGTTAGAAACAACGCAATAAGGCATTTTTGCGAGTTTTTGTTACAGTATTTACAGAAACAAGTACTGAGAAATGTTTTGAAATGCCCTGTACTATGGTGCAGTGTTGGCACGCGCGCCCCGCCCTTTTTTTCATTCTATCTATTTCTGTGATTACATGGTATAAAAACTACCATAATCGATAGTCCTAGTGATTCTGAAAAAACTTCTTTCAGGTTTGCACTAGGTATACTAAAAAAACATAACCCTCCTTCTGGCGCAGTCGGGTAAAAATAACCTTGTATAGCTCAAGTTAATCATCCTGTCGCAATCAACACTTCAAATGTCATTTTAAATGTCTTGTTCTGACATTTGAATCCAAAAATATCAAATAAACGCGATTTCAATTACCTACAGCCAGTCATAGGTTTAATGCAAGCCATTTATAGACATTAGAATTCCCGTTATCGAAACAGCTTAATACGATGTTACTTCATCAACATTATCATCAACTCAGCCTATCGTCAAATGCTGGACATAGGCCTCTCCCAAATTGCGCCACAACACTCGGTCCACTGCCTTCCGCATCCAGTCCCCCCCAGCTACTTTCATCAGGTCCGTCGGTCCACCTGGCTGAGGGGCGCCCTACGCTGCGTTTGCTGATTCGCGGTCTCCACTCAAGGACTCGTCTGCTTCAGCGGCCATCGGTCGATGTTACTTATAGAAGACCAAAAACTATTCTGAACAAAGTAGAATATTTACAAGCAATTTGAACCACTTTCCGACCCCTTTTACTCAGAACGCAAAATTTCAAAATTACCAACACGTATTTCGAGCTGTGAGTCAAAAAGAAAATCGTTTTACCTTATTTTGCCGGTGAAAATTGGTTATTACGTTCAAAAGTGGGCCAAGTGGCAACATTGAAACGACATCCAGGCCACTAGTGCGGGGAATTTAAATATTCCAGGATTTCCAGCTCAAATGTTGCGTATTTGTATGACCTGGAAATTCTGGAAAATTAAATGAATCGAATTTGGTGCACTGCAGGGAATTCTTGATGAACAGAAAAATGCATTTGAGTTCCCAAGCTTATTGCTTATTCGGGAACAGTTGTTGCAATAGAGCATTTACAAACAAAGGAATATAAACTTAATACTAAATGCAGAACCGTTTTGCAAACATGTCATGAGCGACAGACAAGACAGAATTAGGGCGCTGAACTTATTCTATCATACGAGATCGTGTTTCAAGCTGTTTTTATTTTATTTCTTGCAATTTTGACGTCCATTGCAGACCCCACATCCTCAAACGGAAACCCGGTACGGAAGAAAGGGTGTGGTTGGAGCGACTAGGAACCGGAAAGCGAAGCGTGGGACTCCCTAATAGTTAGACTGCGAATATAAAGGGGGTCGCGAAAAGCCTTCAAAGAACTAATCTAACGAGAATTATCCTAATTTTCTCACTCCTCTCGAAGCTCATCCCTAGTTTCATAATTGAAGGTATGCACTATAGTTAGAACGCGGGCCGTAGCTTCATCAACTAGATTCAATGTCAGGGCAGTCGTTAGGGATAGAATAGACCTAGAGAGAAGTTGCTATGATATTTATGTGCTAATAATAGGAGCTACACTCAGTAATGAAATCGTAAATAAATGGACTCATGGAACTAGACACACTTTCATGTCCATTTTTTAATTGTCATATTATTGGATATTAGCCTTGGTGCCCGATGGGATTTCCCATCGTAACATCTCAGGAAACATCCGATTTTTTCGCCTATTCAACCCCCTTAGGGGATGAATTTTCAAAAATCCTTTGTAAGTGCTTTGTTATTACTATAAGGAACTCCTGTGCAATACCTGTATGTTGCATTTTCAGAATTAAATATCATTTTAGGCTTATCTTAGGCACACGTCAGATTCACTCAACATTCAATAGTATGTCTTCCAGCTAGGTTCCTTTTACATCCTGAAAACCAGGGTTGACGAAAATCAGGTTTTTTTTTATTGTTTAACTTTTTATTCGTCTTTGAAGGGTTTAAACTTGATTTTTTTATTATTTACATGCTCATAACTGATCATAGTCCAAATATTGTCTAATAAATCCCAGTGGTTCCGAAGAAAAAACTAAATATAAAAAAAAACTAGTTATTATATAAAGATTTAAATTGTGGAAGAAAAAATCGCTCACGAGCAGGATTCGAACCTGCGACTCCTGGCTCAGTACGCCAGTGCTTTAGCCACTAAGCTACCGTGAACACTGCTCGTGGTATCGAAATTATCCTCCACTATACGTCTTTGGGTGACGTCAGCGACATCTTATTAAGAAACATTGTTTCTTAACCGACTCGACTAAAAATAATAAAATACAATACAATACAATACAATACAATATCTTTATTTGCAATAAATAGGGTACATCGAATGTAATAATTAGTTATTATATTTTTATATTTATGGTTTTCATAAACGAAAACTTAAAGACTATACTACTCCTTATTTATTTAAAACTCTTGGTTATTCACCTATTATGAATATTTTTACGAAAAGTTTTACTAGTACATACACGCATAAGCTAGCATGCAATTTTGACAGAATAAAAAAAAACATCTTCAAGTCAAGTTCAAGTCTTTTACTGGTCTATAATCAGTTCAGAAAAATAAATTCAACATCTAATTCAAGCATCTTCTAACTCGATTTTCTTAATGACTATTTGTATTTTGCTATATCTACTTATTCAGTATTCAGTAAAAAATAAAAACTATAATTTTTAATAAGTATTTTTCTTTTCTACACCATAACATGATTATGATTTAGATAAATCAATGAAATTTTATGGAAAAAATCAAGTTTGATTTAAATCAATAAACCCTGCTAAAAACCAACCTATATTCTCATAACAACCATTTTCCAAATTAAAGCTCTGCTATCTCCACACCTTCGCACACGAAGTGCTCCCAACACAATAGGTGTCCCGAACTCAATACCTCGGTACGATAATGCTGGAGAAGTCCCAACTATCGGGACTCCGTAACAAGCACGACGTATGTCTGCAACAGCCACCATAATCAAATAACCCGCAGTTATTACGTTAATATTTAGGCCGAGGTCAGATAGACGCGATGACGCGAGATTGTAGACGCGATGTCGCGCGATTGTAGACGCGTGCTTCTAACATAATCATAACATAACATAACCAGTCCATTTCTGTCCCACTGCCGAGCCTAGCTCCCCGATTCGGTTCGTTATCTCGTTTCGTCTGATGATTTACGCAACGAGAGAAAAAGAGATAACAAACCGAATCAATCGACAACTGGTTATCGTGTGGTTCTGAATCGGGGAGCCGGCCTCTTCTTAGAATGAGAAGGATTCAGGCCTTAGTTCCACCACGCTAGCATAGTGCGGGTTGGCGGAAAACCCAATAGTCATACCTGAAACTAAATTTATTATTGATGAGTTTGGAGTTTAATAGGTGCTTTCACTTGCTACCATAAACAAGGCCAGTTGGCTTAGTTTTGAGCCTAGATGGATTTAAGAAAATTCTTAAGTTAAAGATAGCTGACAAACATACATACAATCACGGCTGTAACCAGAGGTTGTAAGAGACTTTGGCTTTCCACCCGCTAACACACCCCTTTCGCTTCATTTACGTCCATGCATCCGTCGATTTATAGTGCTCTTAACCTGGCATTTTTTAAATCGCTGACACATTACAAAAACATATATGGCATTAAGCTTACCGTTGCTTAAATTGCTTTGTTTTGTTTTCTTACAATGCGTGACAAGACACAATATCATTTGCTATTAGCACAGTAACTAGCGCGGCATCGCCTCAATCTGTTCGTGGCCTTAGTTAAAGTTCGCGTAGTTCAACATGCGTCGATATCGTTGTCAGCGGACAGTCTTAAACAATAGTTAAGGGGAGTTCTTGTTGCTAATCACCAATTAAAAGTAGTTTCATATTATGTTACGATGTAATAGACAAGTATGCTGATAGATGACATTGGACATTAAACGACTTATCGCGCTTTGTTCCTTCGCTAGTCTTTCATACGGACAATGCCTTATTGATATAGGAGATTTAAATGGCTTTGCTGTAACTGTGAGCATCTTGACTACTTTGTGTCTTGACTAAGAATGTAATATAAGCTCTATTTATAAGTGTATAAAGATTTAGAGATTGTATCAGTTGGATTGTCAGCATTAGCAAGTAAGATTAAAGATTTTAAGAACACAGTGGGCATTGGGACATAATGGACTGATTATGTATCTACATATTATTATGTAAGCTATAGGATTGTGATTCATGACTTTTCGTTGTAACGTTAGGGCGCTGCACTTTATTACAAAAGATTATTTATATATTCAATGGAAAATCTACAGATATACTACATACAATAACATAATTATTATTTAGACCATGTTTTGAATGTTTTGACACTTCCTAAAATCTATTTAAAGAAACAGTCTTAAAAACTTTCTTATGTATTAAGAGTTCTATGATCAAACTCTTATTACATAAGTGTAAGTTGGTGTAAGACCAGCTTAGGCTAGTCGCTAAGTCCGATTTTGGAATTCAGATTTGAGAATCAGCAATCTAGCTTTTGACACATTCATAAAAAACATCGTCACAATCAAAATGTCATCTTCCTTATTGTCACAGTAGCCAACTGATCTTCCTTAGATCATCATAATTGAATTCATAGAGGAAACTTTTCTATATGAATAGCATAAACATTTGCTCACACTAAGGCTATATATTCACTGTGGGACAAATGGGCAGGACGTGACGCGAAGAATGTGACGGCAACACACGTGGCGCGGGACGGTACGGGACGAATCGTGACGACACAGAACAGGCAGGTGCAGAAGGTTAGCCTCTGTGTAGATAGAGGGACGTTGTCTTTGTAGCTTGACACCCGGTGTTAACATTTCCACGGTAAAAATCTGGAATATTACTATTAATTATTGTCTCAGAGAGATACCTCCAATAGCCCGGAGAACATGACAAGGTTACCTAGGTGTTATGTCCGCTCTAGCTTGAAAATTATCTGATTTATAGCCTTACTTCCTCGATATTCCTGCTAATAAAATTGTGGATTCAGTCAATGAATACTGGAATTTATACTCATCTGGGTTGCCTAAGAACCAGACTCAACACGGAAACAGTAGTATCTCTAAAGTGCATGCAATCTACGCTTGTCGTCATCCAGCACGCGTAGCATGACCACTGTAGACAAGGACTATGTCTACGAAAGAGTAGACAAAATGACGTTAAAGTACTATACAATGTCGTTTTGTCTATTCTTCCGTAGACAAATATCTTGTCCACAGTGGTCGTGCTACGCGTACAGTACTACTTATTCCTTAAGCTAGAAACACACTTACGTATCGTGGCGTGTCGTGACGTGACGCGATATAAGAATATCGGTTTCAACATTTTGTATAGTTAGGAACACATTATTGTGGATAGTGTCGTGTCGTGACGCTCTGTATTAAATGCAGCTTCTGGCTCGTCCCGACACGCCACGAGATGCTAGTTTATTTCGACCTTTTTCTCTCTACCAATGCAACCACAGCTACTGATGTGAAAGTTCCTTATCATAGATTACGAGGAATTGCCCTTCTGTTGACAATACGCATTTGAACATGTGATGGTGCGCCAATGCAAGTCTCATTAGATAACTGTGGAGAATGAATGCTAATACAACTCACGGCCAGATGCATGCATCAAATAAATCTAGCTTATTTTAGCTCGAATCGTATGCGAAAATATTAACATCTCGGTATAAATAGGTAGTACTAAGAATTGGCGCCGATACATATTCGTGATGAAATGGAAACATGTCTTTTTGTTAGTTGTGTCGTAAAACATACAAGCTGTCATTTGTCTAGATGAAGAATCTAGTTCACCTCAACTGAGCTGTTATAAATATACAAAAATGGCGCCCCACAAATAACAGTTTAACTGCATAAAATCTAAATTGTAGTCCATAAAATATGACGGTTTACGATCAAAGATGTCACTCGTTACGCTCGTTTACCGTTTTTAAAACACTATCCAAATATTAAAGGACACACAAGACGACTCGGACATTCGTACGACGAGCACATACTTGCTAATATCATTAAAAGCTTATAAATAGACCTACTTAATGCCCGAAACGAATATAGAACGATAATAAGATATGCAACCCGCGTGCACCCGAATCGCAAAGTCGACGCGCGTCTCGTGTGAGAGCCCCCTTAGCGTAAAATTAGGGCTGTTAAACATGCACGTTGCTATAATAGGGTTCGTCAAAACAGTTTTAATTGGAATTTCGTTGGCGACATTTGGTACGGTCGACCGCACATCGGTGGTAACACTTTGACATTAGCAGCATCTTTATTTCGTAAGCAGTAAGGGCGGTTTTCCAATTGAAGTGTTACCACTGTCATGCTGTCGACTGTACAATTTTGCAATAATTGAAACCCAAATAATGAAATGGAAGTTCCTTTTGTATGCCACCGTGTTTTTAATTGTCGAAGGGATTGGCACTTAAACAATTATAACTTATATACACGCTGAAATTTGAATCGCTTATTTCCCGAAAAGGGGTCATTGTACTCATAATTATGAATAACTTTTATTATAGGACCAACCCTGAAATCGCGAAAAAAAAATCAGGTGGTCCCTACATTTTATTGATTTAAGTGAACACAAATGTAGGGACCAACTGATTTTTTTTTCGCGATTTCAGGGTTGGTCCTATAGTAAAAGTTGTTCATAATGATGAGTACAATGACCCCTTTTCGGGATTTAAGCGACTCAAATTTCAGCATGTATAACACACGATAGCTGTGATGGAAGCACTCGGAAGCAGTAAAGAAGCATGTTTTATGCGAAAATCACTTGTTAATTTATTGTAATTTAGAATCTCCACCTCAAAGATGTGAAAAATGTTACTCGGTAACTTAAAGCAACGTTGTAATTAACTCCCAAGTAGAAGCAATTAATAAATACAAAGCTACTTCTTGACTTTCTCAAAAATGAACGTGTGTAATTAACACGAGAGACCTGAGTCTGTTAATAAGACAATCAACGGGACCTCTGTACAATAAAGAGGACACATCACCCACTTTATTCGCATATTATTAAGTCAACAACATTTATTATTACATAATTATACAACATATATATTTTGGAGAGCTCATTTAGGGTATGCCCTAGCATAGCACAAGTTTTACTATGGGACCAACCCCGAAAGCGCAAAAAAAACAGCTGTTTCCGTACCAAATAATCGATGTCGCTCGACAAAATGTACGGAACAGCAGATTTATTTTTCGTGATTTCAGAGTTGAACCCGTAGTAAAAGTTGTTCGACAGCATGTCCTGAATAAGCGCTTCAAATATGACCACGCATTTTTGATACACGTTGTATGGTATAATATTGTTATAACGTAAACTTGAGGCAAAGGAAATGTTCTATAAAGCTTTTAAAATACGATTTAAGCATGTGTATAGGTTACAGCCAGTTGAAGTCAAGGGCGTTTAGAGTGGGGGCTCAGAGTGTCCACTAAGTGACCTCTGGGGATGGCGGTGCACCACGCAGTGGTCACGTGCCGTCATGTACACCAGGAAAGTGTATAGGGAGACTAAGTCTCGATTAAGATGTGCCTTATGGGCGTAGCATAGGAGGGGCTCCGGAGATATATCACATTCCCGGAGTCCGCGCTTATTATGATGAAGTTTTGAACCACTGGGTTTAGAAGGTAAAAATCCCATTCACCCCGGCACACACTGTCCCCCATGATGTCACTGAGCCTTTTGAAGCTGCCGGCCTCATGCGGGACAGAGTGTGCTAATTTTTTTTTACAGCCAGTAACATCCCGGAGTCAGGAAGTTGGTAGTAATACTACACCTCTGTGCCTCGGACAGCACGTAAAGCCGTCGGTCCTTTGCGTAATCTCTCTCCGGTCGTGTCGGATTGCCGTGAGGGAATAGAGAGTGCACCTTTGTTTGCGCACACACTTGTGCACTACCCGCGCAGCTGGCTAGTCCCCGTTGAGATTGGCCGCCGTAGCCAAAATTCGGCCTGGAGTAAACAATTTAAACCATTTATTTTGCCACACATACATAAAATATACATATTACATGCAAAGGTAACAGGACAAATGACTTCTTCTTCTTCTATCGTGTCGACATGAGCTTCATAATGATAACAGCTCATGCCGTGGGGAAAAGATTAGCCAGTCAGCAGGTTGGTAGCGGGGTTGACTGCCCAGGGTGCGCCGGACGATCAATTAAATATCGTCACTCGTGGAGGCTCTTTTAATGCACCCCAAAAAAACACAAATGACTGAGAACACAACATGTATACAACATAATATATGTAGCAAGGATAGATAGATAGATAGATAAAACGTTTATTTAGTACAAAAACAAGACACAGGACATACAGGTAAAAATACAATAAGAAAGTGTGATATGTGTCTCAATATTGTACCAAATGGGTGTCCAGCTCAGCATGTGCCAGGTATTATACCTGACGCTGGTATTCTGCTGGATCCCTGCAGTGACATACGGACGTCGAGCAGACCAGATACATGAGAAAAAAATTAAGAATGATTGCTTTGCGTTAGTGTGTTATTTTTAATGTGAGTATAATATCCACAAAATATATATATATATATATAAGTAGGCAGGTACCTATATTAAGAGTGTGAAAGGAATTAAATAAATAAATATATATTTAAATATATTCATAACCGTAACAGGTAAAAAAAAAAAAAATGTATGTGAGTAAAATAATAAGTAGATTTTACTTAAGGCCAATAATTAGAACACGGCATGTGCTATTACCTAAATTATGGACACGTTGGTAATTATGAGACCTAGCATTTTCTGTGAGTCAATGAGAAACTGCCGCAGTCTACGTCGGAAAGTACCAAGAGTGTTTAGATTTCTTATGGGCGGGGGAATATTATTCCAGCATTTTGATGCCGCGTACTTGAAACTACCTCTGAAGGCTGCTGTCCTGTGTGATTCTACCGAAAGTTGCATCGAGCACTGCCTGATTGAACATTGTCTTCTACTTGCGATCCAACTCAACTTACTGTAAAGATAAGTCGGCTGCCTGTATTTGATAACCCCAAAAAGAAGACAGGCTAAATGCAACTTACGGCGAGATTTCATTTTCAGAATCGAGTGTTGGTTCAGAAATGGTGTTACGTGACTTCTCGGTGGAATCGAGAAACAAAATCGTGCACAGGCGTTTTGCACTCTCTGGATCAGTCGATCGGTTCTTGCAAGGAGACGGGGACCACAAACTGTGTCTGCATAATTTAAATTGGATAATACTAAAGACTCCACTAGCTGTATTCGTAATGCTTCAGAGAGATAAGGTCTAATTTTATACAAAATTTTAAGGCGGTAGAAAGAGTTACGCACTGATTCTGCCACGTGTCCTTCGTATCTCAGCTCAGTGTCCATTTTCAGTCCCAAATTACGTGCCTCACTCACTCGACCGACCGACTCACCCATTAAAGTCACATTTAGTGCAACCGGCAAAAGGTCAATTCGTTGCTTGGTCCCAAATACCATGTATTTAGTTTTCGAGGGATTAAGTACCAGACCATTTCGTTCCGCCCATCGTGATATGTTAGTAAGGTCATAGTTTAGATCCTCCAACGCACTATTATAATCACTTGGTTTAAAAGAGACATATACCTGTATGTCATCTGCGTAGATGTGGTATCTGCACCGCTTTAGGCAATGAGTTATATCCGCGCAATACAAGATAAAGAGGATCGGGCCTAGTATTGAGCCTTGTGGAACTCCCCTATTAATGGAAGTTAATGATGACTCGATGGTAGATCCATCGCTTGACCGGATTTTTACGAACTGCTTACGGTTGTTGAGGTAGCTGTGGAACCATAATAATGTGCCGTGGTTGATACCGTAGTAGTTCAACTTGGACATGAGCAGATCAATATTTATGCAGTCAAAAGCGCGCGAGAAATCGAGTAAGACTAAGATCGTACATAAGCCCTTGTCTTGAGCCGATAAAATATTATCCGTCACATCCAAGAGAGCAGAAGACGTACCTCTTAGTTTGCGAAAGCCTGACTGCAGCTCTGGCAACATTTTGTTTTCCTCAAGATACTGCGACAGCTGGAGACACACAACCTTTTCCGCGATTTTAGATAAACATGGGAGAATACTTATAGGCCGAAAGTCTTTCAGTTCCGATGGAATAGGTTTTTTGGGCAGAGGGACAATAGTTGCAATCTTCCAAGTGTCGGGAAATTTTGAGGAGACGATTGACCGATTAACCATTTCAGTGATAACTTCCAGTGTGTGCGGCAGGGTGCAAGTCAACATATTTAGTGTTATTTTATCACAACCCTCAGCATTAGATTTAAGCTGACTAATAAGTCTTGAAATATGTTCGACACTCACCGGGTGCAATGTGAAACTAGCATCACCAAAACGGTGAAATTCAAAGTAAGTAAGTTGCGACAAGCTACAAATAGGATCACCAGGAACTTCTAGAAAATGATTGTTTAATTTATTTGGATCTCGAAAATGAGTAGGGAGGTCGTTGTTTTGTTTGTTAGGCAATAGTGTAGTTTTTATATTTTTCCATAACGTTTTAGGATCATTAATTTTATTATTTATGTTGTTTTTAAAATATGCAACTTTTTCATGAAATAAAGAATGTATTACTAAAGACTTGAGTTGCTTATAGTAATCTTTTTTAATTTGTTTTTTTGCAGAGTCTGGTCTTGTTTTACGGTACGTGGCTAAGGCGTCATCCCGTAACTGCATCATGAACTTAATTGTGTCGGTAATCCATGGATATGACGGTTCTTTAATTAAACAAGTTTTGAGCGGGGCGTGCGCATCGTATATTGTTAGAATACTGCGGTTAAAGTCGTCTACCATTTGATCAACGTTCGTTAGGCCAGAAATAATTTTCCATGGTATATAGGTTAAGTCATGTTCAAGGCTGTCTTTGTTGATATCCCTTATGGGTCTGTACGTTATCAATCGCGGCTTATACTTACTGCGTTTAATGGCAAATTCACAAACAAGCAACGAATGGCCATTTATTGAGCGAAAGGATTCCACAGATACATGTCTGGCGGTAAGATTAGTACATACGAGGTCAATTAATGTTTCACTGTGGTCTGTGTAATGTGTGGGGGAATTTATCAGTTGTCTCAGACCAAAACTACTTAAAAACTCGCTTAGTTTCTTAGTTCTACCATCATGACAGTTCAACAGGTTTACGTTAAAATCGCCGAGTAGAATGTAGTGATCGCAGTCTCCCAGGGAGCTAATGGCATCGGTGACAGCATCGAGAAAAAGGTCTAAGTTGAAGCGTGGAGGACGATATGCTGTGCCAATGGCAACTTTTTTCCCGTTCATGTTGGTGGTTATCCACATTTGTTCGACGTGTTCGTATTTAGGGTCAACGGGTGTGAAGCATGTACGAGCTGTAAAACCGCGCTTCAGGTAAAAACCCACGCCTCCACCCCTACCCTTATGCAGAGTCTGCGGTCGCGGCGTGTGTCGCAGGCGGTAGCCTGGCACAACGGGAGCTCGCTGCTCCTCGTCTGGCCGCAGCCAAGTCTCATTGATTGCCAATGCATCAAAATAATGTTTTTCGACGACAGCTACAAAGTCGTCGTGGTTAGTGCCGAGGGAACCCTTATTTAAGAGACCAACTTTGAAATATTTGTCAGTCATCTTTATTATTAATGTAGTAATTTATGCTCCAATAATTAGAGTTGCAGAGGAAATACTTTGCAATGAAGTACCAGTAAAAAAAGTACATCGAATCGGGAACAGCATTAGACAATAACAACAGTTGTAAATAAAAAAAGGCAAAATTTGTATTTATAACTAACATTGATTGCGTATTTATTTTTGACAAAAAAAATAGGATAAACACAATAGGAGAATTTGTAATTTTAGTATAATATAATAGATATATTATGTTCTGGTTGTAAATATATGGATATAATGTGTATATATTTAGGATAAGTATTTGCATTTGTATTCTTAAGTATTTGGATTTGTATATAAATTGTTTAATAATTACATTCTTAAGTGTAAATATTTTTTTTATAGGCTGTGTTAACGTTAGGTCATGGTATCTGGTTGCAATATTATAAAGTGTAACGGAGTTGAAGAGAGATTTTAGGTAGGCTTCCAATTGGTGTATGAGACACACATCACACGAGTCACTTACAAAAACGGGTAAAACAATAATAGGGCGAGACAGGTTGTTGACGTTCAACAAAGACAGAATTAATAAAGGGCATACTTGTTTATAACTAACAATAAAACTAAAACTACTGATAGAAAGATCTGCTGCGACTAAATAAAAGGCGCTTAGATATGCTTGATAATCATCGTGCAAACTGAAGGTTAGCCAAAAGTCTTGCAGATATCCTCTTCACATCTTATTCGTGCCACCTTGAGGCCATCCTCCCTACGCGCCAAGATTTTTCCCTCTCCCGTCCATACATACTTCCAACTGTGCAGACTACCGGCTTGGCGAGCGCGATAAAAAAGGTTACGATTAGTGCGTGTTAATCGCTCGTTAACGAAGACACGGCGCGGTGGCCCAGCCAACTCAAGGTCGTCCGTGCTGAGACCTCGGCGCACCCGCAAGGGATCCAGCTCAGTATTTGCTGTGCATGTAGGTATGCACAGAGCACTGATTTTCAGCTGGTCCCTCTCATCTAAGTACATTAATCATCATCTCTAGTACATTAATTATTATAGGTTACAGGCAGCCCTACGCACACAGCAAACAAACAGATTTCACGTGTGTTGAAGCCATAAAGAAGTGGCACAATCAATTACATACGCCTCTGGCGTTGTGAAATCGTCAGTTTAATTAGTAGTTACTCGTTGCATAACTCCTGATCGCGGCTCTGTGTGAACAACAATACATTCGCAATGTTGAAGCTTCGCCCATAACCCGTTCATTGGTGCCGATTCTCTTGTTCACGAACTAAACTTATTTTAAACTATCGCTCTCTTTTACAAATAGTAGATACAAGAAAGGGATGGCAATCATTTTAGAGCTGTCAAATTAGACGGAATTAAAATTTCCATACAAGTTTAGTCGTGATCTCGGAACGTGCCCACTAAAATACAAAGAAATGTAACACGTAAACTAATTTGACAGTTCTAAAATGGTTGCTATCCCTTTCTTGTATCTACTTTTAGTAAAAGAGAGCGATAGTTTAAAATAAGTTTAGTTCGTGAACAAGAGAATCGACACCATTGACTCTAATGCAGGCCTATAAAAAATATACTAATAAATACGCGTATTCCTCTGTCTGTAGTCGTTTTGGTGATGATAAACGGCCATGTTTATGGAGCCTAGTGTTACTTTGATAACGCGAAGCAAGGTACGCGGGATGTATATGAATCATAGTTCAAATTCAAGATAGAATTACTGATACAAATAAAAAGTTGTAGCCTGTATTTGTTATTTGATTTAGGCCACTGTGTTTATCTGTATTACATTCCTTTTCATCTTTATTACAGAGCATTGCATAAATCCAACAGATTCATAGGTCATCAACACTATGATGTGGCGTGAGAATACATACGTTTGAGCAACCGATGCTAGTACTATACCACAGAGTAAGGATGTTACTATACTGAGGTTCAACGGACTGTTTTTTTAGTATTTAGGTTGCAACGATTTGCGCAAACGCGCGTGCATCGGATGCGTAGAGCGCGTTATCGAAGCCGCGTGCGAAGAACCAGCTAACGGGTCAGCCGGGCCAAAGTAAACAATTACGATAGCATTGTTAGCGCGGTCGACGACCCGCGCCGCCCGCTCCGCTCCGCGCGCTATACTATTACCAAATCGCGGCCACTCGCGCGCACCAAACGCCACGCACGCGCCGCTTGCGATATCATTTGCATGCGAATACGTGATTCACCTGACGCCATCGACCTACGACGCCTGCGCTACACCTAACCCGCTAACCGCTATCTCATAATAATACATAATAATATATCACACTCCCAAAAAAAACGCCGCAATCTAAGATCACAGATAAACTCGTTACACAATTCAATAATCTAACACGTGCCTCGCTACTTTCGTTTTCACAAAGAATTGTGTTATAGTTTTTGAAAAAGTACATAATATGTAATCACGCGAGGTCCGACCGCGGCAGCGAGAACCAAACGTTGTTTTTCATTTATCACGCGGTTCAGTTCATATTTCATGTTGTCTCGGCGAACGGGCGCGTTCTAAAATCTTACCACAAAATAAAATATCCTTCCATTTTCGCGGCGCTAAACAACGACAGTGATCCAGGGGGAGAAGGGAGGCTCCTTACTGTTTTTTCGCCGAACGAAATGCCGTCGGAAACTCGTCAATATATCAGAATTGTCCAACCCAGAGAAAGAGGGAAAACTGCGAGGGATGCGATACGACCGTTGTAGTTTCTGAAGCGATAATACTACAACTCTAGACCAATTTACGCAGCAAGGGTAAGTAAATTGCGGGCCCTTTGGAAAATTTGGGGTCTGAACAGACGAGATACAGCCGACGCAGATACAATGGAACGTTCACGTAATGCAATGACGTAAATTGCCTTAGTGCAGATAAGATAAAACAATCGAAAAATTGTATGCAAACAGCAAAATATCAGGATGTAAGCCGAAATTCTCGTAATAAAAAACAGATGACATGATTACCTCGCTGTAAATTTTCAATTCGCATTTCTTTGTTGCAGTGAGGCGCTTCCGTCTGCATTTTCCATATTCTTTATGGTTACAAGCCTCATTTACTCTTTCTGTCTTTTCTTTCTGCTTTGTTAGGAAAGGAAGTTGTATATTGCTTTATTCGCAATTTTTCCTTTTGATCGAGTTCGTTGTGGGTTCCAAGACAATTTAACTTTCAGGGAATACCTCGAGCGTTACACCGTGTTCACGAGCAGCTGTAAACATTAAATGAAGAAATATGTTATTTTGTAATTCAATGCAGGAAATGTATGTAGAAATGTTAGGAAATTCTCAGTTACAGCCCGGAATCTGGATTTGTGCTCGGTCAATGGCAATAGGCTCGCCCCCTATACATGGGACTATAACATAACTGGCGAAATGTGGGTGTACTATTACATCTCTGCCTACAGGAAATACAGGCGTGATGTTATGTTATGTAATTCAATGCCATTTGCGGTTAAAAAAAATAAAACGTGTCAAGTATGACTTTTGAGTCATCGGGAGAACATAGGTTGCCGCGAAGCCTCAAAAGGCATTTAAATGAGTTAAATGTAAGCTCACAAACGTACCTAATCCAGTCAAATACGGTTTAGTACGAGACCACATACCGCATTTCTTCATAGTTCGTGCGGACCACAGATTCATTACAGCGCGGGTGGAAATGCCACAGATATCAAAGGCCATGTAATCGCTCCGCTCGACCTGAGCCAATCCCTAGGGTATGACGAAACATCATCATCATATCAGGCATACATCTTATAAGATTAATTATGTGTTAATTAACTATAAATAAATAAATAAAAAGAATTTGTTTTTCTAAAAAAAAAAAAATTTTATAGTACAAGATGGCGAAACGAACTAAAGGCCCACCTGATGTTAAGCAGTTACCTTTGCCCATAACAACTGCAATACCAATACCTAGGTTGTTGCCTTAATGGTAAAGATAAAGATATATTTATTTGCAAAAACATGTGTAGATAATAATACATGGTTGAGTTGCTTATTAAAGATGTAAATGATGGTTTGGATCAACATGTTTGACCATGACTGGTGTACAAATATAAAAAACATACAATTAGTAATTTACAAAATTTACCGCTAGTCGGTTCGCCAAACTGAGACATGAAGATGGAAAGACTCATGTGATTGTAATTTCACCGGCACCCGAACCCTTCAGACCGAAACACGGCAATGCAAGCATCACTATTTGTCGGAGAAGTAGGTACAGTGGTAGTACTTCCCCGGACGAGCTCTTTCACAAAGGAGCTCTTCTACTACTAAAGTATTGTTGAAAGCTAACTATCTAACCAATATTTTTATTGCAGAAGCTATAATTTTTGGCCGGGTGTTTGCTTTTTGATGTATTTCATAAGTTGAAGAACGTTTCCTAACTTAGCACCTATAGATTTATATACCTTTTCATTTGAAAACTGGGTTGAAAATCATGTAGACCATGAGAACGCATTCACGAAGAATAAGGGAGTATACTTCTTTAGCTCATATCATATGGTGCATCTAGGGACTTAAATATTCATACAGAATCTACTGCGAAACTACTTTGAGGAATACTTCCGAGATGTTTTCAGTAAATTCCATCTGCGGAGTTAGTTATAAGAGTATAAAAAATTCAAAGCAGAAGCAGAACTTGAAGAAATATCACTTTAGTTTAAAACGAATGCTTGATCCTCGAGCAGAAGGATCAAATTACTACATAATATGAGTTATCTAAAACAAAACACTTCATCACTGATTTGAGTGCTTCAAATAAAAGCAAGTTCGAAGAATCGATCAACAGGAATCGTCATCGAGTGTTAATAAAATAGGTTTTACATATTGAGATAGCTGTGATACCCACAGATTTACGGCAAAGTAGATACGCTACATACATTCGCAAAGTACCAATAATATAATCAGTGCCTAACTCAGCCATAACTCGTCCGATTCGCACCAAGTGAAGTGAATCTGATTTGTGTCCCGCCTGCGTTGGAAAGTATACGCAATATGTGGCAGTGCGTGTGCGCGTCATGAATAGAAATCGCTCCGACGATAACTTTGTGCTGCCCCCCTCGCTCCCTCGGTAATAGCGAACTGATAGACAAGGGTAAATCTACTTTTGTTTTATTAGTACGTATTCTACATATTAGATGTGTGTTTGTGTAAGTTGGCACTTGAGTAGTTTTAGGAGATTGCTGACTGACTGACTATCCTTCTCAGGGTGTTGACATTGCCAAGATTAAAATGAAACAAAAACCTTCGTAATTTCGACACTTCGTCTCGAATTTAGGAATCAAAGAAGTCGTTACCCAAGAAATAACAAACAAATAGCTTCTGATCACTAATTGTGTAATCAGACAATTACAATTGGGTAGGTACTAGGTGGTACCGCAACTTGAAACCTCTTCGCATAATCATGGCGAGTTTAAAACTCTTTACGAACGGAAACCAATAGGACAACAATCTTGATTTGACATTGATAATGCACGTGCAGTCTAAAATATACCAACATCCCGACTTCTAGATTTCACTTTAATTTCAAATGCATTGTAAGGAAACTGAAAGGAAATATACTGAAACAATTACATGTTAGGTTGCATTTATATGGGGGAAGGCGCGTCACACACTACAGCATCATTCTAGGAGTCCTAGGCTTCATTTCTAAAATAAAACTTCTATGCACTCCAAATCCATCCCCACACTATCTGCGTCCCCAGAAAGAGCAGTGAGTAAATCGATTCATAACATAACTACATAAGCGGGAATAGCCCCTAACTCCGGTGAAATATACCTTCGGCCAGCGGTTGGACAGTAAGAGCCAATATATTCCAGTTTTTAGAGAGAGCGCTGTTTGGTACAGGCCACTGCGTGCTCTCGTCGTGTTACCACATATATCCACTTAGATTAGTAAAATGGAGCGGTTTTTTTCAGGGTTTTATTGATGGAGATTGGACTTTTTTATGGTGCAATGTGTTCAGATGTTATCCAAATCATGAAGTATTGATAAAAAGGCCACTGAAGGCTTGGAAACTGCGCATTGTGTACTATTTGAAGGAACTGTGAATACGAGGGTTAAAATTAAAGGAAAAGCTACCAGAGTTGTACTTTCAGGTAACACCATTTACTCGCAGCCAAATGGCAATATTAGGTCTTAAATTATGAAGAGATCAAACCCCAGTTTCCGAAAGCCTGATCAACACAAAAATTAACTAATCGACTGTCAAATCTCAGGTCAAGCGATGTGATTGGTTGTTAGTATTTTTGCCGACCAATCACAGGAGCTGACATTAGATTTGACAATAGATCAAATTGATCATCCTTTCAGAAACTGGGGGCAAGTCTATCATTTAACTATTTTAATTTTCTAATACCTACCAATCAGAAAATAAAACGTAAGTTTTTTAGAACAGCTAAATAAAATTCCACTCGTCCTATCAGAATATCAGAATAGTGTTAGCTACTTACTAGACCAAAAGCTGTGTTGTAATATCTACCCTTCAATATACCCGTGAGCTACAGATGTAAGGCAACGATAGATGGAGTCACGTTCTTAGCTAGCGAGGCAACCGCAGATGGCCGTAGTACACAGCGATCGCTACCTCACGTATCCACTCCAGCAATTTGTGAGAAAAAATTGCGATAGTTCGTACGTGACCCTTTGGTAGGCAAAGCTTTTAATTAACCGTCTTCTCTATCATTTTGTTCTCAGTTCTCGGCTTAGTGCCAAGGTCTGTTTTGATCCGACTAGAATTTTAAGCTTGCATATTGCTTGCATACGAATTGTTCTGTTTTTAAGATATAGATGTTTGTGGCTGAATGAATTTGTTTCGGCTTTCTAAAACATAATTTTGGGTGAATATCTACCGAATTGGTATACATATATTATGACGCTTGCTCTCTCTGCATTCTGCCTCTTTTTCCATTCACTCTATCACTCAAAGGTTTGCTGGCAGAAGACTTGTTTTTGAGTCAATCTCGCCTTTGTACATGTAATTACTATTTGTAGTTTAGTGTTGTATTTTCCTGGTGTACAATAAAGAATAAGCTTCATTTTGATTGCAATCCTTGATAACAAGCCATTAAAAAATAATGGTTTTGTTCGTTGAAAATCTCAGCTTCTTTTCAAGAAACTAATTCAAGAGAAGTGTTACAAGAGAGGGACAAGAAAATCCTTGAGTCAATGAAGTTATTTAGCTGAAAAATCATGTCTTGAAGTACTTTTAATCAACCCAGCAGATCTTATATCTCCCGAAGAACTAAAACGCAATAAAACTCAAACACAAATCAAAACTGTAATTCAAAAGCTATATATCTTACCCTGCAGTATTAAAATGTCAAATCAGCAAATTATGGTTGTTGTGGAAATAAATTAACGCGAACTGTCTTAACTTTCACTCGCAATTACTTTTGTATTTTATTTATATTTATTACAGACATTAATGACCTGCACCTCGGATTACTTGATTTGGTCACCATTGTCCTTCGTCGTATCCATATACGACGAAGGACTAAGGCTGGTGTTCATCAATGTTATTCCTCTTAATAAACAACTGATTACTGATTCCGAATAGAGAATATGTACTAACGACCTAAGTGGTCTCATCACGCATAACACACATCCCAAGGTTGTAGGAAAGGGGATAATATTATCACCAAGTTCGGTTACAAGATAAAGCAAAATAGCACTTAGGTTGTCTAAGGTAGGTACTCTGGTCAGATCGGATTAAGCTTCTTCGACAAATATTTAAGACTGTTTTCAGAAATACGCCAGATCATTACTTATATCCTGGCGATCTTCAAACTTAGATGTATTTCGGGAGTCCCGCTTTTTATACCAAATGGAAAAGATTACATAATACCGTATGTATTTCTTTAAACCACAGTGGACTAGAAGTAAAATATCTAGTTTTAGAAATAGCTATTTTCTTTTTCCAACATTTTTCAGTTCAGCGAGCTATGGAGCGAGCTATGCTTGGAGTTTCTTTGAAGGATAAAATCCGTAACGAGATTATCCGAAAAAGAAACGGAGTGACCGACATAGCTTGTAGAATCAGTAAGCTGAAGTGGCAGTAGGCTGGCCATGTCTGTCGAAGGATCGATGGCCGCTGAAGCAGACGAGTCCTTGGGTAGAGACGCGAATCGGCAAACGCAACGTAGCCCAAGCCAGGTGGACCAACGACCTGAAGAACGTAGCTGGAGGGACTGGATGCGGAAGGCAGAGGACCGACTGTTGTGGCGCAACTTGGGAGAGGCTGCGATAGGCTGAGTTGATTGACTGATTGATTGGTGGCACTGACATAAGACTATCAGTCCAACAAAAAACTCACAGTAAAAAGCACTGGATCACACCACCACTATCATCTGACGTGAAGATAGTAGGAATGGGGTCATTTAAGACTGATGGTATTTAGAGCCTACTCACTGGTGACACGCGTTTTGAACGTATGCATTAATGAGAGGGAATATGCGCCGTGTGTCGGGGGATGAAGAAATTTAAGATACTTGGGTTATGGAGTTGGTAAATGTTTGCTGCAGCGATTTAAAAAATATGCTATGGTCCTTCATGATCATCACCATCATCATCAGCCTTTATAAGTGCACTGCTGGGCATAGGCCTCTCCAATCTCACGCTACTGACATCGATCCTCGGCCACTCGCATCCAGTTGCTACCAGCCACCTTGACAATATCATCGCTCCACTGAGCTTGAGGGCGTCCTATCCTACGTTTACCGATTCGCGGTCTCCACTCAAAAACACATCTACCCAACGGACATTGGTTCTTCGGCTAATGTGACCGACCCACTACCACTTCTATGCTATGATCATTAGATCTCAGATTTTAATTAAAAGCAAGGATTTAAAAACAAAAGGTTTCGTAGAATAAAATAAATGTCAAGTAACGAAGTCAACGAACGGATAGATTCAATTTTCTATTTTTATAGTATTGGTTTCATCCGACATTTCAATTATCTGTTTTTTACATCTTCTACTTTATTAGGAAACTGTCTGTCCAGTCTAAATTAGTGCGGAATTATCTATCTCTATATCCGTCGAAATGGCGGTTTGACAATTTTTTTGTGGTTTTCGACAAAAACTTCTCAAAATGGCGACAGGATTCTAAGCAGCGATTTCGGTATTTGTATTTCATCATCCTGTCGGACCAAAGGAAGTTTACATTGGTGTAGTGAAGAAACATTTGGCATCTGAATTATGAAGAGTGAAGTAGAACAGTCTTATCTCAACAACATTGCGTTGGTCGGTGACGTTGCACCGATATCTCAAGACAATTTTCGCATACATAATAGACAGTCAATAAAAAGTAGCGTGTATGACAAAGAGTCGTGCACGTGTGTGCAACAATGCCGAGTTAATGGCGGCAACACAACGCTCGCACTCACTGTCGACGCTAATGCCGATAAGTCCGATAACAATAAAATTGACGTGCGTTAGCGAACACTCCAAAATATACGCGACGACGTCGAAGCGAACAATGATTGACGACAGCCGCCAAGCGAGTCGTTCGCAAACGTCTTCTGCGAAACAAATGAAATGAATAAAAAAACCAGAACAGTTGACGAATCTTATTATGCAGGGACTAATTAAATCAAACTCGGCAATAAGCGTCGCTGCGCTACCCCTTATTTTGATTGCTTCCATGTAAATTCATTCTGTTATTCGTATTCGGTTCTAAATGAATTTTGTGTCCAACGGCATCCGACCGCAACGGCCCAACATCGGCAACTTTATAAATTATTATTACAACTACACAAGCGAACAAAACAATCTACAAATACGAACTACATAACGGGAGTACTCAAATTGAATTGTAAAAGTTCACAACGTTGTGGACAAAACATTAAATTCAGTAGCAAATCGTCCTCGACGGTTAACTACAACTTCGAACGCAAACGTTTGGTGTTTATCGGAGACTATCTGAAAGCCCACAGCGTCCACGCGTTCATTAAAAATTAATAACGAGAGAAGGGAGTTATGTAAGCCGATACAGCTGAAGTATTCGCTCATTTCAGATAATATACACATCACATTCCGGCGTAATTAACAGAGCACGAGCCACGCATCATAATGTTTTCATAACGGAGCGCGTATTATGTTCAAAAAGCCGGGCGGGAGGAGCAGTAGGCATATTAGTTCCAGCGGGAAGTGCGGCGACATCCACGCTCGCGTTCACGCACGACCTCCGCCTGTCAGATGTCACCCTTTACCGCATTCGAGGGAAGATATCTGTAGCGTCACAAGTAATTAAGAAGCGAGCCACGCTTTGTCCCGTCCCCGGGGACGACTCGGGGGTTTTCCGCGCCTCTCCCTACTTACATAATTTCTCTTAACTGCATAATCGATATCAACGTGTCGCACTTATCCCGTCTAGACGTTGACGCGGTGGTTCATAAATCTACATCGTATTGCGTTTGGAGTGCTTTGCGAGTGATGCAGCGCCATAGATCTGACGAGGGCTTCGAGTGTTTTCGGTGTCTCGACTCAAATGACGCAAGAATACTCTGGAGCTGACAGAGCGTTAATAAACCTCACACTGATATATCAAATACTAAACTTAAACCATTTGATACTACTTACTTACTTATGTTGTTCACCACGTAAATTTTCAGACTAATCAACCGTTTACTCGAAAAATTTACTAGAATTTTAGGTGAACGGTCTTTATCTAGAAAATTATTGTTGGTGAACACTTGCCTTAGGACCTAAAATTATTTAATTGACAATGAATGTGACAGTGTAACGGCACGCGAGAGGCGAGAGGGTTGCGAGCCAAACGGAGCGCGTCTCTGTTAATGGGGTCAACGAAATTGAGAAAAGTGAAACGGTGGAGTGGACCGGACGGGCATTTATTACCAGCCGGACCCGACAACCCTCATCCGAAGAGGGACGAGCCCATACATGGGAGAGAGACGCCACGTATTCCAAATAGTAGTGCACAAACAAAGAGAGAGCTAGGATCAGCCCGCGGCGACAGCGGCCGGCGGCGACACGGCCACCCTGCCGACGATCCGAGGCTCAGCGCTCCTGACTTCCGAAATAATAACGAGATTTGTAAGACTGCACGTGACAGAGATCGTCTGCTTTACCGCGAGCAGGCTCCGTCGCCGCACCGCTCATTTATAAGAACTATAAATAATTAATTAGCCGCACCGCCTAGAGGGACGCGTTCAGTTTACCCACATCAAGCTTGTGACATTTTAATGGCCTTTTAAACGTGCATCCACGTGAGCCTTCAACCCATTGTACATTGCATAAATAATTGAATATATCGTATCGAATAGTCGTTACAAAGATACACGTTGAAGTAGAAATATTGGATAATTATTTCCTCTTCCAATATTTGTATGCACGAAGCAACAAAGATGGAGTCTGTTACAGGGCGAATCGCTTCAGGCTGTCTCTCTACGTAGTAAGAACTTAAATCGGTGCATCCAATCACGTGGACGACGACGGCTAGATAGGGAGTTGGAAATCAGTTTGCCACTATTGAATTATACGAGAGCTGCAGCCAGGACGTCATACGCCAAAGTTTAATCTTAGGGAGCGGCGGACGGGCTTATTATGCAAATAGTCGACGAGTCTCCTCGGTCATCTTACAGTCACGTACGGCGCGCACGTCCCGAGCGAACGCTGCGCCGCGTGTCGCCGTGTGCCGCCACTAACCGCGCACTTTACAAATCCGACGCACATGGCCATTTCAAAACGTAATCGGAACGCACCTTACCGATGAGAAAATAATTTCCCCAAAACGAAATGTCTTCATTACACTACGATAACAAAATGGAACCTTGATGAAGATAAAATTATTTGACTATCAAAAGACGGGAGAAACTTCGACGACATCAATTTATTGCCTCCGAATAAAGTCAACCTAAAATTCAAAATGAAGAAGGCATCGAGCGTCAGAAACGAACGGGAGCGAGAGGAAAATCTAACTCTTTCTTTCGACGAAAGCCAACCCCCGACGAGCTTTAATTAAGCGAAAATCGAAACGTCAAAGCTCGACTCGGGCTTTATGCAAATTTACTAGAATTGACTTTCGTGTCGACGGCGTTAGAATTTTTACCGCTTTCCAGACGATTGTTTGAACGAGGTAATTAGGGAAGCGATAAAGACACGTACGCGACAGTATCAAACTTTCTACAGACGTTTGATGACTCTAACAAGACGTATTAATTTAGCGAACCGCCGTGCATCGCGCGTCAGCTGGATAGAGGCATGTTTTCATGTTGGTCTGCAGACTATGGCGTATCGAAAGAAGGGCACGAGACGTGGTGTCGCTAGTGGGTCGGTACCGGTACGTACCGTTAGAGTGAACTCGACAGCGCCCGCTCGACCTCGCTAGCCCTGGACAAACGGCCTGCACCAACTATTATATAATTCCATCGAACATATAGCACACGCGCCCATAAAAACTTTCGTAATTACGATAGAAAATTAACACCGAATTCTAGCAACAATATAATCGAGGAAGGGTGAGCGGAACGACGCCGACGGTGAACGGGGAGTTTTTGTACTCCTATCGTGAGAATGGGCATTTAGCGGCTTGGTTATTCGAGCCGTATCGCGTGATATCATTAGAACATTATTGCTACCACAAATTTCTTTGTCACTTAACCGGTACTAGATTTGTTGGATTTATTGAGCGTGACGCTCTACGGACGGCTTCGAGAATTTCGTAGCTGTCCCACATAGCTGGGCACGCCCGCTCTTTCTGTGTTAAACATGCTCTCGGAACGCCCGTCTGTGATACAATGTTAAGAAGCGCACTAAACTTGTTTTCTATGCACGGACCATTGAATTAGACGATGTGGAGCATTAAATAAGGATTACATATATGTATAGTGATGTAGAGAAATATGAAGACAAGCATGCAGTGGGCGGGAGATTTGGCTTGGGACCGCCGCCGCGGTAACGAACTGATAGCCAAGAGGAGTTGGCAGCAGAGTTAATAAAAATCATACGTCAGAAATGTTGGGGAATAATGTGGAAGCGTAATTCCGATGTGTCAGGAATACAGGATGGAGAGAGTGAGTTGCGCCAGGAACTTGAAGATTTTATTTTAATGCAAAAATCTCATGAAATTTTCTAGTGCGGACTTATCTACCTCTTTGTGGATTTGTGCGTAACGTAACTCATTTAGTTAGAGGCTCATATCACATCAAAAAACTATTAATGATATATCCCAAATAGGTCTAGGCTATCACAAAACAATAATTTAATTAAGTACGTATATGATTTTGGGACATACTCAACCCCCCCCCCCCCCCCCAATGCATCTAGATCCACCCCTGACAAATCTAAAATTAAACTTGATACTAACCTACTTTCTTCTACACTACCTACAGTAAAATTTTCATTACTTATCCTTACTTAATCTAATTCAGTTGTAGTTTACTGTTTATCTTGATAAAGCCTACCTTCAGCTGAGTCAAGCCACTCCCAAACCAAAATCCTGGATCCACCACTGTTGAGAGCCGACTTCTGTAGCAACTTTTTATCGAAATCAACGACGGTTACTGTCTGGCTAGAATATATTACTCCTATTCCCAAAATGTCCTAATATACACGATATTGGGACATTATTCAGCACCACGATAGCATATTACAAACAATAATACAAGCATTACGTTCAGTAGTCACTGGATGTCGTAAATATCGCACTGCGGGGAGCTTCTAATAACAGTTTTTACCGAACTGACCAAAATGGGTGCTTTGAGTTGTATTACGGTTTTTGTTAATCATATAAATGATTATTATGGGGGCATTTGTGTAATTCTGAATGACTGCGTTGTAATGATAAAGCTTAAGCAGAGGACGGAGAAGTAGATCTACTTATACGCTCCTATTTGTTACGTAAATCTATGGTATTTATATTAAGCCATCCTTTGTGAAGAGAGATTTTAATAATTATTTATTTATAAGTAGATCTACTCGTAAAGCAGATTAGATTGACATCATCATTTCAGCCGAAAGACGTCCACTGCTGGACATAGGCCTCCCCCAAGCATCGCCACAGCGACCGGTCCTGCGCCTTCTGCATCCAGCGGATTCCCGCGACCTTCATCACCAAGTCGTCGATGCACCTTGTGGGGGGCCTACCCACGCAGCGCCTTCCAGATAGACATAACTTTACTTATTAACTAAACTTAAATTTACTTGTAAACTTTTACTTTTGACTTTTAGATTGACATAATAAATGTTAATCATACAATTTTTATCTTATGATAATTTATTATGAATCATCAGAAAGAAAACAGTCCTGACGATATAGATCATCATCTTTCTGCCCTAGTGGGACTGTCTTCTTCCATTTTTGTCTATCAGCCGTCATCTCATCAAGGTCGTGGGTTCGATTCCCACAGGACACTAATATTTGTGTGATGAACAAAGTGTTTGTCTTGGTCTGGGTGTTGCTTATGTATTATAAGTATATATTTAGAAAAAAAAAGTATATAAGTATTATATCCATTGTATAGTACCCATAGCACAAGCTCTGCTTAGTTTGGGACCAGATGGTGCTGTGTAAAAATGTCCCAAAGATATTTATTTATCTACTCCCTTTGCATCCATATCGTTCTTCACGCAATCCATCCATCTTTTCTTTGGTCTTCCTCTCCCTCTCCATCCATAAACATTCCTATTCATCACCCTCTTAGTAACATGCGTTTCATCCTGACGATATGGATAATTATTATAATTAACAAAAAATAAATGGACTTCAACTACTTTCTCACGTATTGGACGAAGTTTTGGGAGTTTTACTTGGTCTTAGATACAATTTTTGTATTCTATAGAAGTTATAAGTTTTCATCGAAACCGGTTGAAAAGACCGGTAAAAGAAAGAAAGAAAGAAACACATTTATTGGACACAAAACCAACAAACACATACACAACAACAATAGCAACAAAAAAACAAACAAGTGTAATACAAAATTATGACAAAAAAAAAACGCTTACTGCAACCGTAGCTAGAGCGTAGGACGTACCAGACAAAACCACCTAACCAAAACTTCCATTTTTGGGCTAACACAACTCCTTATTTCAAGTGACTTGCTCCATAATTAAAAAGCTAAAAAGTATAGATTTCCATTTGATTCAAACGGCACAAAAATAAAAATTCTTACATTATTTCCTATTCATAACTCATCACGTAACGACTTATACAAGTACATGGTACGTAAAGCTGAACCGTCATTACACAGTCGTAATCAAGTCTGAACGGCTTTTAATTTCACACCATCCATCAATGGGCCACGCCTGAAGATGTGCGTATAATAAATACATCTAAACGCACTGGATGGGTTGGCGAAGTTGTAAAGCTGTAGGGCTGTCGATTGATGAAGCATTTGGTATAGAAAATCTATGGCAGATACCTTTGTGTGACAGTGAAGTTCTGTATGACGATTAGGATTGCTAGAACCATCGGATATCAGAAAGTATATGGTAGACCTTTTTATGGCAGGCGATTTGTAACGGCTGGTAAGCATAGATGATAGAGACAGGAAAATAACCATTCATAAAAAAGAATCTACTAAAGTTAATAGAACTGACGTCATTGTTGAAGTAGGCCAAAAATAAAAAGACGACGTTCTTTTTAGTCATCGCAAACGTCGTTTCGTCTTCTTTCGTTTTTTCCTGTATGCGATGCTTCATGCAATTGACGTTCTTAATCACTCAAAAAGAACGCCGTCTTTTCAGCACCTTAATGTCTTTATTGCTCAAAGCGTTTATAATTTCAATTTATTACCGGAATTGAACATTCCAAAATAGTTTATCGATGTGTTGAAAACATCATGGTTTCCCCGGAACTCTTTTCATTCATAACAACACTTTAGCTATCAATGAATCCGATGATTCACACCTTCACGCTCCACGACTATTTCGAAACAATTTCGTTGCTTCAGTTTTTTCATCCACGTAGATTTGTTTCGGTGACCATACAGCCCTGGTATCGTTCCGTTGTGTGGCGTAATGGACAAATAATGTGCACGTCGTCAGCCAACCATTATAATGTTATTTGAGGGCAAGCAATAATTGCTGAGCCAGTCTGTTTCTGGCTAAATTCAGTTGCCAACCGTCTCGAATTATTTTCGCTTAGTTACATCGCAAAGCTTTGAACGCAAATCCACCTTAAGGTCGCAGTTTTAGATCACACTTTAGCAGAGAAATTTAGAAGACATACGGTTTCATAAGGACACAAAGCTACCTCTGAAATAGAATTCCTAAACAGAATATTAAAGCACCAAAACTAAAATAATAAGAACAGTCTACAACACAAGTTTTTCAAGGTAAATTGATGCTAAAATACTAAGTTTCTTTAGTACTGTAAATAACTTCTCTTTTAGGTTACATAACTTCGAGAACGATCAAAAGAGTTCTAATAAACGAAGGTGACTAGGAGTTACAGGAGAATTTCCAGTCACAATACGTGGGACACTCAGAAAGTTTTGCGAAACTAAAAAAAATTGTTCTATACGTACATATATTTTTATCAAATCTTTTCAAAGTACTTTCCACCAGCCTCTATACAAAGATTCATGCGCCTAAACCAGTTTTCAAAACACTTTTTCCAGTCCGCCGCAGACACCTCGTTTACAGCCTGCTCGAACGCAGCCAGCGCATCTTCCGGCGACGAAAATTGTATCCCTTTGAGCTGATTTTTTATTTTTGGGAATAAAAAGAAGTCACACGGTGCTAGATCAGGGCTGTAAGGAGGGTGACCCAGGAGTTTGACTGGCGTGCTGTCCAGGAAGTCCCTCGTTTTGAGTGCGGTGTGCGCAGGTGCATTGTCGTGGTGGAGCAGTAGCCCGCGGAGCCCTGTGTTTGGTCGCTTGTTGCTTATAACAGAGAAAACTTCTGGCAAACATTTGGTAGTATACCATTCGGCATTAATGCTTCTTTGATCCCGTAAGGGAATTGATACCAAGTGGCCAGTCAAATTAAAAAAGCTAGCGATCAAAATCTTACCCCCGCTTCTAGATCGCTTCACTTTGGTAGGCGTTGGCTCATTTTGAAACACCCAAACAGTCGACTGGCGCTTGGTTTCTGGGTCGTATTGATAAATCCAGGACTCATCACCTGTAACGATGTCGTAAACACGCCGAGACGAGCCTGCTTCAAATTTGTTAAGCATATCACGGCACCATTCCACCCGGGCCTGCTTCTGAGCATCGGTGAGGTTGTGCGGCACCCAGCGTGATACTATCCTCCTCACGCGAAGATGGCTGTGTAGAATCTCGTGAACGCTTCCCGATCCAATCTTCAATATGTGTTGAATGTCCTGATATGTAATTCGCCTATTGTTTTGGATTAAATTTTTCACTGCTAGCACGTTTTCTTCGGTAACAGCCGTCAAAGGGCGACCGCTTCTTTCGTCATCCCCCAAAGTTGGTCGACCGCGCTTGAATTCGTTATACCAACGATACACGGTTGCCATGGAAGGGCTTTCATCCATGAATGCCATTTGAAGTCTATCGTACGATTCATCCGGTTTCAGGCGACACTTGAAATCGTATAAAATCATAGCTCTAAAATGTTCCCGGCGCAGATCCATATTTCAGTAAGACACAATACTTTGAATTAACTCGCAAAAAATGTGGAGGGAAATTTTGAAATTGGAACTTACTTATTTTTAGAAGTTTTTAAACTTTCGCGAATTTCACTCATATTGAACTAAGTTTACGGGACTTGTCGCGCACAATTAAATCAAAATATAACAAGCATTTTGACTAACCTCGACGTTTCGGTCAAGTTGCATTGGCCGTGGTCACGAGCAGACTGAAGTATGTGGGTGTCATCGTCTTGAGCGGCGGGTGTTTTCTCGAACTACCCGCGGTTGGTTTTTCGTAACGTCGCTGTCCGTAACAAGATATGCTGAATCACGACACACAATGCTGACAGTTTCGGCGGACATACATGTAGACATACCACGACGCAAACACTTCTCGATTACCGGATTCCACGAGGAATTTTCATTTTTACTTATTTTTACTTATAAATAATCATATTTTCGAAAAACATTATAACTGGCCAGTCTCCCATATATAAAAACTTTTTTTCGCAATACTTTCTGAGGGGCCTGGTATAAAGATGAAGAGATGCCTAATTACGCGGCAAGTGTGGGAGTGTTGAGATCGGCACGCCACGCGCCACAAGCAGCCGGTAACAATTATAAATTCAAGGAACTTGGTCGGGTAGCGCCGCGTCGCGCCGTGCCTTTGAAAGCGAACCACTATTTTGATGCATCAGAGCTGCACTCGAGGGCGTCTGGCTTTCAGCATCGCAGACGGTTTTTGTTGCTTTAGTACTGAGATGAGTTGGATCTTGTGGAACATTGAATTGTTTCTACTCAAATATGTACACCTTGTTTCACTTCGTATTGATTTTTAAAATTGTACTTCGTTTCAGAAAGGTGTTTGCAGTAATGTGTAATGTGCAGAAAATCGTCTAGATGAATGAATGATCGTAGAGATAGAAAAACCAAGAAATACCAAATAAAGAAAACTGTAGTAGCTTGTAAAAATAAGGTTAATGAAGGTCCGCAACGTAATAAAACTAATTCTTAAAAAAAAACATAATTGTTACTACATTCTGAACATAAAAACGTGTTTATCGTAGCTAATGACACGCATTAAAAGAGTCCATGTTGACGACGACTCCGAAACAGTGCAATTATTTAATGGACGTCGACAGTCAAAACGAGTCTTCGCAAGTAATTAATACCCATCAAGTCCCATTTAGTTTGGAAACTACAGAAAACAAGAGGGTTTAGTGACAAACCTAGTAATTTGAGAACTATGCGAAACTTGGAGTACTTATGTAGGCACGTCGGGGTTTAGTCCATCTGCTTAAATAGTGGCGCTACACCCAAACGGCTTAGTTATAGGTACAAAAGGTGGCAGAAAAAATATTGAGGCAGAATTAAAAAAAAAATAAGATTAGAATAATATGGCTAACTACATTTTTTCTAATAATACAATTCTCAATTAAAATAATTCATCTTGACACAGTATTATGATTTCTTTTTTTTTACTGTTTTGACATTCTTTGGGATTTTAACATTTATTAAATATTTTGATTTTTTTATTAATTGACCTTGGCATGCTTAAAACATAATTATTTTGACCTTGTGTAAAAATTTGCACACCATTGTCATGGTAGAATGTATGATCCACTTAATATTAATTAACATCTTTTTTGTACAACATTCTTGCAATAAATAATTCTGATTCTGATTCAATTAAACGCTATTCTTCATCAATAGAAGTGTCCTCGGAATGACCACCCGTGTTTACATCTTCTTCTTCAGTGAAGTGACAGTATTTCTTACATCTTCTTCGTAATATATGTACGTCGATGACGGCATCTTTCGTTTTCGAGGCTGCTTCCTTTGATGATAGACCGCACGCGCCTCGTGGCAGTTTTCAAAGGTCGCCACTATCTAAGTGGATGGACTTTAATTACCATTCTGCCTCCCCTGCCTAAGCTCTGTGTAACCGCACATTGGACACCTTTGACGCAACATTCGCACAAGTTATTACTAATTCACTACACTGTCAAGTAAACGGTTCGTTACTCTGTGGAGTTTAAAGCCATGTTTTAGAATCGTGGAATATTCCGAGATGTAAGACAGCTCGTCTGACTTCACGCCATATTAAAACTATGAGAATGAAAATAGGAAGTCTTTACCGTAAACGTTGTATGGAATCCATGCAATATTCAAAGCGAAAGACGATTCGGATTTTAATGTTAATCAAAATCACTGCCTTCCGGAGAATTTCAAGAAATTTTCTGCTTTGCTTACTTCGGAATTTCCAAGTACCTTTGAAAATATTAAATCCGATTACTGGGCATACCAAGAATCATTGGTATAATAATAACTTTGGTATGTGGCGGATCATAAACAACTAATTTCTAGAATGTTATGACTTATGTTATGAGAGTGTTATGACTTATGCCACATGTTTAAAATTAGGATGACGTTTATCTACAACATAATTGTTTCCAAGAGTCAAATGTTTCAAATTCGTGGTAGACTACTAGTTTGTTGCTAGACAAAATGTGAAGCTACGGGCGAACCATTATGCATGAATCAGGCATTATTTTATGGCTTACTTCGAGATCTTGATACGGTCAATAGGATAAAGTCTATCAAACATAGCGTCTAAAATGAAACAAAGTCCATCAAATATGGACAAACAACAAACAATATGAGGTGTTTTTAACCGACTTCAAAAAAAGGAGGAGGTTATGTATACACCGATTACTCCGAGATTTGTGGGCCGATTTACGTGGTTGTTTTTTTATTTGGCAGAGAAAGTCCGCGCGGTGGTCCCATATAAATTGTATTGACTTAGGTTGAGTAGTATTTAACTAGCTTCAATAAATCAGTTTATTTTAGCTTCGCCTATCTAGATGATCTGCTCATTGGTTCGTTTTTCTGAGAATTCTGGCCCGATATGCGTGTTTTTTTTTACGATAGTGATTGGACGTTTGGAAGAACATGAGCGAGACCTTTGCCCAGCAGTGGGATAGCAAAGGTTAATAAAAAATATATTCTCAAATTGGTTACATAAACATTTATGAATCAACCCTCAACTAAAAAGTATGAAATAAAAACTTTTTAACAAAAAATAAAACCGACTTCAAAAACCTTAACTAATAAGTAAAACATAATCGTTATATGTATTTTAAAATCTTAACATAAACAACATTTTGAAGGCGGCGCGTGATTTTCATGTACGTTCACATAAACTGTTTTTACTATAGATATTGCGCTCGACTGTACATTACATGACGCAAAGGGTCAACCACGCGCCGCCTTAAAAATGTTGTTTATGTTAAGATTTTAAAATACATAAAACGATTATGTTTTACTTTTTAGTTAAGGTTTTTGAAGTCGGTTTTATTGTTTGTTAAAAAGTTTTTATTAGTTAAGGTTTTTGAAGTCGGTTTTATTTTTTGTTATTTCAGTAAAATTTACTGCCATCAATTTTTTAAACGTATGGATATAAGGACCAAAGTCCTACTGTCCTACTAATAGACCATCCTCTCAGTTCCCGAGTGTCGAACAAGAGCAGCATCCGCCTGCCAAGCCAAGTGATGATGGATATCAATCACCCTAGATCGTGTTCATCTCGAGTAGATTGACATTGATTGTTCTGGTTTATGTGGGACACATGTTTTACAAGCTGTTATGTACAGTCGAGGAACGAGAAGGTTCGTCAATTTTCAAATTGATTGCTTTAGACATGACGCGAGTACATGTTACCTTTTCAAACTGCGAACGAGAGATAATTAGGCGGGTGTATACGTACAACTATCATTATTGTTATCTGCCAGTACAAGCAAAAATAGACCTTAATGTGACGAACCTTTTCTTTCCTCGACTGTACATGTGTATAAATGACTTGACACGTTAACGAGTTTTGACAAACCCGATGCGATTTTCGAAATCAAAATCACATCAAACAGAATCATTAACACACAGTGCTTGTTAGCATAATTTGAATATTGTACATCTTATGGATATGTTACAGTGAAACTGTTTTATGTTTTAACATCTGTATTTTCAATTACCTGTGACAAACAATAAAAATCTATTCTATTATATTCTATTCATATATGGCCTTTTTAGGGTTCCGAAGTCCTACAAGGAACCCTTATAGTTTCGTCATGTCCGTCCGTCTGTCCGTCTGTCCTAATCCTTTACAGCTTAATAACTTCTACAGTTATAAACATAAGTAAATGTTTTTTTTTTTTTAAATAGTCTACGTATAGATCACAATTTTAAAAGAATAATAAAATCGTTTTTACGTATTTTAGGGGTGGCGTCCATACATGTGAAATGGGGATGAAATTTTTTTTTCGCTGCATCCCCTCGTGTGGGTTATCATTGAATAGGTCTACTAAAATGAAGGCAATGTTTCATACACCACTTTTTTATCAGGTGTAGGTACCATCTGCGAAATATAGCCCGCCAAAGTGGCTTGCAATGTGTCTCCCCCCCTGCCATTTCTAAACTATGCAATGTAGAAACTTATAATCTTCCACATTGATAGACCTTTGTGAAAACTCTCTTTTAAAATTATTTCAAGTATAATGTGATTATAATTTTTTTGAGTTATAGAGAGAAAACTGAAAAATACTTAAAACGTCCTAGTTCAAAGTTCATTGACCTTAGAGAAAAATGATCTTAGCAAGTAATGCTCCTTTAGCTACTTTCTATTTGAAGAAATCACAAAAAGTAACTTTGAAATGACACACTTCTAAAATTTGGCTTCTTGAATTTATCGCTAGATGGCGCTACTAACAACACGCTCTGAGTCGCGAATGCTGCCGATTATTACATACATACATACATATTATCACGCCTGTTTCCCATTGGGGTAGGTAGAGACTATGGATTTCAACCTACTACGATCCTGACACACCTCTTTCGCTTCATCTACGTCCATTGACCGATTATTGCAAAAACTAAAATAGCCATGATTAATATTCGATTTGATTCGTTTGTAATTACACCTACTTAAGGAACCCTATAATACTGAGCATGGCCCTACATGCTCTTGGCCGGTTTTAGAGAATATGGATTGATTAATTTTGAGTTTGATAGTAGCGTCAGTGACGGAAAAGTTGAGTTGCAGTAGATTTTCATAGTATGGACATGCGATGTGCGATGCGGACGAATAAGGAGCTTGTTACGAGAAAAGCTTTGAGTATACATGTGTGGCTATACGAAAAGAGGAAGACCAAAGAAAATATGAATGGATTGTGCGAAAGACTATATGGATGAAAAGAAAATTACACTCAATGACGGCTGATGGTTATTTATGGAAGAAAAAGACATGCTGCACCGACTCCAAATAAATTGGAATAAGGCCAGGATGATGATGGTGGATTAGATTAGTCAGAAGCCTGAAATTCTGACAACTGGTCTAACCTCCAAATGTCAGTATTAACTGGCTTCCGGGGGTCTGATGGCAGTCGCTCCGTGTAAAATACCGATGATCAGCCGCATTTGGTTATACTGGAAGCCGACCCCAACATAATTAGGGAAAAGGCTCGGACGATGATGATGATGATGGATTAATTTTGAGCAGACATTTTAATTCAATTCAATTTTATTTATTTGCTAACATGGGTACAAAAGGTACCACTGTACTGTACTGTACTTTGGTTTACACTGAAGGTAAAGGAAAACTAAGTGAACCTGATGCACACTTGATGTAAGGGCCACCAGTGGCCTGATTCACAAACGTTCGAAAAGTTTCCGTTTCCGAAGTCAAATTTGACCGGCAAACGAAACAAAACGACCACTTCCTGCGACCACGAATGAGGCAAAGCTTTCGAAACATCAGGAAAAGCAATGTTAATAATAATACGCGATGTAATCCGGTCAAACTTGTTTTATTACGAAAAAAACCATTTGAGAATCGAACGCATTCGGAAACGCTATTCATAGTTCTTTAATTTTACATCGAGTGCTTTCCGACAACAAATCGCTCACGGGAGTTTCCATGAATTTTGGCGTTGCGTTTCCTAATCCGTTCGGTTCTCAAATCGTTTTGTTTCTTAATACAACAAGTTTAGCAGAATTACATCGTGTATTATTATTAAAATTGGTTTTCCTGACGTTTCGAATGCTTTGCAGCGTTCATAGTCGCAGGAAGTGGTCGTTTTGTTTTATTTGCCGGTCAAATTTCACTTCGGAAACGGAAACTTTTCGAACGTTTGTGAATCAGGCCACTGATCAGCGCGGTGGGGATAGGCCTAAACCTTTCTCACTATAAGAAAAAGCCTGTACGCAGGAGTGAAGTAATGGGCTAATTACGCTGTTTTTGAGATTTTCGACTGGAAACAACTTTCTCAATATTACCAGTTATTCGTATCTACATTTAGCGATGCAGTACTATCAATGCATGTTATCACTGAACACATTCCGCGATGGAACATCTTGTTGTAATTTTATGGATCAGCGCATTTTTTTGGCGACTGTCCTCGGTATTGCCCTACACTCGACCTTCCCCGGACGTTTTATTGGCTCTCCAGTACATTAATGTTAATAGTTTGTAGTTTAGAACTAAATTAAAGATTCTGACTTTCGTGCCTGACTGTAAAGCCAAATATCTAGAATCAGACGATTAAAGCAACACACCTATTTTAGCAGTACCACTGTAGGTACCTATTTCTGCATTGTGGTGTTCCTGTGCAAAGGAAAAATGTGCCGTGTGCTGTGTGCCGGTGAAATGACAATCACATGAGGCTTTCCATCTTCATGTCTCAGTTCCGCGAACGCGATTTGCAATACAATTTAGACAACAGCCTTCGCTCGAAAAATTTCATTTACTTATGTTTATAACTGTAGAAGTTATTAAGCTGTAAAGGATTAGGACAGACGGACAGACGGACGGACATGACGAAACTATAAGGGTTCCTTGTAGGACTACGGAACCCTAAAAAAGATGAAAAAAATATTCTACGACAAATCACGCGAAGGTATAGTATTCAAAATGCTTGCGCAAGCTCTGACTATTTAGAGGTCCTCGACGACCTCGTGAACTCTTGATTAGCAATCCGACACTTGAACCACTAGACCAGGAGACCACAGACGTCGTAAAATGCATGGTATAATAACACCAGGTAGTCTCTTCCCGTGACAGCCAGGTCACGTGATTGCCTCCGTACTACGTCATCGGCTGTGGAGCCAATAGCGGGCTGTTAGCGTGACACTTGTCAGTTTGATGTGCTGCCACTTTGTGAAAATAAATTACCCGAGCAAAATGCATTTTTTCATTTACTTTCTTCTATAAAGAATCACTTTTTAACTAGTAATTTAATATATTTTCCTTTATTAACTAATTAGATGAATAACACGAGATAACAAATAGTTAGGAATTTATTTTATATTCATTATGAACAAAAATCTCCTTAAGTATATTGAAGATATCAATCAATGGCAGCACTGATCGTGACGTAGCTTGGAGGCATCGCGCTGTCATTGCGGGAAGAGAATACCTGGTGAAACATCTTATTATACCATGGTAAAATGTATGTATATTTATGTGTCTCATTGTCAGTCAATTTCATTATTCTTTTACAAATATTTCTTTTATTTCTACATTTATGTATGTATTGTCTATAACATATCATTCCATGCAATTTATGCGAGTCGAAAGCGGAAAACGAGTTGTATAATGTTCTTATACCTAAATAAGCGTCGCCTAGTAATAATGGTGAAGTGACAAGTCGTGTTACTTTTTATTCTAAACGTATACCTACTGCGAATAATTGTTGACACGAGTAAGGCGGTGCCGAACAACTGTAGATGTAAAGGGTTGCCAACAATTTTTCGGAAACATACAACCTTATTAAATAAAAAATCAGCTAATCCCCATAATTTGTCGATTTATGTTAACATAAATGTAGGGACCAGTTGATATTTTTTTCGCGATTTCAGTGTTGGTCCCATAATAAAAGTTGTTCACAATGACGAGAACAATAACCCCTCAAGAGGTTAAGTATAAACTAAGAATAATGCTGTACAGTATTTTTCAGGAAAGTATAACAAATATAGTATTAGTAGTAATACACTGAAAGAAAATATAGTTAGTACCTATCTTAAGGAAAAAGTTTTAAAAAGGGTGTATGTACATTTAAAAACCAAAAACACATCGTAGTACTTATCCGACTGAAAATATACCTAGTATTTTTGCGCATTAAATATTCTTTCAACAGTAGTACACTAGGCTGAAATATAGTACAATACTATAACATATTATACGTATAGTGCGGTTGGCAACCCTAGCTGTAACTGTACATTGATGTATGACCGAATACAAGTGTATGGGAATATCATGCGATGTTTTATGGAACAGAATTGCAAAGTATGCCACACAACCTTCTTACACATACTTACATGTGCAGAGTGATAGGATTCGGGTCATCATCATCATCATCATTTCAGCCGAAAGACGTCCACTGCAGGACATAGGCCTCCCCCAAGCATCGCCACAACGACCGGTCCTACGCTTTCCGCATCCAGCGGATTCCCGCGACTTGTTCAGAAATATGCTGTTTTAGAGCAGCACCCGAATCCTGGCAGTGGGCGGGGCACATTGCTCGCAGAACGGATGGCCCATGAGGCAGTAAAGTTCTGGAGTGGCGACTGCGTACTGGACGGCGCAGCTTGGGTAAGCCCCCCCACAAGATGGACCGAGGTCGCGTGAATCCGCTGGATGCGGTTAGCGCAGGACCGGTCAATGTGGTGATTATTTTATTTTCTCATACTCAATTTGATCCATAAAATAAATATTTTAGTGTGTGTGTGTCTCATTTGTGCTTATCATGTTTAGGGGATATGCCATAATCGCCACGCTTGGCAGGAGGGTGGACCGACGACCTGGTGAAGGTCGCGGGAATCCGCTGGATGCGGAAGGCGCAGGACCGGTCGTTGTGGCGATGCTTGGGGGAGCCCTATGTTCAGCAGTGGACGTTTTCGGCTGAAATGATGATGATGATGTATCTCATTACTCGCTATCCGCCATCAATACAACTTGGTCCGACATCCATCCGTTACGCCGGCTAATTCTTCACGCAATTAAGATAGTGTTAACTTATCTCGGATATTTGTCGCGACTAACTGAACCACTACTATAACGTATCTTATCTCCTAGAGCCATTCGGTTAAAATACGGGTTCCTCGCTCACGTCGTGAAATTAAAAAACCGGCCAAGTGTGAGTCGGACTCACGCAGTAAGGGTTCCGTTCCACCCATCGACGTGCTACCCCATAGAAACCGATTTAATTTACGAGAGTTTATCAAAAGACATCAACGAACGTACGCGAAATGTGAATTTTTGCATCTCATTCTTACGTAAGTACCACCACATATATCTATGTTTGTCCTGTTTTTAGTATTTGTAGCTAAACTACGTAGTATGCACTATAATAAGACCAAGTTTGACGCTGGTAAGTGTTACCGTTATAAAGATAGAACAGGAACAAAACGTTGAAAAATATGCATGTTTTTCGAGGTTTCTTGTATGGGGACCCCTTAAGTTTTAGACTTTTTTTTTTAGTATTTGTCGTGATAGACACCATAGTAACACATATTCTGTAAAAAATTCAACTGGATATCTATTACCGTTACAAAGATCAGCCCTGTGACAGACAGACGGACGGACGGACGGACGCACAGCGTAGCGAGAGCAATAGGGTCCCGTTTGCACCCTTTGGGTACGGAACCTTAAAAATGTAAAGCAATTTTGTTTGATGGTAATTAATTTCACAATACAGTTTTGTTGACGGCCATACCAGTGAACCGATTATACCTTGAATCCTGGGTACATATTGAGCATTTTTTCAACCAATCCCGAAGCGGATGAAATTGGAGATGGAAGGGTATAGGTTCACCACTCATTATAACAAAAGTTCTAATCCTCGCGAACGAAGTCGCGGGTATAAGCCTGTCTAGAATCAAGTCTAAATTACTGACAATTACATTTCCAACCCAAAAACACAACTTTCACATCCTACTTCCTAGTAACATTATAAATGTGAAAGTATGGATGTGTGTTTGTTTGTTTGTTTATATGTGCCATTCAATCACGCTGAAACGGCTGAACGGATCGGAACACAGGTAAACCATAACTCGGATTATCATACAGGGTGTCAGGGAAACGCTTCCGAAAACGAAGATAGGTGATAGTGCTGGTGATTACTGATACGAAACCACGAAAAAAAATGCGATTCTTTTTATAGATTTTTTAATTATTTTTTTTTGCATTTTTCATTTTATATGAGTTTTATTTAACTGCCCAAAGCTGGTTATGCATGAAAAATGCAAAAAAAATTATATGAAAAAATCTAAAAAAAGAATCGCTTCTTTTTTTCGTGGTTTCGTATCAGTAATCACCAGCACCTATCTTCATTTTCAGAAGCGTTCCCCTTACAGCCAGTATCAGTATAAGCTTATTTTCAGTTATACTTCTCCCGGGAAGATAAACAGTTTCCGAGGTATGTGCGATATCATCTTGCTGTGATAATCATAAGCGGGCGAAGCCGCGGGCATAGGTTAGTTCAGAGTATTTTTAGAAGTAGATAAGTGGTGCATACATTATGTATAATACTTAGCAGTAGTTATACTGCCTCCAAGTCACTGATAGGCACGCTAACTAATGAGTGACCGAATTGCTCGGTGAACTGGCAAAGGTCGTCTGCAGCCAACTAGAAATTCAGACAGAAATTAAGTGGTCCAGTTCAGATTCGTCTAGGAAATTCTCTTTGCAACAAAGTTAAATATTAGCTTATAAATAATATACGCGGACGAGTTTCTTCAAGAAAATGACCTTATGAGCCTTATACACATGCAATTCTATCGTCCAATCGTTTTTTTTTTTTCAAGCAGGCGATCCCCTTCTCCCCGTGTGGCCTAACGTCGGCCGCACCCTCCTCGGTAGCGCACACGGAACACTGCACGCCACCTCACCTCACGGGCCTTTACCAGCTGCGCCAACTACGCCAACTGTGCCAGCTACGCCAGCTGCTAGTCGGGCAGTAGACTACCCAGTTTGCTGCTCGTAGGCCCTCTATCGTCCAATCTGCAATATTGGATCTTGTGTACGAGTATGGGTGGATTTGCATGACCAATGTTTTGTTCTACAATCTTGAACGTCATGCAATTTAGATCGGTGTTCATCAAAGTTAATCTTCTGACTAAACAGTCGATTACTCCAAAAATGTACTAGAATTTTTGGTAAACGGTAATTTAACCAGAGGATTATCGTTGTTGAACTCAAGCCTTAGACGGTAGACTTGACCGTGTGACCTTTAGCAATATACCAATAAAATAGTATACCTAAGAAAAGAAAGTTGCAGATAAAAAATGAACGTCATTTTTTTATAAAATACTGAAGTAAATTAGGTACCTCGATTACAGTAATACGAACACAACTTTCAATAACTCGATTCCTCACAAGAATTTGTTCGCGTAGTTACCGAGTAAGTCACTGAGGGGAAAATATTATTCAATGAGTCTACGAACACTAGACATAAAAAAAAACTAAGTACACAGCATACACCAGCACATTTCTGTCCAACAGTAACTGCTGGGCACGGGCCTCTTCTCAAAATGAGAAGATCTATCTAAGATTTAATCCACTACGCTAGCCTACTGCAAGTTGGCGGTCAATAAACTGGCTGAAATATTTATTCGCGCTTCAATTAAAAGTTTGTTTTTATCTATAGCAGAAACCAGCACATTCGATAGATAGTGCTGTAGGACAGGCAATTAATAGGCTGATAGGATACCGTTATCACTGTGATTGGTAGGTGGATTAGTAATTGCAGTATGCAGTTATCATTATTCATGGGGATTTAATGGGACCTGAATATCTACCTAACAAAGCCGCGTAGAGTTACGACGAAAAATAAAATGATCTCCGTTTCGGTCCGGGCAATCCCGAAAAATGCATGTAAGTACGTAAACCATTAACAGTCACAAATAATTATACACTCTATGCTAGTAATATGATATACTGTAGGCCTTATAAAAAACCGATTCGCACGTCAATATCACACAATCAATGCTTGGCAATCACAGTACCAATGCAGCAGTATTTTGACCTTATCGTACAGATGGCGCCACCTATTTCTGTCGGGGCACTACACTCGATTACTCCAAGTACCTATTTAGATGCTCAAATAATCGCGTTCGTAATCGATTCGTAGGTAGGTACTTAGCCTCTCAGCAACAGGTACTCGCTAAAATATTTTTACTTGTTGCCCAAATAGACCCAGGTGCTTTAAATATTTTATAGACCAATAAATAATAGAACCCGGTTCCGTATAATAAAATAACCACCTAGAATATTGGTATCGTATATCGATGCTTATCTATTAGATTGTAATGTCGTTTAAGAGCTTCAGGTTGTGTGCAATCGTTGGTGTTTAAAATAAATCTAATGCAAGTCAGTCGCTAAAAGTTATATTTAATACGAAATCAATCGATAACGCGAATATATTCTTATATATTATATACCTAGCTTATTGACACAAAAAATAATAACGTCTTGCAAGAAATCTTAGAAATAATAAGTATCTTGTCGATTCCGAAGTTAGACTCGCCAATTAAAATATATATAAAGAAAAACCGATCTAGAAAAAGTAACTTCTAAGAAATTGTAAAAATAAGATATCAAATAATGGAAAATAATAATTGATTCTGTATCGTATCATTACTAGAGAAACTAGACATACTAGACATACAAACGTTTTAAGAAAAGAACACTAATTATATGTAAGAATGCAAATGCTTGGTAATATTTGCTAATTACAAATACATACTTAGCTGTAAAGTGAGGTCAATGAAACTTAAGATTTAGGAACGATTTACTAGAATAGAAATTAAAACTAGTAATTAGATAAATCATTGAGTTGGGAAACACTACTCCAGATTACAATAGGCACTGTTGATTGAGTCATTGAGTTTTGATTCAGATTTCAGCCTAAACCTGACAAGAAGACGATTCAAGTTTTAATAACTTTCTCATATTGATATTCAGCCACAACAGCCAGTTTGACTGAAAATAGGGTCGTAAATTATCAAGATAATTTTGTTTATATTATGATAATTAATTATCTTATTTGATTATGATATGTGATTGAAATATTAGAAAACTTTACATGAAAACAAGCTTTGCAGCCTTTTCTTTCTCTAATCTATTCCTCAACTCTGAATGTATGACTAACAGTCCAAATAAAGAGAAATGCCTCTCTAATACTGACTATGTTTAGAGTCCAAATGAGGAAAACTGCCTCTCTGATGCTCCTGTTGATGCAATAGATGTTAGGAGTCTATTATTTTCGTGACCAGCGGTTTTTATCTCACCAAAGTGACAAGACAGTGTGATGTATTGCAAGTAGGCAGCATCGTTATAATCAGGATAATTATCCTTTCAACCCTGACTAAAAGCTGTCCTTCAACATAGTCTGGAAAACGCTAGACAGAAGGATATATGTATGGGGAGAACTATCGCATAATTCTATGTAAAATTTCAAGATCATGCTTTTCTATAAACCAAAGGCATCAACGCGACTAACATACAAAACTTAGTCGTGACTCCAAGAAAATATTCTCGTATAAATGCACAGACAGAATATGACATTAAGTACAAGATACAACACACGAAGCATCCAGTCGATTCAAAAGATTAACAAAAAACAAAGCTACCCATTCATTATGCGACGAACGCGTCTCTCTAACTTATCACACTCGTATTATGTATCATAGACGAACTATCTTGTACATTATTCTGTATATGTTCTGTATTATGTAAGTACTGACACCTGGTATAGGGAGGTACCATACCTACTTACTGGCTTTAGACACGTTTCACATTGTGAATGCCAAGTGTTAATAGCTGTAGATTTACAACCATTTGACATATAAGAACATTTAATAGGTACTAATACTAATATTTCTGTAAATCTTCGACCTTTCCATGAGTCTTAAAAGTTACTGCGACCTTGCAAAAGCGTATTTTGCAATCAAAGCAAATTGTTATGAGTTAGTATTTGGAACTGCAATACAAATGCCTTTTTAAATGGTACGAATAAGTAATTTGCATGCGATGTTCCGGTACCATCGCCTAGAACTTTACACAGTCTAATATTGTAGTTACAATGGAACGGGAAGTACGTACGAGTGACAGAATCGTGTCTCACGTTTATATCCCAAGTTCTCTTCACCTGGTAAAGCGTAACAATTAAATTTTAGAGCGAAACTATCGCAGCGCGGGCGCTCTGACTGACCTCGCGGGCGTTCGCGGCCTGTCACGTTGCCGTCAATGTGTACCTCGCCTTACCTCATAAACAACCATACACGGCACGACTACCCACGCAACGAGCCACACACAAGTCACACAACATACACATACGTACGAGAAATAAATTGCCGTCGAAACAAAGGCACGCCTCTTTGAAGATCAAGCCTTTTACTACGACTTTAACTTACACAGATGAGAATAAAAAAGATTTGAATACAAGGAAATTGTATGAGGAATAATGGGAAAGTTACGCTAAAGGAAATACGTTTAATATTGTGTTCCTACAGGTAAGTTGGAATAAGAAATATTTCTTTATGGTTGCTATATCAAAGAAAAACAATTGAGATTGAATGATAAGAACTCCATGGATGGAGAAACATCAAAAACTTGTTTTATATTCAATCACTCGGGGACCGGTCGGCTATAATAGAATTTCATTTATTTTGTTACACTCATAATTTCCTTCGACTGACATTTAATAGATTATTTTGAAGATTTACATAACAATATGGGTATGTTGTTATTCTTTAAAGGCGGAATTCGTGTAGTACACGTATTCTTTTTTGTAATTCCACTGTTCCAAGCAGTAACAAATAATTTAAAATTATGACTATACGTAACAGTTTTTATGTGCGAAGAAATGAATCGATCAAAGAGATTTAATATAACGCACTAATACAACGATTTAATATAACGCACATTACAATATTTATTCGTGAGTAAATATTTTAATGTCTTTGGGATAGATAAATAATTGCAGAGGAAAACTATTAACAACTGTTATTATCGAGTGTAACAAAGTACTTATCATTATATATCTGACCGTGTTTGTTATACTATACTTGTGGACCTAATTAAAAGTTTTTCCTTAAGTCTTAGACAATAAAACAGAACTCCGCTATAAAAGTGGAGTCGAAGAGAAAGTAAAAAGGAGGCGAGAGTAAGGAGCTCCAGTAGCTGATAAGTTAGAATTTAAGTAGCGAATGCGTTTGGCTTTATCTGCTTGTTATTTAGTTAGAGACGGGCGGAGGGCGGGCCGCTCCACGTATTGATTGATGGCCCAACACGTGGACCAGGGCTGACACTAACATACACGACACGAAAAATACCACCTATCTGCACAACTTCCTCTTTCATACACACGAGCGATACGCGTGACGCGAGACGCGACCCTACCCTCTATAGAAAAACACGTTCTAGTAAAAACATAGGTTGCTGGCGGGGCAGCCCTAGAGCTAGTCGACGCCCAGTGAGGCCTACATAATCAGTACATCTCATCGAATACTCAATTAACATCCCTACACACGGACCGGAGATTACCGTATAGCGCACCGCGTATCAGATGATCGCGCTTAACCTTCGCGTGTCATGTACCCAACTATACAGTACGACGCCCCCTGCCGAATTAAAGCAGCTACGATTCCGATTCAATCAGAGCCCAATGAATTCACTAAGAGAGAAAGGGTTGCGTAGCGATGCGACATTCAATCAAGTGAACGATGCTACGGATCGAAACTATGAACAATGTAAAGCATAAAGCACGTTTTTAGGCACCTTCAAATTAATAGAGGGACGCGAACAGGACAAAAGCGGTGGTGAAGAAGCGAGGTTTTCCTGAAGACAATGGTAGTAATCAAGCCGGTACGAGCGTGATTACTGCGCCAGCCTGCCCCCGCGCCCCGCCCCCGACCTGCTACACAATTTATAAGCTTACGACAAACAAGCTTGTGCTACCCACCGAATACGATGATTAAAACGCATTGAAAGTCAAACCGAACGTAGGATTCGAAGCGTTTGTGCGGTTCCCATTGAATTGCGCTAAATAAACACACTCGAATTAAGCCGCGTTTGAGAGAAATATATTCTGCACTCATACGCTGGCGACGGAATCACTCAAGGTCCGGAATTAATTTGCAAAATGCACCGAAGAAACGCGAACGTGACAAAAGATATCGTGTTTGAGACGAGACGCAACAAAATTGAGAGTGTCCTTTCCGCCGGCAACATGAAACGCATCGAGTAACATCCAATACACGGGGCAAATTCAATTTGCAAATCTTCCCCGGCGGCAAAGATAGGATCAATTTTATTTACACAACTAGCTGTGCCCGCGACTCCGTCCGCGTGGATGTCGGAAAATAACATCGTGTCATAATTATGAACACAATATCTTCAAATATATAAATATTAAGCGCCTACACAGACGATTACACTATTTACCGACCATACTATATTTTGTATTTACAACCAACCAGCTAAGGTGATGGAATTTCATGGAATTAGCCCTAAACTCCCTCATTCTGAGAAGACGCTCGTGCCCAGCAGTGGGAAGTAATTGGGCTGATTATGTTATTCTATAACACTAACCACATCTATTCTTATGCTGAGAAGAGGCCCATGTCCAGCAGTGGGACTAATGGGCTGGTAATGTTATGTTATTCTAGAATACTAATAATATCCAGTTCATTAACTCTTCTCATTTTGAGAAGAGGGCCATACCCAGTAGTGGGACAGTAATGGGTTGACTACGTTATGTTATTCTATATTTTCTAGTTTCTTAACTCTTCTCGTCCCGAGAAGAGGTCCGTGCCCAGCAGTGGGGCAGTAGGTAATGAGCTGATTATGTTATGATAATCTATTACACTAACAATATCCAGTTCCTTAACTCTTCTCATTCCAAGAAGAGGGCCATGCCCAGCAGCGGGACAGTGATGGGCTATGTTATGTTATTCTATATTTTCTATAATACTAATAGAATCCAGTTGTATTTTTAGGAACCTGCAACCTGCATAGAACCAACAATCATGACCTCTACTTTGTATGCAACTTAATACAATAGAGGGGTCCAGCTGTATCGCTGGATCTACTCAACCGATTCAGATAAAACATACCCTATATTTTAAGTTAGACTAATACCAATACAAATGCTAAGTTTCATTACGATCCGTTCAGCCGTTTTCACGTGATGAGGTAACAAACAGACAGACAGACAGACAGACAGACATAAATTTTTCAAACGATTGATTCGTGTTCTATAGCTTATTTCTAGTCCCCCTAGCCAGTTTTCGCGAAAAAAAACTCAATGTACAGACTTTTCGACCTTTACAGTTTTATTATAGTATAGATAGTCTAAGCGAATTACGTCATTCGGCTGCCGAATATCGTAACGAGAAAAAAAGGCACCAAGGCTGATGGTCGGTGCAGTCCGTTCACTTGCGATCTCGACGGGTTGGGATGGCAATACATAAACAGTACCGCCGCGAGAGCTCTCAGCTCAGTGCGCGCCAAAAGTCAAGGTGAACCGGTGCTGTTTACAGATTGCTTTTTGCCCGCACCGCGCACCTCCGCTGGTTGTCATGCGCCCGAATGCATTTCGCGCGGCGTCCTGCGAGGCGCTGCCTAGCTTTTATCGGTTCACCCCTGCGCAATCGATACGCAATTAGTCATAGACACGTGGAGGTTCGCATAGAAATAATGACTAGGTATGACGATTCGATCGGCTTACACGTACACAAACGAGGTCGGTGAAACTGGGCATCGTCATACAATTTTCTTCACAGTAAGCAGACAGCTGTCTACGGAGCTGAGTTTTCACAAAGTGTGAGTCAACCATGTCAACAATAAGTCGACTGCACTACCGCACTACGGCGAATGTAATCAAAGCGGTGAACCACACGCGAAGGTACGCGTTCTTTGCTCGTTTTCCGAATTAGGGAAGCGTTTCTAGCTGTGCATATGTATGTATATAGTAAGGTATGTGTATGTAGTAACACTCATGTGTGCCAGCGGCTGCCCATAACACTTAAAGTAAATGTAGGTACTTTTCTAGGTTAAGTATCATCTCGAAAGTTGACTGCGCATACTAAGCGACTTGTAGACAAATAAGGAAATAATAATGAAAACATACTGGACTCCATGCTAGGAGTGGATGGAATTAAATGATAAAACTAAACACATCTGAAGCCGCAGGTTTTAGAAAGCGTAAGATTATACAACACAACTAAACACAACACAACAACACAACACAACTAAAGGCGAGTCGTGTGCGCAAATTATTATTATTATAATTTTTTTTTTTTTTTTTTTTTATAACATAGGAGGGCAAACGAGCATGCGGGTCACCTGATGGTAAGCAATCTCCGCAGCCCAATGTGCCAAAATCCATATTCATGTAAATATCGTGTTTTTGTTTACGTTTAGAGAACGTGAGGCGCATGAGAGTATGTTTGCAGTACGCATTGTGCATATGTCGAATGTTATTTATGTAGTATCAGTCTGTGAATCCGTGATACAAACATATAGGGGATTGAGTCACCCACGTCCGTAGGATAGTACCCCTTTTCTGAATCCCTACAGGTGATCCCTGGGTGGTGCAAATCAGGTGATATACTGGTAGTAGGCCACGGCCGACGTCTTGCGACCACCCACCGGGCAAAGACGTGCCGCCAAGCGACCTGGTCGTGTTCCGGTACGATGACCGGTGTAGCCACTTGAGAGGATGGGTCGAAATATTTCACTACCATCCTCTCACCATTGCTGGGCAAGCGTGAACCATCGTCGACCGCACTATCGCTTATCATCAGGCGAGGTGGCGGTCAAACGCAAGCCCTTAAGTATAAAAATATATATTATGTAAAACAAAAACCTAATCCTGCTCGTGAGCAATTTTTCTTCCCACAATCTGTTGGTCTAACGGCCAAAATTAACATCCAATCTATCCACGATTTACCCTACTAGAGATAGAAATTTGACATATTTTGTATGGAGCTTGTCAAATTCCTATCTCTAGTAGGGCAAATCGTGGATAGATTGGATATACATTTTTGCCGTAAGCCCACAATTTATATCTTTAGATTTCGCTTCGCATTCGATATCTGTGATACGTTTAGTTGTGGTTTAGTGTTTTCTTTGTCTGTCCAATATTATCTGGCAAAATTTCGGATGGGTGTCTCTGCGGCCCATGACATGGCTAGTACGTCACTCGGTTCCCTCCTTGCCCGGCTGAGGGCCCTAAGCACTTGTTCTCGACGCTTTCTCTCCCGGTGGTGTTAAGGCCATGCACATAAATCAAACACTTTGTATGTGCAGTATAATTAAAATGAATACAAGCGCACACAAAGACCGGCCATACTTGTTGTCCTAAGATAGGACGGTACGAGCGTTATCGCGTACGCCTTCGCGACATAATTTATTCTTATTATAGTTATTATAGTACTAAATTACTCATTTTACTACAACTCGTATTCAGTGTGATAAAGGTACTGCTCATGTAATATTTTCTGTGTATTATTTCGTTATTAGCATCCATTTTATGCACTTCATGCAGGGGTGGCGTAAAAGTATTGAATATTATGAAGTCTAAGTACTGAAGACCAATTCTCGTAACTAAAAACGATCAAAATATTGTTCCAAATTAATCTCAATGCTTTAAATCTCAAGCTCCTGACAGTAGATTTTCCAGTTTGCCGTTTATTTGTGACATTTAGGTCATTTAATATCACCAATAAACGACAAACAGGAATATATATTGTCAAGTAAAATATATTTAGTACGAAATTCATATTTGAAAGAAAGAAAGAAAAATAGTTTATTGTCACAGTTAACATTTATTTAACATCCCATCCATAGTGAAGCCAACAAAAACCGTGCTCCTCCATGTACAACCAGTGCTCACGTAGTTACACACCATGCACCTGAAGGATATTTGTTTTCGCGATGCTTACTGGACGATGCCGCGACATGTGAACTGAGAGGGGAGAGCACGGTTTAAGGTGCATGTGTGTGCGTGAGCGCTGGTTTCATCTGGAAAAGTGCCCAGAAGACTGGCAGCGTTGCCATGTTGAATGACAACGCTTATTCTTTGGCCAAAGAACAAACCAGCCCTCTGGTCACGCGAAGTGTCGACCAGCCTCTTAGCGATTTCCTTGAAAAGGATGCGCGCATTTGGACCCCATGTCCCGAGCGTTTCGACCCCAAACGGCTCAAAGTCATTGTTACCTGAGAGGTTACTATATTTGCGCCGCTTGAAGGCCTCCGCAGAAGCGGCGGCAGCACCAGCACAGCCAGCCGAGCTAGGAAGGTGTGATGGAGCAAGGGTGTCGACGCACGTTGCGTCCCACACCAGAGGCCTATCCATCTTCCATGGCAATAACGACATGCCGTCTGGTCTCTTCTATTGTCAAGAGATTGAGATTTAAAGCATTGAGATTAGTTTGGAACTATATTTTGAAAGTTTTTAATTACGAGAATTGGCCTTCAGTTCATGTAATTTAATATTCTTCTTCTTCATCATCGTTCCCTCACTGCTGAGGATCGCGACCACATACGACGCATTTCCAAGCTATGCGGTCTGCCGCTGTGTGAACCGCTCGGTACATGCTGCCTCCGACAGCCCGCTTAATCGCGTCTGACCATCTTGCCGGTGCTCTGCCTTGAGCCTATCCGGATATCTAGCCTATCCGGCCCAGTATCACGAGCCTTTCCAGACAATGCTTGGGTGATCGCATTTTTTTTATAGTATAGGATGGCGAAAGGAGCTAAAGGCCCACCTGATGTGAAGTGGTTACCTTTGCCCATAACAACTGTAATACAACCTAGGCTGTTGCCTAATGGCCAAAATTAATATCCTACTGGAAATAGAATTTTGGCCGTAAATGGTACCGCAAGTCGGTTCGCCAAACTGAGACATGAAGATGGAAAGTTTCATGTGATTGTCACTTCACCGGCACCCGTACCCTTCAGACTGAAACAGCAATGCAAGCATCAGTATTTGACGGAGAAGTAGGTACGGTGGCATAATATGTCCGAAAAAGCTGAGGGCACGCTCCTGCGTTAATCCTAAAGACACAAAGAATTTCTCCGATACGTGAACTAGTGATTCTCAAAATATAGCAGAAAAACATATAACAACTCTGAAAAATACAACCTTAAACACGTTTTATTCCAATCTACGTTATTGAATCGTGGATATTGAAAAATATTTACTTTGTACGTATTTTATATTGAACATTACACAGGTAATGGAAATAGTTCCTTGGTCGCACAAAGGGATAGGTAGCTCTTTATTAAACTTTACATACATATAGTGGGGCGTTTCAATTTCAATTTTTCGGCAAAGTTATTTGTTCTTTCAATATAAAGTTGTTTATTACGTAATGGAAAAGCTATTGTGAAAGGAAGGTGACCCAGTTTCACACAGAAAAGCCGTGGAAAGGTAAGATAAAATCGAAAACAGAACGAAGATGAGCTATTTCCTTCTTAAAGCAAGATAGACTTGTACCTAATTACGAAAAAAATACGTTGTAATAAATCCCAAGTAAGCCGCTTTACTGTAATATAATAAAGTTATTCCCTACAAATCCAAATCATAATAGGGCCCAGCTTTAAGAGAAGAAAATAAACGATTCCAGTATACCAGAAATAAAGAAAATATTTGGCCAAACGTTTGTGACAAACGAATTGCGAACGACAAGTCAATTCTCTGACCGCTTCTTCACCAACAATTACCCTTGACCAATATATGACAAATATATGACAAATCTTCATTGGAAATAACAATAACATTCTTATGATTCGAAGCTATAAAGAGGACCTATTTACGAGCGCGAGCGGTGATTTCCGTAATATAAAAAAAACTTTGTCCGGATACGATATAAAAAATATTGTTAGTTGAATAGGCATTTATTTTATAGGCCTATCGTGAGTTTATACGCTCTGCATTCGCTGCGAAAGCGCGCACATTCGAAGAAAATGTCTTAAGGCAAGGTAAGTTCCAATTTTCCGTCCCCAGTCCCAGCCCAGTTTTTCGTCGCAAAGTTAGCCGTATCCAGACATTTTACAAGTCAAAAAAAACAGTGAATATTCAAGTGTATGCATTAAAGTTTATCCTACTGAAATGTCTAAAAAACCTTCTGTAATCTTGGAAAAAAAACGAAAAGAAAGCGACAAATACCATATTTTCTAAAAAAAAAGGTAATTTTATATACTAAAGACATAAAAAATTCTAACTTAATCGTGTAATTTTCTGAAACCTCGAAAAACCGAAAAAAATATAGCAGATTATGAGATTCTTCTAAAATCATACACATCGCCATTTGAACCCTACGTAATAAAAATAATACAATAATAATCGTTTATTACGTGTCTACTACAAAGCTCGAATATCGCGCGCTAGTCTGTGCAATGTCTCAAGTTTGTGTGAATGCAACCGGAAAGCCCGCGAAATTCAAATTGTAGCTCTATTTCACATTGTACATCGATCGAAACATGATTCGCTGCAATAATAATATAACATAACATAAAATCACGCCTGTATTTCCCCGAAGGGGTAGGCAGAGGTGTATAGTACACCCACATTTCGCCAGTTATGTTATAGTCCCATGTAATAGGGGGCGAGCCTATTGCCATTGACCGGGCATAAATCCAGACTCCGGGCTGCTACTGAGAATTTCCTAATGAAAAAACCCAATAACACTTTGCCCGACCCGGGAATCGAACCCCACGCTCAGCAGTCGCGCTTGCAACCACTAGACCAACGAGGCAGTCGCAATAATAATATACAACGTGTTTTTGAAATAACTGAAAACCTCTTAAGGGGTCATTGTATCCATCAGTATGATGAACAACTTTTACTATGGGACCAACCCTGGAATCGTGAAAAAAAACAGCGTTTCCTTACGTTTTGTCGATTTATGCGAACACAAATGTATGGATCAGCTGATATTATTTTCGCGATTTCAGAGTTGATCCTATAGTAAAAGTTATTCATACTAAGGAGTACAATGACCCCTTAAGAGGTTTTCAGTTATTTCAATAACACATTGTATGTACTGAATAATAGTCATAGAAAATTTAACCTAGCCCTTTAAGCTGTATATGCCTAATTTGATAGTAAATTAATATTAGGAAGCTTGTACAGCTTATAGAGCTAGGTGAACGTACCTCAGTGACCTCAAGGCTTTTTGACGGAGCTCAATCATTTTCCTTCTGGAATTCTTAGTACTAGGGGCGGTACGCCAGGTATTTGTTGAGGCTTCGATTCGTTTCACCCTCACTAAAGGAAGGTTTTTATCTTTTTTGTCTACCTTCGCATATCCTCAGCCATAAGGCTTTAGACAAAACTGTCCGTCTTTCGTACATGTGCGCCGGATCTTAAACGTTAAAGTAAATAGGAAAAGTAAATTTTATTGCTTCACAGTACTTACGTTTAGTTTGTTGAATAAACAAGTTATCACAAATGTGTTGGCACTTTTATTATCACTTATTTGGGTCCCGGATAGTACAGATTGTAACTTTATACTTTGCAGAAGTAAATTCAGAACAAACTGTAGCTTTAGGATCTTTGCTTAACAGTTATTTGGAAACAGTAATAAAAAAGACGTGTGGCACTCGGAGACTGCCGCGGTAAAGCTATTGCATAGCATTTTTTATGTAAATACAAAGAGGAGGTGCCCTAACGCCGAAACTCTAAGCAGGCATGAGTCACCAGATTGCGGTTCGAAGAGAGGGATTACGCATGCGCAGTAACGCCGATACAACCGATGCCACCTAGAGGCGATTTGCAGAGAGACAAGCGTGATATTTCAAAAAGTCATTAAAAGTTCTGCTATTCATCGATAGATGGCAAAACTAAAAAGTATCACCGCTGTGCCGGTCGGAGTGGGGGGTGTTAGGTTATTTTCGTTACGGAATTTCTGGATTCGGTCTCCACGCTCAAGGCCCGCGATATAAGCTATGCAATAGCTTAAAAACAAGTTCGGTCAGGATTCTTATATCTTATAATCTTATACTATCAGTGCTTTTGCGGCTTTGCCCGCATAAAAAGTTTTAAAATGCCCCGTATATTATTTTCGTAGTTTTGGGAAAAGAAAAATACATGTTTCTTTATTATTATTATTGACTTTAAAGAGATTTTGTGTCACGTGTGACCCCAGGAAGACGTTTCATAGATACTTTAACAGCCCTTTTTTACCCCCTTTGGGTTAAAGTTTCAAAAAATCTAAAAACATGTAATTCATTATTTGCTTCGACTGAATCCAGCCACGCCATTACAAATTCTTCCATACAAAATTTAAAACCCTGTTGCACATTCTTTTAGGTATAATTTTGGTACAAAAGTAGTTAAGTGGTAAAAAAATTGGTAGTTTCGAGTGAATCGATCCAGGAGAAAAGATTTTTCATACAAACTCTAACAGCGTACTTCACCCCCCTTAGGGTTAGAAATTCGAAAAATCCTTTCTTAGTTGGTGCTTACTTTACAAAAGGTACCTACTGTCCAAATTTCATGTTTCTATCTTGAGTAATTTCGGCTCGATGAATCAGTCAGTCAGGACATCTGTCTTTGTAAGTATAGATAGAAGATAGATTATTTACCATAGCCCTGACTACGAACGCAGATTGCTAATAACTCAAAATACTTACAGAAAGTACTTATATCCCTGACATGTTTAATTTCGCAAGCCCATCTACACTAAGCGCTTCGTCCCAGAGAAAGTTACCAACCACCGTACGTACACCCGTCAACAAAAGTTTTAATATTACAACATTTATCTGTCTAGATTATCTCGACTTAATGAGCGGCGAACGTGCTCCGAATACGACATCTACAATTTCTTCCAAAACGTGATTTTCATGCTTCAACGTAATAATTACAGCTCAGATTATTAACCTCTCTACGCGAATTATTTCGCGACGATTGAATAGG